>OZ004697.1:2804386-4143868 GCA_963924545.1 Pogonocherus hispidulus | reverse complement strand
CTCATGTTGTTCAAAGAAATTAGCATTGAATCGAAAGGAATTTTATTTCTTGCAAAGTTTAGTGAATTGAAGATATTCTTTTACTACATCTTGACTGACATTGTTTGATTCGAGTAGATCCTTAAGGTAGTCCAAGGTCTGTGGTATAGGAACACTTGAAAACAATGAACAAACGTCAAAGGAGATCAAAACTTCACCTTCTTGCAACTGGATATTTTTCACCTTAATTAATGAAATCAATGGAATTAATCACAGAGAAACTAGTTGGTGCAATTGGTAAACTTTCCAACTTCTGTGTTCACCATTTTGATAGGTGGTAAGTCGGTGATCCAGTTGATGAAACAATGGGACGCACCGCCTTTCCTGGTTTATGAATCTAGGCAAGCAGTACAGTACTCTGTACACTTTTCGAGGTAAAAAAACTTGTGCTGTAATACCTCATTCCTCACCTACAGGCATCCTACAGGACCTCATCTGTCATAGGTAACGTAAAAAAAAACAATTGCGATCAAAAAACGTGACATTTCACGCCTGACAGCCTTCTTTATTGACAGTTTTATTTTCGCTATTGGCGATTCAAATTACCGATGAGGGCGCTGCAAATTGTAAACAAATATGGAGGACGACAAGTAAAAATTTTGCGTTTCGTATCACATCATCTAGCAATTTAGCATTTAACTGTCATAAATATGTACATATAGACACTTCATGTGCTGGTTAGGGTGCAATAAAGGATAAAAAGAGTAGTAAAAGCAGTCAAACGTCCCATAAGTGCTTCATTGCTAATTATATGAATTTTTTGGGTTGAAACAGGTACCCTAGTTTTTGTTTACTTACATTTTGGGCTAAAATAGATGTGATAAACTGTAACTGTGTGGTGATACCATATTAATGATTGTTTTTTTGTTAAATAGTGTTTAAATTAAAATATATTCTGTTTTTATTTATAAGACTAATAATCGAAAAGTATAGACACTCTGCAACAAAGTGGTTATGTTGTGTAAATAAACGTGTTCCCTGTTATTAAATTGTTACATGCCTTTTGGGGAAATGAGTAAGAAACAGTTTCTTATACTAGGGCCAAACTTCTACCTATTTTCAATCTTAAACACTTCTATTGACATATTTTGTGTGAAATGGCACCTATAAACACGGCAGTTTGTGTTGTGCTGATTTCTTTTGAACGCCATTTTAAAATGTAAAAATAAAGATGCACAAATACTAACCACGTCGTTTTTAACTTTGTAATACCAAAAAATGACAAGCACCACTAAATTATTACGTTAAACAAACCCAAATACATGGTATTTATCATTATATCAGCAATAAGCCTCTGAAAAGTACCTTTTAAGTCTATACTTAAAAGGTTTACAATACATATTTGAACCTATGTTCAAATATTTTCATGCAGAGGGCGCATTCATTTTTGGAATCGCCAATATTTGTTGTGACCCACTCACCCCTTATCATCGTTATTATTGTTTATAGAAAAAAAGTTTTAATTAAAAGTTGTGCGGTTATGAGTGAATTTTATTAGAATGCTACAGAAGCTACAGGGGATACAAAAAAATAATATTTTTATTTTAATGAGATACCCTGTATTTTATAAAATTTTTGGAATGATCCTTTTTCCTGATTTCATAAATATACCATATGTTATACCATATGTTATATACATATGTAAGTATACCATAAGGCGAGTAAAAATTTTGCATTTCACATCACAGTATCTAGCAATTTAGCATTCAGCTGCCATAAATATAGTGACTTCATGTGCTAGTTAGGGTGAAATAAAGGATAAAAAGAGTGGTAAAAGCAGTCATACGTCCAATAAGTGCTTCATTGCTAATTATATGAATTTTTTGGGTTGAAACAGGTACCCTAGTTTTTGTTTACTTACATTTTGGGCAAAAATAAGTGTGATAAACTGTATGGTGATATCATATTAGTGCTTGTTTTTTGTTAAATAATGTTTAAATTAAAATATATTATATTTTTATAAGACTAATAATAGAAACGTATAGACAAACTACAACAAAGTGGTTATGTTGTGTAAATAAACGTGTTCCCTGTTATTAAATTTACATATTTTTTGGAGAAATTAATGAGAAACAGTTTCTTATACTAAGGCCAAACTTCTACCTATCTTCAATCTTAAACACTTCTATTGACACATTTTGTGGAATGACACCCATAAACACGGCAGTTTGTGTTGTGCTGATTTCTTTTGAATGCCATTTTAAAATGTAAAAATAAAGATGTACTCGTTCTTTTGAATGCCATTTTAAAATGTAAAAATAAAGATGTACTCGTACAAATACTAACCCCGTCGTTTTTAACTTTGTAATTCCAAAAAATCACAAGCACCAAATTAATTTAATTAAATTAATTAATTAATTTGTTTGTTTAATTACGTTACAAACCCAAATATGTGTTATTTATTATTATGTATCAGCAATAAGCCTCCAAACATTACCTTTTAAGTAGGTTCAAATATTTTCATGCAGAGGGCGCATTTATTTTTGGAATCGCCAATATGATGCGAACTGTAATGTGCTGTAAAATAAATATTTCTTTATCCGAAATGAAAACATCGTTTTTAACACATATTGTGCAGAACTCAAACTGATTACAAGTGTCTATCCGAAAATAATAGGCCTTTTTACCAATTAATAAATCGCCTGTATGTATTTCTCAAGGAACTGCGACTCCAAAAAATTACGTAATATGACATGACAACTGTGGTTCCAAGAATTCAAATAAAGCAACATCTCTGTTAATAATTACGAATGCAGTGCAAAAAAATGAAATTAGCAGAGAATAATAACGTTTTAGTCACCGAAATCAATGCGCGTTTTCTTCACAATCGGCATCACGATTTTTTATATCTAGTGAGTCATGACGAAGCGGATACGTCCAGTCAATCAAGCGTGCCAAGCATGGTAGTTGCGGCTATGCCGGCCATGGTTCATAGTCGACTTCTAATACACATACTCGTACAAGACCAAAGCAAGACTGAAGAAAGGTTGTTTTCTCTTAGCGGTTGGGGTGTTAAATCAACAATCAGCTTTTCTTTTAGAGCTTTCGTAAACTATTAATTGATTGATGATATATCAGCGTATGTACAGGGTGTCCAAAATAAGATCCTCTATCCCCTTATCTCAGAAAGTATAAAAGGTAGAGAAAAATCTTAAATACGAAAGTTTTTTGTTTTTACCTGAATTTTTCATTTTTATAACTTTCTTGAATACAGGTTGTTCAGTTTCTCTGATCCAGGCATCAACTTTCTTTTTTAAATGGGACACCCTATATTCAAATTACGTTTTTGAACTCTCCTTAAAATTCTAGGTGGACATTGTTAAGAGTACCCTATACCTATCATTTACCGTTACGAAGATATTAGCATTTAATGAAAAAAATCTTTAAAAAACACCTGCTCAAAAAATCTCGGCAAAACAAATAAGACATCCAAAAAAAAGGTAAATAGGGTTTATTTCGTAGACAATTAGACTCAGAAATTACTTCCATGGATCTATATTACCTGATTAATATACAGGATGTTTTTGACAGATGGATCAAACATGTATACCTATGTTAAAATTCCAGAAAATCGAAAATCTCTTATGGAACACCCTGTGTATTATTATATTTTTGGATTCTCTATTAAATTTTAACCTTACTCTATATAACGTTCCCTATTCTTATTTTGCTTAGTTTTCAAGATATTGACGAAAATGTTGAAAAAATGTCAGCTATTAATCATTATCGGCTATTATTAAAAATATATCTACTATTATTTGGTATATTATAGTTAGTGTGCCTTAATACTGATTAAGAATATATTATTTTATTAAAAACTAATATTTTTTTAAATTATTTCATTAATTAACTAATATAAACAAATCTATGTCGTAACTTGAACCACAAATAACTAACAACAAATCAACAAATCACAATAAAAATAATAAATTAAATCAAGTGTCCTATATGTCCTCAATTTTCAGCTATCCATGTTGTGTATATAACTGCTGTTTTCTTACAGCGCAATCACTTTGAGCGCTTCTATTTCCATCCTGATTTTAATTTTTAAATCATCAACATTATTACTCTGAATTTGATAAAGTCAGGCTTCCAATATACCCCCATAAAAAGTTATCAAGTGGAGTTAAATATGGGATCCTCGGCGGCCATGGGATACTCCCGTTTGGCCCTATCCATTCCACAAAATAGTTCTTAATACAACTTAATCTTTACAACTGCAGTATTGTGGCAAGAAACTCCATCCCTCTGATAGATGATCTGATTGGCATCTTCTTCGGCATTGAATAAAGGTAAATGCAAGTTTGTAATGAATGCCATTTCCTGATATTTTACCTAAGGTACCTGGGACCATTTAAATATTGGCCAAGAAAGGCAGGGCCTAAAATGTGTCTCTTATAAATAGCGCACCAAACATTTTCGTCAATATCTTGAAAAATAAGCAAAATAAGAATAGGGAACGTTATATAGAGTAAGGTTAAAATTTAATAGAAAATCCAAAAATATAATAATACACAGGGTGTTCCATAAGAGATTTTCGATTTTCTGGAATTTTAACATATACATGTTTGAGTCATCTGTCAAAAACACCCTGTATATTAATCAGGTAATATCGATCCATGGAAGTAATTTCTGAGTCTAATTGTCTACGAAATAAACCCTATTTACCTTTTTTTGGATGTATTATTTGTTTTGCCGAGATTTTTTGAGCAGGTGTTTTTTAAAGATTTTTTTCTTTAAATGCTAATATCTTCGTAACGGTAAATGATAGGTATAGGATACTCTTAACAATGTCGACCTAGAATTTTAATGAGAGTTTAAAAACGTAATTGAATATAGGGTGTCCCATTTAAAAAAAGAAAGTTGATGCCTGGATCAGAGAAACTGAACAACCTGTATTCAAGAAAGTTATAAAAATGAAAAATTCAGGTAAAAACAAAAAACTTTCGTATTTAACTTTTTTCTCTACCTTTTATACTTTGTGAGATAAGGGATAGAGGATCTTATTTTGGACACCCTGTACATACAGAATGACATAGATTCATGTTGTACTTCTCCTTACTCCCTTATTTTTTTATACACAATTTTCAAATTTTGCACGGCTGAAGTACTTATTAAATGGTACTTTTTGACATAAAAATTACCTTTCTGCCACTTCCGGTCTTACCGGAAATAAATCCCAGCTCTTGATTTTTATATGGAACACTGTATATTATTATATTTTTGGAATCTATAGACCTATTCAAGTGGTCCAAAATTATTTACCAAAGCAGAATGGTAATTACCAAACTCGTTCAAGCGCTGTGGTTACACAGAAGTTACAAGAGAGTGACGTCATCAAGAAGGGCAACTACGTCATCATATATGACATTTGTAATATTTGTATAACCCGAGTAATAACCTGGGTGAAGGAGGTAGTTATACGGCGGTTATCCCCAAGGATTGTTAACTGTTTACAGGATTGCTCGATCGCTCAATTTTGTCATCCGCCTTTGTGACGTCATCGAAGATATATGTAATCAAATTGTCAAAATATACCTATTTTGTGTTTGTTATAATTCTCATTTGCAAGAGAATTTTCGTATGTGAATGATTATTAATATTATTTATTAAAGTTTGTAATAACAGTATAAAGTGTACCTATTTCTACAAGTTCGAGATCGTTGGATCTTTGATGACGTCACAATTATGGATTACATTGTAGTATAGGGATCGAGCAATCCTGTAAACAGTTAACAATCCTTGGGTTATCCCCTCTCTTTTCACATACATGACCATACTTCTTCTGATTTATTCGCATAGATAAGAAACTCTATTGAGCAATCCAAACCACGTGTCCAAATCAATATGGCGTCGAGGGCAAACATTCATTTGACGTTTGAGTCATAAGTTGCGTTCGGTAATATGCTCACGGATGCGACGAGATTACAATCACGTGATTCCAGATAAGACTGACAAATAGAAAATAAATGAACGAAATCGATCGCATAAGGCATAATATAACCTCTCCTTTTCTGTTTTGACTTTGTTGACGGTTTGTTTATATTCTATTTCTAATTATTTAAATAATGAATATTGTAAAATCAACCATTGCAATCCACCGATATGAAATCATTTTTGAAGATGAAGAATGTACAAATTGTTTGGAAAAAATTAAAAGTTCGCTGAAGAAATTGTGTCAATTTTTTCTGCCAGGCAGTTTAAAGAACATTTTAGAATGTCTGCGGAAACATTTGAAGACTTCTTAGGAAAATTACATTACAAAATTACCAGCTACAACTTCAAAAAGTCAATGACAAATGACAACCATGACCACCATAACCTCACAAATTCAGATTAATTTTTCTCCTCGGCCAAAATGCTTCGAGCAAACAGATCTTGCTCTGATCGATCTGATTTAATTTCTGAACGATCAAGATTTACCTCCCCTACCTCTAGATGTAATTAATGAACGATACGGACTAAAAAGATCAATCTGAGGTAATTACCGAACGCCACTATAGACAAGTCTATGGTTTGAGTTATATAGGTAACTTTGTGGGTACTTGGTTAAAAGTTTGTTTTTAACTAATATTAATAAATAAAATAGTAATAAACTAATAATATATATTTAATAGTAATAAAATGCATACTGCAAACCCTCTGGTTTCTTAATATCGAAGGTGTTAGGTCATTCCTTTTAATTGCAGCTAAGTATCCATGTTTGCCGCCGTTTTCTCGATAAATCATTTAAAATCGGAAAATAGTTAGAACTCACTACGTCGGGTATACAACAAAACTTAACTTGGTCTCGATTTTTACGACATCCACAAACCACAACAACTATGCACGTTACCGGCATTAATAAATATTATCGTCGCGACACAATTCTAATAAAAGACGAGTTAACACTGTTCAACACTTCCTTACATAAAATACATGAAAAATTCCTTACAAAAAACTCGGATTAAACACTTTTAACTGAAAGCTGTTGGGCTGATTTCAATGCATTCTCAATAGACTTATTCAAGCGGTCCAAAAGTATTTACCACAGTTATCCCTTAGGTTATAGAAAAGTTATACCCTTTTGTCCCTTTTGACAGATGTCGGTAATTACTTCATAACTGTAACCTCACTTTTGATTTGACGTTGGGGTTGCGTTATAGAGTTTCTTATCTATGCGAAGAAGTCAGAAGAAGTATGGTTATGTATGTGAAAAGAGAGGGGATAACTGCCGTATAACGTATAACTACCTCCTTCACCCAGGTTATTACTCGGGTTATACAAATATTACAAATGGCATATATGATGACGTAGTTGCCCTCCTTGATGACATCACTCTCTTGTAACTTCTGTGTAACCACAGCGCTTGAACGAGTTTGGTAATTACCATTCTGCTTTGGTAAATACTTTTGGACCGCTTGAATAGGTCTAATGTAAACATAACTTGTTTGCCCTCAGCGCCATATTACTTAAAAATTTGACAGGTCCTTGGATTGCCTAATAACGCAACCCCAACGTCAAAAGTGAGGTTACGTGAAGTGAGGTTACGTGAAGTGAGGCTAAAATAGAAGAGTTTAAGATTGAAGATAGGTAGAAGGTTGGCCCTAGTATAAGAAACTGTTTCTCATTCATTTCTCCAAAAAATATGTAAATTTAATAACAGGGAACACGTTTATTTACACAACATAACCACTTTGTTGCAGTTTGTCTATACTTTTCTACTATTGTCTTATAAAAACAGAATATATTTTAATTTAAACATTATTTAACAAAAAACAAGCACTAATATGGTATCACCAAACAGTTTATCACACTTATTTTAGTCCAAAATGTAAGTAAACAAAAACTAGGGCACCTGTTTCAACCCAAAAAATTCATATAATTAGCAATGAAGCACTTATGGGACGTTTGACTGCTTTTACCACTCTTTTTATCCTTTATTTCACCCTAACTAGAACATGAAGTCACTATATTTATGGCAGTTGAATGCTAAATTGCTAGATGATGTGATATGAACTGCAAAATTTTTACTCGCCTTCCTCCATATTTGTTTACTATTTGCAGCGCCCTCATCGGTATTTTGAATCGCCAATTGCGTGCTGCTTCTGCTTTTCCCTTGCTCGGAGACCGGCCTTGGAGAGCGAGGAACCCAGCACATACACAGTGCGTCAGGTTCGCGCTGCTAACAGTTAGTGGTATTTGTACAGAGTAGACCAAAAACGTGAAGCGAGATTACATTGTTTTGACATGCCTACGGTATATTGTTCAGTAGATGGTTGCACAACAAAGCGTGGAAGTGGATTATTATTTTTACGGCGACGAAAAGATGAAGTGAGTTTACATTTTTTTTTAATTATTATATTTTACGATAAACTGAATCGATATTACTTCTTTGTTTTTTTCGAATATGCTCTCATTAACAAAAGATAATTTGATTTCTTTAAAGGTTTGTTTAGGTATTTCGCCAATTTTAGTTACTTAATTTAAATATTTATACTGAAATTCTGTATACTCGCGTATACACATTGATTGTTATTACAAAGAGGCTACCAGAAACAACTACATACTTCCCGACCACATACTCCGCGAATATTGGATTACACTGGTAACTCCGTTATCAAGAGAATTGGAATAAAATCAAAGCTACCATTAATCAAGGATTTTTAACTTGTACAGGATTGCTCGATTAGCCGTATCACGTAATTGGGTCTTGCGGCTACGTCATCGGAAAAATAGATGAGTTAGATAGGGACAGTAACTTGTCAACGCGTCATAGATAAGGAATCGCACAATACAGAGAGAGAAAGAGTATCGGGTCTCGCAGTGACGTCACCAAATCGGACAACATTGAGGAATAGGAATCGAATAATCCTATAAGTTAAAAATCCTTGACCATTAATAGCAGTTGTTTCTAGTAGCCTGTTTGTTTTTTGTAAGAAGAGTATCTAGGTACCGGTGGTTTGTAAATCAATGTATACGATGCAATCAATGGAATACCTAAATAATCCTTAAAAAAGGCTGCTTAAGACTGCCAATAAATAAAAATAATTTTACAATAAAAAAAAGATATTTTAGTGTCATTAATATTGTTGAACTTTTTATCACGAATGTAGATTTTATTTGCAGTCCCGTAGTAGGGCCGAGGCAAATAAACCATATGAGGGATACAAAGAAACTTTTGTGTCTAGATGCAGATTATGTTTTTTTAGAAATCGAGAAATCATTAAATTAAAAAATTATTATTTTTTAATTACTATATTTTAGAATTCTTTAATGTAATTTATTTGGAATAGTAAATTATTTATTTTAAAGATACAAAATTATGCCACAAATACTGCACAGCGTTTGTTGTGTGTTAATTTGACGTTTATCTGTCGCTCCGCCTACTTAAAAAAACCGTAAAACGGTGGATTACTTTACTGATTATTGCTCGTTCTTTACTGCTGATTTCGACGTTCTTTAGTGCGATTTCAAAAAAGTATTATGAAAAAAATTATTATTTTTTCATAAAAAGATCCTATAGGATCAAATCTCCCTCTAATCGATCCCACTTCTGACGCTTGTGATGAATTTGCTCACAACCCCTTATGACTCATACATTATTCGCTTAAACTACCTCATTTCTAGTTACTGTAATATGTTTTGTCAATACACCTGCTGGAATATGGAATAGGTAATTAACCGTAAGGGCCTCTGCCAAGGTAATAAATAAGTAGGTGTTTGGTCGATAGGGTATTGATATTGATTAAATAGTTTAATACGTATTAATTACCTGAGAGTATACAGGGCGAGTCTAACCTTAACGGACATCTTCCGTCTCCCATGTACGTAACAAAGAGTAAAGAGTTCATATACAGGATGTTTCATTATTCTGTGGCTCAGGAACATGTAAGGCAAAATTCCAATTCTGGAGTTTATTTTATTTTTATGGCTATAAGCTAAAATGTTTGGCATTATACAGGGTATGTAAAATAAAAGATAGTGTGAAAGTTTCTGTATTATATAAGTTAATCAATTTGATACTATTAATAACATTTTTTTTTCATTTTTGTACCTACGATGTTTCTTCTGTTTCTACCATTAATGTCAGCACAAAAAATGATATACAATTCTGCTGAGTTAAGTAACTCTAATGGTAATTGTACAGTCTTGATTTTGAACACCCTGCATACCTGAAAAGCGCGGATTTCATTTTGTATCAACAATAGAATGTAGTACTAACTAGATAGAATAACAAACATCGATAGACTATTGTATAAATCCGAAAAATATGATATAAGAGGATCTACGTCGTCATGGATCTCTAGTTTTTTAAAAGATAGAAAACAATCTGTGAGAATGATCTGTAATTATCGTTAAGATGTTACGGTTGGAGTACCTCAGGGTTCTGTTTTGGGTCCTGTGTTATTCCTTCTGTACATAAACGATCTGGAAGATTGTTTACCTTATGGTGTCTCTGCGACTTTGTATGCCGATGAGACTTTGTATCTCGTCCAAGTAATGAAATTTCAGAAAGTGCAGGTAATAGTGCTCTTCGTGAATTGGATGACTGGTTCAGCTGCAGTTTTTTGTACCTAAATCCAAAACTAGTTTGTTGAGATTTCATCCACCTCAGAATCATAGTAACCTTAAACTGAATATCAAGGTCGGCAGTGATGTTTCAGGGTAGGATAAGAATGTTAAATTTCTGGGTCTAATAGTTGATGATACTCTGACTAGGAAGAATCACTGTTTCGCACTTACACCAAGGCTTCCTTCTGTATGCTTATGCTTCCTTATTCGAAATCTAAAACAGGTCCTTACACTCAACCAATTAATGGGTATTTATTATGAACATGTATTTGCCCGATTAAAGTACGGTATATGCTTTTGGGGATTATCCGCAATGACCTCTGATGAGTTTTTGTCCCAGAAACGAATTGTTCGTTGCATCGTTGGGGCGACCAATCAAACATCATGTATAGAAATATTTTTCGAAATATTTTTCACTTACCAGTATATTTTTGTTACAAATTTGTACATTTATTTGTGACAATTATGATATGTTTGGTAAACAGGGTGATCGCCCTCAGTACTCCACTAGGAACAGAAATAATTTATAAGTTCCATACAGAAGACTTAATATAGCAAGAAGACTGCCTAATGCGGTGGGTTTGAGTATATATAATAGGTTGCCACTAGATATTAAACCTTTGTAAGGATAGAAAGGTTTTTATTGGGTCTTTGAGGGAATTTCCGATAAAGGGATGTTTCTATAATATGGACGAATGTTATTCTAAATGTATTTATTTGTTGTAAATTATTTTGTGTATGTTAGTAGTGGTGAGAAACACACCGTAGTGCCCTCTTTGGGTCTCTGCTACTATCCGTCTGACAATTATTGTCAAATTGACAGACAGACGATGCCCATTACGCAGTCAACATCGTTCACATCGATGCTACTACCTATGACACTCTGATGAGGGCATAACAAGCGCGAAACCGGTCAGTCTCTGCTGGTTGGTATCGATGCATAGATTTATAAGACAAGGGAGATGTAATTGTTTACATTTTAAAGCAATCAGAGATCCCCTTGTTTACTCTTTATCTGGTCAACTGCAAGGTCTACTTTATGATTGTACGAAAAACTGTTGCCAAACTGTCAATTGTGTAATTTATATTTTCACATTTAAACTACCATTATTATGGGTTAAGGTTAAAATATTACATAAAAATATTTTTCCGTTTCCTAGTTAAGTAGATAAATCATATTTTGTTAAAAACGTTGCGATAAAAACTAACTTCATAACGCAAAAATGGAATGAACAGGCATCATTGCTCCCTACTCCAATCCGCATGTCCATTGATGCCGCTAACAAGCACGAGAATCGTAGTATTTTATAGTATTTCTTTTGTGCGGTGTTGCTGGCAGTCGGAATTTTGCTTTTGTGAATGTTTCGGTGTTTTTCATAAGGATTTTATTACTATTCTTCAGAAAATGGTGCGTCAGTCTCAAGTGTATGGAAAAATGAATTCTTTATATTCAAAACTGGAAAACTGTCTTTCCACAGGTAAATTTTGCCAAGTTTTGTTTGGTTATTCGGTCGCTATATTTGTCACGCCATATTTACGGATTTTCAGGGGCGTGCTGGCTGGCTTCCTTATCATTTTACGGAATATAGTATATATATACTATATTATATTATGATTATGGAATTGCTTTTGTTATTTTTTAAAATATGGCTGATGTGTTAGTTTTTGGAGTTACCTACACACATGCTTAAATACGATCAAAACAAGAATCCAAGCAAGAAGCTAAGGCATCATTCAGCACTTTGCCTGATAACAAATTAAAAAACCTATACCTAATGTTTGGTAAGTGTGAAGCCAACATGCAACGTTTGCACACAAAAATTAAAATCAGTTGCGTAACCAAGGTAATTTTTAAAGGTATCCTTTATACTAATCTAAGAGAAAATCACCATTATCAGGCTTTTAAAGAGTTATTTTGAAAATAGTAAGTGAAATAACTTGAAACAAAAAGTTGAATTAAAAACTAACACCATGTACATCTTTCTTATTTTAAATTATATTTCATTTTTAAATGTAATTGAACCCTGTATACAGAGTTTGGGTATCTTTGAAAAACTGAAAAATACTTTTTTACACTACTGTATATATAAGTTTTTGTAATGTAGTAGGTGTACCACCTTTACTTAATTCAGAATTTTAAGTGTTCAAGTTTCAATTCATTTCTTAAAATTCCTTTTTTGATGTTTTATTATCATACCCAACCCTTCCAAAAACAGTACGCCTTTGGCGTCGGAAGCAAGTTCTCCCAAAACTTTTGCAACGTTGCACGGAGTCGGAATTTTGCCGTTCTTTCTCTCGGTATTCTTTGTCATACACATTGCCAATGATTGATACAAAACAAAAGGTTATTTATGAATGAACCGGGAGGTCTCCTCTTATTAAGTCTATGTATCGATGAAAGATGAAGATGTGGCGACTTCCATGGAGATGCCAGAGTAATGCAACACCAGTCGGGGCACACTGGCCGTGGAGTAGTAGTTTTCGGAATCTTCTTTCAATAAATTATTTTGTGTATGTTTGTGCTAAACTGTTATTTTTCTTTTGACGGATCCTATATAGATATAAATATTTATCTATATCTATCTATCTATCTATTTAAGAGGTGGTGTAATCCTAGAAAAGACCACAATGAAGAATGTAACATGAAAAATTTCTCACTGGAAGCTTATCATTGGATTTAACATAAGTTGCCGACAATATAATTTTTCAGTGAATAATAATTTGAAGATATCTACAACCACCTCATTTTACAACGGAAACGAATATACATTTTTGTGTAAGATATTCAAGTTATTTGTGTCAGAGCCTATGGTGAGTAGATTAAGTATACGATAAACTTTGTGTTTTATTTAAATTATGGCAGAATAATGTTTGTTAAAGAGGTTGTTTTTTTGTTACATGTCTGAAATGAACTTTAATTATTTAATATTTTCATATTTGTAGTTATAATTAGAATAATATAGTATTACAAAGAAAAATACAATGTGTCCCAAAATGATGGAACAAAATTCATATTTTTTTCTAGCTGAGATTAAAAAGAAAACGATGAAACAGGTCAATTATTAGATACAGGGTGTTCTTTAACGTCATCTTCATACTGTAGATGCTAATTCCTTGTGCAATTTTATGACCAAGAGTCCAAATAAACGTGTGTCCCCTTTTTGGCAGATATAGGGTGTCAAAAAATCGTATTTTTTTAAATTCATATCTTGAAAACTCTTTCGCAGATTTGGATGAAACTTAGTACGTTGGTTTGAAGTAGTAAGGGGCTTATTTTAAAGTTAAAAGATTAAAATTGTTGGCTCCAGTGGAGTCCTTGGAGGATATTGAAATTTATGGGATAAAACGATACTGGTTTTTACAAGTTTCGGATTTTTTTTAGCTGAAAACAATTTCAAATACTACTTTTTTGTTTCTTGCATTTTTTTCATAACTTGTTTCGTTTTCGAGGGAAAAATAATTGACAAACTATTACAGTGCATATTTAAAAGTTAAAAATAAAAAACTGGGATATCCCCATTTTAATAGCAGGAATTTAATATCTGCAAACACTAGAAAAAATGCAAGATACAAACCTAAATAATAACTACAAATGACTACAAACCTTGTATCCCCCTGTATTTCGAAAACGAGGCAATTTAGGACACACTTTTATTTGGACTCATGTCATAAAAATGGACAATGAATGTCATTCAATGTGGACATGATATTAAGCATCACCCTGTATAGAAATTGCCACTTTTCTGCAATATTTCCTATTATTTTGAGCAATGCTTGACGGAGCTACCGAAAGATTAGCGACATTTTCTTTAATTAGGATTCTATATTTCAAATTATAAATACAGCTCATCTAAAGATGCTATCATGATGTCATAGTACCTACTTTTTTTGTCATTGTCTTTTATGTCGCACTGGTTATTTCATGACCTCTTCTGTACTTTAAAAACGTACCTACTTTTTTGTACGGTACTTACGTTAAACTTTTTTTCTTAAAAAAAAACCTAGGCAAAAATAGACACCTTGATAAACACATAAAATTCACCAAAGTACCAATATACAGTGTTATTCAGAACCTATCCATAATAAAATTTGGGGATGATCAACATACATGTACAAATGTGGTAGTGCAAAAAAAATTTTTTGGCGGGTTCTGAAAACTATTTAAAAATTTTTCATTGCACGCCGCTGGATACTGGTCCACTGTAATGGCGTGACCTTGGGACTGACAATGCAAACTGGCTAGCACGAAAAAACTTCGGAAATTCTGAGAGTATACCGACAACCGGCGCAAAAAAGATTTGCAGCGTTTTTACTTTAAAATAAACTGAAAGATAGATAGATGTGACCAAAGTGACGTGTCTTTAAAATGAATAAAATTTTGTTACACTAATTTTGAAAATTGCGCTACTTGATTACTAAGTATTAGCAACATGAAATTTATAAAAAATTTGCACAAAAGCTGTTCGAAATTTTGTCCATCAGCAGTAAATTGGGGATTTTCAGCATTTTGCTGCAACAACCACTCACAAAACCTAACTCGTAATTGATAATCTGATGGTAACAGTGCTTCAACACGCTGTATATGATACGGGTAAAACTGAGCTTCGTGTAGTAAGAGCCACACCGTTGATTGGGATACCCCAGGCACCTGCATAGCGATCTTACTTGTACTTATTCGCGGATTTTCACGGACCAGATTCAACACTTGTTCTTCAGCTGCTAAAATACGTTGTGGTCGTCCCAGGCCACCATTTCGTCCACTCCAACTTCACCATAAAGAAGAATCATGTCCATTAATTCAGCATTACTGTACACGTGAGCCATTTTGAAAATTTTACAGTTTAACACTCCTATGATAAATAAAACACCCGCACTGAGACAGCGACACAGATAGACTGATGACTGCATAGACAATAGAGATATTATCCCCACTCCAACTCTATTCGCTCGGTCTCAACCAGGCGCTCCAGGTACAAAAACTGTTGTTAAGGTACGTAGTCCTTTATAATGGTATAACTTTAAACATTGTTTACGGGAAATCCCAAGACTTTTATTATAAATTTTTTTGGTGATATCGATTTCTTATTTAAGGATGCACATATCCTCAAAGTTTTAGAGTTAAGTTCTGAATAACCCTGTATAAGTGACAATTTCTATATTTTAATTGACCTGTCTCAGTTTTTTAGAAAAAAAAATGAATTTTGTTCCAACATTTTGGACCACCCAGTATATTCATATAAAAAATAAGTAGAGGTTATACAGAATGTCTGTTGTAATTCAGTGGTGGGGAATGCAATTAAGACATCTCTTATTTTTATTTTTTTATTATTTTTTATTTATTTTGTTATTTTTTTTTGGCTGAATACATATGTATACCTAAGTAAATGTGTATATCGCTAAAAACTTTTTCATTTTTTAAATTAGAACACCGTTTCTCGAAAACGAAGCGTTTATCGTATCGACAAATTTTTATATCAAATAGGTACCCTTTCAATTTGATGGTACGATTTACTGATGAAGTTTGGTCGATACTTTTAAGAACACTCTATACCGGGTGTTCCACATAAAAGTCCTCAGCCTCGTATCTCGCCAACGCAAAGATATATTTTGATTTTGATAGAGCTCATCTATGGCTTCGTCAAGGAGTTCAACTTGATTTTTTTCAGAGCAAATTGGAGATGGCGCTGAAGTCGAAAGAAATTTTTCGTTGGCAGGAACTTTGTAACAAGATTTATCCGATACTTTGTTCAATTCTAAACAATTTTTGTCAAATGACTATTTTTCAAAAACTTAATAGTTCCAGAGATATCGGGCTCTTCATTTGGTGAGGCCCAAATAACTCAAGCGTATTTTAAAGTTTCGAATTATTTTATACAATGAAACAATAGGTTTGTTCCTGCAGGAGTCCAAAACTGTCAGTAACTGTCAGAAGCATGCGCATTACAAATCTAAATGTTCCAACAAGAGTCGAACGACAGTCCAGGATTTCTTGTCCTCTGTTCCAGCTTGAGTAGGGGCAGTTTGCTGATAGTTTGAAAAGTTCACTGATTCTTCGGAAACTCATAGTCCGGTGCATGCGCAATGCGCATTAACCAAAACCATTTACCAACTTTAACGTCAATTATTGTACGCTGTCTATGTTATTAATATTATAACTCAACAAACAATAATTATTTGTCAGAAACGGATGATATTCCTCCATAATTTATAGGTTAAAAAATTATTTGGTTATTGTTTATAGTACTCTTCTTCTTCTGCTATTAAGTTCTCTAAAAATCCGGTGTTCCAGCAAAAATCAGAAACTAATCTAAGATCAGACATGCGCATTAAATCACAATCTCTGACTGTCAGGGATTTATCAGAGATTCTATGCAGAAACAAACCTTTATAATTATCCAAATCAATTTAATAGCTCTTTTTAAGGAATAGTGAAATAATATGTATTTTTGTAAAATATGGCAAGAGTTTTTTAAGTACCTAATTCATTTTGTACATGCATATACATTCAGGATTTATTTTGGGACAGGCGTACAAATAATTATGAATTATTATATATAATAAATTAGGTATTTAAAAAATCCTTCCCATATTTTACAGAAATACATATTATTTCACTATTCCTTAAAAAAGCTATTAAATTGACTTGGATAACTATAGTTTCATTGTATAAGGTAATAATTTAAGACTCTAAAATACGTTTGAGTTTGGGCCTCACCAAATGAAGAGCCTGATATCTGTGAAACGATTAAGTTTTTGAAAAATAGTCAATTGACAAAAATTGTTTAGAATGGAACAAAGTATCGGATAAACCTTGTTACAAAGTTCCTGCAAACGAAAAATTTCTTTCGACTTCACCGCCATCTCCAATTTGCTCTGAAAAAAATCAAGTTGAAGCGTGTTGAATCAAGTTGAATCTCCGTGACGAAGCCCTAGATGAGCTCTATCATCTGTTTTTTTCAAACTCAAAATATATTTTTCCGTTACCGAGATACAAGGCTGAGGACTTTTATGTGGAACACCCGGTATACCTCAAACAGTATAATTATTCGCAAATTATCAATTATCACCTATAAAATAACTTCAGTTTCTATCTCGACAGCAGCTTGTCTACTTGAAGTAAATGCAAACTCGATCGCTGGATAAGATGGACACAAACGTGGAAATGGAAGCCCATCGGCGATGGCATGCTTCTATTTTTGCCGCATTCCTTGCCCTCGGCGTAGAAAATAGCTGTTGGCCTCAAGGTCACGCGGTACAAGTGCAACGACTGCGCGGCGTTGCCACATAGGTGGATGGATTCAGCAGATGACGGAAAACGTGCCTTGTGCCCGTAATTGCGTTATTTTTGATTAGCCGTCACTGTAAGTCTGTAGTTTTTTGTGACATAATGCCCTTTTTATCACCACGTGTTACCGCTTCGTTGGAACGTGAATAAAACCTCATGTTCTCAGTAAAAAATCCCGAATTTAGCGACTGTGAAAATGAATTTAACGATATAAATAATAATAGTAATTAGATAAGCATATAATGCTCTTATCCATCCTGGACGGCATAACCTATATCCCACCCTTATAATAAAGACACTAGTCTCTGGAGATGAGTAAAGTCGCGAATTTTCGTTAGCAGTTGCGATTTTTCATTCACTGTGAATATAAACTGCGATTGCTAACTGCTAATAGAATGTCTGCCATTTCCATATTGCGGTATGGTACCGATATTGGCGATTCAAATTACCGATGAGGGCGCTGCAAATTGTAAACAAATATGGAGGAAGACGAGTAAAAATTTTGCATTTCATATCACATCTTTTTGCATTTCATGTAGCAATTTAGCATTCAACTGCCATAAATATACTGACTTCATGTGCTAGTTAGGGTGAAATAAAGGATAAAAAGAGTAGTAAAAGCAGTCAAACGTCCCATAAGTGCTTCATTGCTAATTATATGAATTTTTTGGGTTGAAACAGGTGCCCTAGTTTTTGTTTACTTACATTTTGGGCTAAAATAAGTCTGATAAACTGTATGGTGATACCATATTAGTGCTTGTTTTTTGTTAAATAATGTTTAAATTAAAATATATTCTGTTTTTATAAGACTAATAATAGAAAAGTATAGACAAACTGCAACCTGCAACAAAGTGGTATGTTGAGCAAATAAACGTGTTCCCGCTGTTATTAAATTGTTACATGCCTTTTGGAGAAATGAGTGAGAAACAGTTTCTTATACTAGGGCCAATATACTAGGTGGAATGACACCCATAAACACAGCAGTTTGTGTTGTGCTGATTTCTTTTGAATGCCATTTTAAAATGTAAAAATAAAGATGTACAAATACTAACCACGTCGTTTTTAACTTTGTAATACCAAAAAATCACAAGCACCACTAAATTATTAAGTTAAACAAACCCAAATACGTGTTATTTATCATTATATCAGCAGTAAGCCTCCAAAAATTATCTTTTAAGTAGGTTCAAATATTTTCCCACAGAGGGCGCATCCATTTTTGGAATCACCAATACACACAGAAGATAGGATGTTGCGTAATGTCCTTAATATGCCGCGTGACGTCACTCTTGTGCATATAATGTTTATCTGTACAAATATGTTGCGTTTATCTTTGTGCATATAATACCCTCCCATAGTCTTTCTTGTAGTATATTTTGTGCTCTACAAAATATAGTGTATGTGCAATTTTACTTTATCTTGTACCGTTCTCCCGAAATTCGTGGCGAAAACCTTAGAGGAACAAATTTCGCAGTAAGAATGTGTTTACCAGCTCAGCTTCGCGAAATTGAGACATTTTATATTTTTAAGTTATAAAACGAATCATAACGAACATCTTTTGTTTGAGATTTTTTTTTAACTGTAAAAATAATCACGTTACAGACGAAAAACACACAAAATGCGCATCCCCGTAATGAAAAGCACTCTGAGAGTGACGGCATGCGCAGATGAAAATTGAACACCGGGAGCAACCGGCCCGGGTATGGTACCTATATGTGGTGCCTCATATCGAAATTTCTCGTTCGCTTTCATTCGAACGTATCCAAAATACCATGAAATTAAAAATAGCATAAAAACCAATCCAATGACAGATAATCGAGGATGAAACTTGTCGTTTACTCGCCCTGTATAATCTTTCTAAAGTGAAAATTATAAACTAAAGCGAGGAATTTTCTCTTTACTCTGTGTTCAATGCCCAGCTGGACGACTTGTAGTCCGGCCCCCGGAATTATTTGTAAACCATACTGACGCCCACATATATTATTATTTTATTCCCTCAGGACGGATGCAGAATCCAAACACCTACTTTACTATCGAATTTCATTTCAGTCTCATAAAAATTCTAGCTGGTATGTAGCAAAATATCCATGAGTTGTCATGAGTAAGTAAAGTACGATACGAAACAAATGTTTTTTGTGAAAAGTGAAATGAAGGTTATTTTAGTAGTGGTTTTATTGAATTTAGGTAAGGTAAGAAGTTATCAATAATTATGTGGCCATATTAAGCCCAAATATCCCATGTTAATACGAAAACTTTCGTTTTCAGACTCAGGGACTAATAGAGACCCAAATGCAATTAATTTTAGAACTGACTCAATATACAAATGTGTCCCAAAATGACGGAACTATTATTTATAGTTGAAATTAAAAAAAAAATGCTGAAACAGGTCAATTGGTACCTACATAGAAATTGACACTTTTCTGCAATATTTCCTATTTTTTTAAGCCATGTTTGACGGAGCTATAACATTACCGACATTATTTTTTAAATAGGATGCTCTTATTTCAGGTATAAAAAATAGATACGCCTTCTAAAGGCGAATTCAGCGATATAAGGTTATACCTATTTTTTTATCATCGTTGTTAAAAAATGTAAAAAATCTAAATTAAATGAAAACAAATACTTTTTGTACTAGTCCTACTTTTTATTTTATTACAGCAAATACAGGGTGTCCCAAGATAATGTGACACATTTTAAACTTAACTTATAACTTCAAGGCAAAATGAGATGGTTTTCACTGGTGCTCTTAGTGCCGTTTCACATGGGACCGGTTACGTTTGAAATAACTGTGTTGTTTAATTTGCGATTTTGCAAGCACATTAATGATATAAAATGGCAATAAGCAAGGAAAATTATCGTTTTGATACTTAAATGCTAATAAGTGTAGTCGAACAAAAACCAGAAATCTGGGATACATCGTCGGAAAATTACAAAAATCGTTATTTGAAACTCAAAGCTTGGGAAGTTGGGACGCTCAATAATTTTCGAGAAAATTGAGATTACATGGAAAATTCAGATTGCATGTTTTGGGTGCTATCTGTTTTTCAGCCCCTGGGACCCATTTCAAGTTAATGATTTTTATACTGAGTAGACTATATGAGATGGGTATTACGTGTATCAAAGGAGAAGTTGGGACGCTCAATAATTTTCGAGAAAATTGAGATTGCATGGAAAATTGATATTGCATGTTTTGGGTGCTATCTGTTTTTCACCCCCTGGGACCCATTTCAAATTAATGATTCTTATACTAAGTAGACTATATGAGATGAGTATTACGTGTACCAAAGCGGAAGTTGGGACACTCAATAATTTTCGAGAAAATTCAGATTGCATGGAAAATTGAGATTGCATGTTTTGGGTGCTATCTGTTTTTGTTTTTCACCTCCTGGGACCCATTTCAAGTTAATGATTTTTATACTAAGTAGACTATGTGAGATGAGTATTACGTGTACCAAAGCGGATGTTGGGACGCTCAATAATTTTCGAGAAAATTCAGATTGCATGGAAAATTGAGATTGCATGTTTTGGGTGCTATTTGTTTTTCACCCCCTGGAACCCATTTAAAGTTAATGATTTTTATACTGAGTAGACTATATGAGATGGGTATTACGTGTACCAAATGAGAAGTTGGGACGCTCAATAATTTTCGAGAAAATTGAGATTACATGGAAAATTCAGATTGCATGTTTTGGGTGCTATCTGTTTTTCACCCCCTGGGACCCATTTCAAGTTAATGATTTTTACACTGAGTAAACTATATGAGATGGGTATTACGTGTACCAAATGAGAAGTTGGGACGCTCAATAATTTTCGAGAAAATTGAGATTACATGGAAAATTCAGATTGCATGTTTTGGGTGCTATCTGTTTTTCATCCCCTGGGACCCATTTCAAGTTAATGATTTTTATACTGAGTAGACTATATGAGATGAGTATTACGTGTACCAAAGCGGAAGTTGGGACGCTCAATAATTTTCGAGAAAATTCAGATTGCATGGAAAATTGAGATTGCATGTTTTGGGTGCTATCTGTTTTTCACCCCCTGGGACCCATTTCAAGTTAATGATTTTTATACTGAGTAGACTATATGAGATGGGTATTACGTGTACCAAAGGAGAAGTTGGGACGCTCAACAATTTTCGAGAAAATTGAGATTGCATGGAAAATTGAGATTGCATCTTTTGGGTGCTATCTATTTTTCACCCCCTGGGACCCATTTCAAGGGGGCCCCAGGTAGGGTGGTATTATATGTACCAAAGGGGAAGTTGTCCTCCTCCAGTTTGTGATGGCTCATCGAATGAAGTAATCGACATTCGAAAATACATAAAGAATTTGCGGGGATGTTCTCGCAAATCCGAATAGAGGGTGACAAAAGCACCTTTTATTGGCCTTTCAAGGCATAGGGGATGCATCCAAACTCTTCCAAGATTTCGATTTTTTTTTTCGCCTCTCTATCAACCCTTTTACGCACAAAACGACAACAATGCGATGCTCTGCACTTTCCAGATACATGTTGACATATACATACGACCTCATGTGAAACCACTTGTATAGAACTGATAATGAGTTGCGACCGATTGTCAGCAGCGATCATCGATCCCATGTGAAACGGCCTTAATCTTACAAACAATTTTTTCGTCATTGGTCCTATAGTTTGTTTTACATCTACAGGTGCTTGAAAAAAAATTCCCACTTTTTAATTCAAAATTGTGATCATTTTTTAAATGGAACACCCTGTAGATTATATTACTATTCGATAGAGACACTTTTCCTCTTTTCAAAAATGTATATGTAGTTTGATAGAGTTATACCAAAAAATAAAGGAGGTATTTCAATTTACACACCAGCCCTTTTCAATAGACCATAATTTTTTTGGAAGATCGCATTTTATTTTTTTTTTTTTACATTGTCAGTAAAGAATAACGGAATGCATCAAAGGATAGATAGGTAGAGCGTAGTCTTACAGGGCTGTATTCCATAGTGTGGTATTTCGTATATACAAGGTTATTCAGAACTCATCTCTAAAACTTTGAGGATATGTGCATCCTTAAATAAGAAATCGATATCACCAAAAAAATTTATAATAAAAGACTTATAGTTGCCCAGGACTACGTAGCTGGGCAACTGTACTTCAACACATCTGATATATCACATTCCTTCAAAAAACAGTAAACAACAGTTTTTGTACCTGGCGAACGCCTGGCGAATACAGTTGGAGTGGGGATAATATCTCTTATTGTCTATGCAGTCATCAGTCTTTCTGTGTCGCTGTCTCTGTGCGGGTGTTTTACTTATCGAGTGTTAAACTGTAAAATTTTCAAAATGGCTCATGTGTACAGTAATGCTGAGTTAATGGACATGATTCTTATTTATGGCGAAGTTGTACAAAATTCATTGGCAGCTTCGCGCTTGTATGCGGAACGATTTCCCAATCGACACACCGACACATCGACAGTTAGGTTTTGTGAGTGGTTGTTGCAGCAAAATGCCGAAAATCCCCAATTTACTTAATAATTTGCGTTTACAAGATCAGCAACCAGGAGGAACATTCGGTTTAGTGCGGCAAAATTGGATAAGGCGTGTCCAAAATTGTGTACAGGTCGAGGAATATTATTTCGAAAAGCTTTTGTAACAAGGTATGTGCAAATTTTTTATACCTAAATTTCACGTTTGTAATACCTAGTAATCAAGTAGCGCAATTCTTCAAAATTAGTGTAACAAAATTTTATTCATTTTAAAGACACGTCACTTTGGTCAGATCTATCTATCTTTAAGTTTACTTTAAAGTAAAAACGCTGCAAATCTTTTTTGCGCCGGGTGACGGTATATTCTCAGATCTTCCGAAGTTTTTTGTGCTAGCCTGTTTGCATTGTCAGTCTCAAGGTCACTCCATTACAGTGGACCAGTATCCAGCGACGTGCAATGAAAAATTTTTAAATAGTTTTAAGACCCCGCCAAAACATTTTTTTTTGCACTACCACATTTGTACATGTATGTTGAACATCCCCAAATTTTATTATGGATAAGTTCTGAATAACCCTGTATAATCTATGGTGTGGTGTAAAAATTCCCAGAAAATTCCCTAAAGTTACGTTTTCTCGTGTTCTGCAAAGAGTGGCTACTTTTGGATGTGTCATATAATATATAATGGATATTGGCATTGTATATTTTTTATAATTTCTATGCTATCTATTAACATCTAATATATTTCTATCCACGAGTAATGGTACAGCTTTGTCTGCTTTTGGCTTAATCTAAAATAATCCTGCCATTTCCTTACCTAATAATAATATAGAGAGATGATTATATAGAGTTAATTATTTTCTGCAAGATCACTATGTACTGATGAGACTTAATAAACAGAAATAACAGTTCCTTATTTAATCTTAAATTACATGATGACAGTTTATCCATCTGGATTATTTTTTGTATTACCTACAGTGCATCCCGGGAAATCTGCAGTCAAAATTTGGAAGTACGACAATGATATCCTCAATCCGGTCCACTGGGTAGGGGGTAAACCTGGTGAACACTGTGATGGGTTTGACTTGCGTGATGCGCGCTATAATGTATTTGCCATAGACGTTTTCACTGCTAGTAAAATTTTATTAGCTGAGGACATAAAACTATACTTACTTGAAGGTGCTCATATAGACTTTGTCGAAGATGATCCCGAACAACTAAATTGTGAGTATCAATTTATGTACCTACGCGCCAATATTGGAACTGGGGGGAAAACGCCAGAAGTCATTTGGTAGGATGTAGTTATAGAAACAAGGCATATTCATGTTGGTAGTGGTAAGAAACCCACGTGAAGGATGTGGCGACTTCCATGGAGATGTCGGAGCAATGCAATGCCAGTCGGGGCACATTGGCCGTGGAGTAGTTGTTTTCGGCATCTCCTTCAAATAAAAGACATAAAAAGTCTAACAAAACACAACAAATATAAAAGTTAGAATAGAAATGCATAGGACGCCATAGAATTGAGGTATTTTGTGACGTCACTAGGAATGTTCTTCTACCTAAATTTGTACGAGATGCGACAGCCGTGTTGTTCAGTAACCGTGGTCGTGGCGTATATCAAGCTTACCAGCGTTGTCAGTTGCCTACTTAGGTAGCGTTCAATTATTTATTCAAATCTGACATATTTTTAAAACAATTTAATAAAACATATTCACTATTTTGTACCAGACAATTTTTGTTTGGAAAAATTATTTGTGAATGAAATGGTGATCAGTTTATTAAATGGGGTGTTTTCCTATTTTTTTTTTACATCGGCAATGGTAAGTAGTTGAAAAAAGAAGAAATACGTATTTCTGGAATTTTAATATTGGGTTCATTTATGTCCATAAATAATTTTTTTATAGTGCGCGATATCTATGTGACGTCACTAAGCGAAAATTAAAAATTTGCGCCATTTTTTAGTGATTTCTAGGATATTTTCATTTGTGTGGTTGGTGTCACTGCGTGACAACTTTACTTTTGTTTATGTTTGAATTGTTTGGTTAGGGTAAACATGAGACATTGTTTTTAGTTTATATTTTTACCTGTGAATTGTTGTCTCTGCCTGTGACTGATTACAAGTGTATTTTAGTAATAGAAAAACATCGTAATTTGTAAAGGTAATTTTTGAATATATTTAATCGACTTTGCAGTAATATTGTTAAGTTAAATACTAACCTTACATTTTTCACCCCTTTTATTTCTGAAAGGATCTATAGGATCTTTATCATAAAAGGATCTATAACCGGTAAATTGTCGGACTTAGCCTCTACAAAACGTTGTTCCATGTTTAATAAAAGTTTACTTCACAAGAAAACAACAGTACAACACGTCAAGTTGTCAAGCCAAACACAAATAGGAAATTTCAAATGTCAATTATCGAAATGTCGACTGTCGTTTGTCGTCGTTACAAATTGAAACTAGCTACATATTATCAGTGTGGCCTCTTTATAGATACATAGGTATTCCCTAGTTTTCGCTTAGCGACGTCACGAATATAGAATAAAATTTCAAAATTGAATTAAAAATTTTCTACCGATTCAATCTTAATAATTTTTATCTTAAGAAATATAAAAATATATATATATTTTATAAAAATACAGGTTTCCACTTTCATTTCGATTGAAGGAAAATACCCCATTGTTTTACAAATCTGTGCGTGATTTAAAATATTGTGGAATATTATTTATCATCACTCAGTATCAACAAATTTCAGGTGTGCGAGTCAAGAACGACTTTGAGGCCCGCGAATGGGATAACCCCAACTCCTGGATCACAGAAGGTGCTGAGCACAACGTGGCTGTTCCCCACGTCGAGAGGACTCCATGCTACCACGACGATGTCGTCTTTCCCAAGGGCTGGAAATCCAGCCAGTGCGTCATAAATTCGAGGGAAAGAAGAATAAGGACGTTCAGGTTCGGAAGCGAATATGTGACTAACAGGGATTTGAGGATGTTCACTCGTGCTTCAGTATGTAAGTACAGAAAACATCGAGGTATATTAAGGCGGGTATACATCGCGAGCCGCTTGTCAACCGCTCGTAAACCGTCCGTTGAAATTATACTTTCAACGAACTTCCAACGATCTATGGGAAAGGAACGAACGGCGGACCACCTCAGTCATCACTGTGTTACCATATCAAAAAAATTGTGATTAAAGTAATTATTTATTTCAGCAGAGTTTCACCTTATTATACGGGTGTCAACGGATCTATTAGACAAGCCATAACTTCTAGAGTTATCAAAATGAGATTTGTTATAGGTAAATGGTAGAGGAAGAGGAAAGTTTTTGCATATTTTTCACGTTTAGGTTACTTCCGGTATCACCGGAAATGGCTTCAATTTTGAATTTTTAAATGGAACACCCTGTATATTTTTACATATTTGAATTTCTGAGACAATTTTGGACTAGAAAAGGACATTTTAAAAAGTTTTTTCGCCTACTTGATTTTTTTAGAGCCATTTTTAATATTGCATCTAGGTGGCCATGATTGAGCGCAAACTAATCTGAAGGCCTTAGATGATGTCAGAAAAATGTAATCGCAAAGTTTTAGTGATTAGTATGGTAGATAGGAATGAGACAAGTTGGCAAAATTACTTTTTTATATCTAACTATTTTTTTTCAAATGGCAACACTTTTTAGACAAGCACTTTTCAAAAAGGAATTTTTTTTGCGGATCCAACGATACTAAATTCATTATGATTGGATTAAAAATAAGCTCATAAAATACATTTACTTCAGTGAAGTTTTTAATAAATTCGTATACGAGTATTATACTTTAAAAGTTTTAATGTCATTTTCTAGTCCAAAATTGTCTCAGATATTCAAATATGTAAAAATATACAGGGTGTTCCATTTAAAAATTCAAAATTGAAGTCATTTCCGGTGAAACCGGAAGTAACCTAAACGTGAAAAATATGCAAAAACTTTCCTCTTCCTCTACCATTTACCTATACCAAATCTCATTTTGATACATCCAATACTCTAGAAGTTATGGCTTGTCTAATAGATCCGTTGACACCCGGTATAGAAAACGAATAACTTATTGAAACATAAACAAGTAAAACAGGAAAGAGGTACATTCGAGACACTTTCTAGACGTACCTAAAGTCAAAGCCAGAATTAAGCAAAGTGCAATGACCAGAAAAAGAGTAGATCTATGTTGTCACATTTATTTCTAAAGTACTTATTTAAAACAGGAAACGTATTAATTACCTTATTTACCCATTTTTTTTACTTGTCTTTAACGTCCCTTATCCCTATTGTACTTTATTAAAGCAAACACAATGTTTAATTTGTGTTTTACTTAATAATATCAATGAATTTCCGAATACGTGGCAACTGCGAAAGTCGTAAAGTTGACGACAAGCTGTTCATACTTATTTAACATACATATTCTTGCATTTACGCTTTCTTTTCTCTGAGCTTCAACGACGTTGATTGGTCGAATCAGGAACCAACAAGCGACTGTGCTCGAGGTAGTGGGGAAACAGTGGCGTGATGTTAGGTTATTTCGCGCACGTTTCTTAACGGTAAAAATTTGTGGTAAAATTATCAGTGTATTTATTCTTTGTGTCAGTGTTTATACTTATTTGTGTTAGTTAAAAAAGTGGAAGTGCATATACTAGAAGTATTCTATAGAATAGTATACGAGTATATATTAACTGAAATGTGCCCAATGGTAAAACAGAATACGCACGCCCATCCATCACCGCATTTTACCAGATCGGCGAGGTCATTCCACTTTGCTTAATTCTGGCTTTGACTTTAGTATAGTTTATAACCTACCTTTTCCTGTTCCCCTACTGTTTCTTACTTTGGCTTTCTAACGCTGGTAAAAGAAGCTAGCAAACATATAATTTTCTTCTTGCATTTGTCCCAACATCTATTCATCTCAGCACATATTTCCCTCCAGGCATCTCCTTTAAAGTTTTTTTTAAAAAGATCCTTGCGTTTAGGATCGCAGAGCTTTGGTTTTGTAAGTACCTATCAATATCAATACATCTTCTTCTGGCCATTCCATAATTAAAAAAGTAGACGATGGGACGGTAGGTTTGCGAGCCGAAGAAAAACAACGTTAACAGTTAACAACGAACTATACACAACAGCGTCCCACTGTGAACTGAGAACTGAGAACTGAGAACCACAGACTACAGAATATCTATCTGAGAACGCCTTTGTACTTTGTGTTCGTCAGAAAAACCGACAGGAGTCGGATCGCCACGAACGTTTCAAAAGCCGTTCGTTTAGTCCCCCTGTATAGTATATGGATTTTTTCGGTGTTGCCAGAATTATCACGACCTACAAATTAAAAATGTTTTCAGTTATACAGGGGTTACACTTATACCAACTTCCGTTTTTTAAATGTAACCATGTTTTTATGCTTATTTTTTATGTATAAAGTCCTATATCAAAGGTCATACTTTTCGAGATATTTAGCTTTAAACATTTTTTTCGTCGGTGTCGGTACAGATTTGAAAGTTTCAGGTTATGTTAGTAATTAATGAACTATAATTTAAGGTAAACGTTGAGCAAAAGCCACTCTTTAAACCATATTCCCAGAATAGACCCGGGTTCTATAGGGCGAAAAGAAAGTGAAGGCAAACATGTCAATGAAAAATTGAAAAATCTAAATAAATTTTAATGCAACGCCCTAAATATTTTTATATCATAATAATAACATGTAGAATTACATTCTCTACAACTTCATGAAGCTTTCCCTATACTTAAAATCCATAGATTTTTGTAGAATCTCGGTTTTATGAGAAATTCGCTGTTATAGTTTTTTATTAAATAAACCTAGTCGGCGCCTATCGAACGACAATTTGTTACATTTTAATCCTCAGTTGAAGTTAGGCAGTGAAATTTGGTAAAATGAATTATTCTAAGGAAGAATAGTAGTAGTAATTTCTTCTCGCTTCTATTTGTACAGGGTGTCCAAAATAAGATCCTCTATCCCCTTATCTCGGAAAGTATAAAAGGTAGAGAAAAAAATTAAATACGAAAGTTTTTTGTTTTTACATGAATTTTTCATTTTTATAACTTTCTTGAATACAGGTTGTTCAGTTTCTCTGATCCAGGCATCAACTTTCTTTTTTTAAATGGGACACCCTATATTCAATTACGTTTTTGAACTCTCATTAAAATTCTAGGTCGACATTGTTAAGAGTACCCTATACCTATCATTTACCGTTATGAATATAGCATATAAAGAAAAAAATCTGTAAAAAACACCTGCTCAAAAAATCTCGGCAAAACAAATAAGACATCCAAAAAAAAGGTAAATAGGGTTTATTTCGTAGACAATTAGACTCAGAAATTACTTCTATGAATCGATATTACCTGATTAATATACAAGGTGTTTTTGACAGATGGCTCAAACATGTATATGTTAAAACTTCAGAAAATCGAAAATCTCTTATGAAACACCCTGTCGTGTATTATTATATTTTTGGATTTTCTATTAAATTTTAACCTTACTCTATATAACTTTCCCTATTCCTATTTTGCTTAGTTTTCAAGATATTGAATATCTTATAGTATATAGAAAACTAAAGATTTTTTTCTTTAAATGCTAATAACTTCGTAAGAGTAAATGATAGGTATAGGGTACTCTTAACAATATCGACCTAGAATTTTAATGAGAGTTCACAAACGTAATTGAATATAGGGTGTCCCATTTAAAAAAGAAAGTTGATGCCTGGATCAGAGAAACTGAACAATCTGTATTCAAGAAATTTATAAAAATGAAAAATTCAGGTAAAAACACAAAACTTTCGTATCTAACTTTTTTCTCTACGTTTTATACTTTCTGAGATAAGGGGATAGAGGATCTTATTTTGGACACCCTGTACACTAACAGGCACAACAGTCAATCTCACAAAAACACACAGTTTTATTCCTATACACACATTCGACCAAATGCAACACAAGGAATTATAGAAGCAATTATAATTGCTTCTCGTCCCCTCTCTTACCTGATCTAACTTTATTCCTCTAAGAAAAATATTCCCAACATTTTCAAGAATACGAAATGTCCATCCTGTTGGATCATGGACAAAACTTTTCCATGAGAACATTTTCCGCTGATCTCAAGAATTGAGCGGTATGGTATGTATGTGACGTAGTGTAGTAGATCCAAATTCCCAAACATTATTTCAGCTATCTTCTGGTTCGATGAGCGGTTTTTGAATATCGACGGAACTGCTTGCGATGATCCTACAGGATGTCTCTGTCTGAATTCAATCAATGGAGCCACCTGCGATGGCATAGAAGAACCTCAAGAGTACCGCTGCCGGGAACCTATCATGCCCATTGGATTCTGCCTTGAAATATGTGGTTTGTTTATTCGCAGACATTTTTATTTTATTTCATAGATATATGTACACTATGGTACAGGGAGGACAATTATTGTTGATGCTTGTATAGAAAAAACTCGATAACTCCAAGCAATAATATGTGGTAATGTAGTATAGTAAAGACCGCGGAAGTCGTAACAAACATAGACATAATCATGATACAACTACACTGATATGCCAATGCGCATGGGGGCGTGGTCTATCGATTGAGCGTGACGTCAGTTACGATACAAAATTGAATGATCAAATGACTTACCTTAAGGAAATTTGATCCCAATTACACGAGCAGTCCTGTCCGAAGTTATTACAAAATTAGACACTTGTAGTAGTAGTTTTGTTTCTTCGAATTGGTACGACGTTTAAAGATTCTTTTAAAAAAGTGGCAACACTGCATCCTCCGCATCAGTGCTACCACCCGAGGGCCAATCCTCATTTAGTTGAAAGATGTCAGAGCACCGAAAAAAGGGCGGGTTTTATAATTTTCGATTTATTCTGGCCCATATAAAAATTCGACATTCAGGGGTTTGGGTTTTTGTAATAACTTCGGACAGGACTGCTCGTGTAATTGGGATCAAATTTCCTTAAGGTAAGTCATTTGATCATTCAATTACACTTCGCAGTCCTGTCCTCGTTATTACAAAATTAGACACTTGTAGATGTTTAAAGATTGGCAATGGTGCTCTGATAGTAAAGTTATGCTGCTTATTTTAGAATAATTGTAATAATGAAACAGTTTAGTTAATGACAATATGTATATTGTTTTTGTACAGATTCCTAGCAGTAGAAGTGGTACATTTATGTATATAAAAACCATAATTTTTAATGATAAAATGAAACTGGAATTCAAACACACGAAATAAAATTAGTGATGTGTTGGCTTTTATTTGTTTCAGTCTACACAAATGTTAGATCCATTAAGTACTCCTTTGGCAAAAGTGCTTGGTTCTATTATGACGGGCTTGTTATAGAATATATTGAATACATTAGACTTTTGAGTCCATCCAGCTCTTTTTCTTATTTCTTCAACACTGACGCCAGCTCTATGTGCCGCTGACGTGGCCGCATGTCTGGTGCTGTGACTCTTATACCTTTCTGTATCAACTCCACTGAGTTTTAAAGTCTGTCTAATCCACCTACTTATTGTTTGACTAGTGGCTGCATGGTATGGCTTTTTATGAGTTATTAAGAGCATGTCCTCCTGTGATGAACGTAGGTCTTCAGTCTTGTTAATATAATAAAGTAAAGTGGAAGCTAAACATAAGCCAGGTCTATTATTAAAATAAGGGATTTTTAGTACAGGCTGATATCTGTTTGGGTTTGTAGTTTTGATTCTCTCTGGAATGAATATTTCGATCATATTTTCCAACTTAACAATATTTTTTAAACTGATTTTTGTGAATGTCTGCACACGATGTGCCGATATTAAAGCTAGTAGAGTAACTAGTTTGTGGCTAAGCTGTTCTAATGAGAGATCATGTAAAGGATGCATTTTTTCCAAGTACAGCAGGACCGGGTGGGGATCCCATGTGGTATCATATTTAGGAGTTGGGGGGTTACTGTTATAGATGCCCTTTAAATAGCGTTTTATGATAGGTTCATCTCCTTCTTTAACCGGTAAGATAAAGGATAAAGCAGCCCTGCAGCTATTAATGGAAGAATAGGATTTCCCACTTTGAAACTGGGCATCAAGGAATGTTATTACATTTTTTAGATTGTAAGTCCAGGGATCCTCACCAATATTTGAGGAGAAAAGCCACCATCTTTTGAACCAAATATCATACTGTTTTAGTGTACTATCCGAAATTGAACCTATTATACCATGTATGGCTTCCTCTGGGAAACTCCTGTTGGAAAATGCCGTCCTGATAAAACCCCTGCTGCCAGGGTAAGTTATCTCCAAATAGGGTGTGGCTCTCTGAAAGGTGATAAAATTAGTGTTTCCTCTGGCGGAAAGATGATAACTTCTCCTCTCAGCATTTCTTTAAATAGGGGGAACCATGGTTGGGTTTCCCAGTATGGGACGACCATGATTCCCTCTGCCTTGTCAGCCCTTATTTTATTTAGCACCTTGAGAATTAACGAGAAAGGGGGGAAAGCATAAAAGAAGTGCCCCCTCCAGTCTATTGTGAAACAGTCTACTGCTATGGATTCAGGGTCTGGCTTCCAAGAAATATATTTTTTACATTTTGCGTTTAGTTTTGTAGCAAATAAATCAATTTCTGGAAGGCCAAACTTTTTACAAATTATTTCAAAAATAGTCCAAGATAATTCATATTCTGTATCTATTGACCTGGATCTAGATTCTGCATCAGCGTCAATATTTGCCTTTGTGTTAATGTAAGAAGCATATAAAAATATGTCCCGTTTCTCGCAGTATTGCCAGATCTCCCGAGTTAGGTTATTTAAATTTTTGTAACGTATCCCCCCCATTTTATTGATGAATGCTATGGCAGTTGTGTTATCCAGTCTTAATAATATTTCCCTATTTGACATTCCTTTAGTAAACGATTTGACTGTATTAAAGGCTGCAAGTAACTCTAAATAGTTAATGTGAAAATGTTGTTCCCCTCTGCTCCAAAACCCATGCAATTTTTGTCCATTACACACTCCCCCCCATCCTGAATTTGAGGCATCAGAAAAAATTTCTAGGTCAAAATGATTTTCTCTTATAGGGGCCCAAGATGTTTTTATATTTTTCGCCCACCAATGTAAATCCCGCTTTACCTCTTTTGAGATTTTTATTTTCGCATCATAAGACTTTTTTATGGTGAGAGATAGGTATTTATGCCTTTCTAAAGTTTTTGTGTACAGCCATCCATATCTGACCGCTGGGCAAGCTGCCACTAAGTTACCAATGACATGAGCAAAGTGTCTGATTTTGCAATAATTTTGTCCCAACAAAGACTTGGTTAAAGTATATATTTTTTGCCTCTTTTCTTTTGGCAATGAAATGGTCATTTCATTTGAGTCAAAAATAAATCCTAAATATTGGCACTTGTTACTTGGGATAAGCTGGCTCTTATCAAAATTTATAATAAAACCCAAGGAAGCTAGTAAATTGATTGTTTTATTGAGGTATTGTAAGCATTCTTCCCTTGAGTGACCTATAATGAGAAAGTCATCTAAGTAAGATATGCAAGTTACGCCTTCTACCCTTAACTTCCTTAAAGCAGGTTTCATCAATTTATTAAAAATATAGGGGGCTGTACTGAGGCCAAAAGGGAGACAATTAAATTCAAATAGCTGACCATTGTACTCGAACCTCAAATATTTTCTATATGATCGGTTCACAGGTATAAGGAAATAGGCGTCCTTCAAGTCCAGTGAGGTTAGGTAACACTGTTTGAATAGTAATTTGGTTACAGTTCGGTAGTCTTCTAGTTTGAAATGAGGGGGATTTAAAAACTGATTCAGCTGTTTGAGGTTCAGTATGAATCTAAACTTTTTGTTAGACTTTTCTCTAAGAAAGAAAGATGATAAAAATTCACCTGATATATGTGTACAAGGTGATATAGCACCAATGTTCACTAAATCTTTTACACTTTCCTCATAATGTGAGATTTCAGAAGAATGTATTTTAATTTTAGGAACTGTCCCTTGACTTGGCTTTATAATAAACTTTAATTTTAATCCTTTGACCCAACTCAACACATGTGAGTTGTCAGTGAGACTTGTCCATTGATTATAAAAGCCTTTTAGCCTTCCTGCATATTGTGACTGACCTACCTCTAACGTTGCTGATGGTATCTCCTTCCCTCTCTTTTTTGTTGAGTGCTGTTGTATGGCTTGCGATTGACATGACGGTTCTTCTCTTCTTTCCCTCTCTGTTTGTACTTGACTTTGGGAAAACGGTTTGGGAAGTTTTTTGGATAATTGGTGGATTTTCCCTTGCTTCCCGAGGGCTTATTAAGCTGTAATTCCAATGAAGTCTTCTTTAGTTCATTGGATTTTTTGAGTTTATCTGAGAACTGTTGGCCAAACAATTGGTCCTCTATAGGAAAGTCTTCCATCGTTTTCCTTAGAGCTGGGTTTAGGTTCTGTAATAGAAGGTACCTTCTATGCATTGATATGCTGTGGTGTACGTTAGTAATTAATTTTGCTGCATCCACCATATTCAGTAACATGGAGTTGGTTTCCTCCGTTGGAGATGAAAACATCTTATTTAATGGTTGAGCTAGGGCTGTCACCCCTGCACCTAATTCTAATTGTAATCTAGCTAGAAATAAGTCCTGTCGCAGAACTTGCTCTCCCACACAAGTTCTTACTTCCGCATTTAGTTGTGGTCCCGCAAGTGCTTTACAGTTATCTATTATGGGATACTTATCAACTATAGTTTTCTTTTCGTTTTTATCGATTCCATTTCTTAAAAAAGCAATCCACCGAGATGCTATTTCATTATGAATCTCTGGCCCATAAGAGGCACTTACATTGGGATCAGATCCTAACATAACCAGAACTTCTTGTCCAATGTTTGGGGTCATGTTTTCATCCCCTGCCGGTTGTCTGGGAGTTGCCTCCTGTGACGTACTTAAATCGAGCTCAACATCAGAGTCATACTCTGACCGGGAACTGTCCTCTGAGCTTGAACTGTCCGAACCTGAAGATAATTGTCGGAATTAGTCAATTGCCTTGTTTAATGGACTTGGATTATTAAGAAACGATTGCTTAAGGACTCACTTGAGCCTAGCATTAATCATTTCGGAAATAAAGCAATTCACGCGAATGCTCTTTCCATTGTTAGCAGCTCCGTACACTGGCACAGAGTTTCTGCTTAGACCATTACTATGAAAAAAGGGAGGGCTGCCAACAGAGGCAAATATATCATGAAATAATGGTCTGCCATTTAAATAATACTGAAATATTCATTTATGTATTAATATATCAATGCTAGACTAGGCGCCCATTGCATAGATCAAAATCCCAGGCACAAAGCCCTCTCTCTAACGATCATAGGTTAGGTTAGTAGACCCAGACCCGCCCCGGTCAATATGGCCGGCGTCCGGCGTCTAATTCCTAAAACAGAGTGATGTAATATTTTACTTACTGCTAGATGAAAGCTCTCTAAGTTTATCTCGTATTTGGTTGAGTAATTTTATTTTCTCCTTTTTTGTTTTCTTATTCTTTTTCTTGTGGTATCGTCCCATATTTGTATCTAATTTTTCCCCTTCAAATTTACCGTACGTACCTCTTCGATACGACAAAACAGAATGAGGATTGGCCCTCGGGTGGTAGCACTGATGCGGAGGATGCAGTGTTGCCGCTTTTTTAAAAGAATCTTTAAACGTCGTACCAATTCGAAGAAACAAAACTACTACTACAAGTGTCTAATTTTGTAATAACGAGGACAGGACTGCGAAGTGTAATTAAATAAAATACTTGTAATCAAAGATAACAAAATAAAATAAACGTCGATTATGGAATTATAATAATACAAGATTCATACAGGAAAACTAAAATAATAGTTGATTAATATCAATCTTTCTTATTTTCATTCAAACCGCATTCTGTGTACCTACCTACCTACTGAATATGATTCTAACCTAAATTTTACAATGGGAAGAGATAATAAGAAGCACTACTGTAAATAAATACCACCCTATAATATAAAAATGTCAACTTGTAACCCTCGGGCCTCACAATTATAATAATACAAGAATACAATTGACAAACACGAAAATAATTATATCACTGCCTTTAAGGTATTTGAATTTTCGCCATTTTTGCATCGAAAATGACATCTTGCGCAGAAGAAACGAAATTTGGTCAAGTTATGAGCATATCAGTGTAGTTGTATCATGAGACATAATGTCTGTGGTAACAAAGCTATATATGTTAGCAGTAGTGAGAAACACACCGTAGTGCCCTCTTTAGGTCTTTGCTACTATCTGTCTGACAATTATTGTCAAATTGACAGCAGACAGATAACGACCTACTTTCTCGCAGGCGGCATTATATCAGTGACCTCTATTGTCTTTGAGGAAGACAAATCCTACTTATTTATTTGAAGGAGATGCCGCAAACTGTTGTTACTTTGTAATTATCTTGTTCAATAGTTAGTTTAGATAAATCACACACTAATGTACTGTACTGTATTTTATTAAGCAGCTTACATTTACAACAAAACAACACAACACTACATTCTCGAATCTTCCCGAATAATTCTTTATGCACAGAGCACAGAACATAATACCAACTGTATCAAAATTGCCAACTTAAAAGTAATAGTAGTATTCACTTTAACACAAACAACTACTCCACGGGTAATGTGCCCCGACTGGCATAGCATTACTTGGGCATTTCCATAGGAGTCGTCACATCCGTCATCGAGACCAACCTCCAGACACTGACTGGTTTGGTCAGAGTACCATAAGTAGTTGAATCGATGAACGATGAACGACGTTGCGACATATGATTGCCTAGGAAGACAACCCTACTTATTTATTTCCTCAAAGGCAATAGAGGTCACTGCATGCTATAATGGCACCTACAGAAAAGCAGGTCGTTATCTGTCTGTATAATTGTCAGACAGATAGTAGTAAAGACCCAAAGAGGGCACTACGGTGTGTTTCTCACCACTACTAACATTCATGATGCCCATTAGGCAATCATGTCGCAACATCGTTCATCGTTCCATTACCTATGGCACTCTGACAAGCGAATAAGAGCGAAACCGGTCAGTGTCTGATGGTTGGTCTCGATGAAAGATGTGGCGATTCCTATGGAGATGCCGTAGTAATGCAACGCCAGTCGGGGCACATTGCCCATGGAGTAGTTGTTTTAGAGATCTCCTCAGAGGAATAAGTAAATAACATCCAATAACATCCATCCATCCATCCATAAAAACATACATTCATCCAAATTTGTCCACCCTGTACATGTAAGCTAAGTATTCTCAAGGAATTTATATAATATAAATTCTTTGAGTATTCCATTTAAAAAACCTAACCCTTAATAAATCAACCCATCGTACTTTCAGGTGCGGCCATCTTAATAAACAACACATCCTCGTTCTTCTATAAAAAGTATTTCAAAATAGAAAGCATCAGGAATGCTCTAGCAGGTTATTCTTCAGATACCCATGTGAGCAAAGTTTCGCATAGATCCGAGACATTGATACAGATTATCTTCGCAGAAAAAGAATTCAGCGGTGTTAGCTTAGACGAAGCAAAGGAGTTCCATTCAAGGCTTTTGGAAGGTAAGTAAAATTGAGTGATTTCTGCAAAATTGCACACATCAGGCTTGTGGCTGGGGGTGTGTGGCATCTTGTGTAGTATTTATGTCATAGACGTGAAAGCTCAGCAACGTTGCTCACGGTTAATACTTGGATGGGTGACCGTGCAGCACTGGCGGCTATTCAATAAGTTTACATGTTCACGTGCACCCCCAAATAGCCCACTGTGCAAAAAAACATCACATTATCGCAACATTTGTGTAATTAGAATAACATGTTACGATTATCAATTAATTAGAATAGGTAAATTAATTGCCGCCCCAGTACCCAATTTTTAATTTTTTTTTTCAGACTTAACCTTTGGAGCACCGGACGCGATTCTGATATCCTCTGGTCCTTTATTCATCGAAGGTAAAGCAGCAAGAACTGCGGTCTCCATAGTTTTCGGATGTTTGTGTGGTGTGCTGTTAGTTTTCGCCCTTATATTTTTGCTCAACTCCCCTAATTTTACTAGACTCAACTTGACAAACAGGTAAGAAAAAATAAAAGTATCAACATACAGAATCGCCTACTGCATTCTGGCTATAGGGTCCTCGTTATTTTGACAGATAAGGCAATTGTTTTTGTAGAAAAATTTAAAGTTTTGCAAGGTTTTTGAAAATGAACGGCTAACAAAACACGACAAATATAAAAGTTACAATAGGAATACATAGGACGGTATTGAACTGGGGTATTTTGTGACGTCACTAGGAATGTTTCCCTACCTAAACTTGTAGGATGCGACAACTGTATTGTTTAGGAGCCATGACTTGCTACTACCTGTCAGCAAGGAATTTATATACATGGAACGATTATAGACGACTGCGCATCCAATTTTGTGTGGAAACATGGGAGCCGCCATTTTGATGTCACACTGCTCCCAACTTCTACATTTTGTATTGGTACACCTGACCAAGACCCTAGAATTCTAGTATCTTTTTCTTTCTAATCTAAAAATTCAATGGTTCAAATCTTCCTAACACGCCAACAGTGGTATGGGTAAATTTGGTAAATAGTGTTTGTTTTGAATTTTTGGCGTCTTGTTGGTTTATTTTATTGTGATTCTCTCGATTTGATTCTGCTTGTGTGTTTATTATTGTGTTCCTTTGATTTATAGACTTTGAGTGACAATATTTGAGTATTGGACTTTCGTAATTATTCCAGGTAAATTCGGATTTTGAATGTCAAACTTAACAAGAATGAAAGTCTTAAGAGACATGCAATCATAGTTCCTAGCTATACCAGTCGGCTAAAATAATAGGCAGTGACTCATGATCTAATTCGATACAGAATAGGGACGAAGTGTAAATACTTAATACATAGCGGCACAAACGTTTGCACATAGAAAAGTGATGCCGCTTACGCATTACTATTGAACAGAACTATAAATTGTCTGTTCCATGGTGGTTCCATGTTTCTCTATTCGATGCCACCACAATTCTTTACGTTGGATATAGTTCCGTCTTTGTTTAACGGGTTAAAAAACGAAGAGCGAGATATGCAACCTTTGCAACAAAAGTCAAGAGTGTCTAGAAGATCCGACATGCGCATTTCACACACATCCAAGTAGTTCATCGCAGCCTGACATAAGCGTAGTACGCGGGAAATGCTGTAATTTGTGTCTGAACTGCATACATTAATTGGTGAACTTGGTGATGTGTTACTTAGTTTATTTAGTGTTCGAAGAAAAGGATTTTATTATGGAAGCGATCGCGGGGAGTAGTGGATTAGAAACGCGTAAACGATCTCATCTGACAAGCGAGGAAATTCGTCATTATTAGCACCTTTCCAATGATTTTTGCGTACGCCTATGAAATTACAGTCCCCACCACAATTTATTACGTCACGCGGTAATACGTCACTGCCTATTATTTTATCCGACGACTGTATATAATAGTCCAATATAGTTCCAATGTAATAGTAAATTGTGAAAACTGCGAACGTAAACAATACAAAAGATAAGCCAGGATAGTTAAAGTAAGGTAAAGGATAGTTAAATTTTATATGCGTAATGCATTTTAATTATTTACATTTCTAAACGGCTAATGGTGTATTTTACATAAATAATGTGAACAAAAGGTACGTAGGTAGGTATACAAAATATTTCGTTTGTACCTTCATCAATTTTACAAGAAAGTTTGGTGACGATATATTTTATTTTTCACAAATAATTGTAATTAAACTATAAAATATGGAAACATTTCTTATACCTATTTAGAATTTTTCTTAGCCTCAAAAGTTTTACTTGCTGCTTTCTGTGGTTTTTATTTGTTATTGCTATCTAATTGAAGAGGCTAGGTTAATACTGTTAAATTTCCCACAATTTTTCAGACATCAAAATGACGGATTCAAAATTGGTATACTCGCGCAGCTTTGATAATCGTTCCATGTATATAAATTCCTTGCCTGTCAGCCATCTGTCAGCACAAAATTTATACGTTCCCATGGTTACACAAACAAATTTTATTAGGAATTTAAGGGAATCAATTCATTGGAATGAACTTTATTCTGACATAAAATTATTTTAGTCGTGTTTTTTTAAATCTAAATTAAACAAAGTTTTAGGTAATTAATATTCCCTTTCGATTTTTAAAAAATCGGCAGAAAATAGTACGTGTACCTCGTAACAAAATCAAGATTCCGGCACTCTGTGTTTTGCATAATATCCGGGCACGCTTTTCCTACTGGATACACAATATATCAATTTTTATATTTTTTAGTGTCACTTTAAAAGTGACTAATTTTTGTGGACGTTTCCTATTCCAGATACCATTTCACCTCCAGGCCACTCTCCACGTTCCTCGCTAAATTTGAGAACACAGAAAACGAAGGCCTCATCTTCGAGAGGGCGTCTATGGGAGGGTCCGTGATAAGCCTGGATAAGTCCTTCGACAACCCTATGTTCGGAACGTCAGCGACATCTATTGCCAGCACTAGCTACGACACGGTGCGTCCTTTCCTTAATTTCATCGAGTACCTTGGTACTATCTTACTTTCATCATTTCCATCAGTTGTTCATACCTCCAACAGCATTGGCAATTTTTTTTACCTACAACTAAAAAATATCATATAATTTAGCACTTTCAGGAAACAAAAGAAATTTAAATATTACCAGACATATACATGTATATGTCTCTGATATTATTTAAAAAACTATTTTTTTAGTCAGAATCCTTATACGAAATAATTTTTAATTTCGGATGGGTATCTTTATCCCCTTCTAACTTTCTCAAACTTAGATGGACCATTATAATAAACATATGGAACTACTCATAAATTTTGGAACTATTCATATTATTAATAAGCAACGTTGCCAAATTAGAATAATTACAGCAAATATTAAGTAGATAAACCTAAGTAACTAGGTAACTAATGTTTGTTTACGGAAATGTTTACTTTATTACAAACAAAATACTAGGTAACTAAAGTGTTCATTTCAATTTTTAGTTTTACGATTGTTGTAATAATTTGTGAAGAATAGTAATGGTTAAAGTAAGAATAGCAACAGGGAAAATAACTAGAAAAATATCAAGATAGTGGTAGTGACAGTGTGGCAATGTTGTACATGATAAATTGATCTGTCAAAGACAATTTGAAACATTTGACAATAGTAAACAAGTTACAGATAAACAAGAACTCTAAGGGTTATTGACAGATAAAAACAGGAATTTGATATTATCAACTGTACACAAGGTATATCAAATTCCTGTTTATCACCCAAGACGTATTGGCCCTATTACTTTTCTCCCAAGCCGTCAGAGAGCGCTGTTGCACGGATTACTGTAAATATTAGGAAGATTGCTTTCTATCTTGATAATATATTTTGTGGTGAATTAAGACCAATAATAGTATGTAGGTAATACCACAAGTATAAAGATATATACAGTAATTTCACTCGGCAAAATCTCTTTGATGTTGGTGTCCTTAAGTTTTGTTTTTTTAACCCCCTAAAAAGACCACTGCGCATACTACCCAAGCACAATCATGCGCATTCGTGACCGTTTTTGGGAGACACGCACAGGCCCGGACTATTATTTTTTGGAGTAAAAAAGGTGGCCTAACAGAATTTCGTTTACAAATGAAACAATATTTTGTAGCCATGTTACACACAATACAAAACACTTATCAAAATCACAAACACAAACGCCTAGACACATAAACGTATGCTGATTACCTGTAAAGCAAAAAGCAAATGTGCGCCTATAAAATAACATACGCCGGCCCATTCCTCCCCTTCTACATCTCTACCAACGCGCATACTACCCAAGAGCAGACATGTGCATTAAAAACTTTTGTACAAAAAATTTAAAGAGTGAAACTACTGTATATATCTTTATACTTGTGGTAATACGGTAATACCACAAGTATAAAGATATATACAGTAGTTTCACTCTTTAAATTTTTTGTACAAAAGTTTTTAATGCACATGTCTGCTCTTGGGTAGTATGCGCGTTGGTACAGATGTAGAAGGGGAGGAATGGGCCGGCGTATGCTATTTTATGGGCGCACATTTGCTTTTTGCTTTACAGGTAATCAGCATACGTTTGTGTGTCTAGGCGTTTGTGTTTGTGATTTTGATAAGTGTTTTGTATTGTGTGTAACATGGCTACAAAATATTGTTTCATTTGTAAACGAAATTCTGTTAGGCCACCTTTTTTACTCCAAAAAATAATAGTCCGGGCCTGTGCGTGTCTCCCAAAAACGGTCACTAATGCGCATGATTGTGCTTGGGTAGTATGCGCAGTGGTCTTTTTGGGGGGTTAAAAAAACAAAACTTAAGGACACCAACATCAAAGAGATTTTGCCGAGTGAAATTACTGTATATATCTTTATACTTGTGGTAATACCATGAGGTAATACGTAATTTTTCATACGATTTTCCCTGTCCACTGTATAGATACCTACCATCTTTCACCATTATTTTGATGATTACAGGTAAGCTAGAGCTAGAGTATTCATTGCAGAAGCTGAATTCAATTTCAAGGCTTTGTAAAATTAAATTTGTTTGATGGAATCGGTACATTACCGTTTTGACAATAATCGGTTATTTTAGTTGTAGCTTCGTAAACATGATCAATTTTGCAATATAATTATTACTGTTTTTTATAAGGTCGTGGTGCCAGGAGAAAAGACCTCTAAATCTGAAATATCTTTGGAAAACCCAATGTACGATATTAACAGTTTAAACGGGTGTACACCAGATGTAGATGGTACAGAAGATAATCAACTGGTTGACTTAGCTCATTCCGAAGATTGACTGCTTGTACTTTGGTTTATTGAACATTTCTCATAAATTATAAGTAGGGTACTTAATATATAAAATTTATATAAAAGAAAACTATTTGCATTTTATCTTACTCTTATTATTCTTATATGAGACAGAGATTCACTTTGTGTAGAACACCCTACAACCTACTTTTTTATATTATTTTTTAGATACATATATAGAACTGATATTATTACATGTTCATTGTAATTTTATTGAAACTAGGATACCATAGAGAAATATAAAAATAAAGAGAGTGTTCCTTTCCGTGTTAAAAATTGGCATTACGTGAACTGACAATTGACAATTAACTAACTAATTGGCCTATACGACTAGAGCTGGGTCGCTCATGAACAGCTCGCACAAATGTGCGGCACATACCAGTGTGCCGTGAGCGAGCGACTCTCAACGAAAGAGCTCATCGCTCATTCCGCCATTTACACTTTACACAGCACAAGCACACAAACATGAGCTTTTTACACGATACACATGCAATGTTTGATTGTGCGAGTTCTTATGCATGGTTGATTGAACAATAATTTAGGAATAAACGAGTCGATACAAATAATGTAAAAGTAGAAATACTTAAATGTTTACTTACATTTATATTTTCGCTTTAATATAACTATATAAACAGAACTAACAATTCTGATAAAAACTAAACATCCAAAGTTTGCAAATTACAAGTTTAAAACTCTGCCATCCTCTTGTGTACAACGCATATCATCCTTGAATGCCGGCAGCCGGCAGCCTTCAAAGAGCGGCAAGAGCGAGCGACTTGAACGACACGATGAATGAACCAAACTTATGACATGACCACGTCGCTCAAATGAACAACTCGCTCTGAGCGCTCATTTGAATGAGCTGTGCCGCACGTGCCGGCACACCGAAAATGAACGAGCGACCCAGCTCTATATACGACACTAAGGAGAGGTTTCTGAACTAATGTTTAATGGAGATAAAACATATTCCTATTTTATCGACAGAGGAGCGGGCTATTTAAACTTAATGTTTTTGTTTTATAGGTCAATTTTTGGAAGGAAATTTTGACCTGAATACAAATTTGAAGATTTGTCTGTGTCAAATTAGTTTTGATATATGTATAAATAAACTCGATGACAAATATCTAAAAGCACTGGATGTTTGCAAAACATTTTACAACAGTTTAAAATCTTCCCCCAAAAATAGCCTTAATGAAATTGCAATATGTTTTGTTTATAGGGAAAAATTAATCAACTAACTATTGTCAGCAGTAATGAGGTTTTAGTTGTTTTATTATCACATTACCATCGCCATCGGTAATTAAATGACAATTTGTAGGATTTATTGCTGTAGTTTCAAGGAATTTTATATATAAATTCCTTGTGTAGTTTCTTCACATATATCAGAAATATTATCAAATACGTGGCTTTCTTTCATTCTAACGTTGAATCCATATTGAATGCACGCTGCGCAAGTCGGTTAACTTTTACCATATCCTCCGCGAGGAGGGTAACTTTTTCCCGAACCAAGATACCAGGATTTATGAGGTAAGTTCGGCTATTCCGTTCTTTTATCTCTATTCACTCCTAATAATATTCTGTTGATTCCTTATGATCTTGATTAGCCGTTTCGCTATCGCAATTTCGAGTATTCACGAACTAAAGGCCATAAAGGATTGTAAGAGCAGAATAGCCGAACTCAGCGATATGTTCATTCTGACTCAATCGACTTTAAATTCTAATTCGCCTGTATGCAAACAATATACCTACGCTAAGTAAACAGCGACCTAAGTACCTACCTAATTCGTCCCTAAGAATCACAGTAATCGTTAGTGACCAAGTTTGATCACTCAACCCAGTAATATAATAAAAGGGCTCCTAAAAATTCTTCGCAAAAATTAATTAATCATAATTATACGTATAGGAATATATTTAGTAATCTCCGTCTGCATTATTTGGCATCTAAGAATGATTATAATATAATAAACTGTGCTACCAGCTTCATTGTTATTCCAGATGAGTTCGCAAACAATAATAAATGTTTCCTTTTCTTATAAATCAAATGTCTTTTGCATCTGCATAGGTATGTACTATCCAAACGGGGAAAGGGGAAAAGATGAGTGATGTGATGATACTGATGATGCCCTATTACGTTGTGATGTGTAACAACTTTCATAACCATCCATTACAACTGAAATGGCAGAAAAATAGCCTTCTAGATTAAGTGGTCCAGTAGCGTACTCCAATAAAAAGAAACGCTGAATTTAGGGTGGCCAAATTTGTTTATTATTTTAAACATTATATTACTATGTGTATTCTCATTACACATAGTAATTTTCTGTAACAGTGAAATAATTTTCCACACCTTGCAAGTTACTTTATAGTGACAATAGTGGTGCCATGCAGTAGCAGCCTTGACAGCATAATGAATTTTACTGCTACTGCAAAGAGTTACACTGGCGCCTTTGTTATTATAGTTTTCTGCTACTATAGCATTTTTTTGCTTTGATGGTGAAAACATTTTCTCAATGTGGTTGCCTTAGAGTATTTCGGTAAAAAATAATCTCACAAGACATGTTAAAATAATCTGTACTTGAATAATCAATCACTGTTTGCACGCGGCATATCAACAAATAAAGGATGTTTAAAAACTATTTTCTTTAATTAAACAGTCACGCAAATCCAAATATTGATTGTTCCTTATAGCAATAATTCTTTTTAAAAAGGAAGATGATTCTACACCATACTGGCAAGGTCGTTGAAAGTAAATAGCTTACCTGATGAATTGTCGATTGTGTGAAGGTCGTTTTTGTATTTCTAAGTATATTTGATTAACTTTAATCTGCAGCTTATCCACGAGAACTTGAGTAAAAATATAGACCGGGCGACCCAAATATTCGCCATTTCGATCAATTCGATTCTTCTCTTGTAATGATATATATGTAAAGTAATCCCGATTCAATGACGACGACGGAAGTTTGTTTCGAGTACCGCGTGGAGATTATTTATGTAAGTATACATGTAAGTACTTATTATACATATATAGGTAAAGAACAGATATATTATAGGTAATGAACAAAAAATACAGCAATAGATGCTAGACTAGAAAAACGCATAACCCCTATCCAAGAGTAGAGGTTATGTACGCCATAAATTAATTATGTAGGTACGCCACTGAACGTGACAGAATATTACATATGGGCCAATTGGCGATTCAAATTGCCGATGAGGGCGCTGAAAATTGTAAACAAATATGGAGGAATTACGCGAAAAATTTTATGATTTCATACCACAGATTATAAAGAGATTCATACCAAATCCCATCTTCATCTTCTAACAATTAGTATTCAACTGCTATAAATATAGTGACTTATGCTAGTTAGGGTAAAATTAACAATAAATTTTATTATTAACATTATGATGTTCATAAGATGTAGAGAATACATCTCTTACAACCACGATGCTGTAGAATTTAATGCCTTGCGTCTTTTTACACTTGATGTCTTGATATCAGGAGTAGGAAAGAATTCGCTTTGGGTTTGGTCTTTTTCACCCATTAGAATTTCGTTTTGTGCCATTGTTAGTCCTTTATCTTTATAAGCTTCTTCTGTTTTATCTAAATAAATATCTTTCTTGTTTCTTCACGTGTAATATATACTCTTTAAATATTGTTCTTTCAATTTCCTTCCTTTCAGTCTGTAATTCAAAGAAGTCAGCTTGCTTTGAAGTTGAAGTGCTAGGAATATCTATAAGATATGGTTTGTAGATTGAGAAATAGAATTAGATGCTTCATCTCGCATCACTTTTGTTGCTTGTATTCCTGAGCTGAGCTTATTTGAGTACGCTGTTGACTGTTTTCCATAAAATTATGGAGGGTAGCGGTAAGGAGGACTCCACATAACAGAAAAAGAGAGGATTCTCTCTAATGGGCCATCAGTTTCAAAAGTGTCCGTAAAGTTGAGTAAATCGCTGGTGATCCAGATAAGATCTGCAACCGCTCATCACTGCTCGCTCACTGCATAGATTACAGAGCTCACTGCTCGTCACCGTCACTTTACCTCCGCGATATACACACCGACTTACCTCAGAGACGGGCAACTCCATGTAAAATTTTAGTTCGCAATATTGCACTGGTCCACTGTATGGGTAAGTGAGCCGCAGATGGCGCACTCGTCACTCATTGACAATTTAAAAATGCGCGGGTTCTATAATATTCTTATTTTTTTAAATTTCTGTTATATTTTAAAGATGAAATAAAACAAAATAGGTAAAATAAATTGTTTATTGACAGAAAATTCAGATGTAATACAATAAATAAGACAATATTTCTTAATTATTTTAGCTGGGCACAAAACTTGTCACAGGAGACATAAAATATATAATTTTATAATATAAAACTGTTTATAGAAAGTACAAACACACACAAATATAAAAATCATCTACACTGAATTCACAAACAGTACATCGTGTTTGGGTCATGTGTATATTTGTCACTATCATTAGAATGGTTATGGGTAGGTATGTACTAAACTCACAAAAAGCCCAACTAAAATAATATATAACGTGCACTTCACAATTCTTCACAAAAATATTTAAAACACTCTCAATACTGCAGAAAATTGATTATAAATTATAACGAGTTTACAACCAACAACTACACTACCACTATGCAACAAAAACATAACAAAAAACATTATGACTACAACCACAACCTCAACTACATAATACAGAATATCACATTCCCGAATTAGGGGAGAGTCGGACAAGAAGGCTATAGTGGGCAAAAGGAATCGGCAATAGTATATTATACAACAAGTGTCGAAAAAGATATTTTTCGCACGAGTGAGACGGTTTGTGCACAACATTTAACACATTTTAAATTTAAGACATTTTTAGCAATTCGGCTCCGGGTGAAAAGTGGATACAAGTATAACATTTGTGAGAGCAGGAACCATAGCAATTGGAACAGATAGCAGGAACCTATGCAATTTGTTCAGATTACAAAAATGAAATTTACGTCTGTGAACACTGCAGAACTTCAATCCTTGCCAAAAGACGATAATAAAATTTTAGTTATTAGTTTGTATTAGTTATTTTATATATTTTATGAAAAAGCTTTTTTTACACGTTCATTTAGAATGTTTAAATAAATTATATTTATTGAAGTTTTGTTTTTCGATGCATCTGATTCCATTTGTCCTCTCAACGATACCACGATACCTTTTGCCTTTATGATTCTTTTTGCCCAAGGCCCAAGCAGGGGATCGGGCAAAAGGCATCAAATGCAAAATTACGGAAAATATCGTTTAACTTATTTAAAAATGACTTTTGAGTGAAATAATTTGTTGTTTTAATAATAATAATAAACTTGCACATTACACTTCATAAAACAGAAATAATTGCTAATATTTCAGAAAAAATGCCCAACTCTCCCCTACCATGCGTTAGCTTAACGTGACATTTGACAACTATCAACTTCGACCAATAGAAAGCAAGGCTACTAACGCCATCTGAGCCATGTTTACCCAGTTGCTAGACAAGGATATCTAAATACAGAAATGCTGATGTATAATAAAGGATGTCACTATATCACTATTTTCACTATAACCGAACTAATTTTCATATGTACTTGCTGTTGTCTCTGCTTACCTCTACTGTTGAGTGACAAAGTTGTCACTCAACGCCTCTACCAATCATACTGTTAAATTGGGCCTTTTGCTACAGTAGCGCCCTCTTCAATTTACTCGACTTTATGGATCTTCATCTCTACCTATATAAACAAGATCTCTACCATAGAAAAAAGATATAAATAATAGAAGGAACGCCCTTATGGCGTATGCTGTTCCGTCGAAAACTTAATCCCGCACCCGTTTGAGGGCGCTGCACAGTTTCTAGAAAAGAATCCGCTTAATTAATTTAACTACTCACGCCAAATGTTGCTCCCAGTTAACAGATGGCGCGATAAATGATATTACCATAGACAAACTACAAACTACTAATACTCTATGGTCCAGTCTAACGCTATAACACCTGATCACAGAATAAAATTTCTTCGTTTTCTGTGACCCTTCCCCTTGCTGAAGACAGCTGATCAGCTGATTTAATCTAAATCATTTATTTTTGAAGTTTTGGAAAAACTAAACTATTTGATAGTTTCAATTTTCAATTCCAATGTAAGTAGAATATCGAAACCTGAAGCCTGAAGCCAAACCCTGAAATGACGTGTAAGAAAACACATACAAAAAATTTGGAATGAAGGATTGTGGAGAAATGCCCAAGTAAAATTTTTTAGTCTCCAAAAAAAAAATTTATTTGTTTATAACTATTCCATATGTGAAGAATTTAAGGTTCAATATAAAAGGATTTTTATATTTATGAAATGTAGGTACCTACTGAATTAGACAAAATTTCGATATGTTAACGGCAGCATTTAACAAAGATCATTTAGAAAATTTGTTTGGTTACATACGGAGTTATGGGGGGGTCCGTAATGTTTTTCCAACTGTATATCATTTCTCCTGGTCTTTAAAAACTTAATTGTTAATAATTTTATGGCCAAACATTCACCAAATTACAACTGTAAACAAAATATGTGGACAGAGAGTTTGGACAATTTACACAGCTTAACTGGAGAAATTATATCTGGAATACAACCTTTAGATGAGGAACCTATTAATTTACAGATTTACCCAGTAACTTATCACTGATTACACAAAGTCTGCAAGATGAACACTTGTTTACATGATTGGATATATTGGTAGATTACTAAGAAAACCATGTAAAGGTTGTACTTATTGCATAAAAAATAACTTTCCCAGTTTCTTCTGATTTGGACTTTGATTTTATTGAAGCTAGACAGTACGAAAGGGCATGTTTAATAATACCTAATGGTTATTTAAACTTTAATATCACACTCTTTATTTCCTCTTATTTTATTTAATTCTAAGATTATGCTCTTCTAAAAATATTTCAAAACTGTTAAAACAGATCTTAAAGAAAAACTTTCATTTGAGACTTGTAAAATGTAGTTTATTTGGTGGTGCAAAAGTGAACGCCATCAATGCACGTCATCAATTATAAAATTATTTACATGAAGGTAAAGGGACAAAAACATTTATTTCCTTGTAATTTATGTAATCACATCAGTAAAGCACACTAGTGTTAAGCTATGCTATCCATCAAAATTTAAAAAATCAATAGATATCTGGAAAATAATATTGTGGATTCTTTACGACGTATATCGCTTGGATTCTTATTTTGAGTTTACTAAACAATTTTCAATAACCAATTAAAATATTTGTAGTAAACCATATCATTCGATTGATATCAGTAAAATATAAAGAATATATAATTAAGAAGAAATTTAGACTAATGGCGGCTGGTAAATCAGATTCAGTATTTACAACTATTTTGCATTTAATATAGTTATATGTTTGTTCTGTATCATACATGTTAATTATTCGTGCTGTAAAAATGTATATACAATCAGTAGTTACCTGATATATTGTATAATATAAGTAAAACCCAGTACTCTGTATAATTCTAACACTAGCAGGGATATTTCAAAAGTATAATTTTCAACAATATAATTTATTTCAAAATCACGGCCACATAATGATTTTTAATTGGAAAGTAATATTTGCATAAGTAGGTATTTGTACGTATATTCTTTTACGATCAACAGTTAAAACTTAACATGTTAATAGATTGTATAAATGTGGTAGTCTTTAAAATAATCTACTGGTAAAATACATAGTACTGTGTTTGTTTTTGCTACAATATTTACTTCTGATTGGCTATACTTTTTACAGTGCCATTAAAATTAACATGCATGATACAGAATAGACCTATAATTAGTACAGCCACAGATTTTAAATTTACCGCCAATTTGTAACTATCATCTTCACATCGAGCAAAGCTTCGAAATTTTTTGTTGATCATATACACGTTAACACTGGTTTAAAATTCTTAGGAAAAGTTTTCTGTTTTGTTTTATTAATAGTTCTCCCCGCACCCGATGTGTGGTGCTAAAATCGGGCATTGAGAATGAATATTGCAGATCTCGTTCTATTATGTATATCCTTTTTCTATGATCTCTACCCTCCATAATAAAATTAATAAGTTAATAACACAGCTTACCATAACAAAAAGCTGTGTTAATAACTTACTGACCAACGCCGCCTAGATTATCTTGCTTAGTACTACTATTCCAGATTCAGGAACACGACAGATTCCTATTGTTTAAAACACATAGAAAAAAAACATCGCCGCCTAGATTGATTCCGTTTTAACTCAATAGGCGGCGATGGTTTATAAAGTAAAACGGAGTCAATCTAGACGGCGGTGGTTTACAAACTCTTTATAGCAACGCAAGTCAATAGATGGCGTTCGTGAAAGGATCGACATTTTCGATGTAAGAAACATTTTCATTTTGTATATTTTATGAAACAGCGTTAAATTCATTATTAATTATTAGTAATCAAATTACGTTCTATACAAATTTTGACAAGTACAAAGAGCTTATATGACCCTTTTTAACTTTTTACCCATAAGATATACCTATAATCATTTTTTTGACACCAGAAAAGAACATATAAGGTGTGCTATCTTTCAAAATTAAAATACATTCGGAAATAGTTTACTAGATGTTTTATTTTTCTTCCTATATTTTAGCAAGTTCATACCACGAAAACGTATTAATTTGAAATGGAATACCCTATATCAGTGACTATAGAAAGAAGTCACTGCCTATATTTTTCTCATAGCGCTAAGCAAAATAAAGCTCTCAATTAAATTTGTAATATTAAAATGGAGCGTAGCTATAGGCAACTAACTTTGCAATTTTTATAGAAGGAATCAAATACATATAAGATATTTTATTTTTTTAGGCAACCATCAAGTCACCACACTAATGTATACAAGGTGTCCCCATGTGAGCGTACAAAAATTGACCAGGGGGAGGGCCAGACCAAAATAAAAGTTTTATAAAAAAAATTTCTCTGATGCACGCCTAACGAGTTAAGGGTGTTATTTTGGAAAAAAAATTTCCGTAATAACTTAAAAACCGTTTTGTAGATTAAGGTAATTTTTGGGTGACGTGTACATCTATTAAAGGTCATTTAAACTACATGGTATTTGTTTAACTCTGACACCTGTGGTGGCCTAAGCCTACTCTTCCTTATGATTTTGTCTTCATAACTCTTGCACATTCTACTTTTTCGTGAATTGACTAAGTTTTCCTTAATTGGCTAACAATTCTGAACAAAAAAGGTCCTCTTGTTACACACCTCTCAAATCAACCATTTTCGAGTAAATTGAGTGTAAAGTATGGACTACAATGCACAAAATACATGCAGATTTTATTTAAATAAGATTTATAGAAGAGCCAAAACGTTGCACCCACAGTAAAAATAATGACGGGCCGGCAGTGATTTGTGGTGAAATAACGAGACACTTTGCAGGATATCATATTTATTTTCAATATCAACAAAACTAAAAACAAATACATGTCCTTCAAAACTAAAATAGAAGCTTTTAAAGCTAATATTTTGACCAATTGTGCTAACTAACCTAAAATTTTGATGACACGGCCTCGAGCATTTATTTTTGGTCACCATTTTTTAAAAATTACTAGATGTCGGAGCTTAGATTCTCATTTTTATTGGTATCGCTTGTGAAACAACTTTTGAAATAATAATAAATTTGCAATACGACATAAAATAAGGAATAAATCACGTTATATAATCCTTTTCAACGTCCTCCGATTCTAAAATGATCCTAAAAGCTCCAACAGACAGTCATCTATCGACTGTAAATAACATAGTCATAAATGCTTCAATGTATCGTAAATGCTCAGGCCATCTATACCTAAAAAGTAAAAAAAATACCTTAGAAAAAGGTACAAAAGGAGTTAAACTCAGTTTCGAGTTTAACGAATACTATAAATAACCGGAATCGGTCAATAATGTCTCGTGCACATAGCGTCTGCTTAAAAATAAAACAAAAACATATCAGCTTTTATTTTACATTTTCATCACACCTTTTCTGAACTTCGCAGTTTCCGCTATTGTTTTCTGTAAAAATATAATATCGATACCTTTTTGCCAAACTATCGTAAGCGACATTTTCCATGAAAATGACTTTATGGATCTATCGTAAGTATAATAGGCAAATACACATCCTGGCAGAGTATTGTAAGCGTATTTAAATGTTTGACGGTTAAATAACTGCATACATTTTATCGTAAGTAACAGAACTGTAATAGGCAGAGTGGCAGAATTGTCGTAAGTAGTCTAAGGTAAAATTGAGTGAAAGTGACTTATGATATTTTGGCAAAAAGGTATCGATATAAGGATGTTCCTTTGTTAATAAGGTATGCATACGTAGACCATCATCGATCGACCCGGCAGGAATGATAACTAATAACAATAAGAATAAAAATTGCCACTAAAATCACAGTGGGTAACTAGAAATGCCGACTAGCTTCGATCGAAGACTATATCGTAAACTGCTAAACGCATTTAAATACAACCGCGTGTATTATATGTTCCTCTTCTTCCGTTGTTCCAGGGCTATCTGCATAGACCATATACTCAGCGGCCTCATGTACCCGATGGCTCGGTAATACTTGCGCGCATATAAAGCCTCGGGCGTGCTGAAAGCCAGCCCGAATAGGTCCGTCATGGATTTGTACATGCCCCCGGCCGTTCGGAAAGCCTCTTCCAACATATCCTGAAAATAATAACAGATGTTGAATATCTCAGAATGTCTTTCACATTTTTAGCGATACTTTTAGGAAAACAGTCGACAGATACAAATCTGCGAGTCGAAAACATCACTTTTATTCAAATAATACGTACTATTTTTCTCCGATCATCTGAGATGACTAATTTTATGTTATTTTAATGTTCTTTACAAAGATTTAATATGAATTTTAAATCGTCATTCAAATAAATGTCAGTGCAGTCATGACATTCGTTTGGATTTGACAGGCAGACAGTTGACAGACGACAATTTCACTTTTAAACCTGACGGAAGACAAACTACTTTTTCTCTGGTGAATTTAAAAGTGTTGCCTAGCAACTATACTTCGATTCAGAATTAAGCAAAGTGGAATGACCTCGCCGATCTGGTAAAATGCGGTGAAGCATGGGCGTGCGTATTCTGTTTTACCATTGGGCACATTTCAGTTAATATATACTCGTATACTATTCTATAGAATACCTCTAGTATATGCACTTCCACTTTTTTAACTAACGCAAATAAGTATAAACACTGACACAAAGAATAAATACACTGATAATTTTACCACAAATTTTTACCGTTAAGAAACGCGCGCGAAATAACCCAATATCACGCCACTGTTTCGAGCGCAGTCGCTTGTTGGTTCCCATTGGTTCCTGATTCGACCAATCAACGTCGTTGAAGCTCAGAAAAAAAGAAAGGGAAAATGCAAGAATATGTATGTTAAATAAGGATAAACAGCTTGTCGTCAACTTTAGGGCTTTCGCAGTTGTCAGATATTCGGGAATTCCTTGATATTATCACAAGTATAAAGATATATTATGTCTTTATACTTGTGATATTATTAAGTAAAAGACAAATTAAACATTGTGTTTGCTTTAATAAAGTACAATAGGGATAAGGGACGTTAAAGACAAGTAAAAAAATGGGTAAATAAGGTAATTAATACGTTTCCTGTTTTAAATACGAATACTTTAGAAATAAATGTGACAACACAGATCTACTCTTTTTCCGGTCATTGCACTTTGCTTAATTCTGAATCGAAGTATAATATTGGCAAATGTCCGGACATTTAAAAATTGGACAAATGTCCAGAGAACAGTTTGGACATTTTAGAAAATGAAATATAGCAGATTTACTGTACAGCACATGTCATAAGTTTCAAGATGATACCAAATACTTATATATTCTTAGAATATATTTTCTGAAACACAAGCCTTAGGTGAAGAATCACTATTTTCGTAACCATTTTCAATTTTCGTCTATCTTTTACCAGCTCATGGTTAACATAGTAAAAAAATTAATCGTGTTAATTATGAAATTATGATTTAATTCGAAGAAGTTTAAGTTTCTACTGTGTACATGCGAAATGAAATGAAATAAATAAATTATAGAAAAAAGAAAACTAAAAAAAAAACAAAATATATATGGCATATGGCACGCAGTAAATATTCAAAAAATAAACTTTCCAAATTCTGTAACATTTAAAAAATTAAATTATACAGGGTGAATCACGAGTCCTCCTATGTATTTTCGTATCTTTGTTATTTGAAGATTTGAATTTGGTTAAATGGGGTGTTTTCCTATTTTTTTTTACATCGGCAATGGAAAGTAGTTGGAAAACGAAGAGATACGTATTTCTGGAATGTTAGTATTGGGTTCATTTAAGTCCATAAATTATTTTTTTATTGTGCGCGATATCTATGTGACGTCACTAAGCGAAAATTTAAAATTCGCGCCATTTTTTAGTGATTTCTAGGATATTTTCATTTGTGTGGTTGGTGTCACTGCGTGACAACTTTACTTTTGTTTATGTTTGAATTGTTTGGTTAGGGTAAACATCATGGTAAACATGAGACATTGTTTTTAGTTTATATTTTAACCTGTGAATTGTTGTCTCTGCCTGTGACTGATTAAAAGTGTATTTATTAGTAATAGAAAAATATCGTAATTTTTGAATATATTTAATCGACGTTGCAGTAATATTGTTAAGTTAAATACTAACCTTACATTTTTCATCCCTTTTATTTCTGAAAGGATCTATAGGATCTTTATCATAAAATGATCTATAACCGGTAAATTGTCGGACTTAGCCTCTACAAAACCTTGCTCCATGTTTAATAAATCTCTAATCTAATCTTAATAATTTTTATCCTAATAAATATAAAAAAATATATTTTATAAAAATACAGGTTTCCACTTTCATTTCGATTGAAGGAAAATACCCCTTAGAGAAAAGTTGAACAATTACTAGCACTAAATAGTGATCCTGGAAAATCAGCGGTTTTCTCAAAATATTTACCAAAACAATAAATTCTCAAAAAACTTAAATTAGTTCTAGCTCCGTTATTTATAGAAATTTTCAAATAAAAATTTATTTTGTACATACATGCATAATTATCTTTGTTTTGATGCAACCAGAATTTTTTTTCGCCTACTAGATTCTGATATATGAATATCATCTTTTGGTTTTCTTATGGACGCCATATTAGAATTTGATGTGGTTAGATAGAGAAAAAATCAAGGAATTCGGTGATGTGTAATAATACTTAGGGTTTTGAATGTAATTAAGGTTTATAGTTAGTTGTTAGGTTTATAATTTTCTATATAGTTCCTTGCCCATTTATTAACTTTTTATTATAGTATCTCCAAATCAGAGTTTCTGATTTAACCATCTTTAAGCCCAAATAATTGGAGTAAAAACCACAAAAAGACTATAGAAAACAATTTCAAGAGATCGTGACGATTTTGAATTGTATTTTTAGGTTAGCTCAGTTAGCTGAAAATGGTGGTAATTATAAATCTGAAGAAAGCTGAACAGATACGATAAATGTCTAGACATTTTCTTCTGTCCAGACACTTTTAGGCACATGTCTGGACATTTATATAAGTGTCTGCCAACATTACTAGCAACCCATTCATTTTCATCCTAGTAATGAAAACAATAACCTTAATGCAAAAATAAGGGTATCGAAGCAAGCGCCTTTTAAGAGGGTCGGAGAAAAAAGATATCACTCATATACATATTTCCTAAATCACCAATAATTCCACTTTAATACTGATTTTAACAACATCGTCTACTGTTTGCCACCACATTAGATTGTGGGATAGTTTTCAACTAGTAACTGTACCAAAAAAATCACCTGAGCTACGAAATAATAAAATTTGAGGTACATACCTCTTGTATCATGGTGGCTGCCAAGGCATACGTCACCCCAGTCCAAACTTCCATGCTCTGTATGGTATAATAGTCCATGTCCCCATCGATGAAGCCGTTGACGGCTCCCATGTTGCCGTTACAGAATGACAAGACGTTATTCTCGAATATGGTCTTTAATGCGGTTTGAACGTTGTCCTTCGGCACAATCTGAAAGTAGAGAATGTGATTTATTTCAAGTGTCAGTTGCTATTTCCCCCAAATAAATAGAGGTGTCTATTAGTGTGATATAATAATGACGTTCAAACTAATAAAACAAATCTAATGAGGTAACTATAAAAACGACAAAAATAAAAAACTTAAAGAACAATATATAAATCAATAAAAATAAAATCTCTAAATTCGAACCGGTTCTTTCATTTTGACCGGGTGTTTTGAACAATTTAAATTGTGTGTGGTTACCGATGGATTCGTGACCTCCGTTCCAAAAGAGGCACATATTTTCTAGGATATTTTATTGCTTTTCTATTGTAGAAATTTATGTTAAGTTATGTCAAGAACAGAATCCTGATTAGTAGAATGGAAGTATGGAAGCGCGGTAGCTCAGTTGGAAGAGCATTGGCCCGGAAAGCGAAGGTCCCGGGTTCGATCCCGGCTTTCAAATGTCTTTAAAACCCCAAATGCCCCCAAAATTAAATAAATATACTTACAATATACTCTTTTATCCCGCAGCACCTCAAGTACCACTGCCCGCACAGTTGATCAGCCATAATGGAATTGAACTCAGTCTCGGAACAGTCGTAATTGTAATACTGTCCGTTCCACAGCTTTGCGTCGTACGACTTCTTGCCCTTCATGAGCAGTCCCTCAAACAGGTTCCTGTCCTCCAGCTTGCCTAGCACGTCAGACATGGCGATCATCGCTGTGCAGGCCGCCAACCACAGTCCTCCACAATATGCGCTAAATTATGATGGTGAATTAAAAAAATGTAATCAAACTCACTTCATAACTCTTGATGTTTGAGAGATACAAAAAAATTAACTTCCCTTTCTTGATCTCTTTCTGAGACAAACTTAATGCCGAAATGCAAAATAGCCTATAGGACATCTCACTTGATCAGTATAGTAATCTTATGTAGGTATGTGCTTTAATTCCCCCTTCTCTCTCTCTCTCCCCCCCCCCTCCCCCCTCTCACTCAATATCTTGCACCCTACCTTTCAATATATATTCTCTCTCTCTTAATTTATTATTTCCCTCTCTCCCATTGTATCAATGTCGAAATGTAAAATGGCCTATTGGACATCTGGCTTGATCAATGTAGTATTTTTACGTATGTTTCAATCCTCCCCCCTCTCTTTATCTCTCTCAATATCTTTCACCCTGTCTTTCAATATGTTCTCTCTCTCTCTCTCTCAATATATTCTTTCCCTCTCTCCCATTCTATCAATGGCAAAACGCAAATAGGCCTGTCAGACGCCTAGTTTGATTAGTATACTGTTTTTATGTATGTGCTTCAATCCCCCTCTCTCTCAATACTTTTCACCCTAGCCATCAATGTATTCTCTCTCTCTCTCTCTCTTAATATCGTCTTTCCATTATCCCACTCTATCAATACCGAAATGCAAAATGGCCTGTGAAATATGTCACTTGATCAGTATAGTATTTTTATGTATATGCGTCAATTCCCCCCTTCTTTCTCTCTCAATATCTTTCACCCTATCTTTCAATCTATTCTCTTTCTCTTAATATATTCTTTCCCTCTTTCATTGTATCAATGTCGAAATGTAAAATGGCCTGTTGGACATCTGGCTTGAACAATATAGTATTTTTATGTTTTTTTATGTTTCAATCCACCCTCCCCCCTCTCACTATCACTCTCAATATCTTTCACCCTGTCTTTCAATATTATATTCAATATTATATTCTCACCCTCACTTAATATATTCTTTCCCTCGAATTCTATCAATGCCGAAATGCAAATAAGCCTGTCGGACGCCTTGTTTGATTAGTATAGTGTTTTTATGTATGTGCTTCAATTCCCCCCTTCTTTCTCTTAATATCTTTCACCCTATCTTTCAATATATTATATATCTCTCTCTCTCTTTTAATATATTGTTTCCCTCTCTCCCATTGTATCAATGTCGAAATGTACAATGGCCTGTTGGACATCTGGCTTGATCAATATACGATTTTTATGTATGTTTCAATTCCCCCTCTCTCTATCTCTCTCAAGATCTTTCACCATGTCTTTCAATATGTTCTCTCACTCTCTCAATATATTCTTTCCTTCTCTTCCATTCTATCAATGCCGAAACGCAAATAGGCCTGTCGGATGTCTCGTTTGATTAGTAGTGTTTTTATGTATGTGCTTCAATCCCCCTCTCTCAATACCTTTCACCCTAGCCATCAACGTATTCTCTCTCTCTCTTAATATCTTCTTTCCTTTCTCCAACTCTATCAATACCGAAATGCAAAATGGCCTGTAGGACATCTCACTTGATCAGTAGTATTTTCATATAGGTATGTGCTTCAATCCCTATCTCTTTGTCTCAATATCTTTCACCCTACCTTTAAATATGTTCCCCCGTCTCTCTCTCTCTCTCTCTCCCCCTCCCCCTTAATATATTCTTTCCCTCCCTCCCATTGCTGAATAATTAATTATTAATGCTGAAATATTTTTATATATGTGCTTCAATCCCCCCCTCTTTCAATATATTCTCTCTCTCTCTCTCTCTCTCTCTTCCATTCTATCTCCCAAAGTTTTAGTTTTACAGTCAATTCTCCACATTATTATCTATGTAATTGTCCTAAACTGTGACTAGAAAACGTACCTTGCCCCAGTCATTACCCAAGTATCGAACGTCTGATCAGGCATGCCGCTGTTCTCTATCAACCCGTCCTGGTCGACGTCGAACTTGAGACACCTGTGCATGACAGTATAACATGCGTTATACATGTCCTGCACGTACTGCCGGTCAGGTACGCCTGTAGCCGTCACGAAGGCGTCCCTGTAGGTCTGCAGGACGAATTTGGGGGCCAGGTCCCGCCAGTTGCTGACGTCGTGGATCGGGTAGGAGTTCACTAACTGGAACGGTTCGTCACCTACAATTACAGGTGGCAACGGTTAGCTATCAGGAGTGACGGAGTGTCGATTCGGTAAATCGTACATAAATCTAAATACTCATTTTCAAGATGTCAAAAAACAATCAATGGAGGAAAAATTTATTTTACCGTAATGGTGTTGAAAAAAAATCAAGGTAATAAATCAAAATTTATTTAAATATTTTTGGGAAAATAATGTTTTTATTAACAGAAAAAGTAATTGTGTTCTTTTTTACAGGATATTGTGTGGAGGAAAAGTTTAGTACGTTTAGCGTAATTCAAAAATAAAATTATGACAGATTCGTGCCAAAAAGTAAATAATTCAAACGTAAATATATGGATTTAGTCATTTTGCAAGAACCAATTGCCGGGGGTTTCCACGGTCCGTATACTACAACGGTTACCTTATCCGTGCTCTGACCAATACCCGCGCACTACGTCATCGCCAGGCCTCTCTCGCCAACTTTCTTTCTCTTGTGCATGCGACGGTATATATATCTGTCTCTATTTCACTAATAATTCCAATACCTATTTAATATTTAAAGCAATTTAACTAAAAAAAATGTGGAATAAATAATTGAAAAAATTTTATTAGTAATGTAACGTTATAAATTTCTGGGAAGCATAAGTTTATAAAAAGATGTCAAATGAAATTAGGTATAAGTAATAAATAATGAATCTAGGATATAAGTGTTTTCGTTTTCTTGGCAGGTTGTGTATGTAATACGGAACTCTTTCTTTTTATATTAATGTTCAGTTTCATTTTGATGTTCAAAAATTTTATTCTAATATAAGTTCTTTGTAAGAAATAAGCTTTTACGACCTCAGTTGGTATACTCAAGCTTTGTTTCCCTTTCCTAACAGGCATTTTAATAATGGTATTAATGGTCGATAAAATGGTATTTCACCGGCCGTACAAAATTAATTCACGAGCGATAAAATTGCTCGTGAATTAATTTCGGGAGCCAATAATGGAATTTGATCGTCGTGTGTAAAACAATGTTTTTTTCTATAACCCAAAAATCCAAATATGGACGCGTTTAGTATGAAGAAAAATTTAAGAATTATCTGAAGGGATTTTAAAATAGGAAAACTGCTTAATAGTTTTACAATTGGTTTTTGTGGAATTTGATGGCGATTATTTTATCTACCCTTGCGGTTGAAGCACTATTTTATCCACGATTTTTAGTAGATAAAAGGCAACTTTCACATTCGCTATAGATAAAACATTATTTATTAGTTTATGAGCCGACAATCGGGATAATATAAAGCAAATAGACAAAAAAAGTTTAATCTTGTAACATAATTAAGTAAAGCCCTAAACGCTCACGGGCCTGGCGCTGACGTTACGTACGCTGCACTTCATACCGCACGTCCCTCGCCCAACATATCGCCGATGAGGTAACCGTTGTAGTATACGGACCGTGGGGGGTTTCCCCCTTTACACTACATAATCTATATTTTATGCCATTAGTAAAAAGAGCCGTGACAGTTGTTAAATGGTAGTTTTCATAAGGGTAGGGGGTTATTTTTTACAAAACTTTTATATCTAAATGAATATAGTACTTTCAACATTAGATGTAGAAAATTACGGCTTTTTACGTAAAAAAGGTACTCTTTGTTTGACACGCTATAGTAAACGGAGATATATGCATTTAAAGTTTGCAATGCATTTACATTCTTCATGCCAAAGGTGGCTTATCTAGGTTTGACATATTCAGTCAATGGGGTGTTTTCCAATTTTTTTTTTACATCGGCAATGGAAAGTAGTTGGAAAAAGAAGAGATACGTATTTCTGGAATTTTAATATTGGGTTCATTTAAGTCCATAAATTATTTTTTTATTGTGCACAATATCTATGTGACGTCACTAAGCGAAAATTCAAAATTTGCGCCATTTTTTAGTGATTTCTAGGATATTTTCATTTATGTGGTTGGTGTCACTGTGTGACAACTTTACTTTTGTTTATGTTTGAATTGTTTGGTTAGGGTAAACATCATGGTAAACATGAGACATTGTTTTTAGTTTATATTTTTACCTGTGAATTGTTGTCTCTGCCTGTGACTGATTACAAGTGTATTTATTAGTAATAGAAAAACATCGTAATTCGTAAAGGTAATTTTTGAATATATTTAATCGACTTTGCAGTAATATTGTTAAGTTAAATACTAACCTTACATTTTTCATCCCTTTTATTTCTGAAAGGATCTATAGGATCTTTATCATAAAAGGATCTATAACCGGTAAATTGTCGGACTTAGCCTCTACAAAACCTTGCTCCATGTTTAATAAAAGTTTACTTCACAAGAAAACAACAATACAACAAACCAAGTTGTCAAACCAAACACAACCAGAAAATTTCAAATGTCAATTATCGAAACGTCAACTGTCGTTTGTGGTCGTTACAAACTGAAACTAGCCACATATTATCAGTGTGGCCTCTTTATAGATACATATTCCCTAGTTTTCGCTTAGTGACGTCACGAATATAGAATAAAATTTCAAAACTGAATTAAAAATTTTCTACCGATTCAATCTTAATAATTTGTATTCTAATAAATATAAAAAAATATATATTTTATAAAAATACAGGTTTCCACTTTCATTTCGATTGAAGGAAAATATCCCATTGTTTTTATGTGAATTCAACTTACAGTTTGGTACGCGTTAGATACTTTTAGTGCTAAAAAATGTTCTCAAATAAATAGAAACCATTCTTTTTATCCACCGTTTAAACGACTGTAAGTAACTCCATTAGGAACCATTTTAGGGCATATGTTAACTTTTATTTTTATTCATAGATGTAGTATCACCCCTCGAAGTTCGGTACACTATTTTTTTGCACCCTGTATATCCACTTGAACCTTACCTGGGTCGCCAGCGTCATGAGGTACGGAATTGGACACCTTCCTCTCGCACACCTCCCCATCATAGAGCATCTTCACCTTTTCCGGGAGCTCCAGATAAACGTAGTCCTTCAAGTCATAGTGCAGGGATCTTTGTAGATGCGGCCAGTTCTTATGTAGAGCGTGCGACGCGTAAAAGTGGACATCGTACGAATTGTACATCCTGTACTCTTGGCCTTCCAGATATGCGAATCTTCCGTATTTGTGTCTGAAAGTCGAGTGGTTAAAAATGAGAGAAAAATCGTTGCACATAAATATATAATTTTGGAAAATAAACAGGAACATATTAGGAAATTTTGCGTCACCTTGGATCTGTCACTGGTAACTTTTCGACTTCGCCCTCGTTCAACGAAAGCCATACACCACCTCCGTCGCTTATGAAATACGTCTCATTAAACAATGCCGATTTGTACCAGTCTGGCAATTTGCTGAAACAGAAAACGTATATTTTTTACACCGAGCATAAAAATAAAAAAACATACAATTTAATATTCTCAGTTTTCTCAAATAATTTAAAAACCAAATCAAGTTAGCCTAGATTTTTTTAGGGCATTATGTTGGTCTCCCGATGGGGTGTTTTCCTATTTTTTTTTTTACATCAAATTTTTTACTACAATGGAAAGTAGTTGGAAAAAGAAGAGATACGTAATTCTGGAATTTTAATATTGGGTTCATTTAAGTCCATAAATTATTTTTTTATTGTGCGTGATATCTATGTGACGTCACTAAGCGAAAATTCAAAATTTGCGCCTACTTTTAGTGATTTCTAGGATATTTTCATTTGTGTGGTTGGTGTCACTGCGTGACAACTTTACTTTTGTTTATGTTGGAATTGTTTGGTTAGGGTAAACATCATGGTAAACATGAGACATTGTTTTTAGTTTATATTTTTACCTGTGAATTGTTGTCTCTGCCTGTGACTGATTACAAGTGTATTTATTAGTAATAGAAGCTCTGTTAATTGAAATATCGTAATTTGTAATAAAGGTAATTTTTGAATATATTTAATCAACTTTGCAGTAATACTGTTAAGTTAAATACTAACCTTACATTTTTAATCCCTTTTATTTCTGAAAGGATCTATAGGATCTTTATCATAAAAGGATCTATAACCGGTAAATTGTCGGACTTAGCCTCTACAAAACCTTGCTCCATGTTTAATAAAAGTTTACTTCACAAGAAAACAACAATACAACTCGTCAAGTTGTCAAGCCAAACACAAACAGGAAATTTCAAATGTCAATTGTCGAAATGTCGACTGTCGTTACAAACTGAATCTAGCCACATATTATCAGTGTGGCCTCTTTATAGATACATATTCCCTAGTTTTCGCTTAGTGACCTCACGAATATAGAATAAAATTTCAAAATTGAATTAAAAATTTTCTATCGATTCAATCTTAATAATTTTTATCCTAATAAATATAAAAAAATATATATTTTATAAAAATACAGGTTTCCACTTTCATTTCGATTGAAGGAAAATACCCCATTATGCAACTTTGCGGCCATTTAAGCTTTCTCATATCTCTTCCAGTTTCCGAGATCCGAGAATGGTGAGAAGCGAATTTGTAACAACCTGGATATTTAAATACATTACCTGTCATTCAAGACGTCCTTCTGCCAGTCGTGAATACTTTGCTCCCAACTACTGTAGTTGTTAAAAGCAAAATCGACGATTTTCAGCACCGCGTTCTCCTTCCCGAACTTCTCCGTATAAAATCTGTTATACTTCTTCTTTTTCCCTGGAAAATTCACCGCCGGCATATCCCACACCAAATTCATGACGGTTTCCTTTATTTCAGACGATCCCAGGGTTACTTTTGTGGCTATACCGCAGCCCATTTCTCCAAAGACATGACCGTGACTGGAGGCGGTAATTTTATCGAAGCTGCCGTTATTTTTCAGTTCGATCCACGGTTTGCTTCCGTCAGAATTGGGGTCGAAATGGAGGCACTTGGAAATCTTAACTCCGTCAGACGGTTTTGCAGCTAGAGCGTACGTGCACTGCATTTTGTCGATGGTATGATAGAGGATGACTCCCTCCGTGTTCAGGTACGAGAAAGACTTGGAACTGCACGTAGCTAGGATCAAAATTATATTTAAACATACTTCAAGAATAGGAATATGTAAGAATAGGAAATAAACAATCCTCAAAATTAAGTGTGCAACATGGAGTTCTTCAAGGATCTGTTTTAGTACCTTTATTATTCCTTATTTATTTAAATGATATACAGAACTACCATAACTGTGACTATGTGTACTTATTTGCCGATGACACTCCTGTGACAAAAACTTGGAGAAGGCTATGCAAAGGATGATTTATTCACTCGAGGTCTTTAGTTTTCTGAGTATCTGAGAGTATTTAAAAATGAATAAACTTAAACTCAATGTAGACGAGACTAAAGAAGCTATGATAATTACTACACCATATAAACATAGACACATCACACATCAAATTAATGTAAGCATAGATACCCTGGAGGAGCTGGCTAGAGGAAAAGAGGTCAAATTGGTATGGGTACCGGGTCATAGTGGAATCCCGGGGAACGAAAGGGCCGATGAACTGGCTCGACTCGGATCTCAGGGACCCGGCCAGGGACCAGAACCGATTTTAGGCATCACACGGAGGCAGGTCAACATAGCTCTTAACGATTGGGCTCATGAGACACTAAGTAAACAGTGGAGAACGAGTGGGGGCTGTAGACAGGCTCGCAACTTTATAGTGGAGCCAAGCAAGACCAAGACGGCCTGGCTGTTAAGTCGTAGCCGGAAGGCTCTAAACCAGTTGGTGGGAGTTTTAACGGGTCATTGTAGGCTTAGAAGACATCTATCATTGATGGGTGTTGAGGGAGACCCTATCTGCCCAAAGTGTGGGGAGGGCGATGAAACGCCTTCCCACTTCTTGGCAGAGTGTGCGGCTTTCGGCAGACTGAGACACGACGTCTGGGGGGCCGGGGAGTTGCAAGGGGAAGAGGTTAGTTCCCTTGAATGGACCGACATTCTGACCTACATTAGAAGGTCGGGTAGGTTCCATGAGGGAAGAGGTGATGAAGCCAGGTAGGGACGACAGGGGTAGGTAAAAAGGGCCCGCTTGCGGCCTACTTGCCAGGTCTTGGCCGCCCCACTGCTACTACTACTACTAATGTAAGCATAGAATTGGTCGATGATTATAAGTATTTGGGATTTGTGCTTGATAATACTCTATATTTTGATAATGATTTCAAGTGCAAGGTTATCATAAAGTAAGGGATATATTTCAGCATATTATGCATTTTTAACAAATTAAGTTAATAACAGGATGTGAAAGAAATTCGATTGCTTAAACAAAGGGATTTCTTATGACCAACAGTGGTTAACGCAAGTGTTCGAAATGTCGCCCATTTTGCTGCTGTATAATCACCAGCCATTCCTCCAAATTGTACACAGCATTATTCAGCATTTCTGATTGAATTGCAGCAATTTGTTCCCTAATAGAGCCTTTTAATTCTTCCAGCATTGCTGGTCGTGTTCTAAACATCAAATTTTTTTAAATAACCCGACAGCCAGTAATTCACTGGGTTAAGATCAGGCCATCTTGGAGGCCATAAATTTATAAAATGTCTCCTTATAACACGATTTTGAAAAACATCAGTTCAAAATTATTTAACTGGTCGGGAAATATTGTACAATGCCTCGATAATCCTCAATTTTTTATGTTATTTGGTAAGGAATTTTTATGTTCTTTTACTCTAGTTTAAATACTTCTACCGGTTTGACCCACATTACACGGCATTACAATCCACGCAATTAATTTTGTATACTCCCAATTGTTTCAATTTATTAACCCTTTCTTTGTTGTTTATCAAAATCCTCCCAATATTACATTGGTTGATACTAATCGTTTTACACCCGTTCAGTTCTAATCCGCGAGTTATTTTTTCACTATAACCTGGGACGTAATTAATAGAACTATAGGTGGCTTCTTTTTCCCGAATATTGTAAAACTATCGACGAATTAATTTCCTCCTTTTGTTTTTTATCATGTTTTCTATTAGTATTTTTTTATACCCATTGTTTCTTGCAATTTGCTTGATTATACTTACTCTTTTCCAAAATCAGTTTTTTCTAGCGGAAACATTAAAAGCCTATGTATTAAACTACGGAAAACCGACTTTTTTATTTGCCAGGACTACTGCGAACTTGCCGGTATAATTGTGTCGGAAGTTGTTGGTTTTCTATAAACCGAGAATTTTAATTTATTTTCTACCTTTCTTGTTGTTATATCCAAATAGTTTAATTGATTGTTTTCCTCCTTTTCCATAATAAAGTGAATACTATCGTTAAGAGAATTTAAAAAATTGAGAAAGCCACTCAAATTTCTTTCAGTACCAGTCCAAATACAAAAAATGAACGTAATTTTAATTTATTGTCACTATTGAACAGTAAGTTTTCAAAATGATTCATGACACACGTGTTTTTTATATATTTTGTGAAACATCTAAATGAGAACTGTTTTTTTCAAAACAATTATTAATGTTATTGTTCCAGTAATGTTTCATAATGTGATTTGTTGTTTACATACATATACTAATATTTATTTTTTTTCTGTATTATTTTATTTATATGTCGTATATATTATTATTATTATTGAGTATATCCTTACCTATGATTAAAAATGTTTCTAAATTAGGTTTCCTATTCGTATTTCAACAAACAATTAATTATTATTCGTAATTAAATGTATTATTGTATATGTCGATTATTATTGTAACTATCGTAACTTGATTACTGAATCATCGTGAACTTATGAAATAAGATATTTTTACAGGAAATGGGGTATAAAATACTTACAAGCTCTATCGGCCTTCCTATTGCCTGTGCCGTTTTTAAACGTAAAAGCTATTGTAACTGTTCGTTCTTGGTCCGATACATTTTCTATACTCCATACGAATACTGCACATGGTAGTGAACTACTCTGAAATATATAAAAACAATTCACACACAAGTTCAACGGACTTGACACATTTTACATACAATAAATTATTACTCAAATGAACTAAAAAGAGAGAATCAAGTATTCTTAACATCAAACCCACTCAATTTCTGTATTATTAACTTCTAGTAAGAAACTCGATAAAAAGCCTTGCTTGATTTCATTAAAACGGCAAAATACACAAAATTGGCTTTTTTCACATTTACAGAAAATGGTCGAGTTTGTGATTTCACCAGAAATTCTCCACAAATATAACGAAACTTGTCAGGAGAAATTTTGCAACTGCGACGCGTGTGAATTGACATTTTCGTTGTTGAAAAAACTTTCGTCACTACACAGAACAACTTGATTCGAAACTCAAAAAGAGACTGATAAGAGAATAAGTTTAATGTTATAAAAACAATTCATTTTCTGTTATCTTTCTCATTTTAAAATTCACCCCTTTTAAATGACCCCTCATAAAATTTACTACCTGCCAATATAAAAGGGTCTACTTATGGGCCCAATGAAAAGTCCTATGTATTAGGGCTTCATAAATATTTTTTTCTATTATTACAAAGGTATTAGCATTGTAAAAATAAAGAGCTGTGTTACAAAAATCCTGTGGGCCAGTGAATTATTAAAGGATAATTTTATATAATTTTATTTACTTCTGCAGTATGGGCAGAGGCAACAATGTTAGTAGTAAATACATCTTAAAATACCACTCACATTCTAGTAATTTATATTGTGTAAAACAATACCATTTAATCTAGTGATTGACAAACAAATTTGTAAATTAAGAATATTCATTTTTAACACAAAAGTGGTGGAAAAAAGGCAAACAAATATCAAGGATTTGCCATAGAAATTATAAAAAATATAGAATGTGAATATCCATTATATGACATGTCCAAAAATGGCCACTATGCAGAACACGAGAAAACGTAACTTTAGGGAATTTTCTGGGAATTTTACACCACACCATGGGATACAACCCAGTAAGTATTGGTAATGCTTAATACCAATGAAGTGTTAAGTTAGGAACCTTTGACGTTTGCCAGCTTGCGTTAATTGTTTGTGTATTTGTTGTTCTTACCGTTTTTTTGATAAATATTATTGTTTTAGTTTATAGTAAGATAAATGGCCTTTGGGTAATAGAACGATTTTGTGCAAATTTCGGCTTTAAGAGTTCGATTTGTCCAAAATTTTGGTAAGGATTATTCTACTATTAATAATAATGTAATGTAACCGGCCATTTACACCCATATTAATAATAATCACAATAACATGAAGTTAACTAATGACAACTAACCGTATTCTTAAATCAATCTAAGTAGTTCATATTAATAATTAAATATTTATAGACAAATAACTAACAGCATGCTAAATAAGAAGTTAATGTGACAACATCTCATTCTATACATAGAGCTAATTTCACTGCAATAAATCTAACCTGCATTCTGCCTGCATTTACAAACATTTACGCAAAGTGACAAGACTGACAAGTGTCTTGTGTCAAAACTGTTTTGTGTTAAAAAGCAATCAGGGCGGATTTAGCTTTTCAACATGGGGGAGTATCTCAAAGAATCATATTTTTAAAAAATGTTGTGAAATTAGAAATTATGTGTGTATTTAGATAGGTATGTTTTCCTTTGGACAAACGTGAAATAGCAAATAGAAGTGTTTAATAAAATATCCTTAAGTGAAGTACGTTTATATATTTTTTAACTAATTACATTTTTGCTTTTTGCTAATGTAAAATTTGAATACATGGTAAATCCGCCCTTGATAAGCATTAACTTTGCCTTTTATGATAGGGAGATTCGTAGCCCACGTTAACTCGGGGGTTACGGGTTACGGGAGATTTAGATCACCTTAAATTTTTACCTTATCGTTATCGCAATCGTTATACTGAGCACGCGCAGTGCCAAAAATGATACTCTTTTTGGAACTGCACATGCTCAGAATAACGATAACGACGTGCTAAAATTTAAGGGGTTCAAAAACTCCCTAATGAATTCGATAAGTAACCATGCTATAATAAAATTTTATAATAATTATTGAGGTTACTGACATATAAATACGGAAAATTTCGCATTAAATTACTTAATATTTCAGAAAAACGTTCTTGATCTGTTAATTGGGAGGGAAAAAAAAACTGCTGACATTTTTGTCAACCTTTTAGGTTAACTTTAACTTATTGTAAAACATACCCAAACTGATAACTAGTGATTTAGCGTCATTCTAGCGTTAACATGCATTTAAATGGCATTATTAATGCAGTTTTCACTAATTACATTCTAGTTACGTCTTAGAACATTCTAAGTTTTATTATTAATAAGGCTGTTAGTATTTATTAAGCATGGTACTAGCTAAAATTTGCGAATGGGTGAATATTATGACAAAAATTCCAAGTGGTTGCAAACAATTTAGGTCACATGTAAAATTACATCATTTTTTAATTTCCCACCCGGCGGCTAATACGAAGCTAGATGGTAGTGTGACCAGAGCTACTTGCACAGAAAACCAAAGTTCCTAGAGTTACGTTTTCCCCATAGGATGGCCATTTTCAGTCTCCATAAAGGCATTCTATATTTTTTATAATTTCTATGGGATTTACTGAATCATACGATTTAAATGTCCTGGAAAAAAACACTCACGTTGTAATCATGTGGTATAACTGGGCTTATCTGCCTACAGACAAGTTTAACACCATAATCTGACAAATCATATTCAGTCCAAGCTCTCGGATACAAACCCGTGTAATTGCATTTAGTAGCATCTATAGAACTGGTCCAAGCCCTCAACCCTTTCTTTCTGGAATAAAATTGAAATTTGACTGTGGTTCCTACATATTTAATTTTTAAGGACTTTATTTCATTACTCAGTCAATATATAGAGGGTGGCCCAATAGTGTGGTTCCATAACTCCTATGCCGTAATAAAAAAAATATATATATATAGGAACTCATAGAGCCTAAGTAAGTAAGTAAGGGATATATTTTAGCTTATTATACAGTGCGAACGTTTAGAATGGAAACTGTAAATGAAATGCGCCCTGTAGATTTTTCGCAAATACGCTCGGACACGTACATTTTTAAATTCAATTGCGCTTCTTTTGATATCATTGTTTTGGATATGACGTCATTAGGTAATCTCTGTGATGTCATCATGATATTTTTTCAAATGGGAATGTCCAGTTTTTTCATTAAATTTAAATAGAGAAAATATTCCTGAAAATGGCAATATACGACACTATGGCCTTAAAGTGGATAGTTTTTGACGTAAAGGGCTTTGAAATTTGAAAAAAGAAGAAGTAGGCAAGTCAAAAAAAAATTTCAATTATTTGATCCTGATCCCCTGACCTCACACCCCTTGATTTCTTTTTGTGGGGTTATCTTAAGTCTAAAGTGTATAATAATAAACCACGGGATATTAACAAATTAAAAACAAAAATTCGAGATGAAATTAGAGCTATACACCCACACACAATCAATAAAGTATTATACAAGAATTTCAACAGAGGCTTGCCTATTGTCAAGAAGCACAAGGATTACAGTTCGAGCCCCTTATTTAACTAATTTTCATTGCGTTTATTATCCATTTGTTAGTTATGTTGTGATAAACAGTTTTTTTTGGCTAGCCTACTTTTTCTTTTTTCAAACTTCAAAGCTCTTTATCTCAAAAACTATCCACTTTAAGGCCATAGTGTGGTATATTGCCATTTTCCGGAATATTTTCTCTATTTAAATTTAATGAAAGAACTGGACATTCCCATTTGAAAAAATATCATGATGACGTCACAGAGATTACCTAATGACGTCATATCCAAAACAATGGTATCAAAAGAAGCGCAATTGAATTTAAGAATTGACGTGTCCGAGCGTTTTTGCGAAAAATCTACAGGGCGCATTTCATTTACGGTTTCCATTCTAAACGTTCGCACTGTATATTTTTGACAAATTAAGTTAATAACAGGATGTGAAAGAAATTCGATTGCTGATTTTATTGCTGTATAATCACCAACCGTTCCTCCAAATTGTACTCGGCATTATTCAACATTTCTGGTTGAACTGCTCCCTAATAGTCTTTTAATTCTTCCAGCGTTGTTGGTCGTGTTCTAAACACCAACTTTTTTAAATAACTCCTCAGCCAGTAATCCCCTGGGTTAAGATCAGGCGATCTTGCAGATTATGAATTTACAAAATGTCTGCTTATAACACGATTTTGAAAAACACCAGTTAAAAATTCTGTAACTGGTCGGTAAATATGCAGGGGTGCTCCATCCTGCAAAAAAATCATTTTCTCAATTCCTTTGTGTTCGTTTTGTATCCGTGGAATGGTATATTCTCGTAACATATGCAGGTATTGTTCACCAGTAACAGTTACAGATACGGCCTCTCCATTCTGTATCTCCTCAAAAAAGTATGATCTAATGATAAAATTAGATGTAAAACTGCACCAAACGGTGACTTTTTGTCATGAAAATCTTCCTGAATGATTTCATGTAGATTATCTGTTGACCATATTGGACAGTTTTGAGTATTGACTCCACCATTTAGAGAGAAATGAGCCTCATCTGTTCATAAAATATGGGATAACCATTCGGGTTCAATTTCCATCTGAGCCAATATTTGTAAAGAAAAATCATACCTGATAGGAAAATCTGCACCAATTTAATTCAAACAGCAGTTTCAGTTTATAGGGATACTTTTTTAGGATTTTGGGTAAAATTTTCCAAACCGTGGTGTATGGCATTTGCAATCATTTTGATACCAAATTCACACTACTACCAACAGATTAGTGTTGGCTGTTTTGATATTCTTGAAGAACTTCTGCAACTTGAACATCACAAATCCTTGGTCTTCCTGATCTCGGTAGGTCAGTTACAGACCCTGATCTTTCAAATATGCTAATCAAATTACGGTAAGCTTTCATTTGACAGGGTCCTGGTCTCAAACCCATTTTCGTACAAAATCTTCATAATTCAGCAGTGTAATTTCTACTGCATTCGTAATAACATTGTACTAAACCAATTCTTGTTTGTAGATCCGTGTTATTAAAGTTTAAATCGTTTCAATTTACGTTAACATGAGTTTTATTTTGAGAACAATTCTCTAAATCGCAATGATTACGTTTGACACTTGTATCAGCAGTTGACACGACAACTCTTTTGTTTTCCATAGATACAGTAAAATCCAATTATTAAAGCAACTAGAACTTTTTGCTACTAGCTTGAGATCTTAAAATTATTTGATCTGAGATATCTCAAAAACCGTTGCAAATTAGGTATAGTTAGTTCTTTATAGAATAGAAAGTCGTGTGAAACCTTAATAAAAATTATATAAAATATAGGTTTATAGGTGTTTCATTTATAAAAATTGTAAATACAAGTAACGCTATTTTGAAGGAAATTCTATAGGAAGTAAAACTAAATCATATAGCATAATTAATGGATCCAAAAATCATCCAGTATTTATTTTCTTAAAAAAAGATGCAGGGTTTTCAATTCATTGTAATTAAGATACAAAAATTATCATATCTTCTGAACTCTGTATAATACTACCAAACCCTATATTAGCGAATTGAGAAAAATTATCCAAATTCAAATATGAAATAAAAAATATCTCATTCCATTTAAAAAAACATAAGTTTGATATGGCCTTGGTTTATAGAGCACCCTATTGGACTATACATATTTTAAAATGTGCATTCTCTTAGGCTCTATGAGATTCTAAAAAATATATATTTTTTTTTAGGTTGTGTTCCGATATTAAACTTGGTTAACCAAAATCCCGGTTAAGCGTTCCATTAAATAAAAATTCCTGAAAATTGTTTAATTTTGGAACTGTCGTCACCTGAAAAAGGTTAACCAAACGTCAAAATATTGACCGTGCTCTGGGAGCGGTGCATTGGTCAACCGAAGAGTTAGCAGGTTAGGTTTTAGCGTTGAGAGAAGAAAAATCAATTCTCTCAACGATTTTAATTATATTTTGTTTAGATGGTGAAGGCAGATGGGGTGGTGTTCTTGCGTTAAGTGTTATAATAAATATTTATAAATTCTACTTTTCTGTATTGTATTCTGTAGTCCACTTGACCAAGTCGACTGAAAGCTACACTTATATCTACTTATAAACTACTTATATCTTACTATAATATACCAAATTATCTGCTGTTTCATTTATTTTTTGACTGAAGACTAGAGTAATAGTTAAGCACGGAATATGAAGGTATTTAAGGTTGAATGAATCCCAATAAAAACAATTCATCATCCATGTTGATTAACCAGCCAGTTCCTTAATTACACATTTTTCAGGTTTACCAATATTTCGGTTAACCGAAATCCTGGTTGGTCGCGGATAATATCGGAACACAACCTTATTAAGGCATAGGAGTTATGGAACTTCGTCACATTATTGGACCACCCTGTATAACAGATAACAGCAGATAAAAAAAGGTATGTAATTTAATTTGCCCTTGACTATAATTTAGTTATTTATTAAACTTTAGAGCAATCCCACTTCCTATAATAATTAACAAATGACTGAAAAATAAGGTTAGGTACACTAATTTATGGACTTTACTTACGGAAATGTCGACAACAAACTGTGAAGAATGGTTTCCTGATGTTCATCTTTTATGGTAACTATAAACTGGTTAGCATCCACCGTGTTGTACTCATATATACCTGGTTTTAGCTGAAAACGACAGAATTCTCCACGGAACCCTCTACCAATACTCCCGCACCCTATCCCCCCAATCGGAACACCTTAAAACAATGTCATATCATCAAAAACAGAACCACTGTTAAGCTTGTTTTTTTTTTACATCAATAACTGCAAAATATCAAAAATATCAGTTTTATGAGTCTGCAATGCATATGGTTAATAACATATTATGTGAAATACATTTAAAAAACCTCAAAATTATTTTCTCAATATGTCTATGTCATTCAATTTATTTTATTCAAATCCACAATAAATTAGAATATAGCAGGAAATGGATGCTTTCTACTAAGCTGATGCACAGCACAATACTACATTCGTACAGATGATGTAAACTATCATTTAGAGCTTGATTTATTTTTGTACTCGATGACTTGGACATAATTGGCTAGATTACATAGCCTGGCCCCTGCTCCTTGGACAGGCGACGTGATTTAGCCGATTATGACTTGGGGTATATTAGTCACCACTTAGAATATTACCATAAATTTGCTTCGCTCGTTGAACCTCTATGTAATCCATGACAATGGACTTGCCTGTCAATTTAGATTTAATGTAATACCAAATATATCTGAAATTAAAAGGAGATGTTTCATAAATTAAAATATATTAATAGAATATCTACATACCTTAATATAAGAGGTAACATTCTCCATACAACTTTTATAGTTGGAGTATAATTCTGCGATCTGTTTTCGGGATACACATGATTCAATTTTACTTTAAGCCCGTATTTTGGGGGTGAAATAAATTCATCTTTTTCGGATGTAAGAGTTCCCATTGTATTATTTTTTTAACTTCAACTTTGGATCAACTACGAAATTAATGTTTCTATACTAGACAAAAACGAACTGTTCGTCTGTTTTATCTCTTATCTCCTTCCGTATTTTTATCTGCAGTTTATCAATTCCCCTCAATTTAAACGATTACAAAATATGTAAAACAATAAAATAATAAACAACTTTAAATAGTTTAAATTTTACTGTTCTGTGCTTTAAATCCATAGACACCGACACGACTACAAACACAGAGAACAATAGAACAGCGACTAGGGATGCAAACGATGTATCGATATTTGTTAAACATCGATGTTTTGCTTGAAAAACTCGATATTTTAGCCTCGATTTTTATGTTTCGATACATCGAACAAATCGATGTTTCTTTCGATGTATCGTACATTGCGTGCTATCTATGGGTATTAGGTATAATTGAGACGAGTTTTTAAAAATAAATTTCTTTACTTTGAAATTGAAACTTATTTAGCCAAATACCAATTTTATTAGATACGATTAGAGGGCACTGAGGGACAGTTATTCGTATTCGTATTATTTTTTACTTAATTGTTTATTATTTATGTATTTCAGAAAAAAAAATCGATATTTAGTAACATCGATGTTTTTATTTCGATATTTGACTTAGATCGATGTGCACTTTTCGATGTATCATTTGATGCTAACATCGATATATTGAAAATTATTTGCATCCCTAACAGCGACCAGTGACAGTGAACAAATCACAAATTGTCGGCTAGTGTAGTGTGCACCAGTGTGTACTTACACTATACCCCGATTCAGAATTAAGCAAAGTGGAATGACCTCGCCGATCTGGTAAAATGCGGTGAAGCATGGGCGTGCGTATTCTGTTTTACCATTGGGCACATTTCAGTTAATATATACTCGTATACTATTCTATAGAATACTTCTAGTATATGCACTTCCACTTTTTTAACTAACACAAATAAGTATAAACACTGACACAAAGAATAAATACACTGATAATTTTACCACAAATTTTTACCGTTAAGAAACGCGCGCGAAATAACCCAACATCACGCCACTGTTTCGAGCGCAGTCGCTTGTTGGTTCCCATTGGTTTCTAATTCGACCAATCAACGTCGTTGAGGCTCAGAAAAAAGAAAGGGAAAATGCAAGAATATGTATGTTAAATAAGGATAAACAGCTTGTCGTCAACTTTACGGCTTTCATAGTTGTCAGATATTCCGAAATTCCTTGATATTATCACAAGTATAAAGATATATTATGTCTTTATACTTGTGATATTATTAAGTAAAAGCAAATTAAACATTGTGTTTGCTTTAATAAAGTACAATAGGAATAAGGGACGTTAAAGACAAGTAAAAAATGGGTAAATAAGGTAATTAATACGTTTCCTGTTTTAAATAAGAATACTTTAGAAATAAATGTGACAACACAGATCTACTCTTTTTCCGGTCATTGCACTTTGCTTAATTCTGAATCGGGGTATACATTTTCATTACCTGATTTATGTCAGTGCAATTATTTTATGACCTTTATTTATGTAGGTTGACATAAAGCACTGGTGTTGTAGTGCACTGTAGTGATAGTGACATAGTGACAAACTATACGAATGGAATTCTGAAATTAGTGTAAGTGTAGTTCAGTGCTTGTGCTACATTTCTTGAGCAATCGAACGGACCTAATGTCACTGTGTTTCAAGCCATGTTTCAAGCCAAGTTTTAAATCGCCAGAAGAATAGAAGCATATTTTATCTATGAATAGAAGATAACAAAAACAAGTGTTTTTGCATTTTTGTTATCTTCTGTTATCAAAAACAATAGTATTTTACGTAGATAAGATAACTATATTATATGAAAGTACCTATTTTATATTTCGCTCATAGACAAAATATTAGTTTATGATTTCGCTCTAAGGGAATGATTTAATTATTATAATATTAACACAGTTTAATAGGAATGCGATATTAATTTGCATGCAAGACAAGTCTACTTACATATATTTTGAAGATAAGTAGGTAGGTATGTTTTTTCGATTATTTGATGGTAAAAATTCGATAAAAAACTTTACTCATATACTCATATATAAATTCCTTGACTCATACCAAAATGTGACTTATTTTATAGAAACATTTTTAGGTTTCATCATCTGTTATATATGTTACACCATTTGCTGATGGTACAGTTTATTTAAAGTTTATTCAGGAGACACTGATCTATTAGTATTGACTATTAAGTTGATAATCAGAAAAATAATTACAAGAGATATCACATCACTATTAGAATAACATTTATTACATATTACCAGAGAAATGGAAGTCTATTTCTCTGCATATTCATATTACATTAGAGATAGAGATTAACAGAATGATCGATCTTCGGCAGAGAATAAACTAATTAAAAGAAAATATTTATATATTTTTCTGACTAGTTCATTTAATCTAGTTATATATTTTTTGGTTGTTAATATTTAATTTTCTGTTGGTTTTAATCTCTTATAGAAGGAACTTTAGGGTGATAAATGGGATACACTGAATATTATTTATTTATTTTCAATTACACTGTCCAGACAGAACGATGCATGTGGGATACCTATAATTTCACTGTATATTTTGCAGTGTATATTAATATTAATGTACCTACCTACCCTAACTTTTATAAAGTTGCCATGAGTGTTTTAGGTTTTCAAGGAAACATTTTCTCTACATGTTATGTCACCCGTTTTGATAATTTATTCCATAGCTGCTATTTCCGCTGGATTGTACATTTTCTATCGTTGGATTTACTGGAACATGAGAGGCATTCCTACTTTGTCCGTAAAATTTCCTTTCCTGTCTCCACTGTATCAAGTCGATGGACTTAGAGTGATCACTATGTCAGACATGGTAGAGTACTACCGAGAAATGAAGGAGAAAGGTTACAAATTTGCGGGAGTATTGACTTCTCTTAGATCAGTACTAATAGTAAAAGATCTAGAGCTTATTAAGGATGTATTATTGGTTAGTATGACACAAGGTGTATATTTGTAATTTATTTATAGCATGGTTCTTTACAAGTCGAAAACCACTTGTAAAATAAAACTAACAACAGGGAAAGTAGTCAAAGACAAGTATATCAAAGCAAATTATTCAAGTCTGCCCACAAGGCACTATGAAATGTAACACATTTCATGAACTTGATAAATCAACTAAACGTACACATAAAATCTTAATATACCAGAAATTAATATATAAAGTACAATTAAAAATGTCATTTGTACCTAGTTGTATTTTTAAAACATTTTGTATATTATTTAGTATTGACATTAGATCCCGGCAAAGTTTTAACTTACCGAAACACGAATTTTAGCAGACCGACCATTTCGACGACAGAGGTTTTCATTACTCGGACATGTACGGACCTCCACATGAAACCGTTGTGACATTGGATGGTAGCAAATGGAAGGAGATGAGGGATATCCTAATCCCCAGTGTTCTAGATGACAAACTAAAACTTTTGCTGGAAAGTGTTTTGGATATTAGTGCATATCTCCTTGAAGCAATTGAGGATTGTGCCTTAGAAAAAAGGGACATCGATGTTAAAGAGGTGAAGTATGTTAATTTATTGTATTTTTTTGTATTGTCTTCTTTGCCGCGGCGATAGCTCAGTCTGTTAGGTGCCGGGTGATAGCCTGTGACTAACAGAATGGGTATATTGCGGCGCGAGTTCGAATCTGGCCAGGGGAGAAATGGCACCTCTCCCAGGGAATGGTTGTGTGTCTGCGTTTGGCATGTGTACCCTCCCTCTACACAAGCCTTAGGCTTTCAGTAGGGAGGTTGTCTATTTCTGTGGTGTGTTTTTTTTTTCCTTAAATGTTCTTCGATTTATCAGTCACAACTGATCATTTTTAATAAAATTTCAAATATCATTAGATGTTAACAGTTTTGTATTGGAAAAAAAAAGGATGTAAGTTAAGGCACAGGATTTTCGTCATCAGGCTTTTAATATGGTTTATTAATTCTTGAACATTTTTTCGCTTGTAATCTCCCTAGTGATTGAATTGTTTCCAGAATTTTTTCTGAGGACAGGAATATTTTGAAAATTATCCCGAATCGTTAGACAAGGGATAATTTTCTGAAAATATTTGTGAAGGAGAAAAAATTTCCAGGTACCTACGAGTATAATTTGATCTCGAGTGGTATTCGGTAAGAAAATTTCACAAGAAAATGGGCATACAATAGAAAAATTCCATTTACAATATTTATTGTCTTTACTTTGTAGCAGTTAAACGTGGTTTAACTGCTATAAAAGGGTTTGATTTACCTTAAATGTCAAATTTCGAGACAAAATGAAGTTGCTGTCATATAAATAAAAAACATTTAACTGGTTCTTTGGAGTTATTGTATTTTATTTAGTCATTATTATCATATCATAACATCCCGCTACCACTTTTTTATTATGTTAAAAAAATTCCACCATAATACCGAGGGGTTAACAACTCAAGTAATAGGTGTACATTTACAAGTAATCATTGAAATCAAAGTATTCACTTGATAAATCAAGTAATCAAAGTAATACTTGATTATTTGACCATTGAGCTAAATTTGTATATCTGCACATGCGCATTTATATTGTTACCGTTAATAATTGTTAATTATATTAAATTGCGCGGGTCGTGCGCACAAGTTCTGCATTCCGTCAAAAATGTAAAAACCATTTTTTAGTTTTGGGAGAGTTTTTCAATAATTTGGAATTTTTCTATCATTAATTTTTCTGCTAAAACTACTCAAGCATCAAGTTGGATCATAAAAAGTACTCAAGCATCAAAATTGGAAATAGATTCTTAAAATAGAGAAATCTTTTGAAACTGAAATGAAAAGTGATATTTTTAAAATATTTGAAGAACATAAAAAATGTGAATTATCCAGATACCTGGAAAATATTCTAAAAATAAATGGTTATGGTAATTCTCAAAGTTTGGCACTGATACGTGAAGAAGACATTGCTAAACTAGAAGATTTTGTTCAGAATGACATTAAAGATTTCTAAATGAAGTTTAGAATATTATTTCGGATTTTTTTTAAAAACGAAAATTTACAAAAAAAAAATGTAAATCCTTGAAGGACATACGGAATTATTAATCGAATCAATTTGGTTCGGTTTTGTAGGATGAGAACTGAAAAAACAATTTTTTTGAAGAAACAAGATAACGTGTTAGTGACAGTGAGGGAGAGTGCTCTAATAATTTACAAAAGCAGAAAATAAAGGCCCTAATCAGACAATACATAAGTAATAATAGTGAGGAAGACAATGTTAAAGTTATAAAGAAGAATTTTGATATAACAAATTTTCATCAAAATGAAATATTGCAATTGATGCAGATTTTACTAAAGCAATACTTAATAAAATGTGATAAGTAATGATCGTTTATACAGAATACTGATAAAATCAATGTAAGAGATATTTGAAGTTAACAGTGAGCTCTGATGAATTTAGATAAATTATTAGATCCGTACCAAATAATGAATAAGTTAGATCTAGTGATAGATAGCTATGCAATTTATTTATTTTTTTGTTGTTTTTCCTACCTATGTTGTTTAAAGTAAAAGTTTTTACATATGTACCAAATGTACTTTATTAATAATAATAAGTAATAGTTATTTGTTTAACTACTTAGTACAAAAAATACATGTTTTCGGGACGAGGGAAAGGGTTGCCGGACGATGCGTAGCGGAGTCCGACAATTTTACGAGTCTCGAAAATGTATTTTTTGTACGAGTTTAACATAATATTTTTTTCCAACCGCTTCTAATTAGCACCTCCAGTTTACCGATTCATCGGAGTCACTGTCTGTTTCTATTTTTCTATTTAATTAAACTTAAAACTATATAGTACCCATATAATTGTTTTTCTTTTTTATATTCACCTTTATGATAGTATCAGTGATATGTGTATGATTTATTCAAGTATTGACCATAATGCATAGATTATTAAACCATATTGAGCACTTACAAAAATATATTGGATGCACAGTTCCAATAATTCAATGTTAAAACTATTTAAATTGTCAAGTAATCAATTAATTATGTGAGTAATACCTCCTAGTAATCCCAGTAATCACTGTATGATTACGTATTCACTTAACCACAAGAAATCAGAAAAATCGATTACGTATGTGCCTGTGATTACTTCAATAATGTAATAGGTGTACATTTTTCTATGAGTTGTTAACCCCTCGCATAATACCTTCAAGGGTACCCCAGCAGCAGAAAATTTCCAAAGAAATACATAAATTGTCATGGCAACGTTAAGAAATGCTCAATTTTATTGGTTAACATATGTTGGCGTAAAATTTTAAGTCTTTGTCATACATTGATTTTATATTATTTTTTTAATGATAATATTTTTTTAATAATTTTTTTGCAATAAACTTTCTAATTTTAGTTGCTGGCTTGTTTTACCACTGACGTCATAACATATCATTCTTTCAAGAGGAACTGTTACAGCTATAGACAATCTAGGTCGCAGTTTTGCAAATGCCAAACAGACAGGCTCAGCTCGTTGGGTAGGATTAATTATTGTTAGTTTTTTGTAGGAAATTACAACTGCCCTTAAGATCAGAATAAATCGTCATTTGTACCCGGGAGATTTTAATAGATGACGAGAATTTTGTTATTGGTTTATTCAGGTGTGGAATCAGAACCTTAATTTTACAGAAAATAATCCCCATGTTTATATTTTTTCAAAATTTTTAGTACATTTTGTGGTACTTGAATCACTTTATGTGAAATATTATGTTAATTTTACTACATGCATTTTCATTTTTTAGATTAAAACATTTTCTTAAAACATTTTCTAACGAACCATTTTTGATTTGTGTTAACATGCTTCTAATAATATTAGTGGTGGTGAGAAACACACCGCAGTGCCCTCTTTGGGTCTGTGCTTCTGTCTGTCTGACAATTATTGTCAAATTGACAGACAGATAACGACCTGCTTTTCCACAAACGCCATTATAGCAGTGACCTCGGTTGTCTTTAAGGAAGACAATCCTACTTAATGGGCCTTTTCCACTAAATTGAATTTTGCTATTTCATTAATATCAAACGTTATACTGGTACATAAGTAAAGGTAGAATCAACCCAATTTATTAAAGAATTGTAATTAAGCGAAGTTATCCAAGTACAAAGTGATCGGTCTTCATGAATCATTTCAAACTGCGCGGTTCGCTGACATCACACTCCAGTAGCCAATAAAATGTAGACAAGTTAAAGAACTACTCCACGTTGCCACATATAATTTTACTTTTTTCTTGGCAACGATTTAATTTTACATTCTGGTAATTTTGAAATGAAAATATGTATTTTTAGGTGAAATGGCAATTTTGAAATGAAAATATGTACTTTTAGGTGAAATATTCTCCATAAATTATTACTAAAGCAAATCAACATGATTATTATACAATTTATCACTTGGGCAGAATAATTTTTAGGTATTTTTCGCTAAAGGTGACAATAACACTGCACAATCTATGCTAGAATCAATTAAATGATGATTTGATAACTTAGGTTATAAAAACTAATCTTGTTGTCGTAACGTTGCGCACTTCAGCACTTAGAAAGTTCATATTTGTAACGTAGAAATCGTTAACCATTTCACTGTCAACTCTTGGAAGGTTGTCTAAATCAGCCTTAAGATATTCCTCTTTAATTTTATTCATTTTAAATCAAATTAATCAAAACACAAAACGAAAGTTAGGTGAAGCACAGTTGACCTGGCAGAACACAAAATGCAGGGCAGCCAACAGACAACAACGAACTGGAGTATGACGTCAATGGCGCGTTATTTGAAATATATGGTAATTTTAACAATTTTTTCAAAATATATATGGCAAAGAAAAAAATTTTTAAAAATAGGCATTTTTAGGCATAACTAGTATTTATTTTATAATAAGCAAATAAAAAAAAGATGTGGAAACCGGTCAGTGTCTGGTATTTGCTCTCGATAAATGATGTGGCGACTTCTAAGGAGATGCCGACGTAATGCAACGGCAGTCGGGGCATATTGCCTGTGGAGTAGTTGTTTTCGGCATTTCCTTCAAATAAATAACTAGGATTGTCTTCCTTAAAGACAGTAGAGGTCACTGCTGTAATGGCACCTGCGAAAAAGTAGGTCGTTATCTGTCTGCTGTCAATTTGACAATAATTGTCAGACAGATAGTAGCACAGACCCAAAGAGGGCACTACGGTGTGTTTCTCACCGCTACTAACATTCACGATGCCCATTAGGCAATCACGTCGTAACATCATTCATCGAGTCCACTACCTATCGCACTCTGCGGAGCGGAAAATAACCGCGAAACTGGTCAGTGTCTGGTATTTGGTCTTGATGAACGATGTGGCGACTCCTATGGAGATGCCGATGTAATGCTACGCCAGTCGGGGCTCGGGGCATATTGCCCGTGGAATACTTGTTTTCCGCATCTCCTTCAAATAAATGCTTCTAATAATGTTAAACTTCAAACTCGTTTGTTTTCAAAGCCTTCTCAGTCAGAAAATTTAAATATCGTTGGTACGAGTATTTTGAAAATTTCATATTCTCCGCAAATCTATACGAAAGATAATAAGAAAAGTATATATTAAGAAGTGCCTGTAGAATGTTCAAACCGTTTTAAGGTATCTTGAAAGGGAACCGGGAAAAGGGCACCAGTCCGATTAGCCAAAAATCGAGAAACGTCCTGTACCTGAAAATCGGTAACAGATAGAGGGGTGCAGTTTGCGGCATTGTTATTTTCTAAAAAAAATAACTCTCGACTCGTCTATCAGATTTATTCTATCTATGACAGATTCGCAGTGACCCTTGAAAACCTCCCAATTTCAACCATTAATGTGCTTCGTCCAGTTTATACACCTCTGCTGTGTAAGCTTCTGGTCTCAACAGTGGCGGCTGGTGACATTTGGATATGGGATGGAACAGAAATAAAAAAAAGCGCCAATGAAAATTTTGCATATTTCAAGGTCAAATCCCTTAAAATTATAAATTAGAAATTCGCAGAGCAAAAATATTTGCTTGAAAAAATAACTTTCGTTAGACAAATATCATCCTTTTTAATACGATTGACGGAAATCTCGACAAAAATTATTTAAAACAATATTTAAATAGGTAATTAATATTTAGAATAAAAAAATTACATATACGTTACCTTAAAAAAGCTGTAAACTAGAATTCAGAAAGCAGGAACAGAACTATTTTTAGTTTTTAGATATTCGTTAATTAAAAACGATATGGCACAATCACAAACTCAAAAGTATTTTAGTTATTCAATTCATAGTTATCAAACGACACATTAAATTATTACGTAGGTAAACAAACTTCATACAGTTATTTATACACTTACTTTCTAAAATTCAGCTCTATTATCTTTCATAGAAATAAATTTTTCCATAACTTTTTCATCGAAATTAGGTATTTATTGGGCAGGCAACGCCCAACTATTTTATTTGTATTTTATCTTCCAGTTGAAGATTTGCAAAATTAGCTCTAATCAAAGATTAATTATATATTCATAATTATACTACTAACAGTATTCATGTTAAGTAAAATATAAAATTGTCTTTTCACAAAAATTAAATAAGTACTTTAATAATGTTAAAATATGTAATGTGTCAAAATACGTTATAATGTTTAATAATGTTCGCATAGGGTCGCGAAATAATTGCGGCCAAATCTGCATAATATAAGCATATGGAAAGTATCTAAGGAGTGTAGTCGAAAACGAGATCGGGTCAGTTGCCATAGTTACCTGGGCCGTGACTCAAAATGCGGCCACGAATCTGTATCCTTAGCGTGCTGTGATCCAGTGATGCGGACTGTGGCGTTATGAGTACTATAGCTCAAACACTCTGTACCACAATACTGCCCCCCTTAACAATAAAGTCGTATGCAATTTTTGGCAAAATGAGGTTTTTTGGTTTTTAGTAACCCTGAGGTGTCTAATATCGAATAAAATAGAAATTATATCAAAATTCGTATTTTAAATATAAGAAAAATATGTTTAAAAAATTGTCGTATTGTACATTCTAAGAGTAATTATGCATAATACATAACATAATCAACGCATGTGCACTGTTTTACCGTATGTACAACATATTGATATAAAAAACATAATATAGAATAGAATAGAGTTTTATTGACTTTTACATACAGAACAGTACATTAACAGTCATACCTAAGGACAAGTAAAAGAAGAAAACTCCTTGATATTAAAAAAACGATTCGTTAATAAAAATTTTTTTGTGAAAAAGTGGAAGGTTTTCAGAGACATCAGTTTCAGTTTCTCTTGCTTAAAAAAGTTAACATATGGATTATACAGTGCGAACGCCGGCTGTGGAACGCTCTGAATAAAAAAATCCCTGGGGGTCTATGTCAACAATGCTCGGACACGTCAACCTCAGTTTTTGAATGCGCATCTTCTCATGTAGTTGAAATTTGTTTTTACCCCCACCCCTTTTGTGCAATGACGTCATCGACTTTTTTTTAAATAGCAACCCCAATTTTCTTTTACGGATTCTGATTCTATTCGAAATTCTGGTACCAGCAATATTAAATTTAATGTCATATTCATCTGTTAAGTTAGCTGCATTATTACTTTTCATAAAAAATACAGCTTTGTAACAATCTAAGAAAAAACATCTTAGGGGGCCGTGGAAATTTTACTAATTTATGTCAAATAAAACAAAATAAGCTAAACTGACAGCAAAGTGTTAAGATACTTTATTGACAGTTTGTTGTAGAGTCGATTTGGCAGAGCTAATTGTTGTTATTTTAGTAGGTACTCATTGTTACTTTATATTATTTACTTCCCCCTATTATTTGCGTTTGTGAAAAATGGTTCGTTACTTAACAGAAAAACAACGAATTGAAATTTTGATTATGAGAGGTTGTGGAGATAACCAGCGTACACAAGAAGAAGTCTGCGTTTTATTTAATATTAAATATCCCGATGATAACCCCATAGTGCGCTCCACAGTAAGTAAAATTGAAAGAAAGTTTTCCGAAAGAGGTCATGTTAGAAGCGACTCAAGGCACCATCAAAACGTTTCCGAAGAAATACAACTGAATATGCTAGTGGAGTTGCAAGAAAATCCGCATAGTTCTACTCGAGTGTTAGCTGCTAATAATGGAATCAGTCAAACATCAGTTGTAAAATATTTGAAAAAACATAAGTGGCATCCGTACAAAGTTACATTAGTTCATGAGCTGAATGAAGACGATTATGACCGAAGGATTGAATTTTGTGATAGCATTATGGAGAGGTGCAATGTCGATGCAGATTTAGCCAACCGAATTATTTTCTCAGATGAGGCTACATTTTGCCTTAACGGCACGGTTAATAGACAAAATTGTCGCTATTGGGCAGCTGAAAATCCACACTGGATGATGGAGGCCCGTACCCAATATCCACAAAAGTTGAATGTGTGGGCTGGCATTGTTGGTAACAGAATTCTAGGACCTTATTTCATTGAGGGAACACTAACGGGTGACAAATATTTGGAACTACTTAGAGATCATCTCGTCCCAGCTCTAGCTATACTCTATCCGAATCGCAATGACGCTGATATTCCCGATAATGCTTTGTGGTTCCAGCAAGATGGTACCAGAATTTCGAATAGAATCAGAATCCGTAAAAGAAAATTGGGGTTGCTATTTAAAAAAAAGTCGATGACGTCATTGCACAAAAGGGGTGGGGGTAAAAACAAATTTCAACTACATGAGAAGATGCGCATTCAAAAACTGAGGTTGACGTGTCCGAGCATTTTTGACATAGACCCCCAGGGATTTTTTTATTCAGAGCGTTCCACAGCCGGCGTTCGCACTGTATAGGTCTATTCTAAGTTTATGGTTCTTAGTAATATTTATACCTGAAAATGGAACTATAAGATCACCACCATGCCTAGTGTCATGATCATGAACGCTCGAATGGGTTGGTAAATTAGACTTATATTCATGTACTAAGCAAAGCGACTCCAACAAATACAGCATATATATATATGCTGATATAAACAACGTAAGTATGCACTTGCGTTGTTCTTGTCTAGCAATTTGGCATTATTTATCTCGACGAGAAGAGAGCACCCTGTAACTATAAAATACGCTTATAATACTTAAAAGTTAAAAGCGATTAAAAACATGTTTCTTTAAGTATTATTTTATTTCCGGTATTCTAGTTTTATTTTGAATACCTACAGTGTGTTCAGGTGGAAACTATAATAATGTATAAAAAATAAGGTATTTAGTTTAAAAATACAAAATTTTATAGCCACTTACGTTTTTTATTCCTAGTATAATACAAGAATTACTTAAACAAAATAACGTAAGTGCACTTGTTTTATTGGAAAACGATTTTATTTACAAAGTAAACTACGTTTAACCTACGGTATAATATCGCAGTTAAAGTTCTAGAAAAATATTATCCCGTTTTGTGTAAAAGAAATAAAGTTATTGTAATTCTTTTATGTCCAGTTCTTTAAACGCCATTTTCCCATAACTAAGCTAAATGCACTTACGACTTTCTTGTTAAGGACGGCAGAATAAACATGTTTTAACTTTTAACATTTGCGTTTAATTTATAATAATGATAATAATATGGATTCCTTTGGTATTTTTGGAGGAGGGGCGCGGGGCCATGCGGCCTCAGGGAGAAGCCGCCACTGGGTCTCAACAAATAAATCTTTGCCTTCTACTCCCAGTAACATAATATACTATTTTTGTAGGTGTGAGGAGTTTTGATGCACATCTATCAAGAAAGGTTTACCATTCTGTAAGAAATGACATGAAATTCCGCGAAGCAGGAGATTACAAGAAAATTGGTGACCTATTTTCGCTAAAATTTACGAACGATTGTGCAAAAAACGAAGGGTCTCCTGCAAGTTATGAAATAGTAAGTGTCTACATATTTTATTTTGTTCTTGTAGTGTGCATTTCTCCGATGTGTTCAGATCTTTATCAGCGTAATTTAGGTATATGGTTCAGGAATTTTGTGAGCCCATCTGGAGTACCCCAGGGGCCAAATTTGGGGCCCCTTCTTTTTATCCTATTTAAAAAACATTAGTTTATCCTTGGTGAAAAAACAGAAGTAGATAGAAACATTTTTACTACTCCGCTACATTCCACTTTAGTACTTTGAAAAATGAGTCATTTACATTTTTTTTATATCTCTCAGAATAAGAAAGATACAGGGCCTTTTTCAAATAGGCAAAATTCACGCTGTAATTCAAAAACATGTGATAATAGAATTGATCTGATTCCACCAGTCAACCTGGCCTTGAAAAAGTAGGTTGAGACTGCAATTAATCTGTCCGTAACTTTTATGCTTTATGAGTTACCCTGTATTTCCATAAAAAATGGACTGCTCTGTGCTCTGTACGGTACTATATTTATGGGTGTATTATTCTTAGTTTTTTCCTGTAATTAGATTCTTGTCCTGTTTATTCTGCTGGGCTATAAATGCATTATTATTATTAATTTATTTTATCTTTATTTTGTAGTTTGGACGATCATTTTTATTTTTGTACATCAGTTTTGACATTTGTTCTACTACGTTGCACTTTGCCCTTTACGAGTTGTGCCGAAACCCCAGTATTCAGGAAAAAGTCAGAGATGACATTAACAATGTTCTGCTAAAACACAATGGTGAAATTACTTGGGAAAATTTGAGCCGTATGAAATATTTAGATCAAGTAATATGTGGTGAGTATAAATAAATTTTAATTTTGATTTATTTATTTATTTTTTCTATTATAGGGTAGTGTAGGTATTTGGTGAGGATTGTAGGGTACAGGCTTTACTTTTTCCAAAAATATAATACAGTTTATATACAAAAAAAGTCCCTTCCCGAAGGGTGTAACCCCCTTTCAGGCAATCCTCAGCGCTGGATTTGCGGGTTATCTATTTTCTGTTGTTATAATTTTTCTTTTTTATTTTTATTTTCCATAATTTGTACTCCGTTCAGCTTGTATCTTGCACTCCCAACCAAAATGTGTTACAAAAGGGAAAAAAAATCATCAGTATCAGTTTTTTTATACACAAACACAAAGCACTAAATTACAGAGGCTCCTACTACAGGTCTCTACAAATTCTAATTCAGTAATTAATCAAAGACGTCTTTTAATTTTACTGTTAACATTCTCTCTGCTCGTTGTAGAAACTCTCCGATTATATACCCCAGTTCCGAATATGATAAAGCGCTGCGAAAAGGGGGGTTACAAACTGATGGATACCGACACAAGCATATCAAGCATCACCGACATACTAGTTCCGTTGTTCTCTTTACACAGAGATGCGGATTACTTTGCTGATCCGGAAAAGTTCGATCCCAGTCGATTTGATGAGAGCAAGGATGTCAAGGATCTGCCATTTTTCATGCCATATGGGGAAGGACCAAGGGAACGGAGAAGTGAGTATAACTTCTTTTAAGAATTTTAAAAAGTAAGATATAAAATACCAGGTGCAATACGAGAATGGGCGATTTTATGTCGCTTTTTAACGGAAGTCGTAGTAGGCTGCTGACACCTCAAGTTAATCATGGTTAATCTGAGGCTGTCACTTTTGACATTTCAATACATGTAATGGCATTTTATCACAACCCAGTGGTCTGCTGCTCATTGTTTATTTGCTGTAAAAACCTTTTACCAAAATAACAGTTGCAGAATTACACAGCAAACTTTCATATTCATTTTAATGTTGACGGAAATAAGAATATGTTCTATTTTATTATGAATTAAAGATAAAAGTTTACGCATGTGATCCTCGTAATATTCCACAGCTGAGGTTAAGAATTCGTGAAAAAATGTTTGAAAATAATAAAAAAATTTGAATTTCGATAAATATTTTTGAAAATATTGAATATACAGATGTTTATTATTTTACTAATAATAAAAATATTAATAAAATTGTCCATCTTAGTAAGGAGGGATATTTACCATTTCATTCTACAAATAATGTTTTTCTTTTCAGGTATTCAGGCCTGTATGATACAAACAAAAATTGGTCTGGTGCAGATGTTGAGAAAATTCAGACTAAGCATCAGCCCGAAAACATCGTTGCCTCTACGGCTGAAGCCACAAGCATTCCTAAAAAGTCCAGACATTTTGTATGTAAATGCTGAAAAAATATAGAATTTTTATTGTTTAATCAAACGTGTTATTTATTTTCCAAACACTTACAAAAAAATACCGAAGTTTAGGTGTTCTTTAGAATACGTAAAATTTTCAGTTTCATTTCACTTTTCAAAGTTGACGAATATTTGTTGGTTGTAATAAAACCATCAATAACCAAACGTGTAGGAGATAGGTATAGGCACAAGTATAGATATATACAGTAATTTCAATTTTCTGTGCAAATGATTTTAACGCGCATGTCTGCGCCTGGGTAGTATACACGTTGGTAGAAATGTGGAAGGGGAAGAATGGGCGGGCGTACGCTATTCTGTGGGCGCACGTTTCCTTTACAGGTATTTTATCTATGTTTACAGGTAATCCACATACATTTGGGTCGATTTAATTTATTTAGGCGTTTGGGTTTGTGATTTTGATAAGTGTTTTGTATCGTGTGTAACATGGCTCCAAAATATCGTTTTATTTGTAAACGGAATTCTGAGAAAAATCCATTCCTCGGTTTCTTCAGGTTTCCTAAGGAGGAAGAAAGGTAACCTGCTTCCATCTTGTTATTAGAAATATTTTAAGGCTTTGCTCTATATTTGTTTAAGGCAGTTCAATAAGCTGCCAACATAACTTTTTGTTATCAGCTTGACCCTTTCGACTCTTCAAAAAATAATAATCCGGATCTGTGCGTATCTACCAAGGTTGTATTTAAAACTATACAAAACGGTCCCTAATGCCAAAGACAATATACTAATATATTATTTGCTAATGCATTAGTATATTGTCTTTGCAGTCAGTGCAAAGACAGTCTGCTGGACGCACCCAGTGACAGGATATCTCCCACTTATGTGTTTCTCAAACCTTACATAGTAGAGATACCGGACAGGGACGCTTGGTTCGAAAACCCTGATGCTCAGGTCTCGAATGAGCTCGTCTGGTTTACGGATGGGTCCAAGACAGACCAGGGTTCGGGGGCGGGAGTCCGAGGCGTGCGCCCGAGGGCGAGACTATCCTTTCCCTTGGGAAAGTATACCACGGTCTTTCAGGCGGAAGTGTTTGCTATCTCTGCATGTGTTCAGGAAAATCTCAAAAGGAGATATTCCAATCAGCATATCCAGATATGCACCGACAGTCAGGCGGCTCTACGTGCCCTGATCTCCTACAGGATCACCTCCAGGGCGATCCTAGAGTGTATTAATGGTCTGGCCCAATTGGGACAGAACAACCAGGTAAAATTGACCTGGGTACTGGGTCATCACAACATAACAGAAAATGAGGAGGCTGATGCACTGGCTAAAAGAGGCTCAAGTATACAGTTTACAGGGCCCGAACCAGTGCTGGGGCTTCCACCTAGTTATGTAGCAAGGTCTATTGGTAACTGGATCAAGGATAGATCAGAGGAAGAATGGTCAAACGGGACTGGGCTGCGACAAGCCAGGCTCTTAATTAAAGGGCCTTGGTCAAACGCAACTCGATCAATACTTGCGCTAAGTCGTAACAGCATAAGGATTGTCACAGGACTGCTGACAGGTCACGGACATCTTAACAAGCACCTTAACACTATCGGCCTTAGTGACACTAGAAGGTGCAGGTTTTGCGGACACGATGACGAGGACTCCATTCACATCCTCTGTCGCTGTGCCTGCCTTATGGTCAAGAGACACAAACATCTGGGTGCAGCATTTCTCCTGCCGCAGGATATTAGAGAGCTTCCTTTGGAACGGGTGTTGGCCTATGCGCATAGCACGGGTCTCTTCCAATAGCTCCCGACTAGCGGCAGGCACAATGAGTCGAAAGACCTGAGTGCTGCGGGTAGGTTAGGTTAGGTTCAAAAGTGAGTGGGCCGAAAACCAGACCCTCCACCGTGACCATGTGGTCTATTGTGGCTCACACCTACTTATATTTCACCCAACAGGTCCAGCTTCTTAATGTAGCTGATCACCTTATTGGGTGAGAATTTGTTCAGATCCTCTGGCAGAAGTTGTCCTTTGCCAAATAATGAGTATCTGATCCTTTCCCCAGCGGGGCAGGTGCACAATATGTGTTCTGCCGTTTCATCATCTTCTAAGCATAGGCGGCACTCAGCATCTTCTGCTAGGCCGAATTTGCACAGATGATATTTTAAACGGCAGTGGCCCGTATATAGGCCAATTAGAGTTCGTAGGTGAAACCTGCTTAACTCTAGAAGTTTTTTAGTTCTTGTTTTTGAAGGGTTTATTATAAACGCCTTCGAATGAACTAATCGTGGTAGTTCCTGCCAGTACTGGAGGATGTGCTCCTCAGCCCGGGTCAAGAGCGTTGCTTTGGCAGTACTCGAGGATATGCCAAGCACCGGTTCTGGTCCGACAAATTCAGAAGCAGCACCCTCCCTAGCTAGAGAGTCGGCTGCCTCATACCCTTCATGGCCAGAATGGCCTGGGACCCAGACCAGAGTTATTCTATTTTTTCTGCTCAATTGAGCAAGTGCCTGCTGGCAGCTCCATACCGTTTTTGAGTTGCAACGGTAGGAACCAAGAGCTTTAAGAGCTGCTTGGCTGTCTGAGAAGATTTTTATCGATTTGCGTGTAAGTTGCCTTTGTTCCAGCCTCTGTACACACAATTCGATGGCATAAATTTCTGCCTGAAATATAGTTGCATAACTGCCAAGGGATGAAGATATTTTCACCGTTGGGTTGCAACTATATACTCCGGCTCCAACTCCCATGGGTGTTTTGGATCCGTCTGTAAACCAACAACTATCTGCCCTTAATAGGTCAGCCTTATTCCGATCCCATTCATCTCTTCCTGGGAAGAGAATGTGAAAGGGCAGTTCAAGGTTGGTCTTTGCAGGCATGACATCTGAAATCATCTCCAGGATACTGTGACTTTCCATGTCATCCAGCAGCCTATTGCGCTCCATGGTGTCAGACCTGCCTGCTTTAGTCTGTATGTTGCCCATCTGGCCTCTCTCTCCAAATATATATGAAGAGGAGGTAGGTCCAGTAGGATTTCCAGAGCTGCTGACGGTGTGGAGCTAATTGCTCCAGTTATGGCCAGGCAGGCTTGTCTCTGTAAACCAGAGAGTTTGATTTTGGTCCTTTGTTGTAGTCCTTTGGACCACCAAACTATGGAGCCGTATGCGATCATGGGTCGTATGACCGTCACATACAGCCAATATATTTGTTTGGGTCCAGTGCCCCAAGATTTCCCACAAATTCTTCGACAGGTCCATAAGGACAGTCGTGCCTTGTGGATCATTTTTTCCAGATGGGAGTTCCAATTAAGCGACTTATCCAGTACTACACCCAGATACTTTGCTTCCTCCGCAAATGGAATTATTTCACCAAGTAAGGAGGGAGGTCTTAAGTTGTCCAGCTTCCTTTTCTTGGTAAACGGTACAATTACCGTTTTGTGAGGGTTTACAGACATCTGCTCCCTCTTACACCAACTCAGTACTGTCTCTAGTACCTCTTGGAGGGTGAGGGAAATTCCCTCTTCAGAATTTCCTCTGATTAAAATGACTAGATCGTCCGCATATGCTTGAACCTCAACCTCCCACACAGAAAGTATGGCCAGCAGGTCATCCACAAGCAGTGACCAAAGTAGGGGGGAAAGAACCCCCCCTTGTGGACACCCTCTTGCGGCCCTAAATCTGACCGTTTCTTCCTGAAGGGACGTCGTTATAGTTCTATTTTCTAACATAGCCCGAATCCAGCCACTTATGGTTGGGTCGACTCCCCTAGCAGTGACAGCTGTATATAGGGAGTCAGGCAGTGCATTGTTAAACGCTCCCTCAACGTCAAGAAAGGCCGCCACTGCAATTTGCCTACTCTGCAGAGATTGGGTGATTTTAGCGACTAAGTTGTTGAGGGCTAGTTCTGTTGACTTGCCGGTTTGATAGGCATACTGGTGGGTATTAAGAGGATGAATGCTTAACACACTCGTCCTAATGTGTCCGTCCGTGCTGCGGGTAACCGCGCCGCCTACGAACAACAACATATTGTCTTTGCTAATGCTCATGACTGTGCCTGGGAAGTATACGTAGTCATCTTTTTGGGGTGCTTAAATTAAAAAACAAAACTTAAGTACACTAAGATCCAAGAGATTTTGCCGACTAAAATTACTGTATACCTATAGGTATCTCTATACTTGTGGTGTAGACATATACAGGGTTATTCACGCAAAGCGGGTATTAGACGTTTTTAGGGTTCTGTTAACGATAAAAATCTGATTTTTTTTGGGGGAGGTTTTCGATTATTTCCGATTCAATGAAAATATTTTCAGGATTGCATCACTTCCGGTTATACCGAAAGTAGACCACAACTTCGTTATTTCAAATGGAACACCCTGTATATTATTGCAATTTTGAACTCTTATGTGATATTCTAAACACATTTCATGTAGGATGTCCTACACCTGTGGGGACTCATTTTGACTATTTTTATGCTCAAAACATCCCCCAATTTTGAGAACATTTGGTTCAGTAATTTCCAAATAAAAACCAGTAATATCGATTTCTGTTATATAATTTTTTTGCATACATATTACAAATTATTGTAAATTATTCGAAGCAGAACAAAAATTAAAAGTAAACAAATAACAATAAACCATCCCTAACCTAAAATAACCTAAATTAAAAAATTATGAAATACTTAATTTAAACTAAACCTAAAAAAAAAAAACTTTTAGATGCAGAAACAAATTTAGAAAACACGTGTTACTTCAAAAGAGGTTGAAAATGACCTCCATGAACCTCCTTACAAATAAATGTTCCATGGGTAAGTTCTATTATAAAGATTATATGGTAAAAAGATTATGTTATAAACTGATATCACTGGTTTTTATTTGGAAATTACTGAACCAAATGTTCTCAAATTTGGGGGATGTTTTGAGCATAAAAATAGCTTCTAAATGAGTCCCCACTCGACCCCCATTTCCATTTAAAAAAATGTTCCTATTGCGCGCCCAGCTGTCACTTTGACATTCATAGCTGTCATTGATGTGTCAAAAAATGCACAATTTAGTCATATATTATCGTTCCAAATTTCATCACAATCTATCCAGTGGTTCAAAAGTTATAGGGGGGGGGAGGGGCGGACTTTATGTCCTCACCGTATGAGTAGTACAATATATTTATTTTGCATATTCTATACTAATACATTCAACACATAGGAATTTTTAGATCATTTAATAATAAATATTATTATATGTATTATTAATTTATTTTAGTTCAATTTTATGAAAGACCGTGATTCTTTAAGGTCCCTTTCAGCACAATTTCACATCATCCCATGTTTCCCCTGTTGCCAGCAGAGCAGTATCAGTAAAGGATATTACTTCACCTTTTAAGTCCAATGTGAATAATTGGTTTATGTAAATAATAAATAATATAGGAGCAACAACTGTACCTTGCTGTTACAGTATACTGAACTGTAGTGTATCTGTATATCTAAATTTCAAGTTTATGTAGAAAATTAAAAAAATGTATTTTTCTTGTAAGTACTTTTTTATTCATGCTCCACAATAGAATGAACGTGACAGCTGGCAGTTCCAAATTCGCTCAGCTCACCAAATACCAGGCCGATAATATTCATATAACAATACCATTTTATCTCTAAAGGATCCTTATGTTTCGCATGTCTTTTCAAAACAATTTTCTGTTTTCCCTTATATTCACATAAACCACATTCATGCCACTGTACTTCTGTAAGATCCTTACAACTCAGTGTGTGAGGCTTCAAACTGGTTTTGTCCCTCAACTTATAGTTGCATAAAACATATTCATCCCACTGTATTTCTGTAGGATGCTTATAAGCCACATTCATACCACTGTATTTCTGTGAGATCCTTATGTATCAGTGTGTGTGTGACTTCAAAACACTCTTGAACTTTGAGTTATAGTCGCTATTTATGGTACTGTATTTCTGTAGCATCCTTGTGTGCAGATTCTGTAGTCGTGCAATTTATGTCTAACATGTGAAGCTTCAAACTACTTTTTTGCTGTTAGTTGTAGCCGCATAATTCATTCCATTTAAACCATTTATTTGAGATGCTGTAAGTAACTTCTCCACAGGCATACTTCTTTTCCGCATCTCCTTCAAATAAATAAGTAGAATTGTCTTCCTCAAAGACAATAGAGGTCCCTGCTATAATGGCATTTGTGGAAAAGCAGGTCACTATCTGTCTGTCAATTAGATAATAATTCTCAGACGACTATATTATAACATTTATATCATGTTATTTCCGAATATCCTTATGTGTCACCAAGTGACGTTTCAAATGGCTTTTACGCTTTAACTTGTGGCCGCATAAATCACATTTATACCATGTTATCTCCGAAAGATTCTGATGTGTCATCACATGAGTTTTCAAACTACTTTTCTGCTTTGACTTATAGCCGCATAAATCACATTTAAACCATGCTATTTCCGAAGGATCCTTATGTGTCATCATGTGAGCTTTCAAATGGCTTTTAAGCTTCGACTTATGACCGCATAAATCACATTTATACCAATTTATCTCTGCAGGATTCTTATGTGTCATCAAGTGACGTTTCAAATGGGTTTTAAGTTTTGACTTATAGTCACATAAATCACATGTATACCAATTTATCTCTGATGGATCCTTATGTACCATCATGTGTTTTTTCCAGCCACATTTTTCTTTTCCTTTATAGTCACATAAGCCACATTCATACCACTGTATTTCTGTGGGATCTTTATGTATCAATGTGTGACTCTTCAAAGTGCTTTTATACTTTGACTTATAGTCGCATAAATCACATGTAAACCATGTTATCTCTGAAGGATCCTTATGTGTCATCATGTGAATTTTCAAATGGCTTCTAAGCTTTGACTTGTGACCGCATAACTCACATTCATACCAATGTATCTCTGATGGATCCTTATGTGTCATCATGTGAGCTATCAAATGGCTTTTACGCTTCGACTTGTGACCACATAAATCACATTTATACCAATTTATCTCTGCAGGATCCTTATGTGTCATCAAGTGACGTTCCAAATGGGTTTTAAGTTTTGACTTATAGTCACATAAATCACATGTATACCAATTTATCTCTGATGGATCCTTATGTACCATCATGTGTTTTTTCCAGCGACATTTTTCTTTTCCTTTATAGTCACATAAGCCACATTCATACCACTGTATTTCTGTAGGATCCTTATGTATCAATGTGTGACTCTTCAAAGCGCTTTTATACTTTGACTTATAGTCGCATAAATCACATGTAAACCATGTTATCTCTGAAGGATCCTTATGTGTCATCATGTGAATTTTCAAATGGCTTCTAAGCTTTGACTTGTGACCGCATAACTCACATTCATACCAATGTATCTCTGATGGATCCTTATGTGTCATCAAGTGACGTTCCAAATGGGTTTTAAGTTTTGACTTATAGTCACATAAATCACATGTATACCAATTTATCTCTGATGGATCCTTATGTACCATGTGTCTTTTCCAGCCACTTTTGTCTTTTCCTTTATAGTCACTTAAGTCACATTTATACCACTGTATTTCTGAATGACTCTTGTGTATCAACATAGGTTTCTTTAAAAATCTTTTTTCTTTAGCATTATAATTGCATACATCGTGTTCATGCCCTCTTATTGCAGAAAGATTTTTGCGTAACACCACGTGGTTTGTGACGGATGATGTATGTTTTGATGTTATGTCTTTTTCTTTCTTATCAAGACAGAATTCATTTAACTTCTGCTCTTGTGATGTCTGTAATCTGAAAAATTCAAAATGTAGTAGTAGTAATAGTGATTTATTGAACATATTAGACTACAACAAAAAGACTGTATGGCCCAAGTATCGGCATACACAAAAACACACAATAGTAAATATCTATCACAGTAAATTATTTCTATATTCAATTCCAACATAACTTATAATATATTGAAACAAAGAACCTTAAAAAAAAGAAGAAAAATTTCCATCATCGGAGTAAAAACAGCACTTTAATAAGAATGATTTTATTCTGTTTTTGAAACTGGTAAAATTTAATATTTTCATACCTGGCGGTAAACTATTATAGTTAAATTTAACGAATTTTTCTTTGATTTCGTAAGTCTATACCGTGGACACGGGATCCATGACACTCGGAGTATGTGAGTACGGAAATATTATCACTTTTAAAAAATAAACTAAAAAATAAACAATGTGCTGGATCGGATGACATTGCTATGTTTATAATGAAAGAAGTTATTGCCTTTATTATTCAACCTATTACATTCTTGGTAAATTTATCACTCGCGACAGGAAAATTTCCATGTAATCTAAAAACAGGAAAAGTGGTACCTGTTTATAAAAAACACAATGCACAGTTAATGGAGAATTACAGGCCCGTTACAATTCCTCCTGCATTTTCCAGAATTTTTGAATATTGTTATTTGGAACGACTTTTAAAGTTTATTAATAAATATAATATTTTTTCAGATGTTTTTCACCAACATGGTTTTCGATCAGGTAGATCTACGACTACGGCTTTGTTCTCATATTATCAAAGGGTAATTCAATGCGTAGAAGCAGGCGAGTGTCCTGCTGGTATATTTTGCGACATCAGTAGAGCATTCGATTGTGTTAATCACGAGAGATTGCTTTCGAAACTATACGCGTACGGAATTCGGGTATCATCTTTTTTGACAGGACGTAAACAATTTGTCGCTTTAACACATTCAGACGGTAGCACATTGTCCAAAATAAATTCAGGATGCCTTGACGTTAGTATCGGAGTCCCTCAGGGTTCTGTTCTTGGACCGATCTTGTTTTTATTATATACCAAAGACTCGAAAGTGAATCACCCTGTACACAGCTCTACTTTACTAAAATTAACACATGGTATGCTGTAAGTATTCGTAATTCAAACAAAAAATCAAAGTCTTTGTATATTATATTTTTTGTTATTTTATTAACTTTGTTCCCTGTACTTTATTTTATCTCTAAATAATAGTATTTCTAAGTAAAAGGTTACAATATTGCCCTAATCGTTGTGCAAAGAAACTACTATAATGTTCTAATTTTTAAACAAACCCCTTTTCTACAAATTGTAAGGATTAAACAATATTTGTCAACACAATATGGTTTTAAGGAATAAATTAAATATATATTTTTTAATTTTTAACACCCAGTAACTCGATAATGGCTGCCGTAAGACCCCAGGCTTATACAACAAAAAAACCTTATTCTTAGCCGTAGGATACTTACCTGGATTTTTGACCTCTATTTATAAAACACCCTGTATAGTATATTCATTGATTCTAAACTTCAGCTTTAGTACACAAAGGTACCGGGATATCAAAAATTATCTTGGTCAAGGGTGGTTGTGGAATGTAAAACTTGTGTCTTACTTTAAATTTTTGTATATGTTTTGTTGTGTCAGAATCTGTCAAGTCATTGTGCTGAAATTTTCTAATCCAGTTTTTGAATCATGCCTCTTACCACACAGCACAAAATTTTCATGATTGAAGCCTATTTTCGAACGGGTGCGCCAGTTAATGGAAATTGGCAATACAGTCAACGTTTGTGTTTGGACAATTTTCGAGAGCACTTCCCAAACGTGGCAATATTACCGGACAATTTTTATGCGTGCCTTACAAATTGTGTTGAAGTGTTTCGCGAAACTGGTTGTGTGACTCATAAAAAAGGTGCTGGTAGACCAAGAGTTCGTACAGAAGAAGTTGTCAATGACGTTCGTCAACATATGGAAGAGGAGCCTGCAAAACCTTTGAAACGTCTTTCTCAGGAAATTGGACTTTCTTATGGAACATGTCATAAGATTTTAAAGAAAGACTTGAACATGCATCCATATAAGATGCAAGCACATCAAGCTCTTCTGCCCGCAGACCACCCCAGACGCCTTGCTTACTGCCATAAAAATAGAGTAAGAACATCAAGCAATGAAACTCTGTACCCTAATAAGTCAACTGAAGAACCCTATGGTGTACAGAAATTTTTTTGGTTAAGGCTTGCTTCTAATGAAGAAAAAGTGTCAACTTCATTTCAATTCCATAGAGACTAAGATTTGTGGAAATGTACAAAATTGGAATATCGAGTAAAACAAACTCAAGTTATAATGGTCGGAACCTGTTAATATTCTAAAGGGCACCATGTCAAGGTGCCCTTCAGCCATGTCTCTTAAAATCTATAAACAAAGTTAACATCTCAACCGTTGAGGTTACATTCAGGGGGGCCATCTTAAACATAAAGAGGCTCGTCGTGACATTTCACCTCACCAAGACACTTTGCATTATTTTTGTAGTAAATCCAAAACCGAAAATAAAACTTACTTACAATATAATAACAAATTTTGATAATTTTTCCTTACCTGTCCGGTTCGTCTTCTGATTTTATTTCAACTTCTTCAGCTTTTATGCAGATCTGGTTCTCCTCTTCTTCACATTCTTCAGATTTCAGTTGAATACTTTTGGTTTTAATAGGCAAATCACTAGACCCTTCAACTCGACTACTTCCATCTCCACTGCAACAAAAATGTTTTCGCTTTTTCTCCAATTCAAGACAACTTTTTATAAAACAGCTATGGGTGTCAAGGTATTCGAAACATGGCATGCAAATCACGGGATCTTTGGTGGCACTGAAATCCTATAAAACACAGTCTACATGTATATTTATAAAAATCTCTCTAATTCATCTTTTCATTTCATAAAAACTACTTTCTTTGTAACCTTGACCTATTTAACTAATGATTTTTAATCATAAATCAAATATCAATTAAAATATTTGTTACAGTTGAAACATATTAATTTTGTAGTTTGTGAAAACATTGTAGTATGTATGTTCTCTTAAAAGTAACACTTTAACTTAATATTTTAAAGAATAATTATTCTGACCATAAATTCAATATTAATGTATCTTAAATGTATTTATTATTTCTCGATGAGTATTACTATAACACATTATTAATTTGCTTAAGGTCACTAATTACAAATCCATATATAACCAACTTCTTTTAATTGTGTTATATTTTATAAAGAAATATTGTTATCAACTATAGAAAAAATATTTCAATTCTCGTCTGTGATGTATGTTCACGATATGGTATAGTGCAATTCCTATTACCTACTGTTGTTAACCTCAGACTACTCACCAGTTCTGGAATATATATTAGAATCATGTACTTTTCCAGATCATGAAAGAATATATATTTACCGCTTACTAACAGCATACATAAACGACATATTTTCTGGCCATTGGATATGTTTATTAACTGCTCATTTCCCTTATCTTTAAAATATATTTCTTGCAAATTGATGACACCTTCACAATTAACATGAGGAAAGATAGAATCTTCAGTGTCCAAACATGTGGACTTAAACTTCAATGCTGCGCACGCTTTTTCATAACAACCATTACACATAAAGTATTTAGTTCCGTTTTCCAAATTCTGAAATGAACATTTAATTTTTATAAATGCCAAAGTAGATTTGCCAAAAATATTTGTACAGAGCCTGCACTTCTTGTGCACCTGATTTCACACTATACTAATTACAAAGGCTACGTAAGTTGAAGGGGACATTTATATCATATTTATATCTACATATATATATAACTATTTATCTATGATATCTACTTACCAGCGGTAGCAAAAGTACATCTAACATGTCTCTTGCCCATGTTCCTATTACTTTGAAATTTACATCGTTTATAGTTTTAAAACACAACCTGCAAAACTTTATTTCGATATTTTCCATTTTCGAAACATTAACAAACAATTAGTTAGTGTGGTTATGGTTATAGCATAGAAAATAATATAGTACTATATTTTCTATGCGCCGCGCCAATATTCTTGGCTGTGAACGTGACCTTGTATGATTCGGGGTCGAGTGGGACTATCACTCTTTGCCCTCCTCATCTTTGTAGGCCTGGACGGCCTCGTAGAGTTGGACCCCATCCCTCACCAACCCCGATCACAAGAGTGATAGGCACAAAACAGTAAAAGAGTGATAGGTGTGGGCGATTTGTGGGATCTCCTCCTGTCCTGGCTCTACCCTGCCGACCGGGTAGGATCTTCTGTCTTGATGTTCTTTCTTCGCCGGCATGTTAACCCCCGGAGGTGGTCTGTCATGGGCGGGGGCAGCAATTGCAGCTCCCGTCCTGGGATTTGTGGTTAGGTGGGGTCAGGATTGGCATTGTAGCCTAAAGATGCACCTCTAAAGGACCAAATGGCCCATTAGTGGGTGTCGGGGAGGGAAGTGGATATCGAAGTGTACCCGTGACCGCAGTCGGCGGCCGCGACTTCGAGGGAGGTCTGTGGGTATATTTTCTATGGGTCGTTATAGTCAAAGAATATATATAGGGGTTAGGGGTTATAGTCAGGATCAAGGATTGTTAACTGTTTACAGGATGGCTCGATCGCTCAATTTTGTCATCCGCCTTTGTGACGTCATCGAAGATATATGTAATCGAATTGTCAAAATATACCTATTTTGTGTTTGTTATATTTCACATTTGCAAGAGAATTTTCGTATTTGAATGATTATTAATATTATTATTTATTAAAGTTTGTAATAGCAGTATAAAGTGTACCTATTTCTACAAGTTCGAGATCTTTGGATCTTTGATGACGTCACAATTATGGATTACATTGTAGTATAGGGATCGAGCAATCCTGTAAACAGTTAACAATCCTTGAGATAAAGGTACCTACCTATCACAGATCAGATACCTATCCTATCCCTATCATTAGGCGCATTCAGGGAACCGCAGCGCTTCAGCGCTTTATTCAAATAGCTGCATTTATTAAAGCGGTAAAGCAAATGGGCGCCTTCAGGGAAACATAGGACTCCAGCGCTTTACCGCTTCACGTTCGCTGAATCGACATTTTAAACGCAAGCTTAAAGTGACATAATTTTCTGTAATTCATGTTTTGTAATTAATATTATCCATAGATATTTTGTGCGTGCGGAAACCCATAGATGTAAACCTAACCTATTTTAATTTTATCGATTAATGGAACTATTCAGCGATCCAGCGGGAAAAATATATGCTTTACCGCTTTAATAAAGCGCTGCAGCTACTCGTATTTGAATAAAGCGCTGAAGCGCTGCGGTTCCCTGAATGCGGCCATTATTTTTCCCGCTGGATCGCTGAATAGTTCCATCAAGCGATAAAATTAATTTAGGTTAGGTTTACGTCTATGGGTTTACTTATGTCACTTTAAGCTTGCGTTTAAAATGTCGATTCAGCGAACGTGAAGCGGTAAAGCGCTGGAGTGCTATGTTTCCCTGAATGCGCCCAAGTCTATATTAGCCGTTTTCTTTTGCACCTGATTTCGAGATCATGATTTGATATGAGCCAATCACGTTCCTTTATTTTTTAAATTCACGAATAACAAACATTGCAGATATTGTAATCACGATTCAGAAATCAGGTGCAAAAGAAAACGGCTATTCTTTGGTGTTACACTTTTTGAGCAATCGAACGGGCCTGTCATTGTATTTTCATAGTATACGCGATACGCGATTCATTTTAAGATCGTAGCTCGTAGCGCCAAAATGGCAGAAATCTATACTAACCTTGGGCTACTGACACTGACGTTTGAAATTGTATTCGTCAAATATTTGTTGTCGAGAACTTTAAACCAGGTAAAAAGCTTGTAAAACTATTTTGAAAGGGGTAAGTAGTGATATAAAATTAAAATAGATTTCAATATTTTTCGAGCGTTCAAATCTGAAAATGAAACTTAAGCTCAAAATATGTCAAATTCTTTATTGGGCATACGGCATACATACCTTTATGGAACTAGTCATCCTTAGAGAAAGGTAAAGAGCACACTCTCTACTCTGCGTTCTTTAGCTTCTTTATCCATACTTGTCTCCTGTAACTCTCTAATGCTCAACTTATAGTTTCCGCGATAGCTCCAGATTTTCCCGCTTTTGGAAAAGTATGAAACTGATCTCGGGGTTTTTCTTTGTACAAGAGCAACAATGACGCTCACAACAATAATGATTCATATCTAATCAAAGCAATTAACTAATATAACAACGGATATTTCAAAATTCACAATAAACATACATACGCAAAAGAGAACCAATACCCCAAAAGTTAGTTATGCGTGCCGCCAGTAGGTAGCGTATTGCTTAGCAAGAATCGCGTATAAAGAGAATTTTAAAAAGCCAGAAGATAACAAAAACAGGTGTTTTTGTTATCTTCTGTTATCAAAAAAAATAGTATTTTTAGACTTTATCTATGATTTTTAGTATTTTATCATGATACAACTACTTTTACATAGGAGATATATAACATAACTATATTATATACAAGTACCTATTTTATATTTCGCTCTATGGGAATGATTTAAATTATAATATTAACACAATTTCATAAGAATGTGATATTAACTTGCATACAAGACGATAAGTTAAGTCTGTCTGCTTATATACATTTTTTGATGATAAGTAGGTAGGTATGTTTTTTTCGATTATTTGATGGTAAAAAAAAAATTCTATATAAAACTTTACTCATACCCACAGTTACTACCTTTTCTAATCTATGCCCACAGTAAAACATAGCATTAAGTATACTGCATACCAAAATGTAACTAATTATTTTTGAGAAGTATTTGTAGGATTCATCATGTTGTAGGTATGTTACGCTATCACTATTTGCTGATGGTACAGTTTATTTAAAGTTTAATCAGGAAGGAGACACTGATCTATTACACTATTTTGTATTAAGTCCATAATCAGAAGAATTATATCAAGAGATATCACATCACTATTAGAATAACATTTATTACATATTACCAAAGAAATGGAAGTCCATTTCTCTGCATATTACATTAGAAAATGAGAGAGAAACAGAATGGTCGCTCTTCGCAAGAGAATAAACTAATTAAAAGAAAATATTATCTATATATTTTTCTGTTAGTTCAATCTATTTTAATAGAAGAAACTTTAGGGTTATTAACCTGATAAATGGGACACACTGAATATTATTTATTTATTTTCAATACACTGTCCAGACAGAACGATGCACGTACGATATCTATAGTTTCACTATATTTTGCAGTGTATATTAATATTAATGTGCCTACCTACTCTAACTTTTATAAAGTTGCCATGAGTGTTTTAGGTTTGCAAGAAAACATTTTCTCTACATATGCTATGTCACCCTTTTTGGTAGTTTGTTCCATAGCTGGATTGTACATTTTCTATCGTTGGATTTACTGGAACATGAGAGGCATTCCTACTTTGTCCGTAAAATTTCCTTTCCTGTCGCCACTGTATCAAGTCGATGGACTTAGAGTGATCACTATGTCAGACATGGTAGAGTACTACCGAGAAATGAAGGAGAAAGGTTACAAATTTGCGGGAGTATTGAGTTCTCTTAGATCAGTACTAATAGTAAAAGATCTAGAGCTTATTAAGGATGTATTATTGGTTAGTATGACACAAGGTGTATATTTGTAACTTATCTATAGCATGGTTCTTTACATGTCGAAAAGTACTTCTAAAATAAAACTAACAACAGGGAAAGTAGAAAAAGACAAGTATATCAAAGCCAATTATTCAAGTCTGCCCACAAGGCACTAAAAAATGTAACACATCTCATGAACTTGATAAATCAACTAAATCAATAATTACAGAAAGTACAATTAAAAATGTCATTTATTTCTACTTAGTTGTAGTATTTTAAAAACATTTTGTATATTATTTAGTGTTGACATTAGATCCCATCAAAGTTTTAGCTTACCGAAACACTTGAGTGAAGTTACCCATAAAAGTTAGCCATAGAAATTACTATCTGTAGCGGTGAAATAAAAATAATTCTAATGCCGTTCCCGGTCCCGGACAAGTCATTCTGACTATATAGGACGACAAAGGGCACTTCCCTTGACCACCCAGCATGATTTTTTTTTCAAAATTTCCCATAAATAATTGTCCACAGACTTAGCCATAGAAATTACTATACTGGTCGATAAAATAAAAAAAATTCTAGTGCCGCTCCCGGTCCCGGACAAGTCGTTCCAACTATATAGGACAATAAAGGGCACTTCCCTTGACCACCCAGTGTAATTTTTTTTTCAAAATTTCCCATAAATAATTGTTGACAGACTTAGCCATAGAAATTACTATACTGGTCGATAAAATAAAAAAAAATGTAGTGCCGCTTCCGGTCCCGGACAAGTCGTTCTGAGTATATAGGACAACAAAGGGCACTTCCCTTGATCACCCAGCATGATTTTTTTTTCAAAATTTCCCATAAATAATTGTTCACAGACTTAGCCATAGAAATTACTATATTGACCGGTACAATAAAAGGGAAAAGCCCTTCCATTTCCCTAAAAAGGGAAAGGGAAGTGCCCTTTGTCGTCCTACATACTCAGAACGACTTGTCCGGGACCGGGAGCGGCACTACAATTTTTTTTTATTTTATCGACCAGTATAGTAATTTCTATGGCTAAGTCTGTCAACAATTATTTATGAGAAATTTTGAAAAAAAAATCATGCTGGGTGATCAAGGGAAGTGCCCTTTGTCGTCCTATATACTCAGAATGACTTGTCCGGGACCGGGAGCGGCACTAGAATTTTTTTTATTTTATCGACCAGTATAGTAATTTCTATGGCTAAGTCTGTCAACAATTATTTATGGGAAATTTTGAAAAAAAATCATGCTGGGTGGTCAAGGGAAGTGCCCTTTGTCGTCCTATATACTCAGAACGACTTGTCCGGGACCGGGAGCGGCACTACAATTTTTTTTATTTTATCGACCAGTATAGTAATTTCTATGGCTAAGTCTGTGGACAATTATTTATGGGAAATTTTGAAAAAAAAAAATCATGCTGGGTGGTGAAGGGAAGTGCCCTTTGTCGTCCTATATAGTTAGAACGACTTGTCCGGGACCGGGGGCGGCACTAGAATTTTTTTATTGTACCGATCGAGATATCAATTTCTATGGCTAAGTCTATAAACAATTAACTATGGGAAATTTTGAAAAAATAATTATGCTGGGTGGTCAAGGGAAATGCCCTTTTTCATCCTATATAGTCAGAATGACTTGTCCGGGACCGGGAACGGCACTAGAATTATTTTTATTTCATCGCTACAGATAGTAATTTCTATGGCTAACTTTTATGGGTAACTTCACTCAAGTTACCGAAACACGAATTTTAGCGGACCAACCATTTCCATGACAGAGGTTTTCATTACTCGGACATGTATGGACCTCCATATGAAACCGTTGTGGCATTGGATGGTAGCAAATGGAAGAAGATGAGGGATATCCTATTCCCCAGTGTTCTAGACTATAAACTGAAACTTTTGCCGGAAAGTATTTTGGATATTAGTGAATACCTCCTTGAAGCAATTGAGGATTGTGCCTTAGAAAAAAGGGACATCGATGTTAAAGAGGTGAAGAACGTTAATTTATCCCATTCTTTTCCTTAAATGTTAATCGATTTAACAATCACAACTGATCATTTTTAATAAAATTTCAAATGTCAATAGATGTTAACAGTTTTGTATTGAAAAAAAAAAGGATACAAGTTAAGGCACAGGATTTTCGGCATCAGGTTTTTAGTATGGTTTTTAATTCTTGAAAATTTTTTTGCTTGTAATCTCCTTAGTGATTGAATTATTTCTGGAAATTTATCCGAGGGCAGGAATTAAAATATTCAAATTGAAATATTGAACATTTTTATCACTAATGATAAAAAGTCAAACTTAAAAATAAAAATAAATGTATTAATTAATTTTAAAAGTTCAGTTTTCACTCCTATTTATTCCCCACCAAAATGGGAATAATTCTTGCTATAATTTCAAAACTACTAGAATTTAGTTACCAACTGAAATTTGTTACTGTTCGGTAAACATTAAATAAAATTTGGAATACTTGCAATAAATTTATTTTTATAAGCGATAAATATTAACATTAACACATTACTTTCCGCGCGAAATATGCTTTTTTTGTGTAGACAAATAACTTTAAATTCGAAAGCTACTCTGTTATTTCCGCGTCATTATTGTGCCATTTAAAATTACCAAAACATCACGTAATTTTGTGGGAAGTTGTAAAAGGATGAATATTTCCGAAAAATTTATTCGTTGCCATGGTAATGATTCAAAATGAAAGTGTGTGATTGGTTAGGAAAAGTAGGTGTAAGATTTTCACTTGTAATACCATTAGCGGGCAAATTATATCTGGAAATTTTTTAGTGCTCACGAATATTTTGAAAATTATCCCGAGTCATTAGATGAGGGTATCTCGGGTGGTATTCAGTAAAAATTTCACAAGAAAATGGTTTACAATAGAAAAATGCTATTTACAATATTTATTGTCTTTACTTCGTAGCAGTTAAACGTGGTTAAATATAAAAGGCTTTGATTTACCTTAAAAGTAAAATTTCGAGAGAAAAATATGTCAGTTGTACTTATATAAGCTACTGAAGTTGCAGTCATACAAATAAAAAACATTTAGCTGGTTCTTTGGAGTTATTATATTTTATTTAGTCATTATTATCAGTCATAAAGTCCTGCTGTCACTTTTTATTATCTTGAAGGGGGTTGGAGCCTTTGGTGTGAAGCTAACACTGACGTAGTTTTCCACATAACACCAAAACACTATACTGGATCCGGCGCGCGTTTAGCCAACCAAGTTGGCATCATCTAGAGATGATGAAAACTAAACCTTTGCTAGCGCTAACATTGTGTCCTATTTATACCTAAACTATTTCTACGATTCAGTGAACCATCGCGACTAATCAGTGAACCATCGTGACTTATCAGTGAACCATCGTGACTTATCAGTGAACCATCGCAACTGATCAGTGAACCGTGACTTACTAACCAATAAAGTGGGCTGGCCCTCTGTCACCATTCATACTATTTTTAAATTTAGCAATTTCCAAACTCTCAAAAGCATCCAGCTGTCTGGAATTTGTTACATTCCTAATTAGACTGAAATTGCTATTTATCTATTTTATGGTTGTTCTCAAATGCATCTTGACTTTTTATTATGTCGAAAAATTTCCACTATAATACATTCCAGGGTACCCGAACAGGAGAAAATTTCCGAAGAAATACATAGATTGTCATAGCAATGTTAAGAAATGCTCCCATTTTATTGATTAACATATGTTAATGTGAAATTTTCGGTAAAATTGTGTTAAACGTAGTCTATCAATGTTCAAACTCCGGGATATAACCTATGAGTATTTCATAACGTTGCAAGTTTGACATACTATTAAATATTGGTAATTAATATAAACTAATGTAAAATTTTCTTTAATATTGGGCGCATTCAGGGAAACATAGCACTCCAGCGCTTTACCGCTTCACGTTCGCTGAATCGACATTTTAAACGCAAGCTTTAAAGTTACATAATTTTCAGTAATTCATATTTTGTATTTAATATTAATAATAATTAATATTATCCATAGAAATTTTATGCGTAAACCCATAGACGTAAACCTAAACTATATTAATTTTATCGCTTGATGGAACTATTCAGCGATCCACCGGGAAAAATATACGCTTTACTGCTTTAATAAAACGCTGCAGCGCTTTAATACAGCACTGCAGCTATTTGAATAAAGCGCTGCGGTTCCCTGAATGCGCCCATTATGTTGCTGTTGCCAGCTAGAAAGTCTTCGTCACACATTGATTTTATATAATTTTTTTAATGATAATAATTATATTTTTTAATAATTTTTTTACAATAAACTTTCTGATTTCAGTTGCTGGCTTGTTTTACTACTGACGTCATAACATATCATTCTTTCAAGAGGAACTGTTACAGCTATAGACAATCCAGGTCGCAGTTTTGCAAATGCCGAAGAGACAGGCTCAGCTCGCTGGGTATGATTAATTGTTAGTTTTTCGTAGGAAATTACAACTGTATACTGTACAGAGCAGTCAATTTCTGATGGGGTTCCAGGGTAACTCAAAATGTGTAAAAGTTACGAACAAATTAATAACATAGCCTCAGCCTATTTTTTCAAGGTCAGATTGATAATAATCAGATCAATTCTATCGTTACAAGTTTTCATATTACAGGTGTAACGGTCTTGTTTTTAGTAACTAATAAAATACCTTTCTTAGTTGATTTAAACTAATAATTCTTATCTCATTCTGTGTTTTTACTTTCTTGTTAAACACCAATCCTGTATTTAAAGTATTATATGTATTCGGTATATATTAAGTGCTTATAATCCCAACTTCACTCTATGTGTTTGTGCGCTAGGTCTATCTCAATGCATAGTCCTAGGGTTGCATAATCTAAAGTTCAAAACAATATAGTGACGCCAACTCGTGTTACGAACGTGAGCGGATAGACAACGAAGGAGAACGAGGAGGAGGAAAAAAGATGGCGAGAATTGGCATTGGCGAGCAGCAGATTCGGTGAATTGGGCAGCTTCCAAAGTTTGAAGAAAAAAGCTGGAAAAAGCAAATATAAAAGATGAATACATCTTAGTAACCGAATCCTACTACTCCCTAGTGTGATTACGAGAAAATAATCATTTCGGTACGTTGATTTGTGAATTGGCAGAAGAACGTATGAACAACGTTAACCCCCCGAAACCAACTGTTCTTATGTGAGTACTTTATTACTTATTTTGGAAGTGCATCTTAAACCACGTTACGTATACCGTGCCTAATTAGACTACCTTACCCTATGCATAGGTCGTGTGTGCGAATGAATTTAAGGGCTCTTACTATTACCTCGCGGACTGTAAATATCGAAAAAACTGCATTTTTTTGGTAGATCTTTAGTACAGCCAAACTACATTTTGTTGTCAAGCTTCATTGCTGTAAAACCTTCACTCATTTTTGTACATTTGAGTGTGTATGTCCTAATATTTAGATTTAGGTGTGTTTTTTTATGTATGTACCGTTCGTAAATGTACAGTTGAGAGAATTATATTAAAAATTAACTTTGTTCTTGTCAAGTGTTTTTTTGCAATTGTCTTCACTTAGATAGGAACTATACCTTTACTTTGTACCATCAAAAAAGATCAATTGATGGCGCCCAAGTTTGGCAGTTAATAAATAACTCTACCGTACTTCACTCTGCTCACCCCTGATAGAGTTTTATCGCCATAGTAAGTATATTTTGTACCTTTACCTAAAAATAATAACTAACGAAAGTTGTCGTTATACAGGGTGATTTTGAAATTTTGCCTATTTCAACAACACCCTGAATCTTTTTTATTTTGGGATATATAGAAAAAGTGTAAATGACTAATTTTTCAAAGTACTAAAGTGGAATGCAGTGAAGTAGTAACATTTTTTCTATCTACTTTTGTTTTTGTACTAAGGAATAAAATGATGTTTTTTTTTAAATAGGATACCCTGTATGAATTCTATAATGCGGAATTATTAATTTTTATCTCCAACGTTTCGTCTTCACGAAACCATCATCAAAAAAATTGACTTCTCAATCACCACTTAATTCGAAAACTTGTGAAATTAATTTGTCCACAACTTTTACATTTTTTGAGTTACCTACTCTAGATTCCCATCAGAAATGGACTGCTCTGTACAACCTGTAGAGAAATTAAAATTACAGTGTCTCTATAGAATTTGTACGTTTGCATAGACAGACATATGCGATAAACTATATACGAGATGTAAAAAAATTGACGCCACGTTTCCATGTCATCTTTTGAGTCAAATTTATCCAGAAAAATAAAATTTTAAATGATCTTGTTTTCAAAGTGTGAACAAAAGTTAGATTTTCCAACTTTTCGGCCGCTTCTTGGACTAAAAATACAGATTTTCGGTAATACAGACCCCAGACTTTTTTTATTTTACTTTTTAAATAATTCCAATTATTATAGACAATGAAACATATTTCTTCAAATAAGTAAACAATAAAATAGTAATAATTATTGTAATATGTAGCCATTTATTTCAAAATTTAAAGTTTCGCGCGTGTAGCGACTTCCTTTTGATAGCGTCCTCATGCGAATAAAAAGAGAAGTGGTAGAGAGGAAGAAGAAGGTGTGTACAATTAAATTAATTATGGTTGCGTGTTGTTGTGTGGCTATTAAATTAATAAAGCTTTAAGTTTAAATTGGTATTATTTGTTTTAAAAAAGTGCCAGACTACAAATAAAAAAACAAAATAAAAAAGTGGGCCTCCAGTGGGGCTTCAGCTACCAAAATTTTGTATCTTCACTTAAAGGGGCACTTTAAGCAACTTTTAATCTCTAATCCACACGTAATCCGTTGTCGCACGCTCTTAGACAAGTATCTAAAGTGTCTTTATTAATCTGAAACGAATTTTTACTGATATTATTTGGTTATCGTAAGTGTTTGGTTGTTAGTTCTACTGGTTCAGATAGCAATATTTCTCATAGAGTGCCTTGGGAATATAAAATTCAATGGGCGCATTCAGGGACACATAGCACTCCAGCGCTTTACCGCTTCACGTTCGCTGTATCGACATTTTAAACGCAAGCTTAAAGTGGCATAATTTTCGGAAATTCATATTTTGTAATTAATATTAATAATAATTAATATTATCCATAGATATTTTGTGCGAAAACCCATAGACGTAAACCTAAACTATATTAATTTTATCGCTTGATGGAACTATTCAGCGATCCAGCGAGAAAAATATATGCTTCACCGCTTTAATAAAGCGCTGCAGCTATTTGAATAAAGCGCTGAAGCGCTGCGGTTCCCTGAATGCGCCCAATGAAATGTAATAAAACATGTTAATTCCTCATAAGTCGGATGTCATGGGACACCCAGTATATAAATTTTATAAGAGACATTACTAATTTTGCAAGTAGTAATTGTTCAAATATATTTTTTGTTTTTGTAATAGCTTTCTATAGTTGTATTTTCAGAAACCACATATTCTTTCAAAAATAACACTAAAAAAAAAAAATAAAATTGAAAATGGTATTTCGCATAGGTACACTAAATACATTTTTTCCTCAAGCGTAATAAAACATTAAATTATGTAAGACATATAAAAAAAGTCTATTGTTTTACTAGTAAAGAAATTTCTCATTTTTGTTTATATTTCCTCATATTTCATGTAGCCGTGATTTCTCAGAACTGTCAGTTTGAAATTTAACGTCACGTCAGATTGTTTTGTATATAAGCATAAATGTCTGCTGAAGAAATAGTTTTAATTTTGACGGTTGAAGAAAAAATAGTATGTTACTCGGAGTACAAAGCTCTTTATGTGTTTACACAGCCTTGGCTGTGTAAGCTTCTAAGCTCAACAAATAAATCTTCGCCTTCTACTCCTAGTAACATAATATACCATTTTTGTAGGTGTGAGGAGTTTTCATGCACGTCTATCAAGAAAGGTTTACCATTCTGTAAGAAATGACATGAAATTCCGCGAAGCAGGAGATTATAAAAAATTTAGTGACCTATTTTCGCTACAATTTACGCAAGATTGTGCAAAAAACGAAGGGTCTCCTGCAAGTTATGAAATAGTAAGTGTCTACATATTTTATTTTGTTCTTGTAGTGTGCATTTCTCCGATGTGTTCAGATATTTATCAGCGTGACTTAGGTATATGTTTCAGGAATTTTGTGGGCTCATCTGGTGTACTCCAGGGATAAAATTTGGGCCCTTTCCTTTTATCCTATTTAAAAAACATTAGTTTATCCTTGGTGAAAAAACAGAAGTAGATAGAAAAATGTTTACTACTCCGCTACATTCCACTTTAGTACTTTGAAAAATGAGTCATTTACATTTTTTTTTATATCTCTCAGAATAAGAAAGATACAGCGGCTTTTTCAAATAGGCAAAATCACGCTGTAATTCAAAAACATGTGACAATAGAATTGATCTGATTCCACCAATCAACCTGGCCTTGAAAAAGTAGGCTGAGACTGCAATTAATCTGTCCGTAACTTTTACAGTTTATGAGTTACCCTGGATTTCCACCACTGGATGAGTTACCCACTTTCCTATTGTTATTAATTTAATTTTATCTTTATCTTGTAGTTTGTACGATTATTTTTATTTTTGCACCTCAGTTTTGACATTTGTTCTACTACTTTGCACTTTGCCCTTTACGAGTTGTGCCGAAACCCCAATATTCAGAAAAAAGTCAGAGATGACATTAACAATGTTCTGCTAAAACACAATGGTGAAATTACTTGGAAAAATTTAAGCCATATGAAATATTTAGATCAAGTAATATGTGGTGAGTATAAATAAATTTTAATTTTGGTTTATTTATTTATTTTTTTTATTATAGGGTAGTGTAGGTATTTGATGAGGATTGCAGGGTACAGGCTTTACTTTTTCCAAAAATATAATACAGTTTATATAAAAAAAGTCCCTTCCCGAAGGGTGTAACCCCCTTTCAGGCAATCCTCAGCGCTGGATTAGCTATTTTCTGTTGTTATAATTTTTCTTTTTATCTTTAATTAACAATAAAGTCACAAATGACTGTTAAATTTTCCATAATTTGTGCACCGTTCAGCTTATACCTTGCATTCCCAACCAAAATGTGTTACAAAAGGCAAAAAAATCATCAGTATCAGTTTTTTTATACAAAAACCCAAAGCACTAAATTACAGAGGCTTCTACTACAGGTCACTACAAATTCTAATTCAGTAATTAATCAAAGACAACTTTTAATTTTACTGTTAACATACTCTCTGTTCCTTATAGAAACTCTCCGATTATATACCCCAGTTCCAAATATGATAAAGCGCTGCGAAAAGGGGGGTTACAAACTGATGGATACCGACATAAGCATATCAAGCATCACCGACATACTGGTTCCGTTGTTCTCTTTGCACAGAGATGCGGGTTACTTTGCTGATCCGGAAAAGTTCCATCCCAGTCGATTTGATGGGAGCAAGGATGTCAAGGACCTGCCATTTTTCATGCCATATGGGGAAGGACCAAGGGAATGGACAAGTAAGTATAACTTATCTAAAGGTTTTTAAAAAGTAAGATTTATAATATACCAGGTACAATACGAGAACGAGCGACTTTGTTGCTTTTTAATGGAAGTCATAGGAGGCTGCTGTCATAGCAGATTACCCATGTAAAGTAACATAAAGATAAGCTTTACCCACGTAAAGTTACCCATGTAAAGATAAGTAACATCAATACCTAAAGCATTAATATGTCTGCCTATCGAATAAACAGCAATTTACAGCAACGGAGAGTGGTTACTCAGCTTTATTTCAAATAGCTTCCAGTGGCGGCAAATATTAATAAAATTAGTCTGAGTAAGGAGGGATATTTGCCATTTCATTCTACAAATAATGTTTTTCTTTCCAGGTATTCAGGCCTGTATGATGCAAACAAAAATTGGTCTGGTGCAGATGTTAAGAAAATTCAGATTAAGCATCAGCCCGAAAACATCATTGCCTTTACGGCTGAAGCCACAAGCATTCCTAAAAAGTCAAGACATTTTGTATATAAATGCTGAAAAAATATAGAATTTTTATTTTTTAATCAAACCTGTTCTTTATTTTCCAAACTCTTAAAAAAAATACCGAAGATTAGGTGTTCTTTAAAATACGTAAAATTTTCAGTTTCATTTCACTTTTCAAAGTTGAAAGATATTTGTTGGTTATAATAAAACCATCAATAATCAAACATGTAGGAGAAAGGTATAGGCACAAGTATAGAGATATATACAGTAATTTCACTCTTTAATTTTTTTGTACAAATGTTTTTAATGTGCATGTCTGCTCCTGGGTAGTATGCGCGTTGGTAGATATGTGAAATGGGAAGAATCGGCCGGCGTACGCGTTCTGTGGGCGCTCGTTTCCTTTACAGGTATTTTATCTACGTTTACAGGTTATCCGCATACATTTGTGTCGGTTTAATTTGCATAGGCATTTGTGTTTGTGATTTTGATGTGTTTTGTATTGTTTGAAACGTGGTTCCAAAATATTGTTTAATTTGTAAACGAAGTTCTGAGAAAAATCCATTTCTCAGTTTCTTCAGGTTTCCTAAGGAGGAAGAACGGTAACCTGCTTGCATCTTGTCATTACAAATATTTTAAGACTTTACTCTATATTTGTTTAAAGCAGTTCAATAAGCTGCCAACATAACTTTTTGTTATAGGCCACCCTTTTGACTCTTCAAAAAATAATAATCCGGACCTGTGCGTATCTACCAAGGTTGTATTTAAAACTATGCAAAAGGGTCACCAATGCGCATGATTGTGCCTGGGCAGTATGCACAGTCGTCTTTTTGGGATGCTTAAAAAACAAAACTTAAGGACACTAACAACAAAGAGATTTTGCCGACTGAAATTACTGTATATATCTATGCTTGTGGTATAGGAATATACAGGGTGTCCACCTAGTGCGCGTAAGTCCAATATTTGGGTTAATAAAAGAGATAACTTAATTTTTTTTTCTACAGGGTTGTCTAATATCCCGAGCTGCACAAAATGAAAATATATTTACATATTCAGGGTGTTCAGTTTTTCCTGGACAGGTACCAACTTCGTTTTTCTAAATGGAAATATATATTTTTTATTGCTTTTTCGAACTAAACCCTTGATTTTAGTAGGACTTTCATCAGCCTTCCCTATACCTAACTTAAACTGTTTTTGAAATATTGACGGGTGAATATTGACATTTTTGCAACTTTGACACCCTGTAAAATCTAAACGGTTTGAGATCAAGCAAAACGGTTTGCACATTCCTATCTTAACTTTTCATAAGCTATCGTTTGGTACTAATTTCAAATTTATACAGGAATAAAAAATTTTCAAAATTTTCAGAAAATTTTAAATTTTTGGATAATTCTGAAATTAGTACCAAACGATAGCTTATGAAAAGTTAAGATAGGAATGTGCAAACCGTTTTGCTTGATCTCAAACCGTTTAGATTTTACAGGGTGTCAAAGTTGCAAAAATGTCAATATTCACCAGTCAAATATTTCAAAAACAGTTTAAGTTAGGTATAGGGAAGGCTGATGAAAGTCCTACTAAAATCAAGGGTTTAGTTCGAAAAAGCAATAAAAAATATATATTTCCATTTAGAAAAACGAAGTTGGTACCTGTCCAGGAAAAACAACACCCTGAATATGTAAATATATTTTCATCTTGTGCAGCTCGGGATATTAGACAACCCTGTAGAAAAAAAAATTAAGTTATCTCTTTTATTAACCCAGATATTGGACTTACGCGCACTAGGTGGACACCCTGTATAAGATGGATTGATAGACTAAAATTCTGAATCAAAATTAAAAAATATACAGGGTATTTCATTTAATTTAATTTTGTTTTAATTAACCTTGAGGTTTGGAATTTAGCAAATTCAACATTAAATTTTATTTGCCCTGTATAAAATGGTAGCTTTAGGGTACCTCTACAAACTAATCATGAAACTCCTTTCTAAATACCACTACTTTAACTTGCATGATGTAAGAAATAGGCAGTCATAACTCGGGTAATTAAATGTCGACGTACCTCTAAGAGCATTTGAATTGTAACGAATTTGGCTGGCTTGCATTTAGTACGCACTGAGAATAGCTCCATTCTTTGTTCCTGAAGTTGATAGTAGAGGATGGAGATATTCCCACCAGTGCCCACTAGGGTGATCAGTCGAATTCGGTGTTAGATATAAAGAAGAAGACCTCTTAAAGGGATACGTGGAATAAAAAATATAATATACTTATATCGTTTCCCATTTAAAATAAAGTTGGAGGTAAATTTTGGTATAAGCAGAAGTGCCATGGCGACGTCATAATTTTATTTGAAAAGAGCATACTAATTATATAAACATACAGGGTGTTTCATGGTGACCACCGATTGGAATGTCAGGTCAGAAGTGTCACAAGGACGTTTTTTTGAGTGCACTCAATAGACCTGTGGCAAAATTTTCACTTTAAGTCTTAAGTAGTCTCAGACATATTCTAATGGGTGATCAATGTGAAACATCCTGTAAATACCTTTAGGAGTGTGTTGCAATGAACAGCAGTTAATTTTTTTACTTTTCTGGTCGTTTTCTCCTTTATCTATGGTATGTACGACCACGGCAGAGATACTGATAGACTCTTAGACCAGGAAAGAGAGGAGTCGTAATTGCCGACTTGCATCTTATAGTTTTTTGTCACATTTGGTCGAATTTGCCATCAATGGTAAACAGTGAAGTTTACATCGTTGATTCTTCTGCGATTTTATTGTGTATAGGAATAAAATTGTGTTTTTGTCAGACTGACGTAATATCCGACGTAATGGTAAACTGTTGTGCCTGTTAGTGTACAAATAAGAGCGAGACGAAACTAGGGAGAATTCCAATTAAGATTGGTGGCAATTCGCTTCACTCTCCTGGCAGTAATTTCGAGTCCCCTTCTTTCCTAGCCTAAGAATAGACTCAATTGCTCTCAAGGATTGTTAACTGTTTACAGGATTGCTCGATCGCTCAATTTTGTCATCCGCCTTTGTGACGTCATCGAAGATACATGTAATCGAACTGTCACAATATTTTGTGTTTGTTATATTTCAATTTGCAAGAGAATTTTCGTATTTGAATGATTATTATTTATTAAAGTTTGTAATAACAGTATATGTAAATTGTACCTATTTCTACAATTACCAGATCACAAATTGGCCTCTGTGCATTATATAGTATACCTGCGAACAGTATACATGTTGCTTATTGTAAAAAAGCAGTTAACATTATTAATTATACATAAAACTAATCATCCTTGTATATAAGTATCTTTTAACTATTAAGAAGATGGTAAAGATAAGCACTAACAAATTTACGTAAATATACACTAAAAATCGCAAAATATATCTTGAACATTACAGCATAACCCAACATCACACTTTTTCCGTTCATATTTCTCTACAGAATCTCTGCTTCCGAATATGTTCATAATTAAAAAAGTATGCATATGCTTACCTATTTTAATAATATACTCGGATAGTTTGTATCAAAATGTGCATATAATTTCAATTTGTTGGTAGACACAGAATTAAAGAACAAAGAAACCAAGGAAAATATTATGCAATTACTTATTATAGGTATGTACAGAAACTATTGCCAAAGAGGATAAACTAATTCCTCTTTGCTATTACCCACAAACATAAACAACAAAGGTATTATATAAGAATAATTAACTATTGATTTGAGAATTTTAAATTCAAATTCCGCTTTCGCGCTTGCAGTTTGACTTTGACAGATTGCATTATTGGATCTTTGACGACGTCACAATTATGGTTTACATTGTAGTATAGGGATCGAGCAATCCTGTAAACAGTTAACAATCCTTGAATTGCTCTAACCAGGAAATATACAAGATCCTGACAAATTTTGCAGTATGGTTTTTGTATAAATACCTATAGGTACATACACCTACTCGGTTTTGTAGAAACATGTCATTTTTTGCACTTTTTTCCAGCTTCATTTCACTGAAGGTTACGGAAGAAAGAAAGCTACTAGTTATTATATTATTTATTATCTGAGATATTTTGTACATAGCCTTAGACATTAATTAGTTATATTATTGTATTTAATAAATAGGTTTTCTCACTGTTTTTCATAGACGAACAAAACTGTTGGCGATAAAATTACGCTGCACCAAGAAACATGTCATTTCAAATAATTTTATCGCCAAAAATCGGCCGCCTGTTTAAAATAATATACTTTATAGCTCCTAAAAATATTGCATTTTTTTACATTTAAATCTCTTACTGTATTTATGTCTGCCTTACAACGGAAATATTTTTAATACATCTGGCATATGGGCACTAGAAGAAATTGCTCTTAAACGCAATTCCCCTCTTGACAATAAAATCCCATTTGTTAAGCTTCTACCTCTAAATTCAAATTGAACACACTTTGAAGTGAAAAAAATATGTTTTAAATTTCCCAAAACACCAATTTAAAACATATTTTTTGGGTTCTATCACAAAATTTTGGCTTCTCTAAAAATAAACCCCTCATTTTATGCTCGGCTTTACCTTGGATAAAAGCCACAGCTAGTCGTGCCTTCTGGTAATAAAAATTAACAAATATATCTCACTTTTATTTGTAACATCCGAAGGATTTGTATGTTACCTCTAAAAAGAACGTGAACTCAAAACACAGGCAATGCTTTCTATACGCCAAAGCCTTTACTCTCTTTCGCACAAACATCCACCTAGTCAATCAGACTTGAATCCACTTGAAAATTTTGCAACGCGACTGTATATGAAATATAGTCTTCAGCGTGCCGCTTCAATGCTTTCAAAGACAAAGAACGCTGTCAGGACGATAGAAAACAAGCCTGGGTTTTGCCGTTCAGCCTCCATATATTATATGTCATATATCTATGTACGATTAAGGACTAACACTAATTTTCTTACGTTAATTCTACAAGTATATGCACAACCTTTTAGAGCGTGTTATATCAAGTTTATCTTTACTAGAGTTACGGTTCGGTATGTACAACAAACAGAAGGAATTGACAAGGATATATTGCTCTGACATTTGCAGTAATTGAAATAGGGGTGAACCGGGCGTCGGAAAAACTTGTACGGAGTTTTACATCTAAGGTTTTATATAAAAATATTTATGCATCGTATGTGCAAGAAATTTGTATGTACAGGGTATTCGCGTATATTTTGACCCCTACCTACAAGTTAGAAAAAAAATGTAAATACAAAAGTTGTGTGGTTTTTCACGTATTATCTTTTGGCTAGGTCGAAAAAAAATTTGCATGTCGTAAATTTGAGGAAACCAATTGAACATAATATTTTTAAATGTGACACCCTGTATAATTTTAGACGCTTGGGAAACCAATTTTTCTCTGATCTCAAAAGTATATATTTTGTTGACATTTGCACTGACGGTTCTCGAAATATTTAATATTTAATGTTTACAATAAATCATAAAAAAAACATTAAAAAATGAAAATATTGGAAATGTTTAAATAACTAAGGAGGTTACATCGAAAATCGTTAAATATTTTTTATTACTGTTGGTTTCTACTGTTAAATATTTTTAGTTCTTTGTATTTTTTTATGGTACTCGCTGTCGAATATTTTCGAAAACTGTCAGTGCAAATGTCAACAAAATATATATTTATGAAATCAGGAAAATAATGTTTACCCAAGCGTGTAAAATTATACAGGGTGTCCCATTTAAAAATATTACGTTCAATTGGTTTTCCTAAGTTTACGACATGCATTTTTTTTTTCGACCTAGCTAAAAGATAATACAAAAAACCAAACAACTTTTGTATTTAAATTATTTTTGTAACTTTCTTAATACTGTACCCTGTACCAAGAGCTGTAAATAAATTCTTTGACGTTAAAAAATGATTTGGAGAAAATATTCTAAGGTTCAATTGAAAAAAAGAAATCGTGAATGCTTTTAGTCTCGTTTGAACCATGTGGCCAAATTTGTTGGATTATTACAGAGCAACTTTTTAACTATAACAGATACAAAACCATAAACATCTCAATATATTTTTCTTTAAACAAATTCTTCGGTAAAACTCCAAATTGTCTTTTTAGGCTATAAACAAAAGTTTGATTATCAACTTTGCGATACACGTCGATATCTTAATTGTTTATGAAGTACAGAAGTTATGTACCGTTTTTTAGACATTGTATGGCTTTGAAGAATTTTTTAATATCTATATCTGTATAAACTTTATGAATGGGGTTTCATTGGGTACGTAACTTGACTACTACGGAATTAAAATAAAATATAGCGCGAAGCACAACTAGAACGCAAATTTGATGCAGTTTTTAGAGATTCAAAAATATATATGGTATTCCAATTGAGAAAACACAACTTTATACTATTACTTGAAAAATAATAGACATTAAAAAATCGTTAAAACCATGTTGCAAATTTATAAACAATCGAGTTATGAAGATTGATATCTTGATTGAATCTGGAGTTTTGATGATTCCACCACTGAATTTGCTTAAAGGCTGAGAAGTATCAATTTTTCTGGTATTACGATTACCGAGTATCCCTGTAAGAGCGTCTAAATTTGGCCGGAAATAAAATATTTTTAAATAAACAACTCAGAACTCCGACGCCCAGATATTTTTCTCAAGAGTGAAAATTCACTTGTCTTCATCCCTAGCTCTTAGTCCTAATAACCTACAGATATTGGCCAACAGTCATCGGCTATGTTTATACAAGGAAATGTAAATACTCAACAAAACATATACAAGGTCCATAAAATTTCGTAGAAATAACAACGGCGCGGCACCTCACGACAAACACCCGCCGTAAACCGGCCGCGATGTCTGTCGCTTGCCTCGGCCAACAAAATATGTACAATAATTTTTTTTGTTAACATGCAGGTACCTCGGTTCACAAGTATAAAAATAATTTTGTAACAGGAAAACAAAACCTTAAAATATATTTAGCAACTTTATTTTTGCTCTCGACAAATTTTTCCGTTTAAATAAAGAACAATTGCTGGTGTGTCGCGGTACTTTGGCCAAAACGTTTCCCTTACGTACTATGAGACCTATGAATTACTTAAAACTATTCAATAAGTTACTATATACCTTAAAAACTATATCTTTTATGTATATATATATATTTTTTTTATATATAATTTGTATATTTATATATAATTTACAAGCTACATACTACACTTATTTAAATCTACATCTTTGGAAAAAATAATATACAAGTGTACACTTTCAACAAATCTACTTTGAGGAAATTATATACGAAAAATCTCTCCAGTTTTTCAAATAGTAGAATATTTGAAAAACGTTAGGCTCTTTGGAACAATTTTTATTCATTTTAAATCGACACTTTGATTGACTTTTTTTGTTTGCAAAAATTACCTAGAAAATAATTCTTCCCCCGTTAGCAAAATCCCAAAATCCTTGAAAGACAAAGTGAGAAGGAACGAAAACGAGACTGTGTAGATAAAAAATTATTTTTTAAGTAATTTTTCTTCTAACGGCATATAAAAAACTACAAAAACCTCAATAAATATCTTTTAAATACAACGGTTAGTTCGTCACAGCCTAAAAATTGAAAAACCCACTACTGCCTCGGGCCGTCCCGGATCCGCTCGTGCTGAAATGTGCATCCGAGAAAATGACAGAATCCTAAACGGCCCGAGCGATTATCTTTTGTTTTTAACAAAAAGCAAAAAAACTAAGAGAGCCAAATGGTTGTTTTCGTCACAAAGAACAAAATTTATATTTGAGCAAAAATCTCACTTTCCCAAATTTATTTTTATAGTCACTTCGGACTCTACGTTTCCTTCCTAAAACGTACAACTAAAACATAACCTAACTAATAAAAAAAAAAAGTAGTGGTGAAGAAAGGCATGTCGACAATGAGACTCCTTTTTATTAAATGGGAGGAGCCTCTCAAAAAAAACAGGCTCTTCCATAATTTTTGGCATTTAGTTTTTTAAAAACGAGTTTTCTAAAACAATTCAAGTTGTTACTACGTCATGCTTATGAAAAAATTTGTCTGAAATCCAATCCTAAAAACTGAAAATCACGGAAGACTGCCTGCCACCTTTTAAGTACGTTATATCAATCTTTACCAGAGAAAACGGCAACGAAATATGGCAAATATTTATAATATAAAAACAATTTTTCCCACGAGGATCATCACAAACTTAATTTTTTCAAATGGCACAAACAAGCAACCTTTTCCATATTAACTTTGATTATGTTATAAAAAATTCCAATTAAACTTTATTGAAACATTGGTGCAAATAACCGTGAAATTTTTTAATACATTCTATCATCATGTCTGAACTGTTTGGCCCCTCTCCTCTCATGGGGAAAAAATCAACATCCGCAAAAAAATACTTCTGCGTCTCCTTAAACATTAAATAACATCGTTATATTTTATTTCTTCAGTGTTTTGTTCTACGTACACGCACTCTAGAGCGTGATTCTCGCTCTAAAATATATCTACAAACGACTAAACTACAGATGGCATCTCACTGTACGTTTTGTATGTTTTTTTTTTCGATATATATTGTCGTCCATAAAAATCATATTGCAAATCGGTTGGACACGCGGCGAAACAGTGTCTCTGCTTCGGCAAACACAAAATTAATAAAACAATTGCACTTTGTCGTCACGCTTTACACGCGAACAATATTTCCAAGGTTATTTTACCAAATTAGGTTAAGACAACACTGTTTTTATGGCGCAATAATTTTGGAATTAATTTTAAACTGCAAATAATTAATGAACAAGTGCCCGACTTGACGGAATTAATAATATACAAAAACGAACACATTTTGTACATCAGAGATCCGAAACGTAACAAATTAACATCGATAAAACATATATAAATTAATAATAACAAATATTGTGTACAGTCATATCAAAAACTGTAAGCTACACATCTAAAATAACTTATCAGACAAAAAAAAAACAAAATTAATGAGACAGACACCCGCCGGCTGGCGCCCGCACACAAACATCAAACAAGTCTCTTTCAATCAAATCGAAAATGTCCAAATATACTCCCTGTTTCCATCAATAAATATATATTATATTATAGACGTCCCTCTCTTAAGATTACATTAAATTTAATATATTACAGTCTTAAATAAATATACAAAAAAATTCCCACCTCTACAGCTTCAAAGTTTCAAATTTCTTGCAGACGTCATCGTTGGGCAACGGGGCATCGCCGGCGCCAATCTCGCTAACGCCAGCAGGGCCGCTGCGTCGGATTGAACGCCTGCTGCGCCGAGCCTGCGGCGCGAAGCTCTGCGTGGTCGTCACGTGGACCTGGGAAACGGAGCAATGGGGGGAAATGGGGCGAGACACGGTACTGTTCGTACTGGACGAGCTATTGCTACAGCTAGAGTGTTTAGTCGAGTCGGTCGGCTTGCTTTTGTCGGTGTTGTTGTTATTTTGATGGTACGGTGGTTTGTAACTGGGGGCGTAGCGCGAGATGTTGTGGAATTCCCTCGGGGCGGTGTTGTGGAGGATTTTGATGTGAGGCTTTACGGGGGAGTACGGCGCGGGGGGAGGAGTCGTCAGGTTAGCGTGTGGCTTGTCTTCGTTTCTGTTTTCGTCCACGTAACTCGCCGAAGAGTTGGAATTGGTCCGGAGGCTTGATCGGCTGGAGTAATCGTTGGACCGTTTGTCGTACACCCTCCTGGTCTTGTTGTTCCGATTAAATCTACTATCGACGCCATTCGTCCTGTGGAATTCCTGGTTAGTAGGCGAGTAGTTGTTATTACTGTAGGAATTGTACGTTTGCGGGTGGAAACCCATGGAGTAAGAGCTCAGTGGATTGCCGAATCCGTTTGCGAGGTAACCCTGCGAGTTATTTATACTGGTCGGGATGTTCGGAGGGCCAGATTTGCGCCTCCTACCCCCACGCATGGACAGATAGTCCTTCTCCTGCTGCTGATCGATGGACAGCAAGGAAACCACCGGGGTGGCGGAGTTCCTTTCTTCGCAGAAAGATCCGTTCATGTTGACCGATTGGTGTTGATGCATTGGGGTTTTGTCGATGGTGGTGGTGGGATCGTTGGCGGGTGGCGGTGGAGGTAGTGGCGGGTGGTTGTGGTTGATTTCGTTGTGAGTGATGAATGGTAGCGATAGGGACAGATCTAGATCTTGTGTGGTGATGATGTTGTCAGCCATGTTGCTGTAGGAGTCCTGACAAGCAAGAATTGCAAATTCGTCACTCACAATAATTCGTCGAGCTATTCCGGCAGCAAGGCAAGACTCGTGGCGCTGGACATTACGATTATGTGGACCACTGCGCCCAATAAAACGGCACAGTGCTTGTACCTGACCGGCATATGTATGTATCCGACCAAATTTATACAGGGTGAGTCAGTTTTTTGTAGACAAACTTTAAGGGAAGATAGAACACATATTTTTAAAAAGAAAAGTTTCTATAAACATGTCCTAGAAGGCTTTGTTTCGAGGTACAGGGTGTTGAATATAATTTTTTTTTCTCGAATTTTCATTATAACTTATAAACGAATGCTTAGATTTTTTTCATGTTTGGGGGATATTGCCTATTAATTAAGGGGGATAAAACAAGTGATAAGAATGTTCAAAAACTTGCACAGTGGCGGAGTAGAGGGAGTGCTTAACCCCTTTCTTAAACAGAACTTCTACCCCAATGACTATTTAAAAAAAAAAATGTTATTTTCATTATTTGCATACAGTTTACCAAAAATAATCTCCCTTCTTCTGTTTCGAAATTCCTGTGCGTTTCCGAGTTATTTTGATTTTTAATGTTTCATGTGGTTCTAAATAAAGTAATTTATTTATTATCAATTATCGGCTAAGTATTTAATTCTTTCAACGAAACCTACCTAAATATGGTTTGTAAAGGATTCTGAAAAGCCGAAATATCTTATCCTTTATCTCTTTCCAATGTAGTCAAAATAAATTATTTGTTATCACAACACCCTGTATCTCGGAAACGAAGCCTTCTAGGACATATGTTTATAGAGACTTTTCTTTTTAAAAACATGTGTTCTATCTTCCCTTAAAGTTTGTCTACAAAAAACTGACTCACCCTGTATAGACAAATTATAGCAAGTTTTGTTTCCAACAATATTTAAACAAGATTTTGTATAGTGTTTGATGTGTTATAATATAAACTTTAAATATGGTTAGAAGCTGTGTAGTGTGCAAAAATATTGGCAATTCAAAGGTTGGGTGCCGTTTACACAGCCAACTAACCATGCATAAGCGTAGAATCGGCGATAGCGAGAGATCGTCAATGATTTTACAATTTTTTTTTAATAGTAAATAGAGTTTTTGAACCCCTTAAAATTTACGTTATCGTTATGGTTATTCTGAACATGCGCAGTGCCGAAAATGATACTATTTTTGGCACTGCGCATGCGCAGAATAACAATAACGATAACAACGTGCTAGAATTTAAGGGGTTCAAAAACTCTCTAATATTAAAACTATTATAAAAAGTGTAGCAAATATTCTACACATATATGTATAAATTGTTGTTCTTGATTACGTAATTCTTAAACTTTTAAATTTACTAAAATAACATATTCTAATTTGTACTTTTAGTTTTATAATTATTATTTTCAGCCCTTAAACTTAGCCGCTCATGCCCTCGGGCACTGTGACAGGAAATTTCTTGAAATAGAGGTTATGTCTTTTGTTATTCTTGGAAACGACCATTTGTCAGTATATAATACTGACAAATAGGCAATTACTTATCTATAATCTGTACATATTTGATCGGAGGTACGTCTTAAGTGTACTATATAATAATTAATATCCAACGTCACGAGCCGCCAAGGAGAAACCTAGAAAGCCAGCATAAACACTTACCTCACTGTAGGGTCCATTGGCGCCCAGGTCGAAGGCCTCAGTATAGACGGGTGGGACCTCCATTGCGGTACCGTAGATAGGCAAGTTATAGAACATGGGATCTGCGGGGCTGTAGGCGGGCATCTACAACCAAGGAACAATTGATTATATGAATCGTCGCACTACTCATCAATGATTTTAAACAATTTTTAAAAACCCTACCAACAGACAGTCGGTTCGGGTCTGTTTGCATCTTGTTACGATAGCAATATTGTTGATATATACAGGGTGCCCATTATCTATCTCCTTACATGGCTAACTTTGTTAATAGTAGAGATAGAGAATTGGTTAAATTAGCAAAATTAGGCAGAATTACAAGAGGAATTCAGTGCCCCCTTTAGATTTAATTTTAATTTTCAACTTTTCGAGATATTTTTGACAAAACTGAAAATTTCCAAAATTTTTAAACTCGAATATCTCGAAAACTATAGAAGATAAAAATAATATATAAATACTGTGTGATAGTGTTTTTTACGTGGAATTAAGCGGTGATATTGAAAATTTTACGGGCATCTTAGTTTTTGAGAAAAATCAATAAAAAGCTTATTTTTTCCGATTTCAAAAATATAATATTTAATATACCTGTCTCTTTTCTTTTTTATATTTTGAACAAAAAATCTTTTACTGTAATGAACAAATAATTTATTAACATAGTAAGCTATGAAAAACAAATGTAGATCAGTAAACAACAATAAAATTCAAATGGCAGATCACACTAAAGGCACATTATACACGTCAAAATTAAACGTCCATGTTAAAATCGTTATTGTGAAATGTACACAAACGAAGAAAAAAAAAAGGATTTATTAAACAGGGTTCGGAGTTTATAGGGCATCAAAAATTCCATGACTTTTCCAGATTTTCCATGACTTTTATGATTTTTTTCCGGTTCTTTTATAAACATTATTTGCTTTATTAAGAACAATTTGTTTGGATAGGCAAACCATCAAAACAAATATAATGTGGTATATGAGAATAGTTACATTGATGAAAATATATTGTTACAAACGTTTTGTTCAAATATGGGCTTGGATGTAGAATTGTGCGAGATATCACAGCACATTTACAAAAAGAGTAAGCAACATAACTAATGTGACATGTAACTTTTATTTAAAAAAAAACTATAACTTTTTGGTGTATTTGAATTCAAATAAGAGGCGCGAAAGCTAGGGGCAACAACTGCAAAAAAGGACATGTTTAAAATATCCTGAATTTCTAGGTAAAATCTATGCTTTCGTCGTACCTTACAATTTATATTTATATGGTAATCTGTGCATTGTGCAATTTTCAACCAGAGAAACATTTATAAATGTCAAGTCAAGTCAATTCACGGCTCACGGAAAACAATCACAGACATAGATTCATAATCATAATGCAATTTTTGGCAAATAACAATCATCATAACCCCCTCTTTCACCAATAGGATAAACAAAGATAGGCAACTTAATGTTAAGTGGTTCGCAAAAAATTGTCTACAATTCTACAATAGTGTTCTATTATTATGGTTTGCCAATCAGAATCATCTGCGTGACGTCATTTGAAGTTTGAAGAATGTACAGCCATGTATTTTGAATGTATATTCAAAATAAAATATGTATTTCACAAATATTTTGAGAAAAGCATTCCTAATTTTTTTCCGTGCAAACGATTTATTTCCACTAATTCAAATACATGTTTCCAGGTCGCAAACTAGAATTCCCTGACTAACCACAACTTTTAAAAAATTCCATGACTTTTTGCGTACAAAAAAAAATCCCTGACATTTCCAGGTTTTGCAGGTTTTCCAGGTCGCTCCGAACCCTGTTAAATATTATATTTTTGAAATCAGAAAAAATAAGCTTTTTATTGATACCATAGGTTATCTATGGTTGCCATTTAAAAAACCATAACTTTATTTTTTTTCTCAAAAAATAAGATGCCCGTGAAATTTTCAATATCACCACTGAATTCCACGTAAAAATGACTATCACACAGTATTTTTATATTATTTGTATCTTTTATAGTTTTCGAGATATTCCAGTTTAAAAATTTTAGCAATTTTCAGTTTTCTCAAAATATCTCGAAAAGTCGAAAACTTAAATTAAATCTGAAGGAGGCACTGAATTCCTCTTGTAATTTTGCCCAATTTTGATAGTTTAACAAATTCTCTATCTCCACTATTAACAAAGTTAGCCGTGTATAAGGAGATAGATAATGGGCACCCTGTATAAAAATCAATATTCAAGCAACAACTGATTACTTGTTTCCCCCAAATTCCTCAAATATTTACTATATGTGACTAAAAAAACTAATGAATACAGAGAAAATAAGCAGAATAGTGGCATAAATATTGAATAGGCCTTTTCCACTAAATTGAATTTTACTATTTTATTAATATCAAACGTTATATTGGTACACAAGTAAAGGTAGAATCAACCCAATTTATTAAAGAATTGTAATTAAGCGAAGATATCCAAGTACAAAGTGACCGGTCTTCATGAATCATTTCAAACTGCGCGGTTCGCTGACATCACACTCCAGTAGCCAATAAAACGTAGATAAGTTAAAGAACGGCTCCACGTTGCCACATGTAATTTTACTTTTTTCTTGGCAACGATTAAATTTATATTCTAGTAATTTTGAAATGAAAATATTATGTATTTTTAGGTGAAATGGTAATTTTGAAATGAAAATATGTATTTTTAGGTGAAATATTCTCCATAAATTATTACTAAAGGAAATCAACATGATTCTTTTACAATTTATCCCTTGAGCAAAATAATTTTTAGGTATTTTTGGCTAAAGGTGCCAACACTGCACAACCTATCCAAGAATCAACTAAATGATTATTTGATAACTTAGGTTATAAAACCTAACCTTCTTGTCTTTACATTGCGCACTTCAGCACTTAAGAAAGTTCATACTTGTGATGATCCTTGGAAGATTGTCTGAATCAGCCTTAAGATATCCCTCCTTAATTTTATTCATTTTAAATCAAATTAATCAAAACACAAAACGAAAGTTAGGTTAAGCAAACTTCACTTGACAGAACACAAAATGCAGGGCAGCCAACAAACAACAAGGAACAGGAGTATGACGTCAATGGCGCGTTATTCGAAATATATGGTAATTTTACCAATTTTTTCAAAATATATGGCGAAGAATAAAATTTAAAAAAATATTTTTAGGCATAACTCAGTATATATTTTATAATAAGCAAATAAAAAAAAGATGTGGAAAAGGCCCATTGACTTTAAACTGACAAAATGTACATCACAGACAGTTTGAATCCCACTCACTTTCACCCCCTAACCTAGTTTACATCCGCCTTCTTGAAGAACTCCCATGTCAATTTGAAGAAATAACTAAGATCTATAATTCAACAATTCTTAAACAAATTGTATATCAGAATTTGGCACCTCCTGATACAGAAATTAAACGTAAAAGTCCATAAATTGAGCCCTACCTGTTGGCTGTAGCAGGGTGGTCGAGGGGGGCTGCCAGAGGGCGGCAGGGGGGGACATTGTGGGCCCCCGGGGCCGCCCTGATTGCCAACCATGTACTGGGCGGCGGGTGGCGCTCCGTTGCTCTGGTAGTAGTTGTAATCATACTAAAAGTGAATAATTGACGTTACGTAACATTTTTATACCCAACCTAAAAACTTACAATGTATACACAGGGTGTTTCATTCAAAATAATCGATTCGAAATATTACAAAGGATATATATTCAAGATATAATATGTTTTAAAATATCTTTAGTTTTAGATTTCAAAGAGATTTTTAAATGAAACACCCCACATGTAATTAAGCAATCTCTTTCTATAAAAAAAAATTATATTTACGGATAAAATCATGCTAAACGATTGTTTAAAGTTGAAACTTATCAAGTTACATAGTTCTAACTCTATTGAAGGATTTTTTAAACGAATTTGTTCTTGAAACTGAAAAACCAAACTCATTGTTTCTTAAATCTATTCCTCTTGGCATTAACGTCTTGTAAAAGAGGTACATTGAAGAGTTATCATACTATATTCACCACTTTGATGTAAGAAATATAACCTGGTCTTTCATTAACATTCAGTAATCAAAAAAAGGTGCAAAATAAGTTTTTTACAAGTCGACGAACGAAAAATTGGCATCACAATAATTAAATTACACAATGTTACGATAAAACATACACAAATATTTTCAAAACATGAAATTATATAAAGCGAAAGCACTGAATAATGCCTGAACGTAATTTAGTTACTATTACTGTACAGTGTATCCATTTTCGATGTCATCAATGGGTATCTCGGGAACCATGAGATAGAATTACGATCTTCACGAATCTTGGCTAGTTTTTCAATAAAAAACAGTTGGTGCTAACCATTTTGTTTTCGATTTATAAGCAAAAATTGAGTTTTACTTTTTTTTCCCTATATTTTGTCTATTTTAACAAGGCCATGTAGCATCTATCCTTATTTTAAGACACAAAAAAAGTGTAAATGACGATTTTTTAAAAATACTTAAGTGGAATGATCTGCTTTTGTTTTTGGGCTATGGAATAAACTTACGTTTCTTAAATGGGCCCTGTATATCTTTCATTATTTAAAAGTAGCTTGTCTTCCTGATTATAACATTATATATAATAGTATGAATATATTTCAATAGTTTCGGTTTTAATCTAAAATTTTCCATTTGAAATTAGCAATATTGTAGTAAATTATGTTAAGAATGGTATCAGAAGTTCAGAAGTGGGATAGGGAATCCACCTGACCATAACTTTGAAATTTGTCCAAACTATTACACTTTTTGAATTACCCTGGATTGCCATCCAAGATGGACTGCTCCGTACAGTAAGATATGAATGTTTAAAATTTAAAAATTGATGTCACACAGCTTCTTTTTACATTTAGTTAGAATATTGAATGCTTTATTCAGTGTTTTCTGTTTAAAAATGGCATACACCAAAAAGAAAAGAAAAAACTTGACACGACACAACATTTGCTTTGATAATAAGTGACATGCAAAAAAATTACAGCCTGCTCCACTGCTTCATTCATTCTCAAACCATTAAATACGGAAACAACTAAATATATTAGATATTAGAATAAGTATTGAAGTAATTCAAGTAAATTCTTACTCAAAATTAGATACGCAACTAAATTTAAAGCAATAAATCCACAGATATCATTATTAATTAAAGTTTTGGAGCAGGCTGCATCAACAAACAAACAATACGACAAGCAGTAAACATATGTCGTGCGAACAGAGACCTTAAGAAAGGGACGACAGGGGTCGAGGGGGGCCCTCAGTACTGCAGGCCGTCCAGCAATACGTAGGCGGGCTGGGTAACCGGGTACAGCCCTGCTTCCGATATGTAGTTGCTGGACTGGACAAAATTACCCGGTATATACACAAAATGTACATCTATAGTGGCGGGGCTAGTCAAAATTCAACTATAAAGTGACATAACGAACATTGGGCAAACTTTAAAGTAAATGGTTCGACGATTGAATTGACATTAAGAGACACTTCAAAAACTTGGCTGTAGGGTATTCTAGACCACTAATGGAATAAATAAAAATCCCAAAAACAGGGGGTTTAAAAAAACATGTAACACATAAAGGGTGATTTTTTTTGGGCGTCTGTTAGAAGTATCTCGAGAACGGAAAATTACTTTGATCTGAAAATTTAGCAACGTGCATTCTGTGATAAGATCTATTTATGGAAAATGTTTTCCAGGTGAAAGTAGGTACTTCCGGAAATACCGGAAGTTGACACTAACTTCGTTATTTAAAATGGAATACCCTATACAAGGTGCCCATTATCTATCTCCTTACATGGCTAACTTTGTTGATAGTGGAGATAGAGAATTGGTTAAATTAGCAAAATTGGGCAGAATTACAAGAGGAATGCAGTGCCTCCTTCAGATTTAATTTTAATTTTCAACTTTTCGAGATATTTTGGAAAAACTGAAAATCGCCAAAATTTTTAAACTCGAATATCTCGAAAACTATAAAAAATACAAATAACATAAAAATACTGTGTGATAGTGTTTTTTACGTGGAATTCAGCGGTGATATTGAAAATTTCACGGGCATCTTAGTTTTTGAGAAAAAAAATAGTTATGTTTTTTTAAGTGGCAACCATAGTTGGCTATGGTATCAATAAAATGCTTATTTTTTTCTGATTTCAAAAATATAATATTTAATATACCTTTCTCTTTTCTTTTGTTTACTGTAATGAACAAATAATTTATTAATATAGTAAGCTATGAAAAACAAACGTAGATCAGTAAACAACAATAAAATATAAATGTCAGATCACACTAAAGTCACATAATAAACGTCAAAATTAAACGTTCATCTTAAAATAGTTATAGTGAAATGTACACAAACGAAGAAAAATACGATTTATTAAATATTATATTTTTGAAATCAGAAAAAAATAAGCTTTTTATTGATAGCAAAGCAAACTATGGTTGCCATTTAAAAAAACATAACTATTTTTTTTCTCAAAAACTAAGAGGCCCGTGAAATTTTCAATATCACCGCTTAATTCCACGTAAAAAACACTATCACACAGTATTTTCATATTATTTGTATCTTTTATAGTTTTCGAGATATTAGAGTTTAAAAAATTTTTGCTAATTTTCAGTTTTTTCAAAATATCTCGAAAAGTTGAAAATTAAAATTAAATCCGAAGGAGGCACTGAATTCCTCTTGTAATTCTGCCCAATTTTGCTAATTTAACCAATTCTCTATCTCTACTATTAACAAAGTTAGCCATGTAAAAAGATAGGTAATGACACCCTGTATATTGTATCATTTTTGGATTCTATGTCAAATTCTAAACACATTTCATGTAGGATGTCCTATACCTATCTTCAACTGTTTTTGAAATATTGTATTGTATTGTAATAATAATATGTAATAATGTATTGTTTTTGACAGGCGAATATTGACATTTTGCAACTTGACACCCTGTAAACTCTAAACGGTTTGAGATCAAGCAAAACGGTTTGCATATTCCTATCTTAACATTTCATAAGCTATCGTTTGACTTTAATTCCATATTTAACCAAGAGATTAAATTTAATTGAAATTTTTTATTTCTGGCTAAAGCGTTTAGATTTTATAGGGTGTCAAAGTTGCAAAATGTCAATATTCACCTGTCAATATTTCAAAAACAATTGAAGATAGGTATAGGACATTCTACATGAAATGTGTCTAGAATTTCACGTAGAATTCAGAAATGATACAATATATAGGGTTTTTCATTTAAAATAATGAAGTTAAAGTCAACTTCCGGTATTTCCGGAAGTACTTACTTACTTACTTACTACTTACTTTACTTTCACCCGGAAAATATTTTCCATAAGTAGATCTTATCGCAGACTGCACATTGGCAAATTTTCAGATCAAAGTAATTTTAAGTTTTCGAGATACTTCTAACAGACGGCCAAAAAAAATCACCCTTTATATTGAGGCGCATTCTCAATATTTCACATCATACACAACTTCAGATGGATGCTCTTCTTATTACTTCAAATTTCTATTTGCAAATATTAAATCAAATTATAACAAATGTCATAAGCTTCTCTTGATAGCCAAAGGAACACCGATTGCTAGATAAATATGTTTGAGGTATACCATCAAACCAATTATTCAAACCGCAAAAAATCAAAGAAGACCAACTCGTTCCATATTCAAAGTTTGTCCTTTAAGAAACAAAACTGTCGAACGTAAATTACTGCCGACATAACAATGCAAGCGGTTCAATCTTGACATCGCCCCTTAGTGTCAGGTTATGTGAGGGAGTGGTTTTAAAACGTTACACAATAAGTAATATCGTGGAAGTGGATGGTGAAGGAAACATTTGTGTCGGCAATTTATAATAAGGTGGATAATGATTTTTCATTTACTATTACAGAAAAGCACACGTTTTTTAACGTTATCAGTTTTTTTTTACAGTCACCCTGTAAGCCGATACATTGAAACAATAAAAAAAAAAAGTTTTATCACTTTAGTCTTACAAATCAAATGAAAATATTTAGTTTTAGTGCTGCGTCAACTCTGTTATACAAAAGAATTATTAATTGTTTTATGTAGAGTAAAAACTTCACTTTTTGCGTGTGAAGGGTTCGTTCGCATCCCCTTGTCGATGAAGCAGTCAAAAGATAAATTAAAAGTATTCAGTGCGAACTTAGGCATCCGAAACTTAGATGTCGCACTGAAAGTACCATACCAGGCGACTGCAATTTAGGGATTTTCATGTTGTGCATCAGAAATTTAGTAGCCTTATATGAAACAGCCAATCAGCCCAACCGCGTATCATATTCAATAAATTTAACGTACGCCTGTTATGTTATGAACATATAAAAATAACATGTTTCATAACGTGGAAGCGCAAAAGTCGTACCGGATATCTCCGAATAACGTGGGCCGTTATCCTGCATGTTATGACTTTTTCGTAACAGGCACAAAGTCGTGTATGTTCGTGTAAAGTGAAATAGCTTAATATGTGCTTCTTGTGCAAGACAAGGATAATCCGCCGAGATGTTACAGAACCATAACAGACTAGGTTTTAGAGTTAGAGTGACATATTTGACCTTTAATCAAATTAAGGCCTAATTTGTATATTTGTGTGAATATAGTTCAAATTATGGAAGGAAAAAGACAAAAGAAAACAACAACGGCCCAATATGAACAACTGCTACAATTTATTCAAGAAAATAAGTTACTGATCAGCGGTAAAACGAACCCGTCTGAGAGGGGGACTATAAAAGTTCTAGGGAAGAAATTCTTTAGACAATCGAAATAACGTATAAAAAATACGCCTCTGTACATTTTGATTGTACCTTAAATAAACATAACTTCCATTAAAAAATACGAAAGGTGCTGTATTGCAATACCTTTGTTGCCACTCATGTATTTCTTGCATCAAAACTAAATTTAATATCCCATCAAAAGCCATTTGTCAGATCACACACGTTATGCATTAGCCACACCTTACAAGCAATTGAAATTTGTCACTGTTATCGTAACATAACGTATAGATAATAACATGCATGTTAAACAAATGTCTGTTTTTCTGACGTTACGTAGTATGAAATTTGAATATAACATAACAGATTCTCCCAGACGAACTTTAACATGCACGTTACGGTAACATAAGTGATACGCGGTTGGGCTGAATGTGTCCCATTATTAAATTTATAATTGCCAAACAATAATTAGGCCAGTTTCCGATACATTTTTATTGTCTTTAAAATAGATAAGACCTGTCCTCTATAGTGTGGCACAAGATATCCCTAAATAATTTAGTTACTTTTTGACAGCAGTGTCATCTAGCAGTAACTTGCTGAAACTATTACACAATTGCGTCCAGAGCAAGAATTCTTTGTTGTTGATCGACTTGTTCACATTGTTTAGGAAAAATCCACATAAACCCAATTTTTTTTGTCTTAGTTTATGTAACTTAAGGCCGGTCTTTTTCATCTCCTTATAAACATAATTTTAAATTTATCTTCTTTGCAACTACAAAATCGGTCTCTTCACTGTGTTTTAAATTAAATCCTGTCTTTAAAGTTCTCTATCTGCTCTTTCACTTATCGGTCACTTTTACTGGCCTATAAGTAGTTACAAAGAGATTTCTAACCTCAGAAATTTTACAATTTGAGTGTTAGTAAACGATTTGATTAATAAAACATCAAAAAATATATTTTTTATCCTACACTGTCAGAAAATTATATTTTCGTGAGCCTTTAGGCATTTTCACGGCTAGGCGCGAATTTTTTTTAACTTTTCTGCCAATAGGTGGCGCCTCCATTATCTGCCATCGTAGCGTCATTTAATTTCACAATATAAAGTAATTTTAAGTGAACACATGATTATTGTTACCATTAATTATTAAACAATGGACGAGACAAGTATCCCGCAGACATTTCAAGCTTCTGAAAGTGATGAAAGCATGGAAGAAACTGTATGGAAACTTCGCTTGTCAGAGAACCTCCAGAAGTGACATATCAAGAATATCATGATTAATTTCAACAACAGTTTCAGAACAAGCCCGGTTATTGCCTTTGCTGATTGCACTATTCATAATCCTGTATTTAATACCAACATTTCAAAACTAATTTTTTTTGTAAATTATTTATTGTTATAAAAAACTTTTGAAGTTTATGATTTTTTTCTTGTGTAGGATAAAAAATGTTGTGTGCACCACGGCGAGAAAGTGGTTTTCCGGGTTTCCAGAAGTTGCCAAACTCGGCTTCGCCTCGCCTGTCCATTTCTTCTGTCAGCCCAGAAAACGTTCACTTTCCCGCCTAGGTACACAAAGTACTATTTATAATGGAAAAGATTATTGATTTTGAAGAAGAAATATTACTATATCATGAAATTATAAACATGGTAAATATTGCAATTCGCGAATCAAAAATACATACTGTAAGGCCTCATATAGACAATTTAAACATCTGGGATGATAAAGAATTTATGAGGAGATTTCGTGTATCAAAAATAACAGTGTTAAATATTCTATAAGAAATCGAGCAACATTTGCAGCATCACATTAACAGGTTAATAATAAAAAAGAAATTATATCTACGTATTTGTTAGATTTTATTACATGTTTTATTGAATCATATTTTGAACGAAGCACTGAACTGCTACGATTTGTACTAGTGAGGGCCTCAAATTCCTGGGCAATTTGGTTCAAAGTTTTTTACTGTATCATCCTGGGAAGACATTTTTACACTTCTGAATATTAAATTTAAACTAGAGATCCCAGAAACGACTAGAACTTAAAAAAAGTTATAGTTGGTTATAGCCACAGTATGTTATAGCTAGGTAATGTTGTCATGATTGACATATTTTGTTGATTATGGTTGACGTATTTCATCTGTTTCACTTTATTATATCAGGGTTCTCAGCAATTTATCAATATCAAATTCCCTGACATTTTCAGGTTTTCCTTGACTTGTATTTACAAAATTTCCTGTCGAGTGGCATGAAGAGATTTTTCATTTATTAAAAATATTTTAGGTGAAACAATTTTAATAAAAATATTTAGTTCCCAATAAAAACCAAGGAAACTCAAACAACTTCAGGTAAAACAGTTTTATTAAATTATTTTATAAATATCAGAATATGTTTGGGTAAAACAGTTTGATCTGTTATTAAATAATATTTAAATTTCATTAAATAACATTTTTGGCTTTGAAGGCCAAGCAAGCCATAGAAATACACGTAACGATCGCAACGGCGAGTCCAAATCTTAACTTAAGGGAGCGAACAACAAATTTTTCCCTGATGAAAAAAATTCCCTGATTTTTTACGAATATCAACACATTCCCTGACAGAGTATGAATTCTCTGACATGTTCAGGTTTTTCAGGTTTTCCCTGACGCTGAGAACGCTGTATATACACTTTCCTATTTAATCAGTATTGCCAATACCATTAAACAGCCTTTTTACAAAAGAGCAGTTAAATTGTGTTGAAAAGACGCAATTTTTTAACTGCCAAATAAATTCACTTGTTAACTTGAAGTTTTTTTTAGTTAAAAGCAACTTTATAAAGAGATGGAAAGACCGGCCCTAAAATATGTTGAAGCTTGAAGATTAAAATCGGCGGGAAATTTGAATTATGTGGGTATTTTACAAAGTAAATTACTTTGAAATTTACTCGAAAAATATTAAAATCTCTTATTTATTACTTACAGTAAACTTCAAAATTCCGTATTTTGACCAACTGGTATTTTACCATTTGCTCATCTCTAATTATATTTAATATGTAAACATTACTATGACTCGACTGTCTTTTTTACAACGAATGCATTAGGTCTGATTCGGAAACAAAAAAAAAATAGTAGAAATGAACCTATTGCCAACTTAAACCTAGCGTGGCCTATCAAACCTCTTACAATAAATTCATTATATGGTAATGTACGGTGCAGTATGGTTAACAGAAAATATAGCTGCCTATTCTAAAAATGTATCGGTTCATTTTTTTCAAACTGGTACAAAACCAGAAAAATTCTTCTTTAGGATCACAAAATTCAACGATGAAATCAATACTGAATATTAAAAATGAAGCAGATATTTATTACCAAATACCCATTAAGTACGAAAAATTCACTATCCACCCCGTATCCAAATTCCCAGCCGTAAAAATTGCAGCATTAAAATCCTGTCGCCAGTTATTGACAAAGACACAAAGATCCCACAAAAAGAAAATCGAAAAATGCGCAGCAATCGTGGACACTTACCGGCATGGGCATGGGGTATTGCTGCGGCATGTATATAGTCTGGGCCGGGAACATCATGGAGGGGTAGGTGGCCGTTTGTGGCGGGCCCGTCTGCGTGGGATACACCGGCGGAGCTGCAAATTTCCAAAATGCGTACAAAAACGATCAAATTTCTTGCAAAAGTGCAAGTACTATTTTCAAATACAGGGTGAACCAACCGAGTTGTTTTTATAGATAGTTGGTAATGGGGTGTTTTCCTATTTTTTTTTACATCGGCAATGGAAAGTAGTCCATAAATGATTTTTTTATTGCGCGCGAAAGCTATGTGACGTCACTCAGCGAAAATTCAAAATTTGCGCCATTTTTTAGTGATTTCTAGGATATTTTTATTTGTGTGGTTGGTGTCACTGCGTGACCACTTTACTTTTGTTTATGTTTGAATTGTTTGGTTAGGGTAAACATCATGGTAAACATGAGACATGGGACATTGTTTTTAGTTTATATTTTTACCTGTGAATTGTTGTCTGCCTGTGACTGATTACAAGTATATTTATTAGTAATAGAAAAACATCGTAATTTGTAAAGGTAAAGGTAATTTTTGAATATATTTAATCGACTTTGCAGTAATACTGTTAAGTTAAATACTAACCTTACATTTTTCATCTCTTTTATTTCTGAAAGGATCTATAGGATCTTTATCATAAAAGGATCTATAACCGGTAAATTGTTGGACTTAGCCTCTACAAAACCTTGCTCCATGTTTAATAAAAGTTTACTTCACAAGAAAACAACAATATAACACGTAAAGTTGTCAAGCCAAACACAAACAGGAAATTTGAAATGTCAATTATCGAAATGTCAACTGTCGTTTCTCGTCGTTACAAACTGAAACTAGCCACATGTTATCAGTGTGGCCTCTTTATAGATACATATTCCCCATGATACAACTACACTGATATGCTCATAACTTGACCAAATTTCGTTTGTTCTGCGCACGACGTCGTTCTTGATACAAAAATGGCGTAAATTCAAATACCTTACTGTCAGCATGACTGTCAGTGATATAATTATTTTCGTGTTTGTCAATTGTATTCCCGTATTATTATAATTGTGAGGCCCGAGGGTTATCAAGTTGTAATTTTTATATTATAGGGTGTATTTATTTACAGTAGTGCTTCTTATTATCTCTTTAAATTGTAAAGTTTAGGTTAGAATTATATTCGGTAGGTAGATCGGTACAAAGAATGCGGTTTGAATTAAAATAAGAAAGATTGATATTAATCAACTATTATTTTAGTTTTCGTGTATGAATCGTGTATTATAATTCCATAATCGACGTTTATTTTATTTTGTTATCTTTGTTTACAAGTATTTTATTTAATTTTGTATCAAAACTGACGTCACGCTCATCGATAGACCACGCCCCCATGCACATAGGCATATCAGTGTAGTTGTATCATGCATATTCCCTAGTTTTCGCTTAGTGACATCACGAATATAGAATAAAATTTCAAAATTGAATTAAAAATTTTCTACCGATTCAATCTCAATAATTTTTATCCTAATAAATATAAAAAAAAATATATTTTATAAAAATACAGGTTTCCACTTTCATTTCGATTGAAGGAAAATACCCCATTATAAGAAATATGTAAAAATGGATGATGGGTTCTCTAATGACTCTTTTAGAAAAATCTAAATTTGTCAATCATCTTGCTTTTGAATTATAAAGAAAAGTTTGATTTTTCTCGATATCTTCATAATTTATGAAATTACGGGCACCATGCCAAAAAAAAGTCAAATTGCTTATTCTTCCCGAAAAATGATTGAAATTTTTAATTATTCTATTGTTAGTACAAAGTTTACGCATATGATGAACATACTTTCTTCTAGATCAATAAAATTCGATAAATTACATATCGCGCAATATGACAACAGCGCAAATAAATCGTAACTAGCATTTGATTAGCTGCCGGACACCAGTGATTAAACAAGCTGGTGTTTGAAATTCGTATCTGTTAGTAGTCGGAACGTGTGTGTCTTACCACTATTTCGTTTGTCGTTCTAAAAAGTCATTATTAAAATGTTTAGCACACGAGCATCCTGATATGTTAATAATTTATGGAGAATTGTGAAACTTGGATTCGGAAATGTCGTGCGTGTATTGAAAACAACCGTGGACGTTTTGAACATTTGCTGTAGTTTATTGTGGACCTAGTTATGGATTAAAAAATGACTGTATTTTGATGTTCGGTGAGTGTCTATATTCTTGTTTTTAATACTTATGAATAATTGTGCGACGTGTCTTCTTAGATGTTTTTGTTGCATATTTATCAAATTCATATCATCTATTAATGTTATGTTCCTGTTTTAAACTGTTACAAATTACTAAAATTGAAACAATTACGACACTATCTTCATATTTAAAAATTCATTGCTCATTAATTATTGTAGGATTCTATTTAAAAATTAAATCCAAAATAATTATCATCTAAATATCTTCACTTAATTATTCAAGACTGTTATTGTTTACATTTGGATTTTTTGTCATCCACTTAAAAAACAAGTAACCGCACGGGCTGGCCAGCATAGCTCCCCGCTATTCAAGAAAGGTCCAGTGTATTCGACACTGTTGCCAAATTGTAATAAAATTCTTTGATGTTATGACTCAACGTATTTTAAAAACGGTTTAACTTACGCTTATGTAATATACAACTTTTTTGTTCATTTATGATTAAACTATCTTATGCCAAAGTAGTGGCAGTTAAACCCCTAACAGGCTGTATATTATCCCTTTATATATCCAAACTAGTGTACCTTAAATTTCATCTGGAAATTTCGACAATTATGTAAACGACTTACGCTGGTAAACGGGCTGCTGATTGTTGGGATCTCCTGGCGCTCCGGGAGCCGGTTGCGGGTAGTAGGCCACGCCCCCTTGGAAATATGGCATGGCGGCACCGGGAGGGAAGAAGAATTGTGCCGGATTGCCTGCCGCCACTGCTGGTGGACTGGACGCGTCAAATGCTCGACTGAATGGCTGCAAATCCCAAAAATTCATTGGAAATTCATTAACGAAAAATGCAATAAAATTTCTTTGATACTTTTGTGATTAAAAGTAATAATTTCTACTATTACAGTCAGACTTTTATTACCGCTTCCTCAAGAGTATCATATTCTTGCACCTCGACCCCCTATAAAAATCAAACGTACCTGTTTCTTAATAGCAGGCGCGATGTTCAGTTTCCTCTCTCTCAAAACAATGTTCTCGGCCTCTCTCAGCGGCCTCTTGGCGTCATCTTCGCTCTCAAACGTTATAAAGCCGTAGCCCTTGGACACGCCCGCCCTGTCCTGGATTATCTTGGCTGCCTTCACGGTGCCGTAACTGCTGAACAGCTGCATCAGTTCGCTTTCTGTAGTGTTGGCAGATATGCCGCCAACAAAGATCCTGTTTGGGACCAGCGTACCTGCATAAAACAGACACGATGTTGCTACTGTTACAGTTTGCAAAGGGCAACTTTTTACAGTTGGACATTGATGCGTAAGAAATTTGTGCTTCAAGTAACTATTGAAAGTATTTGTACGAGTATTTTATTAATGCAATAAAAGGAATAATGCATTTTATAATTTATACAAGAACTTGCCAGTTGATATAAAAGGTAAAGTATACAGGGTGACCCATTAAAAATGGAAACACTCACGTACAAAAGTTGTTTATGGACCGATTTAAACCGGATTTTTTTTAAAAGATAAATCTCCAAAATCTCTATGTTGATACAAAATTTGAAGACGAAATTTTGATTTTCAAGGCCTACTACGAATTTTTTAAAGTGAAAAGTAGCAAAATTTTGTTAGCGATTTTTTTAAAAAAAATCTGACTACATCACTGAATTTAGGAGCCCCTCAAATGTATTCGTACCAATTTTTGCGAAAAAAAGTTTGTTTCTAAAAAAGTTATGTCAATATCGGCATCACCAGTGTTTGCCTTTATCGGTGAACCTATTCTTTTATAAAATGGAACCCAAAGAGAAACAAAATTAAACAACTTAAACACTGGTGTAATTATTAATAAGAACCATAAAAACCAGTATACAGAAAATAACCAACAATAACTCTAATATAAACAACAATTGATAAGAAAAAGTAATGATTAGAAAATTATATTTTTAAAAATGAAAAAGGAGTCTGTCAAATTGATTTACACTTTTTGAATAAAAAATTATAATGTAGTTATTTTTTATCCAAGAAGGTAATATTATAAGTTTTGGCATAATAACCACGAAATAATAATAATTTGAGGAATCTATCAATTTACCTATCAATTGTTGTTTATATTAGAGTAATTGTTGGTTATTTTGTGTATACTGGTTTTTATGGTTCTTATTAATAATTACACCAGTGTTTAAGTTGTTTAATTTTGTTTCACTTTGGGTTCTATTCTAATTTTATAAAAGAATAGGTTCACCGACAAAGGCAAACACTGGTGATGCCGATATTGACATAACTTTTTTAGAAACAAACTTTTTTTCGCAAAAATTGGTACAAATGCATTCGAGGGGCTTCTAAATCCAGTGATGTAGTCAGATTTTTTATAAAAAAATGCTAACAAAATTTTGCTATTTTTCACTTAACAAAAAATTCGTAGTAGGCCTTGAAAATCTAAATTTTGACTTCAAATTTTGCATCAACATAGAGCTTTTGGAGATCTATCTTTAAAAAAAATCCGATTCAAATTGGTTCTTAAACAAATCTTGTACGCAAGTGTTTCCATTCTTAATGTGTCACCCTGTATAAATGAGAAAAAAAGAAGTTGTCAATAGTCTGTTTGAAAAAGAATTTTCTGTAACATTTTCCAATAAGTTAAACAGAAGACATCAACAATAAAATGTTAATAACAGTTTTTTTTTTTAATAGCTTGACATGCAAAAATGCAAATGTAGAAATAGAATTGGGAAAGTTTCCCGAATTTTCAAAGAAAGGTTCAATACAGAATCTTCACATAAGTAACAATTTTTTTGTTAAAGATAGTACCTGCACCTACTGGAAGTATTAGTGAAATATAAACTGAATATAAGGAACTAGGAAACACAATCATGGTTTATATTAAATCAGCTGTTTAAATTAATATTGTTTGTTTAATTATATAACCCCTCCAACTATAAATAAATACAAACATTCAAATCATTATCCAAATAATCCCTATAATCAGTAACAGACAATACACATTTCTCGCTGAGATATTGATAAACTTTATGTCAGCACAAATTATGATTAAGTAGGTCATATTTATTTTAACAGTTAAAAAAGTGCCACCTAGGTGAATTCTGTTATAAAAATCAAACATTGTAAATCACTTCAAGAAAAACAAACTTATACTGATTTACAACCAGATCCAACAATGGCTTTATTCAGCATGTAAGTAAATACATTTATTTTTATTTTAACTGAACACTGCAAAAATTGAACCACCCAAAATCAAGTCAGCATTTTTAGACCATACCTACAAAATTGAATTTATTTTTCTACATTACAGATCCACGATATGTTTCATCAAAATTTTAATAGAAATGAAACTCGAATTCACTTAATATCTCATAGCCGTTGTATTAAAAAACTTGTATTTGTCATGAATCACGGAAGATTCTTATAACACCAATAAAATTTGGACATGACCCCTAAAACATATTGATCAGGAATATATGGAATGAGTGCTTTAAAAATTATTACAGCTAGCCGTTTCTTATCATCGAATTAACCATTTTGTATCGACTTTTTACATTTTTTGCACAGCAAATGTGACACCATAAATGCATCTGGTTCAAATAGTTTTTACGGTCTACCTACCTTAAAAACCATACCATAAATGCATCTGGTTCAAATAGTTTTTAAGGTATACTTACCTTAAAAACTATTTGAATCAGATGCATTTATGGTGTCACATTTGCTGTGTAAAAAATGTAAAAAGTTGATACAAAATGGTTGATTTCAAGTTATTTTCGTTTTAAAATAGATCGTCTGTTTGGAGGCATCCGGCTCACTGGCGAAACCACCTCTGCCAGTAAGCCGGACACCTCCAATCAGACGATCTATTTTAAAACGAAAATAACTTGAAAACTATCTATCTCTTCCTCACGAAACTTCGTGTAAATACTCTTTGTCATATATAAGACAAAGACAAAACATATATATCCCTTCCCGCTATTTTTCCGAACAATCAGTTGCGTTCAAAAATTTAATGCGATGCGTCAACAAAGCATTGCTACTTTGGGTTCCGAGAAGTTTGACCATATGTGCACAATGGAAGTCAGTAAAATGCACTTAAATCAAATACTAACTAAAATTTTTGGATTTGTATATTGTAAAACGTTTATAGTATGCCATAAATTGTGTTAAATAGAATATGTTACTAGTGCACGGCGAGGCTGTGTAAACTGAGCGAAACACATAAAGAGCTGAGTGACATGTTACTATTTTTTCTTCAAGCTTCAAGCTTTCAAAAAGGTGATTTTCTAGTGTTCGGACAATCATCCGAATACTGGCAATTTCAACTTTCCTTTGTTTATCTTTTTGTAAAGATAGATGCTTTAAAATATTTTTTTAATCAATTGCAACATGAAAATAAGACAATTAAAATTGGGTTCGTTTTTGTCATTAATCTACAAAAACTTAGGTATTAGTGATTTAATGTTAGTGTAAAAAATAACTTTCCAATATTTTCGCACGCATGAGGCGGGCTTCTGCGCTTGCATATGAACTCCTAAATGGCAATTTAACCAGGTTCAAATGCATACACTACAAAACCGATACTTGCTATATCGGCGAAAACTTATCAGACAAATCAAGTGATTTGCTTAATGCCCTTAATGTATTCCCAGGATACTTACTGTTAATGTAAAAACTGTAGAATCTTACAAAGAAACATTGGAAATTAAATTTAAGCACAAACTCACCATACTTTGGAGCATTATTGTTGGGCGGAGGGGAGCTCTGCGTATTGGCCTGTGGGTTTCCATTGGCGATGCCCGTCAGAGGAGTGCTGGAAGGGGTGTTGACGATAGAGCTGTTCGAACTCTTCTTTCCGTTATTTTGGCTGGACGTGGACATTTTCTCAGGCATTCATTCACTTTCAAAAAACTACCTACAATTTTTTCCATACAATTAGGTTAGGGCACATTATTTCACTTGGTTTCCAAGGAAAATTATATTTTTTCCGGTTTATTGCAGTCTTTTACAGAGACCGAATTAGTTTTCTGTAAACAATTACATAAACGAAATTAGTACACAAAAATATGATTTCAGATAGGATGCAAAACTAGGGCTTTGACAACAAAATAAAATGACAATTAATTGTATTTTTTAGTGGGAAAAACTAAAAAACCCTAGACAGTGACCTACTTATCACATTTTTCGCCTCAATTTTACCAAGAACAGACAAAATTTAATACATAAAACGGCCAAATGAATCTATATTTACCACTACCCGACGCACCTTTCACTTTAACAATTTGTTATAAACAATAAACAAACTTTACAAAAAAAATATCTTATGAAATTTTAATTTTCCTTAAAAAAATAACGCTGCCCTGCACAAAATACTTTATATAGCCGTATATACTCTTATTCAACTTAATTTATAGCCCGAAAATCAGTTATTAGCAAACGAATTTGCAAATCGAAAAAACACTGCAGTAGAATTGCAGACTTTCCGAACAATAACTGTATGAAACTGCAACTAATTTAAGTGTAATTGTTTATGAAAACTTACGTGTTTAAACAAATTTTGTGATATTTTAAGAATCATTAGTATTTTTTTGGTAAATTAACACAGAAATTATTAAAAACTAAACGTTTTCACTACAAAACGAATCGTCCATATAAAATGGCGTCGACTGTCGACCAATGAGGACAAGCGCCAAATGTGACGTAACGTACAAGTGTCTACCCAAAGAAAATAATTTAAATTATAGGTTTTATAGTTGACTATTTTTATTTTAATCCTTGTGCCTAAAATTAATTTTAAAAAATTACTAACACAACACAATGTGTCTAACAAAATATATCAAACGCTCAATAAAACTCACCTTATATTCAACGGAAATTGTAAAAATACGTTGCCTTCTTCTTAAAAACGGGTTTCTTACGTTAAGTAGAATTAAAATACTTAATAAAAAGCATTTTAAACTATTAAAATGTAACAGAACTGAACAGAAAACAGCAAACGTTAAAAACAAATTCAACTGTCAACAAATAAATTAAGAAACATTTGCTAAAACCGTCCAATTAATTCATGTCACTAGATTACGAGACAAACTAAAAATTTTGATTTTGCAAAATTCAGCAGTCACTGGTTACTGTCTAAAATTATCTGTTTTTTATTATATTAACTATATTATCTCTTACAATGCTTATATAAGTTAAGCTTAAAAAATGTTTATAGTACATAATCACTTGAATCAGTCCTTTGTTATTATTTTTAAAGTTCCCTCTATTTTGCATCATGGACCACAGAATATCTATGTATGGTGATGAACAATGGGCGCATTCAGGGAAACATAGCACTCCAGCGCTTCAGCGCTTTACCGCTTCATGTTCGCTGAATCGAGATTTTAAACGGAAGCTCAAAGTTGCATAATTTTCAGTAATTCATATTTTGTAATTAATATTAATAATAATTAATATTATCTATAGATATTTTGTGCGTAAACCCATAGACGTAAACCTAAACTATATTAATTTTATCGCTTGATGGAACTATTCAGCGATCCAGCGAGAAAAATATATGCCTTACCGCTTTAATAAAGCGCTGCAGCGCTTTAATACAGCGTTGCAGCTATTTGAATAAAGCGCTGAGCGCTGCGGTTCCTTGAATGCGCCCAATAATTGACAAAGTTCGATGTAACTGGTCAATCCATCGAATCCATCATTCAATCAGTGGAGTTGCTGAGTTCCATTTTGTCATCATATAATTCATATATTGGAGAGAGTAGATGATGATAAAGAGGATTTATAGATTTATTTTTGTTATGGCTGAGATCTGAGATCTGAGATACAAAAACAAGTATAAAATAAGTCCAAGACTATTTTTTTTTCTTTATGTCTGGTTTTATACCTTTCGTCTAAATGGGGTGTTTTCCTATTTTTTTACATCGGCAAAGGAAAGTAGTTGGAAAAAGAAGATATACGTATTTCTGGAATTTTAATATTGGGTTCATTTAAATCCATAAATTATTTTTTTATTGTGCGCGATATCTATGTGACGTCACTAAGCGAAAATTTAAAATTTGCGCCATTTTTTAGTGATTTCTAGGATATTTTCATTTGTGTGGTTGGTGTCACTGCGTGACACTTTACTTTTGTTTATGTTTGAATTGTTTGGTTAGGGTAAACATGAGACATTGTTTTTAGTTTATATTTTTACCTGCGAATTGTTGTCTCTGCCTGTGACTGATTACAAGTGTATTTATTACTAATAGAAAAACATCGTAATTTGTAAAGGTAATTTTTGAATATATTTAATCGACTTTGCAGTAATACTGTTAAATTAAATACTAACCTTACATTTTTCATTCCTTTTATTTCTGAAAGGATCTATAGGATCTTTATCATAAAAGAATCTATAACCGGTAAATTGTCGGACTTAGGCCACCTTGCTCCATGTTTAATAATAAAAAGTGTACTTTACAAGAAAACAACAATACAACACGTCAAGTTGTCAAGCCAAACACAAACAGGAAATTTCAAATGTCCATTATCGAAATGTCGACTGTCGTTTGTCGTCGTTACAAACTGAATCTAGCCACATATTATCAGTGTGGCCTCCTTATAGATACATATTCCCTAGTTTTCGCTTAGTGACGTCACGAATATAGAATAAAATTTGAAAATTGAATTATAAATTTTCTACCGATTCAATCTTAATAATTTTTATCCTAATAAATATAAAAAAAAATATATTTTATAAAAATACAGGTTTCCACTTTTATTTCGATTGAAGGAAAATACCCCATTGTCCAACCCACGATATAAACACACAAATCTATGTAATCTATGCACACACAGAGTCCGAACGAACAAAACGAGCTTGACAAATAACGGATCACGGATCGCACTTTGAGACGTTCGGAATTGGAGCGGAGCCGAGCTATCTTACCGAAGGGAACTCTGCTATTTTTTCTCATTTGTCATTTGTCAACAATCAATAATGGTAATTGTCATTTGTCAATTGCTCATTAATGGATAATTGACACTTGTTTGTTAGAAAAGAGAAAACCATCGTTGTCCTAGTGAAAGAATTTAAAAAGAAAAAGTTTCACCTATTAATTTAATGAAATCTTTTATAAATCGTGAATTTTTATTACACAAAATAATGCTTTAAAGATAAACGCTATGTGGCGCCGAAATAAGACTCAAGATTGTGGCGCCATTTTAATATTTTAAATGTTATTATTTTCTCAACTATTATACCCCTCTGGCTTTAAAACTTGGAAGTGGAACGATATTTTACAGCATTAATAGCTGTGTAGCAGTTTTGGTTTGTAAATAATTATCTCTTTCAAGATGGATAATACACCAAAGTCCTTTCAAAGTTCTTCCGAATCTGGTTACTTTGACTCCTCTCGTTCACTGTTTGAAAGCACCCCCAATCCAGACAACAGTAGCACACCTCAGTTCACACTTTCCAGGAAGAGGAAAGCATCTTTTTTGGAAAATTGCAGCGCAAGGAAACTGACAGATGTTATTGAAACATGTCCCATGTCTCCCCCATTTTCCAGCACTTTCAACGAATCGTTGATGAATAACTTGGAGAAGTTTCATATTCAAACTGAAGAAAGTATTCTAGACGTGTCTAAAGGTAAATTATTTATTATTCAAGGCCAAATATCTGTTAATTTTCTTAAATTGTAGGTAGTAAAATTGACCTAGGTAGTCCGGAAAAGCCTTACCATGGAAATAAAATATTCAGAAGTAGCGAATACAACAAGAAGAAAATTAGGTCGGCCCCAAACACTCCAGACAAACAAAAGAGGGGTATTAGAGATGTGGCAAAAAGAGCTAACACAAGCGGATTTGTAAAGAACTTCTCTCAGATCAACTTACAGTCGCCGCTGAACACGGAGGCATATGGTATATTGTACCCAGACTTACCGCCTTTGGAGCCTTCAAGAAAACCCTTGACACCACAAAAATTCAAGGAAAATCTGGAAAAAATAGCGACGCCTGCCAAGAAATGTCTTTTTACAACCTCTCGAAGGGAATTATTCAGAAAAGTCTTCTTTAATACTATCATCGTAGCCAATATCTTTAAACATTTGTCAGATGGTGACTTGTACAGGTTATCAAAGGTTTCTCAATCATTGAAAGACTGTTTGATGCTGGATATGCACGCTTACGATAGGTACAGAAGATTCTTATACATCCATAAGAGTTCGAAAGAAAATTACCGCATAACACCACCCAAGTCTCCTGGGAAAGAAGACAGTATGGTAGAGGCCAGTCCTGGATCCAAGAATTTTTACTACTTTTGTGATGTGAGTAAAAAAAATCGATGTTATAACGTCTTGTATTTCTTTATACACAGAAACGATGTATGAAAAAGATAAAAATGCTTTTCCTGAAATATTTTCTTTTAGATTGCAAGCGAATTAAACAAAAACCAGTCACTTCTGAAGTGTCCGCGGTGCAATAAGGCATCTATAGTGGAAAATTCGATTGGACAGTGCCAGGACATCAACAGCTGTGGATATATCTTCTGTCAGAAGTGCAATAGCTTTGCCAACAACCCTAAAGACTTCAAAGATAAGTGCAACAATGCCCAACTGATTAACGTCCGTTGTAGGTACGTACGAAATAACAAAACTTCATAGATCCATATTAAAATTCAATATAGGAAACGTTAAGTACGAAGGAAGGCTCTAAAAGCTTAACTGAACTTGTTTCATCTTTTCGTCAAGTATTACTAAATTTTTTCATGGAGCATTAACAAATAACTGTAACCATAGTTTTTACCAAGAATGTGCTCTGCCAACGCTCCAACGTATACCAGAAAAAGTGTATTTTTTTTATTTTTCGCTTCTAGGAACCGCTTTGGTGATCTGAGCAATTCCACTGGCGTAAGTGACTATACGAAAGACACCAGCAGCTCTTTTTTCTCCTCCTCCTCCTTGAATCTCAGCGTGTCGAACAGGTACGACTCGTCCGGGTTCTTTTCGGAGTGCGAGAGTAACACTCCCGTGTTAAGGGCCAAAAGGAACTTGACCCAGTCGTTCACTTCACCTTCCGAGGTAAGATCAAACTATCGTGTAATTTGAGAATATGTGTATGTAAACGGTGTCCCAAGATAATGTGACACATTTTAATGGCTTATAACTTCAAGGCAAAATGAGATAGCGACAAGCGGTTTTCACTGGTGCTCTTAATTTTACAAAAAGTTTTCTTTTGTCATTGGTATACTTCGTACAGCGCGGAGTCTAACAGAGTCGTACTCAGGTCACTGGCCTTGCCAGCTGACTGACAGTCCGTAAATAACTTTTAGTTATTTACGGAACGTTGTAATAATCGGTCGGTGACGCATAAATAAATTTCTCTTTTACGTCTTTTACGTTCTAGCGTGCTCGTATTCGCCGTGTATACTATAAACGTTTACTAATATTATTATCAATAACTATTAATGAGAGAAGTAAATCAAGTAAGATGCCAAAGGAGAGAAGAAATAGACGTGAAGTATTTCAAATGTGGTTTGACAGTGATCCTGAATATTACAAGGACATACGCATTAAAGAAAGTGACTTGTTTTGTACTGTGTGTGATCGCATTATAAATTCTTCTGACAAAACTAAAGTGAATAGACATTTGAAGAGCCATGCCTCGTCCAGCGCTGATAACTCGGAATTTTTCTATGAATTTACAGAAGCCTTTCTTGCAAGTAATATTCCGTTAAGCAAACTAGAGAACCCTAAATTACGTATGTTTTTAGAAAAATATACTGACCGAAAACTGCCACATGAAAGCACGTTAAGATTAAGATATGTCGATCGGGTTTACAACGATGTAGTGACATCAATTCGTGAAGACATTGCGGACAATTTTGTGTATTTTATTATAGACGAAGCAACTGATGCTTGTGGGCGTTCAGTCGCCAACTTTTTAATTGGTGCGTTAAAAAGTGACATTGCTAGTGATAGCCACCTATTGGCTTCTAAGGTGCTAGACAAAACCAATCATGAGACCATTATAAGTTTTGTTATTGATTGTTTTGAATATATGTGGCCCGATCAAGATTCTTCAGATAAAGTGTTTGTCATGTTAAGTGACGCAGCCGCATACATGTTAAAAGCAGGACAGATTTTATCCCAAAAATATAAGAAAATGGTTCATTTTACATGTGCTGCTCATGCCATCAATCGGGTAGCAGAGAAAATAAGGGAAAGTTTCCCTTTAGTAAATACTTTCATATCAACCGTCAAAAAGGTTTTCATTAAGGCGCCTATACGAAGGGATGTTTTTAGGGAGGTTCTACCAGACATACCTCTGCCTCCTGAACCAGTTATAATTAGATGGGGTACTTGGTTAGAAGCCGTAGGGTATTATGCCAAACATTTCGATGGTATAAAAGATGTTATTTGTAGATTTAATCCAAATGAAAGCAGCGCCATACACAGACTCCATGACATACTAAAGGACCAAAGTATTCGCGATCACATACACTACATTAATAAACACTATGGTTTCTTAGTTACTGCAATCACGAAATTGGAAACACATGGATTACCGTTAAAAGAACAGTTTCGCATATTGGAAGATGTACAGAAAAATATATGCGATGCCAGTAATATACGTCCAGTCGGTAATGCAATAAAAGAAAAAATGCAAAACGTGTTAAAAAGGAATACAGCAGGATATCCCATTTTGGAAAACATAAGCAAAGTGTTAGCTGGGACCTGTCAGGAGTTGCCAGCCAATATACTAATGTACAGTTCATGCCTCAACCATTTTCCGTACTGCCCGTTATCTTCAGTAGACGTTGAACGGTCTTTTTCCCTGCACAAATTAATACCGAGTGATAGACGTCGCCGTTTCACTCCAGAACACTTAGAGAAACACGTGATAATATGTTATAACAACCGCCAATTTGCCAGCGAAACCTTCTCTGAACACTAAGGATTGTCAGGTAAGAGTTGTCACTTTTACGTAGGTATTTTCTTAATTTATATAGATATTATATCCTTGACTTATTCGTGGCATTTGGTAATAATAATATGCACATTGCGTCATAATTTATTGATATTTCCATTTGTAACCTTAGTACGATCCTGTTAAACTCCGCGCTCGCACGAAGTCTAGTCATTGGTACTATTTGTTTTACTTCTACAGGTGCTTGAAAAAAAATTGCCACTTTTTAATTCAAAATTGTGATGATTTTTCAAATGGAACACCCTATAGATTGTTACTATTCGATAGAGACACTTTTCTTTTCAAAAATGTATAGTTTGATAGAGTTCTGCCAAAAAACAAAGGAGTTATTTCAATTTACACACCTGTCTTTTTCAATAGAACATCATTTTTTGGGAAAATCGCATTTTATTTTTTTTACATTGTCAGTACAGAATAACGATATGCATCAACTAAATCTATTATTAAGAAAAGAACTAATTTAATACAAATTTATACAAATTACATTACAGCATAAATTACCAAGTTATTGAAACAAAAACACCAATTAAGAAGAATACAGTTTTAATATACACACATATGTGTTGTACATCTTAAATGTTTGAGGTTAAATTGCTGAATGTGCACACCGTTTTCTTCAATACACTTTTGCAATCTAAACTGCATATTGTCGAAAGTAAGTTCTAACATTTCCGGTGTTATGGTCTGAAAAACATTAGTTATGTTTTATATTTTGTACAACAGGACTAACAACGACCTCTGACGTAACTCCATATGAAAAAATCAGGTACCGTTAATTCGGGAAAATGTGCAGGCCATTCTATTGGTCCAGCTCTACCTATCCATCCTTTGATGCATTCCGTTATTTTGTAGTGACAATCTAAAAAAAAAAATAAAATGCGATCTTCCAAAAAAATTATGGTCTATTGAAAAGGGCTAGTGTGTAAATTAAAATAACTCCTTTATTTTTTGGTCTCTCTATCAAACTATACATTTTTGAAAAGAGGAAAAGTGTCTCTATCGAATGGTAACATAATCTACAGGGTGTTCCCTTTAAAAAATGATCACAATTTTGAATTAAAAAGTGTCAATTTTTTTTCAAGCACCTGTAGAAGTAAAACAAACTAGTACCAATGACAAAACAAAACTTTTTGTAAAATTAAGAGCACCAGTGAAAACCGCTTGTCGCTATCTCATTTTGCCCTGCAGTTATAAGCCTTTAAAATGTGTCGCATTATCTTGGGGCACCCTGTATTTTGTAAATTATTTATTTTTAATCGAATAGAATAGAACAGAACAATTTATTGCCATTGATTTAAAATAAATACTGATATTATGATATTTTTGGAAGGAAATGCCGAAAACAACTACTCCACGGGCTGATATTGTCATAGAAAGTACAAAACATAAACATAAATACAAACAATTTAAAATATTCAAAAACACAAGAAAAAAGGCCTTACATGTACAGGGTGGGCAAATAAGAGAGAACGCCGGCTGTATCTCGGAAACCGCTTATCGGAGAATTTCCGGGAAAAAATTTTAATAGTAAATATGGCCAAAAGATGTCGCTGGAAATTATTTTCAAGTTCCTGAAATGACCGCTAGGGGGTATAAAATCCATGGCCAACCAGAAAAATGAACTTTTCACGAAAATTTGGCTAATAAAGTAGTACCGGAAATAAGTAAATATTAATCTAGAGGAAATTTGAAACTTTTTCGTGCAATTCATTTTTTTCTATCTTTTAAAATAAAGTGGTGGGGGGGCGTCAAACTTTCTTTCCTTTAAAAGTTAATAACTCTGTTCAGGATAAACCGAATCTAACAAACTTAGTCTCATTAGAAAGATCTATTTTTTATGCATATTTGGACTCATGAAAGCTGGTTTTGTTACTTTTATTATAGCCGCTAGAGGGTAAACTTTCTTACTCTGCTAACATAACAAATATAGCGAATTTTCTAGAAAATTTCAAATGGCACCATATATTTATTGTCACATATTTAAATAAAATACAATAATCCCTAAAATTCAGTGAAAACCGCAGCTTTCTATCTCATTCGTAACGGAAGATATTACCAAAAGAATTGCAACTGGAGATTTGTGATGTAGCCTTTCACCTTAGCATTTAAAATCAACTCGTGATAATCTATTATTAATAAAATATAAGAAAAAAAAAACTGTTGCGGAACTGAAAAGTCGTTAGTGCTTGTAATTTTTTCAATAAATATAATAAGAGATAAAAGTAAAAATTATAAAAATTTGAGACAAATTTAAACTGATGCGGCAAAAGCTGACCTTGTAAATGAATTCTTTATGAAATAATGTGGCGATCGTGAAAACGACTGATTTATTTGGGGATGTGATGCTCAATGGCCTCTCAAATGTAGAAAATGTCGCCCATCGTTTTGAATACACAGTTACAACTGTTCTTGGGTAAACGAAACCCGGCTAGGTATTATATTAAACAAGTTGAAAATGAAATTGATTACATCTATCTATTCTATATATCCTCGATTTGACCTGTATGGACTTTTATTTATGGAGGCGATAAAAAAAAACTAATTTAGGCAAAGAGGCTTGCCGCCACAAGGGAGATGATCGAACGTATTAAGGTTCGTATGTTTGAATTCTCATAATTCCATAACAGAATAGAATAATCATAGATGATATTGTGGAATTGTAGTTACAGTTGCATTCTGTGCACTTATTTGGACACTCGTGCTCATTCCCGCAACCCCAGGCACTGTTAATTTTACACTGATGAGTGAGCTGCATCGGTGGCAGTACTTGCCGTTAATTTGCCAATAATACTACCGTGTTTTTGTGCGTATACGTAATATTGTTTGGTATAAATTTATTATTTATATTGACAATGGATTTAAATCACAATTTGATTCATATAAAAAGAATTTTTAAATACGTACACTTAAAATTTAATAAAAAAATAAAGCTAGGATCGTTGCCGGACGTTATTATTGAAACGGCAGGTGTTAGTTGGGGAAAACCATGGACGCCAGTTGAACAGAGAAATTTATTTAAGAAAGAATTAAGATTTGTGAGTGTAATACAAAAAAAATGTTTTAGTGGCGGCTCGCCAGGGGACGCAAGTGACGCACCGCTTCACCTAAAATTTCCGTTTGGTTGTACCATTTAAAATTATTTTTAATTTCATACAAATTTTGTAATTAAGATATACAGGGTGCTTCAAATTCCATGCAATACATGGGGATCTCGGAAACGGTAAGAGATGCGAAGTCGCTGAAATGGAGGTAAAGTTGCGTATTGGGGGGCAACATAATAGTGAAAAGAAATCAAGGCTAACTTGATTAGTTTTCGAAATATTTTGAAAAAACCGAAAATTTCGATTTTCGTTTTTGTTTTTTTGTGGGCCTATTTGATGAGGTATTCAAAAATAAAGAGCACTTTTCTATAGCAACTTTTTGCTCTTTTTCGAATGGTGTTAGCGAATTTTCCACAAAACGTTTTGTTTCCCGGAAACCAACATCAACTTTTTTTTAAATACGGACCTGGAATTTTTTTTCAATTTTTTGGAAGCATTTTTCTAACTTCATGGAATGCCACCATAAAAAGAACCAGATTTAAACGTTTTGTCAAAGAAAAATCCATCATTATTTTTGTTTTGACTTTTGTTAATTTTAGATATTAAAAAAATCTAAATCAAAACGTTTAAATCTGGTTCCTTTTATGGTGGAATTCCATGAAGTTAGAAAAATGCTTCCAAAAAATTGAAAAAAAAATCCAGGTGCGTATTTAAAAAAATTAAGTTGATGTTGTTTTCCTGCAAACGAAACGTTTTGTGGAAAATTCGCTAACACCATTCGATAAAGGGCAAAAAGTTGTTATAGAAAAGTGCTCTTCATTTTTGAATATCTCGTCAAATAGGCCCACCAAAAAAAAAAACGAAAAACGAAATGTTCGGTTTTTTCAAAATATTTTGAAAACTAATCAAGTTAGCCTTGATCTCTTTTCACCATTATGTTGTCCCCCTGAATACGTACCTTTGCCTTCATTTAAGCGACTTCGCATCTCTTACCGTTTCCGAGATCCCCATGTATTGCATCGAATTTGAAGCACCCGTATTTTGTCACTGAAAATGTATTGCGTTTGTTTTATTTACAGAAATAAACAGAATAATTATTATAAATCGTTAACGCCTTCTAAAAAACATTGCCTTCGTTGAGAGCGAACATTCATTAAACCCTGCCCTGTACTGTTCCCCACAAAACAGAAAAAGAAGAAATGAGATTTCTGTAGAAAAGGAGGGCAACACAAACTGTCAGTGGCGCCCTCTTGTCTGGCACTTTTTGGCGAGCGGGAAATTTAAATATCTCAATTTACCTTAATATTCCATTAGTAATAAACTCGGTACATAATTTTTTTGCTACATATCTAAATAAGTAGAAACTTATTTAGATATGTAGCAAAAAAATTATGTACCGAGTTTATTATTAATGGAATATTTAAATATTATGGGTTTTAATGAAAAGTAAAAACTGAAACTTCACAAAATTATAATATTTAAATAATTTTCAAGAATAATATCTCGTTACGTAATTTTTTTGACTTATCTAAATAAATATGTAAACATTTAAAAATATTAATAAATGATAAAAAATTATTGTACTTACCTACATAATTCTTATCCAAAAATAGATATACACATATATATGGGTTTTTACATTTTTATACCGTATAATAATTAATCAAAGCAAACATTTTTTAAATATATTTATTAAACAAAGAGATGTAACAAAAAAGCACTATTTATAATATTCTAAATAAATTATATGAATGAATACATTTGTATGTACAAATATTGCTAATGGATGAGCTTGCTACTAACGAACAAAATATATCGATAATGTTGGAGTCAAAAATTTATCTCTGGAGAAGGCGATCAGCGAAATGTTCATGGGGAAATTCAGTCTCGACTGCTATCCATTTCATGAGAAGTACGTTAAACTCTGACATACAGTAATAACTAGTTGTACATGAAACAAAAATGAGGGTTGGGTTTTCTTTTATAGTAATAGGGTTAATGTTTTCTACAAAACTAAATATAAAAATATTTTCCCTTGGTAGAACAGACAAAAGCAGGTACGGATTTATGTATTTCTATAGTAAATACGTGTATCTAGTATCTAATTATAATTATTTTACTTCCAGAACATAAAACCAATTTTATAGGGGTTGGGTTCGACCAACGGGAATTTCACTTCGAGTAAAAATCAAGAATTTCAAAAACAGTTTATAGTTACGTTATAATATGATGTAGGTACTCAAACGATTAGGTACTCACATACCTATTATTTAAGCCATAATCTGGCCTACTACCTACTGACTAGTAATTTTTTCAAGTATAAATTGGGGTTACGATCTATATTTACAAGAATTGAAGAAAAAGATTACAAAAATATATAAAGTAAAAGATATAATACTTTCAGTTACTTCAAATTTTGTAATTTTTATTCCAATTTTCTGTCTTTGAAGATATACATCACTCTTAAAAAACATAACTAAAAACTAAATCACCACCATTTTAAATTTTAACTGCCTTCCAGCGTAGGTAGGCGTAAGGCAGAGTCGGAGCCGTCCGTAGCAGCCCCGACCGGCTCCGGTGCCATACAAATATGCGAGGTTGCCATTTATAGCGAATATTACATGTTTTTTTGCCTAAAATTGCCAAAAATGGCAACCTGGCATGTCTGGCACAGGTTGTGGACTTCATAATATTAGTTATATACCCCTGCTGTTCCCGTTCCGTTCTAATAATAGAGGCAAGTGACGCAAGGTCGTATTTCCGCGACAGTCGTAAAGGCTGTTGCCATGGCAACAAGGCGGCCGATACGTGACTAAACTGCCCGGACGAATCAGTGTCGCGGGTTTCAATAGCCGCGTCACATTATTTCTATCATCCTCGTCCCTCGTCCTGCCAGTTTTGCTTCTACCATACGCGAGGCCACGCCGGTTTAAGAACAATAATTATTCTTAATAATAATAAATAATCATCGTTTTCTATCAATCGTAGAAATGTTTCCTATGCACGATCCAGTTTGTGTTTTATTAGAAACACCATTTTCTAGATGGAACAACGAAGACAAAAAAGATTTTTTAAATTCGGAAAGACCTATGCCTTCTCTCGATGTCGAAAAAAGGGGACAGTCAAAGGACAAAGTGTTCGTTCGGAAGTTTCGGAATGAGTGGTATTCGGAGTATAAGTGGTTGTGTGGAAGTGTCTATTTAAAAAAACTTTTTTGTGTGCCGTGTTTAATTGTGGGTGTAAAAAAATTAGGCGCGTGGAATAAGGAGGGATTTAACAATTTTGGGAATGTGACGCGAGGCTGTCGTAAGCACGATGCTTCTTTAGAACATATACGGTGTGCCTTAATGTTCGCAGAATTGAAAAAAAACATCAATACAATCGAAGACGGTTTGAGGGAGAATTCCAGACTGTATATTAAACAGTTTAACGATGACGTCCTCCTAAATAGACGGTTTATGCAATTACCTATTCGCGCAGTTGTTTATTTAGGCAGACAAGAGTTGGCATTTCGAGACCACGTTGAATCGGAGTGTTCGGATAATCGTGGAAATTTTAAAGAACTTTTGGACATGTTTATAGCGATAAGCCCTGCAGACATTCAGGAGCACTATAAGAAGATATCTTCTGTTTTTTCTGCGAATTCTAAGACAATTCAAAATGAGTTAATAGACTGTATTTCGGATTATATCGATCAATATGTTGATAAAGAAATAGAAGAATGTAATTATTTTTCGATTCAAGTGGACGATTCGACGGACATTGTACAAAAGTCCCAATGCAGCTTAATTATTAGATATGTCAACAGTGCGGGAAAGTTGGTTGAAAGATTTTTGGGCTTTTTTGATGTGAGTTCCGATCGAACAGCCGAGGCTCTTTTTAATTTTGTTACAGAGCATATTGAAAACTACGAATATCGTTCACAATTAGTTGGGCAGTGTTTTGATGGGGCTAGTATATTGGCGGGACAAGTAAATGGTCTCCAATCAAAAATAAAAAACGAGGCCCCACAAGCCGTTTTCGTACATTGTGCAGCACACCGTTTAAATTTAGTTTTACAGCAGAGCTGTAATAGTGTATCCAACTGTCGTATATTTTTTGCAAATGTGACTGGTTTTCCCTCATTTTTTCACCATTCTGCAAAGAGGACTCACACTCACATACCTGATATAATCATCAAACGAAGAATACCTACCTCCGTTTCAACGCGCTGGACATCTAACTCAAATATTGTGAAATTTATAAATAACGAGTGGTTTTCTATAAAAGATGTATTGACCGAAATTATTAACGACAGAACTTCTGATCAAACATCTGTTAGAGAGAGTTCGGCCTTCTTGGACCTGTTTAATGATTTTGAATTTGCACTTTTCATCGGCATTTTTAGTGAAATTTTTTCAATTACTGATACACTTTCCGAAATGTTACAGAAACGCTCGCTGAACATTAATTATTGTATGTCACAGGTTAACAATACCCAGAAACTTTTATTAGAAAAAAGGAACGAGAAAAAGTTTAAAAAAATATTTAAATCAGGAAATATAAAAGTACCAGTTAATTATCGTGATGAAATCTTTGAAAAGTATAAAGTTCTGTTTTTCGAAATTCTGGATACGATCTCCGGACAAATCGATATACGGTTTCAAGACTTGGATAAAATTCAATTTGTTCCATTAATGGATACAACGAGATTTGAGGAGTATTCAAAAAACTTCCCCACAGAAGCCTTAAATAACGTAAACGATTGTTTCCCTAACATATTCTCCGACTTACCAAGGCTAAAAAATGAGTTACATTTTATTTATAATGATGAAAAATACCGCAACATCGAGTTAGATCAGATGTTGGAAGGGCTGCACGAGAACAGAGAAGTTTTAAAAGAAGCCCATAAATTATTTAGCCTAATCGCAACGATTCCCTCTACCAGTGTTTCGGCTGAACGCAGTTTTTCGTGTTTAAAACGAATTGAAAGTTACCTGCGCAACTCGTTGACAGAAAACAGGCTTACGAATTTAGCAAAACTTTCTATCGAAAAACGGCTGTTGAATGAACTTATAAGTACCGAACCGTTTTACGATGATATCATCGATAAGTTTGCAGCGTTAGAGGATAGAAGAATACATCTTGTGTTTAAAAAGTAGATGAGTATAGCATGGGCTAGGGTAAATCGGGTAAGTTCCTTAAGCCTAGTCCAGACATACATTTGGCCGCAAACATTTAAACATCTGTATAAAAACTGTTTAGAAACATTTTCCGTCCAGGATGAAAAATACGTGTTATTTTTTACTACTAACATGAGAAATAGTATATTATATACCTAGGTTGAGAAGTGAGCTATTATTTACAGAGAAATTTTATATAATTTTCGAGGTAAAATAATGACCTTCTCAACCGAAGTATATATAGTATTTTTTTTACTACTCATAGCCGAACTAACACCAAAACATCTTATTTTTATTTTAAAATCAGCCATTTCCCCTATTACTCAAACCAAGTTAAATGTCCATGACTCAAACATATCGAAATATCAAGTAGCCTGGAGCTCGGTTATCAAGGCAACGAATAAAACAATTGAAACTAATGGTTTCAATAGGTTTGTTCTAGCAGCAATCTCAAAAGGTTCCCAATCGTACGGAGTTTGCGCATAGTAATCCACGCGTTCTCGGATTTTCGACCATTAGTCATATGTTCTAGCGACAGCAAAACCCCGTTTACAAACCAGTCGAAAACCGTCAAAGTAGTCCACAGAAATTCCTTTGATTTTCAGTTTGTGACATGCGCAGAAGTTCGGGATATCTGCCGCCACGTGAAGATACATTTATGTTATTCAGTTAACCTATATTTTTAATTTTTATGTTCTCTTGTTAATTTCTGGATTGCAGCAAACTCTGGGGCAGTGGACTAGATTCACCCGTAATATTTAAAAAAACGAACAATACATTTATATCTAACATCAAAAATTATAACCTATACATTTATACCGATATTTGACATTTGACGCATTTAAGTTCACCGGTTCACCACAAAACATCGCAAGAGTCACGGAATTAGCTTTAAAGCGTTCTAGCAAATTAGAAATCCCAAACCGTTTGTAACCAAGTTTTAGGACGAACATGCGCAGTTGGTCAATCCAATAACTGGCTTCAAACCATCTGAAATTTCGTGCTAGAACAAACTTAATAAAATCTATTATTAACCTAGGTAAATAATGAATTATCATTATTTACCTAGGTTAATAATGAACTACTTCTCATTACACAAATGGGGTAAAAAATAAGGTTTTCTCATGTTAGTAGTAAAAAACCTTATTTTATACTCGCAAACAAGCTAGTGTGGACACATTCGGGGCATATGTTTATTACTTTATTTCAAAGTGCCAGGTGCCGGCTACTCTGTACTTTGTATCATCTTGTTTGCAAATACTTGGGCAAATCATTGAAGTAATATCTCAAAATCAGTAGATGTCATTCAAACAAAATTTTTAAATCCAGATCCATCATTTAATTTTAGGTCCCTTAACGAGTACAGGGTCATGGGTTATATTTTAGCCACCCACCTGGGTGGGCGGTGGTGAGAATTTGGTTCTCTCTTTAATCTGATTAAAAAAAGGTAAATACAAAAGTTGTAGAAAATCAAGTGTAGTTTATTCCAGAATGTAAAATCTTTACAAAGGGTGTTTCGAAAACGCGTGACATACCAAACTTGCATTTTCTTAAATGTAATACCCTGCATATTATTAAGTTTTCCGATTCCACGCAAAATTCTACGACTTTTTCATATACTATACAGGGTTCGTAGCGACCGGGAATATCGGGAAAAGTCAGGGAATTCACTGGTCTCCACAAAAATCAGGGAAAAGTCAGGGAATTATATAAATATTCATAAAAGTCAGGGAATTTCAAAAGTTAACCTGGAAAATTTAGAGGAGCCGGCCCTGTCTTATGTATAAAGCGCACGCGTGAGAATTCCCAAATTTGGCGCGTACCAGAAAGATGGATTTATCCTCAAACATGTACGTGGGACGGAAATAAAAGACAAGACAAATTAGTAATACTCAAAAACCGCTAATTTGACTGAACTGAAATTTAATGATTTTTATTTGTAATTTGAATTTGAATTGAGTTTCAATAATTTTTTTCTACGTTCATGCAAAAAACCAAACTTTATTGAAGTATTATTATTGAAAAAACTGGTTCTTTATTGCACTAGTAAAATTGCACTCATCTGTCATTCTATTACAGCGTTTTGTGATCATGACAAACATAAACGTCAAATCGACATGGCACTTGGGCATAGAAAAAAGATATAAATAATAGAAGGAACGCCCTTATGGCGCATGGTGTTCCGTCGAAAACTTAATCCCGCACCCGTTTGAGGGCGCTGCACAATTTCTAGAAAAGAATCCGCTTAATTAATTTAACTGCTCACGGCAAATGTTGCTCCCAGTTAACAGATGGCGCGATAAATGATATTACTATAGACAAACTACCAACTACTAATACTCTATGGTCCAGTCTAACGCTGTAACGCCCGATCACAGAATAAAATTTCTTCGTTTTCTGTGACCCCCTGCCGAAGACAGCTGATCAGCTGATTTAATATTTAATCTTAATCATTTAAACTAAGTATTTTTGAAGTTTTGGAAAAACTAAACTATTTAATAGTTTCAATTCCAATGTAAGTTAAATATTGAAACCTGAAGCCTGAAGCCAAACCCTGAAACGACCTGTAAGAAAAAACATACAAAAAATTTGGAACGAGGATTGTGGAGAAATGCCCAAGTAAAATTTTTTAGTCTCCAAAAAAAAATAAATTTGTTTATAACTATTCCACATGTGAAGAATTTAAGGTTCAATTAAAAGGATTTTTATATTTATGAAATGTAGGTACTGAATTAGACAAATTTTCGATATGTTAACGGCAGCATTTAACCAAGATCATTTAGAAAATTTGTTTGGTTACATACGGAGTTATGGGGGGTTCGTAATGTTTATCCAACTGTATATCATTTCTCCTGGTCATTAAAAACTTAATTGTTAATAATTTTATGGCCAAACATTCACCAAATTACAACTGTAAACAAAATATGTGGACCGAGAGTTTGGATAATTTACACAGCTTAACTGGAGAAATTATATCTGGAATACAACCTTTAGATGAGGAACCTATTAATTTACAGATTTACCCAGTAACTTATCACTGATTACACAAAGTCTGCAAGATGAACACTTGTTTACATGATTGGATATATTGGTAGATTACTAAGAAAACCATGTAAAGGTTGTACTTATTGCATAATAAATAACTTCCCTAGTTTCTTCTGATTTGGACTTTGATTTTATTGAAGCTATATATATAGACAGTACGAAAGGGCATGTTTAATAATACCTAATGGTTATTTAAACTTTAATATCACACTCTTTATTTCCTCTTATTTTATTTAATTCTAAGATTATGCTCTTCTAAAAATATTTCAAAACTGTTAAAACAGATCTTAAAGAAAAACTTTCATTTGAGACTTGTAAAATGTAGTTTATTTGGTGGTGCAAAAGTGAACGCCATCAATGCACGTCATCAATTATAAAATTATTTACATGAAGGTAAACGGACAAAAATATTTATTTCTTTGTAATTTATGTAATCACATCAGTAAATCACACGACTAGTGTTAAGTTATGCTATCCATCAAAATTTAAAAAATCAATAGATATCTGGAAAATAATATTGTGGATTCTTTCTGACGTATATCGCTTGGATTCTTATTTTGAGTTTACTAAACAATTTTCAATAACCAATTAAAATATTTGTACTAAACCATATCATTCGATTGATATCAGTAAAATATAAAGAAAATATAATTAAGAAGAAATTAAGACTAATGGCGGCTGGTAAATCAGATTCAGTATTTACAACTATTATTGCATTTAATATAGTTATATGTTTGTTCTGTATCATACATGTTAATTATTCGTGCTGTAAAAATGTATATACAATCAGTAGTTACCTGATATATTGTATAATATAAGTAAAACCCAGTACTCTGTATAATTCTAACACTAGTAGGGATATTTCAAAAGTATAATTTTCAACAATATAATTTATTTCAAAATCACGGCCACATAATGATTTTTAATTGGAAAGTAATATTTGTATAAGTATTTGTATATTCTTTTACAATCAACAGTTAAAACTTAACATGTTAATAGATTGTATAAATGTGGTACTCTTTAAAATAAATCTACTGGTAAAATACATAGTACTGTGTTTGTTTTTGCTACAATATTTACTTCTGATTGGCTATACTTTTTACAGTGCTATTAAAATTAACATGCATGATACAGAATAGACCTATAATTAGTATAGCCACAGATTTTAAATTTACCGCCAATTTGTAACTATCATCTTCACATCGAGCAAAGCTTCGAAATTTTTTGTTGATCATAGACACGTTAACACTGGTTTAAAATTGTTAGGAAAAGTTTTCTGTTTTGTTTTATTAATAGTTCTCCCCGCACCCGATGTGTGGTGCTAAAATCGGGCATTGAGAATGAATATTGCAGGTCTCTTTCTATTATGTATATCCTTTTTCTATGGCACTTTGGGTTGTGTTCCGATATTATCCGCGACCAACCAGGATTTCGGTTAACCGAAATATTGGTAAACCTGAAAAATGTGTAATTAAGGAACTGGCTGGTTAATCAACATGGATGATGAATTGTTTTTATTGGGATTCATTCAACCTTAAATACCTTCATATTCCGTGCTTAACTATTACTCTAGTCTTCAGTCAAAAAATAAATTAAACAGCAGATAATTTGGTATATTATAGTAAGATATAAGTAGTTTATAAGTAGATAAAAGTGTAGCTTTCAGTCGACTTGGTCAAGTGGACTACAGAATACAATACAGAAAAGTAGAATTTATAAATATTTATTATAACACTTAACGCAAGAACACCACTCCATCTGCCTTCACCATCTAAACAAAATATAATTAAAATCGTTGAGAGAATTGATTTTTCTTCTCTCAACGCTAAAACCTAACCTGCTAACTCTTCGGTTGACCAATGCACCGTTCCCAGAGCACGGTCAATATTTTGACGTTTGGTTAACCTTTTTCAGGTGACGACAGTTCCAAAATTAAACAATTTTCAGGAATTTTTATTTAATGGAACGCTTAACCGGGATTTTGGTTAACCAAGTTTAATATCGGAACACAACCTTTTGGTGTCACCCAAGGACATTTGCTTGAAATCTTCGCCTGCGGTGCTGTTTTCGTTTCCGGACCTACGGCTCGCTCCTATTTTTTATAATTTTATTTCTATGCTCGCACCTCAGTCCGCAGTACACGTCACCTATTACAAGCACTGAACTATATATAATTATAGTTCAGTTCAGTGACTACAAGCCAACCAAAGTTAAAACTGATTTCCTTGCCTATTAAATTTGACTTTTTCTAGAAAATTTTTTGACACAAAAACAATCCAATTAGATTTTTCTATTTGTAATCACGTGTGCAAAACCAACCAATAATAGTCACATTACACTGATAACAGCCCATGGGTAGTTATCACTTATGCCATCATACGTTGACAGCGAACAAAATTTTTTTGACACTTCTATAATAATTGTATAATATATTATATATATAATATATATAATATATATATAATAGTAATTTAAAATGTCTATCACTTTCGTCACGATTTGGTGAACAAATTAGTGCTTCAATCGACAAAATTATAGAAGAAAATACACCAAAAAATACTGTTAACAGTAAAAAGTATACTTGGAAAATATTTATGAACTTTTGCAGCACGCGGAAATATACATTAGATGGAAAACGTACAGTTGAAGGACTGGCGTTGATGCCCCAGGATTGGGTGGCTAATATGAGAAAAAGGGATGATACCGAGTTTAAGGAGGTTACAGTTAAAGCTATGTGGAATGTAACAAGTAAATTATTACAAGAATAATTATATTTTCAATAAATAATTTTGAATGACACTTTCATAAAAATTGCAAAAAATTTTCTCGCCGAATACCCCTCGAGCATTGATAAATAACTCAAAATTTTCTCACAACTTTCTCAAGCACGTTACTTTTTGACAACAGTTGTTGTCAAGTAACGTGCTTTCGAAATCTGTGATAAAATTATCTCGTAGTTATCAATGCTCTTGGGCTATTATTATAGGTGATAATAAATTTTGTTGTAAAACCACAGACCCACAAATATATTCGTGGTAGGCTGAGGATTAGCAGCTGGACCATCGTAATAGGTTCAACAAGTACATCTAGAAAGCTAATATAAGTATACAAAAAAATTCATTGGAATCGCGCTTACCAAACGTTTTTTTAGACCGGTGTCCTGGTTCTTAATGGGCCATACTGTATATACAGTGCGTATCAGCCAAATGGAATAAATTCAATAATAAATAAATAAGTCGATTGGTATTTTTAGTTGTGCATTTTTTCCATAAGAACTTTTTATACAGGGTGTGTCATGTAACAGTGGCCAATACAAACTTTCTTATTTTAAATGCAACAGCCTGTATATTATTCGATCTTTGGATTCTTTAGAAATTTCTAAACATATTTCACGTACAATGTCCTATACCTATCTTCAACTGTTTTTGAAATATTGACAGGTGAATATTGACATTGCAACTTTGACACCCTGTAAAATCTAAACGGTTTGGGATCGAGCAATACGGTTTGCACATTCCTATCTAACTTTTCATAAGCTATCGTTTGACACTAATTTTAGATTTAGCCAGAAATTAAAAATTTTCTATTAAATTTAATCTCTTTGTTAAATCTCACTGTCCTATCAATTTTATTTATTGTAGTAATTTAGTTCACCCAACATTCAAAATAAATTTATAATAATCTTCCCTTTTTACCTTGAATTTAAGAATATTCAAATCGAAATGCAGAAGCGTTTACTGTTTTCTATTTAAGGCGGTGCTCTGCAACAAAAATAGATACCGATAGACAATAAACTCATCCACCGCACTACAAGACATTTACAAAAGCATACTGATTTATAACGAAACGTCAAATTTAACTGACAAAGATAATTTATTTCTTAATTATTGATATAATGCAAACTTACTATACTACAGTAATAAATATATAATCTCGTTATTTTATCTCCTATAGTTCAAACCGAGGGTTCTCTCCAACAACAACAACACCAACAGGACAGCGACCCACCCGCACAAATTCCACCGCCGCGCCTCGCTCTTGCCCGTCATCCCCCTGGACACGGAGAAAGCCGTCGAGATTGTGGAGCCTTCAAGCCCGCCCAAAATCAAACCGTACTCCGCCTGCTCCAAACAGAGCAAGAGGAACTTGAAACGACTGACTAGATAGCTCGTTCTGTGTCTCCGGAGCTGTTATACAGCTCCTTATTTTTTTATGTGTATTATAGGAAACGTGACGTTTGGGTGCATACGACGACAGGTGCAGGAAGCGAAGGTTTCTATAAAGTTGAACCTTTCGTAGCTTTTAATGGGATTTTCAACATATTTTATAGGGAGAATATTGTCATGTGGCTGTTTCTAGTGTAGAACTTTGTTAAACCTCTGTAAAACTTCATAAACCCGATAGGGTTTAGATATCGAACTAAAGAAACATATGGTCGTTATAAATTTCGTTTTACATCTGAAGAGGCATGACAATATAAGCAATTAAAATCTATAGAATGGTTGAAGTCTTATTAAAATTGATTCGGTGATGAAAAAGTTATTAAACGTCAAACTTATATACGTTTTGAGTTTGAGTGGTTAGTTGTTTATGTCGCCCGTCCGCCTATATTGTCTATATCGTTATAATACAGTTGGACGTCCCTTGGCTTAAGAAGTGCGAGGATTGTACAGGTGTCTCAAAGAGAATTGAACAAAGCAGATATTTTTCTAAAGAATATACGGCATATTCCTCATATCTCAGATTAGATTGCTCTATAAGAAGCGGGTGAATCGAATTAGAAACAAATATTTGTCCGGATTTACTTTCGACTTGTGTCGATGAAAATGCGGCGTGTTTTTGTCAGTTAAATCTTTCTTTAATCTTGTAACTTTTAAGTGTGGCACCTCCGACCAGGGCTTTCACAGTTTTATGTAAAATCGTATTCTTTACATCAAACCTGATAATCATCCATTTGGCAACACTGTGTGTAAGTCCTAAATAACACTCGAATGTATAATTTTGATCTGATTCGATCACCAGTCTTTTTGAAGCAGTTTGAGTGTGAAAACAAGTTGATAAAATCAACTATATTTTTAAGGATCTTGACTAAGGAATATTCTATTTACAGGGTGATGGAATTCAGCTTGCTATTAGCGGCATTTTATAATATTAACATCACAAAATTAAACAAAATAAAGTATGGGACCGTTTATATACAATTAACTTTATTTAAATAATTTTTAAACGTGCCAACTCGAAAACTGCATAATTGCAACTGAAATTCAAATCGCCCTGTACGATGTATCTATTAACATTCCAATGATTTTTTACATAATTCCTGTTTGAACAAATTTGTTGAACGAAACTAAGAACTGTATTGCTGATTTGTTCAAGGAATAATTGTTTCCAAATTATTTGACAAATATCTTTATAATTGATCGCTCTTCACCTCCGAAGGGGTTATTTTATTTACAGCGACACACTGTTTCGTTTCAATCGAATAAACTATTTGTACTTCATTTTTTGTTACTATATACCAGTGTACTCTATTTTTTTAAGTTGTATGTATTTTAGCTTAATTATAAAACCGTTAAGTTACTAAATGATATTGTAACTGTAACATTCCTTTTTTACCAGTAAACTTGTTTTTAAGTGTTGCTCGTTTGTTTTTCCTTTCGATGGACAGAGGGAATAATTATTTTTCTATTCTGCGTCTATGAACAAGTCATTATGAAACGCAATTGCGTATCGAAAAAAAACCCTTTTCGACACTCAACTTTTTGTTTTTAAACATTGGTAGCAACAAATTTCTATCCCATGTTTTGTATGGTGTGCTATAGTTGCTATAGAAATTGTATATAAATCAACCTAGCAAATTTTCAAGCAAAGAAAAGTTGATATTCGTCAATGACACAAACTGTCCCAGAATATGTATAAAAATCTCTATATAGGAATTCTCTGATTTTTCTTTGCTTTCATTGGTGTAAAACGTGAAAAATAGTATAAACAACGCGTTTATGGCACTTGTCCTTTAGAAAACTTACCGCTTAGCGGTCCATTCTCGATACTTGGACGCATGTGATAAAAGTACGTCTTCTGATACTCATTTAATACACTATTTTGAGAATCTCCAGAAGCAAATCAAAGGGGAAATTTCTCTTTTGATCATTTTCCCAGGAAATTTTTGGAGAATTTTCACAAAAATTAGAAAAGGAAACGCTGAATTTGATGCTGCGATTATTGTGTTGATCCCTACGTTATAGATTCACTGACCGATTAAACAGCCAGTCTAACACAGGTTCCCAGCGACCCTGGAAGAGCCAGGGAATTGTAAAAAATATGAAATTCCGAAAAACCTGGAATTTGTGTTATTTTGTGGGCAAAATCCTGGAATATAACATTCTTTCTATATCCAATAAGGCGATTAACCTCTTAACTGATTATGACGAATATATTCGCGTCCCAAATGACACAGATTTATGGATATGACGAATATATTCGCACAACCATTTTTGATGGTACTCTCCATGGATATGCCGGATATGTTCGCCTGCGATAGCTTATGTGATTCCCCACTCTTATTTACCATCGTTCACATCGTGGAATAAAGAATTGCCGTTTTATTTAGTTTAGTTTAAGTTGAATAGTGGGAGTGTGTGCCAATATTTGTAACCTGTTCTCGCTCAGATTATCCTATAATGTCGAAAAGAAAATTTGATTCTACGGAACCTACTTCCGATGAATCTGATAAGTGGGATATTAGCAGTCAGAGTGATGTAGAAGATTCTTCATCTGAGGATTCATATAGTGACGTTTCCGAATCTGAATCTAATCTCTGAGGATGAAAACGACGAAAATGATCCCCTAATTTTGAACCAACCATTTGATGTACCCTGGACAGAAAACGGAATTCCACGTCCGCCTTTTCCGTATACTGACACAGACGGACCACAAGTTCCAATAAACATTCAGGATCCTGTCGAAATATTTGAGCTATTCTTTGATGAAGACATAATGAACTTGATTGCAATTGAGACAAACAGGTAACAATTTACAAAATGAATTTATTACACGTATTATATGCATTTATTTTACTTTTAGATATGCTAATCAGTTCATTATTCATAACCGAGCAAAAGTGAAACCTAAATCTCGAGTTCACAAATGGAAAATAACTGATGCTAATGAAATACGAACCTTCATAGGTCTCACTATTTTGCAGGGAATATGCTCCAAACCAACATTTGAGATGTATTTTACTAAGCGCGAAAGTATCGAAACTTCATTTTTTGGCAAAATTATGCGTGAATCTAGATTCCGCTTGATACACAAATTTCTACACTTTTCTGACAATAACCTAATTGATGACGATGCTCAAGTACGAAAATTGTATAAAATAAAGCCAATTATGGACCACCTACAAGTAAAGTTCATGAATATATATACCCCTGGAAAAAATATATCAGTTGACGAGTCATTGATGGGATGGAAAGGGCGTCTTTCTTGGAAACAATATATTCCTTCAAAACGAAAACGTTTTGGAATAAAGTTTTTCATCTTATGCGAAAGTTCTACGGGATATGTTTATAATTTTGTGATTTATACAGGGGCTGATACAAACTACGGTCCTAAGTATAATGACGAACCCATCGCAACACGAATAGTATTGGCATTGTCCGACTCTCTTCTCAATAAAGGACGCTGTTTGTTTCTAGATAATTTTTACACAAGCCCAGATTTGGCAGAAAAATTAGTAAGACAAAGAACCGACTGCGTGGGTACTATGAGAATAAATCGTAAAGAAATACCACGAGAAATTAAAATAAAAAAATTAGAAAAAGGAGAAACTATTGCAATGTTTAGAAGAAAACTGATGATAATGAAATGGAGAGATAAAAAAGAAATAATAATGATTAGTACCATACATGACGACACAACGACAGAAATTGAAAAAAGAGGTAAGACAATACAAAAACCAGCCGTTGTTCTTGCATATAATAAAGATATGGGTGGCGTAGATTTATCTGATAATTTTCTGCATTTCTATTCTCTTGATAGAACACATTTAAAAAAATATTACAAGAAGATTTTCTTTCATTTATTGAGTGTTACATTACTAAACAGTTACATTTTATATAAACAAAATGGAGGCAAAAAAACAAGACTGAACTTTTTCATAGAGCTCGCGGAAAGTCTCATTGAAAAATATGCTCAGCCAGTGAATCAGCAACAGAGACGGCCAAGAACACATAATGTAAGTCGTTTTATAGACCGTCATTTTCCATCTATAATACCACCTACACCAAATAAAAAAAAGCCAACCAAACGATGCCATCTGTTATGAGAAAAAACTAAGAAAAGAGTCAAGATACTGGTGTTTAGAATGTAGAACTGGACTATGTCCAGCACCTTGTTTTAGTATTTATCATAGCAAACAATAACAATGTTTTCTTCTATGTATTATTTGCGTAAAATCAAACTAACGATGTTGTGGTAATGAGTATGACGAGTATATTCGCAGGGACATTTTTTTGTATATTGACGGCTAAAATAGTACAAATTTTAGTTTATTCTTTACAAATAACTATTTTATTTATTATAGTATACCTAAAACGAATAAACTATGCTTGTTTACGATTTTGTTTTTTTGGCTATGTATATGACGTATATAATCGCAAGCGGCAATTTTCCCGCCCATATTGTGAGCGCTCAAGCGTACAACGACTGATCAGTTAAGAGGTTAAAAGGTTCACGCCAAATATCTGATTTTCTATGTTTAATCGAAAAGTCATCCAATGTAAAAATAAATATACCTATACAGTTTTAGCGCGGGTACTAAAATATACTTTAAAACTTTAAGAGTCCATTCACTAGGTCGAAATAAGCCCTAAATCGGCATTCGTCTCGTGTCTAATTATAAAAAAACTATAAAAGATAGCGACTTTTAGTAAAAAAGTATTGAAAGATAAGACTAATCTAAATCCCTATAGTAGGTAGTAATTTTTGGAATTTCTTTTTATTTTTGAAATTTCAGGCAAACAATCTTGTACTAAAATAGCGTATTTTCAAAAATTATTTTCTCTAAAATACATGTATGAAACAAAAATTTGCTACTATAGGATCTAGTTTATCTTTTGATCTTTCCCGTGATATATAATTTATAACATTAAAAAGAAATTTGGTTGCAATTATAAGACAAATCCGGTACCCTTGCAATGAGGGTTAACTTTATTTCCATGTGCCTTTTTACTTCGGTTTTACGTGCACCTCTGAAATCTTAATAATTCGGTAGTGGGAATATATGTCTCCACCCATCGGCTACCCATCCTCTCAATCTGACCCCGCATTCATGTCTGTCAAATTTACAGTGAATGGACCCTTAAGGCAGGGATTAAAATTGACTAAAATACGTTGAAAACATGTCTCCGTATTATGAATTTTGGCTTTTTGAAAGATAATTTGAGTTGCCTAAATATGTGTAGGTATATTTTGGACAACTTTTGTATAATTTTTATAGTAAAATGGCAGTTTTATTTCTAAGAATAATTTCAACATGTATTACAACTTTACGTTGATGTGCTGATCATCATTTAACATTCAAATTCCATTTCAAAAAGCCGAAAATTACATAATACAGAGACAATGTTGTCAACATATTTTAGGTGATTTTATTTAATCTCAATTCCTGCCTTAAAATTCCCACTAATCGTATGGCAAATTGCCTCTTAACAGTCACTACTCTTAAATCTTCATCAACTTGCGGTGTAGTTTGATTTAAACGAGTCCTCTTATAGCTCCTATTGAACTGCATTGGGCATTAGCCATCGATTAGCATGTAATTGTAAATACCCAATTAAATTGCTTTAAATTGCTTGACTCCGAGCAGACAGTGTCTGAACTCATTTTTGAGTTGGAACTATATGCCGAGATCCACGTTTCATGGTCCGTGTTTTCAATTGGAGTTCCTTTATTTTATGAATTTATTGTTTTAAATGTTTGTTTCTGGATTAATTCTTCAAAATTCTACTATTGCTTATAAAAGCTGATGAGCCAGCTAATAACATTTTTTTGTCAAAAAAATGTAAACTTAAATACATGGTAAGTAGTTTCTTGGTATTCTCCTATTTCTAAGAGAAAAAAATTTATTTCTAGAATCTCCAAAGTAGATATTTAAAGTTATATTTAGGCCAATATGATTTATGTTAAATAAGCAAATATTGTTTTTAAATATTTATTTATGTAATGCAAATAGAGTGAGCGGCAAAAGTGTTGTATTGTGAGGGATACTTCCCGATTTGCACAGGTAGGAAGTGTCACGCTAGTGCCCGAGGTTCGGTTTCTCTTTTATTTTGCCTCGGGCGCCAGTTCCTGGTTACAGTGTAGGAACACCACTACTCAGGTAGCTACAGTGAAGATACGGTACGCCAGGTCGGTCGATAGGGAAAATTAGACTTCACACAACAGATAGTAATAATACAGCAATAAAACCTTTAATACATTTATTTACCAAATACCATAAAACCTACTCCTAATCTTAGTTCCCTACTAGTCCTCCTCCTCCTAGTAGTCCTAGTACTCCTGGGCACATCTGCTGCTTCCGGGTGGTCGGTGAAGACTCACTACTTTGGCACAAGCTAGTAGCAGGTACTGGAATGGCTGGTGGGAGAGCTTTTGACTTGTAATCTTCTCGGCGTCGTTCGCACAAGTCGATGAAATTATACCAAGTCCCAATGCCTTTGGGGACTTGTACTAGTTTACTTACTTCTCTGGATACTGGTAGGCAGCGGTGCAGACGGACAGGTCTTGCTTCGATGCAGAGTGGTCACAGACTGAATGTCTAAAGTCGTCCGCGACTGTATATGGTTCTATGAAAACCTCGGACATGCGCAGAAGTGAAATTTCGGACTTTGGATATTCTATACTTGTACTCTACTAAATTGGAAATAATCACAAGTCCCCACGGTCTTGTGGACTTTGAAGAATATTCGGTTGGGTCGAAAGAATAGTTTAAGTATAAAATTATTTTTATACTTAGGAAAATTTCACTTTATCGAATTTACTGACTTGTAATTGTTTACTCACTTTCTTGGTTAGCAGCAGTGTAGATGGACAGGTCTTACTTCGATGTCAGGCACAGACTGAATGTCTGAATCGCTGTTAGCTGGATATGGCTCTACAAATACCTCGGACATGCGCATAAGTGAAATCTCGGACTTCATATATTTTATACTGGTTCTCTACTAAATCGGAAATAATCACAAGTCCCCACGGGTGACTTATATACAGGTAAAATATTATTTTTAACGGCGAAATAAAAAGTACTTCATTACAGTATAGATTCAATTTCTTGTGGTTTATTTTTTAAAGTTTACCCCACAAACCAAATAAACTTAAGTTTTAAATTAGTTAAACTACGTTCCGTAATAATATGTATCTATTTTTTCCGTGTAATAATTTTTATTACGAAATTACTTGATCATGAAATACCTATTCTTGAATATATTTTCAGACTTATAACAAAGCATGCAATTAGAAGAATATCTAAATAACGTGAGAAATAAATAGGTTTCAAATAAAAACAAATGGGCAATATAAAAAAGATAAAAACGTCTTAGCAATCACAAACAGTAGCAGAACGGTTAAATATTTTTATAACTGATGCTAATTTGTTCCCTATAATTAAGCAATGGGACATACTGTAAGGTTATTATTCGAAAAAAATAATTAAAATTACTTCACCCTACTGGAATTTACAAGACATTATTAATGTTGTAAATTCAGATATCAGTAAAACAATGTGACGCGCAAAACTTATTAGCGAATAACTTATAATTTCCAGCAAAGATGAAATTGGTTTCTCGAGATATTACCTACGAATCGTCCTCCTTTCAGTTACAATTTTTTCCCTGAAACAACCACGCTGATGTAGATATTTAATAAATTTCATGATAAATTAAACCATTTTTTAGTTCCATTTTTCTAGGAACTACGGAAGAGTTAAGTTTAGATGTTTTAAGCAGACTTTTCGGTGAAAAATGTAGTTTGCTAAAATAAGATTTAAACTAAGTCAAGGAAAACATCAATTTTGGCCAGGTAGATAGGGAATTCAGGTTCTTAAAGCACTGGAAACCATGTAATAACTTCATATAATTTTTCATAATAGAGGTTTCTGCATAAATAATTAACAGGTGGTTCGTATTCAACTGTGTTATGCGACTTAAACATGCCTGTTCTGTTAGTTGGTTGAAATTACACTATTTTTAAACAAGTAATTACAGAATTATGTGACAGAGATAGCATATCATTATTCTTCAGAGGCAAGTAAATTCAGCTATATAAAACGTAGCACTTAACGCACTTATATAATAATGGAAAATTATGTAATACAACAAAAAGTGGACTGATAAATGAGAAATTACCTCATTATTATATCTTCACACGGATGAGGATTGGATACATTTTCTAATTGGTCATCATAACTTAATTAGGAAAACACTACAAATTTAAAAGTTTCTATATAGAGATAATAAACTATAATTTGACTCAAATATTTCATACTTGACTCAAGTGGAGCTCAATTTTACTTATTGCATATATTATATGATTTATTTATGATATCCTAAAATAAACTTACTTTGATTTATAATTATTATTTAACTTTTTTATTCTATCTATTTTTTTAAAACAGTATTACAAAAATGATTAATTATTTACAGAATACGATGATGCAAAGTCGTACAATGTCGCACAGCATCCTTCAGTTTGTAAACTAAATCCTGCAATTCTTGACTTGTGCAAGCAAAATTAACATTTTTTAACTTCTTACACTCTGCCTCTGTATCGTATTCTTCCGCCATTAAAGATACTCTGAACAGAGGGCCTTCCGACTGATCTTCGACATTTGACTGAAAAAATAAACAAAAACATTAATCTTCTTCTACCCTATTACTAGAAACATCACAACCTTTACGATGTAGTCAATCTTCCATTTCACATCTGTAAGATGTGGCAAGTTGCTACCGATATTCAACAGACTTGCTTCTATCCCGATTCTGTTCTTTTCAATGAAATCTGTAAAAAGGTTGGTCCTCAACTGTGTGAAATTACAGGAGTTAGTCAGAAACTGACTGATTTCGTCCTTGGTGAGGTTATTTCTGACAAACTCTGCAGATACACTTATTAATGCAGCATAGAATTCTTTTACAACATCTGGTTTAGAATTATATAAACTGTTAATACCTGAAGAATATAAGAATTCAATTTTCAGACAATTAGTTAAAAAAAATAAAAATGTTAAATATTCATCTTACTGTGGATTTCCCCTTTTCCCAGTAAAATATTGAAGCAATTTTCTAAGAGTTCCTTGTAAGCTGCGTCTGATATTATATTTCCATTTTGGCCGAGTGTTAGGGAATACTTCAATTTATCGTTAATTTTCATGTTACATTACCGGTTTCTTTTCATCAGGCCAATGAAAATCTGATGAAAATCAAAACAAACAAATTACCTAACTTCAACCTAACCTCAATCATAAAAATCAATCAGTCTGTGAGTTATCATCACAGATCACAGAATACGCACTAGAGATGGGTCGAATCCATGATACAATAGAGTTTTTTAACCCCTTAAAATTTACGTTATGGTTATTCTGAGCATGCGCAGTGCCAAAAATGATACTATTTTTGGCACTGCGCATGCGCAGAATAACGATAACGACGTGCAGGAAATAGAGAGTTTTTGAACCCCTTAAATAGAGAGTTTTTGAACCCCTTAAAATTTACGTTATCGTTATGGTTATGGTTATTCTGAGCATGCGCAGTGCCGAAAATGATACTATTTTTGGCACTGCGCATGCGCAGAATAACGATAACGACGTGCTAGAATTTAAGGGGTTCAAAAACTCTCTAATTTTAGCACGTCGTTATCGTTATTCTGCGCATGCGCAGTACCAGAAATAGTATAATTTTCGACACTGCGCATGCTCAGAATAACCATAACGATAACGTAAATTTTAAGGGGTTCAAAAACTCTCTATTAATACTTACATATTATATCATGGGTCGAATCCGTATGATTCGTACAAATTATACGAATCAATTTCGTGATTCGTATGGTACGGATCATCGGTTTTAAAAAGATTCGTACCACTGCGCCACTGAGTATGTACAAAACATCACTGCGCGCGCACACACCGTACAGTGTAGCGAGTTATTTGACACATTGGTACTAGTATAAAGTGGTATAAATTATACTAGTATCTATAATCTGTGATACTAGTCAGGCCAGCGGCTAGGGTCTAGGGTACGGCTGTACCCGCTGTACGCTACGATACGATACTGAAATGTAGTGTGCGGTTAGGTGTACAGAAATTTTGTTTGATACGAATCATTGGTACGAATCTTTTTGTAATCCGATTCGAATGATACGAATCATTGAAAAGAGTCGAATGGCCCATCACTAATACGCACAGTGTGCTGTATCAAATAATAGAGAGTTTTCGAACCCCTTAAATTCTAGCACGTCGTTATCGTTATTCTGCGCATGCGCAGAATAACGATAACGACATGCTAAAATTTAAGGGGTTCAAAAACTCTCTAATATAGACTAATTTGTCTTTGGCTGTATCATGAGCCGCTTTCCAGCCGCTCCTGTGGGTGTTTGGAGGTTTATGTGTTTCAAACACCGACAGTACTGAAAAGGAACGGTTCATAACTGAAATGACTTTTGTAATTTTGAGGTTATCATTGAGTATCTTGTCACTTGTCTTGTCACCCAAATTTCAAATGCGTTTATCGTTTATTCGACCTACATGGTCGAAGTTTACCAATTCACATGAAAAACATATTTCACTAAACTTATGTCTTAACAAACAAAGCATATTTTTTATTGCACTTACGATCTTTGGTAGAAAACTTATAAACAAATAAATAAGAACTTTTCCATTTCATTGTAGCCAAAAAGTATCCACTTTGATCAATATTTTATTTTCCATAATATAGGTACTTAATGAAAATACGGTAATGCAATAAATACAATAGGGAGTTTTTGAACCCCTTAAAATTTACGTTATCGTTATGGTTATTCTGAATACAGTTATTTGATACAGCACACTGTGCGTATTAGTGATGGGCCATTCGACTCTTTTCAATGATTCGTATCATTCGAATCGGATTACAAAAAGATTCGTACCAATGATTCGTATCAAACAAAATTTCTGTACACCTAACCGCACACTACATTTCAGTATCGTATCGTAGCGTACAGCGGGTACAGCCGTACCCTAGACCCTAGCCGCTGGCCTGACTAGTATCACAGATTATAGATACTAGTATAATTTATACCACTTTATACTAGTACCAATGTGTCAAATAACTCGCTACACTGTACGGTGTGTGCGCGCGCAGTGATGTTTTGTACATACTCAGTGGCGCAGTGGTACGAATCTTTTTAAAACCGATGATCCGTACCATACGAATCACGAAATTGATTCGTATAATTTGTACGAATCATACGGATTCGACCCATGATATAATATGTAAGTATTAATAGAGAGTTTTTGAACCCCTTAAAATTTACGTTATCGTTATGGTTATTCTGAGCATGCGCAGTGTCGAAAATTATACTATTTCTGGTACTGCGCATGCGCAGAATAACGATAACGACGTGCTAAAATTAGAGAGTTTTTGAACCCCTTAAATTCTAGCACGTCGTTATCGTTATTCTGCGCATGCGCAGTGCCAAAAATAGTATCATTTTTGGCACTCAGCATGCGCAGAATAACGATAACGGTAACGACGTGCTAAAATTTAAGGGGTTCAAAAACTCTCTAATACCTAATTGTTACGTTTAAATCTTAAAATTTGACAACTCAACTGATATGACAATTTTCATACATAACCTTACAATATTTGAAAAGAGTTTGAAACACTGGAAAATTTGCTACTGCTTGAGGGGGCAGGGGAATGAAAAATTGGTACTGTTCAGGTACATCAAACTTTTGAACGTGGAACGCTGAAGTACAGTTCAGGAGCTCTGTAGAGCGCTCTGGAGCGCTCCAGGAGTGGAGCTGGAAAGCGCCTATGGTCACAAAAAGAGAGTTGGAATAGAACACGCAGCAAAAAAAAATTGTACCAAATAGCGAAACTAAACCCCTAAATATTTTATCTAGGACTAAACCATAGACAAGGGATTGGCGATGTTAGGTTGATTGTTGGTTAGGTATCTCACTACTCAATCTCAAAAGTTTTAAAAATAAAAAAAATGTGAATATGTTAAAATTTCAAAACTTAATGTGGCATGTGGCGTGGCATACACACGTATAGTTTAGCACGCGTGCTTACCTGAACGCTCCCAGGCTCGCGTGCAAGTGCGACGTGTGTATGCTAAAACCAGTGATGTGCCGGATACTTATCCATTTATAATTAACCGGATAATTACCGATAATTATCCGTCAGCTAAAAATCCTTTCAAAATTAGCAGGCTAAATATTATAGTACCAATAGTAATAATTGCCTTATATATGAAGATAAATTGGAACTTTTATTTATTTTTTTAATTTGTATGATTATTTTTATTTTTTATGTACTTAACTAAATGATGAGGATTGCGGTATTATAAAATAAAATACAAAATAATCGGTAGGTACCTCTAGATTTAATTTCTCCCACGGATTTCTTAAAATAAACTTTAAGAAATCCGTGAGCTGGGTAAAACAACTTCATCCGAACCATATATATAATACTATAATAGTAGTATTATATATATGATCCGAACGCACTCCAGGTGACCTTTAAATTGTTTATTTACTTTTATTTACAAAAATATTTAAAAGTACAAACACAAATTTACTAATAAGTAAAACTGTGTCTGTTCCTTTATATATAAATGCAAATCAACGTAAAAGTAAAAAAAAAATCACAAACGTATTTAAAATTTTTATTTAATTACAAAAAATACATAGACAAGTTTTTCTAACTTTGCCTCTATTTCTTTCATGTACCATTAAGTGTCAAGTACCTAACTATTTGGCAGATTAGACTCAAACATATAATGCTTGTAATGTCTTCTAATCTGCCACATAGGTACGTGATATTTTATGATGGAGAGGGGTAGTGAAAAATATAGGCGATTATGATGGATCACAAAAACTTAAAAGCTATCTGAAATAGTATAAATATATGTTTTACATCTTTTGCTTTAACTACCAGTATTACATTAATAGCAAGTTTTGAAACTTCTGCTCTCAACATCCAGTTTGTCTTAAATAGACATTTATGGATATGGATTTTCAATGAAAATACATTATCTGCTTGCATAGTATAGAACTAATATTAATGTATTTCTTCAACATTACATTGTTTTCGTTGCTTGATAACTCTACTAAGAAATTTAGATAGTTCAGTAGTGATTTCACAATCAAATAATAAAGACATTGTAGAATTATTGCGACTATAAAAATGTACTAATGTTTGTGTTTACGGTTTGCCTTATGTTAATATGCAATATGCAACATACACAACACATATTAAACCTGTTAAAAAGTTGAAAACAGGTAAAAGTGATTGTTTCAAATAGCCATGTACCATTGCAGAATATAAATTGGTAAGTATTACGAACAAAACAATTTTTAACACATTAACATTATAAAACCATTTAAAAAACTACTATTCTATATACAAATAAGACCTACTTATTAACAGTGATAATAACTTACTTGTCTATATTTTCTTATACGTGTGCCTGCAATAAAGGCAAGTTTTACGTATTGTTACTTTCACGCCACTAATTTCACTTTCGTCATTACGAATATGTAATGAACTGCCATTCTGATGTTCAATACGATAAATGTAATGACACTACTAACAAACTCCAAATAATGAAAGTAAACGAGACACTTTTTACACAATACACTGAAAATATTTTATTTCGTCCTTGCGGCTGAAGATTAGTTACACGACTCTTTCAGGTGTAAATTGCAGTGTAGGTTAAAATAAATCACATCAAATCATATCTTACTTCGATAGGTTGATACAGTTTTCAACATCATTCAAGAATACATTTTCCTACTGCTATTACGTTTTTGCAACTGTTAGAATGATGCAATGGTATTCATAAACACTTCTTTTTACTTTTCCAACATTTTGTTCGATATGTTGCATCAACTCATAATTGTAAATTATTTCTGGAACTACTATACCTTTCGCATTATACGAGTACCTCAAACAGCTAGCAATCCTTTGATTTACCTATAATTATATTAAAAAATGTTAAAACAAAATGATGCAATTATATTTTCAGTTATTTATTGAATTGAAATTAGATACATTACATTGGATCGTGAAACTTGCTATAAGAATAATAGAAATAGTAAAAAAATCAATACCAAAACATTTTGATGTGCCTAATGATATTAATAAAATAAAAGTAACAAGAATGGAGAAGCCCTTATGACTAACTGTTACTCATATGGAGAAGCCTATTACAGGTACTAATTTTAGTTTTCTTAATTTTACTTAGTTATTCTTATGGCAAGCTGCATAAATCCAGCGGAAGCATAAAGAATAATTTTAGACAGGTTCTAAGATATATTGAAAATCTACAAATTAAATCATAAGCTTCTTTACTTACATTGTAATAATAATGTTTTATTTTAATTTAATTTTATTCATAATAATAATATCCTCCATTTTATTTGGACAAACACAAAATCCAGGGTGGACAGGACGGCTTAGTGTAGAAATTTTAACCAACTTTGAAGATAAAAACGAACTAGAAATTTTCCTTCCCCTTACCTCATACTTCGGTTGCAGGGACAAAAGATCCATGCTGCTAAAGTACCTATTACACTTGCACAGCCCTGATACTAAATGTTCTTCACTCATTTTAAAAACCATGGCGATTCCGAATATTGAATATATTTAAAAAACATAAAACCAACCTCCAAAAGTCCAAATTCTATTTACAAACAACGAAACAAGTTCGACTATGACTATAGATTAATAATTTATAATAATTTGGTCTAGATTGTCGAATAGTGGTCGACGTCGACACGTATCGTATCGAGCATTGTGAATCCGGGGGGATCACGCCATGTAGAATTCTATTTCGGTAACGGATATATATATATATATATAGCAGAACAAACAAGCAGCAGTTTTTTTGTATTTAATTGAATATGTACATAGATATACTTAATGGTGAATGCATATAACTGAAATTTAGTTCAATTATTAGATGATTTATTAAGTTAACAGTAATAACTAACAAAAAACAAAACTAAGAGGTTATGATTTTCTTTCTTTCTTATTTCTTAAATTCAAAATTCAAGCTTCCCATAGAAACACGATATGGTTTACTATGAATGCTTCCGTATTCCGTTTTGTGGCGCTTGTACAGAGGTACAGTAGGGCAAGTACTAAAACCGCCGCAAGTTATAGGATCTCTGTACTACAAAAAGGGTGGACAAGAAAATAGGGCATTTTTTATTAAGGTAATACGCAATAACTTTTAAAAAGCGCCCTTTCAAGTTGCAGGGACCATGGAAGAATTGGAACTAAAAATAATATTTCATTCCATATTGCAAAATAAACAGTTGATAATGTAGGTCATCACATGGTTAAAAACTCAGTAGATAATACAGGGAATTAATTGAGAGGGGACCTGTAAATTATTTATAGTTGTATTTACATTTATTTACATAAATATTTAAAATAACAAACACAAATTTACTAAATAAAACTGTGTCTGTTCCTTTAAATATCAATGCAAACGTAAAAAAACCACAAAAGTATTTTAAATTTTATTACAAAAGTACGCCAAAAAGTTTTTCTAACTTTGCCTCATTTTTTTCATCTAACATTAAGTATCAAGTAACTATTTGACAGATTAGACTCAAACATATAATGCTTGGAATGCAAGGAATTTATATACGGAATGTTATTTTCTAATCTGCCATGTAGTTACGTGATATTTTATGACGGAGAGGGGTAGTGAAAAATATAGGCGATTATGATGGGTCACAAAAATTTAAAAGCTATCTGAAATAGTATAAATGATACGACTAAGCCTCACAGAGCAATAGTCAGAGAGCAACGGTGCAATTTAGTGATGACTGTACCAAATTTGGAAAGTTTGCTGTAGTTTAGTTATTAATGTAAATAAAATATTGAAATTTGGCAGTATTTATACAGTATTGACACAAATGTTTCGTTACGTGAACCGTCACCCCTCCCCGCACTCCTTGGGGGTGACGCGGAGGACTTGGTGAAATCGGCTATTATCACTTAAAAATAATTTACTAACTTCCTGTGTGTAATCTACTGTGTCTTTCCGATGTTAATCCACATATAGAAGACCTTTTAAATGAAAAACAAACGCAACCCCCACATTAATTAATAAATGAACATATATTTAGTTATTAGTTTGTTTTATTACATGATGTAGTAAGTATGATGATTGTAACTTTAGGTTTATTATTTAATAAAAGGATTTTTTGTATGGATGCCTTTTTTTTTTTGACAGATTGTGACCCCCTCTGTACCACTCGTGGGTCTTGAGACCGCATAAATAACATGTTTACCATTTTATCTCTTAAGGATCATTATGTGTCAACATGTGACTTTTCAATTGACGTATCCTCTTTGCCTTGTGACCGCATAGATCACATATAAACCATTCTACCTCTGAAGGATTCTTGTGTCAGGCTGTGCTTCTTCAAATAACTTTTCAACTTGTTTATAGTTGCATAAATCACGTTTATAACATTTTATTTCAGAAGGATCTTTGTGTGTCCGTGTATGTTTCATCAAACCACTTCTCTGCTTTGACTTGAAGCCGCATAAATCACATTTATACCATTTTATTTCTGAAGGATCCTTATGTGTCAGCATATGAGTATTCAAATGGCTTTTCTGCTTTGATTTATAGTTGCATAAATCACATTTATACCATTTTATCTCTGAGGGATCCTTATGTATCATAATGTGCGGTTTCAAGTTCCTACTGTGCATCGACTTGTAGCCGCATAAATGACATTTATACCATTTTATCTCTGAAGGATCCTTATGTGTCAGTGTGTGCTTCGTCAAATAATTTTTCAACTTTGATTTATAGTTGCATAAATCACATTTATACCACTTTATTTCAGAAGGATCTTTATGTGTCAGTGTATGTCTCCTCAAACTACTTCTGTGCTTTGACTTGAAGCTGCATAAATCACATTTATACCATTTTATATCTGAAGGATCTTTATGTGTCATCATGTGAGTTATTAAAGTAGTATTCTGTTTTCCTTTATAGTCACATAAATCACATTTATACCATTTTATCTCTGAAGCATCCTTATGTGTCAGTGTGTGCTTCCTCAAATAACTTTTCAACTTTGATTGATAGTTACATAAATCACATTTATACCATTTTATCTCTGAAGGATCCTTATGCATCAGTGTGTGCTTCCTCAAATAACTTTTCAACTTTGATTGACAGTTACATAAATCACATTTATACCATTTTATCTCTGAAGGATCCTTATGTATCAGTGTGTGGTTCCTCAAATATCTTTTCAACTTTGATTTATAGTTACATAAATCACATTTATACCATTTTATCTCTGAAGGATCTTTATGTGTAATCATGTGAGTCCTCAAATGGCTTTTCTGCTTTGATTTATAGTTGCATAAATCACATTTATACCATTTTATCTCTGAGGGATCCTTATGTATCATAATGTGCTGTTTCAAGTTCCTATTGTGCTTCGACTTGTAGCCGCATAAATGACATTTATACCATTTTATCTCTGAAGGATCCTTATGTGTCAGTGTGTGAATCGTCAAATAACTATTCCACTTTGATTTATAGTTGCATAAAACACATTTATACCATTTTCTTTCAGAAGGATCTTTATGTGTCAGTGTATGTCTCCTCAAACCACTTCTGTGCTTTGACTTAAAGCCGCATAAATCACATTTATACCATTTTATCTCTGATGGATCTGTATGTGTCACCATGTGAGTAATTAAAGTAGTTTTCTGTTTTCCTTTATAATCACATAAATCACATTTATACCATTTTATCTCTGAAGGATCTTTATGTATCAGCATATGAGTCTTCAAATGGCTTTTATGCTTTGATTTATGGTTGCATACTTCACATATATACCATTTTATCCCTGAAGGATCCTTATGTGTCAGCATATGCACCTTCAAATTGTTTTTCCGCTTTGTCTTGTGATCACATAAATCACATTTATACCACTTTAAAGAATCCATGTGGGTCAACATGTGAGTCTTCAGAAGACTTTTCCTCTTTACCTTGTGACTGCATAAATCACATTTATACCATTTTATCTTTGAAAAATGTTTATGTCTCATCATGTGCTTTTTTAAAAGACATTTGTTCTGTGAAACATAGTTGCACACAGTGCACTTGGATTGTTCCATTTCCAAATCAATGTCGTCAACCAATAACATGCTTTCACAATATCTTTTTCTCTCGTCAAGACTGAATTCATTTAACTTCAGATCTGGTGACGACTGCAATCTGAAAGAAAAATGAACCAGTCATTACAAATTGGATTAAAAGGCCAATAATATGCACTAAACCTGAAATAATTTTATGACAAATGTAATATAAAAATGTTAAAAATATACATGCGCATCTGAAATGTTAGGAAAATGGGGTATGTTCTGAAGGGACAGCAAGTAACATTGGCGAGAGGGCCAGACCCCAAAAAATGTACTAGAAATGTTATACGTATTTTTCCTGTCTAGCGTCCAATGATTACTTATTAATTCCAAAGGAATGTCTTTGGAATTAATAGTCAATAAATACTTAGATATTTCAATAGTAGTTGACATACTCGTATACCATCTAGAAACACGCAATTTTGCGATTACCAAACCAAGTAGTAACAGCACCAAGTGATAATAAGTTTAACTGTAACTAAACTAGGAGTAGGGTTTCAAGTTCCCAAAACCCTATATTTGGAGGGTTGACGTACCTGCCAACTAACCTCCTATGCAGCATATATATATATATATATACAGGGTGGTCCACCGGGAACCAACTCGATCTATATATGGAAAACTATTCATAGGAAAATTTTGAAAATTTGACAGTATACTAATGTCGGTGGGGGCAACTCGCCTAAAATATTCTCAAGATGGTGGCACTTCCGGTTATACCGGAAGTAGATGCCAACTTGCTTATTTTAAATGGAACACCCTATATATTACCTCATTTTTAGATTCTACGTAAAATTCTAGGTAGATTTCATGTATCATGTCCTATACCTAAGTCTAAGCGTTTTTACATTATTTAAGTTTTTATGAGAGAAATGACGTTTGCAGGCCCGAAAGCAGTTATCCATTTTTCTTAAAAGGAAGCCTTTATTATTTAATTTGGGGTGGGTTCCTTGTTGGAAAGAGCCTATTTTAATAGAATTTTTATAATATTTCAATAACTATGAATACAGAGTGTTCAAAAAAATAGGTTAAAAAGAAAATTGGGAAAACTGCAAAAAATCAATTTTTTCAAATGGGAACCCCAAAATTTTATGGTTTAATCTTATTTAGCATTAAAAATAAGAGTAAGTTTGTGTATAGTTGTCTATCCCGAAAATTCTTAGTTTTCGAAATATTGCCCGTTTAATATTTTTATTTGGTAATTTTGCTTCGTATTTTAAATTCAGTTACTCTTAGTTGGCTGTGACAGCGTTAAAACACAATCAAAATAAATGCTAAACAATGTATTAAGCTGTTATTCGCCATTTGCAAATTATTAATAATTATGCCAGGGCACTTTGAACAGCAAGCGGCACATTTTCTAAATAGTTTGTTTCAAAATTTTGGAGAATATTCAAATAGCCTTCACCTATAATTTAATAAGCACATTTTATATTTAGAATGATTGAAAATCATCTAACTTACCATTCAAATTTTACTGATAAAAATGTGGCCGACGCTATCATTTCTTATCGCACAATAAACATTGAACTGCCAAGATTCTTGAAAATTTTGCTCCCTAAATACATTTAAATTTGAATCACTCCAATAATGGGAATTATGACGATTAAAGGCACCATTTTTCGTAAATTTAGCTTCGTCTGTCCAAATGATATTGTCCAGAAAAAATTGTTTCCTTGCGCCCAAGTTACCATAAATTCACAGAATGCCACTCGTCTTGGAAAATCAGTTTCTTTTAGATGTTGGACTATGGAAAATGCGTATGGTTTAAATTTATGTTTGCGAAAAATTCTAAGAATTATTGTTTTGGATAACCCTAACTCTAACGCAGCTTGTCTTAGAGACATTGTCGGATTAGCGGCGAAATATCCCAAAATAGCTATTTCAATATTCTCATTATAAGGAGAGGTTTATTTCTTTCCACTATTTTCTTGACGGATCCAAAGTTCTTGAAATTTTCTATAATTTGTTTAACAGCAAATCGTGATGGTTTCTGTTTTTGCGCATATCGAAGGGCAAATGTGTCACATGTTCTTGATATAACTTTATCACATTCTCCATAAATAATAAATAAGTTTAAATAATTTTCATTTGTATAATTTAAGCGCCCCGGCATGATTATTAATAATTTGCAAATGGCGAATGACAGCTTAATACATTGTTTAGCATTTATTTTGATTGTGTTTTAACGCTGTCACAGCCAACTAAGAGTAACTGAATTTAAAATACGAAGCAAAATTACCAAATAAAAATATTAAACGGGCAATATTTCGAAAACTAAGAATTTGCGGGATAGACAACTATACACAAACTTACCCTTATTTTTAATGCTAAATAAGATAAAACCATAAAATTTGGGGGTTCCCATATTGAAAAAATTGATTTTTTGCAGTTTTCCCAATTTTCTTTTTAACCTATTTTTTTGAACATCCTGTATTCATAGTTATTGAAATATAATAAAAAATTCTATTAAATAGGCTCTTTCCAACAAGGAACCCACCCCAAATTAAATAATAAAGGCTTCCTTTTAAGAAAAATGGATAACTGCTTTCGGGCCTGCAAACGTCATTTCTCTCATAAAAACTTAAATAATGTAAAAACGCTTAGACTTAGGTATAGGACATGATACATGAAATCTACCTAGAATTTTACGTAGAATCTAAAAATGAGGTAATATATAGGGCGTTCCATTTAAAATAAGCAAGTTGGCACCTACTTCCGGTATAACCGGAAGTGCCACCATCTTGAGAATATTTTAGGCGAGTTGCCCCCACCAACATTAGTATACTGTCAAATTTTCAAAATTTTCCTATGAATAGTTTTCCATATATAGATCGAGTTGGTTCCCGGTGGACCACCCTGTATATACAGAGTGAGTTTTATGTATGGAACGCCTCAATTATCTCGGAAACGGCTTGCCCGATTTTTATGAATTTTGGTTTATAAGGGTTTTGTAATATGGCCGATATTATTGTGGCATTTACATTGTTGTCAGATCTTTCGTTTTTTCGGAAATATACTGAAATTTGTAATTTCAAATGGATCACCCTATATATTTTTTTGTTTTTGAAATCTCTAAGAAATTTAGAATATTTTTCATGTAATGCTCCCTATACCTAATTGCCATAATTTCGGAGTTACAGCTACATTTGCAATATCTCCGCCAAAGTTAAAATATTACATCAGGGCGGCTATGTCTGTGACAAAAACAATTTTGACGTTTTAATAAACTATTATTGTTGGTGTTTATTGAAAGTTACAATGGACCGTTTATCTGAGAAAGAACGAATTGAGATTTTAATGATATTAGGATATGGTGATGTGCGTAGAAGTCAACAGGAAACGTGTAATATCTTTAATAATTTATATCCTAATAGAAATCCCATAACAAGATCTACTGTGAGTAAGTTGTTACAAAAAGTTTAACCAAACTGGAGCCATAAAAGATTTACCGAAATCAGGGCGTATAAAAACTGCAACAACTGAAGACAAATCTTTAGATGTTTGTGTTATGTTAGAAGATCCACACTTGAGTACTAGACAAATATCCAGGGAAGTTGATATTTCTCAAACATCCATAATGAAAATTTTACATGCCAATAAATTCCATCCTTACAAAGTAAGATTGGTTCAAGAGTTGTCAGATGATGATTTCGATAGACGTGAAGAGTTTGCCGACACAATGATGGAAAATTGTTACGATCAAAATAATCCAAATGTTTTAAATAATGTTATGTTTTCCGATGAGGCCACTTTTTGTATTGATGGAAACGTAAATCGGCATAATTGCAGATACTGGTCACGTAACAATCCTCGTTGGATGAGAGAATCCCACACCCAATTTCCACAAAAGATTAATGTATGGGCTGGAATAATAGGCGACAAAATAATTGGTCCTTTTTTCATTGAAGGAAACTTAAATGGTCCTGCGTATTTAAATTTATTACAGAATATTATACCTGAGTTGGCTCGGTTATTTCCAAATCTAACTAAGTATTCTCAATTGCCTGTTAATTTAGAAATTTTATTATTTGAAACTTTCAGACAATAACAATGTCCCAAATAACAATATTTGGGTGCAACAAGATGGAGCTCCACCTCACTATGCGCGTGACGTGAGGCAATACCTAAACGATGTGTTTCCCAGAAGATGGATTGGAAGGCGTGGTTTTATCGAATGGCCCCCGCGATCACCCGACATGAATCCTTTAGACTATTTCCTGTGGGGTCACTTAAAAAATATTGTTTATAAAACCAAACCTGCCAATATTCAGGAATTAAAAGATAGGATTACCACAGAGATAAGAAGAATTGAGCAGTCAGGAATGTTACAAAATGTACTGCAAAGTTTTAAACATCGCATGGCTTCTTGTATGGAAGTAAACGGACAACATTTTGAGCATCAGCTGTAACCGCCTTTACTTTATGTTTTCAAAAGATCCTATGGGATTTCTATTAGGATATAAATTATTAAAGATATTACACGTTTCCTGTTGACTTCTACGCACATCACCATATCCTAATATCATTAAAATCTCAATTCGTTCTTTCTCAGATAAACGGTCCATTGTAACTTTCAATAAACACCAACAATAATAGTTTATTAAAACGTCAAAATTGTTTTTGTCGCAGACATAGCCGCCCTGATGTAATATTTTAACTTCGGCGGAGATATTGCAAATGTAGCTGTAACTCCGAAATTATGGCAATTAGGTATAGGGAACATTACATGAAAAATATTCTAAATTTCTTAGAGATTTCAAAAACAAAAAATATATAGGGTGATCCATTTGAAATAACAAATTTCAGTATATTTCCGGAAAAACGAAAGATCTGACAACAATGTAAATGCCACAATAATATCGGCCATATTACAAAACCCTTATAAACCAAAATTCATAAAAATCGGGCAAGCCGTTTCCGAGATAATTGAGGCGTTCCATACATAAAACTCACTCTGTATATATTATATTTGTTGATTCAAAAGGATTTTACCTTTAATACATTTATTGCAATCGCAGAAATATGTTTTGCTTCAGATAATGAGATGATGAAGATTCAACTTTACCTCCAAAATCCTCCGGTGTTTTCTAGAAACTGTTCCTGGCTAAATGTGGCTTTACTATCCACTCCTCCTAGTTTCAAAATAGAGTAGAGATGTGAAGCAATAAAACTCTTACAATCTAATAGGTCAATTGAAAAGCCTTACCATGTAGATACAGAACCTTTTTGTTTGTTTCGGTTTGCTTCCAGTTAAGAAAAATATAAATATAAAGACAAAATTGGAATCTTGAATTTAACAAATCAAAGTTATTAGGCAATACCTGTAATCTTCAAGTATATTTAAAACAACCGTATCAAGTCGCATTGACACATTTCTTTAAATATTCATAAAAACTAATTAAAATAGTTAAAATATCCATGGCTACTTTGAAGTGTCACTTTCTTCCCCATTAACCATCTATCGCAATATTTTATCGCACAGAAATATTGTAAAATATGAACTTATGTAAAGTTTACATTGGTTTTTTCTACAACTTGGGAAAAATATTTTTCAAATCCATAATAATTCGTTTATTATGCAATATAAATACTAGCAGTACCTAAATTGAAAGTTCTATTTTTTCACGATGTGTCAATGTCTATTTTAACACCGATTGTAATATGCATGTTTTGACAATCTTTATTTACCTGTCTATAAATCCATCTGGTTCTGATTTGATTTCAATTTCTTCGGCTTTTATCAAGAACTGCTTGCCCTCTTGCACACTTTCTTCGGACGTCAGTTGAATATCTTCAGTTTTAACTGGCAACCTTCCAGCTTCATTGTCACATAAATGTTTTCGCTTCTCTTCCAAATCAAGACAACTTTTTATAAAACCGCTATGGATGCCAAGGCAATCAAAACATGACTTGCAAATCACAGGATCTTTGGTGGCACCAAAATTCTGTAAAACAGTACATTTACATTTGTAAAAAACTCTCTGGTCTTATTATTTCATAAAAACCACTTTCTTTTGTGACCCTGGCTTAGTTAACTGTTTACAAAACAAAATCAATTCTATATTATCTTTAACGATTAATAACCAAAAATAAAACATCAATTAAACTATTTATTCCTTTTCAAATTTTAGGTACTGAAACATTAAAACTGAAGTTTGTGAAAATATTGTATTTCAGTGTTCCCTTTAGCTTTTTTTTCCTTTAAATTTATTTTATGAAACCATTATTTTGATGAAAAATCATCTATTAATGCGTATCTTAAAACTTATTTATGAATCCTCAATTACTATTTGTACAACACATTATTACTTGATTTGTATAAGTATGTGTTGCCGCAATTATTATATTTTGAAAATGTCGATCCCGCTATATCCGGATGAAGCACGAAGTGTTGCCCCCTGTATGTCGATCCCAGTGAGAAACAAGCTTCACTAGATGAGGCCCATACTCCCATAGGATTGGCTGAATATTTTATTTGGTATAAATCCAGTAAATTTAAATCTTCGTCGTCAGGATGAACGAGCGGTGTTGATTTAAACACGATTTTGTTTTCATTTCTAAATAAGTCCTTAAGATGAGTGCCCGAGGACGTGCACGATGTCACAATGGCCGTGTCCGCGCCACCTTCGATAACTTCTGCAAGCCTATGGTTGCAGACTATACCAACCAGTGCAGGTGGCTGTCACAGCACACTTACGTCGGATTTATTATTATGGTGTTAATATAAACAATGATACGAGGATTTGGCTTAACGAATGATAGTTTAAGATTGGGACCATTTCCTTATATGCATATAGGAACACGATAAGGGAATCCAATTGTATACTTAAGTTCTAGTCCACTAGCAATATCAATATCAGTATGCGTTTGTTAGTTATAATCAGTGGTGTTCGCATTAACATGTCCAAGCGGTCAAAACCTAAAGTCGCCTAAAGGTACGGTTTAGGTTGGTACTTAATGCACGACAAAATTTCAGTTTCAACACATTACTAAACTAAATTCATGGACCAAACGTGGCTTCCTCTGCTGCAGAAGGATGTTACCAGTAGAAAATTAATAATACATAGTGATCAGTGCATGTGATAAGGATGCAATGATAATTTGAATTAAAAATGTCAATCTGACAAAAAAATACTTCTTATTATACAAACGTTTTACTGACGAAGAGTTGAAGATAAACTTGAAACATTTAGGAAGAAGCTAGTGAAGTGTTTAATTTCTTTTAAATTTTATTATACTAATTATTTTATTTAGACATATTTTAGAATATGACAAAATTTTGTTTAAAACTGAAAAACCACTGATGAAATTTAGTTACTTTATGGAATATTATTTAATTACATATTATGCAGTGGTTTTTTGGGACAAACTTTAGAAGTTTGCCTTGATACTGCACTTTGAATATTTAATTTGTAAGCTTTCCTCCTTTTTGTTATTTTGCAGGTGGTGTAATCCCAAAAGAAACTATGAATTTACCCCCTTATTATGTCTATGGAATTTACTTCATTTCATGACACACAACACAACTGTCGTCCATTTCTAGACATTCATGAAAAGAAATTACATCGCCGGACTCGATGAACAATATTTGTTAAACTTCGACTGCTAATATTATCTGAATTATTTGTAGGAGATGCCGAAAACAACTACAAAAGCGTTGGTTAAGAATTTTTAAATTTTTTTCTCATTTCACACTGCCCTTTGGGCTCCTTTTTATTCTTTACGCTGTGGATACTACGTGAGCGCGGGTTAAGATTTTTTTTAATTTCCTACTTCACACTGCCCTCTTTATACTGTGGATGTCAGGTCTGCGTGAAGCGCAGGTTAAAATTTTTTTTTAATAATTCCTTAATTTTTCAAGATTTTCACTTGTAATCTTCCTAGTGATTGAATTATTTTCGGAAATTTATCCGAGGACACAAATATTTTGAAAATTATCCCGAGTCGCAGACGAGGGATAATTTTCTTAAAATATTTGTGACCCAGGAAAAATTTCCTGTATTAATTCAGTCACAAGCAGGATTCGGTGAGAAAATTTCGAACCTATTAAAATTTTAGAAATATTGATCATTTTTATCCCGAATGAAAAAAATTTAAACAAAAAAAGTTCTCACTCAATAAGGTGATCAGCTTCAGAAATATAAGTAGGTGTTAGCCACAATAGACAACATGGTCGTGTTGAAGGGTCTGGTTTTCGGCTTACTCACTTTTGAACCTAACCTAACCTAACCACACTGATTTAAGGAATTCCTGTATGGGCCAATATTTAGCCATTATACATATACATCAGTTATATTTCCTTTTAATTATATTTTATATATTTTGCGGTGTTTCCACAAAATAACATTTTTAACAATTATTAGAAAAATATAAATATAAATAAAAATATTCACGACCTGGTAGTGTAATCTCTATTATTGCTATTAACATCAGACTACTCACCAGTTCTGGTATATATATTAAAACCATATACTTTTCCACTTCATGAAAAGAAATATATTCACCGCTTACTAACAGCATACATAATCGACATATTTTTTGATCATTGAAAACATTTGCTAATTGTTCTTTTCTTTTATCCTTCCAATATATCTCTTGCAAGTCGATGATGGTTTCAGAATTAACATAGGGAAAGATAGCATCTTCAGTGTCCAAACATATCGACTTAAATTTCAATGCTGCACACACTTTTTCATAACAATAATTACATATAAAATATTTAATCTTGTTATCCAAATTCTGAAATAATATAATAATAGTAATAATAATGTTTATTTACATTAGCAATTACAAAATGTATGATTAATTTAAAAAATTCCAATGTAGATTTGATAAATATATTTCTACGGTCTCCATAAACTTCCTGTTAATTCTGTGGTACCTATATCACACCAGCACCCTTCCTCTGCTACCTGCTACTATTCTTATGCAACAATGATTACAACTATTATCATTTTGCAACTATTATAATAACTCTCATTTATATCTACTTACCTGCTTCAGCAAAAGTATATCTAACATGTAGCTTGTCAGTGTTTCCATTGATTTGAAATTTACATCAGTTATAGTTTTAAAGCACAACCTGCAATACTGTTTTTCGTAATATTCCATCGTGGCATAACTTGGCATAACTACTGCAATTACTAATAATAATAATAATTAATAGATAAGAACAACGTACACGTACGTTGATAAGAATCCTTGAGTTCTTTGGATAAGGTGATAAGAAGGATAAGAACTATATCCTTTTTCTATGGAACTAAGAACTCCTTGAGTATGTTCTATGGTACCTTAGTCAATTATGCGCATGCGCACGAATTCCGTGACATCCAATAAGCATGCAACATAAATATATCATCTCTGTCTACCGACTTCTTTTAAAAAAAAGTTGAAAAGTCTGTCAACCTATAAACAATGGTCAGCTTCCGTATCTATGGATATCGACAAAATCTGCGCATGTGCAAATAGAACAAAGGGTCTGTATAGCTCTATATACTATATCTTTTCTTTTGTTCTTTAATGTTCGGAGAAACCAAGAACCCTAAACAAAGAAGGACTGATCAATCAGTAACAGCCAATCACATATGTTTATCACTTATGTGACGTCAGTGGATTCCCTTTAGCGGGAGATTTGAAATTTAAATATCCTCTTTGTTTTAATTTGACAACTTTAACCTTTTAACATAACCTATATATGTCACATTGTCATGTAGAATGTCTCGGTTGTCTTTGGAATGTCATCACTGTCATCAGTCATGTCATCATATCAAAGTATTACTGTATCATATCATAGTAATCTGTGCACTGATTAACAAAACACAAGTTATCACAGTTGTCAAATCGACAACGATTTTTGCACAACACACTTCAAATCGTAAGATATATATCGTAAAACACATATATAAGTACTTTAAAATTACATTTAATTGCATTAATACAGTCTCTGAAATAATATTGGGTTGGATATTTTGACTGAAAATTTTTGAAATTGCAATTAGAGGCAAATTTGGCAATAGGGGATCCACTGACGTGTAACGAGAAATCTGTTGAAAATGACCTTCAAATTTTTATGAATGAATTGATCAGTCCTTCTTTGTTTAGGGTTCTTGCGGAGAAACCACTTATAGGCTAACATAAGAAATACGCGATATAGTAGTATGTCGTCAATGATTTTACAATTGTTTTTTAATAGTAAATATTAAATACTATTATAAATAGTGCAGTAAATATTATACACGTCTATAAATTTTTGTTCTTGAATATGCAAATCTTAAACTTTGTATTTACTAAAATGAAATATTCTAATTTTTAGTTTTAGTTTTCTAATTATTTTCACCCTTTAAAACATAGCCGCCCATGCCGTTGGGCACTCTGACAGGAAATTTTAAGAAATTGAGGTTGTGTTTTTTCTAACGACTATTTTATATACTGACAAGTAGACAATTACTTATCTATACATATTTGATCGGAGGTACAAATAAACATCATTATTATTATTATTATCACGTCACCTGGTCTCTGCTTCCGAGCATGTATTTCTAATAAAACAAAGGCAGCCAAATGTACAAATATCTTTACCAGACTTTTTGCAACTTTCACTTTTTCTTCAAATAATTGCGCAAGAAGGTGATCATTCGTTGCTCCTAAAGTCTAAAATAAAACCAATGTAAAAAACTAATAAATATATGAAAATATGGATCAAGGATAAATATGTGGGCAAGTAAATATGTCAAAAAGAAAATCAAGAATGGTTAAAACATATTTAAATATTCATAATTACAATGTACAATATTTTCAACAATCAACAAGAAATATACAACTTTTCTGGATGCCGAATAAAAAAATATAAAATATAGTAGGCCAAAAAAATAAAAGTAAATCTATCTATTAAATAGGTCTAAGACCCTTGCTTGATAAAATAATAAGATTACTATAAATAACAACATTAAAACTTTTAACTAAAGCACATCGAAAGAACTAGATTGAAAATTACAACTACAAAAAAAAAACTTAATCAGAACTTTTTCCTTAATTGCTCATTGGTTCTAAAAAAATATACTTGTAACTATATACTTGGCTAGAAGCTTACTCCCATTTCTGTTCGCATAGATACTTACTAATAAACCTTTATAAACACTAATTCACAAGAATTCTAGTTCATAAAATGTGAATATGGACAAATTCCTAGTGTTTTTGCAGATTTTGGGACTAGTTTTGTGTAAACACTTAAATAACTTAATACTTAAAATACAGTAATTAATAATTCAGATAATTATTTACAAAATGGTGTTTTCTTGAGGATAAGCCTTATTTTGTCCTTTTTTTTTTGAGTAAGTTCCTAACCCAAATTATTAACCGGTGTGTGGTAATTGGGAGTCCTATTGAGAATTAGCGTTACTATTTCTACCTAAATGTGTCAATTTCCTATACATTTAAAATCCGGAAGATCAGTTCCAGGACGATGGAGTGTTCTCCTAGATTATTTGTGGTTATCCTGTGAAGCACCGGGATTAGTTCGTTATCTAAGCTCTTCATGTAGATGGGGGGCAATTTGGAACCATTGCTACCTGCCAAATATGACACCTGAAATATGTAAAAGATGAATATCTTTTAATATATCTTGTCTATCGAATATCACGTCTAAAGATGTACAAAATACAAAATAATATACTACTCCCCTGCCGGATCTTTATATTTGATGATTAAGAAGGATGACAACTTTTCAGGTTTAAAACGACAGTGACGTTTAATATTTCTACAGGGTGTCCAGCATAATGCCTATATAAAATTCCCTGACTTTTCCAGGTTCTCCAGACAAATATTTATTTTTTCAAGTAGTTAAATAGTTTGCATGACAAATAAACAGACATTATTTTATGGTAGAGTTCTAAAAATTACAGGTCATTTATTTTTTGGTTAGTGACCGGACATTAATGACCTGTCACTGACCCGAACATTTTTATATTTTTTCTGAGTTTCACCATTGAATTAGTCTTGCCAAGATGATCAATAGAATATCAAATACTTATATATATATGGAACATGCTTTCCTACTTTTTATAAGATATCGTATTTCTCGTCATAATTCGAATGATGCTAAGTAATCCCAATATTCCCATATTCCGAAGCTTGTAGGCAACCAGTCTAACATATAATTGTATTGAAGGACAACAGATATTTATAAATTCTTATCAACTGTTTTTTTTTGGTTACTTCAAATTTTTATTTGATTTCCTTAGTTGTTATATAGTGCTTTCGGAAAGTAACGAACAAAGTCATTATTTTAGAAATTTAGAAGTTTTCGAAAAAATCCCCTGACATGTCGATTTTGTTTTTAAAAAAGGCACTTTTTGACATACGACCTATATTTGTGACGTCATCATTGTTCGAGATATAACTTCATCGACAATTTTTTTAAATAGCAACCCCCAATTTTGACCACGCCATTTGAAAGAGCGTATCATTCTACATACACATCATGAAAAATTATGGTGTTACATAACAAAAATTTCAAGAAAATAATGTTTGAAGATCTTAAAATTTAATTTTCACAATACTGACAATGATAATAATTATGTAAAAAATCAACTAAATTAAATGTTCAAATTGTGCACCGTTGGCTGCCTGACAGTAGCCAAGACGATTAATAAACTCTTTTTGGACATTATCTATAACTTCAGGAGGTAAACGATGTATCTCGTGACGAATTCTTGCTTTTAAATCTTCTAAATTAACCGGTCTAGTAACGTATACTTTGCTTTTTAAGTATCCCCGCAAGAAATAATCTAGGGGTGTCAAATCAGGCGATCTGGCTGGCCACTCAACGGTGCACAATTTGAATTTACTTTTCGAAAGCACTGCATATTAGTTATATTGTTAAATAAACAAATTACAAGGAAATTTTAATAATGCTACTTTTTACTTTACTTTTCTTAGGTATGTAGAAAATGATGTTTATTTTTTCACCCGATAAGTATTGATTTACTTTCTGAAAATTAACAAGATCCTAAAAGCACTGCTCCTAACAATATAAAAATATTTTGGTGTTGAGAATTTTAAGCAGTAAAAATAAAAAATTTACATAAGCAGCAAACGATAACGAAAATGTCAAATGTATTCTAGTAAAAAATAAAAAATATATAGGAGTAATATATATATTTATTTAAATTTTATATTTAACCGAATATATTAATATAATATAACAAAAATAAGTTATTTCCTTTAACAAACATAAAAAGATAAAAACCAGTAGGTATTTGCAGTTTCTGTTCCCAAAATCAGATCAGTTCATTTCAACTTTTAAGAAAGCAGCTTTATATTTCCGTTAGCCAGTTTAATGTATTGAATTATTTCATTTCCTATACTGTCTCTAAGGATTGGAATTTATGATTTAGGTAATTTATTGTAAACACATTGAAAATAAAACATAATTGAAATAACCTTGGAAATTGGGGTTAGAAATGTTTAAATTGACAAGATTGACATTTATAATGGCGGGAAATTCAAATAGTCATTATTGACCAAAACCGATTTATGTCCTGACCGGTCAGTGACCAAAGGACAGTCATTAATGGCCGTCATTAATGACCACTCACAACTCTATTTTATGGTAAACAAAAATTAATCATTTATAATTTCTAATAATTGCATTGCATAAAAATTACTTTAATAGTAAATGAAATTCAGGACTTGGTTTTATGGAAACGAAATCACATAGGAATTGAGATCAAAACAAAAAGTTGAATAAATATTTCATTATCTAATTGACTAACTAACTTCTATGTACGGAACATAATATCGACATGTTTATATTTTCGTGCACAAACATGCTATTTTTCAAGATTTCATACCTGTAAAATTTATGTAAGAAAACATTTATAAATAATATAAATATTATCATAATTCTAGGAATAGAAGTCGACAGAAAACGAAGTATTTCAAATCTGAAATTATATACTTCTGTTCAAATAAGAAATTCATAAATTCTGCAGCATCCGCGACGCAAATTTTTTGCGTGCTCCCGCGAATCGTCGAAATCAGAGCCGTCTGACAAACCACTGTGTCTCATGAAAAATTCGAAAAAGTAATAAGTTAAATTGTAATATTTCAAGCAAGGTTTTCAAAATTTAAACTCATATGAGCTAAAAACAAAGATCATCAGAATATAGGGTTTTATACAAATATGTGTATATAAAAAGATAAAATCCAGAAATGTCAAAATTCCCTGACTTTTCCCTGATCAATAAAATCCCCTGACATTCTCTTCTAAATATCTCATTCATACTTACGTTATCCACATGTAATGTAGTCCTGATCCCGATCTTCTGGCAGTTATTGGCGACCAGAAGATCAAGATATTTGACCAATGCATCGCAGGTGGCCTTTCCTATGCTCTCTGAGACCCTGGATATGTCGACTGAGTCTTGATTTTTGGGGTTGTCGTCACCGTTCTGAAACGGGAAAAATTAAAATCCTGAAATGTGGACACAGATTTAAACTGGATAATCATGAATAATATATAGATAAGTGGACAATAACCTGAATGATAAATACTTCCGTCCATCTGATAATTCTGCTGCCGTTAACACAGACGTGATTCTTCGCATTATGGACCCGAATCGAGGGTATTCCACCAAGAGGTGTGTTATCTATCGCAGATACTACCCTAAAAATACCCAAAAGAAAAATAATAAATGATACAGTACCAACAAACCCCCTACTCCTTATATCTAATGCTATTTCAATTTAAAAAGTTACATCCCACTTCTGATAATAGCAAATTTGAAACATTTCTAATCAAACGGACCCCCGAACACAATGGGGTATTTTCCTTCAATCGAAATGAAAGTGGAAACCAGTATTTTTATAAAATATATATATTTTTTATATTTATTAGGATAAAAATTATTAACATTAAATCAGTAGAAAATTTTTAATTCAATTTTGAAATTTTATTCTATATTCGTGACGTCACTAAGCGAAAACTAGGGAATATGTATCTATATAAAGAGGCCACACTGATATGTGGCTAGTTTCAGTTTGTAACGACGATAAACGACAGTCGACATTTCGATAATAGACATTTAAAATTTCTTGTTTGTGTTTGGCTTGACAACTTGACATGTTGAATTGTTGTTTTCTTGTGAAGTAAACTTTTATTAAACATGGAGCAAAGTTTTGTAGAGGTTAAGTCCGATAATTTACCGGTTTTAGATCCTTTTATGATAAAGATCCTATAGATCCTTTCAGAAATAAAAGGGATGAAAAATGTAAGGTTAGTATTTAACTTAACAGTATTAATGCAAAGTCGATTAAATATACTCAAAAATTACCTTTACAAATTACGATGTTTTTCTATTACTAATAAATACACTTATAATCAGTCACAGGCAGAGACAACAATTCACAGGTAAAAATATAAACTAAAAACAATGTCTCATGTTTTCATGTTTACCATGATGTTTACCCTAACCAAACAATTCAAACATAAACAAAAGTAAAGTTGTCACGCAGTGACACCAACCACACAAATGAAAATATCCTAGAAATCACTAAAAAATGGCGCAAATTTTGAATTTTCGCTTAGTGACGTCACATAGATATCGCGCACAATAAAAAAATAATTTATGGACTTAAATGAACCGAATATTAAAATTCCAGAAATACGTATCTCTTCTTTTTCCAACTACTTTCCATTGCCCAAGTAAAAAAAAAAATAGGAAAACACCCCATTTTCTTACTTTTAAAAATTTTCAATTTTCTATTGTATACGAGTTGTTTAAATATTTGTTATGCCGGGTCTTCCACGTCATCTAACTAATGATAATTAACATGGGTACATTTCATTAAATTTTATATTTCCAAGACACACTATGAGAAATATTCTTGCTAAATACTTTTGACAACCAAAATACTTAAGTGAAATGCTTTTTTAATTAAAATATCGGTAAAAACTTATTTCAAGTTAATAGAGACACTTTAGATAATTGTCTCAGGGCACACAACAACGGTTTATTGCGTGTGATCTAGGGGTGAAAGATGCCATGCCGCCTTTTAAACTGAAAATACAAAATTTCGGTAGTCCGAAGCCCACTAGTGGCAAATTTTGCAAATTATTTTATTTTTTTTTAATAACATATGATTCAGGAAATGTTGTTGAATTGACTTTCTCTATATAATATTGACATTTCACCGTCCCATACCACACATGGACCCAATAAATCACATGCAAAGCGTTAGCACTCACCCTACATTAAAATTCACGTCGTTCTCGCCCCACTCGATGCTGACCGTCTCATCTGAGGCGGCATTGACACACCCGCACGATATCGTGTGATTCTTCATCGCCCTAAGGCTGTCTCGGATCTGCTGCATATGTTCAGGTAGAACTTGGATCATCAGCCCATCCTCCACGATGTTGGATTTGGCAGTCAGGCCGCTTGTCGACTTTAGCGCGCCGTTGAACACGATGAAGCTCGCTCCGGTAACTGGGGGCAATTAGTGAATGGTGAGTGAAACAATTTCAATATTTACGAGGTATAAGAGGGTGCAAATTTAGTGTGAAATTTTTTGTAGTCTTTTTTGGGATTACACCACCTATGAAATAAAGTAAGTATACCGGAAGTATTCAAAGTGCAGTATCATGGCAAACTTGTACCAAAAAATCTACTGTATAATATGCAATAAAATAAATATTTGATAAATTAACTAATCTTGAAAGGGGTTGGAACCTTTGATGTGAAGATATCACTGACGTAGTTTTCCACATAACACCAAAACACTATACTGCACTCGACGGGGCGTTTCACCAACCAAGTTGGCATCATCTGGAGGTAATTAAAATTAAACCTATCCTAACATTGTGTCCTATTTATACCTAAACTATTTCTACGGTTCAGTGAACCGTCGCGACTGCTCAGTAAACCATTGTGACTGATCAGTGAACTGCTGCGACGGATCAGTGAACCGTGATTTATTAACCAATAAAGCGGGCTATATGGTCCTCTGTCACCATTTATACTATTTTTAAATTTAGCAATTTCCAAACTCTCAAAAACATCCAGCTGTCTGGAATTTGTTACATTCCTAATTAGTCTCAAATTGCTACTAAAGTCAAGACCAGCAAAGTGGAATGACCTCGCCAATCTGGTAAAATGCCGTGATGCATGGGCGTGCGTATTCTGTTTTACCATTGGGCACATTTCAGTTAATATATTCTCGTATACTATTCTATAGAATACTTCTAGTATATATTAACTGAAATATGCCCAGTGGTAAAAAAATACAAATCTAAAAAGATCTTTAGATTTGTCATTAGGTGAAAAATTATTTGCTTTAGCGTAAAACTCTCAAATTGTCCTGAAATTTTGCCTATCCCCCTATTTTATTTATTTATTTATTTATTTATTTATTTATTTATTTATTTATTTACATTACTTGTCTTACAGGATTAAACCCAATTACAAGACAAGGTTACCACAAAAATATACTACTAGGTACTAAATTACATCTGAATATAAACTAAAACACTTAAACATGAAAAATAAACATAGTAAATAATACAGAACAAAGAATACAGAACAGAAAAAAATACGCCAGAATTTTCCATCAGTGAGGTAACAATCTCCGAACTGCAGTACCCGAAATATTGAAGTAGTCAATAGTGATTTGCTTATTATACAAATAAAGCATTGAGTATAAAGGTGAGAACTTTAAAATATTTGTCCTGGGAGTTGAGAGATAAAAAGTATTGAAGTTTCAGCTGTTCTCACGGGGAATATGAAAATTTAATTTACATAATATATTGGGACAGTCAATGACATTATTCATGATATTGAAGAGTGTCGTTTGCAAAAGATATTCCCTTCGCTTCTTCAATAAACAAAACTTAAATTTATCCAGTAATTCATGATGGGGATACCCCTGTGGCGGGTACCATCCTTCCTTTCTCAAATTAATATATTTTAAAAATTTACGCTGTATATTTTCTAATTTATCACTGTAAACATTATAGCCTGGGTTCCAAACAACAGCACCATATTCAAGCCTGGATCTTACATAAGTGATGTATAGTGTCCTGATAACATCAATTTCAACGAAGTCCCGAGTGCATCGTAAAATAAAACCAAATATCTTTGAGGTCTCAGATATAATATTGTCGATGTGAGTACTAAATGCGAGTTTCACATCAAACGTAACACCAAGATCTTTGAATGAGTGGACACGAGAGACTAGGCTGTTATTTAATTTATAGTGAAACGTCAGGGGCAGTGATTTTGATGTAAACGACATAATATTACATTTTTTAGGATTAAGTTGGAGATTATTTACTTCGCACCAATCAGATACTATATCCAAGTCCTCTTGAAGTGCAATGCAATCATCTATATTTACTATTTTCTTGTATATTTTTACGTCATCAGCATATAATAGAAATTTACCTTCAACTTTACATCCAATATCATTTATAAATAGGTTAAAAAGTAAGGGGCCAAGTACAGATCCTTGAGGAACACCTGATGTAGCAAGGTACTGACAAGATCTAGTTCCACTTACTTCGACATACTGAAATCGTTCCTTCAAATATGAATTAAACAAAGCGATTAATGCATTAGAAAATCCGAAATTTTCAAGTTTTATAAGTAATAACCGATGATCCAATCTGTCAAATGCCTTAGTGAAATCCAAGTAAATTACGTCACACTGATATCCACCATCCATTAATTCCGCAATTTCTTGAGTTATCACCAACAGATTAGTAGTAGTCGATCGGCCCTTATAAAATCCATGTTGAAAAGGCGTAATCAAATTCTTAGTAAGAAAAAATATACGATCATGAATAAGAAATTCGAATATCTTGCAAAAGTTGCATATTATTGACACTGGCCTGTAGTTACAGATATCAGATCTGTCACCCTTCTTATATACCGGACAAACTTTAGCTATTTTCCACAATTCTGGAAACAATTTGGATTTTAGACATAAGTTAAATAGTATCTGCAGAGGTTTACCTAAAATAAACCTACAATCACGTATTAAAAATGCTGGAATAAAGTCCGGCCCTGTCGTCAATTTATTTTTAAGTTTCTTTATTGCTGAGATTACCTCATCTACAGAAAACTCATCAATATTAATAGTAGGAAAAAGACATGTATTTTCTATCCCATTAAATGTCTGATTGTTAGACGAAATAGGCGAGTATGACTGCTTAAAAAAATCGGCAAACGAATTTACAATATTGACTGGGGTGCATATTTGTTTTGTGTTGTAGGTCATTTTACTAGGAAGTCCAGCGGTTTCCCTTTTCTTTTTAACAAATGACCAGAATTGTTTCGGATCATGCTTTATTTCCCGCTCCGTATTCTCGATAAACTTTTTGTAGGCATCGTCAACGTCCTTTTTTATTTTTCCCCGTATTATTCTAAATCTGTCTAATTCTCTTATGTTCCCAGATCTTATATAATTCTTATGATGTTTGTGCTTTTGTCTGATAGAGCAAATAATGTCGCGTGAAAACCAGGGGGGGTACTTTCTATTCCGGAATTTACTATACTTAGGAATATGTGCGTCAAAAGAGTCATATAATACACCATAAAAATTCTTTAAAGCATCATCAATATTATTAATATTTCCTAACGCAGACCAGTCTACCTTTAACAGCACTTCGTACAACTCGACAAAATTAGCTTTTTTGAAATTATAATTGTTATCCAAAATTGTTTTAAAATCGTTTCTATAATTTATTGATGAACAATACTTCAACCGTATTGATAGAGCTGGATGATGTCTATCCTCGTTAACGAGTGTTTCCAAAGCACTATTAACGATACAGTTCTCGTTATTATGAATTACTAAATCAAGAATTCGGTTATTAAAGTTCCTTATATTATTACTTTGTATAAAATTCACGCAGTTTAAAAAATCACTAAGAACACTAACAGCGGCATCACATTTTACACCATCGATAAAATCAGAATAAAAAGTTAGATTAAAATCTCCTAGAATACAGACATTTTTACCAAACAAATATTCCAACGACATCAAATAATCAAGACAACTTTCCAGTTTAATATAATTCACAGGCGGTGGAATGTAAACAACAAACACATACATAGAGGAAAATTCAAAATTTATTTTAATCCCCACCAAGTCAATTTCAGGATTAAGATCATTCTGAGGAATATCAAGAATAGATGATTCTAAATGTCGATTAACTGCTATTAGAACTCCCCCACCACGTGTTTTGGTAATTACATTGAAATTTCTGTCCGCACGATATATACTATAACAGTCACTAAATAATTCGCTATTTTGAATAGATGGGTCAAGCCACGTTTCCGTGAGTGCAATTACATCATAGTCCGAACAGTATGTGCTATTCAACATAATCTGTGTTTTTGTTCTTAGTCCACGTGTATTCTGATAATAAACTGAAAGGTGATTGATCGGAGTCTGTTTATTGTTGTTAGTATGAGAACTGGATAAATTTGATACATTGATAATATGGTCGCCTGAACTACCTAACTGCTATTGGGACAAAATGTTAGAGCGAAGTACTTCACACGCTTTTTGATATGCCGAGCATTTGTTGATATCCCAAGAAGCATGCTCAGAATCAATGGTATTGTTGCGATCAGTACTATTAAATTTAACACAATTAGAACACGTTAACGTTTGTGACTGGCAGTCACTGACAGCATGATCCTTACCACATCTAGGGCAACAAGGATCTTTTGAGCAATGTTTAGCCGAATGATTGAATTCATTGCACTTAAAGCAACGAATAACCACAACCCCGTCAAACACTCTGCAAGCATTATAACCTACAAAAACATTACCCACTTTCATGATCCTATCATAGGTACTCCTATCTAACTGAATGACAGCCTGAAAAATTCTGGCGCTCTTTTTTGTTTTACAAATTTTAATTACCTCACAAATAGAATTCTTAGGAAAAACATCTGGGTTAAGTTTTCTCAGAATTGTGACCAGATGCTCTTCATTATATAATTCAGATAAACCAACAATTCTTACTCTAGGGTTTATGCCACGAAGCTCCCGTACTTCATAATCTCCAGCTAAATTATTCTCCGCCAATTCTTTAAACCTTTTGTTCTCAATTGGATTTTTACATCCCACTAAGATGGAACCATTGCTTGCAGGTTTTACTTTGGATAACTGAATATTTGATGTGGATGGATCAATTTTTTCACTAATATCATGCTTAGTCTTCTCGGCAGATTGAGTTTTATTCTTGGGGACGACTAGTACTGCAGGTTGAGTTTTGTTTTTTGCGACTGAAGCATAGCTATTGGGCGAAACTTTTGCATTCGTATTGAGATTAGCCAGTTTCTCAGAAATGACAGAAGTTAGATCTGTCTTGAGACATTCGAAAGCCGCGGTTAGAGAAATAACGGCAGCTTGTACCTGATCATTCACCAATTGTTTTAAACTATTCTGATCAACTGATATGAATTTTGAGACGCATGCATCACACTTCCAGGCCAATCCAGGTACCTCTGAAATCAAATTAGCTACGTCTATTGATTTGTGTACACAATTCACATGAGAGGCACTATTACACTCCGAGCAATAAAGTTTTTTCCGAGAAGTTATCGCATCTTCACAAACAACACAGTTTAAGGTCATATTCCTTAAATTTCCGGCACACTTGCACACCAGATGGTTTATATCGGCTATAAGGGTCTTATATTTTATTGCACTTCGACCGCCTAGAGCTCCAGAGTAACAAGAACACGACCGTCCTCTTCAACAAGCAAACTCTATTTTCGGGTATGCTGAATACAAATCTAAAGTTATTTTTTGTGGACGAATGTAGTTTTTGAGGAAAAATAGCATATTCGAAAATGGTTGTAGACAAAATTTCAAAAAATTTTGATAGTTTTACACTATCAAAATATTATTTCGGTAATTATTTAAAGTAAATAATTACCGAAAAATTTCAGTGGAAAACTATAAAAAAAAAAACTAATGTATACATGTAAAAATGTAATATAGGTACCTATTATCAATTTATATACAATTTTTACCGTTAAGAAACGCGCGCGAAATAACCCAACATCACGCCACTGTTTCCCTACTACCTCGAGCGCAGTCGCTTGTTGGTTCCTGATTCGACCAATCAATGTCGTTGAAGCTCAAAGAAAATAAAGCGTAAATGCAAGAATATGTATGTTAAATAAGGATGAACAGCTTGTCGTCAACTTTACGACTTTCGCAGTTGCCACATATTCGAAAATTCGTTGATATTATTAAGTAAAAGACAAATTAAACATTGTGTTTGCTTTAATAAAGTACAATAGGCATAAAGGACGTTAAAGACAAGTAAAAAAATGGGTAAATAAGGAAATTAATACGTTTCCTGTTTTAAATAAGAATACTTTAGAAATAAATGTGACAACACCGATCTACTCTTTTTCCGGTCATTCCACTTTGCTTAATTTTGGTGTCTACTGTATATGTTTTATGGTTGTCCTTGACCACATGTTGGGCGACACTAGACTTATTTTTTCTACCACATTTAAGATGAGCCATATGTTCCTTGAATCTAGTTTGAATTGACTTTCTAGTTTGTCCAACATATTTTTGATTACAATCTTTACAGCTAATTTCGTAAATCCCCGACTTTTCCTTAGTTTCTATTTTGTCTTTCGGATTGCCTAAAAGTTGTAGTTTATTTTCTGATGAATAAACCACCGATATTCCTATATCTTTACAAACCTTACCAAAACCACGGGTGAAACGAGGTTCGTATCGAATAAATTATATTTGAAACGATAGCTTATGGAAAAGTTAAGATAGGAATGTGCAAACCATTTAGATTTTACAGGGTGTCAAAGTTGCAAAATGTCAATATTCACCTGTCAAGGACATCAATAGGTATAGGACATCCTCCATGAAATGTGTTTAAAATTTCATGTAGAGTTCAAAATTGCAATAATATACAGGGTGTTTCCATTTAAAATAAGGAAGGTGACATCAACTTCCGGTATAACCGGAAGCTTTAGGTGGACACCATTATTTTAGGTGAGAAAGGCATGCCCGAAAACACTATACGCGATTCTTGCTAAGCAATACGCTACCTACTGGCAGCACGCACAACTAACGCATGTGGTATTGGTTCAGTTTTGTGTATGTATGTCTATTGTGAATTTTGAAATATCCGTTGTTATATTAGTTAATTGCTTTGATTAGATATGAATCATTATTGTTGTGAGCTTCATTGTTCCTCTTGTACAAAGAAAAACCCCGAGATCAGTTTCATACTTTTCCAAAAGCGGGAAAATCTGGAGCTATCGCGGAAAATATAAGTTGAGCATTACAGAGTTACAGGAGACAAGTATGGATAAAGAAGCTAATGAACGCAGAGTAGAGAGTGTGCTGTTTACCTTTCTCTAAGGATGACTATTTCCATAAAGGTATGTATGCCGTATGCCCAATAAAGAATTTGACATATTTTGAGGTTAAGTTTCATTTTCAGATTGAACGCTCGAAAAATATTGAAATATATTTTAATTTTATATCACTACTTACCCCTTTCAAAATAGTTTTACAAGCTTTTTACCTGGTTTAAAGTTCTCGACAACAAATCTTTGATGAATAAAATTTCAAACGTCAGTGTCAGTGAACGTAGGTCAGTATAGGTTACTGCCATTTTGGCGCCTCGATCTTAAAATGAATCGCGTATTGCTCAAACTTTCAAAATCGAAATCGAAGTAGTCTCTGAAATATGTCTAATGTCTCGTCACCGTGGGATACCCTGTACAATAGCTGCAAGTTATTCAATTTCCTACCTGATGAGATTAAGAGGTGTCAAATCAGTATATTTTTTAAAAAAACTTATGAAGTATTTATTGCACAAAAACTTATATTATAAATTAGTTTTTTGTAGATTTTTAAACTGTAGTGTGTAATTAAATAGTTTATGTATTGTAGATGTGTTTTTTCTCCTTCTCTTTCTTTGTGCAGTATTATTTAAGCTGTATTGTTTTTTATCTATATTTTTTTACTTTTTATTCATGCTTTATTGTGCTAGACAATAGTTGGCATGTGTAAGTACTATGTACCGGGTGGCCAACTAAGAATGGACGCCGGCTGTATCTCAGAAACTACTTATCGTATAACTTTGGGAAAAAAATACTAACAAGTAAATCGGCCAAGAGAAATCACTGGAAATTATTTTCAAGTTCGTAGGATGATCGCTAGGGGCCGCAGTTTCTATGACCAATCAGTAAATGGAATTTTCCCAAAAATATGCCTAGTTAAGAGGTATTTTGAATAGTGGCCTTGTAATCTTTGTAAAATATTCAATCTTTTTTCTGTAACGCTCTTTGCTCTATCTTTGAAAATAAAGTGGTAGGGGAAGGTTTAACTTTATTTTATTCAAATAAGAATAACTCCGGTTTGGGTTAACAGAATTAAACAAACTAGGGCTCGATTGAAATAGCTTTTCTTACTGAATAATCTGCAATATACACTGTTGCTGAACTTATTTCACCGTGGTAGCTAGAGGGCGCTGTTTGACATCGTAACAGTTATTGCGCATTTTCATACAAATTTTAAATGGCCGGCTATGTCTCTTTTTACATAGTTAAATAAACCACAAAATTTCCAAAAAATCAGCTCAAACCGCAACTTTCTATCTTCTCTCTAACGGAAGATATTAAGATAACAAGTAAAATTAGGCTGCCGTCTATATAGGCCTTATAATAGTCTAATTAAAAATTATATCAGTAGGCTATGAAACAAAAACTATGTTCCTTGAATATGTTTTAAACCGTAGTTTGAGTTACTCGAAGGTCTTGCGCAATAGTTCTAGTAATTAGTTGAGGATTAAACTCTATATAAGCTAACACATTAGGTCCCCTAGCGGTCATCCTACGAACTTGAAAATAATTTCCAGCGATTTTTCTTGCCCTATTTTCTTATTAGTATTTTTCCCAAAATTATATGATAAGTAGTTTCTGAGATACTCATACTGAGACGCAAACCGGCGTCCATTCTTAGTTGGCCACCCGGTACATTATCACGAGTAAATATATCTATCTATCTATCATACAATAAAATATACAGGGTTATTCAGAACCTATCGAAAATAAAATTTGGGGATGTTCAACATACATGTAGAAATGTGGTAGTGCAAAAAGAAATTTTTTTGGCGGGGTCTGAAAACTATTTAAAAATTTTTCATTGCACGCCGCTGGATACTGGTCCACTGTAATGGAGTGACCTTGGGACTGACAATGCAAACTAGCTAGCACGAAAGAAACCGGCGCGCCCAGCGCAAAAAAGATTTGCAGCGTTTTTACTTTAAAATAAACTTAAAGATAGATAGGCGTTATCCGATGTCGTTGATGTACAGTTGCCCATCTACGTAGTCCTTTATAATGGTATAACTTTAACAGGGTTTGGAGTTTATAGGGCATCAAAAATTCCATGACTTTTCCAGATTTTCCATGACTTTTATGATTTTTTTCCAGATTCTTTTATAAACATTATTTGATTTATTAAGAACAATTTGTTTGGATAGGCAAACCAGCAAAACAAATATAATGTGGTATATGAGAATAGTTACATTGATGAAAATATATTGTTACAAAACGTTTTGTTCAAATATGGGCTTGGATGTAGAATTGTGCGAGATATCTCAGCACATTTACAAAAAGAGTAAGCAACATAACTAATGTGACATGTAACTTTTATTTAAAAAAAAACTATAACTTTTTGGTGTATTTGAATTCAAATAAGAGGCGCGAAAGCTAGGGGCAACAACTGCAAAAAAGGAAATGTTTAAAATATCCTCAATTTCTAGGTAAAATTGTGAAACATTACTGATAAAGATATAGTAACAACTATAGATAACAACTGTATTCTCTGCTAAAAAAGAAAGGCATATGGCTGCATCATATTATATTTACACAAAATATAACTGATACATATTATGTCTAATACAACAGAAAATATTGTAATATGAATATAAATACATAAAACAAGAGCTTTGGTGCACCATAAAAAATAATTACATACCCTTTTTAGGTTGATGCTTTCGTCGTACCTTCTTAAGGTACCTATTTACGTTCAGTCGGCCGGCAGGCCGTGGACTGTCCGTCCGGCCGGCCGGCCGGTATCTATAGCGATACCAAACTACACCTGCAGTTTTCTTCACCGATTATGGTCTCACATTTTTAAGTATTTCACTATACACACACAGTTCTACATCGACAGTTGAAGCATGTCACAAGAAGAGTGCGCTGCAGCAATTGTTATTATATCACACCACCAGAGAAAAAGAAAAAGGAAAACAATTTGGATGAAAGAGTGGTTTTAAAAAGAAATTAAAAATCTACTGTTTTATATAGTTCAAGTAATTCTTGATAAGCTTTCGTTCGCAAAGCTCTGTTGGCATAAGTGGCGTCTTTTATTGTCCACAAACATTTATGTTTATGGTACAAATCAATGAAATCTTTTATAAAACTAGGCTGGTTTGCCCTTTTTTTTTCGATGTTCGTCGAATCAAACTGATAAAATTTTAATCTGGCGTAAAATTAGGCCTGCAGTCCAATGCCGACCGGCGAACCATTACACACGTTAAATTTTAATAAGCAACAGGCCGCCGGCAGGCAGCGACTTGTCGTTTAACGTGTGTGTAGCGGAAAGCGGCCGGCCGGCCATGGCCTTTCCGGCAAATATCGGCCGGCCGACTGAACGTGAATAGGTACCTTTACAATTTATATTTATATGGTAACCCATAGATAAAATATATACCTATATACTTGGTAACCTGTGCATTGTGCAATTTCAGGGTTCGGAGTTTATAGGGCATCAAAAATTCCATGACTTTTCCAGATTTTCCATGACTTTTATGATTTTTTTCCAGGTTCTTTTATAAACATTATTTGCTTTATTAAGAACAATTTGTTTGGATGGGCAAACCATCAAAACAAATATAATGTGGTATATGAGAATAGTTACATTGATGAAAATATATTGTTACAAACGTTTTGTTCAAATATGGGATTGGCTGTAGAATTGTGCGAGATATCTCAGCACATTTACAAAAAGAGTAAGCAACATAACTAATGTGACATGTAACTTTTATTTAAAAAAAAACTATAACTTTTGGTGTATTTGAATTCAAATAAGAGGCGCGAAAGCTAGGGGCAGCAACTGCAAAAAAGGACATGTTTAAAATATCATGAATTTCTAGGTAAAATCTATGCTTTCGTCGTACCTTACAACTTATATTTATATGGTAATCCGTGCATTGTGCAATTTTCAACCAGAGAAACATTTATAAATGTCAAGTCAAGTCAATTCACGGCTCACGGAAAACAATCACAGACATAGATTCATAATCATAATGCAATTTTTGGCAAATAACAATCATCATAACCCCCTCTTTCACCAATAGGATAAACAAAGATAGGCAACTTAATGTTAAGTGGTTCGCAAAAAATTGTCTACAATTCTACAATAGTGTTCTATTATTATGGTTTGCCAATCAGAATCATCTGCGTGACGTCATTTGAAGTTTGAAGAATGTACAGCCGTATTCAAAATAAAATATGTATTTCACAAATATTTTGAGAAAAGCATTCCTAATTTTTTCCGTGCAAACGATTTATATCCACTAATTCAAATACATGTTTCCAGGTCGCAAACTAGAATTCCCTGACTAACCACAACTTTTAAAAAATTCCATGACCTTTCCATGACTTTTTGCGTACAAAAAAAATCCCTGACATTTCCAGGTTTTGCAGGTTTTCCAGGTCGCTCCGAACCCTGAATTTTCAAACAAAGAGAAACATTTATCAATTCACGGCTCACGGAAAACAATCACAGATTCATAGTCATAATGCAATTTTTGGCAAATAACAATCATCATAACCCCCTCTTTCAGCAATAGGATAAACAAAGATGGGCAACTTAGGTTGTGTTCCGATATTAAACTTGGTTAACCAAAATCCCGGTTAAGCGTTCCATTAAATAAAAATTCCTGAAAATTGTTTAATTTTGGAACTGTGGTCACCTGAAAAAGGTTAACCAAACGTCAAAATATTGACCGTGCTCTGGGAGCGGTGCATTGGTCAACCGAAGAGTTAGCAGGTTAGGTTTTAGCGTTGAGAGAAGAAATATCAATTCTCTCAACGATTTTAATTATATTTTGTTTAGATGGTGAACGCAGATGGGGTGGTGTTCTTGCGTTAAGAGTTATACCTAATAAATATTTATAAATTCTACTTTTCTGTATTGTATTCTGTAGTCCACTTGACCAAGTCGACTGAAAGCTACACTTATATCTACTTATAAACTACTTATATCTTACTATAATATACCAAATTATCTGCTGTTTCATTTATTTTTTGACTGAATACTAGAGTAATAGTTAAGCACGGAATATGAAGGTATTTAAGGTTGAATGAATCCCAATAAAAACAATTCATCATCCATGTTGATTAACCAGCCAGTTCCTTAATTACACATTTTTCAGGTTTACCAATATTTCGGTTAACCGAAATCCTGGTTGGTCGCGGATAATATCGGAACACAACCTTAATGTTAAAGTGGTCCGCAAAAAATTGTCTACAATTCTACAATAGTGTTCTATTATTATGGTTTGCCAATCAGAATCATCTGCGTGACGTCATTTGAAGTTTGAAGAATGTACAGAGTGTTCAAAATAAAATATGCATTTAACAAATATTTTGAGAAAAGCATTCCTAATTTTTTTTCCGTGCAAACGAATTATTTCCACTAATTCAAATACATGTTTCCAGGTCGCAAACTAGAATTCCCTGACTAACCACAACTTTTAAAAAATTCCATGACTTTTTGCGTACAAAAAAAAATTCCTGACATTTCCAGGTTTTCCAGGTCGCTCCGAACCCTGTTTAAACATTGTTTACGGGAAATCCTAATTACTTTTATTAAAATTTTTTTGGTGATACCGATTTCTTATTAAAGGATGCACATATCCTCAAAGTTTTTCAGATGAGTTCTGAATAACCCTGTATAGAGGTTATAATACAACGAAAAAAATCAAGCACCCTCAACAAAATACGCGTTTTATTAAAACCAGTAGATTAAACTCACCTTTTCTTGGTTGGTTATGAATATTTATAGCGTGGGTAGAGTAGCAGTTTTCATTCCCCTGAGTGTCCTGAATGCACACCAGATGCGAATCGGCCTGTTGGCTGAAGTTCCCCGCAAACGCCAGTATGTGGTCACTGGAATTACTCATCGATTTCATAACCTAAAAAAAAGTTTTCATTTTCATTTTTTACAATGTCACTTCAGTGCCATTTCTGACAAAGAAACGGCAAACAAAATTTATGAGAAAATGTTGGTCTAATCCTATTAAGCGTTTTTCATTCACCGCCTGTTTCATTGATTAAATCACGATCTTCCAGTATGTTTTAATTATCCACAATTACATAGCTTCGAACACAACAGGGTGCCAAAAATTCGTGTCTTGTCAGGAACATCGATAATACAAGAACTCGGTGCTTTTGCGTGACATCACCACAGGCAGGAAGCACGTTGAGTCGGCAGCCTATGTTGACGGCATATTTTATTACAAGTTTTGTGTAGTTTTAGTATTAAAAAAGAGGTCTTTTTGTATCTGGATGAGGTAATATAAGTACACCAAAATGTCCCAAGTATTTGTAAGCATGCGGACCGAGGGGTTAACAACTCAAGTAATAGGTGTACAATTATAAGTAATCATTGAAATCAAAATATTCACTTGATAAATGAAATAATCAAAGTAATACTTGATTATTTGACCATTGAGCTAAATTTTCATATCTGCACATGCGCATTTATATTGTTACCGTTAATAATTGTTAACTGTATTAAATTGCGTGGGTCGTGTGGACAAGTTCTGGATTCCGTCAAAAATTTAAAAACCATTTTTTAGTTTTGAGAGAGTTTTTCAATAATTGGGAATTTTTCTATCATTAATTTTTCTTCTAAAACTACTCAAGCATCATATTGGATCATCAAAAGTACTCAAGCATCAAAATTGGAAATAGATTCTTAAAATAGAGAAATATTTTGAAACTGAAATGAAAAATGATATTTTTAAAATAGTTGAAGATCATAAAAAATGTGAATTACCCAGATACCTGGAAAATATTCTAAAAATGAATGGTTATGGTAATTCTCAAAGTTTGGCACTGATATGTGATGAAGACATTGCTAAACTAGAAGATTTCGTTCAGAATGACATTAAAGATTTCTAAATGAAGTTTAGATTATTTCGGATTTTTTTTAAAAACGAAAATTTGCAAAAAAAAATGTAAATCCTTGAAGGATATACAGAATTATTAATCGAATCAATTTGGTTTGGTTTTGTAAGATGAGAAGTGAAAAAACAATTTTTTTGAAGAAACAAGATAGTGTTACTGACAGTGAGGGAGAGTGCTCTACTAATTTACAAACGCAGAAAATAAAGGCCCTAATCAGGCAATACATAAGTAATAATAATGAGGAAGACAATGTTGAAGTTATAAAGAAGAATTTTGATATAACAAATTTTCATCAAAATATTGATATTGCAATTGATCAGTGGCGGCTAGTCATAATGGGCACAAGGGCACGTGCCCTATGCGTAAGCACATAAGACTTGTGAATGTTGTGATATTTTATAAACTTTTATAATTATTATAATTTGGTGGATTTTTTTATTCATTTTTCATCATGAATATTGAATCATTTGGTGCATACATATCCGTCTAGCGTCTAGACCGCTTCACGCTTCACCGTCTGTGGACTGGGCTGGGCACGGCCGCTGTGTGCATGTTCTTTTTTCTTTTCTATTTGCATGCGCAAGAAAAGGATACACAGCTTCTATTTTTCCAGCGCGTCTTTTCTAATGCGTTCTGTTACGTCATTGAATGGGCGCTGCCCCGTCGACCAAACGGTACAGAGTACAGATACTTTTCAATCAATTACAGGGGAGGCAGTTAGACTCTAACAATATTATCTAGATGATAATACTGTTAGAAATAATTTAGACTCGTTTACAGCTGCTATACAATGTCTAAAAAATAATACAGAAGAATTAATAAATAATGCTGACATTTTAACAGAACATTCCGAGGAACATTCTGTGGATAATTTAAGAAAAAAGAGAAAAGTTACTGTAGGAGACTCAAAGGTAATGCAGTGCAAAGAAATATGTGACATCATATTAATGAACGTACGTGAGAGATTTCAATTTACTGATTTTTTAACTATAGCCAATTTGTTTGAAAAGGAGAAATTTAACAACTATAGAATAGTTTTTCCTCTTGAACATATTAAACAGTGTGCCTTATTTCTAAAAATCAACATTACAAAATTAAAAAATGAGCTGTATATAATGCATTCTAGAGATGATTTCATACAACATAGTGGTGCGGTTGCTTTATTACAAATGTTAAATAAAAATAATTTACTTACGACGTTTTCGGAATCAGTCGAACTATTAACTATATTGTGCACAATTCCTATGACTACACTCGAAAGTGAACGTGTGAAGCGAAATATGGAAAATAATTTTTCCATATTTCTGTCAATCGTATCAAAAAAGGAGATATTTGCCTAACGAAACCTATTTCTTCAAGCAAATATTTTTGCTCTACGAATTTCTAATTTTTAATTTTATGGTGTTTGACCTTGAAACATGCAAAATTTTCGCCTGCGGCACATTTTTTTCCCTTGTGCCCCCCATTCCCAAACTTCACCAGCCGCCACTGCAATTGATGCAGATCTTACTAAAGCAACAATAAAATGTGATTTGTGTACAAGGTATATCAAGATGTATTAAGGATTAAGGTATATCAGAACTTTATGCTGGCTTATAGAAGGCGAAAAATACAAATTAAGTATGTAATGATCATTTATACAGAGTACGGATAAAATCAATGTAAGAGATATTTGAAGTTAACAGTGAGCTCTGATGAATTTAGATAAATTATTAGATCCGTACCAAATAATGAATAAGAGTTAGTATCTAGTGATAGATAGCAATGCAATTTATTTTTTTTTGTTGTTTTTCCTACCTATGTTGTTTAAAGTAAAAGTTTTTACATGTGTACCAAATGTACTTTATTAATAATAAGTAATAAATAGTTATTTGTTTAACTAGTACAAAAAATACACGTTTTCGAGACGAGGGAAAGGGTTTACGAGTTAGAAATTTTACGAGTCTAGAAAAAGTATTTTTTGTACGAGTTTAACATAATATTTGTTTTCCAACGGCTTCTAATTAGCACCTCCAGTTTACCGATTCATCGGAGTCTCTATCTGTTTCTATTTTTCTACTTAATTAAACTTCAATATATTATGTGACATGCAATGTCAATGTCAAATTACTTTTCGGTACTGTACAATAATCTCTTTTTTATACAGTTGCTATAGCGATCTCAAACAGTCCCGAAATGGCCCTCTTTGTATACAAAATAATTTAATGCTATAGTGTCTTATTCGTATGGTTGGAAAAAAACAATATATTTAGTATACAGGGTGTCCACCTAGTGCGCGTAAGTCCAATATCTGGGTTAATAAAAGAGATAACTTAATTTTTTTTTCTACAGGGTTGTCTAATATCCCGAGCTGCACAAAATGAAAATATATTTACATATTCAGGGTGTTCAGTTTTTCCTGGACAGGTACCAACTTCGTTTTTCTAAATGGAAATATATATTTTTTATTGCTTTTTCGAACTAAACCCTTGATTTTAGTAGGACTTTCATCAGCCTTCCCTATACCTAACTTAAACTGTTTTTGAAATATTGACGGGTGAATATTGACATTTTTGCAACTTTGACACCCTGTAAAATCTAAACGGTTTGAGATCAAGCAAAACGGTTTGCACATTCCTATCTTAACTTTTTATAAGCTATCGTTTGATACTAATTTCAAATGTATCCAGGAATTAAAATTTTTCCGAAAATTTTGAAAATTTTTAATTTTTGGATAATTCTGAAATTAGTACCAAACGATAGCTTATGAAAAGTTAAGATAGGAATGTGCAAACCGTTTTGCTTGATCTCAAACCGTTTAGATTTTACAGGGTGTCAAAGTTGCAAAAATGTCAATATTCACCCGTCAATATTTCAAAAACAGTTTAAGTTAGGTATAGGGAAGGCTGATGAAAGTCCTACTAAAATCAAGGGTTTAGTTCGAAAAAGCAATAAAAAATATATATTTCCATTTAGAAAAACGAAGTTGGTACCTGTCCAGGAAAAACTGAACACCCTGAATATGTAAATATATTTTCATTTTGTGCAGCTCGGGATATTAGACAACCCTGTAGAAAAAAAAATTAAGTTATCTCTTTTATTAACCCAGATATTGGACTTACGCGCACTAGGTGGACACCCTGTATAATTGTTTTTCTTTTTTATATTCACCTTTATGATAGCATCAGTGAAATGTGTATTATTTATTCAAGTATTGACCATAATCCATAGATTATTAAACCATATTGAGCACTTACAGAAATATATTGGATGCACAGTTCCAATAATTCAATGTTAAAACTATTTAAATTGTTAAGTAATCACTTAATTATGTGAGTAATATCTCAAGTAATCCCAGTAATCACTGTATGATTACGTATTCACTTAACCACAAGAAATCAGAAAAATCGATTACGTATGTGCCTGTGATTACTTCAATAATGTAATAGGTGTACATTTTTTTATGAGTTGTTAACCCCTCGATGCGGACTTATTATTTGAAGAGTAGAGGCTAAAATCATAGTATTATTTGTATAACGATATCTTGCCTTGCTTGATGTAATGTAACTTTAGTTGCTCAGACATAAAAACTAAAGCAGAATTGTTTTGTAATCTGTCATACCTCTCATCTGGGCCCGGATTCTGATTCTACGATACGATTTCAATAACGATACGGCCCCAGTTTTCGATATCGTCAGTACGATTGTGTTTAAAATGATTCCGGTTCACTATAGTTTCGATACCCAATTTAAACGCGAAAAAATAGAGATTCTGTTGGCAGCACTGCGGTTTAGGATTGATTTTTGACATGTATTAACCTTACTTTGTTTTGTTTTGTTCACTTAAAAGTTTATAATTATATAAAAATCCCAATAAAAATCCGACCAAATACATATTTGATCAGAGATATAAAACGACAACCGTGAATCGTGGTAACTCTAAACTGGTTCATGATAATATATTTTATTTATGAAAAGTGTAAGTGCTAATAAATTCGTCTTTAATTATAGAACTTATTAATCTTGTTATTTATTTCAAATGAAGTACAGTACAGGTAAACACCCAAATCGTACCTACAAAGCTTACAGAAAAGTATTTACACTATAGACATAGAACAACATAAAACGCATATTGTTCATATAGCATATAAAAACAATAACAAAAGAAACAAAAAACAATAAAAAATATAAGAATTTTAAATTGTAGAAAAGAACAAAGAGAAAATAAAACTGATAATTTAGCTGTGTGCGAAATTTCTTAGTGATATCATATAAAACAAAACATTGGCAATTGTAATGTCGAGTAAGGCAAGTTAAATGAAAAGTTGATACAAGAAGTATAAACTACAATAAGATACATACAGTCTTTTTAAATTGAAATTGAATAGTTACAAACCACAATAAAATGAGACAGGAAAACCACAGTATAATTCTGTAAAGTATATACATTAAAACATTAAAACAGAAAAAACCGAATTAGAACATGTAAAAAGTTTAAGATGGAAAAATAACTGAAGTTCATATACGTAAATTATTTGCCTGCGTTTTTAGGAATATTTTAAATTTATGTAGAGATGAATTGAAAATGTCAATTTCATTACATTCATTTAAGTGTTTAGTTAGCCTGGTTAATAGACTGTGTTGACCGTAAACTGTTCTGTTAAATGGAACTGAAATTAAAGCTGGATGTCTGATAGTGTAAGAAGGAACATTTAAAGCAAACAAACTCAACAAATAAGGACAGGCTACCAGGTTGTTAAATAATTTATACATAAACAATTTGTCCGCATTTACTCTACGTATTTCCAGCGAGACAATACCCAACATATCCAATCTCTGTGTATATGATATATCATCAGGGTTAATATTTAGTTTAAACATCAAAAACCTGACGAACCTTTTTTGTACCTTTTCCAATGTATTTATATGACATTGGTAAGTAGGAGACCATATAACACTACCATATTCGAGAATGCTACGACAGAGCATGTTAAATAAATATATTATTGCTGGTACATATGAAAATTCCTGGCATTGTCTTAACACAAACCCACAAGTTCTAAAAGCCTTGCTGGCAACATAATTTATGTGCGGTATAAAACTTACTTTGTCATCGAACAAAATTCCCAGGTCCTTTATTGTTGAGACTCTCTCCAAATTACTATTATTGATAATATAAGTGTGGGTTATTATATTTTTCTTCCTGGAGAAAGTTATGACCTTGCATTTAGAAATATTTAGATCCAGAAAGTTTTCGCTACACCATGTAGATATATTAGTCAGATCATTTTGTATTAAGTGACAATCGCTAAGAGATGACACAGAATTAAAAAGTTTGAGATCGTCTGCAAAAAGTAAAATATTACTACTTTTAATTACTGTTTTTATATCGTTGATAAAAAGTAAGAACAAAATTGGCCCCAGATGTGACCCCTGAGGGACACCCGACGTCACATTTAAGTTCCTTGATTTATACCCACGAATTACAACATTTTGTTTACGCTGCGAGAGGTAGCTCTCAAACCAGTTAAGTAAGCTGCCTGAAATACCGTATAACTTTAGTTTAAGTAATAGTAATTGATGATCTACCCTATCAAATGCTTTACTGAAATCTGTATAAACAGAATCAAGCTGAGTGCCATTTTCAAGTGCATTTTGAATAAAGTTATAGTAACAAGATAGATTGGTTACTGTGGATTGTTTACTGACAAACCCATGTTGTTCCGGAATTATTATTTGTCTTATTAGTGGAGTAATATTGTCACATATCAGTTTCTCAAATAATTTTGCTATGATTGATAGTCCACAGATGGGTCTATAATTTGAAACATTATTTTTGTTACCTGATTTAAAAATCGGTGTTATAAAAGCCTCTTTCCATAAATCAGGAAAATAGCCCTCTTTTAACGATTTGTTAAAAAGGATGCACAACGGGTATGCAAGTGTATAGCTTGTAAATTTTAGAAAGCGTGGTGGGATGTTATCTGGACCTGGGTTTTTATTTATATCAAGTAAGTTTAATTTATTAAATACTTCATCCACGGTTACTTGCAAATAAAATAGACTTAAGTTATAGTTGCAAAAATAATTATTATCAATAATATATGAATCTAAATCATTATTAGTGTTATAAGTAGAGTTAAAATGATCAGCGAACATATTTGCGATTTCATCTCCATTTTCAGACCTAACATCGCCGTAATACATACACTTAGGTAAACCATTGGACTTTTTCTTAGAGTTGACAAATTTCCAAAAAGATTTTATGTTGCTTGGCCCCACATTGGCTTCTGTGCGTGAAATAAAATTATTATAATCATTATCTATAGACCTCTTTGACTCTGCTCTAATACTTTTATATTGAAAGTGTAGTACAGGATCATTACTTTTTTTGTATTGTGTATATAACTTATTTTTACGTTTAATTAACTTTTTAGTAACATGGCTAAACCAGCAAGGATATCTCTCACTTGGTACTTTATATTTTGGTATATATAACTCAAATATTTTTGACAACTCGTCACAAAAAATACTAAGAGATTGATTTATATTCCCCAATAGAATGTCATCCCAGTCAATGGTAAGAAGATGATTATTTATATCAGTATAATTAGCGATTCTGAAGTTATAACGCCAGCTATCTGCGACACAAAGTGATTCATAGAGATCATCAATTGGAATGTGAATTAATAATGGTGGGTGATAGCTGTCAACATTTGTCATGTTAAAATCACTTTCACTAACGGTCACGCCAGGCAAAACGGAAAAACATAAATCTAAAATAACTTGATTTGAATTTTTTACAGAATTATACTGGTTTAAATTTAAGAAATTATAACAGTCACATAAAGCTTCAGCTTGCCTAGACAGAGAACCTTCAGTAACAGTATGACCTTCGGAGTCGAAGGACCATCTTAGTTTAGGTAAATTAAAGTCCCCACATACATGTAGAATAGCTTTCGGATGACTTTCTGCAATACGTTCCATTGATTCGGCATGGGTTTCAAAAACATTCAAAATTGAGGACGGCGGGATATATACCGCCGTGAAAATATGCTCAGATTTGTCTATGATAACAGATACAAATAACTCCTCCACATTACTAGTGACACCAAATTCATATGAAGATACATATTTCGAGTTCACTGCGATTAAGACGCCACCACCCAAAACATTTTCACCATTTGGAGAGCTGCGGTCGTTTCTATATACAACATAGTTTTCACCAAACAATTCACAGTCTGCAATACCATCGCACAGCCACGTTTCGGTAAGAATGATCACATCGTAGTTAACAGCTTGAGCATTATTAAAAAAATTGATTAATTTAGTTCTAATTCCTCGACAATTTTGGTAGTACACCTCAAGGTTTCTACGACTTGGGTTTGGAGTTAGTTTTTTGCTGTAACAATTTTGGGAACACCATTGATGTATTTAATGAAACGGTTGGTTATGCCATTTATTTTAAGTTCATTTATTTCCTTGACAAGTTCCCTATAATATTGTTGTTGCAATTTAGTTTGATCAGGTCCAATCTTGATGCCATCCATAACTACCTTTCTCTTATTTTGTAATATTTTTAGTGCCTCAGAACGGCTATTCAGGACTACCTTAATAGGTCTATGTTTAGAAGCAGTATATTTACCTAATCGGAAAACACGCACGCCATCCGTGATAACGTCATTGCACGTCTTGACGATGTTTAAGGCCTCGGAAGTGTCCTCTTCTAATCGCTCCTCCTTTGTAGCTTTCCGGGACTCAGGTAGATTAAAAATTAAAACATTTTTCGATCGTGATTCCCGTTCATTGACCTCTTCAATCAGCTGGCCAATGTTATTGTTAAAACTCAGTGCTTGCGTTTTTTCAGGGTCGTTATCAGTTAAACTTTTTTGGCCATCACACTTTGTTTTTAGATCTCCAATTTCCTCATTTAATTTATTTATCTGAGATTTTAAGTCTGTGACAATTTTATTCAAACTAGATATAGAGCTATTTAAGGACTTACATTTGGTGCAGTGAAAACTTATTTTTCTATCCTTAGCCCTAATGCACAAACATTCCTGCCTACTCAAACCAGCACAGGTAGAGTGGAAGCACTTATTGCATTGGTCACAAAGAATTCTTTCTTGATCTGCAACTTGCACTTCACACTTAGCACAAACAAAACTCATTGTTATGATTCAATATGCTAATTTTAAAAGAATTTACTCACTAATTTAAAGGTAGATATGTAAATACTTGGCAAATTTTATACGCTAGCTCTTCACTCGAGCGCTGAATGAAGCTGAGTTATCATGTTATCATGATGTTATCTATATTTAATGAACGAGCTCGATGGCACGTTGATCACAATGAAACACGATGGCAAAATAGGAGACTAATTGACAACTAACAACCCATTTGATTTGCCTGAACGAAGGTTTATCGAATTGTTTCGTTTAAATAAACAGTTGAAGAGTTAGCAGGAGAGTTTCCAAATTTTCCTGCTGCTAAACTTTTATACTCTTCTACGAAATTAATAAAAATTTCCCAATGTATATCCTGCATTTTAAAGGACATTGTAACTAAAAGTGTTGTCTTTGCTAAATGATTATGCTCCACACCACAGAACAAAAAGAATTTTATGCTCTTTTATATCAATGTACATATAAATTTACCTATCACAACTTATATTTATTTGTATAAAATCACCACCGTATTAGACAAAGATGCTATCGTTTACGCTGGACGACACCTCCAAAGCTATCGACCATTTTTAGGTTAGATTACTCGATAGTCGAAGAGTCGATTTCCAAAGAGAATCGCTATTTGTACGATTCGATATCGTATCACTGTCGTATCGTCATTACAGAATCGCGGCCCTGATATTATATTGGACACCAAAGAATCTAATCGATTAGCTTGAAATGTGGTTTAAAACACTTTTATTTTCATCGTGTTCTTCAGGCTTTTTAATCCGACATTTTGTCTATGATAACAAATCTCTTACTTCATTGAATTATTAGAGCAGCTAAAAGGTGTCTTTAAATCATGTTTAATGTCATTTTGGAGTATTTGTATATCGCAGCCACACAAAAAACTTTCTACTTCTAGATCCCGTCAACCCAGCACTAAGTGGTGACCCCCCCCGTCTTTGTCTTTAACACAAGTCTCGGACATCCAGGCTAACATAATTATTATTATTAAATAGCGCAACATTGGAGATTAAAGCAACATTAGTGACTTTACCTGATCGTAGCGGTTCGCCGGTATCGTTATAGTGGTATTCTTGTCCTCCATATGGATCATGAGGCCCCTGATCTGCGGCAAAGTGTATGAGAAATTCCTAAAATCTGCCAGCAAGTTAATGATTGTGTGTCCTATCTCCACGAAGACGCTTTCCCTGTGACGTGTCGATATGATCGGGCTGGGATAATACCTGGCAGATAAGAAACAGTATTAAATGCGAATTATACCCGGTATTTACAAATTTGTTGGAAAAATATTCCACCAACATACCTATATTCAGCCCCCAATCTCAGAACCAGCCGCAGGGGAAACAGCTTGGCCCATGGGGTCTCCCATCGGTGGATGAGGATGCCGATCAGGAAGGGCTCCTTCGGCTTGACGATGTTCTCCAGGCACTGGAATGTGGGACGGATGTAGACGAAGCCGGCATGGTTTTTAGAGTCGAGGAAATTCGAAGTGTTGTGCAGTGAAAGACCCAACTCTTTCACAGAGGTACCTGGGGGATATTAGACTGATATTGAAGTAACTAAATATTCTAAAGATAAGTAAAAGTTGTAATGTTACACATATCTTTGAAATTTGTAACATTTCATGAAAAATACAGATGCACATTCATAAAAATTATGTAAAATATGTAGAATATGAACAATTTGATTTAAAAATTAGCGATAAATTTTGAACAATTAAAAAAATTAATTGCTGAAAATTGTAGTGGATTTTTAAAAGTACTAAATTTTACACTAAGGACCGGTCTTTCCATCTCTTTATAAAGTTGCTTTTAACCAAAAGAAACTTAAAGTTAACAGGTGAATTTATCTGGCAGTTAAAATATTGCGTCTTTTCAATGCAATTTAACTGCTCTTTTGTAAAAAGACTGTTTAATGATATTGGCAATACTGATTAAATAAGAACGTCTATATAATAAAGTGAGACAGATGAAATACGTCAACCAGTGGCGGTTTTACCATAAGAGCTGCGGAGCTACAGAACACAAAATTTTATGTATTTAAGTTTTTAAGCATATTAAATATCAACAAAATACAAAATATTTAAAATTTAAAAAATCCAAATGTTCTCACGCTAAAATAAATCTAGCTTATATTATTATTTATTACGACGCGAGCTAGCCCCTTATGCAACCGCAACCTGATATACAAAATGTGTGCACAGCGAACAATTAAATACGTCCTTTGTCTTTATTGGCTAATCAGGCACGTGACCCAGTACACGATTATACGGGATTATGTGGCTGCAACAACAACAGCCACAGCAGTAAATTCAGTAATATTTCATAATAGGACGTGGTACGTGCTCGTTTATTTCTGTAAGTGGCATGGGTAAATATTTTCGTTTAGACGTCTACGGCTATTATACTTAGTTACTAAAATGAATAGCGTTTCGTTTTTACAAAAAACTTTATTTGGTTCTCTGCCTTATGAGGATAAACTGAAAATAAAAGAATTAGGTAGGCCAGCACCACAATTAAATATTGAAGTTAGTGGAACAAGCCGAAGTAAAAGTTACAAAAGACAATTTAACAATATTGTATACACAAAAACAGAGTGGATGTGCAGGTGTGATATAAAAAATGCACTCTTTTGTTTTCCGTGCTTACTTTGCGGTGGGGATAAAGCATGGACAATATACGGCGTGACAGATTTAAGTCATTTAAGTCAGAGCATCAAGAGACATGAAATAACAAAAAATCATTTGTCAAATGAGGTTAACTTGGCCCTAGGTATTTTTCTAGATAAAATAAACATAAGAAGTTAGTTAGATTAGAACTATATAAGATTGCCACATGGGCATGGCCGGGATTTTCTGTGATTGTTGTATGGGGAATTAGCTGTACGGTCCCAATTGAAATTCCCGGTTGAAGTTCAGAAGTGCTAAGAAAACGCGTGACCTTGAAAATTTAAAAAATTTTGCGGCTCCGGCCAGACTTAATATCCCGGAATTGAATTTGACCAATGTGACAACCCTTAGCAGAACACATACAATTAATGTTTACGCACCGCTTCTGGCGTCAACCATAATCAACAAAATATGTCAATCATGACAACATTGCCTAGCTATAATATACTGTGGCTATAACCAACTATAACTTTTTTAAGTTCTAGTCCTTTCTGGGATCTCTAGTTTAAATTTAATATTCAGAAGTGTAAAAATGTCTTCCCAGGATGATATAGTAAAAAACTTGGAACCAAATTGCCCAAGAATTTGAGGCCCTTACTAGTACAAATCATAGCAATTCAGTCCTCCGTTCAAAATATGATTCAATAAAACATGTCATAAAATCTAACAAATACGTAGATATCATTTCTTTTTTATTATTAACCTGTTAGTGTGACGCCGTAAATGTTGCTCGATTTCTTCTAGAATATTTAACATCGTTATTTTTGATACTCGAAATCTCCTCATAAATTCTTCATCATCCCAGATGTTTAAATTGTCTATATGAGGCCTTACAGTATATATTTTTCGTTCGCCATTTGCAATACTTACCATGTATATAATTTCATGATCTAATAAAATATTTCTTCTTCAAAATCAATAATGTTTTCCATTATAAAAATATATTATTTGACGTTTTATTAATCAAATTGTTTACTAACACTCAAATTGTAAAATTTCTGAGGTTAGAAATCTCTTTGTAACAACTTATAGGCCAATAAAAGTGACCGATAAGTTAAAGAGCAGATAGAGAAGTTTAAAGACAGGATTTAATTTAAAACACAGTGAAAAGACCCATTTTGTAGTTACAAGGAAGATAAATTTAAAATGATGTTTATAAGGAGATGGAACGACGGCCCTTAGACATTAAAACATTCACATTAACGAAGTAACTTACCTTTCACTGCATCATTGTGAACATTAATAATATGAAAGAAAACGTCCTTAGGCACAAACGACTCCTCATCGATATATTCCACCAGAAACACTATTTCGTCCTGCCCGACGTTTATCAGGCCTTCGGTGGAGAAACACCACACCGTCTTGTTGATGCAACAGCTCATGCTGATGATCTTCACGTGAACGTACAGGTTCACGTGAAGGGCGAAAGTGAGCTGTTCATTTTTTAGGATTTCCACCGTGTCTGGACCGTTTTGACAGTCTGTATACGAAATATCTGAAAGGAGAAAGATACATTTCTGTTGGAATCTTTTGTATTTATAGGGTATATTTTTGATTTCCACACATACTTATTGTGGATGCAATATTCTGTGTCAAATAATTATTAGTAATGATATAATACATTGTAGGATGTACATTATTGTCTCATTCCTACTAACCTTATACTGACACAAATTCATTCCATGTCTACTTTGTAACATTTTATGAATAAAGTTTGTTATTATTATTATTATTATTATTCTTATGTTCTTCTTATTTTTCTTGTAGACGAGTTAATATCAAGTCTAACAAGAAATTATTTTTGATTTAGAAATGAACTTACTATATTGCATGTATCAAGTATGGCTGCTTTTTGTTACTGAGTATATTTTTCTTTCTTCTCTGTATATTTTTTGCTGTGTGTTTTCCAAATATGCAGACAGTTCCATTGACAATTTAATATATATATATAAAAAATCGCATATGCCACAGTGCAATTGTCACTTTGACAGCGACAAAAGTTACCTGCAACTTTTACAGTGACAAATGCACTAGTGGTTTTTTCACTTATTCATTTTTTAATCAATTATCGCGGTGTCCGTTGCCAAAATAAATAGTTTGACATTTCTGTTAAGAAGTTATTGAATTATTAAACACTAACAATGAATCGATTTGGTGATGCTCAAATAAAAATGTGTTTCATAAATAAAATTTGCATTCATATGTATCTAAATTTCTTATTCATTAAATTGTCCTGCCGAATTACATTCGATGTTTGTGTTGATACCGGATAAATTTGTGTTGTTTAAATTCTAAACTGTTTCCTTTAGCAATTTGACTCGAAAAACTGTCAACCTAAAAACGCTCCACCTTCGGTGTCGCGTTTTTAATAGTTGACAGTTTTTCTCGTCTAATTGCTTGGCAACAGTTTCTCATTAAACAATCCAAATTTATCCGGTAAAAAAATACAAACCTCTTGTGCAATTATAAGTGAAAACAACATAAATTATATGTTGCCCCTAAATATACGATAATATATTTGGAAAACCGCAGCAGTAGTTGAAAATCACCTTCAAGTATCCAAAGTACTTGTAAAAAGAAAGACCCAAAAGTGCCAAAATACCGAGAAAAATTATGATTGCATCAGCTTTCCAGCATAAATAATCTTAAAAATGGGATAGAAATTAGCATACTATATATAATTTATGTTAAAACTAACATAATTTATGTGACTAAATTGACGCACAAAGTACCTCCCGGCATCTAAAAGTCAGTTGCTGACATTATCTCCGGGAAAAAATGAAAAGGAACTAGAATACTATCTTCACACAATGCCGATAAGCTATTCAGTAAAAACTTCACGTGTTACGTACGCAGGTAGGTACTATATAAGTACATGAGACATACGATAGTGTCAGTAATATGTTGAATTATAAAAAAACTACAATCTGAAACCTGTTGCTACCTACGTAAGGAAGTATCGCAATTACCCCGTATCGCACGTGAAACGTGAGTAAATGTGAAGGTTTTTTAAATAACTTATGGTTAATCATTCTGTTGTTCCTCTACACAAATAATTGACAGACAGGGTGAGCCTTTCGTGCAGATTTTTCCCAGGAGCACAGTATAATTAGCCTGTTATTTATACGAAAGTTCTTTGTTTATATGTTCTTGGTTGACACCATTATAATATCTACCGTGTAATGCTTTAGACAGCCATACATTTTGTTTTTGTACAAGGGAATCATTTTGTAAGCATTCTGCCTCTTGCATTGATATGTATAAGGCTGTGAAAGCATTATCAATTTCCATTGTTGCCCTATGTAATAGATGGTCTTTGTTTTGGAAGTATGTTTTTAATAAATTTATCTGTTTATTGTGTAATTGCTGTGTTATTATTATTATTATTATAATTATAATTATTATTAATAGAGCTAGTGGATTTACTTTTACACTTTTACCTCATCTATGTATATGATCAATGTCGGAACACTTAATAGTAATGGGGTATTTTCCTTCAATCGAAATGAAAGTGGAAACCTGTATTTTTATAAAATATATTTTTTATCCTATACTGTCAGAAAATCATATTTTCGTGAGCTTTTAGCAGCACGAAAGTAGGCATTTTCACGGCTAGGCGCGAATTTTTTTAAACTTTTCTGTCAATAGGTGGCGCCTCCATTATCTGCCATCGTAGCGTCATTTAATTTCACAATATAAAGTAACTTTAAGTGAACACATCATTATTGTTACCATTAATTATTAAACAATGGACGAGACAAGTATCCCGGAGACATTTCAAGCTTCTGAAAGTGATGAAAGCATGGAAGAAACTGTATGTAAACTTCACTTGTCAGAGAACCTCCAGAAGTGACATATCATCAAGAATATCATGATTTAATTTTAACAACAGTTTTAGAACAAGCCCGGTTATTGAGTTTATGTGAATAAGGTATTGCCTTTGCTGATTGCACTAATCATAATCCTGTATTTAATATCAATATTTCAAAGAACTAATTTTTTTTTCAAATTATTTATTGTTATAAAAAACTTTTGAAGTTTATGATTTTTTTCTTGTGTAGGATAAAAAAAACGTTCACTTTCCCGCCTAGGTACACAAAGTAATATTTTTTATATTTATTAGGATAAAAATTATTAAGATTTAAGCGGTAGAAAATTTTTAATTCAATTTTGAAATTTTATTCTAAATTCGTGACGTGACTAAGCGAAAACTAGGGAATATGTATCTATAAAGAGGCCACACTGATAATATGTGGCTAGTTTCAGTTTGTAACGACGACAAACGACATTGCGATAATTGACATTTGAAATTTCCTGTTTGTGTTTGGCCTGACAACTTGACGTGTTGTATTGTTGCTTTCTTGTTAAGTAAACTATTATTAAACATGGAGCAAGGTTTTGTAGAGGCTAAGTCCGACAATTTACCGGTTATAGATCCTTTTATGATAAAGATCCAATAGATCCTTTCAGAAATAAAAGGAATGAAAAATGTAAGGTTAGTATTTAACTTAACAATATTACTGCAAAGTTGATTAAATATATTCAAAAATTACCTTTACAAATTACGATGTTTTTCCATTACTAATAAATACACTTGTAATCAGTCACAGGCAGAGACAACAATTCACAGGTAAAAATATAAACTAAAAATAATGTCTCATGTTTACCATGATATTTACCCTAACCAAACAATTCAAACATAAACAAAAGTAAAGTTGTCACGTAGTGACACTAACCACACAAATGAAAATATCCTAGAAATCACTAAAAAATGGGGCAAATTTTGAATTTTCGCTTAGTGACGTCACATAGATATCACGCACAATAAAAAAATAATTTATGGACTTAAATGGACCCAATATTAAAATTCCAGAAATACGTATCTCTTCTTTTCCCGACTACTTTCCATTGCCGATGTAAAAAAAAAAAGGAAAACACCCCATTGGCGTAATAGTAACAAATGCGGCCTACTGAATAATGATATGCTGATATACCCGAAATATTTGTTTCTTTTTTATAAGTTATCTATAAATGAATTGTTGCTGAATTGAACTAATTTTTTTCATCATTGTTCATACGAATATGCTTGATGCCATAAGGAAAAAAATAATGAATAATTAATACATTAATCGGTAATAAAAACCATATAAAACTAGCAAACAGATGATTAAAATAGTTTTAACTTTACCTGTTTTGGATACAGTAACGGTTGGTGGCAAAGAATTTTCACTGCTGGGGATAAAGGTGTTCGTTTCCCGATCCACCGTTGGCAGATTCCTCTTGGGTTTAGCGGGTGCTCCGCTGGTTTTCTCGGATTTCTTCGTTCTTATATTGCTGTAGTTGAAGTCGTTATCCAAGTTGGTCAGGTCGCTACCGGGTCGTATGCCGTCGCAGAACATCACGCTCTTGTTGGACTTGCTTTTATTGGAACCTAAAATTAGAGACGGATAACGAAATATTTACAAATATATTAATAGTATAAAGTATTTACGCTGTTATTATAAAGGATCATAAAATTAAAATATTTTAATTTAGAAATGGAAACTTCTATTTGTAGATTTTTAAAAATGAATAATAAAAGATACATGAGGACATTCCTCATGTATACAGGGTTATTCAGAACTCATCTCTAAAACTTTGAGGATATGTGCATTCTTAAATAAGAAATCGATATCACCAAAAAAATTTTAACATTAGTATTAGGATTTCCCGTAAACAATGTTTAAAGTTATACCATTATAAAGGACTACGTAGCTGGGCAACTGTACTTCAACACATCTGATACTTTTCTACCACATTCCTAAGAATGTGATAAAAAAAGTAAACACATTTTTGTCTGGAACACCTGGTTAAAATCGACCGAATAAAGAATTTCCGAAGTTTTTTCGTGCTAGCCAGTTTGCATTGTCAGTCCCAAGGTCACTCCATTACAGTGGACCAGTATCCAGCGGCGTGCAATGAAAAATTTTTCAATAGTTTTAAGACGCCAAAAAATTTTTTTTTGTACTACCACATTTGTACATGTATGTTGAACATCCCCAAATTTTATTATGGATAGGTTCTGAATAACCCTGTATATGTATAAGGGTATACATATACCCTTATACCCTCGACCCTTATACTAAGTATGAGGGTCCAGATTAATGACGCCACTGCTAAAACAATAAGTAAATCTACCCTAAATCTCTAAAAATCTCCCAAGTAACTGAATTATTTAGGGATATTTTGGGTTTAGTGTGTTACTGTAGAGGACAAAACTTAACCATATTAAGGACAGTAAAAACGTATTGGAAACTGGCGTAATTATTCTCTGGCAATTATAAATTTAATAATGGTACGCGTTGACTGTTTCATATAAGGCTACTAAATTTGTAATGTGCAACGTAAAAATACGGTTTGTAATTAAAATGTTACAATTTGTTTGGCCAATTGTATTTTCAATGCTATATCCAGGTTTAGGTTGCCCAAGTTCACATTGAATACATTTAATTCATTTTTGACTACCTTATCGACAAGGGAGTGCAAATGCGCCCTTAAACCTAGTATATATATATTTTCCAGAATTCAAAGATGTCCTACAACTATTTGCTTGGAAAAATAAGTAAAATTTAAATGACATAATACATAAATAAAAGTACAGTACAATAAAAGACCAACTCCTGATTCTTTTGACGCAGAGGTTTATTTTCTACATTTTTATTTTCTAATAGATACTCCCAATAAAAGGAAGAAAAATGTTACAATAACATAAAACTTACCTTTCCTTTTCAGAACCCCCACGGGTACCATAACGGCGGGCGGATTCAAGTTACTGCCAGCCACCTGCTGCAGCGGCGATACCGTCGAGCAGTACTCCAGCGGGTTATTGGGGTTGGGCCGGTGGGAAGGCGAATTACCGACGTCGGGAGACACGTCCGACCCGGAGGAGCTGTTCGTATCCTTGTTAAGGATGTTGTGACACTTATTGCAAACCCTCGCCTCAGCGTCGAGGTATTCCAGTCGGAACCGCAGATGGCAGCACTTGGAACACAAAACCTGAAATTAAGAAACCGTCTGAGTTACCGGTATCACCGTCTGTGTATTCTACCTTATTATTTTTTAGTGTTGGCAGACGCTTATATAAATGTCCTTAATGTCCCGACATGTGTTCAAAAGTGTCCGGACAGAATGAATCTGTATCTGTCCAGCTTCCTTCAGATTTATAATTACCGCCATTTTCAGCTAACGGAGCTAACCTAAAAATCCAATTCAAAATTGTCACAATCTCTTGAAATTGTTTCCTATAGTCTTTTTGTGGTTTTTACTCCAATTATTTGGGCTTAAAGATGGTTAAATCAGGAACTCTGATTTGGAGATACTATAATAAAAAGTCAATAAACGGCAAGAAATTACATAGAAGATTATAGACCTAACAACTAATTATAAACCTTAATTACATTCATAACCCTAAGTATTATACATCGCAGAATTTCTTGATTTTTTTCTCTATCTAACCACGTCAAATTCTAATATGGCGTCCATAAGAAAAAAAAAAGATGATATTCATGTATAAGAATCTAGTAGGCGAAAAAAAATTCTGGTTGCATTACAACAAAGATACCTATGCATGTATATGTACGAAATAAATTTTTATTTGAAAATTTCTAGAAATAACGGAGCTAGAGTTAATTTAAGTTTTTTGAATATTTATTGTTTGGCTACATATTTTGAGAACCGCTGGTTTTTTCAACAATTTTCCGGGACCACTATTTAGTGCCAATAATTGCTCAACTTTTCTCTAATTTAACCAACTTCGCATCTCTTCAAATAACAAAGATACCAATACATAGGACTCGTGATACACCCTGTATAATTTAATTTTTTAAATGTTACAGAATTTAGAAAGTTTATTTTTTGAATATTTATCATGTGCCATACGTCATATATATTATATGTTGCTGTTTGCTACTCCAAATAAAAATTTATTTTTTTTTAGTTTTCTTTTTTCTATAATTTATTTATTTTATTTCATTTCACATGTGCCCAGTAGAAACTTAAATTTCTTCAAATTAAATCATAATTTCGGCATTAACACTTGATTTTTTACCATGTTAACCATAACCTGGTAAAAGGTAGACGAAAATTGAAAATTGTTACGAAAATAGTGATTTTTCACCTAATCCTTGTATTTCAGAGAATATATTCTAAGAATATATAATATATAAGTATTTGGTATCATCTTAAAGCTTATGACATGTGCTGTACAGTAAATCTGTTATATTTCATTTTCTAAAATGTCCATATAAGTGTCTAAAATGTCCGTATAAGTCTAAAATGTCGGATATTTGCCAACACTATTATTTTTACATTACTTTTAGGTTACAAACTTGTCTTTACTTACCAATCCACATGCCCTGCAATGATGCCTCCTCTTCAACACAGTAAACTTCATATCACAATGCAAGCAGCTCAGTGCGTCTGCATCTGGTACCCACAGGGGCGCCTCCTTTCCCAGCCACTGCTTCTCTATGTTTATCCCACTCACATTCACCTCACCCAAGTTTTCAACATGTGAGGCACCTGCACCTTCTGCATCCTCTTGAGTGTCGGCCTGAGGATTCAACACAATGTCGCTCGCAATGTTACTGGACTCTTGTGGTGCCAGCTCCAAGGTGACGGTTTCATCAGAAACGGTACTTCCAATATCAGAAGGTTGGCTTGTAACATCAGAAGTGGGATTTGTAACATCAGAAGTGGGATTTTGACTATCGACTGATTGATTTTCAGTTTTATTTGAAGATGCTTCCATGCAAGACAAACTGGTAATGGTAGAAGCTTGCTCTATATCATTAAATTCCTTACACGCTGGTTCCGCAATGTCCTTGGATTTAATGTGTGTGTTGTCACTTTCATTGTGTACCACGTCGATGGAAACCGTCGAAGTGGTGCTACTTGCATCGGAAAAAGTTGGAGAAGACGATGTTGAATAATCTGTGTCGCTATCATATGTTTTTTGTTTGCTCTTTGGTATCTCCTTGTTTATGTAGACATTGTTGTATGGTGTAGATCCCGGGTCTCCTGTAACACAATGATGTACAGGTTATTTTCAAAAATGAAGGCAATGTTATAATTGAATAATCTAAGGGCCGGTCTTTCCATCTCCCTATAAACACCATTTTAAATTTATCTTCCTTGTAACTGCAAAACGAGTTTTCACTGTGTTTTAAATTAAATCCTGTCTTTAAAGTTCTCTATCTGCTCTTTAACTTTTACTGGCCTATAAGTTGTTACAAAGAGATTTCTAACCTCAGAAATTTTACAATTTGAGTGTTAGTAAACAATTTGATTAATAAAACGTCAAAAAATAGATTTTTATAATGGAAAACATTATTGATTTTGAAGAAGAAATATATTAGATCATGCAATTATAAACATGGTAAATATTGCTGTAAGGTCTCATATAGACAATTTAAACATTTTGGATGATGAAGAATTTATGAGGAGATTTCGTGTATCAAAAATAATGGTGTTAAATGTTCTAGAAAAAATCGAGCAACTTTTACGGAATCACACTAACAGGTTAATAATAAAAAAGAAATTATATCTACATATTTGTTAGATTTTATGACATGTTTTATTGAATCATATTTTGAACTGAGGACTGAACTGCTACGATTTGTATTAATAAGGGCCTCAAATTCTTGGGCAATTTGGTTCCAAGTTTTTTAATGTATCATCTTGGAAAGACATTTTGACACTTCTGAATATTAAATTTAAACTAGAAATCCCAGAAACGACTAGAACTTAAAAATAGTTATAGTTGGTTATAGCCACAGTATGTTATAGCTAGGTAATGTTGTCATAATTGACATATTTTGTTGATTATGGTTGACGCATTTCATCTGTCTCACTTTTATTATATAGAGTTTCTTATTTAATCAGTATTGCCAATATCATTAAAGTCTTTTTACAAAAGAGCTGTTAGATTATGGTGGAAAGACGCAATTTTTTAACTGCCAGATAAATTTACTTGTTAACTTTAAGTTTCTTTTAGTTAAAAGCAACTTTATAAAGAGATGGAAAGACCGGACCTAAATATGGTTGGTTAATCAAGATATTTAAATCCAAGTAAAACATGAAAAATGTCACACTTACCAATCAGATTAATTTTCCTCTTCGGTGGTTCACCCTCTCCATTCAATGGTAGGTTTTGTGGTCTTGAAAGAGAGTCCATTGAATTCTCTTTTTCAATTTCAAGTTCTTCGTTTTCCTGCACAATCATTTTGTCTTCTACAGAACCATCTTGTTGCTGTTCTCGCAAATCTTCAACTATTTCGGTGCTTTTATCACTTACGATAGGTTCTGTTTTAATTTCAGCTTCGATAGTTTCTATTCCTGACTCTGCGGTTACAACTTTCTCTTTATCTTCTGAGGAAGGGTCTGCTAATTCTGAGAAATTTAAACTTTCATCACTCTGACCATTTCTCATATCTTTATTGTTGGTTATTTCATCTTTAGTCACTATATTTTCTTCGACTGGTAACTCAACTTCTGTCTCTATAACCTGGTTTGAGGCTTGAACCGAAAATGCTGTGTTGTCTAAAAAAAAAACAAAGAAAAGGTAGCTGGGTTAGGTATTCAGCTAAAGGAATTAAATACCTGTATACTGAATACCTAAATAAATATGCAGCAGTTAAAGAAGCTAATAAATAATATAAAAAATGAATCAGATCATAATATATTCTTTAATAGTGGTAAGTCTACAATATTATAAGTAGTATTATTTAGTAATAATGTATTATCTTTGTTTGTTTTGTTTTTGATAACTTTTCCTTAATGTATTTCAAATATTTGAAAAACAATGTGTAATTTTTCTTGGGAATGTGAAGAATTCAATGATTATAGACACAAGCCATTCCAGACACTCCAAAATAATACAAATCTTGCAGGGATTTTAAGAATTTTGCTTACCTAAAATATTCAAAATCTTTAAAGTAAAGTAAAATTATCGTGAAGTATTGACAAATTTGTCTATTTCTACCCTGTAATAAAGTCATTAAAAGAAGCCAATTAAAATAACACAAAGGTAAACAGTACTTTATCACTCGATATAAAAACATTACCTTTACATTGCTTATCATCCATTTGACAAACATTTGCTTCATTTTCACTGCCACAAGTAGTATCGTGAGACAGATCTTTAATAGTTTGAGATTTACACTCTTCATTTGATTCCAATTCCTCATCATCTAGCTCATCCAATAGTTTGTTAACTTCACTTTCATCCAATTCCAAATCATCATCAAAACCAACAGTTTTTTCTTCAAGCTTATCGACCTCAACTGAAGAGTTCGTATCACATATATTTATATATTCGTTTTCACTTTCCGACGCATTATCTGTAACTGGAAGTACTGCAATATCTGAAGTTTCAGGAGTGCCTGACCGATTGCAATCAACTGCCTCTGAAATATGCTGGCCATTGTTTTCTTTTATATATACATCAGTCTTCTCTTCAGTTTTATCTAGTATATTTTGTTCCTTCTCGTTACCATTAGTAAGGTTTCCTTCAGTTACATCTTTCTCTACACACAATTCTTCACTATATACATCAGTATCTATAAAATCTACTGCATCATTTCCGTCTTCGACACTTCTAACCTCGCCATAACTTACGTTATTATTTTCATTGGTTTTTCCATTGAAATCAAGTAGCAAAGCATCAGTCTTCAAATTACAATCGTTAATTGACTTTTCTTCGTCTATGAACCTATTTTGAGATAGATTTAATGTGTTTACATCGCCAACATAGTTTTCCTTATTCTCTAGTAACAAATTATTGTCGATCTGGTTGAAACTATTTACGCTTATGTTGGTGTTCAAATACTCATTTAAGCTGTGAAACACATTATTGATGGAGTGCTTAGTGATGGTGTTCTGGTTCAGAGAAGTGGTTCCAGCAGTGCTCCTTGAGGCACTGTTGTATTGATCTGTGAGTTCGCTATACTCAAAATCATTTAGAACTTGGTCTAAATCAACTGTGTACTTGTCCATCTAAAAAATTGTTAACGATTAAGGATATTTTTTAAAATGAAAGGACTTGATTTTCAACACTAAATTTCTAAATATATTTTCTGAAAAATTTGAATTTTGATCGATAAACATTAGTAAAACTCTGCTAAAAGATTAGGGATTTTGTAAATTTCTCATTATTTAGTTGATATCAGCGCTGACAACTTACCTTTGTTTGTTGTATTTTTGTTATTAATCATTTCATTTATCTGCTGGCTTATTAGCTGTTTAAGATATTCATTAATAATTTTTTATCACCTTTTGACAAACAAATGACGTTTTGCTTGACGTATGTCAGGTCATGTCATAATAATGTCAATATAATTTCTATGGTCAATAGATTACCATTACCACAGTAACCACAGACGGTTATGCAAACCAAAGAAGATATACAGAACAGATATTTCACTTTTCATAAAATTGTAGTAGAATCATATTTCCATCCTGTGTTTTTTCACTTTTTTCAGAGCCCTCTCAGTCTCTCAGATCACTCTGAGAGCATTCTAGAGCAGTAATCCGAAAACGCTATTTTAGATAACAGAAAGTGAGATTAGATATTCTGTGGTGACTCACCACCAGTATTCTGTATAATTTTCTATGGATTAGTATCCCAAAAAATGGCGGATGATGGTAATAGTTTTCCACTTCATAAAGCAGTTTTTGAAAATGATTTGCAAACCCTGTCCCGTCTTTTAAGAAAACACAATGTAGCAGCCAAAGACAAACATGGTAATTTAAAATATACAATTTAGAGATGCTCGTATTTAACTTGTTATATAAGTAGGGTTATGTCTCTACTTTTGGATAAGCTTGTTTATACGAGTATACCTCTAATAATTTATTAGAATGAAATAATAACAAATTGCTTTATTTTTAGGAAATACAGCCTTGCATTTAGCTGTTATGCTTGGAAGGAAAGGTAAACTTATTTTGCTTTTCTAGTATTGATATAATCGCTAAACATTTATATATAATTTAGAATGTGTCCAGCTATTGTTGAAACACGATGCCCCTGTGAAAGTGAAGAATGGTCTGGGATGGACGGTTCTTGCAGAGGCGGTGAGTTATGGCAATCGTCCCACAAGTAAGTGCAAAGAAATAGATGAGAACTGAAAATGTAGGATTTTATGAATTTTGCAGTCTCTTCGTTGGTGAGAAAATTCCGACAGCAGTCAAGGGAACAAATGGAGGAGAGAAGGCCTAACCTTGTAGAAGCTCTAAATAGGATAAATGACTTTTACATGGAGCTCAAGTGGGACTTTCAGTCGTGGGGTAAGGAACATCGTTTTAAACTTCACAGCCATATCTCATTATTTTTTATTCTAAAAATTTATTCCTAACTGTATGAACAGTTTATTAATTTGTTTTTTTTTACTTTAGTACCTCTCGTGTCCAGAATTTTACCCTCTGATATTTGCAAAATATATAAAAGCGGCGCCAACATCCGATTGGACACGACGCTAGTGGATTTCTCCGACATGCGATGGGAAAGAGGCGATATTTCATTTATTTTCAATGGTGACGCCAAACCTAATGAGAGCCTTACCGTTCTAGACAATATCACAAAAGTATACCAAAAAGTCAGATATGAGGTACATAATACTTGATTATTTGTGTTTTATTTGTTCGTTAGTTTTTTTTTTGTCATCATATTAATTGCTTTCCCTTTTTGAAAATTTATTTTTAGGAGAGTGAGATGGAAATTGAGGATGAAGTGGATTTGTTGATGTCGACAGATATTTTAGCGGCGCAAATTTCAACAAAAAGCATTTCTTTTGCGAGGGCTCAGAGTGGTTGGATATTCAGAGAGGATAGAAAGGTATGTACGATTATCTCAAAGAAGTGCAGTTTTCCGAAACTTTTTTGAATTGCAAAATACCGTGAGAAATTTGATAAAAACCATTTCTGTTTTTTTTTTATAATTACCATTGTTTAGATGAAAAGTAGGTGAGGTATTAAGAACAGAAAAACCCATAAGAAAACAATTTACCTGTTAAACAACAATAACCTGTTAAAAATTTATTTGGTCATAAAAATTCTCTTATCACGTTTGTCATAAAGTGGATGATAAATTTGCCTTTATTATATATTGATATTTTAACATTTATAAATATATATACATATATCAGAACTGATAAAGTAAAAACCATTGTTTTTTTATTTGTATAGTTGTTAATATATAAATATATCTAAAAGTGTACCTTGTTAGAAATGATTTATTATCTTTTACGAATTATTTGTTATCAGAAACGCCTAAGTTTTTATTTAATTCCAGTGGCGTTACTGTGGATGAATGAAAGAATTAACAGGGTTAAATGTACTGCAATGTTAAAAAACTTACCTCTGTTACAATTAAAGAAATATGCCAGCAGGACAGCTTCAGTAACTGCTGCTGCCCGTTTTGTTGTTCCCAAGTTGTCAAAGCCAGATAATTCCTTTGCAAATGAATCCTTAGATTGTAAAGTTTCCTCAAAAACTTCTGATCCCAAAGTTTCATATACACAAAGGTGATTATATAAGATTAACGAAAGATTAGTTAGTAGTTAATTAAACTGATGCGAGGTACAGGGATGCAACAGCGCGTGCCTTCTCTTTTCTTTTCCTGAGAATAATAGCTTGAACATATGCTGATGTGACCTCGTACACTAAGCACATAGCCTCTCTTATTTTCATAAAGTGAAACCTCCAATTCGTCGCCACTGCTTACAATTTTAAATATATGTAAGTACACACGTTCATAGTCAGCCGCCCTACTATAAGATGAAAAGAAACAAGTCCTATCATAAGATCGTAACTCAGATAAGCTGTATAATTATTCATAACGTGGACTTGAACCCGGTCACTTCAGTGGTACCATCACACACTTTTTTTTGTTCAGCGGCACCCTTATACTTTTTAAAATTGGCAGTTTTATTTAGTAACTTATTAAATTCCCTTGCAGTTTGAATACCAAGGGGCACATGTTAAATTTTACAGTGCCATATTTACATCGCCAACTATTTCAAATTACCGAGATAACGATAGTGAACTATGCTCTAACTAACTGGCCAATAGCATTTACCTATATACTTTAGTCCTCTTAATATATTAGGTAAATCTAATTCGACTTGTCTGTAACAAACTCCTATTGACTTTCTTTGACTGAGTACATCTTCAGATCTACATTGAAAACTTTAAAACAGATTAGGGCTGGTCTTTCCATCTCTTTATAAAGTTGTTTTTAAGTAAAAGAAAATTAAAGTTAACAGGTGAATTTATCTGGCAGTTAAAACGTCTTTCCAACACAATTTAACTGCTCTTTTGTAAAAAGACTTTAATGATATTGGCAATACTGATTAAATAATAAGAAAATCTATACAATAAAGTGAGACAGATGAAATGCGTCAACCATAATCAACAAAATATGTCAATCATGACAACATTACCTAGCTATAACATACTGTGACTATAATCAACTATAACTTTTTTTAAATTCTAGTCGTTTCTGGGATCTCTAGTTTAAATTTAATATTCAGAAGTGTAAAAAAACTTGGAAGCAAATTGTCCAAGAATTTGAGGCTCTTACTAGACCAAATCGTATCAGTTCAGTCGTCCATTCAAAATATGATTCAATAAAACATGTCATAAAATCTAACAAATACGTAGATATCGTTTCTTTTTTATTATTAACCTGTTAATATGATGCCGTAAATATTGCTCGATTTCTTCTAAAGTATTTAACACCCGTTATTTTTGATACACGAAATCTCCTCATAAATTCTTCATCATCCCAGATGTTTAAATTGTCTGTATGAGGCCTTACAGTATATATTTTTCGTTCACGATTGCAATGTTTACCCTGTTTATAATTGCATAATCTAATAATATTTCTTCTTCAAAATCAATAATGTTTTCCATTATAAAAATATATTTGTTGACGTTTTATTAATCAAATTGTTTACTAACACTCAAATTATAAAATTTCTGAGGTTAGAAATATCTTTGTAAGAACTTATAGGCCAGTAAAAGTGACCGATAAGTTAAAGGGCAGTTAGAGAACTTTAAAGGCAGGATTTAATTTAAAACACAGTGAAGAGACCCATTTTGTAGTTACAAGGAAGATGAATGATGTTTATAAGTACCTATGTTTTTTCTTTGTCGTAAGTTGTCAAATAATATTTTCAAAAAATGACATGCTACGACCGGTTTATTCAAAATTTACATAACAACTATGTCCCTTCAGAGCAACCTGTTTAAATTACATAGACTAAGAAGAAACAATTGAGTTTCATAAGAATTTTTCTTAAACAATGCAAATTCATTATGCAAACAAGTCAATTAGCAAGAAAGAAGATTTCTTGCTTTGGACATAATTACGTAATAGTTTCAGTAAGTTACTGCTAGATGACACTGCTGTCAAAAAGTAACTGAATTATTTAGGAATATTTGGTGTTTAGTGTGTTACTGTAGAGGACAGGGCTTAACTATTTGAAAGACAGTAAAAACGTGTTGGAAACTGGCCTAATTATTCTTTGGCAATCGACTATTTCATATAAGGCTACTAAATTTGTGACGTGCATCATAAAAATCCCTAAATTGCAGTCGACCAGTACAGTTTTTGGAATAAAATGTTACAATTTGTTTGGTCTATTGTATTTTCAGTGCGACATCTATGTGTCGGTTGCCCAGTTAACACGTTAATCGTCATGTGACCCGACATCCGAGTCTCAACAAATTTATACCACCAGGCCCTGTGACCCGTATATGGGCTTCACGACTTGCTTTCGTTCTCGGCTCTGTGAACCGCTGTTTAGTCCTTGCTTTACATTGCTTCTTATTGGATATTAAAATATGGGGCCTGGCCGTCCCAAGCAGCCTTTGGCCCTGGGATTATTTTTGAGTTGACAGATATGCATAATAAAATATTCGACAGAAAATAGTACATTATATTATTAGGAGTAAAGTAAAACTTCATGTGCTGAAGCTGGTGAGTTGACTGCCGAACGAAGTGAGGCAGCCAAACCAACTGAAACACGTAAAGCTTTATTTTGCTCCCAATGAAGTGAGGCAGCCAAACCAACTGAAACACGTAAAGCTTTATTTTGCTCCCAATAATATATGGTATTTTATTTTCGAACTATAACATCCAAAATTACAGTGAGATTTTTCGATTTATATGGATGATTTATTTGCATGTAAATGTGACTGTTCGAGCGTACAAACAAGTCAAAACAGGAATTGCAAGCCTGCATAATGCGTGAATCGTGTTTGAGTCACAGGGCCTCACATATGCATAGGCTCCGAGAACCAAACGTTGGTTCACATTTTAAAATTGTTTTTTTTTTATGAAAAAAGTAACTCAGCAACAATTTTTGTAAATTATTGCATAGTATTTTAAAGTTATCAATAAAAATATCTCTAAAGAGAGTTTGGGCCTGGGTGGAAAAATTTTACTATATGACGTGGGTGATTAATGTGTTAACAGTAACAAATCATAAAATACATGCGATTGTTTCGATTTCCATCATCGGTTAGCAACAGTTTATCATCTTAGAATGAGGAATATGAATGACTCTGATAGAGGAATGTGAGCTACAAGTTGGTAACGCATTCATCATCATTTTTTTCCGTAGGAATTAGTCGCTGGGCAGTACGAGAGCGAATTGTATACGGTTCACGGATTGAGTTTGGAAAGCCGGAAGAGGAGGGAGCATCTGTCTTCGGACGATTTGCAGAAGAACAAAGCTATCTTGGAGAGCTTCACGAAAGGCGGGAATTTTCAGAATTTTGACCAGAATGGAGCGGTAAGACATTTTCTTATTACAAACCAACCACACGAAAAACGGGTGCATTAACAGTTTTATGAACAAATGGATATAAATCCGATAGTAGATAGTCTGTAGGGGAATCGGGCCAAAAACGCGTGTATTTTTAAAGGGGGCTAAATTTTAGTCATTTTTGACCATTTTTACCCCCTCCACTCCCATTTGTATTCTGAAAAACGTCGCGCTATCCTGAAAAACGTCACACTATTCTGAAAAACGTCACGTTTCCCATAAAAAACGTCGCGCTATCCTAAAAAATTATCACATTATCTTGAAAAAGTTACGCTATTCTGAAAAACGTCACGTTTCCCTTAAAAAACGTCAAGTTATCCTGAAAAGCGTCACGCTGTTCTGAAAAACGTCACATTACCCATAAAAAACGTCACATTATCCTGAAAAATGTCACATTATCCTGAAAAACGTCACGCTATTCTGAAAAACTTCATGTTTCCCATAAAAAACGTCACGCTATCCTGAAAAACGTCATGTTTCTCATCAAGTAGACGTCACGTAAAACACAAAGACAAAGCCTAGACAAATTAAACCGACACAAACGTATGCGGATTACCTGTAAACATAGATAAAATACCTGTAAAGGAAACGTGCGGCTACAGAATAGCGTACACCGGCCCATTTAAAGAGTGAAATTACCGTATATATCTATACTTGTGGTAACGGGTTCATTAGGGGACATCTAGTGTATACAATTAAGTGGTCTGATGACATTGAAATTAAATATCAGAGCGATAGTTTCTATTCGCGATAAACTATCGATTTTTCGATAGTTTCTATTCGCGGTTTCTATAGTATCGATTGGCGGTTAGTGTATTTGACATTCTTTTGTTCACAGCCCGTAAGAAGGAACAGTCTTGTACCTCCGCCAGAGAAAAAGGTTACCTGGGAGGAGTACATGGAGTCCGATGTAAATAATTACCCTAGGTTAGGCAGAGACCTTGTATATAAAGAATCGTCCAAGTCTTTCAAGGCTACCATAGCGATGGTAAGTAAATATTTTTATGGTCAACAACAAAGGTTAAGGGAGAAAATAGCCAACTCGCTTTTATTTTGGATAGATTGTAAGTTAAAGTGAACACTTTGCAAAAAATTTATATGAAGTTACTACTATAGATTATATGAAGAAACTATAGAATACTACGAATACTATAACTATATAGTGGCGGCTCGCCAGGGGACGCAAGTGACGCACCGCTTCACCTAAAAGTTTGATTGATTCATTTAAAATGATTTTTAATTTCATATAAATTTTGTAATTTAGATATAGTGAGGACATAAAGTCTGTCCCCTCCACCCTCTAATTTTTGAACCTCTGGATAGATTGTGATGAAATTGGAACGATAATATATGACTAAATTCTGCATTTTTTGACACATCAATGACAGCTCTGAATGTCTAAGTGACAGATGGGCGCGCAATAGGAACATTTTTTTAAATGGAAATGGGGGTCGAGTAATAACTCATTTTGAAGCTATTTTTATGCTCAAAACATCCCCCAATTTTGAGAACATTTGGTTCAGTAATTTCCAAATAAAAACCAGTAATATCGATTTCTATTATATCATTTTTTTGCATACATATTACAAATTATTGTAAATTATTCAAAGCAAAACAAAAATTAAAAGTAAACAAATAACAATAAGCCATCCCTAACCTAAAATAACCTAAATTAAAAAATTATGAAATAATTTAAATTAAACATAGAGGCAGAAACAAATTTAGAAAACACGTGTTACTTCAAAAAATGTTGAAAATGACCACCATGAATCTCCTGACAAATAAATGTTCCATGGGTAAGTTCTATTATAAAGATTATGTGGTAAAAAGATTATGTTATAAACCGATATTACTGGTTTTTATTTGGAAATTACTGAACCAAATGTTCTCAAATTTGGGGGATGTTTTGAGCATAAAAATAACTTCAAAATGAGTCCCCACTCGACCCCCATTTCCATTTAAAAAAAATGATCCTATTGAGCGCCCAGCTGGCACTTTGACATTCAGAGCTGTCATTGATGTGTCAAAAAATGCAGAATTTAGTCATATATTATCGTTCCAAATTTCATCGCAGTCTACCCAGTGGTTCAAAAGATAGAGGGGGGGGGGGGGCGGACTTTATGTCCTCACTGTATTTTGACGACACTGAAAATGTATTGTGTTTGTTTTATCTACAGAAATAAACAGAAAAATTATTATAAAACGTTGCGTGCTGAATGCCTTCTAAAAAAACATTGCCTTCGTTGAGAGCGAACATTAAACCCTGTACCGTTCAAATGATGCAGATCGCTAACAGGTAGTATTTCTGCGACAGTCGTAACAGCGGTTGCCAAGGCAACAAGGTGGCCGATACATGACTAAACTGCCCTGTGTACGAATGGGTGTCGCGGATTTCGATAGCCGCATCACATCACTCCTACCGTCCTGCCAATTTTGCCTTTATATGTGATGCCACGCCGGTTAAAAAACCATTCTTAATAATAATAAATAATAATTGTTTTCTATCAATCGTAGAAATGTTTCCTATGCATGATCCAGTTTGTGTTTTATTAGAAACACCATTTTCTAGATGGAAGAATGAGGCCAAAAAAGATTTTTTAAATTGCGAGAGATGTGCCTTCTCTCGATGTCGATAAAAAGGGACAGTCAAAAGACAAAGTGTTCGTTCGGAGGTTTCGGAATGAGTGGTATTCCGAGTATAAGTGGTTGCGCGGAAGTGTTTATTTAAAAAAACTTTTTTGTATGCCGTGTTTAATTGTGGGTGTAAAAAATTAGGCGTGTGGAATAAGTAGGGATTTAACAATTTTGGGAATGTTACGCGAGGCTGTCGTAAGCAAGATGCTTCTTTAGAATATATCGCAGTCTGCGTCACCTATTTACCGACCCACAAACCGCCACTAACTATTATACTATTCGTATACTATGAATACTGTACTATAACATTCAACGTATTATTATCAACTAAAATTCTCACTAATCATTTTAATATCCGATTCTTTTCTTCAAGCAAGGATATAATTTACATTGTTAAGGAAATACTATTTAAAATGCTAATACTATAGTCACTTATAATTGCACAAGAGGTTTGTATTTTACCGGATATTTTTGGATACTTTAATGAGAAACTGTTGCCTAGCAATTAGACGAGAAAAACTGTCAATTATTAAAACAGTTTTGACAGTTTGAGTTGACAGTTTTTCGAGTCAAATTGCTAAAGGAAACAGTTTAGAATTTAAACAACACAAATTTAATAAAGTGGATACTCGAAGCAGATGGTTCTTTATGAAACATCGTGAAAATAATTGTTTTGAAAAAAACGTTGATCTCATTTAGATGTTCCAAGAAATATATAGAAAACACTCTATATACTAGTATTTCGGCTTATTAGGCCTTTTTCAATAGAGTAAATGTCTATTACTGAGTAGTAATAGACATTACTAGTAATTAGAGATTAGCAGTAATAGACATTTACTCTATTGAGAAAGGCCTAATAAGCCGAAATACTAGTATATAGAGTGTTTTCTATATTTTCTTGGAACATCTAAATGACATTAATGTTTTTTTCAAAACAATTAACGCAAATTTACCCGGTATCAGTACAAACATCGAGTGTAATTTGGCAGGACAATTTAATGAATAAGAAATTTAGAAACATATTAATGCAATTGAAGGATATTATGTTTAGCCATTCGTGCAGCTCGTGATGAATTAAACTGTCTGTCGGTGAAAGGGTTAAATACAATATTGAATTCTTTGTATTATTTACTTTGTAGCATTTTAGCGGTGGTATTCCAAATTGTTTTACCTACCGCTTCTTTGTAGTCTTTTCAGTTACATTTTCGGATGTTAAAGGCCCAATCTTACAATACTATATTAAACTTCTCGATGGAAGTATCTGGGTCAAATTTATATCCTTTCGCATCGCAAAAAGTAGAAAATTGTCTCTAGATTGATGATTGAGTCGCAACTGTATTAGCAGGCACACAGGTATTAACAATTTGACTGATTTCGTTGTTCGTAGACTCACCGTATCGACTCATTGTGAGTGTTTAATAATGGGGTATTTTCCTTCAATCGAAATGAAAGTGGAAACCTGTATTTTTATAAAATATATTTTTTTTTATATTTATTAGGATAAAAATTATTAAGATTGAATCGGTAGAAAATTTTTAATGCAATTGAAAATTTATTCTATATTCGTGACGTCACTAAGCGAAAACTAGAGAATATGTATCTATAAAGAGGCCACACTGATAATATGTGGCTAGTTTCAGTTTGTAACGACGACAAACGACATTTCCATAATTGACATTTAAAATTTCCTGTTTGTGTTTGACTTGACAACTTGACGTGTTGTATTGTTGTTTTCTTGTGAAGTAAACTTTTATTAAACATGGAGCAAAGTTTTGCAGAGGCTAAGTCCGACAATTTACCGATTATAGATCCTTTTATGATAAAGATCCTATAGATCCTTTCAGAAATAAAAGGGATGAAAAATGTAAGGTTAGTATTTAACTTAACAGTATTACTGCAAAGTCGATTAAATATATTCAAAAATTACCTTTACAAATTACGATGTTTCAATTAACAGAACTCTATTACTAATAAATACACTTGTAATCAGTCACAGGCAGAGACAACAATTCATAGGTAAAAATATAAATTAAAAACAATGTCTCATGTTTACCATGATGTTTACCCTAACCAAACAATTCAAACATAAACAAAAGTAAAGTTGTCACGCAGTGACACCAACAACATAAATGAAAATATCCTAGAAATCACTAAAAAATGGCGCAAATTTTGAATTTTCGCTTAGTGACGTTACATAGATATCACGCACAATAAAAAAATAATTTATGGACTTAAATTAACCCAATATTAAAATTCCGGAAATACGTATCTCTTCTTTTTCCAAGTACTTTCCATTGCCGATGTAAAAAAGAAAAATAGGAAAACACCCCATTATGCAAATTTGCCCCCATAACCTCATTTTTCACCGACACTTGGTAGCTACCTGGCCACTTAAGGTAATTTTCAACCTTTGAACATAACTAACTTTTTGACTTTGAACATAACTAACTTTTATAAGCGATATCTGCCCTGACTGAGGCTATTACGTTTCATTCTCAGAGCTCGGACTTCCCCCTCTCGGTGGACATGCTGTTGAACGTGCTGGAGGTGATAGCGCCCTTCAAGCACTTCTCCAAGCTGCGCGACTTCATCACCTCCAAGCTGCCCATGGGCTTCCCCGTGAAAGTGGAGATTCCAATCCTGCCCACAGTCACGGCCAAGATCACATTCCAGCACTTCGAGTTCAGAGACGATATTTCCAAGCAGTTATTCGCCACGCCAAAGGACTATACGGAAGATCCGACCAGGTACACCCCGTTTAATGATTATTTAAATAAAAGGATATTTCATCCTCAAACAAATGGACAAGTGAGGGGGCTGAGCATTTCTCATTGGGGCGCATTCAGGGAACCGCAGCGCTTCAGCGCTTTATGCAAAAGCTGCAGCGCTGTATTAAAGCGCTGCAGCGCTTTATTAAAGCGGTAAAGCATATATTTTTCCCGCTGGATCGCTGAATAGTTCCATCAAGCGATAAAATTAATTTAGGTTAGGTTTACGTCTATGGGTTTACGCACAAAATATCTATGGATAATATTAATTATTACTAATATTAATTACAAAATATGAATTACTGAAAATTGTGTCACTTTCAGCTTGCGTTTAAAATGTCGATTCAGCGAACGTGAAGCGCTGGAGTGCTATGTTTCCCCGAATGCGCCCATTTTATCGTTTAGCCACAGTCTAAGTGTGACTTGTTTATATTGGCCTTGCCAAGTTTATTCCAAGTATTTAAACTCCCGACTAATTCCTTTTAAATAAGGAGGTTATAGGAAAGATTTTGGTTATTATTTGAATTAACAAATTGCCTGATAGTGGGTAATGAAATCATTATTTAACTATATTTATTAACACATTATTTTATAGGTATATCAATCACTATTAAGAATTTTTTGTTTGGCATATCAAGGGCGTGCAAACATTGCTTTATTGACAATTATTGATGAAGCAATCAAAAGATGAATTAAACGTATTCAGTGTGAACGTAGGCAACCGAAACATAGATGTCGCACCGAAAATACAATAGGCCAAACGAATTGTAACATTTTAATCAAAAACCATACAGGTCGACTGCAATGAGCCTTTTCCACTAAATTGAATTCTACTATTTTATTAATATCAAACGTTATACTGGTACATAAGTAAAGGTAGAATCGACCCAATTTATTAAAGAATTGTAATTAAGCGAAGTTATCCAAGTACAAAGTGACCGGACTTCGTGAATCATTTCAAACTGCGCGGTTCGCTGACATCACACTCCAGTAGCCAATAAAATATAGACAAGTTAAAGAACGGCTCCACGTTGCCACAGATAATTTTACTTTTTTCTTGGCAACCAATAAATTTACATTCTGGTAATTTTGAAATGAAAATATTATGTATTTTTAGGTGAAATGGCAATTTTGAAATGAAAATATGTATTTTTAGGTGAAATATTCTCCATAAATTATTACTAAAGCAAATCAACATGATTATTATACAATTTATCACTTGGGCAGAATAATTTTTAGGTATTTTTCGCTAAAGGTGACAACACTGCACAATCTATGCTAGAATCAATTAAATGATGATTTGATAACTTTGGTTATAAAAACTAACCTTCTTGTCTTAACGTTGCGCACTTCAGCACTTAGAAAGTTCATATTTGTAACGTAGAAATCGTTAACCATTTCACTGTCAACTCTTGGAAGGTTGTCTGAATCAGTCTTAAGATATTCCTCTTTAATTTTATTCATTTTAAATCAAATTAATCAAAACACAAAACGAAAGTTAGGTTAAGCACACTTCACTTGACAGAACACAAAATGCAGGGCAGCCAACAGACAACAACGAACTGGAGTGTGAAGTCAATGGCACGTTATTTAAAATATTTACACCCATATTAATAATAATCACAATAATATCATGTTTACTAATGACAACTAACCGCATTCTTAAATCAATCTAAGTAGTTCATATTAATAATTAAATATTTATAGACAAATAACTAACAGCATGCTAAATAAGAAGTTAATGTGACAACATCTCATTTTATAGATAGAGCTAATTTCACTGCAATAAATCTAACCTGCACTTACAAATATTTACCCAAAGTGACAAGACTGACAAGTGTCTTGTGTCAAAATTGTTTTGTGCTAATAATCAATCAAGGGCGGATTTAGCTTTTCAACATGGGGAAGTATCTCAAAGAACCTCATTTTTGAAAAATGTTGTGAAATTAAAAATTATCTGTGCATTTAGATAGGTACGTTTTTCTTTGGACAAACATGAAATAGCAAATAGAAGTGTTTAATAAAATATCCTTAGTGAAGTACGTTTATATTTTTTTTTAACTATAATTACGATTTTGCTTTTTGCTAATGTAAAATTTGAATTCATGGTAAATCCGCCCTTGATAAGCATTAACTTTGCCTTTTATAAAAGGGAGATTTTGAACACCTTAAATTTTTACCTTATCGTTATTGCAAACGTTATACTGAGCACGCGTAGTACCAAAAATGATACTCTTTTTGGAACTGCACATGCTCAGAATAACGATAACGACGTGTTAAAATTTAAGGGGTTCAAAAACCCCCTAATGAATTGGATAAGTAACCATACCATAATAAAATTTGATATAATTATTGAGGTTACTGACATATAAATACGGAAAATTTCACATTGAATTATTTAATATTTCAGAAAAACGTTCTTGATCTGTTAATTGGGAGGGAAAAGAAAAACTGCTGACATTTCTGTCAAACTTTTAGGTTAACTTTAACTTATTGTAAAACATACCCAAACTGATAACTAGTGATTTAACATCATTCTAGCGTTAACACGCATTTAAATGGTATTATTAATACAGTTTTCACTAATCACGTTCTAGTCAGGTCTTAGAACATTCTAAGTTTTATTATTAATAAGGCTGTTGGTAATTTTAACAATTTTTTCTAAATATATCTGGCGAAGAAAAAATTTAAAGAAATACTTTTTAGGCATAACTAAGTATATATTTTATAATAAGCGAATAAAAAAAAGATGTGGAAAAGGCTCATTTAGGAATTTTTATCTTGCATGTCAAAAATTTTGTAGCCTTATATGAAACAGTCAGTCATGTTGTTCCATTATTAAATTTATAATTACCAAAGAATAATTACCAAAGAATAATTACTGAAATACGTTTTTACTGTCCTTAAAACAGTTAAGCCCTGTCCTCCATAGTAACACACTAAACACAAAATATCCCTAAATAATTTAGTTGCTTTTTGTCAGCAGTGTCATCTAGCAGTGACTGACTGGAACTATCACGCAATTATGTCCAAAGCAAGAAATCTTCGTTGTTGTTAATTAGCTTTCTCGTCGCATTGTTTAGGAAAACGGAATTAGTTTTGAAATAGCTTCTCGTACTGCTGAAATTTGTTTCGAAGTTGTGGATAACAATGCTACTTGAATTAGACAACAGCAAACGTTGATGCATCTGTATTTTTTCTATTTACTTCGCAGCTGACAACATATACGTCTTGCCTAATATCAAGAGACAACCAAGAACACGTCGACTCTAACAATTGTTCTTTTCTAACACCGAGCGATGTTACAATAATTTTAAGTATTTTGTCATAGATCATGTTGTACATTGTTGACGTAAAGATAAAGGTCAACCGATTTTAATGTGATAATAGGTTTGTTCGGGTTCTCAATTTATCCACTTCTGAATCGTTCTGAGCATGCTTACTTTGAAACAGGATTTTATGGTGACCCGTTTTGGTTTAATGTGGACTCGATTCGGAACGGTTTCCAACCGTTCTAACTAGTCCTTACGGAGAACTGATATAAAATCAGAGTTTACTTTTTAATAAATAAATAGTTTACCAAGGGCTGAGATATGGATGTATATTCTTCAAGGTCATAATCATCAAGTTATTAGGGACGTCCGAAGATATCGGTGGACTTTTGGTGGTTATTTTTTATGAAATACAAACCACTAATGTACAGGGTATTCGCGTATGTTTTGACCTCTACCCACAGGAGTTATTAAGAAAGTTAGAAAAAAAGTTTAAATACAAAAGTTGTTTGGTTATTCACGTATTATCTTTTAGCTAGGTCGCAAAAAAAATTGCATGTCGTAAATTTGACAAAACCAGTTGAACATAATATTTTTAAATGGGACACCCTGTATAATTTTACACGCTTGGGTAAACATTTTTTTCCTGATTTCAAAAATATATATTTTGTTGACATTTGGACTGACAGTTTTCGAAATATTCGACAGCGAGTACAATAAAAAAATACAAAAAATACAAAGAACTAAAAATATTTATCAGTAGAAACCAACAGTAATAAAAAATATTTAATGATTTTTGATGTAACCTCCTTAGTATTTCAACATTTTCTAATATTTTCATTTTTTAATATTTGTTTATGATTTATTGCAAACATTACATATTAAAGATTTCGAAACCTGTCAGTGCAAATGTCAAAAAAATATATATTTTTGAAATCAGGAAAAAAATGTTTACCCAAGCGTGTAAAATTATACAAGGTGTCCCATTTAAAAATATTATGTTCAATTGGTTTCCTCAAATTTCCGACATTCCATTTTTTTTTCGACCTAGCCAAAAGAGAATACGTGAAAAACCAAACAACTTTTGTATTTAAACTTTGTTCCCAACTTTCTTAATAACCCCTGTAGGTAGGGGTCAAAATATACGCAAATACCCTGTACACTCACCTCATTTTACATCGATAAAAGTACTATTTACAATACTTTCATAAAATCTTCATGAAACTCTTTGTCAGCTGACAAATTTATTATATTAAATCTTTTTTTAACGAGGAGAAAAATAACCTCCAAAAGTCTATCAATATAATAGATGTTTAAAAATGTTTGTAAATTAGGTTTCCTATTCCTATTTCAATAAACGTTGATCAATATCTTCGTTGGACGTGATCTGATATCTGCTTAATTTAGTACTACACTAACAGAGAACGTTACAATCGCCTAAACACGTATAGTTTTTCTAAAATCCAGACCCGGTTCTGAACAGTTCTAGATTTTTGTTGATACGTTGACAGTTCTGCTCAGCTTCTGAACTTTTGTAATTTAAAGAACCCGAACAAAGCTAATATCGCACTTCTAAAGTTCCCCCCCACCACTTTTTGCAGGTTTCCCGACTTATGACGCCCTGAACTCCTAAACGCCTTCGAGGTCAGCTACGCGCGCAAGCCGCAGTTCCTGCTGCCCCACGACAGGAGGCGGCTGGCGGCGCGCCCCTACCGGCTGGGCAGGAGACTGCGCAAAGCCGGCGACAGCCCGTTCACGTACGTCGAAGTAAGTACAAACCATCCCACCGTCATCGTCGAGGTACCGATGCTGTTCACGCTCGGCAGCATCTACAGCACCAATTGCCTCGTCTATTTGGAGTAGAGGTCGTAGCGGTAGAGAGCAGGGCAAGCGGCAGGGCGGAGAGGTTGTGCCGGGTGGATGATCGTTTTTATTTGGGTGGAAAGATTTGCTCCAGGTGTCCAGCGGCCTGGAAAACCTGGAGAGGTCAGGGAATTTGATTGATCAGGGTAATGTCCGATAATAGTCAGGGAATTTTTTGACACATTTCTGGATTTTGTCTTTATATATACATATTTGTATAAAACCGTATATTCTGATGATGTTTGTTTTCAGTTCATATGAGTTTTTGAACCTTTATTGAAATATTACGATTTAATTTATTATTTTATTTCATTCCAGTAAATCTACTTATCCTACACTGATTTGCGGCCGGTAACAGAACATATTGTACCTGATATTGTAATGTTGATTCCTAGTAACACTTTACCGGACTGTTAATAGGAGCTATGTTTTTGAGTTTAAATCAATTCTTGACATTTATCTACATTAGGGCCGGTCTTTCCATCTCCTTATAAACATCATTTTAAATGTAAGTATCTTCCTTGTAACTACAAAATGGATCTCTTCACTCTGTTTTAAATTAAATCCTGTCTTTAAAGTTCTCTATCTGCTCTTTTAACTTATGGGTCACTTTTACTTGCCTATAAGTTGTTACAAAGAGATTTCTAACCTCAGAAATTTTACAATTTGAGTGTCAGTAAACAATTTGATTAAAAAAAATGTCAAAAAATATATTTTTATAATGGAAAACATTGTTGATTTTGAAGAAGAAATATTATTAGATCATGAAATTATGAACATGGTAAATATTTCAAATCGCGAACGAAAAATATATACTGTAAGGCCTCATATAGACAATTTAAACATCTGGGATGATGAGGAATTTATGGGGAGATTTCGTGTATCAAAAATAACGGTGTTAAATGTTCTACAAAAAATCGAGCAACATTTACGGCATCACACTAACAGGTTAATAATAAAAAAGGAATGATATCTACGTATTTGTTAGATTTTATGACATTTTATTGAATCATATTTTGAACGTAGGACTGAACTGCTACGATTTGTACTAGTAAGGGCCTCAAATTCCTGGGCAATTTGGTTCCAAGTTTTTTACTGTATCATCCTGGGAAAACATTTTTACACTTCTGAATATTAAATTTAGACTAGAGATCCTAGAAACGACTAGAACTTAAAATAAGTTATAGTTGGTTATAACCGCAGTATGTTATAGCTAGGTAATGTTGTCATGATTGACATATTTTGTTGATTATGGTTGACGCATTTCATCTGTCTCACTTTATTATATAGACTTTCTTATTTAATCAGTATTGCCAATATCATTAAACAGTCTTTTTACAAAAAAAAGTTAAATTGCGTTGAAAAGATGCAATATTTTAACTGCCAGAGAAATTGACCTGTTAACTTTAAGTTTCTTTTAGTTGAAAGCAACTTTATAAAGAGATGGAACGATTGGCCCGTAATTTAGTAAAACTAAAAGTCAGGCAAATATAAATAATACTTGTCTTCCCATTTCAGTGAAGATACGATGTTAGGAATTTATTTAAAGTTTCCTCTGAGCACCGCATTATTATACAACCAAGGAAAATTATGATACTTCAAGAGAAGATTAATCTCATATTCCCAACAAACTATTACTTGTGTCACTTTAAATATAATGTATCATACAGCATTATTCTGTCTATCTTCTGGCCAACATACTATTGAACCAGTATTTAAATTGATAGATTACATACGAACAATATAGTAGTTTTATTTGACGCAGTTTTACCGAAAATAAAAAACCTTAAAATCCAAACGCCTGTATGTATTTATTAATGTTACAACACTAAAAATTACTTAACCATAACCGGTAAAATATCTACTGCCGCTTGCTCTGCCGTTCCATTTTACGTTTCTTAATATATCATCAGTATTTTTTTAGCTGCTGCTTTAATTTTTCGCTGTTATGTTAGTGTAATAGGAATTAGGTATATCGACCGTGTTATATATTTGGCAACTTGTTTTAATGTTACTGAGACATAATAGAGATGTTGCAGGCACAGAGTGATTCAAAATTGAAAGCTTATACTATTCTTTCCATAATTGTTTGAGCTACCAACAAAAGTCGTAGAATGGGGTTATGTAGAACTATCGGGGGGAATATGAATTTTAACTTTTATATACAATATAAAATTCTGGACCTCTAAATAATTACTTTAGTTTTAAGAAGTATACGTGAATTTTTTAGTTGCATTATTTCCATAGAAATTATAAAAAATATAGAATACCAAATATCCTTAGATGACATTCAAAAATAGCCGCTCTACGCAGAACACGAGAAAACGTAACTTTAGGGAATGGGGTATTTTCCTTCAATCGAAATGAAAGTAGAAACCTGTATTTTTATAATATTAGGATAAAAATTATTAAGATTGAATTGGTAGAAAATTTTTAAATCAATTTTGAAATTTTATTCTATATTTGTGACGTCACTAAGCGAGAATTAGGGAATATGTATCTATAAAGAGGCCACACTGATAATATGTGGCTAGATTCAGTTTGTAATGACGACAAACGACAGTCGACATTTCGATAACAGTAATTATATTAATCAATAGACATATATGCAATATATAAACATTTTCACATAAGCATAATAATACAAAATAATTTACAAATTTTTAAGTTGAGCTTTAAAGGTACTAAAGGTAGATGAAAAGTAATTCAAATTATGAGCATATTCATTAGCCTGCCTTAAAAATCTGGTACGCGGTTCATTTAGTCCATAATTGGTAGGATGAAACGGCTGAAAAAATAATTCAGAGTTACGCATTCGTCTATTAGTGATGTCAAGTGAGAACCAACTCAAAAGATTTGGACAATCGACTTGACTATTTAATACTTTATAAAACAAACACATATCTGAAATTAACCGTCTTTGCTGTAACGTTTGCATAGAAAGTATAGCGAGTAAATCGTCATAATTATAAGTATCTCGGAAAAATCACATTTTAAAAGCACAATGTTGGAATCTATGTTGAACTCTTTCAATTTGAGTAATAGATGAGTTATATTGTGGACACCATACCGAGGAAGCAAATTCTAAGATGGAACGAACTAAGGAACAGTAGAGAATCTTAAAGGTGTTTGATGAAAAGTCTGAAGATAAACGTTTAATAAACTCTAGCATTTTTAAAGATTTGGAGCATGTATTATTTACGTGTGTATTGAAATTTAATTTGCTATCAACAGTTACGCCTAGGTCTCTTATATCTTTTGTGTCGGTCAAAGGTCTATTATTTATATTATAATTAAAGAATACTGGCTCATTTATTTTTGCAAATGTTATTTTGTAGCATTTATTAATATTTAAAGTCATACAATTGTTGCCGCACCATTCCGATAAACAATCCAAATCAGATTGCAATGATAGAGCATCAGAACAAGATTTAATTTGTCTGAAAATCTTTAGATCATCAGCGAACATTAGAAATTTACTGTTTTTTATTACATCAGATATGTCATTAACATATAAATTGAACAAAAGAGGACCACAGTGAGAGCCCTGAGGTACTCCTGATGGAACCTCTATGATTTTAGAAATTGAACTACCATATTTAACTGCTTGGGTACGCGATGATAAGTAACTCTGAATCCACATCAGCACAGTTCCATCAAAACCAAAGCCTTTTAATTTAGCGATAAGCAGACGCAGGTTGACCCGGTCAAAAGCTTTAGAAAAGTCTGTGTATACAGAGTCGACCTGCATCTTGCTTTCAAGGGCATTTATAATATAATTTTCATATACAATTAAATTTGTAGCAGTTGATCTGCCCTCAGTAAACCCATGCTGTTCCCCGATAATTAAGCTTTTACATTCCCAGGCTAATAATTTTGTTACAAGACGATCTAGTAGTTTCGGTATTCCCGAAATTTTTTGTGGAAGTAAAGATTCATAGAAGTAATGACCAAATAAAATTTGAAAACAATTGGTTTATTACTGTCAGAGATATAAATAAAAAAATGAACTTTTTTTTCAACTTCAACACCCTGTATCTCGGAAATGATACAGATTTGGAAATAAGTTTATACAGCAAAGTTCCATTATTTTTACTGGTTCTACATGTTCCCGCATTTTGTCAGCATAAAACTTGGACACCCTGTATATGAAGTACATAACCCCATAAGTACTTATATAACATAAATTGTGTTATAAAAACCAAAATTTTATCTTCGTTGCTAGTGCAATGTCAATTCCATACTGATAAGTAAAAAGCGTGACAAAATTGTTGCCTACAATCGTCAATCTGCTTTCTCATCAGTTATGATAAATTTGCAGAACTAATGTTGTTTTTCTGACTATTAACTTTCCAGAAAAATGTACATAACCCAATTTTTTTATTTTGTTGTTAACTCAAGCTGGAAATAGTAGTCAGCGTATAATTTGTGCCACCCTGTATGTGACAGAACAGGTTGCTAGATCTTGTTGGTAATGTCAATAAGTATAATAACAGGGTACTATTCGTTGATGTTTCTTTTTTTTTGTTTTTATTTTTTATTATAATATAGATTTAGTGTTAAGTGTATGTTTTGATTGTTGTAAAAGTTTACCATTTTGCAAATGAAGTTTTTCGCGTTTAGAGAAAAACATTTCTTCACCGCAACAATTGTTGGATTTTAACGAGAGGTTCGAAAATTAACCTAAAAACAGGCACAGCAGTCGCTGAAATATGCTAAATTCTGAGACTAAATGTATTGAGCAAAAGGATGTATACATACTTGTGTTTATTTTTCGGTAATGTTTGATTCATACCTCTGCTAATGGATTTTATTACTCTTATTTTATGATGTTTATGTTTTTTTTTATATGTATATTTTTTATAGACACGCTTGACACTTTTTTCTAATGTCTAAACGTTTTAAATCATTTGTCAGAAAGACAAATGTGTAAAGGGGCTACATTCTAATGTTTTATCAAATGCAGCTGATTTTTTTTTCGTTATTTTTATGTCGGGCCGTGTATCGCCTTTCTAGATTGTATTGTGGGCTAGCTGGGGTAATTTATTTTTTTATATAGAAGGCTTGGCACATTGTACAGAGAGTTCCATTTTTACCTATTTTTTTTATAATTATCTCTAAATTAAGGAGAAATATAACTGCCAGAATTCGACATATATATATTATATACATATAAACATGTCAATTAATGCACTAGAAAGAAATTATTTAGTTTTTTTAAGGGCCGGTCTTTCCATCTCCTTATAAATATCACAGGGTTCGGAGCGACCTGGAAAACCTGCAAAACCTGGAAATGTCAGGGATTTTTTTTTGTACGCAAAAAGTCATGGAAAAGTCATGGAATTTTTTAAAAGTGGTGGTTAGTCAGGGAATTCTAGTTTGCGACCTGGAAACATGTATTTGAATTAGTGGAAATAAATCGTTTGCACGGAAAAAAATTAGGAATGCTTTTCTCAAAATATTTGTGAAATACATATTTTATTTTGAATACGGCTGTACATTCTTCAAACTTCAAATGACATCACGCAGATGATTCTGATTGGCAAACCATAATAATAGAATACTATTGTAGAATTGTAGACAATTTTTTGCGAACCACTTAACATTAAGTTGCGTATCTTTGTTTATCCTATTGGTGAAAGAGGGGGTTATGATGATTGTTATTTGCCAAAAATTGCATTATGATTATGAATCTATGTCTGTGATTGTTTTCCGTGAGCCGTGAATTGACTTGACTTGACATTTATAAATGTTTCTCTGGTTGAAAATTGCACAATGCACAGATTACCATATAAATATAAATTGTAAGGTACGACGAAAGCATAGATTTTACCTAGAAATTCAGGATATTTTAAACATGTCCTTTTTTGCAGTTGTTGCCCCTAGCTTTCGCGCCTCTTTTTTGAATTCAAATACACCAAAAAGTTATAGTTTTTTTTTAAATAAAAGTTACATGTCACATTAGTTATGTTGCTTACTCTTTTTGTAAATGTGCTGTGATATCTCGCACAATTCTACATCCAAGCCCATATTTGAACAAAACGTTTGTAACAATATATTTTCATCAATGTAACTATTCTCATATACCACATTATATTTGTTTTGATGGTTTGCCTATCCAAACAAATTGTTCTTAATAAAGTAAATAATGTTTATAAAAGAACCTGGAAAAAAATCATAAAAGTCATGGAAAATCTGGAAAAGTCATGGAATTTTTGATGCCCTATAAACTCCGAACCCTGTATCATTTTAAATTTATCTCCCTTGCAACTACAAAATGGGTATCTTCACTGTGTTTTAAATTAAATCCTGTCTTTAAAGTTCTCTATCTGCTCTTTCACTTATCGGTCACTTTTACTGGCCTATAAGTTGTTACAAAGAGATTTCTAATCTCAGAAATTTTACAATTTGAATGTTAGTAAACAATTTGAGTAATAGAAGGTCAAAAAATATATTTTTATAATGGAAAACATTATTGATTTTGAAGAAGAAATATTATTAGATCATGCAATTATAAACATGGTAAATATTGCAAATCGCGAACGAAAAATATATACTGTAAGGCCTCATATAGACAATTTGAACATCTGAGATGATGAAAAATTTATGAGGAGATTTCGTGTATCCAAAATAACGGTGTTAAATGTTCTAGAAGAAATCGAACAACATTTACGGCATCACACTAACAGGTTAATAATAAAAAAGAAATGATATCTACGTATTTGTTAGATTTTATGACATGTTTTATTGAATCATATTTTGAACGGAGGACTGAACTGCTACGATTTGTACTAATAAGGGCCTCAAATTCTTGGGCAATTTGGTCCCAAGTTTTTTACTGTATCATCCTGGGAAGACATTTTTACACTCCTGAATATTAAATTTAAACTAGAGATCCCAGAAACGACTAGAACTTAAAAACAGTTATGGTTGGTTATAGCCACAGTATGTTATAGCTAGGCAATGTTGTCATGATTGACATATTTTGTTGATTATGGTTGACGCAATTCATCTGTCTCACTTTATTATTATATAGACTTTCTTATTTAATCAGTATTGCCAATATCATTAAACAGACTTTTTACAAAAGAGTAGTTAAATTGTGTTGGAAAGACACAATTTTTTAACTGCCAGATAAATTCAGCTGTCAACTTTAAGTTTCTTTTTTTTAGTTAAAAACACCTTTATAAAGAGATGGAAAGACCGGCCCTTATTCTCTTAACTGGCACTCTCTGAAAGGTTTCGATTGAAAGAAAGATACGTCTTGCCATTAGCACCAAGAATTAAGTTTCTATTATCATTACATTTACATCACTGCGGACCAAAATATATGGTAATCTGTGTTTCAGTAATTCCCACAAGTTTTATTCCCATCATTTTATGTCGTAAGTGAACATTTTTTGAAAGAAAAATACTATCAAACTTTCAGTCAGTGGCAAGTACTGCAAAAATGGCGTGTTAGGGCTCATGCGAAAAAAAATAATTAACCAAAAATGTATGATAAATGTACTTTAAGGCTTCAAAAGCATTTGTCATGTCATGTTGTTTCTGTCACGAACAAAATTATAAATTTTATTATATTCAGGTGCTAGTAGCTCTTAATTATTTATATTGTTCCTTCTCTGCTGATATTTTTCCAGCTTTTGAAAACGTTATTCTTTGCCAATTATATTATTAAATCTATTGAATCATATTTGTATAGATCTCTTGGTTAATTTTTTACTGATGAGAACATAATAAGTTCAAAACTGCACACTTTGCAGATTGCAGGTTAGCCGTTGTGTTGTCTAGTGATAGAGTAGCAAAAAGTGTCTGTACATATAACCTTTACACGGTAGATTATAAGGGCAAACAGCGTTTTATACATTTTCATACAGCCGTTTTATTTATATAGACTGGATGAATATTGATTAGGTCTTAACCTTGACCTCCAGAGTATGCAAATTGACTTTGCTCTTAATACATGCCTACAATATACAAGGGCCCATTATCTATCTCCTTACATGGTTAACTTTGCTGATAGTGGAGATAGAGAATTGTTTAAATTAGCAAAATTAGGCAGAATTACAAGAGGAATTCAGTGCCTCCTTCAGATTTAATTTTAATTTTCAAGTTTTCGAGATATTTTGGAAAACTGAAAATCGCAAAAATTTTTAAATTCGAATATCTCGAAAACTATAAAAGATACAAATAATTTAAAAATACTGTGTGGTAGTGTTTTTTACGTGGAATACAGCGGTGATATTGAAAATTTCACGGGCATCTTATTTTTTGAGAAAAAAATAAAGTTATGTTTTTTTAAATGGCAACCATAGTTGGCTATGGTATCAATAAGAAGCTTATTTTTTTCTGATTTCAAAAATATAATATTTAATATTTAATATACCTTTCTCTTTTCTTTTGTTTACTGTAATGAATAAATAATTTATTAACAAAGTAAGCTATGAAAAACAAATGTAGATCAGTAAACAACAATAAAATATAAATGTCAGAGCACACTAAAGTTACATTATAAACGTCAAAATTAAACGTTCATGTTAAAATAGTTATTGTGAAATGTACACAAACGAAGAAAAATACGATTTATTAAATATTATATTTTTTAAATCAGGAAAAAATAAGCTTTTTATTGATACCATAGCCAACTATGGTTGCCATTTAAAAAAAGATAACTTTATTTTTTTTCTGAAAAACTAAGATGCCCATGAAATTTTCAATATCACCGCTTAATGCCACGTAAAAAACACTATTACACAGTATTTTTATTTTATTTGTATCTTATAGTTTTCCAGATATTCGAGTTTAAAAATTTCGGCGATTTTCAGTTTTTTCAAAATATCTCGAAAAGTTGAAAATTAAAATTAAATCTAAAGGAGGCACTGAATTCCTCTTATAATTCTGCCCAATTTTGCTAATTTAACCAATTCTCTATCTCCACTTACGTTGCGAAAACTTTATAAATTATCAAATTATTAAGGTTATAAAGTAATTATTGTGTTTTCAAGGAATAATAAGTACAATCTTTTCTTGCAGCACCTCTTCTAAAACATCTATCATGCACCTTCTTGCATCTTTTCTTTCAAACCTAAAACATAATAGTCTAATAACTGAATACTAATTAGTAAAACTGATTATTATTACGTTACCTGTATTATTACATCTCTCCAGAATGATAATTGACATAAATGACCTAAAGTTTGTCAGCTACAGAGGAAACAAGTCAAACACAGAGCAGCTAGAGCATTTTTTTTTCATAGTAAATTCTTTAAAAAACTACGGTGAAAACTTCAATGTTTGAATGTCAGTAAAAACGACGCGGCAAAATGGCGACGAAAAGTAGATATTTTAGACTACTAGATGAGTACTAGATGGGAACTAAAAATGCTTCTCGGGCGTGTTCTACGTAAAAAAAACATCTATTTGTTTTCATTTAGGAATGTGACTTTAGTGTGATCTGACATTTGTATTTTATTGTTGTTTACTGATCTACGTTTGTTTTTCATAGCTTACTATGTTAATAAATTATTTATTCATTACAGTAAACAAAAGAAAAGAGAAAGGTATATTAAATATTAAATATTATATTTTTGAAATCAGAAAAAAATAAGCTTCTTATTGATACCATAGTCAACTATGGTTGCCATTTAAAAAAACAACTTTATTTTTTTTTCTCAAAAACCAAGATGCCCGTGAAATTTTCAATATCACCGCTTAATTCCACGTAAAAATCACTATTACACAGTATTTTTATATTATTTGTATCTTTTACAGTTTTTGATATACTCGTATTATTCAAGTTTAAAAATTTTGGCAATTTTCAGTTTTTTCAAAATATCTCGAAAAGTTGAAAATTAAAATTTAATCTAAATGAGGCATTGAATTCCTCTTGTAATGCTGCCTAATCTTGCTAATTTAACCAATTCTCTATCTCCACTATTAAAAAAGTTAGCCATGTAAGGAGATAGATAATGGGCACCCTGTATATGAAAAGAAATTCATTTAAACATGCAAAGAATATCGGATTCTTTGTATGTGTATATTTTCAATAAAAAACTGTGATTACAACAAGATGCAGCCATTTCCATTATTACAATACCGGTTTCCATTTTAACCTACGCTTATTTGAACAATTTCAAATAGGTAGTCTAATTAGGCAAATATTTGACATATATTACACAAGAACGTACAAATACTCCTTTAAGGAATGTTTTATACACCTTACTGTGCATTTATTATGAAATTAGTGCAGAATGTTCATTTTTAGATCTCTTAAACATTTTTTGTTTTATGTACGCCACTGACTGATAGTTTTAAACCCAATAATTTGTGGTAAAAAAGATTTCCCTTATAACTCAACAAAATTCCACAAAAATCAATGGTTTCAATTGTTTTATTTGACATTTCCAAGAGGGCTTTAGGAAAATCAAGTAACATTTAGTTATTACAACATTGTTTCCTGTGAACGTGTATAAAGTAGGGTTATAAAAATCTTAATTATACCTTGAACTGACAGGGTGGCCACTTTTACCGGGGGCACTTGGTATCCTCTCAAATGGTAAAATCAGAAAGAAATGTATTTTGTAGCAACAGTCACCAAAAAGCTGCAATTTTATTATTATGTATAATAGTTTTTTGCACATAAATTATTACTGATTTAACGGATAATATTCAGATGTTCAAATGTGGCAGGAAATTTCACAATATGCACAGGATCGTTCGCAGGCCCCACTAAGCTCTAATTGTCCCATCTAAATTAATTGGCTATACTTTGTCGACTTGAAAAATATTAATTAAAAGAAAAATATCTCGAAAGTAAATGTTAAAAACGTAACAGGTAAACTGCAGAGAATTTAAAAATCTGATATACCGTTCCCTGGACAAGCCATGCTAGTGATTTAACGTTAAAATTATTGATATGTATTCTAAGCAACGTGATCTGGGGTTAGTACTTGGATTGGTGGCCATGCAGGTACTAACCGTGATGCCTGCCCACATTTTTTAGTGTCTTGTACATCGGTGAATTCACAAGCTATGGTCTGTATACAGGGTTATTCAGAACTTATCTCTAAAACTTTGAGGATATGTGCATCCTTAAATAAGAAATGGATATCACCAAAAAAATTTTAATAAAAGTATTAGGATTTCCCATAAACAATGTTTAAAGTTATACCATTATAAAGAACTACGTAGATGGGCAACTGTACTTCACATTTGATATACCTACCACATTCCTAAGAATGTGGTAAAAAAAGTAAACACGTTTTTGTCCCTCGCACGACGACCGAGCGAATACAGTTGAAGCGGGGATAATATCTCTATTGTCTATTCAGTCATCAGTCTATCTGTGTCTTCACTCAATGTCGGTGTTTTATTTATATCGTAGGAGTGTTAAACTGTAAAATTTTCAAAATGGCTCATGTGTACAGTAATGCTGAGTTAATGCGATATATATGCAATATACGAGGTATTTTTAATGATCTTGTAGTGTATTCTATTGAATTGACCTGTGTAAACAAATTTGTTTTGTATGTGACATCAATAAAGTAAAGTAAAGTAATGGACTGTTAGCAGTGGATTATCAATTACAAGTTAGATTTTGTGAGTGGTTGTTGCAGCAAAATGCTGAAAATCCCCAATTTACTTAATAATTTGCGTTTACAAGATCAGCAACCAGAAGGAACATTCGCTTTAGTGCTGCAAAATTGGATAGCTTTAGGGACAAAATTTCGAACAGCTTTTGTAACAAGGTATGTGCAAATTTTTTATAAATTTCATGTTTCTAATACCTAGTAATCATGTAGCGCAATTCTTCAAAATTAGTGTAACAAAATTTTATTCATTTTAAAGACACGTCACTTTGGTCACATCTATCTATCTTTAAGTTTATTTTAAAGCAAAAACGCTGCAAATCTTTTTCATTCCTTCTGTTGCTTTTACTTACAAATACCAAATTGAAAAAAAGGCCATTTTAGGGATAATTTTACAAAGTTACAATTTCTGTCTATCGAGACACGTGAAAAATTTAAAGAATTAGTCGATATTTTTCGAGTCCAATGAGTTTCTCCACAGTAAAGTGGGCACCCCGTACACTTGTGTGATTTCTTCGTCACCTGGATGATTTACCTTGTGTTGAATGTATATTTGTAAAAAACAAACATTTGTTGTTATTCCATATTTTAGTAATTTATTTCGTTAGATATAATTGTTGTACACTTGTATAGATTTAAAATAAACCACTTTGTCAAAAAAAAATAAACATTTTATGTAAGAAAACACTTTTTTCTCCACAGCCTTTGCTCTTTTATATGAATTTATCATGATATCAAAAATTATCTGCTATATACCCTAATTTCTAAGGCATATTGAATGGACATTGTTCAAACTTTTAATGATAAACAAAGAAAAAATAAATTATTTTAAGTTTAGAGTTTATGTCGAATGATTTAAAAGAGTTGTAAGATTCCTGTGGGGGGGGGGGGGATGTACTCCAAGAGTCTTCCTTCATGGCCCACCCCTGAATAAACCACAAGTATTATTTACAGGAGTTCCGAAAACCCTAATTTTAAGGTTAAGGAAATCAATTTGTGTATGCAAACTTCAGCCAGTTATCAAAAAACTCAAAAACAAACTATAGCGTCTCACGCTGAAGTTCATCATCATGTAGTTGTTGAAGAAATTCGGTCAAAATGTCGTTTCAGCACCTCTCTCTATTGATGGTGAAATTGAAAAATAACTTGTTCCAATTATTCATTTTTCTCTATGTTCAGTTTTTGCTTCAAGTCTCAAAATAGATTATCTTATGCTGTATAGACTTGGCTCATCATTACATTGCATCTTGATATTCCGCCGTTACTTAATACTTTCGTTTTAAGCGCCATTCAACTTTTTCTCTTTACCTATCTTATTTCCTTGTAGTAGTGAATTTAGGTTTGTAGGCATTGTAGGCAGTGTCGACATAGTAGGCATTGTAGGCATTCGAAACATCGTTTGTACTATTTCTATCCAAAATTAATCCTCTTCCGGAACATGGTGAAACACAACCTTGTCTAAAGCCTGAAGTATAAAGAGGAGTCCCAACTCTGTGTATTTAAAATGGTCACAATTAACAGACAAAACAAACCAATGAAATTAGTAAAAATTTAGCCCAACCGGTCGCGCTGTCAACTTTATAGGCGTTGTCACAAGCTGTCAATGTCACCTGTCATGTCATGACATTGGTATTTAACGTAAAATTGTATGTGAGTACAATGTTGTGATACGATAAATGCCAAATATTAGAAAAACTAACGCCAACTGTCAATTGTATAAACTGAAACAGTTAACAAGATAAAAGAGATGGACGAACGAACGCTCATGCCAATAGCAGTGCTACTGAAACAAATGAATAACTTAATACCATGTAAGTTTTTTCAGTCCATATTTTATTAGGTAAACTCAATTAAGTTCGAACTCCTTCTCTTTATACTTCATCCTCTAAAGCATCCCCTCGGTGATCTATCATCAACCTCCTCTTTTACTGATGCTCCGTTGTCGCCTTTTGTACATTTTTCACTGGGATGTCTATCGTTCTCTTCGAGATTATTGTTTTCTTCTTCATTGTAAGATATATTCCTCGATTCAGCACTCCAAAGAGGGTATTATTATTTTATTGTTTAAGCACATCCCAGATCTCTTAGAGTTTTGTCTTTGTCTTCTACAGAATTACGATTTTTCTCATCACAATCAGATGCATTATACACCACAGTCTCAGTGTTCTTCATCAAATCAGTGTTTTTATCTTTCTCTCCATCTTTGTCACTTTCCTCTATGACCATCTCATTCTCACTCTCTACATTATCTTCACTAGATTCACTCTTGTTTTCTTCACTAGATTCACTCTTATTTTCTTCACTAGATTCACTCTTGTTTTCTTCACTAGATTCACTCTTGTTTTCTTCACTAGATTCACTCTTGTTTTCTTCTTCACTAGATTCACTCTCCTTTTCTTCTTCACTAGATCCACTCTCGTTTTCTTCTTCGTTCGCATCATCTGCGCTTGAGTTTTCTTCACTTTCTTGATTCTCCTTTTCCATTAACCATTCTAACAGTTCCATTATGTTATATCCGTCACTGCCTTCAATTGTTCTATCGGCATTGTTTTCAGCAAAGAACTTCACAATATGAAGGAACCTTCTCAGAGCAGCATCGTGGAAAGCGGTATTTCCCTCGTTGTTCACAGCGTTGACGTCACTGCCCTGCTGAACCAAATACTCAATCACATCCAAGTGGCCCTCGTCAGTCGCGGCATGAAGAGGGGTGCATTCGTTGTAATCCAAGATGTTGATGTCTGGTATTACCTCTTCTACGAGGTATTTCACGATATCAAAGTGATGCTCCCTGCAAGCCATATGCAGCGCTGTAGTGTAGGTACCCTGATAGTCGACGCCGTGTCCTATGAGGAATTTGACGATGTTAAGATGGTTGCCTCGGACTGCGTAGTGTAATGCTGTCTCTCCAATCGTGTTCACCTAAAAGTCAAACCATAGAGGGTATTTAATTGAATGTAATGTAATGAATATAGAATCATCTACCTCTTTCAACTCAACGTCAGTTTTGTCCACTAGGTATTCAACAATTTCGAAATGGCCTTCTAACGCCGCCATGTGTAAGGGTGTCTCCCCGTTGGCATTCTTAAAGTTAACGTTCGCTCCTCTCTGGATTAGAACCATGGCTACATTGAGATGTCCCCGGGAACAGGTCTCGTGAAGGGGGGTGTTGCAGTACTTATCTATATTGCTGACAAAGATTGCGTCTTCTTCTTCTATCTACACAAAAAATAACAAATAAAATAGACAAAGACGTCTCGGTGAATTACTACTTTGCTATAGAATACATTTTTTTCCTTTTGGGGCATTATGTAACTCAGAGATATCCTCAAAAATTGTTTTGAAACATATAGGGTGATCCAGTGCAGAAGGGTGAACCAAACTTATATTTTTTTAATATTTTTCTGTCGTATTCGATTCACCTTTCTTTTACCTGCAAAATGATATTTCATTTTTGAAATTCGGATGCGGCGTTGCTAAGTTATCTTCAAAAAACGCATTTTGCAGGGGCCCACTAAAAAATCAATGACAAGTCATCTTTTGTAAATAAGAAAAAAAGATTTCGCAGGCACATAGTACTATATGCATTCTTATACCGGGTTTCCCATGTCATCTGACTAATGACAATTAGCATGGGCTATTACATTTCATTGAATTTTATATTCCCAAAGCACACTATGAGAAATATTGCTAACATAATCGATAGTACTGATCGCCAAACACTTCTGATTATCAAAATACTGAAGCGAAATGCTTCTTTAATTAAAATATCATTAAAAATTTATTTTAGGTTAACTGTAACAGTTTACATAGCTGTCGTAGCGCACGAAATTTAAAGTGGCATGTGGCCTAGTGGTACGAGACTCGGGCTCCCTAACTGAACTTCAAATATTCGCAGGTTCCAGTCACAATCGAGGTAACAGTTTTTTTAATTTTACTTTTTGATTCATTACAATTACAAGTGTTTGCTTATTCAAATAAATATGAACATATTTTAAAAAACTCGTAATTTTAGAATTATAGTTTTTTATTAAAAAAAAACTTATTACTAATTTACGACAGTTCCTCTGTAACTGATTAACTCAATATCCAGATTGAGGTATAATATGTAGTAACTATTAGCAGAGATAAGTACACTATTAGTAAAAGCACAGCGCATGTAATAAATAAAAAATATATTGCTTGTTGATTACTTATTTTATAAGATAGTAGCTTTAGCTAAAGATAAAAGAAACGAACCAATTAAAAACATGTTTTATTTTTTTTTTTTTTGATAAGTAAATATTGTGACTAAAGATTAGCTTCAAAAATAATAACTAGGTATTAACAATGAACCATATTTATTCGAATAAGTAAACACTAATAATTTGTAATTAATTAAAAAGTAAAATAAAAAAAAGTTGTGCCTGGCGGGATTTGAACCTGCAAAATTTTGCGGTTCAGTTTGAAAGACTGCCACTTAACCAACTAGTCCGCCAGACAATTTAAAGGGCGAGTGCTAACACAGTTATGTAAACTACACGTATTAACTTAAAACAAATTTTTTTGATATTTTAATTAAAAAAGCATTTTGCTTTAGTATTTTCGTAATCAGAAGTGTTTGACAGTCAGTACTATCGATTCCGTTAGCAATATTTCTCATAGTGTGCGCTGGGAATATAAAGTTCAATGAAATGTAATAGCCCATGTTAATTGCCATTAGTCAGATGAAATGGGAAACCCGGTATATGCATTTTTTGTACAGTGTTTTTTACAGGTGTAGTAGTAGTATATCGATTTTCAAACAGCTGAAACAAAATTTTTTTAAATGGAACACCCTGTATGTGTTGTCTCCATTGAAAAGGACAGATAAATATTTTCAACTTGTTTGCTTTGTATGACATGTCTAAACTTGACAATTTTTCAGAAAATCAAGGGAATTTCAGCTGTTTAATTGATAAACTACTACTTTTGTGAACAACACTGTACAAAAAAATGCAGATTTCAAAATGAAGAACGAAGTTGTTGTTGTTGTTGTTGTTGTTGTTGATAGGCGGCGCGGTTACCCGCAGCACTCAGGTCTTTCGACCCATTGTGCCTGCCGCTAGTTGGGAGTTATTGGAAGAGACCCGTGCTGTGCGCATAGGCCAACACCCGTTCTAGGGGAAGCTCCCTAATGTCCTGAGGCAGAAGAAATGCTGCGCCCAGGTGTTTGTGTCTCTTGACCATGAGGCAGGCACAGCGACAGAGGATGTGAATGGAGTCCTCGTCATCGTGTCCGCAAAACCTGCACCTTCTAGTGTCACTAAGACCGATAGTGTTAAGGTGCTTGTTAAGATGTCCGTGACCTGTCAACAGTCCTGTGACAATCCTTATGCTGTTACGACTTAGCGCAAGTATTGATTGAGTTGCGTTCGACCAAGGCCCTTCAATTAAGAGCCTGGCTTGTCGCAGCCCAGTCACATTTGACCATTCTTCCTTTGATCTTACCTTGATCCAGTTTCCAATGGACCTTGCAACATAACTAGGCGGAAGCCCCAGCACTGGTTCGGGCCCTGTAAACTGTATACTTGAGCCTCTCTTAGCCAGTGCATCGGCCTCCTTATTTCCTGTTATATTATGATGAACCGGTACCCAGGTCAATTTTACCTGGTTGTTCTGTCCCAATTGGGTCAGACCATTAACACACTCTAGGACCGTCCTGGAGGTGATCCTGTAGGAGATCAAGGCACGTAAAGCCGCCTGACTGTCGGTGCATATCTGGATATGCTGATTAGAATATCTCCTTTTGAGATTTTCCTGAACACATGCAGAGATAGCAAACACTTCCGCCTGAAAGACCGTGGCATACTTTCCCAAGGAGAAGGATAGTCTCGCCCTTGGGCGCACGCCCCGGACTCCCGCCCCTGAGCCCTGGTCTGTCTTGGACCCATCCGTAAACCAGACGAGCCCATTCGAGACCTGAGCATCAGGATTTTCGAGCCAAGCTTCCCTGTCCGGTATCTCTACTAGAACGAAGTTAGTACTATGTGTCTGCAAAATACTTTCTCTTATACTTTGAAGAAATCTTCTCGCCGATTTTTTTAGTGCACCCCTGTAATATGCGTTTTTTGAAGATAAGTTAGCAACGCCGCATCCAAATTTCAAAAATAAAATATCATTTTGCAGGTAAAAGAAAGGCGAGTCAAATACGATTGACAAATACAGGGTATTTCATTTAAAAAAATGTATGTTTGGTTCACCACTCTACAGTATTTTTTCACCCTTTTCAGGTATTAAAGTTGACGTTGGCGGTTGTGCCATCTCCATAACTTCTGGGGGAGTATTTTGAAACTGTTCTACATTGCTATAATCACCATTAAACATTATCAACTTGATATTTTAATTCAAACATTCAAGAACAATAATGACGACTTCAACTACACCAGTTTATTTATAATATCGTTTCCTTAGTTACAAACATCACAGATAATCAGTCACGACCAATTAGAATGGCGACTTCAACTACAACTCAAAAAATACTAACCGTCAAAGTGACATTCACAAAAGGCAAAAGCCAAGACAATACATAGGCTTTTAATGTTTCCGCTAGAAAAAGCAGATTTTGAAAAAGAATTAAGTACAATCATACAAATTGCAAGAAACAACGGATATAAAGAAAAACTAATAGATAACATGATAAAAAACAAAAGGAGGAAATTAATTCGTCGGGAGTTTTACAATATTCGGGAAAAAAAAGCCACCTATAGTTATATTAATCACGTCCCAGGTTATAGTGAAAAAATAGCTCGCAGAATAGAACAAAACGGATGTAAAACGATTAGTGTCAACAAGCGTACTATTGGGAGGATTTTGATAAACAACAAAGAAAGGGTTAATAAATTAAAACAATCGGGGGTATACCAAATTAACTGCGCGGATTGTAATGCCATGTATGCGGGTCAAACTGGTAGAAGTATTGAAACTAGAGTAAAAGAACATAAAAAATCCATATTAAATAACGCAAAAAATTCAGGATTTTCGACGCATTGTATAGAAAACAATCATTTTATAGATCAGAAAAATGTAAAGGTACTGCATTGTGAAAAGAAAGGAAAGCACTTAGATCTGTTGGAACAATTGGAAATTAAAAAATCTTTAATTATAAATCCTTGTACTACGAATGATCAGATAGATGTTACAATTTCGCCCTTCTTAGAAAAGGTACTAAAAACTCGGGCTTTACCAGATGGTGGGATCAATCGGGGGTAGGTGCTGGTAAACAAATAAATAACAAAAATGCGCTTGGAAACATTTAGTAATAGACATTAGTCTATTGAAAAAGGCCTAATAAGCCGAAATACTAGTATATAGAATGTTTTCTATATATTTCTTGGAACATCTAAATGAGATCAAGGTTTTTTTCAAAACAATTATTATTCACAAAAGGTTGATACAGTTTTACAAATATTACTCTATTTACAAATATTACTCTATTGAAAAAGGCCTAATAAGCCGAAATAGTAGTATATAGAATGTTTTCTATATATTTCGTGGAACATCTAAATGAGATCAAGGTTTTTTCAAAACAATTATTATTCACAAAAGGTTGATACAGTTTTACAAATATTCATGAAAAATTGCCCATTTCTTACAATAATTGGCACGATCGAAGATAAAACGTTGACACATACTATAAGACACGCTTGTAAAAAGCCTCTTTATTGCACTCATGGCTTTTAGAAACACTCGCTTCGCTCGTATTTTTAATCTAGCCATTCATGCAATAAAGAATGGCTTTTTATACTTGTATCTCAAACAATTATTTTTTGTTTATTATGGCATAGTTGTTATGGAACTTTATCACTATTGGACCACCCTATGTATATCAATTTCTCAATAGACAATTACAAAATTGAAATTTCAACAGCTAAATATTGTCACAACAGTAAAAAGGAAATAAGAAATATTTATTATGCCTATATAAATATGGCCGGCTTCCATATTTATATAGGCATATAAATGAAATATCACAACTTACTAACCTCTCTGTCTCCAGTTATCCCAAAGTTGACGCATGCAAAGAAGAATTCCAGAATCCCTAATAACCCATCCTGTGCGAGTAGGTGTAAATAGGAAGTGTTGATGTTGCTCAAGACAGATATGTAATCCATTTCACAGAAGGACTCTAGGGTGTCCTCTGGGATGGACGCTAACTCATTCTGCATGAAACTGTCGAAAAAGGCGCGTACCACAGTGAACTCGTCCCTGATGAGCACCTCATCCAGTAAGAAAGCCTGAAAAGCTTTGCTGATAGATCTGTTGAGAATTAGGGTCATTTAGTGAACTATTATTTTCAATAAATGCTTAAATTGATATATGTTTATCTAAACGCATCTTACTTTGTTTTTCTATCACTTTTAATTGTAACCGATCATTACTGATTATTACACTTCTAGGGTACTAGACTTTATTTGCAACTTAGATGCATACAAAAATTTTTTCACCGGTAGATGATTTTTGACCTTAATAATAATAATATTTTATTCATCCCTTAGAGCAAAGATAGATCTTAAAGCAAAGATATAGGACAAATCAATATAAAAAAATACAATGAGTATTACACAAAATAGTGTTACTTCTTCCGGGGTTCTAAAGATAAGTGAGATTTTTATACAACAGTAAAAATCTTTATTCAACACTTCAAACACAATATAACACTTCTCGTACAATATCTGAATAAATACACACTGAAAACACTTCGAAAATCGCAATTATTTTTGTCAGATTAAGACTGACTTCCTCGCCGGCACGCCACAGCCTTTATATAGGTAAACTAGGCTTCCAGATCCTCGTAGAAATTTCCTTCAAATACTCACGAATAATCCATATACCAGGGTAGTTCAATAAATTATCGACAGCCAAGTTATACGAGGGGTATTCTATAAGTACCGCTGGTGACATCCAGGAAATCTAGACAAAAGGGGCTTTCTCCCTTATTTGAAGGTCTAGAGGGTTGAGACTTCGCCCTTGGGGGTTGCCTCAGGCACCCCCAGAGGCAGTGTTGTCAGATTGTGGAAAATTTCCCTAAGGCTGGGGGAAAAGTAAGTTTTGCAACGCCGCAATCGGGAACTGTGGCGGTGATTTTGTAACAATAGAATACAAATAGTATACAAAGTAAAATACAACATAGTTTGCACATACATACACCTCAATGACATAAAAAATTCATGAAAAACAATTTAAAATTTAAAATCTTCCATCTAAAAATTCTGCAATATTATATAATACTTATTGGCGAATAGGGTGTTTTCCGTATGTGACGAATCAAGTTATAAACCTATACACACTTAGTAATACATCCACAAAGAAGTTGTAATTTGTTAAAAATGTAAATTTTGCATTTTACAGAATAAAATCGAAGTTAGAAATTTTAAAAAAAGGATCTATTTTAAATGGGAATCAAAACACAAGTAACGTCATTAAGCATATAAACGGTCGCCGTTTAATGTTTGTTTATTACATATTTTGAACTGGAACTTTTTATATACATTTAAAACATACAATATAACTAGTACTTCATAAAATAACTTAAAAAAACTTGTTACCATACACGCTTATCTTTATTATAATGGAAATATAATGACTGATGTTGATAGCTTCCTGTCAAACTGTTTGTTTATATGCCTGATGACGTCACAAATATGTCTGCCGTAGTAAGACGCGTTTGCGCGCCATATGCCGAATTTAAATTTCAACTCACTTTTTTTCTGATATGCAAGTGTTTGTAATTTTTTTTAACTAGACATATATATAATAGGAAAGGAAAACTCCATTTTTTGGTATTAAAAAGAATATGTGAGAACACCCTATTGAGAAAAATGATCCGATCTCAAATATGAAATAAAAAATACATTACTCCATTAAAAAAAAAAGTATGGTCCCGGTTTACAGATGACCCTATATGACTATACAATGACATATTTTTAAAACTTGGAACTTTGTCACACTAATCGATGACCCTGAATAGTATACTGTACAATATATTATTTAGAAATGTCAATGAGATATACGTACACTATTTTAGATCGTTATCAGAATTGTCAGAGAAAATTTTACTGAATAATTCATCAACGTACAACATAACAAAATACAGGCTGTTAGAAGTTTGACTGCCATTATTTTAACAGACGATAGTATACATCAAAATAAACAAAAAAAACCCTATATAACATGGGTCCAAAACTCAACCATTTTGGAGAGAAAAAATTATCAAAATATGCGATTTAACATGCAAAACTTCAGTTATTTACGGAATCTGTACGTAATTGTCTGCATAAAATATTATGAAATTGAATTTTTACAACTTCTATGAATTTATTTACTCTTAGTTCTAGTAGAAAACTTTTCTTGATCAATAAAATTCAATAAATTACATATCGCACAATATGACAACAGCGTAAATAAATCGTAACTAGCATTTGACTACCAGTGATTAAACAAGTTGGTGTTTGAAATTCATATCTGTTAGTAGTCGGAACGTGTTCATGTTTGTCTTACCACTATTTTGTTTGTTGTTCTAAAAAGTCATTATTAAAATATTTAGCAACACGAGTATCGCAATATGTAAATAATTTATGGAGAATTGTGAAATTTGGATTCGGAGATGCCATGCGTGTATTAAAAACAACAGCGGACATTTTGAACATTTGCTGTAGTTTATTGTATACCTAGTTATGCATTAAAAAATGACTGTATTTTGATGTTCGGTGAGTGTCTACATTCTTGTTTTTAACACTTATGAATAATTGTGCGACGTGTCTTCTTAGATGTTTTTGTTGCATATTTTTCAAATTCATACAATCTATTAAAGTTATGCTCCTGTTTTAAACGTTTACAAATTACTAAAATTGAAACAATTACAAGACTATCTTCATATTTAAAAATTCATTATTCATTAATTATTGTACGATTCTATTTAAAAATTAAATCCACAATAATTATCATCTAAATGTCTTCACTTAATTATTCACGACTGTTATTGTTTACATTTGGATTTTTTGTCATCCACTTAAAAAACAATTTGCCGCGCGCGCTGTACACCTAAGCTCCCAGCTGTTCAAGAAAGGTCCAGTGTATTCGACACTGTTGCCAAATTGTACTAAAATTCTTTGATGTTATTACTCAACGTATTTTAAAAACGGTTTAACTTACGCTTATGTAATACACAACTTTTTTGTTCATTTGTGAATAATCTATCTTATGCTGAAGTAATGGCAGTTAAACCCCTAACAGGCTGTATATGTAGGGTTCATAGATTTATAAGACAAGGGAGATGTAATTGTTTACATTTTAAAGCAATCAGAGATCCCCTCGTTTACTCTTTATCTGGTCAACTGCAAGGTCTACTTTATGATTGTACGAAAAACTGTTGCCAAACTGTCAATTGTGTAATTTATATTTTCACATTTAAACTACCATGATTATGGGTTAAGGTTAAAATATTACATAAAAATATTTTCCCGTTTCCTAGTTAAGTAGATAAATCATATTTTGTTAAAAACGTTGCGATAAAAACTAACTTCATAACGCAAAAATGGAATGAACAGGCATCATTGCTCCCTACTCCAATCCGCATGTCCATTGATGCACGTGAATCGTAGTATTTTATAGTATTTCTTTTGTGCGGTGTTGCTGGCAGTCGGAATTTTGCTTTTGTGAATTTTTCAGTGATTTTCGTAAGGATTTTATTACTATTCTTCAGAAAATGGTGCGTCAGTGTCAAGTGTATGGAAAAATGAATTCTTTATATTCAAAACTGTCTTTCCACAGGTAAATTTTGCCAAGTTTTGTTTGGTTATTCGATCGCTATATTTGTCACGCCATATTTACGGATTTTCAGGGGCGTGCTGGCTGGCTTCCTTATCATTTTACGGAATATAGTATATATAAACTATATTATATTATGGAATTGCTTTTGTTATTTTTTAAAATATGGCTGATGTGTTAGTTTTTGGAGTTACCTACACACATACTTAAATACGATCAAAACAAGAATCCAAGCAAGAAGCTAAGGCATCATTCAGCACTTTGCTGCATAACAAATTAAAAAACCTATAATGTTTGGTAAGTGTGAAGCCAACATGCAACGTTTGCACACAAAAATTAAAATCAGTTGCGTAACCAAGGTAATTTTTAAAGGTATCCTTTATACTAATCTAAGAGAAAATCACCATTATCAGGCTTTTAAAGAGTTATTTTGAAAACAGTAAGTCAAATAACTTGAAACAAAAAGTTGAATTAAAAACTAACACCATGTACATCTTTCTTATTTTAAATTATATTTCACTTTTAAATGTAATTGAACCCTGTATACAGAGTTTGGGTATCTTTGAAAAACTGAAAAATACTTTTTAACACTACTGTTATATAAGTTTTTGTAATGTAGTAAGTGTACCACCTTTACCTTATTCAGAATTTTAAGTGTTCAAGTTTCAATTCATATTCCCTACATTAAAACTCCGATACTAATTTAATTTCTAATCTCACAAGCTTTTGCTGTTGCAATGTATAGTAGTGATTTTCTTAAAATTCCTTTTTTGATGTTTTATTATCATACCCAACCCTTCCAAAAACAGTACGCCTTTGGCGTCGGAAGCAAGTTCTCCCAAAACTTTTGCAACGTTGCACGGAGTCGGAATTTTGCCGTTCTTTCTCTCGGTATTCTTTGTCATACACATTGCCAATGATTGATACAAAACAAAAGGTTATTTATGAATGAACCGTGAGGTCTCCTCTTATTAAGTCTATGGTAGAGTTAAAATATCTTCCTATCGCTATAAATAGGTATGTCATGTCTACAAACCCCTGTCGCAGTTTCAGTACCAGACACTCGGCAGCAAAATACTCCGCGAAGGTCCGATGGATAAAGTTGATCTTCCCCTCTAGCCGTTGCAATATTCCTGCACGCAGTACGTAGTCCTCCACAAAAGAATCAGAAAACCTCTCCCGTATCTTGAAACACCTGAAGAGTCGACACTCGTTTGAGTAGAAAATAATTGGCAGTGCCAAAGCGCGGTGGTATTCGTGGCATTCCTCGAATTTCTGCATCAGAGCATTTTCAGTTATTGGGTTTCCCCCAGTGTTGCCTTTAATGTCGACGAAGATGTCACGCTTCTTGGCTATGAAGAGTTGGTACAGCTGGATAAGGTTGATCTTCTTGGGAAGTTGTGGCTCGTCCCTATCCGACGAGAGGAATTCTTTGCACTCCTCCCATTGGCTTGTTTCATCTTGGTCCAACTGGTTTTTTTCTTGGAATACTTCGGCCAGCATTCTCGTTTGTAGGGGGATTCCCGCGAAGGTGTTTTCCGACTCCTCGTCTATCCATCTGAAAGAAAACGTTTCATAATGACTGTGTTTATAATAGCAATTCCGTCGACAAGTTAGTCAATGCGCCTTTTCCACATACTTTTTTTATTCGCTTATTATAAAATATATACTTAAGGCCGTTTGTAACTTCACGATATTTATGAGATAATTTCACAGAAAATTTCTTGGTGCATTTTTAAAAACATTATTTTGAAAATTGTAAATTGCCTGTTTGCAATGTTAACTAAATTACTTTCCATTTTTCATTTATACGCAATCGCAGTAAGCTTCTTGTTTCAGCACCATCTGTTGTTATTTTTCATAAGTTTAAGAATATAGGTCACGATCCTGAGATTTTTTGACCCTGAGATCAGAATAATAAGGTACATTACAAACAAAACACATGCACGCACATTAAAGTTAATTTAAGTTGAGGTTTGAGGTTATTTCCTATTCGTTATCGTTAATCGTCAAGTCAAACTCAAACAGCTGACTATAATTGAAAGTCGTGCAATGCGCAGATATCCGCGTCGATTTCGGCGAGAAAATAGAACATGTTGAAAATAATTTCTTGAAAAATTTATACATAAATTTACTGTTTGCAGTTGATGGATATTCATTATGAAATTTTTTTAGTAATTATTTTAAGAATTATTGGAAAAATATCATAAAGTAACAAATTAACCTTTAGTTATGCCTAAAAAGTATTTTTTTAAATTTTTTTCTTGGCCAGATATATTTTAAAAAAATTGTTGAATTTACCTTATATTTCAAATAACGCGTCATTGACGTCATACTCCAGTTCGTTGTTGTCTGTTGGCTGCCCTGCATTTTGTGTTCTGTCAAGTGAAGTGTGCTTAACCTAACTTTCGTTTTGTGTTTTGATTAATTTGATTTAAAATGAATAAAATTGAAGAGGGATATCTTAAGGCTGATTCAGACAACCTTTCAAGAGTTGACAGTGAAATGGTTAACGATTTCTACGTCACAAATATGAACTTTCTAAGTGCTGAAGTGTGCAACGTTAAGACAAGTAGGTTAGTTTTTATAACCAAAGTTATCAAATCATCATTTAGTTGATTCTAGCATAGATTGGGCAGTGTTGTCACCTTTAGCGAAAAATATCTAAAAATTATTTTGCTCAAGGGATAAATTGTAAAATAATCATGTTGATTTGCTTTAGTAATAATTTATGGAGAATATTTCACCTAAAAATACATATTTTCATTTCGCAATTACCATTTCACCTAAAAATACATAATATTTTCATTTCAAAATTACCAGAATGTAAATTTAATCCTTGCCAAGAAAAAAGTAAAATTATATGTGGCAACGTGGAGCCGTTCTTTAACTTGTCTACATTTTATTGGCTACTGGAGTGTGATGTCAGCGAACTGCCAAGTTTGAAATGATTCATGAAGACCGGTCACTTTTTACTTGGATAACTTTGCTTAATTACAATTCTTTAATAAATTGGGTTGATTCTATCTTTACTTATGTACCTGTATAACGTTTGATATTAATAAAATAGTAAAATTCAATTTAGTGGAAAAGGCCCATTGTCTCCAAGAAAGGACAGTTAAATCTGTTTATTAAAATTTAAAAGTATCTTGCAATGAGATCTAATCTCGATGTTGATAAGCTGAAGATTAGCAAAATGTAAAGTGGTATCATGCACCTGAAAAAAAGTCCTTTGATTGGAGTATATACCAGGTGCCTAGTTATATTTGGACCCTTTTTAAACCTGTTATAACTTGTGAACTAGTTGAGATAATGAAATTCGGTTTTCGCCAGTCTTCTTCTAATTTTCATAAGTTTTTTCTTGAATATCTTGAGTAAAATACTGTGAGATAGTGTTTTTTACGTGGAATTCGGCGGTGATATTGACAATTTCACAGGCATCTTAATTTTTCAGAAAAAAAAATAAAGTTATGTTTTTTTAAATGGCAACCATATAGTTGGTTATGGTATCATTAAAAATCTTATTTTTTTTTATTTCAAAAATATAATATTTAATATACCTGTCTCTTTTCTTTTTATATTCTGAACAAAAAATCGTTTACTGTAATGAACAAATAATTTATTAATATAGTAAGCTGTGAAAAACAAACGTAGAGCAGTAGGTAAACAAAAATAAAATACAAATGTCAGATCACACTAAAGTCACATTATACACGTCAAAATTATACGTTCATGTTAAAATCGTTATTGTGAAATGTACACAAACGAAGAAAAAAACCATTTATAAAATATTATATTAAATCAGAAAAAAATAAGCTTTTTAAAGTTTTTTGGTTGCCATTTAAAAAAACATGTCTTTATTTTTTTTATTAAAACTAAGATGGCCGTGATATTTTCAATATAATCGCTGAATTCCACGTAAAAACACTATCACGCAGTATTTTTATATTATTTGTATCTTTTATAGTTTTCGAGATATTCAAGTTTAAAAATTTTGGCGATTTTCAGTTTTATCAAAATATCTCGAAAAGTTGAAAATTAAAATTAAATCTGGAGGAGGCACTGAATTCCTCTTGTAATTCTGCCCAATATTGCTAATTTAACCAATTCTCTATCTCCACTATTAACAAAGATAGCCAATATAAGCATATAGATAATGGGCACCCTGTATATGTGATATATGTAATAGGTGTAGTGTATGTTTGCTTTTCTCTTTTGATCTGTATTTTATTGCAATGGTTGTATTTTTGTATCTGATCTAATTTTTATGTTTCTCTACTCTTGATTTTAACGGTAATGAGCAACTGTGTATATGTAACGGAACTCGTATCTGTTTCTATGCAGTATCAATAAATAATTACCTGGACATCTCATATATTAGAGCACGTGCATACTGCCGACATCTTTGTTTGTCCTCCTCGATTTTTAGACCCAACTTTTGCGTCCAGTACATGGTCAGAAAATCCTCTTGATTATCTTTCGAGAAAGGTTGCAGGGTGAACTCGTTCACTTTCAACTGTTCCTTCAAATCTTCACACAAATGCGGCCTGGTTGTAATGAAAATCTTCGCGAAATTTTTATGAGTTGTAGCTTCATGTACCATGTTCATGACTAAATTCAGATAGCCGGAACTAATTTCGTCCACAGCATCTAACATCAATATGACGTTGTCTTCTTTATGAAACAAATTCCTGGAGAATTCTCCATCCAGTCTAGTAGCCTCTTGGTTGTTAAGAATATCGACAACGCTTATCGACTTCAAACGTTTCTTGAGCGCGGCTTTAAACGTGCTTGAATGATTATTCAGATCTATCGTGATCACCCATAAGGATGGATAATCTTCCTTTATTCCTATGGCGAGGTTTCTAAGGATGGTGGTCTTTCCCATTCCTGCAGAATCTGAAATTAGAACAATTTTCTCTTGTAGGTCATTTAAATGTCGGAATTCTTTCTCTGGTATTGTTTTCCCGTTGAACCTCAGATTCCGGGATATGTAGTAGTTACTGATATCTTCGTCTTTAAGCTTAACTTTGGCTCCTATTTCAATTCTGTCGTTTTTAGCTAGTTTTGCTAAGGTCTCGGTATCTATGAAGTCATCTATATCCTGTACCACCAACTCCTCGAGTGTCATGTCATGTCCTGTAACAGATTACGTCACTTACACCACAACCTACTCCACAGAGTAGGGTAGGTAGGTAGAGTAGATGATTGCCTGCAATATGTCCTGGATTTACCACATATTAAGTAGAAATTTCTAGTTAGTAAGTAGACATTTCTAGTTAGTAAGTAGAAATTTCAAGTTAGTAAGTAGAAATTTCTGGTTAGTAAGTAGACATTTCTAGTTGGTAAATAGAAATTTCTAGTGAGTAAGTAGAAATTTCTACTTAGTATGTAGACATTTCTAGTTAGTAAGTAGAAATTTCTGGTTAGTAAGTAGAAATTTCTAGTTGGTAAATAGAAATATCTAGTTAGTAAGTAGAAATTTCTAGTTGGTAAGTAGAAATTTCTAGTTAGTAAGTAGAAATTTCTAGTTGGTAAGTAGAAATTTCTAGTTGGTAAATAGAAATTTCTACTTAGTATGTAGAAATTTCTAGTGAGTAAATAGAAATTTCTAGTTAGTAAGTAGAAATTTCTACTTAGTATGTAGACATTTCTAGTTAGTAAGTAGAAATTTCTAGTTGGTAAGTAGAAATTTCTAGTTGATAAGTAGAAATTTCTAGTTGGTAAATAGAAATTTCTACTTAGTATGTAGAAATTTCTAGTGAGTAAATAGAAATTTCTAGTTAGTAAGTAGAAATTTCTACTTAGTATGTAGACATTTCTAGTTAGTAAGTAGAAATTTCTAGTTGGTAAATAGAAATATCTAGTTAGTAAGTAGAAATTTCTAGTTAGTAAGTAGAAATTTCTAGTTGGTAAGTAGAAATTTCTAGTTGATAAGTAGAAATTTCTAGTTGGTAAATAGAAATTTCTACTTAGTATGTAGAAATTTCTAGTGAGTAAATAGAAATTTCTAGTTAGTAAGTAGAAATTTCTACTTAGTATGTAGACATTTCTACTTAGTAAGTAGAAATTTCTAGTTGGTAAATAGAAATATCTAGTTAGTAAGTAGAAATTTCTAGTTAGTAAGTAGAAATTTCTAGTTGGTAAGTAGAAATTTCTAGTTGATAAGTAGAAATTTCTAGTTGGTAAATAGAAATTTCTACTTAGTATGTAGAAATTTCTAGTGAGTAAATAGAAATTTCTAGTTAGTAAGTAGAAATTTCTAGTTGGTAAGTAGAAATTTCTAGTTGATAAGTAGAAATTTCTAGTTGGTAAATAGAAATTTCTACTTAGTATGTAGAAATTTCTAGTGAGTAAATAGAAATTTCTAGTTAGTAAGTAGAAATTTCTACTTAGTATGTAGACATTTCTAGTTAGTAAGTAGAAATTTCTAGTTGGTAAGTAGAAATTTATAGTTAGTAAATAGAAATTTCTAGTTAGTAAGTAGAAATTTCTGGTTAGTAAGTAGAAATTTCTAGTTGGTAAATAGAAATTTCTACTTAGTATGTAGAAATTTCTAGTGAGTAAATAGAAATTTCTAGTTAGTAAGTAGACATTTCTAGTTAGTAAGTAGAAATTTCTAGTTAGCAAGTAGAAATTTCTGGTTAGAAAGTAGAAATTTCTAGTCGGTAAATAGAAATTTCTGGTTAGTAAGTAGAAATTTCTACTTAGTATGTAGACATTTCTAGTTAGTAAGTAGAAATTTCTAGTGGTGAGAAACACCGTAGTACCCTCTTTGGGTCTTTGCTACTACCTGTCTGACAGTTATTGTTAAAGTGACAGACAGATAACGACCTGCTTTTCAATCCTACTCTGTAGAGAAGGTTGTGCTTACACTAACGCTGCGACCAAGACTACAATAGACTACGCTATCGAAAATTCTACGCTAGGAATATGTAGCTATATACCTATAGCTTAGCCTTACCTTGAAATATGATATTCCTCCTCTTTTTCAAATTGTCTTGAGACTCTTCAGTAAGATTTTTAAAGCTTACAGCTTCAGACACTCTTTCATAACCATTCGATGATTTTATTTGTTGGACCATCTTATCTTCCGCATCTGCGATCAGTACCAACTTTTTATATTCAGAACTGTCAAGTACGTTTGTTACTTTTTTACACAAACGGTTGACTGTGTGCTCATTTGCTTTAATAGGACTGATAATCACCAAATAAGTATATCGGGATATAGAAAAAACGTGTATCCCCTGCAATTGGATACTAATATTGTCGTTAGGATTCAGAAACAATGCCTTTACATTCTGCTCTTCCTGTAGGGCTTGGTAAAATTTTACAGCGTTCAGGGCTGGTTCTTGAGATGGAATGATATGCAAGATTCGTCCTGCGAGATGTTTGAAGTTACTGCTTTTAAAGGAAATGTCATAGAGCTGAAATGTCTCGCAATATTTATTACTTCTAATATCAAAAAACATTGCCTTTGCGTGGAGATGTGATATGTGTATGCCGTCCCGACCCTGAAACCACTCCATAATCAAATCTTTGATGTATTTGAACGTATCCCTGCTGTTCAGACCTTCTGCTAGGCTTATGCTTGAAATCAAACCGTCAATAACTTTATCAATAGTGTTTTCATCCATATAGCTGACAAAAACTTGCAAATGCGCTAAAAATGTCTTTATTTCGTCATCAAGATTGGTATTTTCTTTATATTTGGGCTCGTGCTTCTCAATCTGCGTTTTTAACTCCATTACGAGCTTATCGTTATTCTCATCGAAAGTGTAAAATTTTTTCCCAATCATGAAGGGATCGATGGTTCCACCACCGGCGAACTGTAAAACGCTGTCTTCACTAGCAGTGTGTTCTTTGAGGTAACCCTTCATTTTTTTATCCGTTTGGAGTTTGGCGTTGGTACAGATTACAATGTTTTGTATGTTGTATGTCTTCCGTTTCTGGACGAACGAGTCAAAGTACGTCGGCAGACCGAAATCGGCATTGGAGGCAATGGAGAAGATAGCGTCATGATTGATAACTTTCTTTCCCTTATCTTTGTGTTTAGCTTGCAATATAACGTATCCGCTTGGGGAATCGAATATCAGATCATCGAATTTTCCAAATTCCGCGTTCTCGGTTGATAACAGCCATACCTTGGACTTTTTCACTGCGTTAAGAAGCACCATGGTCAAGAGGTCCACCTGATACAAACCTCCAGATATACCTGCGTTACCTCTTTTTGGGTGGTTATTTTTCTGCTTCTTTAAGTACAGAGATTCTTGCCTTCTGATTTCTTCATCGGTGTCAGAATCCAGCAGGCCTGGTTCTGTTTGACTATTCCCGATCTCAAGGATATCTGTCTTAAATATGCTATTGGTTAGTTTCTCAAAATGGTTGTGCCTTAATCGTATCACCTTTTCTGCCCTTTGGGCAGTACTGCCAAATGGAAAGTTGCCCAACAGTTGGGGATTTGGTTCGAAAATATCAGGATGTTCTTTCTCCTCCAAGAACAGTACCACTTTCACATTCCACAAAGTGCAAAGGATAGGTATTTCTGCCACCCACACCCAGTGGCAGGCCTGGGCTACTTTTTCTATGTACTCTTGGAGGTAATCATCAGTAGAGGGCATGTCGTTGATAATTAAACAATTTTTAATGGCCTCGAGTAGGATCTCTGGCATTTCCTCATTGATGTAGAACATAAGAAAGGCAGCCCAGCAAAATCGTCTGAATGTGGCCTGTCTATCAAAGTACAAGTAGTTGCCGTCTAGGTTTCCTTTTTGCCCGAAGACGGCGTGGAAAAAACAATTCCCGTCCGCGTACGTGGATTGTGCTGTCCAGATTTTGTCATCGTATCTGTATTGATGTATGGCCATCCTTTAAGGTTTTCCTTGTTGTCTGACTTCCTGTAAATTGGCAGAGCTGAGGTAATGTATGTAAAATAATTCAAAATTGTATATTTAAGTATTCCTCTTGTTAGAATAATAATAAATTAGGTACTCCTTTAGTAAGCCTTTTATAGGATATAAAACACAGTCAAAATATATACAGGGTGTTCCACGTAAAAGTCCTCAGCCTCGTATCTCGGCAACTAAAGATATATTTTGATTTTGAAAAAAACAGATGATAGAGTTCATCTGTGGTTCAAGTTCAACTTGATCAACGGCAATTTTGCGAGTCTCGAGAACGTATTTTTTGTAGGAGTTTTAACATAATATTTTTTTCCAACCGCTTCTAATTAGCATCTCCAATTTACCAATTCATGGGAGTCACTATCTGTTTCCATTTTTCTATTTAATTAAACTTCAATATATTATGTGACATGCAATGTCAATGTCAAATTACTTTTCGGTACTGTACAACTGTACAATAATCTCATTTTTGTACAGTTACTATGGCGATCTCAAACAGTCCCGAAATGGCCCTCTTTTTATACAAAATAATTTAATGTTATAATGTCTTATTCGTATGGTTGGAAAAAATAGTTATTTGTTTAACTAGTACAAAAAATACACGTTTTCGGGACGAGGGAAAGGTAGCGGAGTCCGGCAATTTTACGAGCCTCGAAAACGTATTTTTTGTACGAGTTTAACATAATATTTCTTTTCCAACCGCTTCTAATTAGCACCTCCAGTTTACCGATTCATCGGAGTCACTATCTGTTTCCATTTTTCTATTTAATTAAACTTCAATATATGTGACATGCAATGTCAATGTCAAATTATATCTTTTTTGTACAGTTGCTATGGCAATCTCAATCAGTCCCGCAATGGCCCTCTTTTTTTACAAAAGAATAAAAAAATAATATTTTCGTACTTCTGGGACTGAAGTAATAACTTTACTCCATTATGACAGGGACTAAAGTGTCACGTTCTGCCCCTCCGGGATTAAATATTGACGGAAATCCCGAAAGTATAAAATTACAAACAAAAGAATGTAATAGGTGTTTTATTGCAAATAATCAATTCACAATTCTTCACCTACTTCGCCTGCCCTTTTATCAATATCAGATACACCTTCATTCATAATCAAGCTCATGACACTAGCAATGACAATGTCTCCAAATTAATCTTGTCACAATGCAACATTACTATATGGTAATTCCTCAAACAGTGACTTCTCGAAAGAACGCGGCCGCATTGGCGTGTGCCTCGCTCTATAAAGGCTTCTATGTGCTTTTTTATATTATGTATAGGTACGTTTCAATTTCGGAAGTACGAAAAATATCGTATATACCTTGAGACTGAAGTAGTACATAGTTTTAATCCCTCAGGTAAATTATGGCCCTTCCTTCACCTTCGAGATTAAAAGTTACTTCAATCCCGGATATAATATACTATTTTGTTAAGTTCAAGGATTTTCCATTGTTTTTGGCAATTCCAAAATAAAGCTCTAATAAGCATTGATTTCGATTTCATCTTGCACTGATTTAGATTACCTATATTAGTGCTATTACTTTTTATTATTATTATTATTATTATTATTATTCAATAGTAATCTGCAATAATTTCCTATAAAATCCAGTACAACTGTGCGAAAGTGATTGTTTTTTTTTTCTAATAAATATATTTAGAAGTTTAGTCTCAACTATAAGAAGATATTAAACTGTTTATACTATACTTACCACCTTATGCTCCCGATAGAAATGAAAGGTGTGGCACCCTCCAGGATATATATCTTCCGAAAACTGTACATACATAAATACTATATTTATAGCTACTGATACTGATTTGAGATTGCAAATTTCTAAACTAATTTTAGCCGGTATCTCCAGATCCCTTTTATCATCTTATCAGGTAGGTACATTTATCAAATTTTATTTTTATTATGTACTTCATCACATACTTATATACAGACAAGATCAAATAAAAAATAAGATCACATAAAAAAATGGAACGACTATTATTTCTGAAATAAGTAATAAACATTTTTATCAATTTTATCAATGGGGCCCTTTCCTACGGCTCGGAGCCCCGCCCGCCCTTTGAAAAGGTGTAACGACGGCGTTAAAAAATATATTGCTGTCTTAATTGTTGCAACAAATTAATATTGTAGAAGATATTTACTTTTGTAAGCTAAAATGATGAATTTTGCAGACTGCCAAAATGAACGAATTAATTCCAAACTTTACCTGCAGAAAGAATAAAAACTACAGACAATGAAACAGAATAACTAAACACTAATAATACCTACTAATAAATAATTGGAATTAACAGTAAAATGAAAAAAAGTTGCCTCCAGCGTGATTCGAACTTTCGAAATCAGTATTACCACAAGTATAAAGAATTATATATTTATACTTGTGGTATTACGATGTTTGAAATGCTACGACTTTACATTACGGCACCGCGTCACTTTTTACTGTTTGACGCTGAGTCGCCGAGATAGTTAAGTATGTAAACTTTACGTGTTAACCTGAAAAATAAATTTTATTCTAATTGAAAAAGCATTTCGCTTCAGAATTTTGGTAATCAGAAGTGTTTGGCAGTTAGTACTACTGATTCCGTTAACAATATTTCTCATAGGAAAATAACCTATCTGAAGTTTAATTAATTTTATAGCTTTCATAGGTAGCTTGTTGTTAGTTCAACCTCACATTGCAAGATAAAATGAGAAAGAAGTTGAGACGGACGCGACTCGAGATTTTCAAAGACAAAATAGACGTAGGACTCGACGTACGGTCTCGAAAAAAATCTCAAAGGATTACAGAAAGGACGGAAGTTTTGTGTCAAGTGGTTCTCGAAATCGTAAAAATTAGAAAAGGGGTCGAAGGAGTCCCGCGAAAAGTCGGGACTTCGGCAGGCATGACGGGGCCATTAGACGCGAGAAGAAACGCCGGTGCTAGCCGCATGGCGCTGAATGGCAATCGACGAAAATTTGGCAGAAGTTTTTTGAAAAGGCGTTTAAATTGGGAAAAGCATAGAAAACGGGACGAAAATATGCCTAGGCATAAGAGAAAGGCTTGGGGCGACCTTTGATCGCCCTCGAGGATCGCTCGGAGGTGATAGCTTAGAAACTTTGTCGATTTGGCGGCGGGATTTAGAGCGAGACAGAATCGACGCATTTTAATATATATGGATATATTAATATATTAATAGTAATAATTAAGAAAGCATAAAATACAGAAATAAAGTAAAAACATGATCAACTTTTTCCATATAAAAAAGTATGAATAGGTATTCATTATTTTTGCTTAGTATTAGGGTATTACAGTAATCAATTAGACAAATTAGTAAAAGTACCTACTTACAAGAAAAAAAACATTTTTTGAATTTTCTACAGAAACTTGAAATTTAGATAAACGATATACTATTCATATATACGCCCAATATTTGCAATATTTACAATACTGTAAACATTTGAGGGTTGAAGGTAAAAACTAGTTTAAAGAGTTAAAAATCATTAATAGTCTCAGACTTAAAAAATATGGCTTTTTGGTAATATGAATAACAGTTGTAATAAAATATACCTTGGATTTGGTCTTTGCAGAAAGCTCTTGTTGTCAGAAGTGCAATGGACAAAAAAAATTAATTTTTTTTAATATTTCGGAAAATTTCCACAATTTTCAAGCGAAATTTACTGGGAATTTTCTCATACCTAGTAGGTACTCTTCCCATTCTGGCTTATTCGTGTTTTACCATGTTCGTTTGATGGGACAAGAATCTAAATAAAACTTATAATTATACTAAAAAAAATGTGTTCAAGTTAAATTTCGTACCTTCTGATCTGTGAAAATCTGATGAAGCTCATTTGTATGGATTGCTTTTAAGTAAATGTTAATTCCTTCAGAGTGTTGATTTACTTTATTTATGTGGTTGATTTATTGTATTCATTTGTAACTCAAAAACGGTATGGAGCGGTCAGCAAGTTATTGCTCATTTGGGCAGGAAAAATAGAGTGACTGTGGTCTGAGTCTCAGGCCAGTCTGGCCATGAAGAGAATGAAGCGGCTGATTCTCTAGCCAGGGAGGGTGCTGCTTCTGAATTCGTGGGACCAGAATCGGTGCTTGGCATATCCTCGAGTACTGCCAAAGCAACTCTCTTGACCTGGGCTGAGGGGCAAATCCTCCAGTACTGGCAAGAACTACCAAGATTAGTTCATCCGAAGGCGTTCATAATAAACCCTTCAAAAACAAGAATTAAAAAACTTTTAGAGTTAATAGGTTACACCTACGAACTTTTAGTAGTAGATGCTGAGTACTGCTTGTGCTTAGATGATGAAACAGCAGAACACATATTATCCACCTGCCCCACTGGGGAAAGGATCAGATACTCATTTGGCAACGGACAATTTCTGCCAGAGGATCTGAATAAGTTCTCACCCAATAAGGTGATCAGCTTCATTAAGAGGCTGGACCTCTTGGTTGAAATATAAGTAGGCATGAGCCACAATAGACCATACGGTCGTGGTGGAGGGTCTGGTTTTCGGCTCATTCACTTTTGAACCTAACCTAATTTATTTAAATAAACTGAAGAGACATGGGATAATTTTCATAAATAACTCCACTTGATTATAATATATATCTTTTATTTAAATACAACAATAAATATACATTCTCCAAACTCTCGTGTTAATAAATTCTCTTTTACGATTGCACAATGCACACAATCCCATATTGAGTTGATCATTCAAAATACATCACCCAGAAAATACTGGGTGTAAAAAATAGTGTACTGGACTTCGAGGGGTAATATTACTACAAAAAATAAAAATAAAAGTTCCCATTATGCCCTAAAGTTGTTGGATGAAACAGTGGCTTAAAAAAAATGGTTTTGCTTTACTTCAGAAAATTTTTGAGCACTATAGTATCTAATGTGTACAAAACTGTCAGTTGAATTTGCATAAGAACAATTGACTGAGACTGTCAGACCGACATAAGCCACCTTTGACAGGGACAATGTAAGTGCAAACTTTAAATGCAAATATCTCGGAAATCCTTTGCTGTAGTGGGTTAAACGAAGTACTTTTTCTACAAAAAAAGTCGTAATTTTTCCATATCTAATGTTAAAATTACTGTTTTTACTTAGATACAAAAAATTTTTAAAAATAATCCTCTACTCTTATGAAAACTATACTTTACGAACTGTCCCGGCTCTTTTTACTATCGCCATTCGCTTTGGCATAAAAATATATGCCAGAACACCAAATTTCAAAAAAACTGGTCTGCAAAAACCATTCTTTTATCTGCCATTTAAAGGGCTGTAACTCCCTTAGGAACCATTTTAGGGCATAAGTTCATAGGAGCTTTTATTTTTATTTCTAGATGTCGTATCACCCCTCAAAGTCCGATACACTATTTTTTTATACCCTGTATAGGGGAATAAAACTAAGAATATAAAAAATCTAAACTCATACTGATAAACAATATTATTTATATAAATGCATCCTTATATTTAAATAAATACAACAATTCAAACGTTGTGTCTGAATCATAGAAATTATAAAAAATATAGAATGCCAATATCCATTATATGACACATCCAAAAATAGCCGCTCTATGCAGAACACGAGAAAACGTAACTTTAGGGAATTTTCTGGGAATTTTTACACCACACCATGGGTTACAACCCAGTAAGTATTGGTAGTGCTTAATCCCAATTAAGATTAAGTTAGGAACCTTTGACGTTAGTCAGCTGTCAGCCTGTGTTAATTATTGTTCTTGTTTATTTTATGGCCTCCACCTTATTTGTGTATTTGTTGTTCTTACCATTTTTTTCATAAAATATTACCATGCTTTATATTTTATTGTGTTCCCTGAACAACTGTTTTGTTTTAGTTTATAGTGAGATAAATGGCCTTTGGCAGTGGCGGCGCGTGAACATTAATTGTATGTGTTCTGCTTAGGGTTGTCACATTGGTCAAATTCAATTCCGGGATATAAAGTCTGGCCGGAGCCGCTAAATTTTTAAAATTTTCAAGGTCACCCGTTATCATGGCATTTCTGAACTTCAACCGGGAATTTCAATCGGGACCGTACAGCTAATTCCCGGTACAACAATCACAGAAAATCCTAGTCATGCCCATGTGGCAATCCTATAGGGTTCTAATCTAACTGACTTCTTATGTTTATTTTACCTAATAGGGCCAAGTTAACCTCATTTGACAAATGATTTTTTTGTTATTTCATGTCTCTTGATGCTCTGACTTAAATGACTTAAATCTGTCACGCCGTATATTGTCCATGCTTCATCCCCACCGAAAAGTAAGCACGGAAAACAAAAGAGTACATTTTTTATATCACACCCGCACATCCACTCTGTGTTTGTGTATACATTATTGTTAAATTGTCTTTTGTAACACAAAATTTAATTGTGGTGGTGGCCTACTTAATTCTTTTATTTTCAGTTTATCCTCATAAGGCAGAGAACCAAATAAAGTTTTTTGTAAAAATGAAACGCTATTCATTTTAGTAACTAGGTATAATATCCGTGGAAGCCTAAACGAAAATATTTACCCGCGCCGCTCACAGAAATAAACGACCACGTACCACGCCCTATTACGATTACGAAATATTACTGAATTTACTGCAGTGGCTGTTGTTGTTGCAGCCACATAAGCTCGTATGATCGTGTACTGGGTCACGTGCCTGATTGGCCAATAAGCACAAAGGACAGATCTAATTGTTCGCTGTGCACACATTTTGTATATCAGGTTGCGGTTGCATAAGGGGCTAGCTCGCGTTGTAATAAATAATAATAAGCTCCTACATTTATTTTAGCGCGAGAGCATTTGGAGTCTTTAAATTTTAAATATTTTGTATTTTGTTGATATTTAATATGCTTAAAAGCTGTAATACATAAAATTTTATGTGTTCTGCAGCTCCGCAGCTCGTATGGTAAGACCGCCACTGGCCTTTGGGTAATAAAACGATTTTGAGCAAATTTCGCCTTTAAGAGTTCAATCTGTCTAAAATTTTGATAAGAATTATTCTATTAATAATAATGCAATGTAACCGGCCATTTAGTATTTATTTACCATGTTACTAGCTGAAAATAGCGAATGGGTGAATATTATGACAAAAATTCCAAATTGGTTGCACATAATCTAGGTCACATGGAAAATTATATAATTTTTGAATTTCCCACCCGGCGGCTAATGCGAAGCTAGATGCTAGTGCGACCAGAGCTACCTATACAGAAAACCAAAGTTACTAGTTACGTTTTCTCCATAGGATGGCCATTTTCAGTCTCCATAATCATTCTATATTTTTTATAATTCCTATGGTCTGAACAAGTTAAACTTAGTAGGTGCTAATATTAAATATAAAACTTTCAAAAAATTAACTGCCATCTAATACATAAAAAAGTGGATAATTGTGACTATACAAGTAGGTACCTAGATGTATGTACAGAACAACGCCAAGCTAAGAAATGTTTCCTAATATCGATTCATTTACCCCATTTGCTTAAAATGCAAAAAACATTCATAGTAAAAAATGGAATAAAAACTGTTTATACAAAAAATGTGTTGGATAAATTTATAGGTATTAAATTATAACAAAAATATTTGAGACATCCATTGGTGCGTATTTCTTTAATAGCGGTTAAACAGTTGAAGTAGAGAAACGACTCATGGCTTGTTAAGCTGCACAACCTAAAATTGTTTACAACTATACAGGGTGTTGAGGAAAAGCAGTCTCCAATTTAACATTGTTTTTTTAATGGCGATATTATTACACTTCTGAATTCCTCTTCTGATGCCCCTCAATATCCGCTTATTTTCTACAGTGTACAAGTTATTTCACAAATTAAAAAAAAAGTTATGTTTGCCGATGATACCTTCATCCTCAATTTTTTTGTTATCTTAAGAGGTATTGCAACCATTCTTTTACGGTTTTTTAGAGAACAAGTATACTTTCCTTTTATCTTCAGGAAAAACTGGTTATGTTATACAGGGTCTCAGCTACAAGACTGACAATTCAATTTTTTCATATAGAACATCTATGAACTTTTACATCTGTACCTCTTAAGATAATATAAAATTCAGTACCAGAAAGCATCCTCTCTAAATGTATTTTTTTCAAAAATTGTAAAATAGCTCGCAAACGATAGAAAATATCGCAAGGGTATCGCAAGACTCAAAATTTTAAGAGTAATTCTGTAATGTCAAAAACAATGTTAAGTTGCAGAACGTTTTCCCTGAACACCCCGTATAGATGCAAATAATTTTAGGTTATATGGCTTAATAAGACGTGCCAATTTTTCAACAGAGTAAGTTTTTATTTTATATATTAATTCACCAAACACCACTTGATGTTTTTGAGAATCTGTGCACGTTATAACATAATATAAATGATAATTGTAATAAATAATTGGTAGACATTTTAAAATTTCTGCTGTCGATTTAACGTCAGCTCATTTTATCGGTTCCCTTCCCTAACCTCAGCATCGTTCTGTAGAACTTATGTACATTAATTAATGATAACAAATTTGTTGAATACTGTCCGTTTTTGGTCAAACTACCATGCACTCCGTTGAGCATTCACCTAAGGAAAAATGCATATTTCAATCATTTATTCCAGTGAATATGTGTACAGGGTGATTTACTTTCAAGTGTGTAACATGGGTATCTCGCTTATTAAAAAAGATAGACTGTAGGTTTAAATTTGGCAAAGTTGCGGAATTTTGTGCTCAGTAAGTTGGCGCAAAGAAAACCCCCTTATCCGCTTTTGTTTTTGAGTAAGAGGCAAAAAAACATTTTTTCCGGTTTTCGTTTTCTGGTCATAACTTCTATACTTTTAAAAATATTGGCTTATCGTTTTCACATTATTAGGACACTTTCTTGAGACAAATACGATGCCGTAAACCGTTTTTTAAAAAAATGTCACTTCTATTGTAAATCATCGTCAACTTTATTTCTTGTGGACGCCATATTAATTTTTCTCATTTGAATAAACCGATTTTTTCTGAATACAACAATATAATATAGGTTAATATTTGCCTAAAAAATAAGGGCATTATGAAGGAAAATAGGTAATTTTTTTGTAAATGTCTAGTTAGCCATGGCCATGACAGTCATTCTTGACAAACCACAAATTTCACTTATAATTGTTATAAACTGCATCTGTGGAGTACTTTTTACATTGACTAACGATGTATACAACCGAATAGAAACAAGATATTATAGATATTTATTACAGATGCAACAAACATGTAAACAGAACAGTTGAAGAATATTTAAACACATCCTGAAAGTCGAAAACCATGTAAGACATATATTACTAAACTGCACTGTAATTTAAGGAATTATGACAGTTATTCTAATTTTCTTCATTCATGCGAGATCCATACCTATTTCTTAGTTTAGAAAAACAACTGCCATAATTTCTTAAATTACAGTGCAGTTTAGTATATGCCTTGGATGGTTGTCGTCTTTCAGGATGTGTTTAAATAGGTATTCTTCAACTGTTCTGTTTAAATTTTTGTTACATCTGTAATAAATATCTATATCTTGTTTCTCTTCGGTTGAATACATCGTTAGTCAATGTAAAAAGTACTCCACAGATGCAGTGTATAAAAATTATAAGTAACATTTGTGGTTTGTCAAGAATTGACTGTCATGGCCATGGCTAACTAGACATTTTCAAAAAAATACCTATTTTCCTTCATAATGTCCCTATTTTTTGGGCAAATATTAACATATATTATATTGTTGTATTCAGAAAAAATCGGTGTATTCAAATATGAGAAACATTAATATGGCGCCCATAAGGAAAAATAAAATTGAAGATGATTTACAATAGAAGTGACATTTTTTTAAAAAACGGTTTACGGCATCGTATTTGTCTCAAGAAAGTGTCCTAATAATGTGAAAACGATACGCTAATATTTTCAAAAGTATAGAAGTTATGACCAGAAAACGAAAACCGGAAAAAATGTTTTTTTGCCTCTTACTCAAAAACAAAAGCGGATAAGGGGGTTTTCTTTGCGCCAACTTACTGAGCACAAAATTCCGCAACTTTGCCAAATTTAAACCTACAGTCTATCTTTTTTAATAAGCGAGATGCCCATGTTACACACTCGAAAGTGAATCACCCTGTACATTATAAGTTAGATCTGTTAATTGGGTTTCTTAGAGAATTACAGAAAATTTCCAAACAATTTCTTCAGGCTCCTTTCATCGTAAGTTTACCACAAATACCAACACGACGTATTAGAACTTATTACGAGAGAATACAGAGTATTTAATTTTAGATAACTTGCAGTTAACGTTAGTTATCCAACACGTTCCATTTAACTGAAAAAGTTTTCGCTGTTTGCTGTTAAAATGGGATGTGAAAAATTTTACACTTGGTATAGTATCTTTCAATTTGTTTTAAATGGAAAAGGTAACACACCTCATGTTTCTACTCCATATCAGAAAACGATTAAGGACTTGTTATATAAAAAAGTTGTAAATATTTTTATGAACCCTTGTATAGTGATTCATGAATTGCTGATTCAGATTACCGATGAGGGCGCTGCAAATCGTAAACAAATATGGAGAAAGACGAGTAAAAATTTTGCATTTCATATCGCATCGTCTAGCAATTTAGCATTCAACTGCCATACATATAGTGACTTCATGTGCTAGTTAGGGTGAAATAAAGGATAAAAAGAGTGGTAAAAGCAGTCATACGTCCCATAAGTGCGTCATTGCTAATTATATGATTTTTTTGGGTTGAAACAGGTGCCCTAGTTTTTGTTTACTTACGATTTGGGCTAAAATAAGTGTGATAAACTGTATGGTGATACCATATTAGTGCTTGTTTTTTTTGTTAAATAATGATTAAATTAAAATATATTCTGTTTTTATAAGACTAATAATAGGAAAGTATAGACAAACTGCAACAAAGTGGTTATGTTGTGTAAATAAACGTGTTCCCGGTGATTAAATTGTTACATGCCTTTTGGAGAAATGAGTGAGAAACAGTTTCTTATACTAGGGCCAAACTTCTACCTATCTTCTATCTTAAACACTTCTATTGACACATTTTGTGGAATGACATCCATAAACACGGCAGTTTGTGTTGTGCTGATTTCTTTCGAATGGCATTTTAAAATGTAAAAATAAAGATGTACAAATACTAACTAACCACGTCGTTTTTAACTTTGTAATACCAAAAAATCACAAGCACCACTATATTATTACGTTAAACAAACCCAAATACGTGTTATTTAACATTATATCAGCAGTAACCCTCCAAAAGTTACCATTTAAGTAGGTTCAAATATTTTCATGCAGAGGGCGCATTCATTTTTGGAATCGCCAATAGTATCAGAGCACTTTTACTGAACACACTGTAAAAAATAATCCTTAACCGATCCAACGGTTATGTGTAGAAACTGAACTCCCTATAATTTTAACAGCCTATACAGCCTATACCCAAAGTTTTTATAAAACGTCAAATTCCTCCAAAAATACAAAATATACAAGATGCTCCATTTAAAATGAAAAATATTACTGCGGCACAGAAATATTTGAGCACCCTGTATCCTCTTCAATATTTTCATGTCTAGCAACTAGATAGACAAACGACATAAACAACTTCTGCTAGAGAATTTTCTCAAAAAATTACCAACAGAAAACAAAAAGCAATAGAATCTAGAATTTCAGGAGCAACCAATCTAAATTTGTAGTGATGTGGATTTGCCGGCTAAAAATATTTTTAGCTGTCTAAAAATGCTAAAAATAATATTTTATTTTAATGAATATTATTGAATTTATTGCATTCTCCTAGTTAATTTGATACCAAATACGTGTGTGTTGTTCAAGTTATTATTTAAGTATTATTAAATAATAATTTTCTCATAAAAATTCTCACGGTCACTTAGCGCCTAGTCAATATATCTCCATCCTGTATTATCAACTGCAATAATAAAGTATGGAGCTATTCTCGAGCAAAGAGTGCAAAAGTGAAAAGTATAAGAGTCGAAAGCGGCATTTCTTTATGTTTATATTAATTTAGTTTTTATTTTAGTTATATGAACGAAGTTGTGAGCGTTTAATTTTTAATATTTCAGATATTAATTATTATTACCTATTACGTTTATGATGTAATATCAAATTTTTTCATTTGTTTGGAATTTTATTTTTTCTTATTTAATAGAAACTATCAATTAATGTGGATGAACCCATTTTTCAACAAAAACTAAAATTTTAGTAGAGAAACAAAATATATATTGTTTTTAATATTCTTATACAAACAACAATTACACACGCAAGTAGTTATATTGTATCACAGATCATCACTGCTTGATGGTACTGTAAGAAAATCTATCTAGGCGGCGGTATAACAGATAATGAAGGTAATTACGTTGCGGGCAGCTGTGGATTAAAAAACATTTAATTTTTTATAGTTTTACTATTAATTATCTTTTTTCAAAGATTTTTCTTTCAATAAAAATTTACAATTTTTACCATTGACAAATTAAGATTCAAACATAAATACCTACCTTTTCTTTGTAAATAAAATCGCAGAAAACAGAAAAAATAAATCCCTATTATGTTAGACTATACTAAATACTAAAAAACACCTCAGTTTAACATTTTAATTTCAAATATAACAGTAGATTTTTGCTTATGGCTAAAAACGAAATAAAATTTCTAATTTAAAGTTATCCGTGACGAAAAGACACTTTATCACCTGTTAATACAATATATGATAACTCTCATACCTTGGCAATTTTTCAAAAACCATAATATTGAATTTACAGATACCTACTCCAATCTCTGATTGAATTTAGTAAATTTAGGTTATTAATTGTCACAAGGTCGAGTTTTGGCGCGAATTTGGGCTAAAAACAATTTTTAGCCGGCAAAAATGCACTTTTCTTAGATGGCTACTAGCTAAAAATGGAAAAATTTCCAGTGGAAAAAATCCGACTCACATCACTACAAATTTGTTTACAATAATCACGTCTGTCAGTGTATGACATAAACCTACCCATGACGAATTAACAGTGTCGATACTGGTACGAGTGGGGAGCTTCATACTTACCATTATTACCGTACGGTATCTGTATTGCCATTCGCCTTTTCTAATTTCATTCTTTTTGCCTGTTTCTGGTGTTCTATGTGGAAATCGCGTTCAGTAAGATCCAATCTGTTTACCTATAAAGGAAATTTAATCAAAAAATTACCTACTGTGTAACGGTCTCGTTTTTAGTAACTAATAAAATACCTTTCTTAGTTGATTTAAACTAATAATTCTTATCTCATTCTGTGTTTTTACCTTCTTGTTAAACACCAATCCTGTATTTAAAGTATTATATGTATTTGGTGTATATTGAGTGATTATAATCCCAACTTCATTATATGTGTTTGTGCGCCTAGGTCTATCTCAATACATAGTCCTAGGTTTGCACAATATAAAGTTCAGAACAATATAGTGACGCCATCTCGTGTTAAGAACATGAGCGGATGGACGACATAAGAGAACGGGAAGGAAGAGCAAAAAGATGGCGAGAAGACATATTACCGAGCAGTTGGTGCAGTAGTGAGTCTGAATTTTTGATATAGAAAAAAGGTGATGCAACAAAAAATATTACGAGTGTAATACAGCAGCAACCCTGAATTTGATTTTCTATACGTAGTAATTAGGAGAAAAAACGATCATATATTACGATTTCGTTGTGCTTGGACAGCAACGTATGAAAAACATTAAGTTCTGCAACCCCTGTAGGTGATGTGAGTACCTTATTATCTATCTATTTTGGAAGTGCTTCTTGAACACCTTGCGTATACCGTGCCTTATTCTACTAACTTACCTATGCATAGGCCGTGTGTGTGAAAGAATTTAAGGGCCCTCACCGTTACCTCGCGGACTGAAAAATCTAAAACTTACCCTTTTATGTCAAGTTTAGTATAGCCGAATTCTCTCTCCTGTATCTAAATTTGAGAGTACTTGTTAAAATATGTAACTTTATATGTTTCTATATGTGTTTAATGTTCGTAAATGTATAGTTGAATATCATTACATTAAAACTAACTTTGTTCTTGTCAAGTGGTCTTGTCTTCACTTAGATAGGAACTATACCTTTACTCATTACCATCAAAAAAGATTAATTGATGGCGCCCAAGTTTGGCAGATAATAAATAACCCTGCAGTACTTCACTCTGCTCACCCCTGATAGAGTTTCAACACAGTAGTAAGTATCTTTTTAGTTAATAAAATAATTGAAGAGAAGTATCGTTATACAATTGGCGACCAAAGTGCCGTTAATTCTAAGAATTTTGTACCTTTATCTAAAAATCATAAATAGCGAAAGTTGTCATACAATTGGCGCCCAACGTGCCGTTAATTCTTAGTATAGTTTGTACCTTTACCTAAATCAATAAATAACGAAATTTGTCGTTATAACTGTTAAACTAATATATCGTGTCGTTCAGGTGTTGATAAATTCTTTCAAACTGCCTTGCAGTATGCTTTTCAAAATTCTTATTTTAACTACCCCACTTACATTATAGATCAGATTTTCCTCCGACAGTATATCGTCTGGTGGATTCCTCAGCCTGGCCAGAGTCTCGCACAAACCGGGGCACTGTTTTCGACTTTTGGCCGTTCCCAGACAACCTGATACAAATATTTTACGATTAGTAGTGGTGAGAAACAAGCAGTAGTGACAGGCAGATAGCGACCTGCTTTTTCGCAGGTGCCATTATAACAGCGACCTCTATTGTCTGGTTGAGGAAGACAATCCTATTTATTTATTTGAAGCAGATGCCAAAAACAAGACTGGCATTGGATTACTCGGCGACTCGACGAAAGTCGTCAAATCTTTCATTAAGACTTAACCATCAGACACTGACCGGTTTCGCGCTTACTCTATGCTCATCAGAGTGCCGTAGGTAGCAGACTCCATATAAGATGTAGCGACATGATTGCCTAAAGGACATCTATTATACAGGCTGTTACAAATTCGCTTCTCACCATTCGGATTTCGGAAACTATAAGAGATACGAATAAGCTTAGATGGGGGCAATGTTGCGTAATCGGAAGACCAACATAATGTCCCAAAAAAATCAAGGCTAACTTGATTAGGTTTTTAAATATTAGAAAGAAAAAATAAAACGAAATTTTGGAAATTCGTTTTTATTTTTTGCAGATATTGAAAAATGAGGACCGCTTTCTCGAAGCAACTTTCTGACCTCTATCTGAATATTTAGATTTTCAATGTAATGTTTCGTTTTTCCAGAACCATCAACTTAATTTTTTTAAATACGGACCTGGAATTTTGAAACCCTAATTTGTCAGTCTGCTTTACCTCTAACAATATACTACCCCGGAATAAATCATATTCGGACATTTCAAATAAAAAAAAAATGTATTTTTATAGTTTCCATTTCGAATAGTACAATTTTTTCTGCGTCCTCACTTTTGTGGTAATTTATCGTGCAGATAACTGTCACTACTCGTAGATATTACCAAATCCAATTAGGCCCTTAAATTTTGATGTGAGGCATTTTCTATACAACGGTTCCCTGAAAAATGAATACGAAATGCTGGTTTAGTCAAATGACCTGCAAGAGCACCCGATTTATCCCCACTGGATTGTTTTTTGTGGTGAACCTTAAAAAATAGAGTATACAAAAACTCTATTTAGAATATTTGGAGAAGAATAAATTTGTGTATACCTATAGTCAGATTCAGAATTAAGCAAAGTGGAATGACCTCGCCGATCTGGTAAAATGCGGTGAAGCATGGGCGTGCGTATTCTGTTTTACCATTGGGCACATTTCAGTTAATATATACTCGTATATTATTCTATAGAATACTTCTAGTATATGCATTTCCACTTTTTTAACTAACACAAATAAGTATAAACACTGACACAAAGGATAAATACACTGATAATTTTACCACAAATTTTTACCGTTAAGAAACGCGCGCGAAATAACCCAATATCACGCCACTGCTTCCCCAGTAGTCGAGCGCAGTCGCTTGTTGGTTCCTGATTCGACCAATCAACGTCGTTGAAGCTCAGAAAAAAAGAAAGGGAAAATGCAAGAATATGTATGTTAAATAAGGATGAACAGCTTGTCGTCAACTTTACGGCGTTCGCAGTTGCCAAATACTTGGAAATTCCTTGATATTATCAACGAACATAAACAAAGTCTTTGTTTATGTTCGGTGATTTATTAAGTAAAAGACAAATTAAACATTGTGTTTGCTCTAATAAAGTACAATAGGGATAAGGGATGTTAAAGACAAGTAAAAAAATGGGTAAATAAGGTAATTAATACGTTTCCTGTTTTAAATAAGAATACTTTAGAAATAAATGTGACAACACAGATCTACTCTTTTTCGGTCATTGCACTTTGCTTAATTCTGAATCGCAGTATAGCTCAAATTTTTGGGCACTTAATGTAAATTTTAAATGTTTTTTAAACATTGTTATTTTTTGAAACATTTTATAATAAAATGAACCCATTAATGTTTTATTTGGAGGTTTAGAATAGATTTCATTGTTTAACGTAATTAAAAAATGGTGGGTGGTAACATAATTATAAATTGAAAATGCCTAACTGAATTTGGTAATATTCACCGACATTTATGTGATTATGTGTACAAAAAATGAACAAAAAGTGGATACGTGGACAAAAAATTGTACAATTCGGAACGGAAATATTGAATATACAATTTTTTATTCGAAACATTAGAATATGATTTATTCTGAGGTAGCTTGTTGTTAGGGGTAAAGAAGACTTTCAAATTATGGTTTAAAAAACTCCAGATCTATAAAATTTAAAAAAATGAAGTTGATGATGATTCTGGAAAAACGAAACGTCGCATTTAAAATCTAAATATACTGGTCAATAGAGGGCACAAAGTTGCTTCGAGGAAGTGCCCTTCATTTTTTAATATTTACTCAAATAAAGCTGAAAAAAAATAAAAACGAATTTTCAAAGTTTGTTTTTTCAAATATTTAAAAACCTAATCAATTTAGCCTCGATTTATTTGGGGGCATTATGTTGGTCCCCTGATTACACAACTTTGCCCATATTTGAGCTTCTTCGTATATCTTACAGTTTCCGAAATACCAATGGTGGAAGCGAATTTGTACAGCCCCTATTCGTAACAGACGACATTAACTACTAACATAATGGATGCCTTTTAGGCAATCAAGTTGTAGCATCGTTCATTGAGTTCACTTTGACGAGCACAGGAAAAGTGTGAAACCGGTCAGTGTCTGGTGGTTGGTCTTGAGATGAAGGATGTGAACACTTCCATGGAGATGCTGGAGTAATGCAATACCATTTGGGGCACATAGGCCTTGGAGTGGAGTTGTTTTTGGCATCTCCTTCAAATAGTTTAATGATTAGTTTAACGCTCGGCTGTTGTATATCTCTGAAACGATCCTACATAGTACGCGAGAAATGTACCCTGTTACTTACCAATCAGTATCACCAGAGACGTCTTGAACAGAACCTTGACGCCTTCGCAGAGGAATATGTCCCATATCCTGAGCAAGGTGTCCCAGGGCAGCGTTCTCGTGAAAGCGCACAGGAACCACTCTGTGCAATAGAACATGGGCTCTGCATTCACTTTTTTCAGGTGCTTGTATACCGGTGGGCACACTTTTTTCAAAAGGCCTAAGAATACACGAAATATAGGTTTTAAGAATTTAGGTGAGCAAACAACATAAATAATGTAAATGCAAATATTTACATTTTTCGTCTGTACGTGATTAATTTTACAATAAAAAAAATCTCAAACAAAAGATGTTTGTTATGGTGTTTTATAATTTAAAAATATAAAATGTCTCAATTTCGCGAAGCTGAGCTGTTAAACACATTATTCTTACTGCGAAATTTGTTCCTCTAAGGTTTTCGCCACGAATTTCGGGAGAACGGTACAAGATAGAGTAAAATTGCACATACACTATTTTGTAGAGCACAAACTAAACTACAAGAAAGACTATGGAAGGGTATTATATGCACAAAGATAAACACAACACAAGGTTTAAAAATGTAGGGTTTTCTTAAAGCAGTCAAAATTGTATTCTTTTTTTCTTAACCAGTTTAATTTATTTACTTTTTATATATCAATACCTAATGCTTGCATAAAATCAAACAATCTCCAAGTAAAAAGTATCCTTATCTAACCAAAACCTTACGTTTAAAGGATTGGAATTGGATCATCATACTTTCTAATTATGTGTTGTATTTTTAGGTATGTATACTTTAAATTGGGTGTTTTGTAAATACCGTCCAGAACGGTGTAACAATCCAGGAAAATGTTAATAAATCGGTGAACTTGTGTCTAATTTAAATTATTTAAAATTAAATATTGGAAGATTATAAGGTTTTTTAATATTTGGGTAAGCCATCATTTTGGCATTTTTGATATATTTTATGGTCGTTGCTTTCCAATCCTTTAAACGTAAGGTTTTGGTTAGATAAGAATACTTTTTACTTGAAGATTGATTGATTTTATGCAAGCATTAGGTAGGTATTGATATATAAAAAGTAAATAAATTAAACTGGTTAAGAAAAAAAAAAAGAATAAAATTTTGACTGCATTAATAAAACCCCACATTTTGAAACCTTATGTTTTGTTTATCTTTGTGCATATAATACCCTCCCATAGTCTTTCTTGTAGTATATTTTGTGCTCTACAAAAATGTGTATGTACAATTTTACTCTATATTGTACAGTTCTCCCGAAATTCGTGGCCAAATCCTTAGAGGAACAACTTTCACAGTAAGAATAATATATTTAACAGCTCAACTTTGCGAAACTGAGACATTTTATATTTTTATAAACGAACCATAACGAACATCTTTTTATAAAACGAATCATAATGAACATCTTTTGTCTGAGATTTTTTTTTAATTGTAAAAATAATTACGTTAGACGAAAAACACACAAAATGTGCATCCCCGTAATGAAAAGCACTGTGAGAGAAACGTCACGCGTCATATTAAGGACCGCCCACTAGTCGCGCAACTTCCTATCTTCTGTGTGTATATCGTGGGTAAGTATAGTGAAAATTATAATGAAAAAACTACCTGCTTTTATTAACAATTTTATCAACATACATGTAACTTTATTAAGTGTACATTACAAAATTAGTGAACAGCACCCATATTAATAATAATCACAATAACATCATGTTTACTAATGACAACTAACCGCATTATTAAATCAATCTAAGTAGTTCATATTAATAATTAAATATTTATAGACAAATAACTAACAGCATGCTAAATAAGAAGTTAATGTGACAACATCTCATTTTATAGATAGAGCTAATTTCACTGCAATAAATCTAACCTGCATTTACAAATATTTACCCAAAGTGACAAGACTGACAATTGTCTTGTGTCAAAATTGTTTTGTGCTAATAATTAATCAAGGGCGGATTTAGCTTTTCAACATGGGGAAGTATCTCAAAGAACCTCATTTTTAAAAAATGTTGTGAAATTAAAAATTATCTGTGCATTTAGATAGGTACGTTTTTCTTTGGACAAACATGAAATAGCAAATAGAAGTGTTTAATAAAATATTCTAGTGAAGTACGTTTATATTTTTTTTAACTATAATTACGATTTTGCTTTTTGCTAATGTAAAATTTGAATTCATGGTAAATCCGCCCTTGATAAGCATTAACTTTGCTTTTTATAATAGGGAGATTTTGAACACCTTAAATTTTTACCTTATCGTTATCGCAAACGTTATACTGAGCACGCGTAGTACCAAAAATGATACTCTTTTTGGAACTGCACATGCTCAGAATAACGATAACGACGCGACGTGTTAAAATTTAAGGGGTTCAAAAACCCCCTAATGAATTGGATAAGTAACCATGCCAAAATAAAATTTTATATAATTATTGAGGTTACTGACATATAAATACGGAAAATTTCGCATTGAATTATTTAATATTTCAGAAAAACGTTCTTGATCTGTTAATTGGGAGGGAAAAGAAAAACTGCTGACATTTCTGTCAAACTTTTAGGTAATTGGTATTATTAATACAGTTTTCACTAATCACGTTCTAGTCAGGTCTTAGAACATTCTAAGTTTTATTATTAATAAGGCTGCAGATGTTTTTGTAATACAATATGTTTATATACCGTTTTAAACTATTTATGGCTATATACTTTCAACATCACAAATCCATATATTTCTTGCTATTACCCGTTGGAAACTATCTGTTGCAAATATTCGTTATTCTTAAATTTTGAAATGGTCAAACCATCATTCATTCTTTATAGCAACGGGCCATCATCCCCCTTCATTCTGATTCTGTTATCAGTCTATGTATATTGCTTTATTTATTTTTGATTTGTGTTTAAAATTCATAACAGCAGGAATTGCATGGACAGATACTGATTCCTTGTTGGATGGGGATCCATATCTCGCAACAATACATATATGAGGCATTGTACCTTTGCACAGACCAGGTATTTTGTGTCTTTGGTGTAGCTCGTACAAAATAAAAAATGTGCAAATTCCCGATTGAGAAATTAATTTTATTACCTTCTATTACTGTAGGTAGGTTTAAAATACTAGCTTATTTAACATATTCAAACACACAACCATCTAATATATACAAATTCCAATCAGATTCACAGAGAAATCCATCCCAATCGGCAGGGATACACACACCTTTGTTTGAAACGTAACGCTTTCCACTCGTCGTGTAATGGAAAAAATTGATTATGAATAAAAATTATACATTACTATAGTACAGGGTATTCGCGTATATTTTGACGCCTACCTACAAGGGTTATTAAGAAAGTTAGAAAAAAAATTTAAATACAAAAGTTGTTTGGTTTTTCATATATTATCTTTTAGCTTGGTCAAAAAAAAATTGCATTTCGAAAACTCAGGAAAACCAATTGAACATAATATTTTTAAATGGGACACCTTGTATAATTTTACACGCTTGGTTCTTTTCCTGATTTCAAAAATATATACAGGGTGGGAAAAATTTTAATGTGCAGCATTGGTATCTCGAAAACGGTAAAAGATACAACGTGGCTCAAATTAGGAAAAAGTTGCTCAATTTTATGCTGATTCAAAATATGTGAACAAGTTTAATATATTCCGGGCCGATCGGGAGTTATGCCGGAAAAATAAAAATTTGCCAATCTCTTTTAAGTCAAATAACTTCTCTTGAAATAAATGTAGACTTTTGAAATTTGGTACGTTTACATAGTTTGATGAGAGCTTTCGATTGCCATACTAAAATATGTTCTAGGCCTACTAGTTTTTCCGCAACAATATTCAACTTTTGAATTTCTTATGGGCGCCATATTGGATTTTCACTTCACTAAATACAGAAAGAAATTACAAGCACGGTGATATATCCTACTTGATACTTTCTTCAATAAATATGGATAATACGCGCGAATAACGATAAATATTATTTATTTACAAATAATAAACAATCATTCATTTATAGTTAATTGTTACAAAGTGTGTTTTTAACTTTTTAGAGGGACTAGTTATTATAATAAGAAAAACAACTTATTTATACTGCTCGAATTGGCTGTCGTTACTCTGAATACAAAGTTGAGTCCTTACAGACATGTCATCCACTGCACGTCTTACTGTTCCACCATCTATTGAATTTATGTATTCATTAATTCTTTCCAACATTTCATCCTCTGTCGATGGCATTGGATTATTGTAGATATAATTTTTAACAGCTCCCCAGAAATAATAATCTAAGGGGTTCAGACACGGTGATCGCGGTGGCCATAGAATGGGACCATTTGTGGGTTACAATCCTAGCATTGTGTGAAGGGCATCCATTTTGTTGATTGAAACAACTGTAAATTTTGTATATTTTGCAAAGAAAGGTCATCCAGCATTTCCTCCAAATCATTTTGTAAGAAGTGTAAATAATTTCGAGAAGTTAATTTATCAATAATACGATAAGGCCCTAATACCTTGTTATCTAAAATTCCACACCAAATATTTACTATGTCCTGGAGACAATGAGCGGAGGTTGCAATTTTGTCACTGGATGCAAAGGTTAATGAATAATGACAATGGTTTTTGTAGAAAGATATTATGGAGTGATGAGTCAACGTTTAGTAATTAATTTTTCAATAGAAAAAATGAGCACCATTACGCACAACGAAATCCTCACCTGATTAGAGAAACGAGACCTCAAATTAGATTTTCGCAGAGTAACGGCAGCCAATTCGAGCAGTATAAATAAGTTGTTTTTCTTATTATAATAATTAGTTCCTCTAAAAAGCTAAAAACACACTTTGTAACAATTAACTATAAATGAATGATTGTTTATTATTTGTAAATAAATAATATTTATCATTAAATGATAAATACATTACGCATGTACTATCCATATTTATTGAAAAAAGTATCAAGTGTGATATATCACCGTGCTTGTAATTTCTTTCTGTATTTAGTGAAGTAAAAATCCAATATGGCGCCCATAAGAAATTCAAAAGTTGAATATTGTTGCGGAAAAACTAGTAGGCCTAGAACATATTTTAGTATGGCAATCGAAAGCTCACATCAAACTATGTAAACGTACCAAATTTCAAAAGTCTACATTTATTTCAAGAGAAGTTATTTGACTTAAAAGATATTGGCAAATTTTTATTTTTCCGACATAACTCCCGAACGGCCCGGAATATATTAAACTTGTTCATATATTTTGAATCAGCATAAAATTGAGCAACTTTTTCCTAATTTGAGCCACGTTGTATCTTTTACCGTTTTCGAGATACCAATGCTGCACATTAAAATTTTTCCCACCCTGTATTTTGTTGACATTTGCACTGACATTTTTAGAAATATTCGACAGCGAGTACCTTAAAAAAATACAAAGAACTACAAATATTTAACGGTAGAAACCAACAGTAATAAAAAATATTTAACGATTTTCGATGTAACCTCCTTAGTTATTTAAATATTTCCAATATTTTCATTTTTTAATATTTTTTTTATGATTTATTGTAAACATTATACATTAAATATTTCGAAAACTGTCAGTGCAAATGTCAACAAAATACATATTTTTGAAATTAGGAAAAGAATGTTTACCCAAGCATCTAAAATTATACAGTGTGTCCCATTTAAAAATATTATGTTCAATTGGTTTCCTCAAATTTACGACATGCAATTTTTTTTTTCGACATAGCCAAAAAATAATACGTGAAAAACCAAACAACTTTTGTATTGAAACTTTTTTTCTAACTTTCTTAATAACCCCTGTAGGTAGGGGTCAAAATATACGCGAATACCCTGTACATTCACAATATTTAGAGGTACAGAAATAAGATTGTTCATTACATTCGTTTTATATTGATCCACTTGCAACAGTTTTAAATAGTAATGATTGACCCACGGCAGCCATATTGAAATTAGTTTGACAGGTCATTGGAATGCCCTATGCTATAGGCAGGTATGGTTTAAATATGGGAAGTATGGTTTAAATAGGTGGAAATAATTAAAGGCGGTTTTACATCTGTCAAAGTTCATGTCAAATAAATTCATGGAGTCGAGCTTGAATGCATTTGATGTGTGTAAAACAGGAACTTTGATATCAAAAAAGTTGAACAAGTCCTTGTCAAAGATCTTTGATGAACTATGATGAAACATGTCCTATTTTTCATCAATTATTTGATCAAATTCAGGGGTAAAAATAATGCTTTTGTATCATAGAAATTATAAAAATTATAGAATACTTTTATGTAGACTAAAAATGACCATACTATGGAGTAAATGTAACACTAGCAACTTTGGTTTTCTGTATAGGTAGCTCTGGTCACACTAGCATCTAGCTTCGCATTAGCGGCAGGGTGGGAAATTAAAAAATTAAGTAATTTAAGGTGTAAAGTAAAGTAAAGTGTAAAACCACTTGGAATTTTAGTCATAATATTCACCCATTTACAATTTTTATCTAGTAACATGCTAAATAAATACTAAATGGCCGGTTACGTTACATTATTATTAATAGAATAATCCTTATCAAAATGTTGGACAGATTGACGGCTCTTAAAGCCGAAATTGTGCAAAATCGTTTTATTACCAAAACGCTATTTATCTCACTATAAACTAAAACAAAACAGTTGTTCAGGGAACACAATAAAATATAAAGTATGGTAATATTTATCAAAAAAACTGTACGAACAACAAATACACAAATAAAGTGGAGGTCCTAAAATAAACAAGAGCAATTGACACAGGCTGACAGCTGTCAAACGTCAAAGGTTCCTAACTTAACACTTAGGTTGTGTTCCGATATTAAACTTGGTTAACCAAAATCCCGGTTAAGCGTTCCATTAAATAAAAATTCTTGAAAATTGTTTAATTTTGGAACTGTGGTCACCTGAAAAAGGTTAACCAAACGTCAAAATATTGACCGTGCTCTGGGAGCAGTGCGTTGGTCAACCGAAGAGTTAGCAGGTTAGGTTTTAGCGTTGAGAGAAGAAAAATCAATTCTCTCAACGATTTTAATTATATTTTGTTTAAATGGTGAAGGCAGATGGGGTGGTGTTCTTGCGTTAAGAGTTATAATAAATATTTATAAATTCTACTTTTCTGTATTGTATCCTGTAGTCCACTTGACCAAGTCGACTAAAAGCTACACTTATATCTACTTATAAACTACTTATATCTTACTATAATATACCAAATTATCTGCTGTTTCATTTATTTTTTGACTGAAGACTAGAGTAATAGTTAAGCACGGAATATGAAGGTATTTAAGGTTGAATGAATCCCAATAAAAACAATTCATCATCCATGTTGATTAACCAGCCAGTTCCTTAATTACACATTTTTCAGGTTTACCAATATTTCGGTTAACCGAAATCCTGGTTGGTCTCGGATAATATCGGAACACAACCTTAATTGGGATTAAGCACTACCAATACCTACAAGGTTGTATCCCCTGGTGTGGTGTAAAAATTCCCAGAAAATTCCCTAAAGTTACGTTTTCTCGTGTTCTGCATAGAGTGGCTATTTTTGGATGTCATATAATGGATATTGGCATTCTATACTTTTTATAATTTGTTTTGTATGCGATAAATCAACGAAACCTAAGTCATTTAACATTAAAGATTTAAACAATTGGCAGAAATACTTTAAACGTTAAATAAATTTGTCAAAGTTTTCGAATGTTTTACATTCGTGCCCTTCAAACAAATTGCACAATAACTTTGATCAAAGTTCTTGTCAAAGAAAATGTCTAATGTAAAACCTACATAAGAAAATTAAAAAATACACAATATTTTATAGAAATCAACACCAGAACACGGAAATTATTTATTGTAACGAACACGTTGCCCATTTCTCTAAAATTTTGTTTACCCCTCCCATTTTCAGATGTGCCAAATCCAAAAATAGGGGGTAGAAAAAATTTCAGAAAAATTGGCGAGACGTCCGCCACAGTAAGTAACTAGGTAGGTACCCAGAATACCGTTCACTATTGTACACCTACCTTGTAAGATCAACCCATCCCGCTGTACCACCTCCATGGTGGGAGAGTAGTAGTTCTCCAGATATTTGTTAGAGATGGAAACTAAACACCAGAATGCCTGCTCAGCGGGCATGTGCATCAACAGGAAAGCTGCGACAGGCGCTTGAGCCTGGCAGTAGCCGATCTCAGGGTAACGGATTGTGTACGCCTTTAAGACATTGAACAACTCCTGTTGCCTGGAAAAGGATATAAGATATAAGCAATCCTCTGTGACACTTACAGGATTCATGTGTTTGGTCCATCGTAAGATTCGCTTACCCAGGTTTATCTTCGGAACTAAACATCTCGTGCAACGGAAATTGTCTATGGATGTCTTTCTTGATATCTTCTATACATTTCGGGTCGCCTTCTACACGTAAACAGTCATCGTATCTGTTTGGTTCCTTGTCCATCAATAATTTCCCTCCGCAGAGGTACAACCAAGCTCTGGGTCGAACAGACATTGGTATACCTGAAATGTTTTACGTTTACGTAAAGCTCGTTGGTTTGAAGTGCAAATTTAGGAAGCATTCACTTCTCTCGTGCCTATGCGGTATTAATATTGAATTACATAAGTGAACAATTGATGAAATTAAAATTACCCTTTCTACACCTTTCCTTGATCTTCCTATAATTCCTATCCATGTAAAAATTATATTGCGACAACATCTTCAGCCATTTCCTCTCACGTCTTAACACTGTTTCTGGAGGCGGACCTTGCCTGGGCTCCGGAGAGTACTGGGATCCTCCCAGGAACCCGTGTCTGTCCGGAACAGTGGATATAACACTTCCATCGAGCAAAGTCGAGGCTTCGGAACACTCAGAAATTGTATCTGCGTTCACAGATGAAGCCATGTTCCGTTTTGATTAATTCAATGTCATTATTTATCTGAAATTGGGAAATGTCTATAATAATCCAAAGGTACATAGCAGGATATAATATGTTAGGTAATAGTTACAAAAAATTTAATGATAAGGATCAACATCTGTTCAATTTTAATATGAATTGTGTTTACAGAAGGACATAATAAATAAATACCGTTTAAAGAGCTATTGTAATTGTTATCAGAGAACATAATTAAGGAAAAAACATGATTACAAAAATTTAGAAAGTGGCAACAAGACACTTTAAGAAATTCCCAATTTCTCATGGTGTGGTTTGGTTATCTAACCATTTCTTTTGCAATTTACCACCTTCTATGTTCACAAATCACCATACATACCTGAGCTATAAAAAATTAAATGCCTCTCACAGTGTAATATTTATAGACAAATATTTACAATATGTTTTTAGGTCTTCTGTAACTTCCGCACCATTTTTGGAAACCCAACACTTCCAGAAAACAATATTAATGCACAGTGGAATACTTTTTAATAGTTTTTATGTTCGTACGTGATGAGAGAATTAAACAATTTTACTTTTTAATCATTTATAACGAAGGGGGGCGGGTTACTTGTTGACAAAAAATATGACACATGAAGGGTGTTGGTCGCACTGTCGTTCGAGCAGGAGCAAGGCGGCCAACTGAAAAGAAATAATAAAATATGGGGGAATAAATATATTATTTACAATTTAATATTCTATTTAATTTTACAGTTACAAGCTATTTTCAGTTGTATTTAATATACCTAGCAAGTGTATTTAAGAAAATATTTTTATGCAAGATGTAAATGTAATAATAATAAATTTTAAACATAGATAAAGCCAGATTTTAAAGTTATTTAAAGAAACCTTTTTAAATTATTTCTACTAGCTTAAAGATGGCGCGACAAATAAATAAATAGACTAAACAGATGTCTATAAGGTTTAAATAAAAAATACATTTCATGCTCATAGATGGCGGTTTGGTTAATCTATTTTCGTTTAAATTATTAGGAAATAATCGATTATTATTATTAATCATTAAATTAATCGAATATATTAAATCGGAGTTTCTGTATTATAATAACTTTAATGCAGAATACTTTAGCAAAACAATAGTATAATAAACAGTTCGCTGCATATATATACCAGAGATATAGAGGGGATCTTATCTCCATTTCTCTGATACATACTATGAGGTCAGAGATTTATAACAAATCTGTGATGAGATGAGGTCAAGGAATTATAAATTCCTTGTATGAGGAACGTTCATGCCTCACATAAGAAACAAACCAAATCGATTAATTGATGATTAAGTGTCAGTAGCTCGAATCTTTACTCTCAAAACAGGGTCCTTCATGTAAATCGCGCGAAAATTACACCAGTGTTTTTAGCTCTCATTACAGCATAAAGCAATCTGTTATAGTACTGATCACAAATTACTGGTAATTTATGGTACTGACACAAGTATAAAGATATATCTGTATACTTGTGGTACTGATTGGGAATTAATTACGGAACGCGAGTGTAACCTTTTTAGCCCTATTCCTGCAGGAATCACAAACTAGTCAGATCCAATCAAATCCTTCTAAACCCGTCAGCAAATTATTTTTAACCAATCACAGTCCTTTTTAGTTGGAGAATGCTGCAGGCGTTTTTTTGTAAGAAACAACGCTGCAGGAACACTCTTTGAATTTGCATGGGTGAGAAATAGAAAATATACCTACTTGTGTTGAAAACAACTACTAATACTATTGAAAAGTAGCTTGTTTAGATATATGGTCTGTGGTTTAGATGTGAAAAGTAGACCTTACCAGACCTTACATTTACTTAACCTCAAACCACAAGTGGTCCTCTGTGCGTCAAATACAGTAATTTTATTTGTAAACAGCAAATCGTATACGCATTATTATTATTACCATGCCAACATATTTGTTTAGTATTATTAGAATCGTTTGATCGATACCTACTCAAAATGACGGACTGGTTCTCCCAGTTGAAAAAGGCCAAGAAGTCCTGTATAGTCGACGGAAAACTGAAAAGAGTACATTTTGATTTTGGCGATGGCAGAGAGATGGTGGAAGAGTATAATTTGGATACAAATGTAGTCACACGAAGAGCCTGGCGATATAATAAAGAGTTGAAAGGGGAGGATAAGTGGGATGTTGAAATTGGAGATCCCGAGCCAGTGTACAACAAAGAGGAAACACATTTAATTCGAGAGAATTCCAATCAGGTATTTAAAAATTGTCTACTATTAATCCCAAATGTAAATAAAAGTTCCGGAATAACCAGTTATCGTTATGGTACCTATAGTCTAATTAATGGACTCACCTTCAATATTACTAATGTTTTTTGGGTTGTAGATCACAGCAGTCTTGACAATAATTAGCTCTTTTGTCTGGTTTTTGTAAAATTACTTCTTGAATTGCACCGTTTTGTTAATTGTAATAATTGTGAAAGTGTTAGATATTGTACATTCCACTCATCATGGGACATATGAACCTTAAATACTTTTAGCTTCCATTTTTTGTTCAATTCCCTGCACAAATTTTCTCGAATATTAATGATTTAATTTTATAATTTTGTCCTTATTTTTTCAGCCATTCGTTAGTAGACGAATTACGAGGTTAAACCTTGAGTGGCGAATAAGAAATTTGCCTTATCCCATTGACACATACTCTGTGACAACGGACCAGGACAACAAATGTCTTGTGGTAAGGACCACCAATAAGAAGTATTTCAAGAAACTTGATGTACCGGATCTGGATAGATTAAATTTGCTTCCTGAACAAGAGAATATATCGTTTTCACATAAGTTTAATACTTTAATTATAACGGTGAGTTAAACAGTGTACTTTTACCATTTGTTGTGTAGTGCCCTCTTTTGGTTTTTGCTATTATCCATCTGACAATTATAAAGGTCTCCAAATTGGACGTTGGACTCCTACATTTATTCTTCTCGTTTTAGATTTAATACCATCTACAGCGGTGGTAACAGCCGGTGGCATAGGGAATCATAAGTAAATATTTTGTAACGTGTGAATTAAAAGGTCTCGTTTGTAAGCAAAAAAGTCGGCATTGCATATCACTTATTAGGTACAGAAATATTGAATGAACAAGCAATGCCAATGACTTGAAACAATGTTTAGGATATTGTGAATGAAAACATTACTGAATTTACATGAAAGGTTACATTACATAAATGTTATTAAGGGCCGGTCTTTCCATCTCTTTATGAAGTTGCTTTTAACTAAAAGAAACTTACAGTTAACAAGTGAATTTATCTGGCAGTTAAAAAATTGCGTCTTTCCAACACAATTTAACTGCTCTTTTGTAAAAAGACTGTTTAGTTTAATGACATTGGAAATACTGATTAAATAAGAAAGTCTATATAATAAAGTCAGACAGATGAAATGCGTCAACCATAATCAACAAAATATGTCAATCATAACATTACCTAGCTATAACATACTTTGGCCATAGATTATTATACAGATGGGACAGTGAGACAGAGAAATACTGAAGACTAATGCGCGTATAATACCACAGAGTACCCATTATACTATATGATAAATACTACATTCTGGAAGACTCAAATTTAAACCTAACAATTCGGAGTGTCGCATCATAATTATTCAAGTGGTTTTGTATTTTGATTTATTTGGTATTTGTCAGTGTTGTTTAGTGTTTTATATTTCTATTTTGAAATTAAAAAAATGGAAAGTGGAAGTATATCAAAGTTACCATCTTTATATAATGTAGTTATTTTTTATCTAAGAAGGTAATATTATAAGTTTTGGCATAATAACCACAAAAATAATAATAATTTGACGAACTTACCTGTCAATTGTTGTTTTTCTTAGAGTAATTGTTGGTTATTTTGTGTATACTGGTTTTTGTGGTTCTTAATAATTACACCAGTGTTTAAGTTGTTTAATTTTATTTCTCTTTGGGTTCTATTCGATTTTTATAAAAGAATAGGTTCACCGACAAAGGCAAACACTGGTGATGCCGATATTATCATAACTTTTTTAGGAACAATTTTTTTTTCGCAAAAATAGGTAGGTACAAATGGATTCGAGGGAATCTTAAATCCAGTGGTGTAGTCAGACTTTTTATAAAAAAATTGCCAACAAAATATTGCTATTTTTCACTTAAAAAAAAATCATAGTAGGCCTTGAAAATCAAAATTTTGTCTTTAAATTTTGCATCAACATAGACCTTTCGGAGATCTATCTTTTGAAAAAAATCTGGTTCAAATCGGTCCATAAACAAATTTTTTACGCGAGTGTTTCCATTCTTAATGGGTCACACTGTATATACTCTTTTTTGTGTTTAATAATCCTAATTATATGTTTTAACCAGTATGTTATTTAATATATACCTATGTCGATAAAAGTATAAAAGTTTTTATCACTGTTCATGAAGTTATGAAATATCATGGTTCAATGTTTTCATGTTTCTAAGGGCCAATTTTTCAATGCTTGGTTAACGTAATTTAACCTAGAGTTAACTAACTACAAGTTTAGAATGTGAATAGTTATTCATAAAATGTTCGAAGTAAATTACATTTTCAACTTATAGCTAGCTTAACTATACTGGTTAAAAACCGTGTTAACCAAGCATTGAAAAACCGTCCCTTAAGAAAAAAAAAAAAATAACCAAGAGATTAATTATTAATGAAGTTGATTAAACATTTAAAACTGTATTGAATCATGACTTCATAACTTCATTAATAATTTATCTCTTATTTTTTTTTTTCTTAATTGCTAATTAAAAAAGATAGCAACAGTTAAATAAGGCAATAAATAATATTGAAATATACTATAGAAATAAAATATTCTACACATTTCCACTGCATTTTTAATTTGAACGAATATTGTATGTAAAAGCTCTGTAATTGTTACTTAAATAAGTTCATTTTAAATGTGTTTATAAATAAAAAATATTAAAACCGGTTTACGACACAATTTATGTTTCATTATCTTATGTACTGTTATAATGAGCCACTAACTTAATTAAAAAATATATAAAATAAATGTTAGGTAAAATGCAACAGCGCTTCTCAAGAAAAAATTGTAAGTTTGGCAACGTTGTACACTTCCCGTTTAAAGGGACGAGGTCATAGCTATGAACTGTCAAACATCAAACATCATTCCGCCAGCTGTCCCCTCTGTATATACTCCTCTGTGCTTTGGCTATAACCAACTATAACTTTTTTTAAGTTCTAGTTGTTTCTGGGATCTCTAGTTTAAATTTAATATTCAGAAGTGTAAAAATGTCTTCCCAGGATGATACAGTAAAAAACATGGAACCAAATTGCCAAAGAATTTGAGGCCCTTACTAGTACAAATCGTAGCAGTTCAGTCCTCCGTTCAAAATATGATTCAATAAAACATGGCATAAAATCTAACAAATACGTAGATATCATTTCTTTTTTATTATTAACCTGTTAATGTGATGCCGTAAATGTTGCTCGATTTTTTCTAGACCATTTAACAACGTTATTTTTTATACACGAAATCTCCTCATAAATTCTTTATCATCCCAGATGTTTAAATTGTCTATATGAGGCCTTACAGTATGTATTTTTCGTTCACGATTTGCAATATTTACCAAGTTTATAATTTCATGATCTAATACTATTTCTTCTTCAAAATCAATAATGGTTTCCATTATAAAAATATATTTTTTGACGTTTTATTAATCAAATTGTTTACTAACACTCAAATTTGTAAAATTTCTGAGGTTAGAAATCTCTTTGTAACAACTTATAGGCCAGTAAAAGTTACCTATAAGTTAAAGAGCAGATAGAGAACTTTAAAGACAGGATTTAATTTAAAACACAGTGAAAAGACCCGTTTTGCAGTCACAATGAAGATAAATTTAAAATGATATTTATAAGATGGAAAGACCGACCCTAATGTACATATATTGATGGGGAAAAGTGTGTACCTTTAATAATGAATGCTCACTAATTATAAAGACGGATGTATTTTTAATAATCACCTTTAAATAAGTCTTTTATTTATGATGAAATAAGTGAATTTTATTTATATAAAATTCACTGTGCAATATTCTTTCATCCAAAATTATTCTGTACTGAAGGAGTGTTACTTTTTATTGATTTTCTTAGAAAGTGTTAGTTTTTTTTGTATACATTTTGTTTAAGTACCTCAAGGGAAAACTTTTCCATAGGAATAAGATAATCTTAGTGGTGATTCTAGGTGGTGGTGGTGATCTAAGTAGTGGTGAGAAACACACAGTAACAGTATTTATTTCTTCAATAAAAAAACCAAAAGAAAATCTTTTTATTTTTTTTATTTTTGGAGGACTTTCAGGTCATTTTTTTTTACATTGATACCTTCTCCGACGTTTCGTCCGAGTTTTCGGACTTCTTCATAGGTTACTTAAATTTACAATGTAAAAAAAAATGAGCTGAAAGTCCTCCAAAAATAAAAAAAAATAAAAAGATTTTCTTTTGGTTTTTTTATTGAAGAAATAAATTCAACTATAACAGCCAACAACTTGTCTAGTATCACAGTAACAGTAGTGCCCTATTATTTTGGTCTTTGCTACTTTCCGTTTGACAATTATTATTGTCTAATTGATAGACAAATAATGACCTATAGTCATATAATCCATAATATAAATCCATTATGTGACACGTTCAAAAATAGCCACTCTAGACTGGAATTAAGCAAAGTGCAATGACCGGAAAAAGAGTAGATCTGTGTTGTCACATTTATTTCTAAAGTATTCCTATTTAAAACAGGAGACATATTAATTACCTTATTTACCCATTTTTTTACTTGTCTTTAACGTCCTTTATCCCTATTGTACTTTATCATAGAAAATATAGTACTACTATATTTTCTATGGTACTTTATTAAAGCAAACACAATGTTTAATTTGTCTTTTACTCAATAATATCACAAGTATAAAGATATAATATATCTTTATACTTGTGATAATATCAGAGACTTATACATCTAAGTCTCTGATAATATCAAGGAATTTCCGAATATGTGGCAACTGCGAAAGTCGTAAAGTTGACCACAGGTGTTCATCCTTATTTAACATACATATTCTTGCAGTTACGCTTTCTTTTCTCTGAGCTTCAACGACGTTGATTGGTCGAATCAGGAACCAACAAGCGACTGCGCTCGAGGTAGTAGGGAAACAGTGGCGTGATGTTGGGTTATTTCGCGAGCGTTTCTTAACGGTAAAAATTGTATATAAATTGGTAATAGGTACCTATATTACATTTTTACATGTATACATTAGTTTTTTACAGTTTTCCACTTAAATTTTTCGGTAATTATTTACTTTAGCGTAAAACTATCAAATTTTTCTGAAATTTTGTCTACCACCATTTTCGTAAATGCTGCTATTTTTCCTCAAAAACTACATTCGTCCACAAAAATAACTTTAGATTTGTATTCAGCATACCCGAAAATAGGGGGATAGGCAAAATTTCAGGACAATTTGAGAGTTTTACGCTAAAGCAAATAATTTTTCACCTAATGACAAATCTAAAAATGTCTATATTAACTAGACATTTTTAGATTTGTATTTTTTTACCACTGGGCATAGTTCAGTTAATATATACTAGAAGTATTCCATAGAATAGTATACGAGTATATATTAACTGAAATGTGCCCAATGGTAAAACAGAATACGCACGCCCATGCTTCACCGCATTTTACCAGATCGGCGAGGTCATTCCACTTTGATTAATTCTGGCGTTGACTTTAGAGTTACGTTTCCTCCAAAGGATGACCATTTTCAGTCTCCATAAAAGCATTATATATTTTTTATAATTTGTATGGATATAACCAAGTTTTACTGTATATGTTTTTTCAATATATATTCTGTTGCAGTATAAGAAGCCAAAAGCTTTGGTAGAGTTGGAGAAAGCAGTCTTAGAAGAAATTAAACAAATACAGCCCAAAAATCAAGATATGTCTGATTGTAAACCTAGTTAGATTAATTTTAAAACCATTTTTAGAAAATATAAAAAAAAACAAATTGCTTTTTTTATTGTTTAATCAGTTATCATTTTTTAATTACTTTCTCCATAGATATTTGAATCAACCAAATCTGCGTGAGACTTTTCCACAAATAAATTTATTTATTTATTACATAGTGAAATGGGCAGAGGACGAACCTGTAAAGCCCATATTACAAAATAACTGTGTAAGTCTTATAATTGCAGAAGTATAACAATAGCAATAAATACAAATACATACATAATTAACATAAAAACCACATATACCACAAGAAAAACGATTATGAAACATAGAGAAAAATAAACAATAAATGAAATAATTTGAAGGAATTAACTGTCTCTCAGCCATTGGTCGAGTCTGTTTTTAAAACAAGATACGGACGGAGCACTAACAACATTTTCCGGGAGTCTATTCCAAGTATCGAACACGCGGTTAGAAAATAAACACTGGCGCACAGCTGTCTTAAAGTTCTCTTTCTTGAGTTTGTAATGGTGACCACGGAGATGTTCGTTGTTGTTTAATTTAAGAATATTGCTTAACTCTGGGATCATTTCATGAAGTATTCGATAGGTCAAAATTAGGTCTCCACGAGTCTTACGACTTTCAAAAACAGGCAAGTTAGCGATAATTTGGAGGTTGTAGTCTTTGTTCGTACGATTATCTCACACGGCCAAATGGTAAACGGGTTGCCCGTCGTTGCACTGATTCCAGTTGTTGCACATCGTACATAAGGGTAGGGTGCCACACCTGTCCACAATACTCCATGATCGGTCTTGTATAAATTGTAAAAATTTTTGAAAACATTTCTAGAGATACGTTGGTAAAAATTTTATGAAGCAAGAATGTGGTTCTCCAGATTGTAAGAGTGAGAATTTAATTTATATATAAAAAATCGCATATGCCACAGTGCAATCGTCACTTTGAGAGCGACAAAAGTTACCTGCAACTTTTACAGTGACAATTGCACTAGTGGTTTTTTCACTTATTCATTTTTTAATCAATTATCGCGGTGTCCGCTGCCAAAATAAATAGTTTGACATTTCTGTCAACAAGTTATTGAATTATTAAACACTAACAATGAATCGATTCACCAAATCAAAAAGTGTTTATTTTTAGTGTTTCATAAATAAAGTTTGTATTCATGTTTCTAAATTTCTTATTCATTAAATTGTCCTGCCGAATTACACTCGATGTTTGTATTGATGCCGGATAAATTTGTATTGTTTAAATTCTAAACTGTTTCCTTTAGCAATTTGACTTGAAAAACTGTCAACCTAAAAACGCTCCACCTTCGGTGTTGCGTTTTTAATAGTTGACAGTTTTCCTCGTCTAATTGCTTGGCAACAGTTTCTCATTTAACAATCCAAATTTATCCGGTAAAATACAAACCTCTTGTGCAATTATAAGTGAAAATTTAAGGATCAATAAAAAACCGACTATAAAAAGAATATGTATTTTATGTTCAATAAAAAATTAATCAACAAAACGTGGTCTCAACAGTGTCGTACGACGTTTCCACATCAACATTTGCGGCTACAATACTTTCATAGATCATCTCGTCTTGGGTCTCTATTACTTCCTTCGGCTCGTTGATATCGTCGATCGCATCTGTAATAAAATTGGTCGCTTCCTCAAGCTCTTCCTGCTCTGATTTTTCTTTGTTTTCCTTCTCGCTTGTCCCGTTTTCTCCGACTTGTGTTGCTGATCCTATAATAAAAAAAAAATAAAAAATAAGTAGGTACACAAATGTGACTGCCATACTCTTTCAACAAAATAAAACATTCTTCAACAAATTTTGTGATTATTGCACCTGTTCTACTATCGAAATAAATGAAATAGACCCCTGAGTTTGGAAACAGATTTTAAGAAAACTTAGGGGAGAAAAAATTTTACCATATACAGGGTGCTTCAAATTCGATGCAATACATGGGGATCTCGGAAACGGTAAGAGATGTGAAGTCGGTTAAATGGAGGCAAAGTTGTGTATTCGGGAGGGCAACATAATGGTGAAAAGAAATCAAGGCTAACTTGATTAGTTTTCTAAATATTTTGAAAAAACCGAAAATTTCGTTTTTGTTTTTTTGTGGACCTATTTGATGAGGTATTCAAAAATAAAGAGCACTTTTCTATAGCAACTTTTTGCCTTTTATCGAATGGTGTTAGCGAATTTTCCGCAAAACGTTTCGTTTCCCGGAAACCAACTTAATTTTTTTAAATACGGACCTGGAATTTTATTTCAATTTTTTAGAATCATTTTTGTAACTATTGAATGCCACCATAAAAGAAACCAGATTTAAACGTTTTGTTTAAGAAAAATCCATCATTAGGATTTTTGTTTAGACTTTTGTTAATTCTAGATATTAAAAAAATGTAAATCACAACGTTTAAATCTGGTTCCTTTTATGGTGGCATTCTATCAAGTTACAAAAATGCTTCCAAAAAATTGAAAAAAAATGTCAGGTCCGTATTTAAAAAAATTAAGTTGATGTTGGTTTCTGGGAAACGAAACGTTTTGCGGAAAATTCGCTAACACCATTCGATAAAGGGCAAAAAGTTGCTATAGAAAAGTGCTCTTTATTTTTGAGTACCTCATCAAATAGGCCCACAAAAAAATAAAAACGAAAATCGAAATTTTCGGTTTTTTCAAAATATTTAGAAAGCTAATCAAGCTAGCCTTGATTTCTTTTCACCATTATGTTGCCCCCCTGAATACGCAACTTTGCCTCCATTTAACCGACTTCGGATCTCTTACTGTTTCCGAGATCCCCATGTATTGCATCGAATTTGAAGCACCCTGTATATTATTGTGTGCTAAAATTTCAGTTAGTTTCGTTATCTCATTTTTTAGTTATTAATGCAAATGTAGAAAAAAATTACAAAATTTTATGCCATTTTCTTAGAGACGTAAGCCATGAGCAGTTTTAGAATAATTTGAAATTTTGAACTTGCCGATACCAACTGTCAAATGAGATATTTTCTGGTACTCTTCCAAAGGTGTTTTTAATTTTTACCACCAAAATCTCAAATACGGTAAGTACTTAAATATCAAATTTAGGGCATATATTGTTTAGTGTCAGAATAGACAGATTTAGGTATTTTGTGATAGGCAGTGCACAACTATGTCGAAATTAAACACGTATTTCTGGAACACTTAGTTTCTTTTTATTTTTTATGCAAAACAAGGTAGTTACAAAAAAAAAGTTAATACCTGTGGAGAAATACCAAATAAAAAATCTGAATAACTTCTACATTCTCTATATATACTGCAATATCTTGGAGCTCAAACGGTTTCTACATATTAAAATATTATTCAACGCTCGTGCCCCGCTATTTTTTGATATTTAACCTCAAATATCACTGTCACATGCGTGATTACTAAATTGCTCAAAGAAAACTTGAGGTAGCTATCTATAATCTGTGACTTGAGGTCACACAAATACAAAAAGAAAAACACCAAAACAACGTTAACATGAAGCACGTAAAGGTTGTGTGTCATACCTTTGCTATTGCCGATTCAGATTACCGATGAGGGTGTTGCAAATTGTAAACAAATATGGAGGAAGACGAGTAAAAATTTTGCATTTCATATCACATCATCTAGCAATGTAGCATTCAACTGCCATATATATAGCGACTTCATGAGCTAGTTAGGGTGAAATAAAGGATAAAAAGGGTGGTAAAAGCAGTCAAACGTCCCATAAGTGCTTAATTGCTAATTATATGATTTTTTTGGGTTGAAACAGGTGCCCTAGTTTTTGTTTACTTACGATTTGGGCTAAAATAAGTGTGATAAACTGTATGGTGATACCATATTAGTGCTTGTTTTTTATTAAATAATGTTTAAATTAAAATATATTCTGTTTTTATAAGACTAATAATAGAAAAGTATAGACAAACTGCAACAAAGTGGTTATGTTGTGTAAATAAACGTGTTCCCTGTTATTAAATTGTTACATGCCTTTTGGAGAAATGAGTGAGAAACAGTTTTTGATACTAGCGCCAAACTTCTACCTATCTTCTCTCTTAAACACTTCTATTGACACTTTTGTTGAATGAAACCCATAAACACGGTAGTTTGTGTTGTGCTGATTTCTTTTGAATGCCATTTTAAAATGTAAAAATAAAGATGTACAAATACTAACCGCATCGTTTTTAACTTTGTAATACCAAAAAATCACAAGCAATCACTAAATTATTACGTTAAACAAACCCAAATACGTGTTATTTATCATTATATCAGCAATAAGCCTCCAAAAATTACCTTTTAAGTAGGTTCAAATATTTTCATACAGAGGGCACATTCATTTTTTGGAATCGCCAATTGTTTGATAGTTTTGACCTCAGATTAACCATATACAAGATAAATAACAGCGAGAGAAAAATGTCCACGAAATGAAATATAATTAAATAAACAAATCCCACTGCATGCCATTGGTTCGTTACAGTTTTTGACGGACCGAGATATGCCGAAAATACACGACACAACGACTCGTGACTTCATATTTGTTTTGTGAACGTAAATTTATTTAAGTATTTTATGTGATATAAGTGGTCATCAGTCAATAATCTAGGCTGTGTTATAGATTTTTAGTTTGTGGAAAATCTTTGTGGACAGTGAAATGACTATTAAATGCATAGTTTTTCATAAATCGGGCAAAAAGGTGATGGGAGATCGTTCCACCAGTAAGTAAACAATGCTGACCATAGACGTATCATTCGTTAGGAATTCAACTTACATATAATGTTCATAGGTAATATGTACAAGTAATATAGATAATATTGTAGTTTTATATAGTATATTTTCTATGGATAATAGTTTCTGATCCTCATAAAATTATTTGGAGACAATGAAATTTTTATCGTTTTTCTTTCCTATAATTTTATGTCTGGTGAAGGTTAATAATGAAATAAGGAAAATTTCAAATGTTTACCCTCTTTGAAAAAAAAAACTCGAATAATTTAAAATATAGATAAGAGTATAGATGTAGTTTTGATTTAGAATGGGAAGTGAATTCCGAACCGAAAAAAATGTATTTTCTTATTTCACTTTCAGGTTTTTAGTAGGTATAAAGTATTATGAATATCTTTATATTATATCGCTACTTTATTTGGGTATTTGGCCACAATTCTGAACAAATTAATAAAATTTTGAGTAAACAATACGTACTCCTCGCTAAAAGACCCATTAAAGTTTTTTTTTAATTTGACTAATCAGTTCTCATACTGAAAAATGTATAAATATCATAAAACATAGTACACACTTTAAGTTAAAATAGCACTAACATTTCGGAAACTTCACTGTCAGAAGAATATATTGTGTTCTATGATATTTATGTATCTATATTTAAGAAAAACTCTAACAGACTCTTCGGTGCAGAGGTTTATCTTCTTACTTTTTTATTAGTTTTTTCTGAATTTTAGGAAAATAGCTAAATAAAGTAAAGTATGCATTGCGTATTATGTTATATAGCTACCTACACATTAGTTTTTGTAGATGTTAGGTGTTTTTTTTTTAATCGTGAGGCAATAGGTACTTTACGTTGTTAGAAACACCTTTAAATCATTAATAAACCCTCTTATTTTGAGAAATACTGGCCGCCACTGGTAGCTATTTACAAACAGTTAAATAAACACTCCCCCCTTTCGTAAATTGTTGTTTATTACATGGACAGGCATATTAATGCTTGGGGTATTGCTGTTACTTATCTTTTACATGGTTAATCTGAGGTTTTGACAGTGATTGTAATATGCACAATCGATAAGTACGTCACCAATTAAGTTTTCCTTAAATTACAAGAAAACTAGCGATTCGATTTGAAAAATATTTGGAGATTAAGTTCTCCATTGAAAGAAGAACATTTTGTTAACTTTTTTTCAACTCGTTTGAGATAGGAAGACCCATTAAGTCAATGATATATGTTTAATAGCCCTTAGACTGGGCTCACTTGTAGTCAAGAAGAAATTTATAAATAAAACAGACTATATCTCTTATGGTCGGGGGTTTGTCCATACAAGATACCTGCAGTTCTTTGCATTCTACAACCTACTCGAAGAAAACTGTACAAAAAAACTTGTTTTTTTACATCGGCAATGGCAAGTAGTTGGAAAAAGAAGAGATACGTATTTCAGGAATTTTAATATTGGGTTCATTTAAGTCCATAAATTATTTTTTTTATTGTGCGCCATATCTATGTGACGTCACTAAGCGAAAATTCAAAATTTGCGCCATTTTTTTAGTGATTTCTAGGTTATTTTCATTTGTGTGGTTGGTGTCACTGCGTGACAACTTTACTTTTGTTTATGTTTGAATTGTTTGGTTAGGGTAAACATCATGGTAAACATGAGACATTGTTTTTAGTTTATATTTTTACATGTGAATTGTTGTCTCTGCCTGTGACTGATTACAAGTGTATTTATTAGTAATGGAAAAACATCGAATTTGTAAATGTAATTTTTGAATATATTTAATCGACTTTGCAGTAATACTGTTAAGTTAAATACTAACCTTACCGTTTTCATCTCTTTTATTTCTGAAAGGATCTATAGGATCTTTATCATAAAACGATCTATAACCGGTAAATTGTCGGACTTAGACTCTACAAAACTTTGCTCCATGTTTAATAAAAGTTTACTTAACAAGAAAACAACAATACAACACGTCAAGTTGTCAAGCCAAACACAAACAGGAAATTTCAAATGCCAATTATCGAAATGTCGACTGTCGTTTGTGGTCGTTACAAACTGAAACTAGCCACATATTATCAGTGCGGCCTCTTTATAGATACATATTCTCTAGTTTTCGCTTAGTGACGCCACGAATATAGAATAAAATTTCAAAATTGAATTAAAAATATATTTTATAAAAATACAGGTTTCCACTTTCATTTCGATTGAAGGAAAATACCCCATTGTATCGGGCCGAACACATCTTACATTCAACGACTTACCGTGTGCGATCCTCAAGTGGCGCACCAGCGATTCTTCCCTAAAAAGTATTTGACCACAGATGTGACAATTCGGGTGGCTCTCGTGCAACCTCATGTGCTTCTTGAAATTATGGAGGCTCTTTATTGTCTTGGAACAAATCTGACAGGAGTGCCTGCAAAATTAATTGATACGTTTAAAGGTTAGGGTCGCTAACACGGACTCAAGACATACGATAAGTAAGACAGAAAATTTGAGGCGTGTATACGCCCTCTAGTATATCTAGAGGGCGTATACACGCTTGAAATCGCCCAAACATCTTTCTATGTACATGATATGAAACAGGCCTTACCTCTTGGTGTTGAAATGAATCCTCGTCCTGTGCGTATACAAACTGAATTGGTTCTTGAACACTTTTTTGCAGACCTCGCAGATATATGGCTTTGTCGTGTTGTGACGCCTCATGTGCACCTGTAATGAATTTGTCTTCAGCATGATGCCACACACCTGGCACGGGAACCGTATGTTCGCATCCTTATGAGTCGTCTTTACGTGTGCAGACAAAGATCTACGGCGCAACAAGAAGGGGTAATTAGTTAAGTAGAGGACAAGCTGAACGGAACTATATATTATAGTTTAAGTCTCAGTTCAGTTAAATAAATCAAACACCATGAGAATAGTCAACAACCTAACCCAATTTAACAATAATATGAAATTATATGAAAATCGTCTTAAAGTAGGGAATTTTTTTTTTTTACTTATTATCAAAGTTTTTTAAAGCATGAGATGAGTCTTTAGCCCCTTTTTATCTGATGGTTTACTTACGTTTTCAAGTGGAATTTCCTGCCGCACTCTTGGCATGCGAATCCTGGCGGTTTGTGCTGCGACAAGATGTGGGCGTTCAGGCGAAAACTGCTGACCTGCTCCCCGCAATAAGCACAAATCGTTAAATTCAAGCCCTTGTGGTGGTCCAAGTGTTGCTTCATCTTGCGCTTCAAACCAAAGACTCTTCCTAAAAATTGATACCAAAGTTATGATAAAAAAGTTATGATGATAAACCCATATACAAATCTGGACCGAGAAATAATGTAGAAAATTATCGAGCAGTTTGCCTTTAATCTGAATTACCGAAACTACTAGATCGTCTTGTAACAAAATTATTAGCCTGGGAATGTAAAAGCTTAGTTATTGGGGAACAGCATGGGTTTACTGAGGGCAGATCAACTGCCACAAATTTAATTGTTTATGAAAATTATATTATAAATGCCCTTGAAAGCAAGATGCAGGTTGACTTTGTATACACAGACTTTTCTAAAGCCTTTGACCGGGTCAACCTGCGTCTGCTTATCGCTAAATTAAAAGGCTTTGGTTTTGATGGAACTGTGCTGATGTGGATTCAGAGTTACCTATCATCGCGTACCCAAGCAGTTAAATATGGTAGTTCAATTTCTAAAATCATAGAGGTTTCATCAGGAGTACCTCAGGACTCTCACTGTGGTCCTCTTTTGTTCAATTTATATGTTAATGACATATCTGATGTAATAAAAAACAGTAAAATTCTAATGTTTGCTGATGATCTAAAGATTTTCAGGTAAATTAAATCTAGTTCTGATGCTCTTTCATTGCAATCTGATTTGGATTGTTTATCGGAATGGTGCGGCAACAATTGTATGACTTTAAATATTAATAAATGCTACAAAATAACATTTGCAAAAATTAATGAGCCAGTATTCTTTAATTATAATATAAATAATAGACCGTTGACCGACACAAAAGATATAAGAGACCTAGGCGTGACTTTTGATAGCAAATTAAATTTCAATACACACATAAATAATACATGCTCCAAATCTTTAAAAATGCTAGGGTTTATTAAACGTTTATCTTCAAACTTTTCATCAAACACCTTTAAGATTCTCTACTGTTCCTTAGTTCGTTCCATCTTAGAATTTGCTTCCTCGGTATGGTGTCCACAATATAACTCATCTATTACTCAAATTGAAAGAGTTCAACATAGATTCCTAAAGCATTGTGCTTTTAAAATCTGATTTTTCCGAGATACTTATAATTATGATGATTTACTCGCTATACTTTCTATGCAAACGTTACAGCAAAGACGGTTAATTTCAGATATGTGTTTCTTTTATAAAGTATTAAATAGTCAAGTCGATTGTCCAAATCTTTTGAGTTTGTTCTCTCTTAACATCACTAATAGACGAACGCGTAACTCTGAATTATTTTTTGTGCCGTTTCATCCTACCAATTATGGGCTAAATGAACCGTGTACCAGATTTTTAAGGCAGGCTAATGAATATGCTCATAATTTGAATTACTTTTCATCTACCTTTAGTACCTTTAAAGCTCAACTTAAAAATTTGTAAATTATTTCGTATTATTATGCTTATGTGAAAATGTTTATATATTGTATATGTCTATTGATTAATATAATTACTGTTAAATTTTAGATTATAAGATTAGTACTTACGATTTTTTTTCTCTTATATTGGATTGTATATAATTATACTTTGGGTTTCCCGTAAATAAATAAATAAATAAAAAGCAGGGGGTTTTTTTAACTTTGAACACTGTGCGAGTTGAGCATTTTCATTGAGTTAACGTTACCTTAATTTAAAAATAGTTAAACAATAATAAATCTAGTAAAATATTGTAAGTGTTTTTTGTAATCCAAAATATTAATTCTTGGTAATACCATAAGTATAGAGATATATACAGTAATTTCAATCGGTAAAATCTCTTTGATGTTAGTGTCCTTAAGTTTTGTTTTTTAAGCACCCCAAAAAAGATGACTGCACATACTGCCTAGGTACAGTCATGCACATTAGGGACTGTTTTGCATAGTTTTAATTTAAATACCACCGTGGTAGATACGCACTGGTCCGGATTATTATTTTTTGAAGAGCCAAAAGGGGTGGCCTATAACAAAAAGTTATGTTGGCAGCTTATTGAACTGCTTTAAACAAATATAGAGTAGTCTTAAAACATTTCTAATAACAAGATGCAAGGAGGTTACCTTTCTTCCTCGTTAGGAAACCTGAAGAAACTGAGAAATGGATTTTTCTCAGAATTTCGTTTACAAATGAAACAATATTTTGAAGCCATGTTACACACAATACAAAACACTTATCAAAATAACAAACACAAACGCATGGACAAATGAAACCGACACAAACGTATGCGAATTACCTGTAAATATAGATAAAATAAACAACAACAGGAGTCCGTAGACAGCCCAAATAGGACCATTAAAGGTCCTGTCTATGGGCATATTGCTGTGAATGAAAAAAAAAAAAATAAAAATCAAAATTTATCTAATATTAAACCATTTAAATAAATATGCATGTTGGGTGAACATCGGTAATCTGTTTGTATATATAATATATATTAAGAAAATTTCATTCAACCAATGTATGAATAAGTTCTCTATTATTATTGAGTAAAATCCATTTTGACAATTTGTATTTAAAAACTTTTTTAGAATTCATTTTTTTAATTCATTAGGTAAGACATTAAACAAACGTGGGATTGTGTGCACAAAAAAACCTCTGTCCAATCGACTTGTGTGCCCGAGGCAATGCCAAATTTAATGCCCCGACATTTCGAGTCCTATAGGAATGACAATAACGCTCAGACAACTTATTCGAGTGTAGAAATACAAGCGAAAATTTACAATAAAGCTGTCTCAGATCCATCAAACCTGCTTCCGCATATAGTTCATTGGTTGGGTATAAAATTGGTTTATCAAAAATAATTTTTAAGAATCTTTTCTGTATGTTTTCTAGTGGTACCAAATGAGTATTTCTTACACCTCCCCAACCAATGATTCCATATTGAATAATCGATTCTACAAGTGAGTGATACAAAGTTTTTAGTTCCTTTATCGAGAGAAAATGTTTTATTTCACGAAATTTAAAAAGCAGGCCTCTAAGCTTGTTGACTGTATACTGTATATGAGCATCCCACTTAAGGAATGAATCTACAAATATCCCCAAATACTTGACCCTTGTAGAACAACTAAATTCATCATCACCGATTTTTACACTGTTAATGTCAGGTAAGTATTTTTCATATGAAGTAAATGGAATTATTTTCGTTTTATCTACATTAAGTGTAAGGTAAGCACGGAAGTAATAAAATATTTTTGATAATTCTCTTTGGGCCAATTCGAAAACTTGTTGCCACGTTTCATCCACAAACACCGCAACCGTATTGTCAGCAAAAGAAAGCATTGTGGCTGAGGAATTCATATTAAGAAGGTTGTTAATGTACGTAATAAAAAGTATCGGGCCCAAGACAGTCCCCTGCGGTACTCCGCAAGTAACCGTCTCCTCCCCACTCAAGCAACCATCAATATCCACCCTCTGCTTTCGACTTTGCAGATAGCTCTTAATCAACATATGTGCATTTCCACGGATTCCCAGATCTCTAAGTTTATCCAGCAAAAGCCTATGACTAGTAGTGTCAAAGGCCTTAGCCAGATCAACAAATGCACCCAGACACGCTTTCTTATTATCAACCGCTTTGTACAGGGTGAGTCAACCATAGAGTAAAGTTCATTATCTCATTTGTTTAGAGAATTACGAAAAAACGTTAAATACAAAAGTTTTAGAGAATATTAAGGTGCACAGTTTAAAATTATTTTTGAGTATACAGGGTGATTCAAAAAAGCGTGGCGAATATAACATAAGTTTTTTTAAATGGAACACCCTATTTTTTAATTCATTTTTAAATTTTACATGAAATTCTATAACTTTTTTGTTAATAATGTCATATACCTAAACCCAGTAGTTTTTCTAATATTTTAATTTTTTTAGAAAAATATTAGTTTTTACTCTTATAAGAAACTGACAGTACCGCCATTGTTTCTAAAGGTGGAATACTCAAATTTGGTACAAACGTTCTATAAGGATGACAAAAAAGGTATATGTAAATAAATTTTAGTTAAATGCTACAGGGCCTTCAAAATAAATTTACACATTTCGACTATTTTAACTTCAAAAATTTCAATTTTTTTAAATGGTACACCCTGTATATTATTATTTTTTCTGATAGATTTTACAAAAGCCTTCAACTTTTATTGACTATGTCATATACCTAGTTTTCATAATTTGCGAGTTATTTTGATTTTATTCTTTTTTACACTTACCTACGCTATTGTGGAAACATAAACTAATATAAATAATAATAATTTCCCTACTAACTACCTTATTTTTAATTATTATGGAGTAATCAATGATCAAAAATATGCCCGTCTACTTAGATACATATGTTTAGTCTTGTTACTATATTTTCTTGCATGTTCCATAGCATAAAGGATGTTTATTGTCCTCCAGGTATCTCGTATCCTATTTTCGATATCTTCTGGTGTTGTAGGGGAATTCACATAAACACGATCTTTAAAGTGGTCTAACAAAAAGAAATCTAAAGGTGTTAATTCACATGATCGAGGGGGCCACCCAATGAATCCGTTAGTGTAATAAAAACAAGTGTAAAAATGAATAAAATCAAAATAACTCCCAAATTATGAAAACTAGGTATATGACATACTCAATAAAAGTTGACGGGTTTTGTAAAATCTATCAGAAAAAATAATAATATACAGGGTGTGCCATTTAAAAAAATTGAATTTTTTTAAGTTAAAATAGTCGAAATGTATAAATTTATTTTGAAGGCCGTGTAGCATTTAACTCAAATTTATTTACATATACCTTTTTTGTCATCCTTATAGAACGTTTGTACCAAATTTGAGTATTCCACCTTCAGAAACAATGGCGGTACTGTCAGTTTCTTATAAGAGTAAAAACTAACATTTTTCTAAAAAAATTAAAATATTAGAAAAACTATTGGGTTTAGGTATATGACATTATTAACAAAAAAGTTATAGAATTTCAAGTAAAATCTAAAAATAAATTAAAAAATAGGGTGTTCCATTTAAAAAAACTTATGTTATATTCGCCACGCTTTTTTGAACCACCCTGTATACTCAAAAATAATTTTAAACTGTGCACCTTAATATTCTATAAAACTTTTGTATTTAACGTTTTTTCGTAATTCTCTAAACAAATGAGATAATGAACTTTACTCTATGGTTGACTCACCCTGTACACTACAGAAGCAAATTCGGCAATTGCATCCTGAGCAGATTTACCTTGTTGAAATCCAAATTGTTTTTCACTTATTATTTTATTTGCATCAAAGAATTTCACAATCCTGGCTTTGATAATTTTTTCAAATATTTTGGCAATAGCCGATGTTAATGATATTGGACGATAATTTGTTAACTTGCACTTATCTCCACTTTTATAAATAGGTTTGATTATCGCATTTTTTAGTTGAGTAGGGAATTTTCCGGTACTTAGCGAAATGTTTACAAGGTAAGTTAGTGGTTCAACAATATAGTTCGCAGATATTTTCAGAACTTCATTTGTAATTAAATCCGGTCCTGGAGATTTTTTACCTGTAAAGAAAATGTGCACCCGCAGAATAGCGTACGCCGGCCCATTCTTCTCCTCCCACATCTCTACCAACGCGCATACTACCCAGGAGCAGACATGCGCATTAAAAACTTTTGTACAAAAAATTGAAAGAGTGAAATTACTGTATAGATATCTCTATACTTGTGGTAATACTGACGTAGTTTTCTACATTACACCAAAACACTATACTGCACTCAACACCCGTTTCACCAATCAAGTTGGCATCATCTGAAGATGATTAAAATTAAACCTATGCTAACATTGTGTCCTATTTATACCTAAACTATTCCTACGGTGCCCTTCTCACCTAAAATAATAGCGTCCACCTAACGCTTCCAGTTATACCGGAAGTTGGTGCCATCTTCGTTATTTTAAATGGAACACCCTGAATATTATTGCAATTTTGAACTCTACGTGAAATTCTAAACACATTTCATGTAGGATGTCCTATACCTATCTTCAACTGTTTTTGAAATATTAACAGGTGATTATTGACATTTTGCAACTTTGACACCCTGTAAAATCTAAACGGTTTGAGATCAAGCAAAACGGTTTGCACATTCCTATCTTAACTTTTCATAAGCTATCGTTTGGTACTAATTTCAGAATTATCCAGAAATTTTCGATTAAATTTAATCTCTTGGTTAAATCCGAAATTAGTGTCAAACGATAGCTTATGAACAGTTAAGATAGGAATGTGCAAACCGTTTTGCTTGATCTCAAACCGTTTAGATTTTACAGGGTGTCAAAGTTGAAAAATCTCAATATTCACCTGTCAATATTTCAAAAACAGTTGAAGATAAGTATTATAGAACATCCTACATGAAATGTGTTTAAAATTTCATGTAGAGTTCAAAATTGCAATAATATATAGGGTGTTCCATTTAAAATAACGAAGATTACATCAACTTCCGGTATAACCGGAAGCGTTAGATAGACGCCATTAGGGCAAGTCCGAAAACACTATTGTCCAAACTTTCAAAATTAAAATCGAAGTAATCTCTGAAATATATCTAATGTCTCGTCACTGTGGGAGACCATGTATACATTTAAATAAATATACATGTTATTTAAACATACACTCGGTATATTTAAACGACATGAGCAATATTTTCTAGCAATATTGCTTATTGATTTTCAAAGCTGATTCCCGAAAACCAAGATAATTGTTTATAGTATAAACAAACCTACTTCAATATGCGATTCTTGCTAAGCAATACGCTACCTACTGGCGGCACGCACAACTAACGCATGTGACTGGTTCAGTTTTGCGTTTGTATTTCTATTGTGAATTTTGAAATATCCGTTGTTATATTCTCAGATTAACCATGTACAAGATAAGTAACAACAATACCTAAAGCATTAATATGCCTGTCCATGTAATAAACAGTTATTTGCGGCGGGGGGGGATGTTTACTCAACTCTGTTTGTAAACAACTACCAGTGGCGGCGGTATTTCTCAAAATAAGAAAAGGGTCTATTGATATTTTTAAAGGTGTTTCTAACCTCAGATTAACCATGTAAAAGATAAGTAACAGCAATACCCAAAGCATTAATATGCCTGTCCATCTAATAAACAACAATTTATGAAAGGGGGGAGTGTTTATTTAACTGTTTGTAAATAGCTACCAGTGGCGGCCAGTATTTCTCAAAATAAGAGGGTTTATTAATGTTTTTAAAGGTGTTTATAACAACGTAAAGTACCTATTGCCTCACGATTAAAAAAAACCCTAACATCTACAAAAACTAGGTAGCTAGGTATATAACATAATACGCAATGCATACTTTACTTTATTTAGCTATTTTCCTAAAATTCAGAAAAAACTAATAAAAAAGTAAGAAAATAAACCTCTGCACCGAAGAGTCTGTTAGAGTTTTTTCTTAAATATAGATACATAAATATCATAGAACACAATACATTTTTCTGACAGTGAAGTTTCCGAAATGTTAGTGATATTTTAACTTAAAGTGTGTACTATGATTTATGATATTTATACATTTTTCAGTATGAGAACTGATTACTCAAATTGAAAAAAAACTTTAATGGGTCTTTTAGGGAGGAGTATGTATTGTTTACTCAAAATTTTATTAATTTGTTCAGAATTGTGGCCAAATACCCAAATAAAGTAGCGATATAATATAAAGATATTCATAATACTTTATACCTACTAAAAACCTGAAAGTGAAATAAGAAAATACATTTTTTTCGGTTCGGAATTCACTTCCCATTCTAAATCAAAACTACATCTAATCCTCTTATCTATATTTTAAATTATTCGAATTTTTTTTTTCAAAGAGGGGTAAACATTTGAAATTTTCCTTGAACGATGAAAGAAAAATGATAAAAATTTCATTGTCTCCAAATAATTTTATGAGGATCAGAAACTATTATCCATAGAAAATATACAATATAAAACTACAATATTAGCTATATTACTTATATTACCCATGAACATTATACGTAAGTTGAATTCCTAACGAATGATACGTCTATGGTCAGCATTGTTTACTTACCGGTGGAACGATCTCCCATCACCTTTTTTGCCCGATTTATGGAAAACTATGCATTTAATAGTCATTTCACTGTCTACAAAGATTTTCCACAAACTAAAAATCTATAACACAGCCTAGATTATTGACTGATGACCACTTATATCACATAAAATACTTAAATAAATTTACGTTCGCAAAACTTCAAAACAAATATGAAGTCACGAGTCGTTGTGTCGTGTATTTTCGGCATATCTCGGTCCGTCAAAAACTGTAACGAACCAATGGCATGCAGTGGGATTTGTTTATTTAATTATATTTCATTTCGTGGACATTTTTCTCTGGCTGTTATTTATCTTGTATATGGTTAATCTGAGGTTATATTAGTTAATTGTTTTGATTAGATATGAATTATTATTGTTGCGAGCGTCATTGTTCCTCTTGGACAAAGAAAAACCCCGAGATCAGTTTCATACTTTTCCAAAAGGGGGAAAATCTGGAACTATCGTGGAAACTATAAGTTGGGCATTAAAGAGTTACAGGAGGCAAGTATGGATAAAGAAGCTAAAGAGCGCAAAGTAGAGTGTGTGCTCTTTACTTTTCTCTAAGAATGACTATTTCCATAAAGGTATGTATGCCGTATGTCCAATAAAGAATTTGACATATTTTGAGGTTAAGTTTCATTTTCAGATTGAATGCTCGAAAAATATTGAAATATATTTTAATTTTATATCACTATTTACCCATTTCAAAATAGTTTTACAAGCTTTTTACCTGGTTTAAAGTTCTCGACAACAAATCTTTGATGAATAAAATTTCAAACGTCAGTGTCAGGGAACGTAGGTTAGTATAGGTTACTCCCGTTTTGGCGCTACGATCTTAAAATGAATCGCGTATAGTAGTACTTCAATATTTATAAGAAACCAACGAATAACAAGGCTACTACAAGGTGTCCACCTAGTGCGCGTAAGGCCAATATCTGGGTTAATAAAAGAGATAACTTAATTTTTTTTTCTACAGGGTTGTCTAATATCCCGAGCTGCACAAAATGAAAATATATTTACATATTCAGGGTGTTCAGTTTTTCCTGGACAGGTACCAACTTCGTTTTTCTAAATGGAAATATATATTTTTTATTGCTTTTTCGAACTAAACCCTTGATTTTAGTAGGACTTTCATCAACCTTCCCTATACCTAACTTAAACTGTTTTTGAAATATTGACGGGTGAATATTGACATTTTTGCAACTTTGACACCCTGTAAAATCTAAACGGTTTGAGATCAAGCAAAACGGTTTGCACATTCCTATCTTAACTTTTTATAAGCTATCGTTTGATGCTAATTTCAAATGTATCCAGGAATTAAAAATTTTCCGAAATTTTTGAAAATTTTTAATTCTTGGATAAATTTGAAATTAGTATCAAACGATAGCTTATAAAAAGTTAAGATAGGAATGTGCAAACCGTTTTGCTTGATCTCAAACCGTTTAGATTTTACAGGGTGTCAAAGTTGCAAAAATGTCAATATTCACCAGTCAATATTTCAAAAACAGTTTAAGTTAGGTATAGGGAAGGCTGATGAAAGTCCTACTAAAATCAAGGGTTTAGGTCGAAAAAGCAATAAAAAATATATATTTCCATTTAGAAAAACGAAGTTGGTACCTGTCCAGGAAAAACTGAACACCCTGAATATGTAAATATATTTTCATTTTGTGCAGCTCGGGATATTAGACAACCCTGTAGAAAAAAAAATTAAGTTATCTCTTTTATTACCCCAGATATTGGACTTACGCGCACTAGGTGGACACCCTGTATATTTTATTTATACTATAAAGTAGGAGTGACTGGTATGCACACATTAATCCCCGAAAATACATTCGATTGTTGTCGGTTTCAGTTTGAATCTTAATTATCTCTCATCATCTGAAGAAATACATATTTTTAGGTTTTTGATGACTTGTATTAAAGCAAAAGTCTCTCATAATCATGAAGATGGTAATTAATAAAATCAACGATTTAATTACTTACCACAATAGTCGCACAGGTACGGAGGATCGCCAAAATCAGGCGGTCTACGGGCGTACTTTGTCCACTTCCTCACCATCATACAGCCCACATCTCCTGTTAACCTTTTGAAATATCTGTCGTGCTCCTCATCGAAGAGATCGTTTGTTTTCGGAACTTGCGGTTTTTTCCTACTAAATAATTACGAAAAATTATTTCTGCATACCCCGAATCAATGAAATTATACGAAAAAGTCACAAGGTCAATTCTCTACTGAAAAAATGTAGATTACAAAAAAGATATTACAAAAACTGTTACTCAGTGGGCTGTGATGAAAAGTATGTCATCCATATATATTAAAATGCGTCGATTCTGTCTCGCTCTAAATTCCGTCGCCGAATCCACAAAGTTTCAAAGCTATCTTCTCCGAGGGGGAATCGCGGAGCGATCCCCGCAGGCGACCCGAGGTCGCCCCCGGCCTTTCTCCAATGCCTAGGGGTATTTTCGTCCCGTTTCCTACGCGTTTTCCCAATTTAAACGCCTTTTCAAAAAACCTCTGCAAAATTTTCGTCGATCGCCGTTCGGCGAGAGAGTATATCCGGCGTTTGTCCTCGCGCCTAATGATCCCGTCACGCCCGCCGAAATCCCGACTTTTCGCGGGACCCCCTAGCCCCTCTTCTAATTTTTATGGCTTCGAGAAGGGCTTCACGCGAAAGTTCAGTCTTTTCTCTAATCCTTTGAGATTTTTTTTCGAGACCCTACGTCGACTCCATCTACGTCTATTTCGTCTTCGAAAATCTCGAGTCGAGTCCGTCTCAACTTCTTTCTCATTTTATCTACCGATGTGAGATTGCACTAACGAGACAAGCACCTCCCACAAAAACTGTCAAATTAATTAAACTTCAGAAAAGTTATTTTCCTATGAGAAATATTGCTAACGGAATCGATAGTACTGACTGCCAAACACTTCTGATTACCAAAATACTAAAGCGAAATGCTTTTCCAATTAGAAAATCGGTAAAAATTATTTTTGCTGGTTGACACGTACAGTTTACATACTTAAACGTCTCAAGGTAAACATTGGACAACAGGCGTGGTAGCGCAACGGGAAAGTCGTAGGATTCAAAACTTCATAATGCTGATTTTGCGAGTTCGAGTCACGCTGGAGGCAAACTTTAGTTATTCTGTTTCATTATCCGTAGCTTTTATTCTTTCTGCACGTAAAGTTTGGAATTAATTCGTTCATTTTGGCAGTCTGTTAAATTCTTCATTTTAGCTAGGTACATCGAACTATATTGTAGATATTGTAAATATCTACAATATTTTTGGTCCCATTGATAAAATTGATAATAACGTTTACTTAAAAATAAATTCTACTTTCAGTACTTAAAAAATTATGATGTTTTACCATGAACAATAGAGTACCCTTATAATTCAACAAAATATTTTAAAAAATCGTTTAGTACAATTACCTACATCATCATTCCATATACAAAATTTCTTTAATATGTATTTTCTTAAAAGTAATATTATTCTAGATGCTTTTGTAGACCCCCGGTAGGGCTAGAAATGGGAACGAAAATCGCGAAAGCGATTTTCTCCCATTTTTAGTAATTAGTTATAAATCTAGCAGGTTATGAAAATTAGAATCTAGAGTGTTGGAACGAAAGAAGTTCTGCTTGGTATACAAAAAAACCTGTTTAGCGGGATATTTGAGCAGGGGGACGCATTAACTCATCTACATATTCTCTGATGGTCAAGTCGCTATAAAGGTTTTGAATTTAAACAAGGTTACTTCGAGGCTTGTTTGGGATTGCCACCAATTACTAATGGAACTAGCAAATACCAATATAGAGAGTGTGCCAGGTCACAAGGGCATGAAGAAAAAGATCGCGCAGATGAACTTACTAGAAAGGGATATAAAATGGCTCTTATAGAACCGGAACCAGCTTGTGGGGTTACTTATAGTGGCATCAGAACATGTGTGAGAAAACAGGTGGATCTAGGACGTAAGAATTACTGTCTTAAAACCTCGTAAGTAAACTTCGGCTCAGGAGTATGACAGAACTCAGAACGGTGAACTTCCATTTGAAGAAACATCTCTACAGTCAATCTAAAGGATTTGATAGTGAATTGACTCACGAACATCAACAAACATTGAGCTGCATTGCTGTCACACTTAATTCTGAAATTTCTCCATCTTATTCGACAGGACTATACAGGGTGTTAGTTAAACATGCGGGAAAAATTCAAGAGGTTATTCCTTGGACTATTCTAAGGATATTTTATCCTTTGATGATTTTTGAAAAAGCGCTTTGTTGCAAAAATATAGGGCGAAAAAAATTTTCAACAAATCCAATTTTGATATTTTTCACATTATTAATGTAGGCGAAATAAAAGTATGGCGTACTACACTGGACGTATCAAGTAAAAGACATGTAAGAAAAAGGAGTTGTTTTTTCTTATCAACATCCCGTGGTAATTCGGAGTGATTATTTTGTATGTTTTTGTATGTTGTGTTTTTGTAGTTTGTATTGTAGTTTGTTAAGATTGATTGATGTTTGGCTAGTTGACGTGTAAACGGTTGTTAGTGAAGTCCTCTATCATGGCTCGCTATACGAGGTGGACCTCACGTATGGCCTGCTCGATCCCCGGACTTAAACCCCCTGGATTATTTCCTATGTGGCCATCTAAAGCCATTAGTTTATACCGGGATATCAAAAATTATCTTGGTCAAGGGTGGTTGTGGAATGTAAAACGTGTGTCTTACTTTAAATTTTTGAATATGTTTTGTTGTGTCAGAATCTGTCAAGTCATTGTGCTGAAATAAAATAAGACACACGTTTTACATTCCACAACCACCCTTGACCAAGATAATTTTTGATATCCCCGGTACTAGGCCAGTGGAAGATGTGGACGATTTAAGAAATCGGATAATTGCTGGGTGTAACTCAATAAGAAACGACCCTGGTGTTTTTGAAAGAGTTCGGGAGTCTATGAGGAGAAGATTGGATGGTTGCATCCGAGCTGGAGGTAGTCATTTTCAACAATTCTTGTAGGTTCAGAAATGTTACATGTAATTTTTAGTAATAAATTGTTATTTGTTGAAAATTTTTCTCGCCCTATATCTTCGCAACAAAGCGCTTTTTCAAAAATCATCAAAGGATAAAATATCCTTAGAATAGTCCAAGGAATAACCTCTTGAATTTTTGCCGCATGTTTAACTAACACCCTGTATATTAATAAAATTCCTTCAAGTCTAAAAATGAAACCCTGAACGCACTTATATTTTTGAGGTCTTATTTTAACAACTTATAATTTATTTTTTATTACCAGTTATTTTAGTCCTTTTAGATGTTCTTTTAGTTCATTTATTTTTTTTTATAAAGAAATGAAAGCTGTTTTTATTTATTTTTTCTTAAGAAATATTTTTTCGGGATTTGTCCCGGGATCCCGGGCTTAGGTACACCGAATCTCGAAAATCCTAGGATTACAAGGTGTGTAGCACGGTTTGGGTACTTCATGAGTATTTTTGCGCCTTTTACTGTTTACCTATAGCTTGAAATGAAGTTTTATGTGATGCTAATATTAATATAATATTCAATACAATTAAATGAAAGTGACATTGCGTAATTTAGTAGTGTAAATGGGCGCACTCTCGACCGGCATCAACAAAACTTTTTAGATTGACTGTATAAGCTAATATTGACACAAAAGCCTAGTGGTCTGCCGGTCTTTGATGATGAAGACGAGACCGCGCTATCCATTCTGAGTGAATGAGAGGGCTATGCTCTTCTGTCTTTTTCCCAAAAAATTAAAAATACGGTTCAACCACCCCTACTTCCAATTGGCGATTCAAATTACCGATGAGGGCGCTGCAAATAGTAAACAAATATGGAGGGAGAAGACGAGTAAACATTTTGCATTTCATATCACATCATCTAGCAATTCAGCATTCAACTGCCATAAATATAGTGACTTCATGTGCTAGTTAGGGTGAAATAAAGGATAAAAAGAGTGGTAAAAACAGTTAAACGTCCCATAAGTGCTTCATTGCTAATTATTTGAATTTTTTGGGTTGAAACAGATGCCCTAGATTTTGTTTACTTACATTTTGGACTAAAATAAGTGTGATAAACTGTATGGTGATACCATATTAGTGCTTGTTTTTTGTTAAATAATGTTTAAATTAAAATATATTCTGTTTTTATAAGACTAATAATAGAAAAGTATAGACAAACTGCAACAAAGTGGTTATGTTGTGTAAATAAACGTGTTCCCTGTTATTAAATTGTTACATGGCTTTTGGAGAAATGAGTAAGAAACAGTTTCTTATACTAGGGTCAAACTTCTACCTATTTTCAATCTTAAACACTTCTATTGACACATTTTGTAGAATGACACCCATAAACACGGCAGTTTGTGTTGTGTTGATTTTTTTTGAATGCCATTTTAAAATGTAAAAATAAAGATGTACAAAAATACTAACCACGTCGTTTTTAACTTTGTAATACCAAAAAATTACAAGCACCACTAAATTATTACGTTAAACAAACCCAAATACGTGTTATTTATCATTATATCAGCAATAAGCCTCCAAACATTAGTTTTTAAGTAGGTTCAAATATTTTCATGTAGAGGGCGCATTCATTTTTGGAATCGCCAATGCTTGCAATTTTACCCAAAAAAAAATTTTGTGAATCTGTTGGGTCAGTCCTTAAGATTTGATCATACTGTAATTTAATAAAATTAGCCGCACACCAGAAACTGACATAAACTGCATAATGACCTTTGTATAAATTAAATTGTCCGGTTTTAATTTTATAGAATTCAAACGTCATACTCACTTGAGCGGCATGTCGAACAAGAAATCGTACGCAGCCTGAGATTTCTTTTTCTCCTCTTCGATGATATCGCTCAACGACCCGTCTGGCGCCGCTGCTATCAACCTATAAGGTTTCTTGATGATCTTCGACTGCGAATCCGTGAACTGATTCGAAAAAGAAAACTTCTTGGCCCTCTCTTGTCTGTTGGCCAGAAAAGCGTCCAAGCTTGAGGCACGATTTGGATCGAACGGCTTCAGATCTAAGATTGGTGCAAAGTCCAGATTCATTTTGTTGGAGATGGGTACTATCCTGATAGGAATTGGCATATTGACGCCCGTTCCTGGACTAATACCCACATTGACGTTTAGCATCGGTTGATGTGTTAAAGGCACTGCTTCTGCTACTTCGACCGGCTCCTGATCTGAATGGGAAGGTTCCAGAACTGGCTCGTTAAGCTCAGGCTCCAGAACTGGCTCTTCAAGGTCAGGTTCCATAACTGGCTCGTCAAGGTCAGGCTCCATAAGTGACTCTTCAAGGTCAGGTTCCACAACTGGCTCGTCAGGGTCAGGCTCCAGAACTGGCTCGTCAGGGTCAGGTTCGAATGCCGGGACTGACGATTCTAGATTTGGTGGCGTATCTGCACATTCTTCGTCTTCATTGACAATCTCTATTATGTTGTCACCATATGAATTTCTTAGTAGCAAATCTTCTAAAATTATCACTGAAGGCGCGTTATTATTCGATTTAGACAAATCTTGCGTACTAGAATCACTAGTAGTGTTACTTTCAACAGGTTCTGCATTCAAATCCAGTTCAGAACCATTTTCTGCAGGTACATTGTCTTTGGACGAAGCACTATCGCTAACATCGGAGGGTTTCTCTAACTGTTCTATCGAAGACGAATCGCAATCCTTCAATGAGGTAACATATTGATCTATGATTCGTTTTCTTTTCTCCAGGTATTGTTCCAAATCAACTTCTGTAGGTTCACTGAAAAGATAATTTAAACGTTATGCCTTTAGAAGAATTTTGGGATGCTTTAGTTAATTTTTATTTTTATATCACACTGTATGTTTTATTGTGCGATAATATACAGTTTATCAGGTGGCCGACTATTTTACCTGATTCGGGGTCAACTAGAGCTGCCCCCTTGTAAGAATATTATATAAAATGAAATAGCATGCGGGTAAAACAATGTCTAACCTTGAAGTAGTATCATTTGTTGTTTTATTACTGTTCCTTGTTTTACTTGTGGCTGTTCGTTTTCCTAGTTTTCCCAAAGCCGCCTCAACTAATACACTCCTTAGGTCGACTACAGTGATTGTGCCCCTTTTTTTTGTACTGATTAGGTCTTCTATCGTTTTCACTTGTTTCCTCAGCTTGTAGGCTGAATTTATTGCATCACAACAGTCCTGACAGATAACTGGATTGAGGGAGGCTTGCAAATCCTAAAAACTCATGAGCATGTACTACGTTTACCGTTAAATTTTGAAAGATATGTGGGTCGACATGACTATGAATCGGCAAATTATTTGGATAAAGTGGATACTGGAAACGGATGGTTCTTTATGAAACATCGTGAAAATAATTGTTTTGAAAAAAAAAACAGTCCTCATTTAGATGTTTCAAGAAATATAATAGAACACACTCTATACAGGGTTATTCAGAACTTATCTTTAAAACTTTGAGGATATGTGCATCCTTCAATAAGAAATCGATATTACCAAAAAAATTTATAATAAAAGTCTTAGGATTTCCCGTAAACAATGTCTCAAGTTATACCATTATAAAGGACTACCTAGATGGGCAACTGTACTTCAACATCTGATATACCTACCACATTCCTAAGAATGTGGTAAAAAAAAGTAAACACGTTTTTGTACCTCGAACGACTGGTTAAGATCGAGCGAATAGAGTTGGAGTGGGGATAATAAATATCTCTATTGTCTATTCAGTCATCAGTCTATCTGTGTCTTCTCTCGGTGCCGGTGTTTTATTTATCGTAGGAGTGTTGAACTGTAAAATTTTCAAAATGGCTTATATGTACAGTAATGCTGAGTTAATGGACTGTTACCAGTGGATTATCAATTACGAGTTAGGTTTTGTGAGTGACTGTTGCAGCAAAATGTTGAAAATTCCCAATTTACTTAATAATTTGCGTTTACAAGATCAGCAACCAGGAGGAACATTCGATTTAGTGCGGCAAAATTGGATAAGGCGTGCCCAAAAGTGAGTACAAGTCGAGGAATATTATTTGGAACAGCTTTTGTAACAAGGTATGTGCAAATTTTTTATAAATTTCATGTTCTAATACCTAGTAATCAAGTAGCGCAATTCTTCAAAATTAGTGTAACAAAATTTTATTCATTTTAAAGACACGTCACTTTGATCACATCTATCTATCTTTAAGTTTATTTTAAAGTAAAAACGCTGCAAATCTTTTTTGTGCCGGGTGTCGGTATACTCTCAGAACTTCCGAAGTTTTTTTCGTGCTAGCCAGTTTGCATTGTCAGTCCCAAGGTCACTCCATTACAGTGGACCAGTATCCAGCGGCGTGCAATGAAAAATTTTTATATAGTTTTCAGAAGTCGCCAAAAAATTTTTTTTGCACTACCACATTTCTACATGTATGTTGAACTTCCCCAAATTTTATTATGGATAAGTTCTGAATAACACTGTATACTAATAGCCATTTCCTTTTGCACCTGATTTCGATATCATGATTTGATATGAGCCAATCACGCTCCTTTATGTTTTAAATCCACGAATAGCGTTGCAGATATTGTAATTATGGTTCAGAAATCAGGTGCAAAAGAAAACGGCTAGTATTTCGGCTTGTTAGGCCTTTCTCAATAGAGTAAATGTCTATTACTAAATATTTCCAAGCGCATTATAGTTATTTATCTATTTACCTAGCCCGGTTGATCCTCCCCAGGCTTCCCTGGGAAAGCCCGAGTTTTTAGTACCTTTTCTAAGAAGGGCAAAAGTGTAAAATCTATCTGATCATTTGAAGTACGCGAGCCGGTGGCTCAGGGTTTAGTGCCTCGATCGCTCAACCCAGAGGTCGTGGGTTAGAATCCCCATTTATATTTCATCCCATTCCCAGAATCCCATTCATTTCAGTATTGGGTCCGGTGCTGTTCCTTATTTATGTAAATGATATGCAATGCGGTAGTCCAGGTACTGATCTCATTATGTTTGCAGATGATACTACAATTGCTATTAAAAATAAGGATCTAAATGCTATACAGGTAATGCTGGAAGGGGCACTGACAAGTGTAACTGAATGGTTCACAGCAAACCAATTATATCTGAACAATTGTAAGACGCAACAAATGGCTTTTTCGATGCGGGATGTAAACTTTATTAATAATGATAATTGTGTAAAGTTTCTTGGTCTATATTTGGATCCTAAATTGACATGGTTTTATCATACTGGTCACATAGCTAAAAAATTAAGAACTAATATTTATCTCTTGCTTAGCTTGTCGAGAAGTGTATCACGGCGAGTGCTCATTTCTGCTTTCCATGCAATAATACAATCGGTAATATCTTATGGAATACTGGCGTGGGGACATGCTGTTTCAGCTGCTAGAATTTTTGGATTGCAAAGAAGAGCTTTGAGAATAATAGATGGTTTAAAATACCGTGATGAATGTCGTTGCAGTTTTATCAAGTTAAATGTACTGACAGTACCTAGTATGTATTTATTTGAATGTCTTGTTTATGTCAAAAACAGTGAAAGTAGCTACAGCCAACATAGTGATATTCATAATTATCAGACTAGAAATAATAGACATATAGAGATAAAGTTTTCTAGGCTTAAAAAAACAAGAACAGGAACTAGTTATTATGGACCAAAAGCCTTTAATCTTCTGCCTATGAGTGTAAAGAAACTTCCAATAAGCGTGTTCGGAAAAGTTGTAAAACGTTATCTTGTTGCAAAATGTTTTTTCTCGATAGACGAGTATTATAATAATGATTTTAGTGATTTCTTGATTTGAAGTGCGTATTGTGTGATTTTTGCTGCCGTCTAGGTGGTGTGTATATCGCCTTCTTGGATATGTATGAAGGAATTTTAAACTGTTGTGTGTTATATGCTATGTATTTTTAATGATTTTGTAGTGTATTCTATTGAATTGACCTGTGTAAACAAATTTGTTTTGTATGTGACATCAATAAAGTAAAGTAAAGTATAAGATGAGATACCATTTGTTTATAAATGTAAAATTTTACGTAGTAAATCTGTACAGGGTATTCGCGTATATTTTGACCCCTACCTACAGGGGTTATTAGGAAAGTTAGAAAAAAAGTTTAAATACAAAAGTTGTTTGGTTTTTCACGTAGTATCTTTTGGCTAGGTCGAAAAAAAAATTGCATGTCGTAGAGTTGAGGAAACCTATTGAACATAATATCTTTAAATGGGATATTTTCCCCGGTGTCTAGTTATTATAATTATTTTATGACCTAAATTTTCTATGCTGGCACAAAAAATGTGGCGTATTCTGCCCCATATGTTGATCTCTGATGTTGATGGGAATACGGCTTGTTTAAGATTATCCAAAACTGGTACTTACGATGGATTCGCACACCTCGACAAGCTTTTTTCTCAACTCGTAGGATGCCCTGTGGTTTGCCCCTACATCGTACAACTTGTGGGCGTCGGAAAGTGGGACTGGCTTGAGACAAGTCCGACATATGGAAATTGCCAAAGCTACGGAGAAAAATAATGCTTTATATCAGATACTATAAATTAGCAGTAATTTTTTTAGGCTAAAAGTGAACAGGTAAATTTACCAGTAACACAAGGACAGAGTTCTTGTCCCGTAGATTTGGTCAGTATATCTAGTAGTATTTTGAGTCACTTCAGAATTGTTCCATCATGTCACATTGTTTTCTAACCTTAAAAAACAATAAAAATACCTTGAAATCGCAGATTTTGTTAACTTAACATGAGCTAGACTAGAAAATCTGCATATTTTCCTACGTGTCTAGTCCATTACTTATTGTTAACTAAATTCGCGACATCTAGGTGTTTTTTTTTTTTTGAGGTTAGAACCTGTCGTAACAGAGTAACTTTGAGGTCAGATTTACATTCAAATGCTCAAAATATTCATTTTTATCACAAGTTGTTTATATTAATTTTTATTTGTTCATATTTGTTTATACTCGTATTCATTTGTTTATATTCATGTTTGTTTATATTCATATTTATAAATTGTTTATATTCATTTTTATTAAGTTGAACACACTACAAAAAAATTCTGGCGGATTTGTGCAATGAGATTTAGTATTTTGGTTTTTAATAACCTGGATAATAAAGTTTCAGATGTTTTAAATACAGGGTGTTCCACGTAGACCTTCCATGAGACGTTTCTAGAATACTACACGTAGTGCAATTCTGAAAATTTACAAACGGGGGTTTCTCGCAATTTTGTATCGATTAAACTCGCTTATTTCAAATGGAATGTACTACTCAATCGTTTCTTAGATATTTCAACTTTTTAAAAAATTTTGGAAAAAACATACTTACGCTTAATCGGTTCTATCTCTTCTAGTTTTTAATCTAGAGGGCTAAAATTTTAGACGAGAAATACTAAAAGGTATCCAAACATTTGTAGTATTCGAAAGTTGATCCAAGTTACACAGGGCGTTAAAAAAACACCGACCAATGGTGTCAAATTGAAAGTTCAATAACTCGCTTATTTTAAATACAACCCCCTATGTTTTACAATGCTAATAGATGTAGCTTTTGATTCTCTTTTGATTGGTATTAGCATTCCCTATACTTAAATTCCACCGATTTGAATATATTATTGCTGCAACGAAAATAATTCGACAGTCAGCTGCAGGTTGGCTGTGAAACAAAAAATTTAAATGTCACTTGGCGTACTTATTTAGCAATGTTGCAGTCATTGCTGTAAAGTGAGCTTGCCGATTTAGTTGTAATATTTTTAATAATAATGGCATACTCCGGTTACACAAATGAAGACTTTTTTAAATTTAATTGTCGTTTATGGGGGAGTGTAATCGAATTGTTAGTAAACATGTCGTGTGTTTGCAGAGCCCAAATAAACACAGACCAGCTAAGGATATGGTCAGAAAACTATTAGAGAATTGAATACTAAAAAAAGACTATTAAGGAATATTATTTTTCTTTATTCTTAATGTTAATCAGTGACTTCAAATGTACTTTTAATTGTATGTAATGTGGTCGTTAAATAAAGTAAAGTATTGTTACCACTATGTCAATGCTGAATATTGTAGATATTTATAATAAATGCATATTGTATTAGTTGTGTCAAATTATTTCAAAAAGTACAATTTGAGTTCTGTCGAGTTCATTTTCAATGTTCTAATGAGTAATATTAAAGTAACGTTAATTCAGAACCAATACCTAATTAAAAATTAAATAAAAAATTGAAACAGTTATATGAGGCGCCGTTTAGGACATATGTAAATTTTTAAAATATATTGATACTACTCACATATATATTTAATTTTGGTCAAATATATATTTATTTGTAAAATAATATATACGAATAGTAAAAAATATATATATATTTACTATTTAAATATATATATTCATTACAAGTGCAAATATTTATATAAATTTGATCTTTGGTCGTCGTCAGCTAGATGGCACCACAGGTACGACTAAGTCTCATAGGCAATAGTCAGGAAGCAATGGTGCAATTTAGTGATGACTGATTGAAATTTGGAAACTTTACTGTAGTTTAGTTATTAATGTAAATAAAAGATTGAAATTTGGCAAGTATACAGATTTCGTTACGAGAACCGTCACCCCCTCCCCGCGCCCCTCAGGGGGTGATTCGGAGGTGTATTAGGTGTCTTTCTTTTGGAACACATTTTTTAAGGATGTTGTTACTTTCTATGTGCCTCAACACGTACGGGCGACTATTTTCATGATTTTTAGATACAAATAAATTTGTGGTTTTTGTGGATTAGTCGTTTTTATTGAAAACTAACTATCACGAGGCAGTCCTCGTATCTCTGTTAACAAGAGATTGTAAATAAGAGAATGTAAATAAAAGATTGACATTTGGCAAGTATATAGTATTGACACAAATGTTTCATTACGTGAACCGTCACTCCTTCCCCGCGCTCTTCAGGGGGTGACTCGAGGATGTATTGGGTGACTTTCTATTGGAACACATTTGTAAGGGCGCCGTCACTTTCTATGTACCTCAACACGTACGCGCGGCTATTTTCATGATTTTTAGATAAAAATAAATTTGTGGTTTTTGTGGACTAGTGGTTTTTATTGAAAACTAACCATCACGGGGCAGTCCTCGTATATCTGTTAACAAGAGAGCAAAAATTATGAAACTCGAGCTATGTGGTATATAGCCGGAGTGTTTGTTATGGCCACCACCGCGATTACCGTACCCACCCCCTGGGGATGGCAAAGGGGGAGAAGCGGTAAGTTTCGACGGAAAGCGATTTTCAAGCGATTTTTTCAGAAAAAATAAATTCTGGCCGTTCAAAACTCACCCCTTCCACCCCCAAGCCACCTTCAGGGGGTTGGTAGGGAAATCGCGGTGGTGGTGATAACAAAGACTCCGGCTGTATACCACGTACCTCGATTTTCATATTTTTTGGCAATTAATAACGGATATACGTGGACTGCCCCCTAACGCTTAGTTTTCAAAAAATCGACAAAGTCCACAAGAGTAAGAATTTTTTTTTCTCAAAAAATCACGAAAATATGCAGTCCTACGTATTTAGGCACGTAGAGAACGTTGGTGACCTTGAAAATCGCATTCCGTTCGAAACTCACCCCTTCCACTCTCGAGCCACCCCCAGGGGGTGGGTAGGGTGGTCGCGGTGGTGGCCATAACAAACACTTCGGCTGTATACCACGTAGCTCGAGTTTCATCATGTTTGCTCTCTTGTTAACAGAGATACGAGGACTGCCTCGTGATAGTTAGTTTTCAATAAAAACGACTAATCCACAAAAACCACAAATTTATTTGTATCTAAAAACCATGAAAATAGTCGCCCGTACGTGTTGAGGCACATAGAAAGTAACAACATCCTTAAAAAATGTGTTCCAAAAGAAAGACACCTAATACACCTCCGAATCACCCTCTGAGGGGTGCGGGGAGGGGGTGACGGTTCACGTAACGAAATCTGTATACTTGCCAAATTTCAATCTTTTATTTACATTAATAACTAAACTACAGTAAAGTTTCCAAATTTCAATCAGTCATCACTAAATTGCACCATTGCTTCCTGACTATTGCCTATGAGACTTAGTCGTACCTGTGGTGCCATCTAGCTGACGACGACCAAAGATCAAATTTATATAAATATTTGCACTTGTAATGAATATATATATTTAAATAGTAAATATATATATATTTTTGACTATTCGTATATATTATTTTACAAATAAATATATATTTGACCAAAATTAAATATATATGTGAGTAGTATCAATATATTTTAAAAATTTACATATGTCCTAAACGGCGTCTCATACAGTTAAACCCAATTAAAAAAACGTATGCAAAATGCTAATTTGTGTGTATTTAAAAATTCCACCTGACTATCTAAACAGTGGCAATGATGTTTGATAAAAATTTCTTCACATTTAATGTTTTTCCCCAGCCAACCTGCAGGCAACTATCGGATTATTTTCGTTGCAGCAATAATGTTCAAATATCTTCAAATCGGTGGAATTCAGGTATAGGGAATCCTAATACCAATCGAAAGAGAATTAAAAACTGCATCCATTAGCATTATAAAACATAGGGTGTTGCATTTAAAAGAAGCGAGTTATTTAACTTTCAATTTGACACAATTGGTTGGTCTTTTTTCGACGTCCTGTGTAATTCGCATCAACTTTCGAATACTCCAGATATTTGGATACCTTTTAGTATTTCTCGTCTAAAATTTTAGCCGTTTAGATTAAAAACTATAAAAGATAGAACCGATTAAGCATGAGTATGATTTTTTCCAAAATTTTTGAAAAAGTCGAAATAACTCTGCAACGTTTAGGGATAGGGTATTCTTATGTAACTTACCTTCCAATTTGACGTAGAATCCAAAAATGAAATAAAAAATAGTACATTCCATTTGAAATAAGCGAGTTGATGTCTGCTTCCGTTAGAACCGGAAGTGTGACGTCATCGGCAATATTTTTAATCGATAAAAAATTGTGAGAAACGCAAAATTGTTGTCTGGGTATTCTAGAAACGACTAATGGAAAGTCTACGTGGAACACCCTGTATATATGCTAGGTTGGGGTTGCAATCCAGGTACCCTGTACCTGGATTTTGGTAACAAATAAAACCTAATAACCTCAAATCTTGTGAATCAATCTCAAGATATTTAAAATCCCCACTGAATTTGAGACATTGGTATACATAATTTAAAAATGAACCAACAAAAATAAACAATTATTGTAAATAGTTAAAAAAAATTACTTGAACTAGCAGATTCCGTAACCGCGGGAGCTTCACTGTCCCTCGAAATATCTAATACACGCTCCTCCATATCATCCTCTATAGTAACAACATCCATAGCAGTATCATCTGCAGTTATTTCATTTTCCACAGCGGGAGACGGCTCTTCAACAGCTTGTGGTGTATTTTTAACATCTCGAACAGGTAACGTTTTCGTAACATTCTCAACAGGCGGTGTTTTTTTAACTTTCTGAAGAGTAAGCAATGGTTTTCCAATATTTTGAACAACAGGCGATCCTGCTTTAACATTCTGAACAATAGGTGATGGTTTTTGAACAGCCAAAGGTTTTGCGTGTAAACTTTTTTGAACATTTTGAACAGGAGTCACAGCCTTTTTCATATTCTGACCAACAGGCACTGTTTTCTCAATATTTTGGAAAACAGGCGATGTTTTTTTAACATTCTGAACAGCTGGAAATGGTTTTTTAAAATTATGATTAACAGGCAATGTGTTTTTAACATTCTGAACACCGGGCAATGGTTTTTCAACATTCTGAACAGAAGATGTCTGTTTAACATTATGAACGTTAGATGTTTCCTCAATATTCTGAACAGCAGACGACTTTCTTTTAACATATCGTATAATAGGTGATGGTTTTTGGACATAATTTTTAAAGGGTGACGTTTTCAAGACATTATTAAAGGCCGCCGATGTTTTGTTAACATTCTGAACAGGTGATGTTTTTATAACATTTTGGACTACATTCGGTGATGTAAACACTAGATTTTGCGCAATAGGTAATGGCACCATAACGTTCTGAATCTTCGGCAATGCAACCACAAAATTCGGAAATGGTGCTGTCATGACGTTTTGAACAGCAGGCGGTGTATTTCCTATGTTCTGGGTTTTGGCTGTGTTACCCGTAGGTAATATCTTCTGAAAACTTTGAGTAGTTTGTAAAGTTCCCCTTGCATTTGTAACGGCTTGAGCTGGAAAATTTATAAAAGCTGGAACACAGAAATTAGACCAAGTTTAGAAAAAGAAAATTATTAACACTAAAAAATTATTAACACTAAAACACCACAGTTAAAATACTGTCTCAAAATATTTTACATTAAGGGTGCTTTTGCACCCCCTTGTCGATGAAGGAGTCAAAAGATGAATTAAACGTATTCAGTATGAACTTAGGCCACCGAATCAAGCATATGCGGACGATCTAGTCATTTTAATCAGAGGAAACTCTGAAGAGGGAATTTCCCTCACCCTCCAAGAGGTACTAGAGACAGTACTGAGTTGGTGTAAGAGGGAGTAGATGTCTGTAAACCCTCACAAAACGGTAATTGTACCGTTTACCAAGAAAAGGAAGCTGGACAACTTAAGACCTCCCTCCTTACTTGGTGAAATAATTCCATTTGCGGAGGAAGCAAAGTATCTGGGTGTAGTACTGGATAAGTCGCTTAATTGGAACTCCCATCTGGAAAAAATGATCCACAAGGCACGACTGTCCTTATGGACTTGTCGAAGAATTTGTGGGAAATCTTGGGGCACTAGACCCAAACAAATATATTGGCTGTATGTGACGGTCATACGACCCATGATCGCATACGGCTCCATAGTTTGGTGGTCCAAAGGACTACAACAAAGGACCAAACTCAAACTCTCTGGTTTACAGAGACAAGCCTGCCTGGCCATAACTGGAGCAATTAGCTCCACACCATCAGCAGCTCTGGAAATCCTACTGGACCTACCTCCTCTTCATATATATTTGGAGAGAGAGGCCAGATGGGCAACATACAGACTAAAGCAGGCAGCTTTTAACATGCCGCAGTCTGACACCATGGAGCGCAATAGGCTGCTGGATGACATGAAAAGTCACAGTATCCTGGAGATGATTTCAGATGTCATGCCTGCAAAGACCAACCTTGAACTGCCCTTTCACATTCTCTTCCCAGGAAGAGATGAGTGGGATCGGAATAAGGCTGACCTATTAAGGGCAGATAGTTGTTGGTTTACAGACGGATCCAAAACACCCATGGAAGTTGGAGCCGGAGTATATAGTTGCAACCCAACGGTGAAAATATCTTCATTCCTTGGCAGTTATGCAACTATATTTCAGGCAGAAATTTATGCCATCGAATTGTGTGTACAGAGGCTGGAACAAAGGCAACTTACACGCAAATCGATAAAAATCTTCTCAGACAGCCAAGCAGCTCTTAAAGCTCTTGGTTCCTACCGTTGCAACTCAAAAACGGTATGGAGCTGCCAGCAGGCACTTGCTCAATTGAGCAGAAAAAATAGAATAACTCTGGTCTGGGTCCCAGGCCATTCTGGCCATGAGGGGAATGAGGCAGCCGACTCTCTAGCTAGGGAGGGTGCTGCTTCTGAATTTGTCGGACCAGAACCGGTGCTTGGCATATCCTCGAGTACTGCCAAAGCAACGCTCTTGACCCGGGCTGAGGAGCAAATCCTCCAGTACTGGCAGGAACTACCACGATTAGTTCATTCGAAGGCGTTTATAATAAACCCTTCAAAAACAAGAACTAAAAAACTTCTAGAGTTAAGCAGGTTTCACCTACGAACTCTAATTGGCCTATATACGGGCCACTGCCGTTTAAAATATCATCTGTGCAAATTCGGCCTAGCAGAAGATGCTGAGTGCCGCCTATGCTTAGAAGATGATGAAACGGCAGAACACATATTGTGCACCTGCCCTGCTGGGGAAAGGATCAGATACTCATTATTTGGCAAAGGACAACTTCTGCCAGAGGATCTGAACAAACTCTCACCCAATAATAGACCACACAATAGACCACATGGTCGCGGTGGAGGGTCTGGTTTTCGGCCCACTCACTTTTGAACCTAACCTAACCTAACCTAGGCCACCGAAACATAAGATGTCGCACTGAAAATACAATCGACCAAACAAATTGAGATATTTTCATCAAAAACTATACTGGACTGCAATTTAGCGATTTTTACATTGCACGTCACAATTTTAGTAGCTTTTTATGAGACAGCCAATGTGTCTCATTATTAAATTTATAATTGACAAAGAATAATTAGACCAGTTTCCAATACATTTTTTCTGAGCTTAAAATAGTTGAGCCCTATGCTGTACCGTAACGCACTAAACACAAAATATCCCTAATTAATTCAGTTACTTTTTGACAACAGTGTCATTCACTGTCAGAAACTTTTTCATTCTATTACAGCATCAGAAGTGGGATAGGAAATCCAGCTGACAGCACGGTGCACCTTATGTTCATGAATTATGTTTACCAAGGTATCAGATCATGGCCGACAGCTGAGGATGACTGTGTTGTCAGGTATGGCAGAAAATGTAGTATATAGTAAAAACGTAGAGAAACATCTAACCCTTATTACTATCCCGAGTCAACTCGTGTCACAAAAAAACATCGAAATAAATTCATATAAGTCAGAATTATTTTATTAACTGCTTTACAGTAAAATATTAACACCTATTATATATTTCGTCTGGTGTCTCGAAAACAGGCGGTAAAGCACAATGACACGTCACAGTCCAAGCATAAATACCTAGCTTCCTTTCTTATTTTTTCCCCCCCAAGCGCTTTGTTTGCAACTACACATGAGACATACCCTTGTCGGATACAACTAACCTATTTACAAGCGTATTTACGACAAATTGAGATGATAATAAGCGCCATCTAGCACAAAAAAATCAAGTGAAAAATTATTTCGGGTATAAAATATTGCTCATCTACTCCAAAAAGGACATACCTCGAGTTAGAAATTTATTGAATGCCGCTGCGGGCCGTTTATAACCGTGATACGTTCTAGTAAATGAATAAGCCGAATGCACCCGAATTAAGTTGGTGTGCAAAATATATTAACCCGAAGTAAGCCGGGAGAAAGTGTTAAGCGGTTAAGTTGTAATCAATTTCATTGGGAATATTGCGATCTTCCCTTCTTATTATATTTTCTAGGGCCTGATCCATTTCAGGTACTTTGATTTTCTACAGTTGTTAAAACTGAAATTTATGTTAAGCTCTTAATACTTAAGACTAAGGGCCGGTCTTTCCATCTCCTTATAAACATCATTTTAAATTTATCTTCCTTGTAACTACAAAAGGGGTCTCTTCACTGTGTTTTTAATTAAATCCTGTCTTTAAAGTTCTCTATCTGCTCTTTAACTTATCGGTCACTTTTACTGGCCTATAAGTTGTTACAATGAGGTTTCTAACCTCAGAAATTTTACAATTTGAGTGTTAGTAAACAATTTGATTAATAAAACGTAAAAAAATAGATTTTTATAATGGAAAAGATTATTGATTTTGAAGAAGAAATATTATTAGATCATGAAATTATAAATATGGAAAATATTGAAAATCGTAAACAAAAAATATATATTGTAAGGCCTCATATAGACAATTTAAACATCTGGTTTGATGAAGAATTTATGAGATTTGATGTATCAAAGATAACGGTGTTAAATATTCTAGAAGAAATCGAGCAACATTTACGGCATCACACCAACAGGTTAATAATAAAAAAGGTATGATATCTACGTATTTGTTGGATTATATGAGATGTTTTATTGAATCATATTTTGAACGGAGGACTGAACTGCTACGATTTGTACTAGTAAGGGCCTCAAATTCTTGGGCAATTTGGTTCCAAGTTTTTTACTGTATCATCCTGGGAAGACATTTTTACACTTCTGAATATTAAATTTAAACTAGAAATCCCAGAAACGACTAGAACTTAAAAAAAGTTATAGTTGGTTATAGCCAAAGTATGTTATAGCTAGGTAATGTTGTCATGATTGACATATTTTGTTGATTATGGTTGACGCATTTCATCTGTCTCACTTTATTATATAGACTTTCTTATTTAATCAGTATTGCCAATATCATTAAACCGTCTTTACAAAAGAGCAGTTAAATTGTGTTGAAAAGACGCAATTTTTTAACTGCCAGATAAATTCACCTGTTAAATTTAAGTTTCTTTTAGTTAAAAGCAACTTTATAAAGAGATGGAAAGACAGGTCCTAAGAAAGAGACCTAGTAAACTGACATTATTGAAAAAATCAGTACAACAGTAAATGAAAATGTGTAAGCTTACCTGGAGGCACTTTTTGTAATTGAAATATTTGGGTTTTGTCTACTACTATTTCCTGCATGCTGGCACCAGCGGAATCACCTGCTATTTCCAATGTTTGATAACCGGTTCCTTTGGTTTTCAGAGGTATATCCATGAAATCTAGAAAATAAAAATATGTCTAATTAATTTTATTATTAGCTATTTATCGAAGGACATAAGCACATCAAGCATGAAGTTAAAAACCCAGTATAACATCTAAGACAACTCTAAGGTTAAAAGATAAACAAAACTTAGTTGTATTAAAATTAAATTATCACTTATAATTGCACAAGAGGTGTGAATTTTACCGGATAAATTTGGATTGTTTAATGAGAAACTGTTGCCAAACAATTAGACGACAAAAACTATCAACTATTAAAAATGCGACACCGAAGGTGGAGCGTTTTTAGGTTGACAGTTTTTCGAGTCAAATTGCTAAAGGAAACAGTTTAGAATTTAAACAATACAAATTTATCCGGCATCAATACAAACATCGAGTGCAATTCGGCAGGACAATTTAATGAATAAGAAATTTAGAAACATATGAATGCAAACTTTATTTATGAAACACTAAAAATAAACACATTTTTATTTGAGCATCACCGAATCGATTCATTGTTACTGTTTAATAATTCAATAACTTGTTGACAGAAATGTCAAACTATTTATTTTGGCAACGGACACCGCGATAAACGCGAAAGAACTGTGAAGTGAAAAAACCACTAGTGCATTTGTCACTGTAAAAGTTACAGGTAACTTTTGTCGTTGTCAAAGTGACAATTGCACTGTGGCATATGCGATTTTTTATATATAAATTAAATTGTCAACAAATAAATCAAAATATCAACACAATATGAGACAAAAAAGTTGACTGATGAGTACAGTGGATAAAAAGCTAACTAATAAATATCGCAATAGATGTACCTTCTTGATTCAAAACCAATACATCTACTTTGTTGTGTGCGGAATTTAAGAATCTTAAAGACGCTGCAGCATCAGCTGATTGTTTTGAATGGACAGCCTCCACAGGCTTGTAACATTCATTGGAGCTATGTATAGCAGGATCGAAAGACAACCTCTTCTTCAGTATATTTGGGGTTGAAGTATTCGGGCTCACTTGGGGCTTTTTCAGAAGTTCTGGAAACGATCCATCTAAAAATTATAGATATTATAACTACAACAAAGTTTAGTAAAAGAAATTAGGTATGTTTGGAGGAAGTTACTTAATTTAATTTTGACTCGTATTAACTTTACACAGTATACTAATTGATGACTTGAAATTAAAATAACGTTGGTGATGTTAACACCTTACCTTTGTTGCCCTGCATCTTAGAATTACAATGGTAGGAATCGATAAAAGACTTAATATTTTCAGTGTTGTCACTGCAATGTATACCTATCTATTCAACCTGAAAGAGATGAATGCTACAAATAAGATTGTTACAATATGTACACACAATTATTATTTTATTTAAAGTAGTAGTAATCAACAATTAAATACTTACCACAACATATTCAATTATTATTATGGATTGCATTTTCAATAATTTGACCAAGACAATATTGTGGTTAAATGCTTTCCTTCAAATTATTCTAGTTTATATATATTCTGGATCTCAATTATTACATTATTTTACATACTCATATTTTATATTACTACCCCTATTTCTATTTTTTATTTAATTTTAAAATATGATTATTTGTAAGTTTTACAAAGAAAACACGCTTAACCTACAAAAAATGTAACTAATTTAATATTCTTCTTCTTCTTGGAGACGCATAAGAAAGGGGTTCCTTTATGGCAACATGATCTAGAAGAAAATAGTTATAATGTAACGTAGGCACAGCTTATATACACACAGCTTAGCCACTCTCCTTTCCCGCGCGTTTTCGTATCGGCCATTTTGCTGGAATAACCATTGTTAGGCTTAGTATTAGGGATTACCACTATTTATTAGCAGTGCAGAGACATCATATTCTGTATATAAGTTGTCTCTGCACTGCTAATAAATAGTGCTAATCCCTAATACTAATCCTAACAATAGTTATTCCAGCAAAATGGCCGATACGAAAACGCGCGGGAAAAGAGAGTGGCCAAGCTGTGTGCATATAAGCTGTGACGTAGGCAAGAATACATTGCCAAAAGTATATTTGCTTGCCTATCTATTTATTTAGTATACTTCTTATATGAGTATAATTTTATTTATTAACTGACCGATTATTATTTTTGTTTTGTGACTCAAACTGTAAGAACAAAATTTATACCTTCATGATATCACGATTTAGAGCTGTTATATTGTGATTACCACAGAATATATGTGATTAGTGATTACTGATTAATTCCAACGGCGGCCAAATCTAAAATAACACATTCCGAAATGGAAACAGGTTGTGATTGGTTGATTCCAAAATTTCTGCATTCTAATTGGCCCCACAGAATCCATTCTCAGCAAAATGTTATATGAAATTGCATGGATTAAGCTCATTGACAGTAGTAGTGATGTAAACTTTAGTTACTTTTAAGGACTTGTAACGATTAGTTACTTTTCGTACCAGGACTCGTTACTTTGGACTCGTTATTTAGTTACTTATTACCGTGATGGGCTCCACAGTCCACACATACTGCAACTATCATGGGCTAGACTAGACGTTAGATACCATAATAAAAAGTGAAATACAAATAAACTTAAATCTCACACAACCAAAATATATAAAATGACGATAGGTTTGCATTAAAGGTTAATAATAATAATAAAAAATAAGAAGCATTATTATATATTATTTATAAACAAAAAATACATATTCTATAAAAAATAAAGTAACAAAAAATATACATAAAAGATAGGGCCATGTTAAATTGAAAACAATCTACTCCATTATCCGGGCGATGTAGTGACTAGTGACTAGGATTTGCTTCCAATCCAATGGTAATTAATATTAGCCCTATAGTTACAAGTTACAATGGAACGTCGTCTCGATGTCTGTATTTCCATATGACTAACTTATTTAGTTACTCATATGGGTATTTCGGTTCGGTATCGCCCGAAGAGCAGTAACGAAATGGCCCAAGTAACGAGTCTTTTTCATATTAGGTAATCGTTACTTCGAGTACTCGGCAAGTAACGGTTACTTTGTAAGCGTTAGTTACTATTTTTACATCACTAGACAGTAGTTGTTGGGTGGTCTCGGTGGTCTATTCTGATTGGATCATTCTTTGGATTGGATAGGCGGGTATATTGGTATATAATAAAGAACATCAATTCCTTTTATTAAACTTTTTTTTATTTTATTATAAATATGTAGGTACCTACCACACTTGTTTACAGAGATATATAGTTATTCAACCGCATTAGTACGAGTGGATGGCCTCCTACAGATGTCATGGTGGATAATGTGTGCTAAAATCCTAGGACTCTATGTGTGCACCTGACCAAGTGGCCAATGAAATTTGTGCCTTTATAGAAATAACCAACCAAATTCAACGACCTTGGTAGTAATAGATTCTTCCACAAGGTGTCACTACTGCGGTTGATTAACTAAATTTTATATAAACAAGGCTACCACCTACCTATCTTATAACATTAAATTTTAAATTCTACTCATCAGCAAACTTCTAAGTAACAAGTTATCTATAGTAACAAGATTATTTGATGAAAGACGATACATGTAGTGGCAGTGGGAGTACCTATACAAAATATATATTGCACTTGCAGAACATGCACTTTATTTGTGTACTAACTACTATCACAGTATATTAGCATTATACTGTGCTACTATCAATGTTACCAAATGAACTGTAGCCTATAAGCATATTATAATTCTACATGCTTATAAGTAGGTACCTACTTTTTGTTTCTTGTAGACTTCTTAGTTGGTGCTAGATCTCTGTAGGCAAAGGGATAATCGTGGTTTTCTAAAGGTGCCAAACCAAAAACAGCTCCGTGGATGCCTACACAAAACCAAAATATATTAGGTATATAGAATTAATATGTTATAACTATTTTACTATAAATTTAATGGTTTTCCTAAAACTATCAATGGCAGAAAACAACAGTCGATGATGGGTGTATGCAATTTACATATTAAAATTGACGAAATTAGAACAAATTTGCGACGTAAGTTTATTATTACTAATTGCATCAGTTCGGTGGAGTTACAGCAACGTAAGTTATTAAGCTCAAACCTGTCAGAGAGTGATGAGTCTTTTCGTGCAACTTCTCCCATATCTGCTGGGGGCTGAACAGCTGCACACCCCCGTAGTTAGGATGGTCAGGATATGCCAGAAACTCCTTAAATCGTGTCAATTTCTCGTGGAAAGGCCTGATCAAGTTGATAGGCGAAATTTTTTGCAGGAAATGCACAACTAGAGGCTTGTAATCGAACTTGGTCTTCGTATTGGGATCCTGTTGAGGAACGTTAACGCCGGAAGCCGAGTCTAGGATTACTTCCGGTGATTCCCACACAGGGTACTCGTCAGAGAGGGTGTCGTTGGATAAGCTGGTAGAATTTGGTTCTGGGGAAACTTCTGCTCCTTCTGATGAATTTGTAGCCAGTAGGGGGTCAATTTGGGGGATGGTAGGAGTGATTGTAAAGTCTTCACTGTTTACCTGAAATAAATGTCAATTTTTTAATTCGTTGTGTATTCTAAGGACTGGTGTTTTAACTATTCTTTTAGTGTATAGTTAGGTATTGTCTGCATACAGGCGAATTAGAATTTAAAGCTGATTTAAAAGTCAAAATTTATTATACATAATGTTTTAGCATGTTTATTTACATATTCTCAGAACTAAACGAATGGCTCTAGCCGCAATGGGGTATTTTTCCTTCAATCGAAATGAAAGTGGAAACCTGTATTTTTATAAAATATTTTTTTTTTATATTTATTAGGATAAAAATTATTAAGATTGGATCGGCAGAAAAGTTTTAATTCAATTTTGAAATTTTATTCTATATTCGTGACGTCACTAAGCGAAAACTGAATATGTATCTATAAAGAGGCCACACTGATAATATGTGACTAGATTCAGTTTGTAACGACGACAAACGACATTTCGACAATTGACATTTGAAATTTTCTGTTTGTGTTTGGCTTGACAACTTGACGTGTTGTATTGTTGTTTTCTTGTGAAGTAAACTTTTATTAAACATGGAGCAAGATTTTGTAGAGGTCAACGCCGACAATTTATCGGTTATAGATCCTTTTATGATAAAGATCCTATAGATCCTTTCAGAAATAAAAGGGATGAAAAATGTAAGGTTCGTATGTAACTGTAACTTAACAGTAGTACTGAAAAGTCGATTAAATATATTCAAAAATTACCTTTACAAATTATGATGTTTCAATTAACAGAACTTTTATTACTATAATAAATACACTTGTAATCAGTCACAGGCAGAGACAACAATTCACAGGTAAAAATATAAATTAAAACAATGTCTCATGTTTACCATGATGTTTACCCTAACCAAACAATTCAAACATAAACAAAAGTAAAGTTGTCACGCAGTGACACCAACCAAACAAATGAAAATATCCTAGAAATCACTAAAAAAATGGCGCAAATTTTGAATTTTCGCTTAGTGACGTCACATAGATATCGCCCACAATAGAAAAATAATAATGTATGGACTTAAATGAACCCAATATTAAAATTCCAGAAATACGTATCTCTTCTTTTTCCAACTACTTTCCATTGCCGATGTAAACAAAAAATAGGAAAACACCCCATTCCTTAGCATTCTTGCAATAGGGTATCTAGAAGGCGTGCAAATGTCATAGTCACGTCAATTGTTTTTATTCAGTAATTGTGAAAATGACAGAGCAGGCTGTTCATGTTTCCGTTGCGCAACGCATAATAGTTAAATTTCTTGTGAATGAGGGCGCTAAACCATTTTGCAAAGACTTTAAGCAAAATATGAGGAATCCACCTTACACCTTATCAAAAACTTAGATGTTTGGATAGCGTAAGAAGTTTAAAAGGAGGGCCCTAGAACGGCCGAAAATTTGGCGCAAGCAAAACGTCCAAAAACTTCGACAACACAAACCAACATTTGACCTGATAAACTACCTTATTCTTGCCAATTTGATGTATTTTTGATGTAAAAGGTGATGTATTTTTAAATTCTTTACTCACTTGCGACGAAACTTGGGTTCACCATATTTTACGCCAGAGAATCAAAAAGATCAAGTCTAGATAGTGACGCCACGCAAACTCCCCCAAGACCGAAAAAAGCGAAGATTGTGCCTTCAGCCGGTAAAGTAATGGACACCGTGTTTTGGGACAGTGAGGGTGTTCTCTTGACCGATTTTTTGACAGAACGACGTACCATTAATGCCTTTTATTCTGACTTGCTTAAAAAGGAGAAACCGCTCAATCAGGAATGTCAATCCACCGCATAATAACGCCCGACCTCATACTGCCCGATTGACTACAAATGTCCTCGAAATGCATTGGAAGGGTCTTCTACATCCACTTTATAGTCCAGATTTATCACCATGTGATTTCCATTTCTTTGAACCGATGAAAGAGGCATTGGGTGGCTCAAAATTTCAAGACGATGATGATGTAACCGAGTTTCTGCGTGAGTGGCTTTACGTCCAACCAAAACTCCCACTACGATGACAAAAGTGCATAGACTTAGAGGGTAAATACATGAAAAATCATATATTTATGCAGTTAAATAAAAAGTTTTTATTAATCGAGAAATAAACTACAACAACTTTTAGGCAATCCAAAAGACAAAATAGAAACTAACGAAAAGTCGGGGATTTACCAAATTAGCTGTAAAGACTAATTAAAAGTATGTTGGACAAACGAGAAGGTCAATTCAAACTAGATTCAAGAAACATATGGCTTATCTCAAATATAATAGAACAGATAAGTCTAGTGTCGCCCAACATACGTTTGAGAACACATAAAATAGATAGTAGCAATTTGAGACTACTTAGGAATGTGACAAATTCCAGACAGCTGGATGCTTTTGAGAGTTTGGGAATTGCTAAATGTAAAAATAGTATGAATGGTGACAGAGGGCCAATTCCATATATCCCGCTTTATTGGTTAGTAAGTCACGGTTCACTGGGCAGTCCCGATGGTTTACTGAGCAGTCGTGATGGTTCACTGAACCGTAGAAATAGTTTAGGTATAAATAGGATACAATGTTAACAGGTTTAGTTTTAATCATCTCCAGATGATGCCAACTTGGTTGACAAAACACGAGTCGAGTGCAGTATAGTGTTTTGGTGTTATGTGGAAAACTACGTCAGTATTAGCTTCAGACCAAAGGATCCAATCCCCATTAAGATAAAAAGCCAAATTCCAGTTTTGACACTCTCTCTTAATATTTACTAATATATACTTAATACTTATTATATATTTACTTTATATATGAGTGGGACTTGCGATTTTGTTTGAACCTGTGACTTGATTTTCTCATTTATATATATTGTACAAGATGTCTTGAAAGAGATTGAATGTTTAAAAAGTAAATTCACCTTTATTAAAACAATTTTTTTAGTGCTGTATGACACATAACGAAACTGAAAATAACCTATAAATAATTTTCAGTGTTCAATTATGGTTGAGTAATTAAACAAAAGATGAAACAAAAAATGAAAAAATCCCGATCTAGAAAAACTGTAGAAATAAGCACGAAGCCATGAATAAAAAAATGCGCACGTAGTACCTACACAAACCGTGTTACGCACGTGAACTCTTCCGAAAAACGGGAAACAACCCGGTCTACGAGAGTACAAGTCAGCGCCTCCGCGATTATCTCACTGAACTATATCTAATAACTATATAGTTCAGTGGATTATCTTGGTTAACGGAGTTAAACGGAGTAAATCTAGAAGGCGGTGGTACAACTATAGCTAAGTTCGGTTTTGTCCTCACGGAGGCGAGTGCCGACAATTCAGATTTCAATCACGTGACTTTAGAGTATATCGAGCAGTCAGGTTCTACCGAACGCTGTACGATTTAATTTCTTTGGTTGTTGTTTGTGATTTAACCTAATTTACATTTTGGAAAATATTCGAAATGATACAATACAATATACAATATATTATTTCTAAAATCGTTTATGTGGCTCAAGAAATCTTATTTGAAGACGATAGCTGCGTGACGAAGCTGAGATACTGGATTTTCTACATACTCATTGGATGACAATTCTGTTTCCAACTCAGTATGGCTGGTCTCCCCACTTTGTGTTACAAGGTTCTTTTTATATAAATCATAATATTTGTTGCAAATATCTTCCAAAAATTGTTCATCTTAAATAAAATACATAGGTATTTCTTATCTCAAAATAAGTAAAATATTACATTCAACTATAATGTAACAAGAAGTTTTAATGCAATAAATTTACTAAAAACATAATTCATATTCATTCTATTTAATAAAGTACCTAAAAGACTCGTAAGTAATTTGGATTAATATGAAATGTTTCTTAGGTCAACGTACATATGTACGTTGCTCAGGTTATGTTTCATAAATATCTGAGTCCTCGATCTAAAAACTTCGATGAAATAGAGGGTCCTCTAAACCCTCTGAAAGGTAATAAAAGAACGCTCTTCAGATTTCTCAGACCGCTGAAAGTCAATAAACGAACGCAGTCATAGACGTCCGAGGCATTTGATGACATAGCCGAACTCGCCTTTTAATAATAGTACCTACAACAATAATTTTGGATGTGAGTGGAGTGTATAAAAGCTTTCTATACGCCCTTCAAGATTCATATAATAAAATTATAATGTTCTTCAATGATAATCGCAAATATAAGTAACATTTATATAGTATTTTTTTATAGATGAAGAAGTTTTGAGAATTAACTGTGACAACAATGCAGTGCAAAGTTTGTTGATGTTTGCCGGTCAAAATGCACTATGTATTCATTTTTTTATATTGGCGATTCAAATTACGGATGAGGGCGCTGCAAATTGTAAACAAATATGGAGGAAGACCAGTAAAAATTTTACATTTCGTATGATTTCGTATCATATCATCTAACAATTTAGCATTCAACTGCCATAAATATAATGACTTCATGTGCTGGTTAGGGTGCAATAAAGAATAAAAAGAGTGGTAAAAGTAGTCAAACGTCCCATAAGTGCTTCATTGCTAATTATCTGAATTTTTTGGGTTGAAATAGGTGGCTTAGTTTTTGTTTGCTTACTTTTGGGCTAAAATAAGTGTGATAAACTGTATGGTGGTACCATATTAGTGCTTGTTTTTTTTGTTAAATAATGTTTAAATTAAAATATATTCTGTTTTTATAAGACTAATAATCGAAAAGTATACACAAACTACAACAAAGTGGTTATGTTGTGTAAATAAACGTGTTCCCTGTTAATAAATTATTACATGCCTTTTGGAGAAATGAGTGAGAAACAGTTTCTTATACTAGGGCCAAACTTTTACCTATTTTCTATCTTAAACACACTATCGACACATTTTGTGGAATGACACCCGTAAACACGGCGGTTTGTGTTGTGCTGATTTCTTTTGAATGTCATTTGAAAATGTAAAAATAAAGATGTACAAATACTAACCACGTCGTTTTTAACTTTGTAATACCAAAAAATCACAAGTACTACTAAATTATTACGTTAAACAAACCCAAATACGTGTTATTTATCATTATATCAGCAATAAGCCTCCAAAAATTACTTTTTAATTAGGTTCAAATATTTTCATGCAGAGGGCGCATTCATTTTTGGAATCGCCAATCGCCTATACATTATTTCATATATCTGCAAGCGTTGAGTGACCAAGTCATACAAAACTTGGTCACTTAACCCTGCAAGGCAATTTAGATTTGGAGCCAAATCGCATAAATAAAATCATCAAATAAAAAACAATAAATCACTGTGCCAGATTTTTTGATCGATACCATATATGTACAACTATATGTCTGTTACACCATATCAATCCTAACTAAAATAAATTCAATTTATTACATCACTACAAATAAACACTAACAATAATTTTTTTATGCAATCTTTACACCGAATTAATTTTGGTGGACAAATAAATTTAATAATAGAACAATCTCGTTATTTTAATTAAATTTTTGAACGTGTCCCAACAACTACCTATATTATCTACCAATCGCAATAGCAGATTTATAAAAAACAATTTAAATTACAAATTTTGCATAACAATTTCATGTATGCAGTGTATTTACATGAACGAATTTTGAATACGAAAGTAGCCGTATAAAAGAGATATAAAATTAATAATTGATAAAGCTAAACTCACCAAACTACATGTGAAGAGCCAAAATAAATAAACCACCACTGGATTCATGGCTATAGGAGGCGCGAATCAAAGCCTACCGGGATTATTTATGCATATGGAAAATAAATATTCGCAGCTAAACCGTCATCTAAATTCACATCAGGTTTTATAGTCGAAAATATTGCGGTGCCCTCATGAGAATTAGTATATAAGCAGGGAGATAATTTTTGAATACATTTAGTTGAACTTTCATTTGTTTTGAAATAGCTATTAATAATATCAAGTCATAAACAAAAGGGTACAGTGAAAAGATGTAGGTACTTAATAATAATAAATTACTATTCATTTCATATTTTGTAGATAAAAATGTAGATGCCAACATGGGTGGCGAAATATAACGTTTATATTCAACACACCCCGTATAACATATAACGATGAGCTCAAAAACAAATTATCTTTTTGAAAACCCGCTTGAACTCTGACCTTTATTGTAGTATCGTTGAGTGAGAAGTATTTCTTGATTGAAAGCCGAAACACAAGAAAAAATAAATGACCAGAAGCATATCTCTCTATTAGGCGCTCTATTCCTTCTCGTAACCTCCATGTTCGGTTAACATGAGTCCTGAGATTCTATCCTAAAACGACCAGTGCTGTAACGTGTCCAGTTACATGCCCAGGCGGCTTTACATGCCTTGATTTCCTACAGGATCACCTCCAGGGCGGTCCTAGACTGTATTAATGATCTGGCCCAATTGGGACAGAACAACCAGGTAAAATTGACCTGAGTACCGGGTCATCACAACATAACAGTAAATGAGGAGGCCGATGCACTGGCTAAGAGAGGCTCAAGTATACAGTTTACCGGGTCCGAACCAGTCTTCGGGCTTCCCCCTAGTTATGCAACAAGGTCCATTGAAAACTGGATCAAGAAAAGATCAGAGGAAGGATGGTCGAACGGGACTGGGCTGCGACAAGCCAGGCTCTTAATTGAAGGGCCTTGGTCGAACGCAATTCGATCAATACTTACGCTAAGTCGTAACAGCATAAGGATTGTCACAGGACTGCTGACAGGTCACGGACATCTCAACAAGCACCTTAAAACTATCGGCCTTAGTGAAACAAGAAGGTGCAGGTTTTGCGGACACGATGACGAGGACTCCATTCACATCCCCAGTCGCTGTGCCTGCCTCATGGTCAAGAGACACAAACATCTGGGTGCAGCATTTCTCCTGCCCGAGGACATTAGAGAGCTTCCCCTGGAACGGGTGTTGGCCTATGCGCATAGCACGGGTCTCTTCCAATAGCTCTCGACTTGCGGCAGGCACAATGGGTCGAAAGACCTGAGTGCTGCGGGAAACCGCGCCACCTTCCAATAACAACGTGTCCAGTGCATAGAAATTATAAAAAATATAGAATGCTAATATCCATTATATGGCACATCCAAAAATAGCCACTCTATGCAGAACACGAGAAAACGTAACTTTAGGGAATTTTCTGAGAATTTTTACACCACCACACCATGGGATACAACCCTGTAAGTATTGGCAGTGCTTAATCCAGTTAAGTGTTAAGTTAGTAACCTTTGACATTTGTCAGCTGTCAGCCTGTGTTAATTGTTCTTCTTCTTATTTATTTTATGGCGTCCACCTTATTTGTATATTTGTTGTTCTTACCGTTTTTTTTTTTCTTATAAATATTACTTTACCAAAGCTACCTATAAGTACAGAAAACCAAAGTTGCTAGAGCACAGTTGTGGTGGCTATTCTCGGGTATAATGTATAGCATTATGATTATGCCGTGTCAAAGGATTGGTTTACATGGAAAATACTCGAACAGGTCGATTTTTATATGAAGGGGGCCACATTTTTATATTAATGACATACAGTCTCCCAAAAAGGAGAGGTTTATAACTTATATTTTCTAAATAGGACTCTCTGTGTATTTTTGCAGATTTGGACATAACTTCCTCTCACGAATAAATTGATATAGGGTTTAATGGATTAAACTATTAATAGTGAGGTAAATATGACCATAAATGTTTACCATAGGAGCAATGTGTTGGAAAAACTCTTTGTAGTGTTTGTAACCTAACAAAGAATCTATATACTCTCTTTCTAACTCATAAATGCTTTTGGAATACTGTTATGTTTATCTCTGTCACTATATATTACCCCTAGATCCATCAAACCCTATATAATGTATACATGGGAGGACGTTCTATCCAAATCTGTAAATATACAAAGGTGTTCTTAAAAAATACAAGTTGTGGTAAACATCTCTTTTTGGGCACCTTGTATAAATGCCAATAATATAAAAATGTATTTCCCTTCAAATAAAAATCGACCTGCCCAATTTTTTCCACGGAAATCAATCCTTTGATAAATAATCGATGAAACTTTTCGTTCACACCCTGTATATCAATTTTTCCAATATTTTTTACACAATTGGCGATTCCAAAAATGAATGCGCCCTCTGCATGAAAATATTTGAACCTACTTAAAAGATAATTTTTGGAGGTTTATTGCTGATATAATGATAAATAACACGTATTTGGGTTTGTTTAACGTAATAATTCAGTGGTGCTTGTGATTTTTTGCTATTACAAAGTTAAAAATGACGTGGTTAGTATTTGTACATCTTTATTTTTACATTTTAAACTGGCATTCAAAAGAAATCAGCACAAACAAACTGCCGTGTTTATAGATGTCATTCCACAAAATATGTCAATAGCAGAAGTTCAGTGACCCTTTCACCCTTTGACCATACCCCCCTTTGACCAGATTGTCCCTTTTGACCATACTTATTTATATTTATAAATTTTAATTTGTATTTGGGTTTGATATGGTCAATAATTATTATTATGACCTATTATTATTATTATTATTATTAAGTGTTTAAGATTGAAGATAGGTAGAAGTTTGGCCCTAGTATAAGAAACTGTTTCTCACTCATTTCTCCAAAAGGCATGAAACAATTTAATACAAAAACTAGGGTACCTGTTTCAACCCAAAAAATTTATGTAATTAGCAATGAAGCACTTATAGGATAGGACGTATGACTGCTTTTACCACTCTTTTTATCCTTTATTTCACCCTAACTAGCACATGAAGTCACTATATTTATGGCAGTTGATGAAATGATGAAATACAAAACTTTTACTCGTCTTCCTCCATATTTGTTTACAATTTGTAGCGCCCTCATCGATAATCTGAATCGCCAATAGTAGTAAGAGGTGGTGTGAGAGGCTATAATTACTGATATTTGTTCCTTGTGAGAGGTATTACATGTGATCTTTTCAGACATATGAGTTTCTAATCTTGAACGAAACCTTTGCTAAGTCTTCCACAGAGACTTTATACAAATATCGTGTCCGGGAATTCCTGAACCTCTATGGCAGATATTAACAGAATGAGGCACCTGGCTAGGCATGTTTATTTTACTAACAATAAAAATTTCCACTCAATTAAATACGTAGTTTGAGTTTTCAAAACAAATAACAATATGAATAAACTCACAACTTGAAGTCTGCGCCTGTGATACGAGGAAAGGAAACCTTTTTTTGGAAGCATCATCATCGTTAGTGTTAACAGTGTTGCTGAAATATTTTTAGTTTCGCAGATGTAAGGAAAAATACAGGGTTAGGCAGAATGACGTATCCATTTTTGAACTGGATTTATTCAATAATGTAAAAAGATCTACATTCAAATCAAATCGCCATGTGTTCCCGATACATGGCAATTTATGACAGTTGCCATACTGTTTGCGAGAAGCGTCAATTTAATAGTAAAAATAGAGCGTTATCATCGTAACGATATCAACTTGAATTGCAAAATTTTGAACAACAACTTCATAACGAAGGTGTAGACTTCCGAAGACTATGGTTTCAGCAGGATAGAGCCACTTCCCATACTGCTAGGCAGCTATGGCAATTCTGCGAAGAATGTTTCCTGGTCGTGTCATTTCAAAATTTGGGGATGTCGCGTGGCCTGCACGGTCACCGGATCTGTCAGCTTGTGATTTTTTCTTATGGGTCTATCTAAAGTCAAAAGTATTCGCTAATCGACCTCGAACTTTGGAACAACTGAAGCATAATATTCGAACCGAGATTAACGCAATCCCAATTGAAATGTTGCAGCGAGTGATGCAAAATTTTTGTGCTAAACTGCAAGAGTGCCAGCAGCGAGGCGGAGGTCATTTGATTGATGTGATATTCAGAAAATAAATTGCCATGTTTACTTAAGAACATTTTGTTTCAGTTTTTGATTAAAGTTTAACCATTAATGAATACCAGTAGGTACATAGAAAATAGATACTTAATTCTCCCTAACCCGTTAATAAACTAATTTCTAAAACTTGAAAACTCTTGGTTTTCGATATTATATCTGAAAAATTATTTCTTCTTTGTTTATTTGGATAAAAAAGATAGATCAAAATACACATCCGAGTGGTTTGAGGCAGGTCAAAACATTTTGCTATTTGTAAACAGTAAACAAATTTGAATTTAGTCTTTAGATATGTCGATGAAATGAACAGGGAAGGCACTTTAACATGAAACCATAGAAAACGGACCACCACGTACGCCTGTTATTTAAAAAATCACCGACCCACCTGACTGGTAAGAAGAAAACAATGGAAAACAAAACATCCTTCCGAAAATCACCTTGCCCGCGAGACGCTCCCGCCATGTAACCATAGCAACGCCTTGGCTCGCGCCCGGCTTCCGCCGTGCAGCGGGCGACCGACCGTGCGTCCGTCAGTTGTTTTTGCACCGAGGCTCTTGTGCAGTCGGTCAAAATTCCAGTTCCCGCGACAAAAATCCACAACTACGCGCCGTCCCGTTTGGAATTTAGAGTGTTTTCCCGGAAAATATTGAAAGATTCAGGCGAGAGACTTGGCGCGACAGGTGAGTTCTGACGGGTGTTTTTTGTTTTTGTTTTGCTGCGACCCGGCTGGTTTTCGTAGGTTATGTTTTGGGGGTATTGATCCCTGCCACCCTGTTTTTGTTGTCGCTGGATCGGGGTGGTTGGATTAACGGGAGGTTGTGGCTGTTTTGTTTTTATTTTAAAGTGAGTTAGGAGGTGGAAAATAAATTTGAATATGGTTTGGGAAAGGACTGTATGACTTTCTGTTTCAATGTTTATGCTTTCTTGAGATTATTTGTGTGATGAATCCTTCAACGCAGTAAAAAGAAATTATGAATTAATTATGATTGATTACTTACAAATACCAAATTTTACATTATGGAGACTTTGCAAATAGGTACCTATATTTTTTGTATTAATTGTATTAGGTACCTATATAAAGTGTAAAAATTGAGTAATATTTACAGGACTTTTTTCTAGTGTTATTTATAATTTTTGTTTTTTGGAACTTTTTATGAAATTTTATAAACGTGACCAGTTAAGTGGAACTGATTGAAAACATCGTAAAAACCAACTCCTAAAATCACCCCTGATTAAACAAGAAGTAAGAGAATATATTTTATCAGATGGTTTAAAAAAATTTCATAAAAAAGTTCCAAAGAACATGATGTAAATTTAACATTAACAAAGCTACATGGGTGTGCCCCTTGAAAAACTACACCCTGTATAGTAGTAACTATATCTACTAATATCAGTACCTAATATCTGTTTTAAGGGTCCATTCTCTGTAGATTTGACAGGTATGAATGCGGGGTCGAATTGAGAGGATGGGTAGCCGATCGGTGAAGACTTCCACATATTTCCACTATCGAATTATTAAGATTTCAGAGGTGCACGTAAAGCCGATGTAAAAAGGCACATGGAAATAAAGTTAGCCCTCATTGCAAGAGTACCGGATTTGTCTTATAATTGCAACAAAATTTCTTTTTAGTGTTATAAATTATATATCAGTGGAAAGATCAAAAGATAAACTAGATCCCTATAGTTGCAAATTTTTGTTTAATACATTATTTTAGAGAAAATAATTTTTGAAAATACGCTATTTTAGTACAAGATTGTTTGCCTGGAATTTTAAAAATAAAAAGAAATACCAAAAATTACTACTATAGGGACTTAGATTAAAGTCTTATCTTTCAATACTTTTTTACTAAAAGTCGCTATCTTTTATAGTTTTTTTATAATTAGACACGAGACGAACGCCGATTTAGGGCTTATTTCGACCTAGTGAATGAACTCTTAAAAGTCATGTCATTATTGCATATTTAACTACCTACCTATGAATTATTATTTCCAACACACAATATCATGTTCAAAATAGCTACTAAAAATAACTTAAAGTACCTACAAATATACAGTGTGTTCCAAAATGATGGAACAAAATTCATATTTTTTTTTCTAATTGAGATTAAAAGAAAAACCGCTGAAACAGATCAATTAATATATACCTTTACAAACTGTCACTTTTCTGCAATATTTTCAATATTTTCAATTTTCGAGCGATGTTTGACGGAGTGATAACATTACCGACATTTTTGTTAAATAGGACGCTCTATTCTATTTCATAGTCACCCAATTTCTTTGTTCGTATTTTTAGCATGCCGAATCTATGTTTCGATTGGCAAGTTTAGTTATTTTAAATTTATATTTTGACTGCTTCGTCAACAAGGCCGTCCAAACAGGCCTTTAAAAATATCAACAATCAATTAAGGACACTTTATCACCTCCAATGCCGCGTTCCATTTTGTCACAAAAAAGCATTGTTCTTAAAAACAGAACGATGACATTGTTATTTCTTGGCATTCTTAAGGAAACACATATCTGAATATATCGAAACTTTTTTTTGTTGGAAGTTGTCGAATTGTAAAAATGGCGTATGTACTACGACCATAGAAATTATAAAAAATGTAAGTAGAATGCTTTTATGGAGACTGAAAATGGCCATCCTATGGAGAAAACGTAACTCTAGGAACTTTGGTTTTCTGTATCGGTAGCTCTGGTCACACTAGCATCTAGCTTCGCATTAGCCGCCAGGTGGGAAATTCAAAAATTATTTGCAATCTCTTGGAATTTTTGTCATAATATTCACCCATTCGCAATTTTTAGCTAGTAATATGCTAAATAAATACTAAGTGGCCGGTTACATTACATTATTATTAATAGTAGAATAATCCTTACCAAAATGTTGGACAAAATGAACTCTTAAAGCCGAAATTGGCACAAAATCGTTTTATTACCCAAAGGCCATTTATCTCACTATAAACTAAAACGAAACAGTTGTTCAGGGAACACAATAAAATATAAAGTATCGTAATATTTATTAAAAAAAAAACGGTAAGAACAACAAATACACAAATAAGGTGGAGGCCATAAAATAAACAAGAAGAACCATTAACACAGGCTGACAGCTGACAAACGTCAAAGGTTCTTAACTTAATACTTAATTGGGATTAAGCACTACCAATACTTACAGGGTTGTATCCCATGGTGTGATGTAAAAATTCCCAGAAAATTCCCTAATGTTACGTTTTCTTCTGTTCTGTGTAATTACATAAACTAAGAAAAAAAACTTGACTTTCGTGTGAATTTTTCCTACACTGAAAGAAATTTCAAGTAACTGTAAATAGAAATCGCATATCCCCAACAAAATATCTGCATTAAATAGGCTCCAAATAGACAGCATAGTTACTACAGCATAAACGGTTTTGTTGAATCTGCCTACTTACCATTAAAAAAACTTTTTGTTAACTTTTTCTTATTACTGTAAATCGATATTTTTTGCTGTCAGTAATGAAGGCCCATTTTATGCTTAATAAGTGTTTTTTTAGGGATAGCAGATACTTTTCTAATGCAGTATTAATATTTTGTTGCCACAAAAAAACTTTTTCTTACTACTAGTAAATTATTTTTGAGCTATTATACAGTATGTTTTAGTAATAATTATAATTACTGGTTCATTACAGTAAGTACTGGTATTTGTCTTAATAACTTCACTTTATTAGCATAGAATGATATACAGTGGTTCTAGGAAAATGACACTATTGTTATTAGAATATGTATTTTAGTATTAGTTTAGTATATAATTGTATGGTGTTAAGCTTAACACACCCACATACATAATTTATACCTATATAAAATTAATAGTTTTCCAGCAAAGTATCTACAAAACTTAACCTCCAATAGTTTTCAAAGAACAGACATTTCTTACATAGGTGGTGTCCATATTCCTATACCAATTTTCTTGTAAAGTACCATAATAACTGATGTAATGTCATGTAATGCACTGTCAAATAACTGAAGCACCTTTGTTTTATCTATGCATATCTACTTTGGTGAAGTTATAGTGTTTTAGGTAATAAATACACCCTTTTAAAATTATTTATTTATCTTTCGTAATCTATACAAGAATTAGAAAGACTAATTACTGAAGCCTCTAATACGTTCTTTGACCAAATTAAATTTACCATAAACTAACCAAATAACGTTTACTCCACGCGATACACACCCAGTCAACACAGTGAACACACGTAAAATGTGCGTAAAATGGCGTGCGGCTAGTAACCGATTAGCGAGAAATCTGTACAGTGATCTCTATTGCGACTGCGCATTACATGACTTTCAAATAATAACTTAGTTACGGTAAGTCAGGACCGACTTGTCATAAACTAAGGTAAAGTAACCCCAACTAACAAAGTCTCAAATTGGTGCACACACTTACTATAAAAGTTTATTTACTTACCTTTAGGAAATAAATGCTAGGAAAAATAATTAGAAAACGCACTATATGGGAACAGCAAAATGACTATTTAAGGTAGTAAAAGCATATTAGCAAAACGATTTTCCTTATGGTTAGTGCCTTATAATATAATGGTAATAAGAAAAAGTGCTATCATAAAGCAGATCGTCTTAGCAAAACATTTTATTTGATCCATTTCCTTCAGTGTATATTTGTTGTTCTTACCGTTTTTTTTTTTTCTTATAAATATTACTTTACCAAAGCTACCTATAAGTACAAAAAACCAAAGTTGCTAGAGCACAGTTGTGGTGGCTATTGTCGGGTATAATGTATAGCATTATGCCGTGTCAAAGGATTGGTTTACATGGAAAATACTCGAACAGGTCGATTTTTATATGAAGGGGGCCACATTTTTATATTAATGACATTTATACAGTCTCCCAAAAAGGAGAGGTTTATAACTTATATTTTCTAAATAGGACTCTCTGTGTATTTTTGCAGATTTGGACATAACTTCCTCTCACGAATAAATTGATATAGGGTTTAATGGATTAAACTATTAATAGTGAGCAAAATATGACCATAAATGTTTACCATAGGAGCAATGTGTTGGAAAAACTCTTTGTAGTGTTTGTAACCTAACAAAGAATCTATATACTCTCTTTCTAACTCATAAATGCTTTTGGAATACTGTATGTTTATCTCTGTCACTATATATTACCCCTAGATCCATCAAACCCTATATAATGTATACATGGGAGGACGTTCTATCCAAATCTGTAAATATACAAAGGTGTTCTTAAAAAATACAAGTTGTGGTAAACATCTCTTTTTGGGCACCTTGTATAAATGCCAATAATATAAAAATGTATTTCCCTTCAAATAAAAATCGACCTGCCCAATTTTTTCCACGGAAATCAATCCTTTGATAAATAATCGATGAAACTTTTCGTTCACACCCTGTATATCAATTTTTCCAATATTTTTTACACAATTGGCGATTCCAAAAATGAATGCGCCCTCTGCATGAAAATATTTGAACCTACTTAAAAGATAATTTTTGGAGGTTTATTGCTGATATAATGATAAATAACACGTATTTGGGTTTGTTTAACGTAATAATTCAGTGGTGCTTGTGATTTTTTGGTATTACAAAGTTAAAAATGACGTGGTTAGTATTTGTACATCTTTATTTTTACATTTTAAACTGGCATTCAAAAGAAATCAGCACAAACAAACTGCCGTGTTTATAGATGTCATTCCACAAAATATGTCAATAGCAGAAGTTCAGTGACCCTTTCACCCTTTGACCATACCCCCCTTTGACCAGATTGTCCCTTTTGACCATACTTATTTATATTTATAAATTTTAATTTGTATTTGGGTTTGATATGGTCAATAATTATTATTATGACCTATTATTATTATTATTATTATTATTATTATTATTAAGTGTTTAAGATTGAAGATAGGTAGAAGTTTGGCCCTAGTATAAGAAACTGTTTCTCACTCATTTCTCCAAAAGGCATGAAACAATTTAATACAAAAACTAGGGTACCTGTTTCAACCCAAAAAATTTATGTAATTAGCAATGAAGCACTTATAGGATAGGACGTATGACTGCTTTTACCACTCTTTTTATCCTTTATTTCACCCTAACTAGCACATGAAGTCACTATATTTATGGCAGTTGATGAAATGATGAAATACAAAATTTTTACTCGTCTTCCTCCATATTTGTTTACAATTTGCAGCGCCCTCATCGGTAATCTGAATCGCCAATAGTAGTAAGAGGTGGTGTGAGAGGCTATAATTACTGATATTTGTTCCTTGTGAGAGGTATTACATGTGATCTTTTCAGACATGAGTTTCTAATCTTGAACGAAACATTTGCTAAGTCTTCCACAGAGACTTTATACAAATATCGTGTCCGGGAATTCCTGAACCTCTATGGCAGATATTAACAGAATGAGGCACCTGGCTAGGCACGTTTATTTTACTAACAATAAAAATTTCCACTCAATTAAATACGTAGTTTGAGTTTTCAAAACAAATAACAATATGAATAAACTCACAACTTGAAGTCTGCGCCTGTGATACGAGGAAAGGAAACCTTTTTTTGGAAGCATCATCATCGTTAGTGTTAACAGTGTTGCTGAAATATTTTTAGTTTCGCAGATGTAAGGAAAAATACAGGGTTAGGCAGAATGACGTATCCATTTTTGGACTGGATTTATTCAATAATGTAAAAAGATCTACATTCAAATCAAATCGCCATGTGTTCCCGATACATGGCAATTTATGACAGTTGCCATACTGTTTGCGAGAAGCGTCAATTTAATAGTAAAAATAGAGCGTTATCATCGTAACGATATCAACTTGAATTGCAAAATTTTGAACAACAACTTCATAACGAAGGTGTAGACTTCCGAAGACTATGGTTTCAGCAGGATAGAGCCACTTCCCATACTGCTAGGCAGCTATGGCAATTCTGCGAAGAATGTTTCCTGGTCGTGTCATTTCAAAATTTGGGGATGTCGCGTGGCCTGCACGGTCACCGGATCTGTCAGCTTGTGATTTTTTCTTATGGGTCTATCTAAAGTCAAAAGTATTCGCTAATCGACCTCGAACTTTGGAACAACTGAAGCATAATATTCGAACCGAGATTAACGCAATCCCAATTGAAATGTTGCAGCGAGTGATGCAAAATTTTTGTGCTAAACTGCAAGAGTGCCAGCAGCGAGGCGGAGGTCATTTGATTGATGTGATATTCAGAAAATAAATTGCCATGTTTACTTAAGAACATTTTGTTTCAGTTTTTGATTAAAGTTTAACCATTAATGAATACCAGTAGGTACATAGAAAATAGATACTTAATTCTCCCTAACCCGTTAATAAACTAATTTCTAAAACTTGAAAACTCTTGGTTTTCGATATTATATCTGAAAAATTATTTCTTCTTTGTTTATTTGGATAAAAAAGATAGATCAAAATACACATCCGAGTGGTTTGAGGCAGGTCAAAACATTTTGCTATTTGTAAACAGTAAACAAATTTGAATTTAGTCTTTAGATATGTCGATGAAATGAACAGGGAAGGCACTTTAACATGAAACCATAGAAAACGGACCACCACGTACGCCTGTTATTTAAAAAATCACCGACCCACCTGACTGGTAAGAAGAAAACAATGGAAAACAAAACATCCTTCCGAAAATCACCTTGCCCGCGAGACGCTCCCGCCATGTAACCATAGCAACGCCTTGGCTCGCGCCCGGCTTCCGCCGTGCAGCGGGCGACCGACCGTGCGTCCGTCAGTTGTTTTTGCACCGAGGCTCTTGTGCAGTCGGTCAAAATTCCAGTTCCCGCGACAAAAATCCACAACTACGCGCCGTCCCGTTTGGAATTTAGAGTGTTTTCCCGGAAAATATTGAAAGATTCAGGCGAGAGACTTGGCGCGACAGGTGAGTTCTGACGGGTGTTTTTTGTTTTTGTTTTGCTGCGACCCGGCTGGTTTTCGTAGGTTATGTTTTGGGGGTATTGATCCCTGCCACCCTGTTTTTGTTGTCGCTGGATCGGGGTGGTTGGATTAACGGGAGGTTGTGGCTGTTTTGTTTTTATTTTAAAGTGAGTTAGGAGGTGGAAAATAAATTTGAATATGGTTTGGGAAAGGACTGTATGACTTTCTGTTTCAATGTTTATGCTTTCTTGAGATTATTTGTGTGATGAATCCTTCAACGCAGTAAAAAGAAATTATGAATTAATTATGATTGATTACTTACAAATACCAAATTTTACATTATGGAGACTTTGCAAATAGGTACCTATATTTTTTGTATTAATTGTATTAGGTCCTATATAAAGTGTAAAAATTGAGTAATATTTACAGGACTTTTTTCTAGTGTTATTTATAATTTTTGTTTTTTGGAACTTTTTATGAAATTTTATAAACGTGACCATTTAAATGGAACTGATTGAAAACATCGTAAAAACCAACTCCTAAAATCACCCCTGATTAAACAAGAAGTAAGAGAATATATTTTATCAGATGGTTTAAAAAAATTTTATAAAAAAGTTCCAAAGAACATGATGTAAATTTAACATTAACAAAGCTACATGGGTGTGCCCCTTGAAAAACTACACCCTGTATAGTAGTAACTATATCTACTAATATCAGTACCTAATATCTGTTTTAAGGGTCCATTCTCTGTAGATTTGACAGGTATGAATGCGGGGTCGAATTGAGAGGATGGGTAGCCGATGGGTGAAGACTTCCACATATTTCCACTATCGAATTATTAAGATTTCAGAGGTGCACGTAAAGCCGATGTAAAAAGGCACATGGAAATAAAGTTAGCCCTCATTGCAAGAGTACCGGATTTGTCTTATAATTGCAACAAAATTTCTTTTTAGTGTTATAAATTATATATCAGTGGAAAGATCAAAAGATAAACTAGATCCCTATAGTTGCAAATTTTTGTTTAATACATTATTTTAGAGAAAATAATTTTTGAAAATACGCTATTTTAGTACAAGATTGTTTGCCTGGAATTTTAAAAATAAAAAGAAATACCAAAAATTACTACTATAGGGACTTAGATTAAAGTCTTATCTTTCAATACTTTTTTACTAAAAGTCGCTATCTTTTATAGTTTTTTTATAATTAGACACGAGACGAACGCCGATTTAGGGCTTATTTCGACCTAGTGAATGGACTCTTAAAAGTCATGTCATTATTGCATATTTAACTACCTACCTATGAATTATTATTTCCAACACACAATATCATGTTCAAAATAGCTACTAAAAATAACTTAAAGTACCTACAAATATACAGTGTGTTCCAAAATGATGGAACAAAATTCATATTTTTTTTTATAATTGAGATTAAAAGAAAAACCGCTGAAACAGATCAATTAATATATACCTTTACAAACTGTCACTTTTCTGCAATATTTTCAATTTTCGAACGATGTTTGACGGAGTGATAACATTACCGACATTTTTGTTAAATAGGACGCTCTATTCTATTTCATAGTCACCCAATTTCTTTGTTCGTATTTTTAGCATGCCGAATCTATGTTTCGATTGGCAAGTTTAGTTGAATATTTTAAATTTATATTTTGACTGCTTCGTCAACAAGGCCGTCCAAACAGGCCTTTAAAAATATCAACAATCAATTAAGGACACTTTATCACCTCCAATGCCGCGTTCCATTTTGTCACAAAAAAGCATTGTTCTTAAAAACAGAACGATGACACTGTTATTTCTTGGCATTCTTAAGGAAACACATACCTGAATATATCGAAACTTTTTTTTGTTGGAAGTTGTCGAATTGTAAAAATGGCGTATGTACTACGACCATAGAAATTATAAAAAATGTAAGTAGAATGCTTTTATGGAGACTGAAAATGGCCATCCTATGGAGAAAACGTAACTCTAGGAACTTTGGTTTTCTGTATCGGTAGCTCTGGTCACACTAGCATCTAGCTTCGCATTAGCCGCCAGGTGGGAAATTCAAAAATTATTTGCAATCTCTTGGAATTTTTGTCATAATATTCACCCATTCGCAATTTTTAGCTAGTAATATGCTAAATAAATACTAAATGGCCGGTTACATTACATTATTATTAATAGTAGAATAATCCTTACCAAAATGTTGGACAAAATGAACTCTTAAAGCCGAAATTGGCACAAAATCGTTTTATTACGCAAAGGCCATTTATCTCACTATAAACTAAAACGAAACAGTTGTTCAGGGAACACAATAAAATATAAAGTATCGTAATATTTATTAAAAAAAAAAACGGTAAGAACAACAAATACACAAATAAGGTGGAGGCCATAAAATAAACAAGAAGAACCATTAACACAGGCTGACAGCTGACAAACGTCAAAGGTTCTTAACTTAATACTTAATTGGGTTTAAGTACTACCAATACTTACAGGGTTGTATCCCAGAAAATTCCCTAAAGTTGCGTTTTCTGTGTGTAATTACATAAACTAAGGAAAAAAAACTTGAGTTTCATGTGAATTTTTCCTAAACAATGCGGAAAAGTCAATTAAAAACAAAGGAGATTTCTTGCTTAAAACATAATTGCGTAATAGTTTCAATAAGTTACTGCTAGATGACGCTGCTGTCAAAAAGTAACTACATTATTTAGGGATATTTTGTGTTTAGTGCGTTACAGTAGAGAAAAGGGCATAACTATTTTAGGGACATCAAACCGTATTGGAAACTGGCCTTATTATTCTTTGGCAATTATAAATTTTATAATGGGACACATTCACTGTTTCATACAAACCTACTAAATTTGTGACGTGCAACATAAAAATCCCTAAATTGCAGTCGACCTGTACGGTTTTTTATTAAAATGTTACAATTTGTTTGGCCAATGGTATTTTCATTGCGACATCTATGTTTCGGTTGCCTAAGTTCACACTGAATACTTTTAATTCATCTTTTGAATGCTTCATCAACAAGGGCGTCTAAACGTACCCTTAAATAATACCATTACTGGCGGAGATACAAAATGTACCGTCCTTGGCACTATAGCTTTATTTTTAGCCTGCAGTTTTGTTTTTCAATGAGCGAAATCGAATTACAGATTAAACAATTCTGGTTTTTCTGGGCCACCGTATACAGTCCCTAACAATGCGTGCATATCTACGTAGGCTTAGCCCTACCTTTTCTAGAGAGGCAAGGCGAAGCAAACGAAACCGCCGCTTTCCGACAACTTCGCGACCTCCAAACACAAACCAATCGGTCGATCAGAGTCGGCGGGTACCCAGAAATGTACTTTTTCCCTTGTCTCTATTTTAGAATCTCCAAAGGCGGACATCCTTGATAGCCCGATCTCATTAGTGTGATTGTTCGTTCCCCAATTATTTCTAAGTTTAGCCTCGTTGCTGTTTTTCTTTGAAGGAGAGACGCTCGATTGTACCGGGTGGCCGAAATCAGCTGTCGTTAGAGGTAGAAGAGTTCCTCGATCGGTTTGGATGAAATTAAACGGAAATAATTCAGTATTTCTTTGGAAGGAACATCAATGTCAAGAACCCTAAACAAAGAAGGACAGATCAATTCATTTATAAAAATTTGAAGGTCATTTTCAACGGATTTTTCGTAACACGTCACTGGATCCTCTATTGCCAAATTTGAACAATTAATCTGTATAAGAGAACTAATATGCAATTTCAAAAATTGTAAAATTCAGTCGAAATATCCAGACCAATATTATTTCAGAGACTGTATATTAATGCAATAAAATGTGATTTTAAAGAACTTATATATGCGTTTTACGATATAATATATCTTACAATTTGAAGTGCGTTGTGCAAAAATCGTTGTCGATTTGACAACTGTGAAAACTTGTGTTGTGTTAATCAGTGCACAGATTACTACGATATGATACAGAAATACTTTGATATTATGACAGTAATGACATTCCAAAGACAACCGAGACATTCCACATGGCAGTGTGACATATATAGGTTGTGTTAAAAGGTTAAAGCAGTCAAATTAAAACAAAGAAGATATTTAAATTTCAATATTTTAAATCTCCCGCCAAAGGGAATCCACTGACGTCACATAAGTGAGAAACAAATGTGATTGGCTGTTACTGATTAATCAGTCCTTTCAATACAAGAACAGGTTATAGAAACTAGTTCTACTACTTGTCAGATGGCATGCATATAGCAAATAACTACGAATAGTATAGATGTCATTAAGATCATCCTCCATCTGCAACGCCTTATATTAAATAAGGACTAAAACAAATCAAGCCAAAACAGCTATTCTCCTGGCAATATGCCGCGCCGAGCGCTGAATTACAAAGCAAGATTTGCCGTATTTTGGTCTAAACACAGTTAGAATCAAAAATACAAGGATTCGGATTGCAACGAAAACTACGAGGTAATACTCAGACCACACATCGTAGGATGCCACTAATTGCAGACCGGTTTCGACCTTTTTATGGTCTCATCAGTGCAATATAAGTGAGCACACCTCTGAATGCGAAGTATATTGCACTGATGAGACCATAACAAGGACATATTTTGTATTTTTGATTCTAACTGTGTTTAGACCAAAATACGGCAAATCTTGCTTTGTAATTCAGCGCTCGGCGCGGCATATAGCCAGGAGAATAGCTGTTTTGGCTTGATTTGTTTTAGTCCTTATCATGATACAACTACACGGATATGCTCAAACTTTCGTTTGTTTGCGCATGACGTCATTCGTGAGGGAAAAAAGGTAATGCGATGCGAAAATTCTTATGGGCAGTGATATAATTATTTTCGTGTTTATCAATTGTTTTTTCCTCGTAACTGACGTCCTATGCGGATTGGCATATTGTGTAGTTGTATCATGGTCCTTATTTAATATAAGGCGTTGCAGATGGAGGATGATCTTAATGACATCTATACTATTCGTAGTTATTTGCTAAATCAGTCCTTTGTTTAGGGTTCTTCCATCAATATTACCTTCACAGACACGAGTATGTACTTAGGTAAATGATAACCAAGAAGCTAAAAAATCTGTTAAAACCTTTGTACTAACCTCCAAAATTAGAAATTTAGTATAATTTGGGGGTGGCGCAAGTAATATTAGAAGGGATTGTAAGTTTGGTCATGGTCATAGACATATAATACTAGGGTATTATTATGGTCATGGTAGTCACTAAAATTCTACCTATATGCGTTCGCGAATGTAGACATTTTCAATATGGCGACCATTTCAATATGGCGGATCGATAAATTCTAAAGTGATTTTAGTTCTAATAAAGAGTAATTGACTAAAAACTGTTTTTTAAACATAACTTTCAAAATAAGGTTTATAAGAAAGCTTCTTCAGTTTTTGATACATTTAAATTTGTCTTCTAGCTTTTATAATAAGCGAGACCTCCGTAGGAAGACTTAAATTTGCATTATAATGTATACAGAGTGAGATTTAATAGACAGTCCTTCCATAACCATTTTGTTTCTTGAGGTAGAAAAATTCTTGGACACAACAGGTTTCTTAGATAATTTTGTGTCTCTACTATATTTCCTATTTTCATTGGGACACCCTGTACATTGTAGTTAATAAAAAAATAATTAGCATTTATAGTGGGAAACATGTGGCGTATTATGTACCTATATCGAGCCGTTTCAGAGATATTTGACATTTTATACAAATTTTGACAGACGTCAAGGTTTGTAATTTGTTTTCTTATGCACGTTGTATATGAATAAGGTTTCCCGTCCCGTTTTGTTTTGTGTAAAAGTCCCTATATCTTTATCATCTCATAGGAAATCTCGAATTAGTATAAAATATAGTGATACATTATTACCTAAATTCGTAAATAATAAAGTTAGTCCATAGGCGTCCCTGTTATATCGTTTTAAAGGTGTCGATTTTTAAAACTAACTTTAAAACGGGTAAATCAGTGAGATTTTGACTATCCCCAGATTCCAAATTTCAAGTTCATAGCTCATACAGCCTGTTCACAAAATAGATACAAGTTTTTTAAACAATCTGGAATTTTCAGAGCACCTTGTCTTTATGTTTTTCATTAAGCCGTAGCCCAGGGAAATACTCGCACATTTCTGTTGCTATGTTGTTGTTGTTGGAAGGCGGCGCGGTTCCCCGCAGCACTCAGGCCTTTCGACCCATTGCGCCTATATACCGCTAGTCGAGAGCTATTGAAAGAGACCCGTGCTATGCGCATAGGCCAACATATCCGTTCCAGGGGAAGCTCTCTAAGGTCCTGGGGCAGGAGAAATGCTGCACCCAGATGTTTGTCTTTTAACTTTAAGACACGGCGACAGAGGATGTGAATGGAGTCCTCTTCAGCGTGTCCGGACAACCTGCACCTTCTAGTGTCACTAAGGCCGATAGTGTTAGGGTGCTTGTTGAGATGTCCGTGACCTGTCAACAGTCCTATGACAATCCTTATGCTGTTACGACTTTGAGCAAGTATTGATCGAGTTGCGTTCGACCAAGGCCCTTCAATTAAGAGCCCAGCCCAGTCGCAGCCCATTCTCGTTCGACCATTCTTCCTCTGATCTTTTCTTGATCCACTTTTCAATAGACCTTGTTACATAACTAGGCGGAAGCCCTAGTACTGGTTCGGGCCCTGGAAACTGTATACTTGAGCCTCTTTTAGCCAGTGCATCGGCCTCCCTCATTTCCTGTTATGTTGTGATGACCCGGTATAGTCTATATAATGACAATTAAAACTATAAAAAAAATTCCGACAAAAGAAACACCTGCACCTCGACCGCGGCCTCTTTGTTTACGCACGTGTGTCGTTTGTCGGAATTTTTTATGCAGTTTGAATTGAGATTATAAAGACTATACCCAGGCACAGAGGACACAGACCAGAGGCGAAAGCTTGCGGCGGTGTCTTTGATGTTTAATGGCCCATTTTCGATACCAGTTACGTCGACACTGAGAGAAATAATTGCTTAATTCTAACAATACCACCTTACTTAGGTACTCTGAAAGAAGTGTTTAATGATACTTGTGGTTGTGACTGATATGTTATATTACTTATATTACTAATGTCATTCAGTTTTTTGTTTTATGTATTTTTAATAAATGTTTCATGTCATTTATTGCAAATAGAAGATTTATTATTATCCATATGTGATCTTGTATTTTTTATTATTCCCAGAAAATAACCCGAATAAGTTGCAGATCATTATTAGAATTAGGAAAATTATCAAAATTTTGCTTATAAATGTACCTAGCTTTTATTAATAACTGAAGTAGTAATACAATAATTATTATTTTCCGACTGATATTTTTTACACTGGTTTTGTAAAATCAGATGCATTTTTAATAACAATCACCAGTATACAACATATTTTTAAGCAAGTTCTAACAAAAAAAGCCATAAATTTGAACACAGCGCAAACTTTACATGTAGACCAAGATACCTCCAAGCTTCGTAAGATTATTTCCTGTATTAGAATAATTTAGAGGTACATCTCGATGATAAAGCACATGGACTATTTATTTATGTCCATCTATATTAAATAATTTAATATTTAATTCATTTATTCTTATTCTGAATTTTGTTGGTGTGCACTGCAAATTTTTTGCACTTGCAACTACAATAATTTGCTACTAATATACTTATGTATTAGTATAGTCTAAACAGCAGACTTAAAGGAAACACAAATATTGGTAATGTAGCTTAGTTACATTACATAAGGTGAATTATTGTATTGATATACTTAATTTACAATAGCCCTTAAATATAATCATTAAACACTTTTTTCAGAGTATAGTAAGGTAGTATGGTTAGAATTAAGCAATTATTTCTCTTAGTGTAGACGTAACTAGTACAGAAAATGAGCCATTAAACATCACTAGCCTTCGCCTCTGGTCTGTGTCCTCTGTGACCCAGGTATTTCTGCTATAATTCACAGAGGGTCACTTGGTATCGGCACAGTATAATGCTAAAGAATTATAAGAATCAGCTTGGGACTTGGATTAGAGGATTCTGGGGAACGGTACGGAAGAATATATGAGTAATTTTTCCATATCGATATTTCTAATATTAATTTTAACAATCGATCCTTCTAAATTGCTCTAACAGGGACATGTGTGAATAAATATCATTAATTTAATTAACAGTATATCTAGTGGACTGTGTCGTGTGTCAAAAAGCAGAACCGATTTTCTCTGGCAAATATATAGAGGTGTCAGTTACTATTGATCGTTTTTTATTAGAGCGCTTTACAATATTCTGAAATTATGCAAAGCCACACGCAATTTATCTCATGAATCCAAAGTGTCTACGCGCTAAAATACATTTAATAACTCGCCCTGTATACCTACAGTGCTTGACTAAGTTATCTATCACTCAGCAGCAGCTGACGATGTCACTTAAACGAACCTGAGGTTTTAGCACAGATAAGGAATGTTAATTATTGTATTTCCTGTGAATTTCAAATGAGTCTATTTATAGTATAAACGAGTTTCTGCATCATTCGCATTATACATTGTTTATTATTATTGGTAATACATGTCCGTTGTCCAGGTATTTGAAGGTAGGCTAAACGGCATGCATGAAGGTCTCCGCCGATCTCTTCAAGCAGTTAATAATAGCATAGAAGAAAGATAATAGTTAAATAAAGTTAATTTATGCTACCTGTTTTAATTTACCATAAAACAAATTTTGTTTTACCTCGATCTCTTCCTGTAGTTCCTGTGTCAATCATCAGCATGCTTTGAGGCTTTGTTATAAATAATTTTAAGTAAATATGAAATATTATACTCTACATTGTTATTGTCCAACAAAGATCTCGAGAAGGTAAGGACACCTCTTGGGAGGAGGAAAATTTGTTATATTAATATAAGTATGGAAGATACTGTTAGTCAAATATTAAAAAACAAGGTATGATCACAGGGATAAATGTACAGGGTGTCCCAGTTTTATGCTGAAAAAAGTCGGGATCATGTAAATCCAGTAAAAACAATAGGACTTTGCTACATGAACTTATATCCAAATCTGTACCGCTTACGAGATACAGGATGTTGAAGTTGTCAAATAAATTTCATTTTTTATTTATATCTGACAGTAATGAACCAATTGTTTTCAAATTTTATTCTGTAGATGCTACTGCTACTATTAATCTTTGTTGTTGTTGTTGTTGTTGAAAGCGGCGCGGTTACCCGCAGCACTCAGGCCTTTCGATTCATTGTGCCTGCCGCTATCTGAGAGCTATTAGAAGATACCCGTGCTATGCGCATAGGCCAACACCCGTTCTAGGGGAAGCTCTCGAATGTCCTGGGGCAGGAGAAATGCTGCACCCAGATGTTTGTCTCACTATTAATCTTTACTTCCACAAAACACTTGAGCTCGATGGGAATAACCAGTGGCGTGTAACCTGCACTCTAGGGACCCTTTTTCTAAAAAAATATATGTTACGCCACTGACTAACTTTAAAATAATACGCTGTTTCGATTTCCCACCCATTTCTCTACAAAAAAGTATATCTACTTCCATTTTTTTAGAAAACACCGTTACGGAGTAAATCGATATTTTATGAAACCATGTCATGTCCTTTCCTAACATATATCCAGCAAGCAACTTACATATAAAGTCAGCTACTTACATATAAATTGCAAACAACTTAGATTTAAACTGCAAGCAAGTTACATATAAACTGCATTGTTTGTTTTTCTTTTCTTGAAGTAAAAGTTAAAGGGTGTATGAAACTCGGTATACTATTGAGCTCTCATAAAAAATATTGTGTCACTTATGGTATGTCGTCCGAAGTTCCAAGAAAAATGCCGACTTCCGTCATCAAATGTGAACTGCGCAGGATCCGTACCGGACCGAATCCTTCATTTCCGGTCTTCAAAATATCACACATCTGCTTGATCTTGTATAAGACTTTTATCTTGAGGTCAAAACTCCAAAACTCAAACTATTCAGTTTGTGTGATTTTGTTGTAACATAGTAATAGTTACTTCCACCAATAACGTAACACCCTCAGTAATTTTCTTTAGAAATGCGTCCATTACGGAATTTGAGCGAAAAATGTTAAGTAATTCTTAAATTTATATTCATCCACTAATTATATAAATATAATTCTAAAGATCTAACAATATTCTTCAAAAGTATGTTGCAATAAAGATTCAAATCATTAGCATATATTCCATATATATTAAAACGCGTCGATTCTGTCTCGCTCTAAATTCTGTCGCTGAATCCACAAAGTTTTAAAGTTATCTCCTCTGAGGGGGAATCGCGGAGCGATCCCCGCCGACCTTTCTCCAATGCGTAGGGGTATTTTCGTCCCGTTTCCTACGCGTTTTCTCAATTTAAAGGCCTTTTCAAAAAACATCTGCAAAATTTTCCTCGATTGCCGTTCGGCGAGAGAGATACGGCTATACCACCGGCGTTTGTCGTCGCGCCTAATGGCCCCGTCGCGCCTGCCGAAATCCCAACTTTTCGCGGGACTCCCTAGACCCTTTTTCTAATTTTACGACTTCGAGAACCGATTTACGCGAAAGTTCCGTCCTTTACGTCGAGTCCTGATACGTCTACTTCATCTTCGAAAATCTCGAGTCCCGTCCGTCTCAACTTCTTTCTCATTTTATCTGCCGATGTGAGATTGCACTAACGAGACAAGCACCTCCCACGAAAACTGTCAAATTAATTAATCTTCAGATAGGTTATTTTTCTATGAGAAATATTGCTAACGGAATCAATAGTACTGACTGCCAAACACTTCTGATTACCAAAATACTGAAGCGAAATGCTTTTCCAATTAGAAAATCGGTAAAACATGATTATTTTTTCAGGTTGACACGTATAGTTTACGTACTTAAACATCTCACGGTAAACTTTTGACAACAGGCGCCGCGGTAGCGCAATGGGAAAGTCGTAGAATTCAAAACGTGATAATGCTGATTTCGCGAGTTCGAGTCACGCTGGAAGCAAGTTTTTTTTTACTTTTTAATTCCAATTATTTATTAGTATTAGTGTTTAGTTATTCTGTTTCACTATCCGTAGCTTTTATTCTTTCTGCACGTAAAGTTTGGAATTAATTCGTTCACTTTGGCTGTCTGTTAAATTCATCATTTTAGCTTAGAAAAGTAAATACCTATCCACAATGTTTTTGGTCCCATTGATAAAATTCATAATAATGTTTGCTGAAAAATAAATTCTACTTTCAGCACTTGAAAAATTAACATGTTTTACCATCAAGAATAGAGTACCCTTACAATTCATCAAAACATTCAGAAAAATCGTTTAGTATAATTACATCATCAGTCCAGATACAAAATTTCTTTAATATGTATTTTCTTTAAATAATATTATTCTAGATGCTTTTGTCATCCGAAGGGTGACCCCAGGCCGCAGGTCTGGACCCCCCGGTAAGGCTAGAAATGGGAACGAAAATCGCGGAAGCGATTTTCTCCCATTTCTAGTACTTAAATAGTTAATATAAGATCTCTGACCATGCCATTCACGTATACAGTCAGAGACTTATACTGTAGATGTATAAGTCTGTATGTATGTAAAAAAATGATATAACAGTAATCGATATTACTGGTTTTTATTTGGAAATTACTGAACCAAATGTTCTCAAAATTGAGGGATGTTTTGAGCATAAAAATAGCTTCAAAATGAGTTATTACTCGACCTCCATTTCCATTTAAAAAAATGTTGCTCCCCAGCTGTCACTTTGACGTTCAGAGCTGTCATTGATGTGTCAAAAAATGCAGAATTTAGTCATATATTATCGTTCCAAATTTCATCACAATCTACCCAGTGGTTCAAAAATTAGAGGGAGGGGACGGACTTTATGTCCTCACTGTATACAATAAATCCAATAACGGCAGACAACAGATCGAACATTGCGTGGTTTTGACAGCGAATTTATCCAACAAATTTGACAAATGAACATTCTATGAGTACTTGGCAATTCCCTGCATCCTGTCATCCTAATGAACGTGCCCATCCTACTGACGCCACAAGGGGTGCGTATAAGTTTGGCGCCACTATCCGCCCGTAAACGAATCCGATAAATGGAACGCAATTCCTTGCTCCAATAAATCAACGTCGACCAGGGCTCTAGAGGACGATCGTCGTCGAGGCTTCTGCGACCGCACATGCAAAACAATCGAGCGTCAATCTGTCAACGGCAGCAGCGTTCAAATTACGGCGCACGGTTTCGCGGCAGGAACATGTGACCTCATTTCCCGTGTCAATGATGGTGATTTATTGTTTTTTCGGACGTCGTTCGAGGTCGGGAGTCCCCAATCTACGCAAGGGACTGGAAAAAGTTTATACACGCAATTCAAGATTAGCGCCACGACGTCTAGCGGCAAATTAGTGAACTATAGCTGTCAGTTGTTTTAAGGTAACTGTCATTTTATCAATAGGGAGTTTTTGAACCCCTTAAAATTTACGTTATCGTTATGGTTATCGTTATTCTGCGCATGCGCAGTGTCGAAAATAGTATTATTTTCGGCACTGCGCATGCTCAGAATAACCATAACCATAACAATAACGTAAATTTTAAGGGGTTCAAAAACTCCCTATTAAGGAGATTTTGAATCCTTTAAGTTTGTTTTACCTTATTGTTATCGTAAATGGACAAAACTATAAAACTATAACCTTTTTCATGAAAGAAAGTTATGTTTTTGAGCAGTTTAAATATTCAGAAGACCTAAATCAAAATTATTAACGTACTTGGTCATTTCATTATGAATTTAAGATATTTCTGTACCTAAAAAGTTAATGCAATGAGTTTTTTGACTAAACTTCCGTTCCTCAAGGCGAGCGATAGAAAACAGCGTTGCTATGTTCGCTAAAATAAGCACCGTGGGATCCCTCATTTTTAGAGGCACCCTGATATATTCCGCTACTATTAAATTTCTCTTCTAAACAAGCAAACTAGAAAGCCAGCTTTTAACGATGCCGATATGTCGTTTATTTTTTCGCCGCAAAGGCGCAGTCGGTATCAAATCCGGCCAGCGGCGACTACGACGTAGTTTAATTTAGTGTTATGATGTGCGCTGAACGGCGGTAAAGTTTTTATTTTTACGAGCTTGTGCAACAATACGGAAAGTAATGGGCAACAGCTGTTTTCAACCGTAAATAAAAAGCACGATGCGGGTATATCGATTTTCGATCGAATGTAACCAAGATAGGAGAGGCAGTGGCGGCTCGTGGACTGCTTCGATGTGGCGAGATGCAGGGAGATTTTACTTGAGACTACCCAGCACTGTATTTGTGTCCTTTTAACAAGCTTTAGTTTAAAATCATATGCATGCAATCTTGTCGACGTAACAGTCGAATGATTAATTAAACGTATTCCGTCTGAACTTGGGCAACCGAAACATAGGTGTCGCATTGGAAATACAATCACCCTAACAAATTGTAACATTTTAATCAAAAACCGTACTGGTCGATTGCAATTTAGGGATTGTATACATTATACAGTGGTTTTTTGGGGCAAACTTTAGAAGTTTGCTTTGCTACTACACTTTGAATATTTAATTTGTATGCTTCTGGTTTTTTCCTTTTTGTTATTTTACAGGTGGTGTAATCCCAAAAGAAACAAACTATGAATAGTTATTTTTATGGTGCACATTACAAATTTAGTAGCCTTATATGAAACAGTCAATGTGTCTCATTATTAAATTTATAATTACCAAAGAATAATTAAGTCAATTTCCAATACGCTTTTACTATCCTTAAAATAGTTAATAATTTACAGTAACATACACAAAATATCCCTAAATATGTTAGTTACTTTTACTTTTCTTACCAGTACTGTTAGTACTGGCAAGAACTACCAAGATTAATTCATTCGAAGGTAAAACCTTTCAAAAACAAGAACTAAAAAACTTTTAGAGTTAAGCAGGTTGCACCTACGAACTTTAATAATTGGCCTAGGTATATACTGGTCACTGCCGTTTAAAATATCATCTGTGAAAATTCGGCCTAGCAGAAGATGCTGAGTGCCGCTTGTGCTTAGAAGATGATGAAACGGCAGAACACATATTGTGCACCTGCCCCGCTGAGGAAAGGATCAGATAGGTACCTACTCATTATTTGGCAAAGGACAACTTCTGCCACAGGATCTGAATAAGTTCTCACCCAATAAGGTGATCAGCTACATTAAGAAGCTGGACCTGTTGGGTGAAATATAAGTAGGTGTGAGCCACAATAGACCACATGGTCGCGGTGGAGGGTCTGGTTTTCGGCCCACTGACTTTTGCACCTAACCAACAACCTAACCTAGTTACTTTTTGACAGCAGTGTCATCTAGCAGTAAATTACTAAAACTATTACGCAATTATGTCCAAACCAAGGAACCTCGTTGTTTCTTAGGTAATTGACTTTTTCCTCGTATTGTTTAGGAAAAATTCACATGTAAGTCAATTACTTTTCTTAGTTTATGTAATTTAAACAATTTGCTGTGAAGGGACATTATTTTTATATAAATTTTCATTGAATTGCGTAAAATTGTGTAAAATGTGGTGCGTGTTGAAAGAACTGGTCGTAGCAAGTCAGTTTGGAAAATATTGTTCGACAACTTACGATAAAGAAGAAGTATCGGCGTGAACTTCAGCAATGAGCTAAGATGGCCGTCTTCTAAGGGTGATTCAAGGTGGATGGAGTATTAGAAGTATAGGGTGCGGCAGCATAACATAACAATGTAGTAGCATGCCTAAAGTTTTGTTTTACATAGTTTAGAAGATCAAATCAGATAGGTGACGTCCCCCATTCTCCATACACTGAGTAAACCTATTTCTGGCTATTGTCATGACTCTTGCCAGCATAGCAGGCGTTATGTTGGCAATTTCTTCCCGGATGTTGGTCTTCAAATCTTGTAGGGTCCTTGGACGGTTCACATAAACACGGAATTTCAAAAAATCCCATAAAAAAATCAAAAGTGGCCAAATCGGGAGAGCGGGCCGGCTACTCCAAATCGCCCCTAATTGAGATGAGGCGCTCTGGGAAGTGATCCCTCAAAACAGCCGTCGATGCTCTTGAAGTGTGTGTCGTTGCACCGTCTTGTTGGAACCAAATGTCCCCTAAGTACAACTCATCTAGCCGTGGAGAAAAAATTCTATATCATGTTTACATACCGGTCCGAATTCACTGTCACTGCGACATCATTTTCCTCAAAGAACCAGGGACCAATAATTCCAGCTGAGGAAATTGCACACCACACTGTGACTTTAGGTGAATGCAAAGGCCTTTGATGCAATTCTCGAGGATTGGTGGCAGCCAAGTAGCGCATTTTTTGTTTGTTGACGGATCCACACAAATGAAAATGGGCTTCATCACTAAAAAAACAATAGCGTCCTCAGGAACGACTTCGAGAAGAACCTGACACGCGTTCATCCGAGAATTGAAGTCACGTGCAGAAAGTTCCTGCACAATCGCCATCTTGTAAGGATGGAATTGAAGATCATAATGAAGAATTCTCTTCACAGATCGATCGGAAAGTCCAAGGGTAGACGCATGTTTGCGCGCAGAACGCCGTGATGATCGTAAGATTGAAACTCTCACTGCCTCAATGTTTTCAGGTGATCTAATGGAGCGAGGGACTTCAGTTCTTCGTCTTGTCGCACTTGCAGTTTGTCTGAAGGTAGTGACCCACGTAACATTTGATTTCCGGTCCGGGACAGGAGCTAACGGGGCTAAATTAAAGCGATTCCGAAAGGCGCGCTGGGTTGCGATCACAGAACATCCGTTCGAAAAGTAGGCCTCAACAGCAAAAGCACGCTCCTCGCTGTTCCAACGCATGATGACGGCTGAGCTGTGTCGGGACAAAACTTTATAGTCCCGCCTCTCAAACGAGACCACTAGCGCTCCGCTACGACATCAACCGACTGAATGGCGCACATTTTAAAAAAGGAAGTTATGCTGCCGCACCCTGTATATAAAGAACGGGGCAACCAATCGTTTTGAAAATTTGGTTACCAAGGTTGCTCTATCAGTCTAAAATTTTTCGAGAGTGCGGGGTTGTCAATTGTACGTAAAACTGACAACATCTTCGTTAATTTAAACGGAATACCTTGCATATTTTTTTAATTTTGGCTTTTATAAATCGTATTGCCTCTCTACCACAAAATAATCAGAAGTTAAACTTTGGAGTACAGTTAGGCAAGGACTGGGGGTCTCTCATCATTTAGTCAAAGATTTGAAGTAATATACAGGGTAGACTAGAAATAAGTTTTTTAAACGACTCATAAAAGTTATCAAACGCCAATTTTTTAAATAGAATGCCCTATATATTATTGCCGATACAGAAAGCTGACATATTCCATTGTTTTCGATTTAGAAGCTTTTATTTATAAATTTGCTCCAGAAATATATATAGGCCTTGTCCCCTTATGCCAGGTAGGCCATAAACATTTTTGTAAATGTCATTTATTCACTTACGCTTCTTGCTTATTTTTATTTTTCCATAGTAAGTAATCGTGAGTTGACACCCTAATGGCAGAGAATAATAATTATACAAATACAGTTTTAACATAAGACCTAAAGACCATATATTCTATGCCATATCTTTTATAGTTATGGCACAGATTATTTATGGTCCCATCCAAATTAGCTCACCCTGTAAATTAAAAAACGGACGCTGAATCGTTTTTATCACGTTTTACTTCGTTATTAAAATTTCAGTCAGCTCAAATAAACGATATACCAAAAATAACAAGCAGATACGGTTAGATCTGGGTAAAGTACGAAACCTATTAAGAAAATAATTTCCATAAAATTTACATAGAAATAATTATTGTTTACCAAACGCGACGCCGTAAATATCCGTTTTGTGGCAGCTAAGAATAATTTCGCTAATAGTTCTGTTTTTCCTTTGACGTTCCCTAAATAGTAGAATTAATAATTTGACAATCCATAAACCGTTCTCCTTTTACAGTCTTGCTTTTGTTAAGGTATTTTATTGCCAATAACTCAACCGCAAAAATAAATAAATAACCAGAAGAATATTTTGCAGGAGCCACCTTATTTGATGTGGTTAACGATGGATCCGTGACCTCGGTTCCAAAAGGGAGACGTATTCTCGAGGATATTTTATTGCTTTTCCATAAGCCTACCAAATTAATTTATATTTTTAATATCTATCGTCACGGACCGTCACTGAACCGTAGCAATAGTTTAGGTGTAAATAGGACACAGTGTCAGAATAGGTTTAGTTTTAATCATCTCCAGATGATGCCAACTTGGTTGGCGAAACGGGCGTCGAGTACAGTATAGTGTTTTGAGGAAAACTACGTCAGTGTTATCTTCACACCAAAGGTTCCAACCCCCTTAAAAAAAAGCTGATACGTTTATCTATTTACAGAATATGAATTTCAATTTAAAAACACTGTACGCGATTCATTTTAAGATCGTAGCGCTACAGCGGCTGTAACCGGTAGTAACCTACGGGCCATTGAAATTTGAAATTGTATTCATTTAAATTAAAACAGGTAAAAAGCTTTTAAAACCATTTTTAAAAGGGGTAAGTAGTTATATAAAGTTAAAATTCATTGCAAAATAGATTTTGTTAAGCTCTTTTTTACTTGAAACACCTTGGAAAATTCGTATGTTTTAGGTTAAATAAGTGTCAACCGAAAGTCACTAAAACCAAGGATTGTTAACTGTTTACAGGATTGCTCGATCCCTATACTACAATGTAATCCATAATAGTGACGTCATCAAAGATCCAAAGATCTCGACCTTGTAGAAATAGGTACACTTCATACTGTTATTACAAACTTTAATAAATAATAATATTAAGAATCATTCAAATACGAAAATTCTCATGCAAATGTGAAATATAACAAACACAAAATAGGTATATTTTGACAATTCGATTACATATATCTTTGATGACGTCACAAAGGCGGATGACAAAATTGAGCGATCGAGCAATCCTGTAAACAGTTAACAATCCTTGACTAAAACAAAGTATTTATTTTTCTTTTAGTAAATAATCTTAACACTCTAACATGAGATTAAGCATTTTAGAGGTGGCTTTTTTGTAGGGATAGCAATAGATTTCAATATATTTCGAGCGTTCTGTCTGAAAATTAAACTTATTAGGCATTACGGCATACATACCTTTATGGAAATAGTCATTCTCAGAGGAAGGTAGAGAGTACACTCATATATTCTGCGTTCTTTAGCTTCTTTATCCATACTTGTCTCCTGTAACTCTTTAATGCCCAACTTATAGTTTCCATGAAAGCTCTAGATTTTCCCTCTTTTAGAAAAGTATGAAACTGAGCTCGGGGTTTTTCTTTGTCCAGGAGGAACAATGAGGCTCACAACAATAATGATTCATATCTAATCAGAGCAATTAAGCAAATATAACAACGGAAATTTCAAAATTCGCAATAGAAATACATACGCAAAACTGAACAAATGGCCCATGTGTTAGTTGTGCGTGCCGCCAGTAGGTGGCGTATTACTTAGCAAAAATCGCGAATACCTACATTGAACTTTATTATTAAACACTTTAATCTAATGATTCATTTCCGAGTATGGCGCAGTTCTGGTGTTTTAGTATTTTATCGTCTGGCAACACTGCCACTGGGGTACTAAAGTACATTTCATAGCCTAAGACTAATTAAAGAGTAAGAGGAACCAACATAAACAAAACAAAGTTTTCCGTTATCGTCTCATTTAGCCGCAATTAGGAAAAGGGTGATTTGAGAGACAATGGAGAAGCTTCTCTCCCTGCAAAGGCACTCGATCGAAAAGAACGAGACCAGAAGGAAGGTAGGGCAAAGTGTAATGGGGGAATATTTGAAACGAGCTTATGTTGGGGTTCGAGGTAATGTAAAAGCCAATGGCAATATCTTTTGTGAACACTTCACTGGATATAAATTTGCAAAACTCCACTCTGGATTATTATTTTTACGGGATATATTTGTAAGCGCACCCAGTTGCACTGATTCAGACTTTTATTGGCAAACCATGCGTGTTAAAATTTACATTTCTACCTCACCGGTTCCATAAAATTATTCGAACCCAGTTACTAATAATGCCATGTTCCCACAATGGATATTACAGATATTTAGCATCCTAGAACTGGTTATCTGGTGTAGATAGACTACCATTATCTAAACTTTGTATGAAACAAAATTGCTTTCGATTCAATGGTAATTTCTTCGAACAACATGAGGATGCAGCAATGGGTAACTCTTCACCATTCATTGCCAATCTCTTCATGAACAGATTCGAAACGGAGGCAAAAGAAGAATTCGAGTATTTCCCCCCCATAGTTTGGTTCAGATATGTGGATGATATTTTTGCAGTGATACAAAAGTCACTGTTATTAACAACTTTGTTTCTAAATTGAATAGTCGTTTCGCGTCAGTTAAATTTACATATGAAATTGAAAACTCTGGGCAACTACCATTCTTAGATGTATTAATAATTAGAAATAGTGAAAATAAGTTAAAATTTGACATATATGGAAAAAATACCAGCACTTTAAGATATATTCCTAAGGACTCTCGGGATATAGCTGCGAGTAATGGATTCTGTGGATTCAGATTCAGATTCAGATTATGTGGTAATGGATTCTCTGGATATTCTGTAAGTTTAATTGATAAAATAATTAGGAAACGTAAATTTAAAGAGACACTTCGAAATTTCTTGACTACCTATTCAAAATGAAAGAGAAAATCCAAAATTCTTATCTATTCCATACGATCTTCGTTTCACACGTGGTTTTAGTAAGGTTTTTAAAGATATAGGTATGTCAGTGGTTTATTCATTGCGAAATAAACTACAACAACTTTTAGGCAATCCAAAAGACAAAATAAAAACTAAGGAAAAGTCGGAGATTTACGAAATTAGCTGTAATCGAAAGATTATAATCAAAAGTATGTGGAAATTCTGTTTACTACATGTACCCTGCTATTTAGATATTTTTCTATGTATTCCTGAGCAACGATTGATGACTACCATCTGCCATGTGTTTTTAAGGCCGTTTGAGTTAGAAGATGAATGATGAATTAAGCGTATTCAGTGTGAATTTGGGCAACTAAAACATAGATGTCTCACTGAAAACCCAATTGGCCAAACAGATTGTAACATTTTAATCAATAACCGTACTGGTCGACTGCAATTTAGGCAATCCAAAAGACAAAATAAAAACTAAGGAAAAGTCGGAGATTTACGAAATTAGCTGTAATCGAAAGATTATAATCAAAAGTATGTGGAAATTCTGTTTACTACATGTACCCTGCTATTTAGATATTTTTCTATGTATTCCTGAGCAACGATTGATGACTACCATCTGCCATGTGTTTTTAAGGCCGTTTGAGTTAGAAGATGAATGATGAATTAAGCGTATTCAGTGTGAATTTGGGCAACTAAAACATAGATGTCTCACTGAAAACCCAATTGGCCAAACAGATTGTAACATTTTAATCAATAACCGTACTGGTCGACTGCAATTTAGGAATTTTTATGTTGCACGTCACAAATTTAGTAGCCTTACATGAAAGGGCCAATGTGTCCCTTTATTAAATTTATAATTGCTAAAGAATAATTAACCCAGTTTCCAATACGTTTTTACTGTCCTGAAAATAGTTAAGCCCTGTCCTTTACAGTAACGCACTAAACACAAAATATCCCTAAATATAATTTAGTTACTTTTTGACAGCAGTGCCATCTAGCAGTAACTTACTGAAACTATTACGCAATTATGTCGAACGCAAGAAATCTAGCAAGACTAATAACATTTCATCGTTTTTGTTTTAAGAACAATGCTTTTTGAACAAGAACACAGTCCTGGTTTGCCAATTATTTTAGAAGATGTAGCTAAGGGTCGCGAAAATGGCGATCACTTTGTCTCTCGTGATAACCCCTAATGGAATATCATGTAAACACATGTAAATTAAGACATTCTGTACACGGGCGAACTACGAAACGCGCATAAAAACCTCGTTCTACCACTCCTCGGATAATCGGCGCCGACCTTGGCTTTATCTATCAGGCATCTCCGCGTCTCATATACATAAAACTCTCACGCCAAAGCTCGCTCGCGAAGACGCCATTCGCGTGCTCGGAACCAAAATATGCAAAAGCCCTATTCCGTATCGCTGTTATTGGTGTTACCCTCGATCAAATATGTATAGATGAGTAATAGCCTATTTGTTCACATATAAAATGTTTGCTCATCACAATAACAAAATACATAACCTCAATGTAATGAAATTTCCTGCCACAGTAGGTACCCATAGGCATGTTTTAAGGTGCGAAATAATTAAGAAAGCTAAAAATACACAGAATATTTTATTGTAGTCAACACAAAGTATGAGACTTTAAGAGCAAGAATTTTTACTGTTAAACAAATTGGAATCTTGTCATAACGAATAGAATGTTAAGACTGACCAGACAAATGACTCTGAATCTGTGAAACACTTTGAGAAAGCAGGAAACATTTAATTTTTACAAACCTTCAACAACTTTAATATCTCGGAAAAGAAGCTATACTAATAAGCTATATAAACTATGCTTATATTTATAGGATTTGTTTTAATTTTAAGACTGTTATTATGATAAAATATTTATTTTTAACATATATTTTAGGACAGCCTAAACAGGAAGCCGTTAAAACTTGAATTTTAATTTTGTGATTAAGTTACTTTGAAATCAAATACAATCGATACTCTCTTGTGTTTGTGAAGGACTAGTGGCAGTAGTGTCACTTATAATAAACTAAAATATGTTATCTATGCCGATGGTTCGATGCTTGAAACCCAGGTCACAGTAATAGCACAAAGTAACAACATTTGTTATAAATTTATAAACTGGGAATGATCACAGAAAATATAACGCATGATTTTATTCATTACATTACATTCTATATGGCGTTGTGACACTCTGTTTACAAAAAAAAAAAACACTGTAATGTTGCAATATAATAAAAAAAACCTTTCCTGACAACAGTTTTTTTTGATTAATTTTTCCCTAAAACTAAAAAAACCACAATTTCATTAAGGCTATTTTTGGGGGAAGGTTTTAAACTGTTGTACAACATTTTGCAAACATCTAGTGCTTTTAGGTATTTACTATTAAGTTTACTTATACATATAGTTTAAAACTGATTTGACACAGACAAATCGATTGCATGACCGCAAAAAAATGTATACAATTCAAAATTTCCTTCCAAAAATCATCCTATAAAGCAAAAACGTTGACGTTAACGTTTGAATAGCCCGCCTCTCTTCTGTCGATAAAACAGAAATATGTTTTATCGACAGAAAACATTAGTTCAGAAAGAAAACCTTAGTGTCGCATCGGTAGATAATTGTCAATTATTGCCATTTCACCACAGTTTAATAGGAATTAAACTGTGATTTCACATAGTGCTAATTTTTAGCATGTAAAGGAACGAAAGGAACACTCTTTAGATTTATATTTTTGTCTATGGCAACTACCTTGAAAAATTACTTTGGTAACAAAGTTTATAAATGATAATCTAGATAACCAAATTTGCAGAAAGATACTAAGATACTATAGCCCTACCACCTCTACAAACGTCAAAGAAAAGAAACCAGTTACCCGTGAAAGACCCTGTACGTCGGAAAATTATTATAAAACCTGCCAAATAGGTATCTACAAGATGTACCCATATTTACATTAACATTTACGTTTTTTTTAATTTCTCGAAATTCCTATTTAATTTTTTACAGTAAAAGTCGATACCTACTATTGATGTTACCATGTCATAGAGTAGAAATATATAGGTACCTACTCTTTGATTATGATACCTACATTGTGTGAATTAAAATGGAAGGATGGGTTAAAAGACAAGTTAGTTGCTGCTCGGAGATACCCATCTTAGGAATTCTGTTTTAATTTGCAAACGGGATTTTACATAAAGATTTATATTTAAATATACTATTTTTAGAAACCTTATTTAAATAAGTTCGAGGTCACAAAATTCAAACTTCAATGTTGTAGAGAGAAGTGGTTTTTAAATGAAATGCTATTTATCATATCTTTTATACATCCTGTATAGAGGGTGTCAAGGAAAGTTTCCTAAAATTCACCATCTTCAAACAAAACCAAAATAAGTAGTTTGCTTCTAGATAGAATTAATTATTCCACTCCTTCCCTGAAATTGTGCAACTCAGATACAGTGTCCCTGCGTCTTATTTTGGTTTTTAGGGTAGTAATAATATTTCTCCGGAGGTTGACAACATCAGTTCATCATTTCTGGTTGTACACACAAAAGTACTTTTTGGGTTACCCTGAATTCTCATTAAAAATTGACACTTTTTACATTAATTCGTTCTATTTCTAGCTGTTTCGTGGACTCCCTATAAATAAAAAATGACAATCTCAACAACACTGAAGACTGAAATAAAATAGTTACCTATTGATTGAAATAATAAATGAAAGGCATATCTATTCATATTGACTGATATAAGAAATACAACGCCCTCAAAGGTGCCCTGCTTGTTGATAAACCCTTTTCCAATGCCGGGTAAAACTGAGGCTGACATGAAATCTGTTCAGCTTAACTAATTTGATTCTAACTTGGCTTGCAAATTAGCTATACACAATCAGGAAACCAATCTCCAGGATCCAATAATACGCCCGCGGCCAACATTTCTTTAACCTAAGCCTTTGAAGTACTTCCTGCCAAAAACAACTCGCTGGTGTGCCAAGAGGCATCGAGAGCTCTTAGAGACTTAATAAGGCCTGTTGGGGGTTGCGCGGGGTTGGGGTGGTGCTACGCCACCGCCAACTGATGAGCTACGGCAATGCGGATACATGAAAGTCGATTTTAAGCAGTTTAGTTTTTCAATGAGAATAATAATATATTTTATTTCATAGACGACGAAATACAAGATCGAAATATATGTCTACCCTTTGTCCTTAATTACGTATACTTATATAGGAGGCCGCGGAAATCAAAGTCTTTGAAATAAAACAAATTGTAACATTTTAATTAAAAACCGTACTGGTCGACTGCAATTTAGGGATTTTTATGTTGCACGTCACAAATTTAGTAGCCTTCTATGAAACAGTCTAAATGTGTTCCTTTTAGGCATTCCAGAACATATGACAAAAAATGGCTTCCGTGAGTCAAACAAAGTAAATTTTTGTGGTTTTTACTACGAATACCTCTTATTCAGAAATTCAAAAACTACTTTTTAACTTCACATAACATTAAGGAAATAGAATTTTTTGCTAGAATTCAGAAATATTGATGAGAATAAGTTTTATGGTACATTTTCGCCTGTCAAAAAGAGAAATCTAATAAAATATACAGGTAAAAGCACTTTCATCTATTTTGAAGATGCATCCTACCTTCAGCAACTACAATGTTTGTAAATAAACTTGGAGGCATTACTATTCTTCCTCACACACATTTATGCATTCTATTTGAATCACGAAGGCTATTGTTGACAAGTTATTGGAATGCCTAATTATTAAATTTATAATTGCCAAACAATAATTAGGCCAGTTTCCAATACGTTTTTACTGCCCTTAAAATAGTTAAGCCCTGTTCTTTACATTCACGCACTAAACGCAAAATATCCCTAAATAATTTAGTTACTTTTTGACAGCAGCGTCATCCAGTAGTAACTTACCGAAACTATTACGCAGTTACGTCCAAAGCAAGAAATCTTCTTTGTTGTTAATTGACTTTTTCTCATTGTTTATAAAAAAATCACATGAAACTGCTCCGAGACTAATAACAATTTCATCGTTTTGTTTTTAACAACAATGCTTTTTTGTAAGGACATAGTGTAACGCGGCATTGGCAGCGATAACGTGATTTTAACATTTCTAAATTAATATGCCATTCTACCATCAATAATGTATTGCTCGATTCTAATATTATTTAAATAAAATTTTTTAATCCGTACTTATCTGCCAGAAGGCTGAGGGCTAAATATAGAGGTCTATGGCGTTAATATCAACTTCTGGTATCCCCCAAGGATCAATCCTCGGCCCTCTTTTATTTTTAATCTTTATAAATGACGTCTGCTGGAGCCTGGAGCTGCATTGTTGTACTTTAGTTTATAAGGATGACTGAAAGTTGTATTCAGCATTTAATGACTTTGGTGATTGTCTTAAACTAAGAGGATTTAGGATTTGTAATAAGGAATTTTAAGGCCAGCCAATATATCTCAGTTTTACTTTTCAACTAATTTATCGTAATTAGAGTATGTATGGGTAATTTGGCATCTCGGATAGGATATGCGCAAGCTTACTATTGAAAACTCAGAGTTACTATCAGTTACCAATAATTTGTTTTGGGTTGGAAGCTAATGCCTAAATTATGCCCTCAGGAGGAGCCACGCGAAGGAAACGAGCGACGCGACGCCAGAGGTATCCTGGAGGATAACATCTCCGAGTCCACGACCACCACCCCCAGTATTATCCAAGGACTTCGAGGACTGATCGATAGATGACAGCCTGTTCGAGGCATGGCAGCCCTTCAACATGGTAAATATTTTGTTGTATTTAGCCCAGTCAAAATAGCCTTTATAAAATGTTGATATAGAGTGTTAAGAGTCTTTTTTATTTTCTAATTCCAGAGTTTTAGAATTTTCTCGCGAAAATTGAAGGTTACTTGGGGTGAGAAATCCATATATATAATACTACTATATCGCGGGTAGAGGTCCAAAAATTCCGAAAACCAAAAAATTCCGTCCCTTAGTCAAATATGCGCATGCGCACGGATATCACAAAATCCAATAAGCATGCAGCATAAATACTGCATCTCTGTCTACCGACTTCTCTTAAAAAAAAGTTGAAAATTGGAAAGTCTGTCAACCTATAAACAATGTGTCAGCTTCCGTAACCATGGATATCGACAAAATCTGTGCATGCCCAAATCGAGCAAAGAGTCTCTGGAAGAGTATAGCACTATATGTTTTGTCCTTTGGCGTTTTCGGAGAAACCGCTTATGGGCTAACATAGGAAATACGCGATATAGTAGTATTATATATATGGAGAAATCATAATACACCGCAAATTTTGATCTAGCCTCTAGAAGGCGCCACGTACTTCAGTATTCGCAATGTCAACAAAACATAACAGGTTTTTTTACCTGGAATTTATAAAGCTACTTTGTTACTTGTGTAGGAATCGCCCTGTACGATATACATATATATTCGATAGAGCTTTTAGTTATGTCATAACACTTATGCAGCCCTCAATAAATTGAAATAGCACCTACTGAATCTAATACTTATACATGCATACTTCTACTAACTTCAATAGGATAATAAGAACTACAAAGATGAATTCCATCAAATTCGTATACTTTTAAGAGAATTTAGAGCTACTTAACTATATCCAGTACAGTAAATATATAAATATTATAAATAGCCCTTATAATTTCTTCGAACAATAAAGAAGACTGGAAATAGTCTTAATAGGTATATTTAAATAAAATTAAGAGTGAATTAGGCCGTCTAAATCCCAGTACGCATACGTTACACTAAGTAGCCTCTAATTCCTTCTTTATCTATGATATATCACATTATCATAATATCATATTAAACATTAAACGTAAATATTCGCAAAAAACTCTTTGTACCTTTGTATAGACGTTAAGAAAACTGTAACCTGTAACCATAACCCAACTTTTATCTTGCATAGAACATGCGCAGTAGTAGTTAGCATGATACAACTACACCATGGTAGTTAGCATAGACTTATAAGTAGTTAGTACCTATCTATACTTGTCGGCTAAAATAATAGGCAGTGACTCATAATCTAACTCAGTACAGAATAGGGACGAAGTGTAAATACTTAATACATAGCGGCACAAACGTTTGCTCATAGAAAAGTGATGCCGCTTACGCATTACTATTGAACAGAACTATAAATTGTCTGTTCCATCGTGGTTCCATGCTTCTCTATTCGATGCCACCACAATTATTTACGTCGGATATAGTTCCGTCTTTGTTTAACGGGTTAAAAAACGAAGAGCGAGATATGCAACCTTTGCAACAAAAGTCAAGAGTGTCTAGAAAATCGGACATGCGCATTTCACACACATCCAAGTAGTTCATCGCAGCCTGACATAAGCGTAGTTCGCGGGAAATGCTGTAATTTGTGTCTGGACTGCATATATTAATTGGTGAACTTGGTGATGTGTTACTTAGTTTATTTAGTGTTCGAAAAAAGGATTTTATTATGGATTAAATTCGTCATTATTAGCACCTTTCCAATGATTTTTGCGTACGCCTATGGAATTACAGTCCCCACCACAATTTATTACGTCACGCGGTATCCTTTATTGTATCATGGTAATACCACAGTGTCCTCTGTGGTAATACGTCAATGCCTAATATTTTATCCGACGGGTGTAAGTAGTATCATCACAAAGTTATTAGTAGCCAATGGTACTCGTACTATTTAATTTAGTATTCTGGTTTGGCAGATGAGATCCCAAAGTTTTTAAATATTACAAATTATGCGAGAATGGCAAGTTCTTTGCTATCATGTTTATGAAGCACTTTTTAAACTTAGCTCTTATGTCTAAAGCACATATTAATCTCTACAGTAAAGTACATAAAGTTCATAATCGACCAATTTAAGGAGAAAGTCTCATGATCAATGTGATGTGTGGACGTCACTACTAAAAAGGTCTATTAGTCTTGACTAGTCTTGACGCTTACGCGTAACCTTTTTTAAATACCATTGCCATTGTCCACCAGGGTCGTCAATCTTCAGGCTATAAGGAAATAAAAATGTAGGCCAACTATTTATATACCTTTATTATAAAAACTCAGTTGAAGCACGAACGCGGCGATGCAGAAAATAACCTACAATTGCTTACTAATGTCCATACTATAAGTAGAGGTCGGTCAATCACTTTGTAATAGTACCAATCAGCTGTAATTAAGAAAAAATTGAAAGTAGGTATTGAAGTAGCGTGAGGTGTATGTTTGTTTACTTGCATCCGACCTTGTAGGTACATTTTCACCTGACGGATTCATGGTTGATTTAAAACTAATTTAGAATTTAGAACTAGCCTACAATGTGATTTCAAGTAATATTGATTGTTTCCCAAGAACCCTAAACAAAGAATGACTGATCAATTCATTCATAAAAATTTGAAGGTCATTTTCAACAGATTTTTTCGTAACACGTCACTAGATCCCCTATTGCCAAATTTGAACAATTAATCTGATGAGAACTAATATGCAATTTCAAAAATTGTAAAATTCAGTCAAAATATCCAGACCAATATTATTTCAAAGACTGTATATTAATGCAATCAAATATAATTTTAAAGTACTTATATATGCGTTTTACGATATATATCTTGCAATTTGAAGTGCGTTGTGCAAAAATCGTTTGTCGATTTGGCAACTGTGATAACTAGTGTTGTGTTGATCAGTGCACAGATTACTATGATATGATACAGAAATACTTTGATATGATGACATATGACTGATGACAGTGATGACATTCCAAATATAACCTAGACATTCTACATAGCAATGTGACATATATGTATAGGTTATCTTAAAAGGTTGAAACTGTCAAATTAAAACAAGGAAGATATTTAAATTTCAATAAATCTCCCGCTAAAGGGAATCTACTGACGTCACATAACTGATAAACAGAAATGAATCAGTCCTTCTTTGTTTAAGGTTCTTGATTGTTTCCCTCATCGCGCACATAAAGGACATGACATGATACAACTACACTGATATGCCAATGCTTATGGGAGCGTGGTCTACCTATTGAGCGTGACGTCAGTTACGATACAAAATTTAATAAAATACTTGTAAACAAAGATAACAAAATAAAATAAACGTCGATTATGGAATTATAATACACGATTCATACGGGAAAACTAAAATAATAGTTGATTAATATCAATCTTTCTTATTTTCATTCAAACCGCATTCTGTGTACCTACCACATAATCTTTATAATAGAACTTACCCATAGAACACTTATTTGCCAGGGAGTTCACGGTGGTCATTTTCAACATCTTTTGAAGTAACACGTGTTTCTAAATTTGTTTCTACCTCTACGTTTAATTTAAATTATTTCATAATTTTTTAATTTAGATTATTTTAGGTTAGGGTTGATTTATTGTTATTTGTTTACTTTTAAATTTTGTTTTACTTTGAATAATTTACAATAATTTGTAATATGTATGTAAAAAAATGATATAACAGAAATCGATATTACTGGTGTTTATTTGGAAATTACTGAACCAAATGTTCTCAAAATTGGGGGATGTTTTGAGCATAAAAATAGCTTCAAAATGAGCTATTACTCGACCCCCATTTCCATTTAAAAAAATGTTCCTATTGCGCGCCCAGCTCTGAATGTCACTTTGACATTCAGAGCTGTCATTGATGTGTCAAAAAATGCAGAATTTAGTCATATATTATCGTTCCAAATTTCATCACAATCTACCCAGTGGTTCAAAAATTAGAGGGGGGGACGGACTTTATGTCCTCACTGTATATTATTATGCTCACACAGTCGGTTATTAATCTAAGATGATGCAAAACAGTCAGATACCACAGTATACTTTATTATTAAAGTACCTATTGTATCAAGTCATCAAATTTATTCCAACCTTGTACTTTAATTAACCTAATATCATTATGCATATGGCTTTTAAGCTCACTCGGCAGGAAGTAAAAAATTGATTCTGATAAGAACATTTACATATAAATAGGCACCGAGGGGGCCCACACGCAACCCTAAATGTTTTAATACATCGCCTTACATTTACTCCAAGTGAAATATTTTGCCTAAAACACGAAAGTTCATCGATAGCGATCAGCCATATCGTGTTTCATTTGTTTTTTTATTTTAAAAGTTAGGTATAATATCTGCATAGCATGCGCCGCTGCCACTGATTGCCACATACAGCGTAATTTTTTTGGGCGTCCATTGGAAGTACAGGGTTAGGCAGTATGACGTATCCATTTTTGAACTGGTTTTATTCAATAATGTAAAAAGATCTAAATTCAAATCAAATCGCCATGTGTTCCCGATACATGGCAATTTATGACAGTTGCCAAACGGCTTGCGAGAAACGTCAGTTTAATAGTAAAAATGGAGCGTTATCATCGCAACGATATCAACTTGTATTGCAAAATTTTGAACAACAACTTCATAACGAAGGTGTAGACTTCCGAAGACTATGGTTTCAGCAGGACTGAGCCACTTCCCACACTGCTAGGCAGCCTATGGCAATTCTGCGAAGAATGGTTCCTGGTCGTGTCATTTCAAAATTTGGGGATGTTGCGCGGCCTGCACGGTCACCGGATCTGTCAGCTTGTGATTTTTTCTTATGGGGCTATCTAAAATCAAAAGTATTCGCTAATCGACCTCAAACTTTGGAACAACTGAAGCATAATATTCGAACCGAGATTAACGCAATCCCAATTGAAATGTTGCAGCGAATGATACAAAATTTTTGTGCTAGACTGCAGGAGTGCCAGCACCGAGGCGGAGGTCATTTGACTGATATGGTATTCAGAAAATAAATTGCCATGTTTACTTAAGAACATTTTGTTTCAGTTCTTGATTAAAGTTTAACCATTAATGAATATGAATAGATACTTCATTCTGCCTAACCCGTTATATCGAAAACGAAAAACTACTTTTTTCTGAAAATTTGGCTATGGGCATTCCCTCGAAAATGGCAAATGCGCGACAAGTCACACCAGGAATCGTATTTACATTCTTGTGTGCACGTATTTTTTGTATCACAGCAAATTACAATGGATGATTGTTTACTAATTTGGTACAACAATATGAAGAAATTTATAATTTGAAACACACAAATTTATAATCTTGTCTTCTTTTTTTGTTAAGAAGGACAATATTTCAACGAAATTATTGTCAAGTTCCGGTATTTCCGAAAGTACTATCGCCTGGAAAATATTTTCCCTGCCAAAGATCCCATCACTGAATTCCTATAGCTAAATTTTCAGAACTCAAGCACTTACACGAGCAGAACAATATTTTAAGTTGTCCAGCAGTGGCGCACCCAGGGGGGAAATAGGCCATACCCCCCCCAAGATCTTAGAAAAACACTTGTAATCGTGCGCAGTTTTATTTATCTCAAAGGACTGGCTGCCAAAAACGACTTTGAAATGTACGCAACAATAAACATTATTTAGTGATACTGAAATAATATTTAATTTAAAGTTAAAATGTATAGTCATCATAAAATATTATCATGGAACATACATAGAAATTATAAAAAATATAGAATGTTAATATCCATTATATGACACATCCAAAAATGGCCACTCTATGCAGGACACGAGGAAACGTAACTTTAGGGAATTATCTGGGAATTTTTACACCACACCATGGTATACAATCCTGTAAGTATTGGTATTGCTTAATCCAAATTAAGTGTTAGGTTAGGAACTTTTGACGTTTGTCAGCTGTCAGCTTGTGTTAATTATTTGTGTATTTTTGTTCTTACCGTGTTTTTGATAAATATTACCTTACTTTATATTTTATTGTGTTCCCTGAACAACTTTTTTGTTTTAGTTTATAGTGAGATAAATGGCCTTTGGGTAATAAAACGATTTTGTGCAAATTTCGGCTTTAGAGGTCAATTTGTTCAAAATTTTGGTAAGGATTATTCTACTATTAATAATAACGTAATGTAACAGGCCATTTAATATTTATTTAGAATGTTACTAGCTAAAAATTGCGAATGGGTGAATATTATGACAAAAATTCCAAGTGGTTGCAAATAATTTAGGTCACATGTAAATAATCACTTAATTTTTGAATTTCCCACCCGGCGGCTAATGCGAAGCTAAATGGTATTGTGACCAGAGCTACCTATACAGAAAACCAAGGTTGCTAGAGTTACGTTTTCTCCATAGGATGGCCATTTTCAGTCTCCATAAAAGCATTCTGTATTTTTTTTAATTTCTATGGGAATACATATATCATTAAGTTTCGTTTGAAAATTTTTTTTATATTTTAGAAATTATGTATGCTAATTGTATGGACCTATGCTGTACAATATGGTAAAGTGAACACAACCATAATAATTGATCGAGTAGTAATTTATTAATCGAGTTAAATAATTAATTTGCCGCTCCCAGGCCACACTCCTATAATGCAGGCATAGGCAAAAAAACACCACGAGCGATGCAATTTCCTCATCCGTTATTGTTTACGACGGGGGACGTGTGATTCACTACTCGCTTTCTGTTTATTAGAGGTATGAATCCCCAATTATCTGAAGCATGGACCCCTCCAACATTTTTCCTTGGTGCGCCAATGGTGTCCAGTATCGAGTAGTAATGCTAGCTTCAGAACTAAAATACTACCTTCCACGTCTCTGCTGCTTTTTAATCATTGTTCATATTACATTCCTTTCTAAGGATTTTATGCGAGACAGCAGCGCTCCATTCCCACAGCCAGCTTATCCAAATCGACCGTTCAAAGGAAACGGGCGCGGAAGGAATTGCTTCATTTGTTTCCAGGGCACTCTGCGCGCCTCCTCGAGTTGATATTCCCTACCTGGTAATTGCCCCTTGCCCCTCACTAATCCCTACTACTATCTTTCTTCCGGGTTGCGAATGCGGAGAATCAGCGTCGTACGCGTGATACCATAGTATAAGTAAATATTATACTATGGTGATACTTATGCCATGTATTTTCCAGTGGTTTACTAATTTTACATAAATAAAAAGGAGATAAAGTAAATAAAGAATAACTAAGGTGAATTTCAGAAACGATGTGCATATTGTGCTATTGGCGATTCCAAAAATGAATGCGCCCTCTGCATGAAAATATTTGAACCTACTTGAAAGGTAGTTTTTGAAGGGTTATTGCTGATATAATGATAAATAACACGTATTTGGGTTTGTTTAACGTAATAATTTAGTGGTGCTTGTGATTTTTTGGTATTAAAAAGTTAGAAACGACGTGGTTAGTATTGGTACATCTTTATTTTTACATTTTAAAATGATATTCAAAAGAAATCAGCACAACACAAACTGCCATGTTTATAGGTGTCATTCCACAAAATGTGTCAATAGAAGTGTTTAAAATTGAAGATAGGTAGAAGTTGAGCCTTAGTATAAGAAACTGTTTCTCACTCATTTCTCCAAAAGGCACGTAACAATGTAATAACAGGGAACACGTTTATTTATTCAACATAACCACTTTATTACAGTTTGTCTATACTTTTATATTATTAGTCTTAGAAAAACAGAATATATTTTAATGTAAACATTATTTAACAAAAAACAAGCACTAATATGATATCACCATACAGTTTATCACACTTATTTTAGCCCAAAATGTAAGTAAACAAAAACTAGGGTACCTATTTCAACCCAAAAAGTTTATATAATTAGCATTGAAGCACTTGTGGGACGTTTGACTGCTTTTGCCACTCTTTTTATCCTTTATTTCGCCCTAACTAGAACATGAAGTAACTATATTTATGGCAGATGAATGCTAAATTGCTAGATGATGTGATATGAAATGCAAAATTTTTACTCGTCTTCCTCCATATTTGTTTACAATTTGCAGCGCCCTCATCGGTAATTTGAATCGCCAACAGGTACGCTTATTTGCACGTGCCCCTTGGAAAAATCTGCACGAAAGGCTCACCCTGTACAATTATTTGCGTAGAGGAACAACAGAATGATTAACCATGAATTATTTAAAAAACCTTCACATTTACTCACGTTTCGCGTGCGATATGGGGTAATTGCGATACTTCCTTACGTAGGTAGCAACCGGTTTCAGATTGCAGTTTTTTTTTTATAATTCAACATATTACTGACACTATCGTATGTCTCATGTAATCGTATAGTACCTACCTGCGTACGTGACACGTGAAGTTTTTACTGAATAGCTTATCGGCATTCTGTGAAGATAGTAGTCTAGTTCCTTTTCCTTTTTTTCCCCGAGATAACGTCAGCAACCGACTTTTAGATACCGGGAGGTACTTTGTGCGTCAATTAGTTGCATAAGTTATGTTAGTTTTAACATAATTTATAATATGCTAATTTCTATTCCATTTTTAAGATTGTTTATGCTGGATAGCTGATGCAATCAGAATTTTTCTCGGTATTTTGGCACTTTGGGTCTTTTTACAAGTAGTTTGGATACTTGAAGGTGATTTTCAACTGCTTCTGGGGTTTCCCAAATATATTATTGTATATTTTAAGGCACAACATATAATTTGTGTTGTTTTCAATGGAACAGTCTGCATATTTGGAAAACACACATTTAAAAATAAATATAAAAGTTAAAAAAAATCCAAAGATATAAATATGGAGTTTGGTATTAATATTACAAAATGTTCTGCTATGGATATAGAAAACATAAATATACTAACAAAAACACAATTAACACAGAATATAATTCTGCACCCAAATTCAATAAGTCGTTCTTGAGGCTAAATTGCGGCCTACTTTTACTGATAAACCACAACAAGTCTCAAACTTTCTGGCTAATCCTTGTGATTAGAATTAATTTATTGACCACCTTGTAATCTTACATTATTTATATTAATACTTTTTATACAGGGTGTCCCAGTGTGAGCGTACAAAAATTTACCAGGGGGTTGGACCAGACCAAAGTAAGAATAAAACTCTTATAAAAAAAAATTCTATGATGGACGCCTAACGAGTTACAGGGTGTTGTTTTGGAAATAAAAAAAAAACGATTTTCCTCAATAACTTAAAAATCGTAGCGTAGATTTAGGTAATTTTTGGGTGACGTGTACATCTATTAAATCATTAAAACCACATGGTGTTTGTTTAACTCTGACACCTGTGGTGGCCTAGGCCTACTCTTCCTTATGATTTTGTTTTCATAACTCTTGCATATCCTACTTTTTCGTGGATTAACTTTTCCTTATCGGCTACCGATTCTGAACAAAAATGGTGCTCTTATTATACTGCTCTGAAAGCAATCCATTTTCTAGTAAATTGAGTGTAAAGTACCGACTGCATGCCTTTATGCAGAAAAATACATGCAAAGGAAGCCATAAGGAAGAGTAGGCCTAGGCTACCACAGGTGTCAGAGTTAAACAAACACCATGTAGTTTTAATCAAGGATTGTTAACTGTTTACAGGATTGCTCGATCCCTATACTACAATGTAATCCATAATTGTGACGTCGTCAAAGATCCAAAGATCTCGAACTTGTAGAAATAGGTACACTTTATACTGTTATTACAAACTTTTATAAATAATAATATTAATAATCATTCAAATACGAAAATTCTTTTGCAAATGTGAAATATAACAAACACAAAATAGGTATATTTCGACAATTCGATTACATAGATCTTCGATGACGTCAGAAAGGCGGATGACAAAATTGAGCGATCGAGCAATCCTGTAAACAGTTAACAATCCTTGGTTTTAATGACCTTTAATAGATGTTCAAGTCACCAAAAATTATCTAAGGTTGTGTTTCGATATTATCCGCGACCAACCAGGATTTCGGTTAACCGAAATATTGGTAAACCTGAAAAATGTGTAATTAAGGAACTGGCTGGTTAATCAATATGGATGATGAATTGTTTTTATTGGGATTCATTCAACCTTAAATACCTTCATATTCCGTGCTTAACTATTACTCTAGTCTTCAATCAAAAAATAAATGAAACAGCAGATAATTTGGTATATTATAGTAAGATATAAGTAGTTTATAAGTAGATATAAGTGTAGCTTTCAGTCGACTTGGTCAAGTGGACTACAGAATACAATACAGAAAAGTAGAATTTATAAATATTTATTATAACTCTTAACGCAAGAACACCACCCCATCTGCCTTCACCATCTAAACAAAATATAATTAAAATCGTTGAGAGAATTGATTTTTCTTCTCTCAACGCTAAAACCTAACCTGCTAACTCTTCGGTTGACCAATGCACCGCTCCCAGAGCACGGTCAATATTTTGACGTTTGGTTAACCTTTTTCAGGTGACCACAGTTCCAAAATTAAACAATTTTCAGGAATTTTTATTTAATGGAACGCTTAACCGGGATTTTGCTTAACCAAGTTTAATATCGGAACACAACCTAAATCTACCAAACGGTTTTAAAGTTATTGCGGATTTTTTTTCCAAAATAACACCCTGTAACTCCTTAGGCGTGCTTGAGAGAATTTTTTTTTTATAAGAATTTTATTATTATTTTGGTCTGGTCTACCCCCTGGTAAATTTTTTTACGCTCACACTGGGATACCCTGTATTATGGTATGATATATTAATATTTTCCGGGAATGTTTGCCATACATTATTAGCCTATAAAATAAAATTTTATTTTAAAATAAATTATTAATAGGCAAAAATCTATAAAGTTTCTCTTCCCATTTAGTTTACGTGTGTAGGTAACGTGAAAGCAATTTAACGATTCCGTGAATATATTTAAATGTTAACATCTTTCTTTGAATTTTGTATTCATGTACCGGCGTGTTGAAGCAATAATTTCAATAAATATCGTTTGTAATAATAATAAAAAACTCGTAAAAATAGTTTGTGTATCCAACGCAAATATAAACATCCATCTAATATTCACTCAGTTTTACTGTTATCTGCTGAGTAACGCCACTTTCTGCGTAAAATTCTGCATTAAAAACGTTATTAACTGTAACCAAGAAGTATAATTTTATGAAACAACTATATAGTTGTTATGAAACAACTATATAGTTGTTTCATAAAATTATACTTCTTGGTTACAGTTAATAGTCCATTTTTGTTAGAAATCCAGCGTAAGTATCTCAAAAACTGTAAAAGTTGTGGACAAATTAATTACAGTCACGACAGAGTTATTTCACATAAGTATTGTTTCTTCTCTTGATCGCTGTCCTATTACGACTGACTTCTTTGCTGGCACGCCGCGGTCTTTATATAGGTAAACTAGCCTTCTACATCCTTATAGAAATTTCCATAGAGTACTCACGAATAATTCACATACCTGACAATAAATAATCGACAGCCAAGTTATACGAGGGGGATTCGATAAGTACCGGTGAAGACGTCCAGGAAATGTGGACAAAAGGGCCTATCTCTCTTATTTGAAGGCCTAGAGGGTTGAGACTTAGCCCTTGGGGAGTTGGCCCTGGCACCCCTAGTGCCGGTTTTGCCAGATTGTGCACAATTTCCCTAGGGCTGTGGGAAAAGTAGATTTGGCAACGTCGCACTCGAACACTAGCTTTGTTTTGGTTCAGGTAAAGAATTGTTCTTGGACGGTTCGCGTATGCGCAGTAAGTTATTAGTGTTTTGGTTTCAAAAGAATGTGACAAATGTTAGCTTTAGGAGAGTTTTAATCTTTAATTAAGAAAAGGAAATATCGAATGGCTTATACAGCTTTATTGGTAAGAAGATGTCAACGTTTTGATATTTTTTTTTGTGAAAATGTTCATTTATATAAGAATTTATGTAAATAATAGCTGAAAAAAAACACTGGGTAAACCCCAAGGATTTTTAACTTATATAGGATTGCTCGATCCATAGAATTTATAAGCCGTATCACGTGATTGGGTCTTGCGGCTACGTCATCGGATTGATATACAAAATATATGAGTTAGATAGTGACAGTGATTTGTCAACGCGTCATAGATAAGGAATCGTACAATACAGAGAGAGAAAGAGCATCCGGGTCTCGTAGTGACGTCACTAAAACGGACAACATTGAGGAATAGGGATCGAGCAATCCTATATAAGTTAAAAATCCTTGGGTAAACCCTAACCATTTTAAATAATAGATTTTTATAAAACTTACGATCTTCCATTGGAGAATACATTATAATATAAACTAAATTGAAGAAATAATAGTGAGGTTATGTTTGCTTAAGGACACAGAACCAAAACCGTTTTGGTTTAATCGCAATCAGAAGCAATATTCGAATGATTCTAGAACCTTTTGCTACCGCGCACGGATTCTGCGCAATTCGGGAATAGTTCTGTCTAATGAACCAAAACAAAGCTACTGTGTCGGCGATATTGTAACAATTGGCGATTCCAAAAATGAATGCGCCCTCTGCATGAAAATATTTGAACCTACTTGAAAGGTAATTTTTGGAGGGTTATTGCTGATATAATGATAAATAACACGTATTTGGGTTTATTTAACGTAATAATTTGGTGGTGCTTGTGATTTTTTGGTATTACAAAGTTAAAAACGGCGTGGTTAGTACTTGTACATCTTTATTTTTACTTTTTAAAATGGCATTCAAAAGAAATCAGCACAACACAAACTGCCGTGTTTATGTCGTGTCATTTCGTAAAATGTGTCAATAGAAGTGTTAAAGATAGAAGATAGGTAGAAGTTTGGCCCTAGTATAAGAAACTGTTTCTCACTCATTTCTCCAAAAGGCACGTAACAATGTAATAACAGGGAACACGTTTATTTATTCAACATAACCACTTTGTTGCAGTTTGTTTGTACTTTTCTATTATTAGTCTTATAAAAGCAGAATATATTTTAATTTAAACATTATTTAACAAAAATAAACACTAATATGATATCACTATACAGTTTATCACACTTATTTTAGCCCAAAATGTAAGTAAACAAAAACTGGGGTACCTGTTTCAACCCAAAAAAATCATATAATTAGCAATGGAGCACTTACGGGACGTATGACTGTTTTTACCACTCTTTTTATCCTTTATTTCACCCTAACTAGCACATGAAGTCACTATATTTATGGCAGTTGAATGCTAAATTGCTTGAATTGAATTTTTACTCGTCTTCCTATATATTTGTGTACAATTTGCAGCGCCCTCATCCGTAATTTGAATCGCCAATAGTTAAGCCCTGTCTTTCACATCCTTTTAGTTACTTTTTAATACCAGTGTCATCTAGCAGGAACTTACTGAAACTATTACGCAATTATATCGAAATCAAGAAATCTTCTTTGTTGTTAATTAACTTTTTCCCTTGTGTATATATAGATCTCATTGTCTAAGAAAAATTTACACGAAACTTGGTCTTTTTTTTGGAAAATATTATTCGACAACTTACGACAAAGAACAATTATCGTAGTGCCAAATGGAGCCCGGCATTGGCAATGATTGGCAGTGATAACGCTACTTTGCAGTCTAGGTTTGTTTTGAAACACCAACTCCATTGCAGGAAGAACTACACTGAACATTTTAATTAAAATTGTAGACAAGTAGCTTGCAGGGCTGACGCTGAAATTACAGATAACTTTTAAATATAACAGACTGTAATTCTGTTGGGCCTTTAAGTGCTTTTATAATAGTACGCTTTATATCTCTCTTGTTGCGGCTCCGTGTTACTCCGGGATATTTCAGTGTAACAAAACCGGATTTAAAAAGAGGAAGTTAAAAAGTAATTTGTGTGTATTTGCGCTTGATATTAAAAAGTTACGCGGAGCTAAATCATTTTAAAAGTTTTCTGGTTATTTATGAAAGCTCTCTTGCTTTTGGGACCGGATCCGGAATACACATCAAATCATTGTTGACTGACATGATATTCTAGACCATGGGCGGAGGGAGCGTTTTTAACGCAATGAAAAAGCTCATAAATCTTCCCGTGTCAGTGCCTCATTCAATTGCAAGAAGGGAAATCCTGTTGGAAGCAGAAATACAGAAAAGTGATCCATACGGTGTCATTTATGTGTGTAAAGTTACAACTCCGGTGGGGTGACTGCCCAAAATATGTGATAGCATTACAAAGGTCGGCTTTTAGCGATCGCCATTAGTACTACCACAAAATGGGGCGTTTTTAATTCACTTCGGGTTGAACCGGGAGCCCTATACGTGTCTTTTCTGTAGGCAAAAGCATCGACGATAAAAGATGTGTACACATGTACAAGGTGGCCCGTTTAACATGGGCCTATACCTTATCTCAGAAACTACAAGTCCCATCGAAAAAAAAATTATATGAAATTGTTTTTTTCAAAGTTATCTTCAATTTTTTAATATATTCAAATTTATAACCTGTTTATATACAGGGCGATGAACTAAAGTTCCTTTTTTTTAAATAGCACACCCTATATATTATTACATTTTCAGAAAGCCCTTCTAAAGACAAGTTCAATGATATATGACATGATGGGTCTGACGCCCACCGTTTCGGAGTTATTGAGAATTATCTTCAGGAAATAGCCCATATTAAAATTGTGCTAGAAAAGTTAATAATTAAGTTTTTGAGCATTAACTTGCGCCAAAAGATTTCTAATTTTATTGACTTTATTATGTAATTACTCAATATTCAGTTTATAAAAAAAAATTTACCGTGTTGCCACATTTCGAAAACCATAAATTCTCACGATTTTTTCAAATGGAACACCCTGTATATTATTACATTTCTAGAAAGCTCTTCTATCGACAAATTCAGATATATATGATATGAGGAGTTTGTATCCCATCGTTTCTGAATGATTATCCTCAGAATATGGGATTTTAATACTGGCTATTTCCCGAAGATAATACTTTTTTTTAAGTAGCGCACCCTATATATTATTATATTTTCAGAAAGCCCTTCAATGATGAAGTTCAATGATATATAATATGATAGGTCTGATGCTCACCGTTTCGGAGTTATTGAGTATTATCTTTGGGAAATAGCCAATAGCCTTAGTAAATAAGTACTTTCTAAGATCTCAGTTGACTTGTTATAATTTACAGTTTTAGCCAAGTTAAAAAGGTTTCTTCACAGTCCATTAGTCGCCGGGCATCACATTTGTTGAAACGCCGTTTTTCCTACTCGATTAAAGAGGGCGGCCCGCGCGCGACTGACCGGGGCGGGTAGTCACTCATCAGCTGACTAGCCAGAGCCAAAAAAAATTCAAAAAACGTAGATATGTCTTCTTTGGTTGAGGAATTTGCAAGAAGGAAGGCCCGAAAAATTATTTTTTGAATAATGACTTAAGAAACTATAAGTATTTAAATAAAAAGATTATTTAAGTTCCTGTTCTTAGCTCTTTTTGGTTTTTTTTAATATTGTTGGTTTTTTGTTATTTGTTGTTATTTTTGATATTGTTTGTTTTTTGTTAATTATTGAAGAAAAATACATTTATTTTTATTATTATTAATGCTTATTGCATGCATGCATGCATGTGTATGTGACTGATACGACACGCCCATTCTCTTCTAATGACGTCATCCGTGTTTACGTCGCAAAGTCAGATAGCGCCTCCGAAAAATTAGTTTATAATTAGAGGATAATATTTTTTTAATTATCTTATTTATAACCCACTTCTACAACCATCTGCCTGACCTGTGACACTTCTCTGTACACAAGCAAAGATGTATAGGAGAGCGCGGGTCACTATGTAGTTGAATTTGAATGCTACTTTTGTTTTGGTTTTAACGGGCGATTTGATTTGGTATTTTATCGTCCCGGGAGGCTTTGAATCAGTAAACGTATTTCAATTATGGCTTCTAACAAGGATATACTGTCAGTTTTATCTAAAAATAGTTTTAGAACTATTCAAGTAGTTGCCCCAGATGCCCCATTGTATTTTTGGTAGCAATACCACAGTATAATGCTAGCATTATACTGTGGCGATACCACAAGAATGAATAATTAACCAGAAGGATATCTCTTAGGCGGCACCTTTGATGTGGTTATAGCTGGATTCATGACTTCGGTTCCAAAAGGGAGGAGTTTTCATAATTAATTGGTTTTTATGGTTTTGTTTTGAAAAAATATGTTTTAATATCATTAAAATATCAATTTTTTAGTTGAAATAAAACAAGTACCTATTTATTTGAAGGAGATGCCGAAAACAACTACTCCACGGTCATTGTGCCCCGACTGGCGTTGCATTGCTCCGGCATCTCCGTGGAAATCGCCACATCTTTCATCGAAACCAACGACCACAGACACTGACCGGTTTCGCGCTTATTATGCGTTCGTCAGAGTGCCTTAGGTAGTGGAATCGATGAACGATGTTGCGACATGATGGCCTAAAGGTCATCGTGAATATTAGTAGTGGCGAGAATCACACCGTAGTGCCCTCTTTGGGTCTTTACTACTACTGACCTACTTTTCGGCAGGTGCCATTACAGCAGTGACCTCTAATGTCTTTGAGGAAGACAATCCTACTTATTTATTTGAAGGAGATGCCGAAAACAACTAGGTACTCTGCGGAAAAGCAGGTCGCTATCTGTCTGTCAATTAGACAATAATTGACAGACGGATAGTAGCAAAGACCCAAAGAGGTCGCTACGGTGTTTCTAACCATTAAAACAAGTACTTATTCAAAGAAAGAATAACATTTATTGATTTTTCGAATTATATGTAGGTATTTTGTTTTTTGTCGTTCTAAAGTTTTTTATACATTTAAGTGTATAATATAGTTTCACTCCATCAAACAGTTTTACCAAATAATTTTGAGGAATGTTTGTCCATGGGTGTACAAATTTAACGTTTTTACAAATAACACTGACGTAGTTTTCCACATAACACCAAACCACTAATTCAGTTTAATCATCTCCAGATGATGCCAACTTAGTTGGCGAAACGCGCGTCGAGGCCAGTATAGTGTTTTGGTATTATGTGAAAAACTACGTCAGTGTTATCTTCACACCAAAGTCAAAGTATTTCAAGATTAAAGGTTTGCGCGCAGGGACCATCTTGACGATGGCCAAAGATGGGAAAAATCTCAGCTTGCTGTTAACGTGAGAGATTAAAATCGGTTGATGTTTGACTGTCCCCCTAGCTAATGAGGTTTTCTACATTTCCCTCATTCCACCACTGAATGGTGGTTAGGGTCTACCAACCTAAGTCGTGCCTGAGGCGCAAATGGGGCCCGTGAAGTAATAATATACCTCCCCCTCTCCCACACAAGACTCAGACTTAAGGGCTAATCCTTGTGATTATTATTATAGGCGATTTTTGCTAAATAATACGCCACCTACTGGTGGCACCCACAACTAACGCATGGGCCATTGGTTCAGTTTTGCGTATGCATTTCTATTGTGAATTTTGAAATATCCGTTGTTATATTAGTTAATTGCTTTGATTAGATATGAATAATTATTGGTGTGAGCGTCATTGTTCCTCTTGGACAAAGAAAAACCCCGAAATCAGTTTCATACTTTTCCAAAAGTGGGAAAATCTGGAGCTATCGAGGAATCTATAAGTTTCCTCGCATTAAAGAGTTACAGGGCATTAAAGAGTTACAGGAGACAAGTAGTATGGATAAAGAATCTAAATAACGCAGAGTAGAGAGTGTGTTCTTTACCTTTCTCTAAGAATGACTATTTCCATAAAGGTATGTACGCCGTATAGTTAACAATCCTTGCGCCTAATGTCCAATAAAGAATTTGACATATTTTGAGGTTAAGTTTCATTTTGAGTTTGAACGCTCGAAAAATATTGAAATCTATTTTAATTTTATATCACTACTTACCCCTTTCAAAATAGTTTTACCAGCTTTTTACCTGGTTTAAGTTCTCGACAACAAATCTTTGATGAATATAATTTCAAATGGCAGTGTCAGTCGCCCATAGGTTAGTATAGGTTACTGCCATTTTGGCGCTACGATCTTAAAATGAATCGCGTATTCATATTAGGGGTAGAGATATTATTATTATTATTACTTGTTAATGTAATGGGCTCTTCTTTTACGCGGGTTGCCTATCCAGACGGCACAGCTGGTCTAAGTTTATCCCATTGTTTACCAAATATAATGCATACACGTCCGCGCTACGTGTGTAATAATAAATACAGTATCCAAAGATATAAAAATTATTGCTTGTTTGTACATATTTTAACATGTGCTTAATTTTTAGACGTTTAGTTGTATTTCCAGTTAGGAAGCAATCGTTGCTACTAATTGTTATTCAAATTGATAAAACACACTGTGGATGAATTGAACAAAGTGAAGTAGTATGAGCACGGAAACGTATCGTAAGTCCGTTTTCAGTATATCTATTTAACCGTTTTAAATCCTGAAAATAAATAAATAAAGTATTAATAGTTATAATAAAATCGGTAAAATACTCAGGGCAGGGTAGTGCAGTGCAGTGCAAGTTATTCTGTTTTTTATTTTTCTCGGTATTTGCGCCTTTAATTTGTTTTATTTTTAATTTAACATTGTTTGAAACAATAATATCTATCTTTAATAACATTAGTTTCTTGATAAATAATGTGAGGCTAATTATTGTGAACGGTGTCTGACAGAAAATAACTTTAAGTTGGAAAATAAGACATTATTTTCTTTTTATAAATTTAAAAATCTGGATATGACATCAACTATATTAAATTATATGGGCAAAATTATAGAGAATGAGTGATTTCCAGCGCATAGAGCCGTTCGCGGGTGAAGTGGCAAGGGATCACAATTCCATAGACGCATCGGGTAAGATACAGCCGAATTTAGGAATTTAGGATCCGTTACGAATACTAGAAAGTCCAATAATTCCCGCACTTATAAAAACAACCGTAAATATAATGTAATAAATAATTGTCAAATATAAGTTGCTTAAAAAAAACACGCTATCTACGCCACTTCCGCAAATACTGGGAGAGGAAAAAAATTTCCTCATTTATCGAATTTAACGACTTTTGTTAAAAAGTGGCAACGTTGCCTCACATTCCGGGAGTGGATAGAATGTGCCTCTGTTCAACTCATTGAAAATGCTGTCTGTCTCTTACTGATGGTTTCATCCACCACGTGAGCAGAGTTCAGGCGCGTATCATGGTTTTGGTTCTTCGTGTGCATTTTTTATTAGTGTTTTTGTGCTTTCTACTGTTTACTTACAACTTGAAATAAAGGTTTATGTGATTGATTGTAATATTAATATAATATTTTACATCGGTTCGGTATTTTACATCGTCGGACTTCCGGTAGTTGCACTATAAAAACTTTTTAGACGACTGTAGGGATCAATCCGTAGATCTGGCAACACTACATAGAAGTTCATAGAGAAGTACATAGAAATAAATAAATAAATAAACAAATTAAATAAAGTTCATTTATATAAAAATTCCCACTAGGGCAGTTATAACCTCAGATTTCTTTTATACGTCGATTTCCGTCGTTTTAACCGTCGATTTCTTTTATACGTTTGACTTTCAACATGTTCTTCGTACTTATAGAGGTATTATTTTATATTGTTTAGGGCTAACAGCCCATTACGACGTGTATTTGGATCGACCAGCGACGACCCGGGTCCCCCACCGCAACGCCCTATTTACGCGGCCAGATAACGAACTCTACAAATTGTTTTGGCAATATCCTCTACACATAATAGAAAAATATATGTCCACTGTGTCGGTCCAGTAGAAGTATCTGGAGAACCAATTAAGTTATTAATATGAAATTTGAGGTGAATATTTTCATCTACTTGATGAAAATATTTTGCCGATTTTAGCACTTCCGGTATAACCGGAACTCGACACCAACTAGCTTATGAAAAGTTAAGATAGGAATGTGCAAACCGTTTTGCTTGATCTCAAACCGTTTAGATTTTACAGGTCATCAAAGTTGCAAAATGTCAATATTCACTGTCAATATTTCAAAAACAGTTGATGGTATGGGACATCCTACATGAAATGTGTTTGGAAATTCCATATATATAATACTACTATATCGCGGGTAGATGCCCAAAAATTCCGAAAACAACACGGCGCCGACATACAATCTCTATCCTTATCGAGAGTACTTTAGTCAAATATGCGCATGCGCACGAATTTCGCGACATCCAATAAGCATGCAGCATAAATACTGCATCTCTGTCTACCGACTTCTTTAAAAAAAAGTTGAAAGTTGGGAAGTCTGTCAGCCTATAAACAGTGTGTCAGCTTCCGTAACTATGGAGATTACGCATGCGCAAATCGAACAAAGGGTCTCTGGAACAGTATAGCACTATATCTTTTGTCCTTTAATGTTTTCGGAGAAACCGCTTATGGGTTAACATAGGAAATACGCGATATAGTAGTATTATATATATGGGAAATTCTAGTAGAATCCAAAAATGAAATAATATATAGGGTGTCCCATTTAAAATAACGAAGTTAATGTCGACTTCCGGTATAACCGGAAGTGGTAAAACTGCAAAATATTTTCGTTAAGTAGATCACGGCCCACTTTGACATCACCTCAAATTTCAAATTAATAGCTTAATTGGTTCCCCAGATACTTCTAATGGACCGTCACCGTAGAGGACAGCCTGTACATTTCTTCATATTCCCCTACAACTGGATTATCGATTTTACTCTCCATATAAACTCCAGTTGGAAACCACAACCCGCAAAGTTTTATGTTGCCATCGTTAGCGAACTTTCCTTAAAAATTGCGCCTCCACGGTTCCACATCCACATAATATGAATATGAAAAGAGAGCTATTACGCTTTGAGCACTGGACCGGCATAGCAGGGTCGTAGTAAGCCGCAAGGATTAAATCTGTCGCTCCTCATACTTTCTCGAAAAATATTATTTTACGATTATGTAAATTAAACATAAAAAATAAACCGTGTAAAAAACTGTGTATTATACGGGGTGTCCCATCGAAAAGTATCACATTTCGCCGCCTTATATCTCGAAAACTAAAAGAGATATCGGGACGCGGTTTGGACAGAACGACTTTAAATTTTTGTAAGTTTTTTTTGGCGCTGTTGCCAAATCTCCAAATATATTGGCAAATTTTTTATTGAATACGCTCCTCTTTGGAGTAAAATTACTTGCTTATATTAAGTGGAACACCCTGTATATTTTGCCATAATCAGAAAGCCTAATCACTTTACTTTTCAAAAAGGTATACATAGTTTACATTATCTTGAGAATTGGAGCCACAAAATTCAGTTTAATGAGAGCACCTCTTACTTGAACAGTATGTGAAGCTGGTCTTCGTTTTCACAGTAGCCATGAAAAAGAAAAGTACAATAATAAACTGTATTGTCAGTTATGTCAAATACTTGAAGTATAGATATAAAAATGTTCACATTAGAAGGATCACACACTTTTGATCATTTACTACTAAGGATGCACAAATGTATATCGAAGTAAATGGTGGGCAGTTAAAACCAATTGTTTTCTAACTTATTCAAGTAGTTTTTATTTACAGTTATTTTGATTATTTTATCTGTTATTTTCATTACTGTCATTGTGCTTTGTTGTTATTGTTAACAAAACTCGTTCCTACCGATTATTAAACAATTATTCTTTTCTCCCTATCTTTTTTCATTTATAAAGCAAATGCAGTCAAGTTCCACATCAAGTTTGATCAGAGATTTTAAAATTTTAAAATACGAGTATATAGGGTATTTTATTTAAAATAAGTGTACAAAAACTTAAAAATAACTTTACAAAGAAGAAGGTACCTATTTTTTTCATTCGTAATAACCCAAATAAGAGTACTTATAACAAATTTAATTTTATGGCTCCAATTCTCAAAATAATGTAAACAATGCATACCTTTTTGAAAAGTAGAGTGATTAGGCTTTCTGATTATGGCAAAATACACAGGGTGCTCCATTTTATATAAGCAAGTAATTTTACTCCAAAGAGGAGCGTATTCCATAAAAAAATTACTAATATATTTGGAGATTTGGCAACAGTGCCAAAAAAAACTTACAAAAATCCTAAGTCGTTCCGTCCAAACCGCATCCCGATATCTCTTTTAGTTTTCGAGATATAAGGCGACGAAATGTGATACTTTTCGATGGGACACCCAGTATTGTAAGGGTCATTTAGACGTTGTAGAAAAACAACGATAACGCACAATAAACACTAATATTCATAAAGGTTTGCCAATATTTATCTCTTTCAATCACTGGCATGAGTAACGTTCTTATTTTTAGAGATACAAGATGGGTTAAATGGGGAAAATTGGGCATAATTTTGGTGGTAATGCATAGTTGTTTGCAAAGTTGAGAAATGTCCTCAAGTTCCTGAGATATCCTATAAAAAAAACTGAAAATGGGCAATTTTTTCTTGCATAATATCTCGAAACTGCTCCCAATAAAACTTTTTGCGTAGCCAAAGACGCTACCGACAATACCATAGCTAACTTATTTTAAGAATTATAGAATATAAATTTGTAGTTTTAAGCAGCAATCATATGGGTTCATTAAGTTGGCTATGGGTTCATTAGAAAGCTTATTTTTTTCTGTCATTTAAACGATGTATACTCCTCTCATCTAGATACCTATAAATTAATAAGTTTTATTTATTGTTGTTTTGATATTATACATTAAACAAGTAGGTTTCGAAAACAAAAATATGTTTCTGGCAGTTTACAAACAATGCTTAAGGTCGCGTTATCACCACCAGTGTCGCGTTCCATTTAGTTACTTACAAAAAGTATAACCATTCTTAAAAACACAACCATGAAATTGTTATTAGTCTCACATATCTGAATATGCCGATAATTTTTCTTTGTCGTAAGTTGGTGAATAATATTTTCCAAAAATGACGTGCTACGATCGGTTCATTCAACATGCACCCACAATTTTACACAATTTTACGAAATTCAATGAATTTACATAAGAATGTCCCTTCAGAGCAAATGGTTTATAATACATAAACTAAGAAAAAAGTTAAATTTCATGTGAATTTTTCCTGAACAATGCGAAAAAGTCAATTAACAACAAAGATTTCTTGCTTTCGACAATAGTTTCGTAATAGTTTCAGTAAGTGACTGCTAGATGACACTGCTGTCAAAGAGTAACTAAATTATTTAGGGATGTTTTGTGTTTAGGGCGTTACTGTAGAAGCCAGGGCTTAGGTAACTATTTTAAGGACAGTAAAAAGTATTAGAACTGGCCTAATTATTCTTTGGCAATTATAAATTTAATAATGAGACACATTTCCTGTTTCATATTGGCGTTTCAAATTGCGGATGACGGCGCCTGCAAATTGTAAACAAATATGGAGGAAGATAAGTAAAAATTTTGCATTTCATATCACATCTAGCAATTTAGCATTCATCTGCCATAAATATAGTGACTTCATGTGCTAGTCATGGTGAAATAAAGGATAAAAAAAGTGGTAAAAGCAGTCGAACGTCCCATAAGTGCTTCATTACTTCATTACTAATTATATAAATTTTTTGGCTTGAAACTGGTACCCTAGTTTTTGTTTACTTACATTTTGGACTAAAATAAGTGTGATAAAGTGTATGATGATACCATATTAGTGCTTGTTTTTGTTAAATAATGTTCAAATTAAAATATATTCTGCTTTTATAAGACTAATAATAGAAAAGCATAGACAAACTGCAACAAAGTGGTTATGTTGTGTAAATAAACGTGTTCCCCGTTATTAAATTGTTACATGCCTTCTGAGATGAAATGAATGAGAAACAGTTTCATAAACACTAGGGCCAAACTTCTACCTATCTTCAGTCTTACACACTTCTATTGACACATTGTGGAATGACACCTATAAATACGGCAGTTTGTGTTGTGTTGATTTCTTTTGAATGCCATTTTAAAATGTAGAAATAAAGATGTACAAATACTAACCACGTCGCTTTGTAATACCAAAAAATCACAAGCACCACTAAATTATTACGTTAAACAAACCCAAATACGTGTTATTTATCATTATATCAGCCATAAGCCTGGCACATTCACGTAGTCTGTTGTTTGCGGACGATTTAAAAATATTTAGGACCATATTCAAATGACTGCTCATTATTGCAAAGTGACATTAATCGTATATATGCTTGGAGTAAAGAGAACAAATTGAGTTTTAATATAAAAAAATGTTTTGTTATGAGCCTTAGCAGAAATACGAATGTTTTAAATTTTGCATATCAAATGAATAACGAACAGCTGTCAAGAATCACAGAAGTTAAAGACTTAGGTATAACTTATAACAGTAAACTATCTTATGGTCAGCATATCGATAATTTGGTAAAGTCTTCATACAAAAGTTTAGGATTTATAATTCGGCAATCAAAAAATTTTAAAAATCGTAATACACTTATAAAACTTTATAATACTCTCGTTAGACCAAAACTCGAGTATGGGTCTGTGTTATGGCACTCACAACCCTATAGGCATATTGAAAAAATAGAAAAAGTACAGAAAAATTTTTTAAGATTTTTATATTTCAAAAAATATAGTAGACCTCCCGACTACAATGTCACTAGAAGTGAAGACCTATGCGCGGAATTTAAGGTAGACACTTTGGAGAGTCGTGGAAAAGTAGCTTTAGTAATGTTTTTTTATAAAATAGTTAATAACATGATTAATGAACCTATTATTTTGTCCTTGTTTTCATTTAGAGTCCCAAGTAGAGGAACTAGAGTCCATGAATGTTTATTTCTACCTACTGTTAGAACTACTACCCACTCACCCCTCTATGTTATATCCCGTTTAATTAACCAGGTTTCCAATATCACAATATTGATTTTTCTTGGAGGTTTAATCAATTTCGCAAGTTTGTAAAAAATATATTTTTTTCCCGTTGAGAACGAAAATTATATGTACTTATTGGCTATTGTGCTCCCTTTGTATTCTTTATATGTGTATGTAGCTGTGTACATTTGTGTATGTAGCATTTTTATATCAAATGTATCTTTAAAGTATGTATGTTATCATGTCTGCTTCATTATCACAATTATTTATTGTTAAATTGATCTTTCCTTGTAATTAGGCATTTATGCCTGTTGGGGAATAAATAAATAAATAAATAAGCCTGCAAAAATTACCTTTTAAGTAGGTTCAAATATTTTCATGAAGAGGGGGGCGCATTCATTTTTGGAATCGCCAATAAGGCTACTAAGTTTGTGACGTGCAACATAAAAATCCCTAAATTGCAGCCGACCAGTACGGTTTTTGATTACAATGTTACAATTTGTTTGGCCGATTGTATTCTCAGTACGACATCTATATTTCGGTTGTCTAACTTCACACTGAATTCATTTAATTCACCTTTTGACTACTTCATCGACAAGGGGGTCCGAACGCTACCTTAACATTACTAACTCAACGAGCAGACGGAAGTCTCTCCAGCTGACTTTCCAATATGATTTTAGTAAGAGACGAACATCAATGAACTTCGGCCAAGTGAATTAAAGTTTACATTCTATTCAGTGATTGGGCCGGTGGCTCAGAGCTTAGCGTCTCGATCGCTCAACCCAGAGGTCATGGGTTCTAATTCCCATTCCACCAAACAATTTTTAATTAAATTGTTTACTCGTAGATCAAGGCTTATTCGCAGGGATGGCTTGGCAACCATCCTGGCGATGGCCTAGGATGGGAAGAATGTCAACTTGGTATTAATGTGACAGATTAAAATCAGTTGATGTTTGACTTGGCCCCCTAACGAATGAGGTTTTCCAGGTTTCCCTCATTCCAGCACCAAATGGTGGTTAGGGCCTACCAACTGAGGCGCAAATGCGGCCCGCGAAATAATAATATGCCGCCCCCTCTCTCACACAAGTCTCAGACTTTCGGGCTAATCCTTGTGATTAGAATGAGGGGTAGAGATATTATTATTATTATTATTATTATTATTATTATTATTATTATTATTATTATTATTATTATTATTATTATTATTATTATCGCTCTGTTGTCGTGCGGTTTTTAGTTATAGCCCTGCGGCTGAAATAAAGCTTCCAACAACTTCTTAATGTTTGCCAAACACGATAAATACTGGAAAGGGTGGATAAGAGTCGGAATATTGTAAATGAAACATTCTGACGAAGCATTTTTTCGAGTTTATTTGTAGTTTGGAATTAATCGATCATTCAGCGGTTTCCTCCAGCCAACTAAAATAAAGTAGTGAAGTCAGGACCGGATTTAGATATTATGGTTTGGTTTAAAGATTAGATCATTTGTTCTGCAAATTCTGCGATGTTTTTAAATACGTACAAATAATCCGTTCGTTTGTTTTTAATAGAATGTCTACATTTTGAACGGTTTCGTCTGTACAGGGTGAGTTTACGAAAAGTTTCACCATCTTATTTATTAGATTATCTGTTAGAGAATTTGTTTCCATGGAAACTACTCAGACAGGTTAATTTTTTTTTAAAGGGGACACATTTTTATATTATTGAGATTTATAGGGGTTGTCCCAAAAAGTAGACGTTTACCACAACTTATAACTATTTTTTAAATAGAACACCCTGCATATTTTTACAGATTTGGGTAGAACGTCCTCTCACGTCTCACGAATACATTGATATGGGGTTTGATGGATATAGCTCTAATAGCAAGGTAGATATGACCATACATGGTTACCATAGGAGTAATGTGTTGGAGAAAGACTGTAGTGTTTGTAACCTAGCAACAAATCGATATCCTCTTTCTTCTAACAGAGGGCAGATAGTTGTTGGTTTACAGATGGCTCCAAAACAGCCATGGGTGTTGGAGCCGGAGTGTATAGTTGCAACCCAACGGTAAAAATATCCTCATCCCTTGGTAGTTATGCAACTATATTTCAGGCAGAAATCTATGCCATCGAATTGAGTGTACAGAGGCTGGAACAAACGCAACTTACACGGAAATCGATAAAAATCTTCTCAGAGAGCCAAGCAGCTCTTAAAGCTCTTGGTTCCTACCGTTGTAACTCAAAAACGGTATGGAATTGTCAACAGGCACTCGCTCATTTGAGCAGAAAAATAAACTAACTCTGGTCTGGGTCCCAGGCCATTCTGGCGATGGAGGGAATGAAGCAGCTGACTCTCTAGCCAGGGAGGGTTGCTGCTTCTGAATTTGTCGAACGAGAACCGATGCTTGGGATATCTTCGAGTACTGCCAAAGCAACGCTCTTGACCTGGGCTGAGGGGCAAATCCTCCAGTACTGGCAAGAACTACTAAGATTAGTTCATTCGAAGGCGTTCATAGTAAACCCTTCAAACAAGAACTAAAAAACTTTTAGAGTTAAGCAGGTTGCACCTACGAACTTTAATTAGCCTATATACTGGTCACTGTCGTTTAAAATATCATCTGTACAAATTCGGCCTAGCAGAAGATGCTGAGTGCCGCTTGTGCTTTGAAGATGATGAAACGGCAGAACATATATTATGCACCTGCCCCGCTGTGGAAAGGATCAGATACTGATTATTTGGGAAAGGACACCTTCTGCCAGAGGATCTGAATAAGTTCTCACCCAATAAGGTGATCAGCTTCATTAAGAGGCTGGACCTGTTGGGTGAAATATAAGTAGGTGTGAGCCACAATAGACCACATGGTGGCGGTGGAGGGTCTGGTTTTCGGCCCACTCACTTTTGAATCTAACCTAACATAACCTAAACCTCTCTTTTTTGGGACACCCTGTGTAAATGTCAATAATATAAAAATGTGTCTCCCTTCAAATAAAAATCGGCCTGTCCGAGCATTTTCCATGGAAACCAATCCTTCGACAGATAATCGAGGATGAAACTTTTCGTTCACTCACCCTGTATAGGTCAAACAAGACATAAAATAGCACATAGGAATTTCAGGTTAAGATATTTACATAGTAGTATTAAAATCCGAAACAATAAACTAATGAAGAATTATATTCAAAAGCTATTTTTACATTTGGATTGCTGATGATAAAACGTTTTCGTATCTAAAGTAGTTTTCAACTATTTCCCCCAATATCTAACGAAATTTTTTGTTTCAGCGAAACTATGGCAAGACGGTTGTGCTTGCCGCAAGACGAGAGCACCGAAAATAGGGGATATACCCAGGTGAGCAGCTATTTCTTTATTTCAAAAATATGTTATGGTGAGGTACCGTAGCTCTGAAGTATTTCGAAAAACCGATAAAAAACACTTTACACACGTCATTTATTTATATTATATAAATGAATGACGTGTATAAGTATTATTATACAGTGTGTTTCAAATCGCATGCAATATGAAACTTGGAATTTTGGAAACCGTTAAAGATAGAGACTAGGTTAAATTGGGGCAAAGTTGAGTAATTTAGTGACCAACAATATGCCTTAAGAAAATCAAGACTAATAATTAGTTTTTGATATATGCCAGAAAAAAGATGCCAGATTAATTCCTTGTGTGGTTTGAATGAGACCACACTAGGTAAATCACAAAAAAAAAAACGATGAGTTTCCACTCCACTACACCAAAAAACTGCATTTTCCTCAACGCGCGGTTCGCTAACAATGTTAGCACCATCTCAAGGTGATTAAAGCTGAGTGGTGTATTTTGGTGTCCAGTGGAAAACTCACTGCTTTTTTTATAATACAAGACCAAGTATACAGGGTGTTCCACATAAAAGTCCTCAGCCTCGTATCTCGGCAACGGAAAGGTATATTTTGATTTTGAAAACAACAGATGATGGAGCTCATCTATGGCTTCGTCACGGAGTTCAACTTGATTTTTTTCAGAGCAAATTGGAGATGGCGCTGAAGTCGAAAGAAATTTTTCGTTGGCAGGAACTTTGTAACTTTTAAATATGTTTTATGTTTGTGGAGCTCTTACACTTATTTTGTTAATAATAATCGTTTCTTCTGAACTAAACTATTTATTGTTAGACCATTTTATTCATATATTTTTACATTACAATATAACTGCATATTTTTACCACTGAACTTTCTTACTGTGAGAGCACAGATCACCGATCTTGTGGTATGAGCCATAGACCACGGACAAACAGAATTAATCATCTTAACACTCCTCCTTGATTTGAAGTTATTTAAATATTATAAATTTCAAATCACAGTAATAACAATCATATACAGTTAATCTTCCTTCCTTCCTATAGGTACTAATACATTAAAAGTGTTACAAACAAAATACCTCTCTAAACATAACATGGACATATTGATCTTAATAAATACCGATTTCTTTACGTAACTTAATAAACATATCACAAGGTAATCCTTTGGTAAAAACATCGGCAATATTGGCTTTAGAATCAACATATCTGACAGTTACTTTTTCATTTGCTACTAAGTCTTTAATAAAATGATATTTGATATCGATGTGTTTTGCACGTTTGCTATTTTCAAAAGATTTGCTCATGTCTATAGCACCTTTGTTGTCCACAAACAAAACACATTTTACGTCCTCGTTGAAGTCGTTACACAATCCTTTAATATTCACCATTTCCGAAGCACTTATTGCGGCTGCCACATACTCCGCTTCTGCAGTAGACAGTGCCACACAATTCTGCTTTCGTGAAACCCAACATACTGCTTTACCGTTGTAAAATGTTACTGATCCAGTGACACTTTTGCGATCTAGTTTATTTCCGCCCCAATCTGCATCGGAATATGTATCCAGTGAATTGATTTTTTCGTTCACATTATAGTTCAAACCTAGATCTCTTGTTTCTTTTAGATACCTAAGAATTCTCTTTGCTTGAGTCCATGCACTACTAACTGGTTTATTCAAAAATTGAGATAAATAACTTGTCGCATAGGTTATATCGGGTCTTGACAACATTGATAAAAACATCAAGCTTCCAAGCAATTCTCTATATGGTACCTCTATAGTTTCTTCACTTAAATTTACTTCGAAACCTGTAGGTATAGGAGTCTTTGTTCCATTACATTCTGACATATTAAATTTATTCAACAGTTTGTCGATATATTTTCTTTGCGTTATCTTCATACCTTTTTCATTTCTTTGTAACTCCATCCCTAAAAAATTTCTTATTTCTCCTAGTTCTTTTGCATTGAATTCTTGTTTTAGCTTAACTACAACTTCATTTATAGATTCTATGTTACCAGTGATTAAAATGTCATCGACAAAAATTAATAACCAAACATTTGATCCTATGTATAGACAAAAATCGTGTTGTGATCTTTCAAATCCAATTTTCTTAACAAATTCGTCAAATCTTAGGTTCCAACATTTAGGACTTTGTCGAAGACCGTATAATCCTTTATTTAATTTCATCACCTGATTTCCCTTTTTCTTTATACCTTCTGGAATGTTTAAGTAGACTTCATCATCAAGTTTTCCATTAAGAAATGCTGTGGGTATATCTAATTGTTTTACAGTCCACTGTTTTTGAACAGCTTGTGCCAGTAATAATCTCACAGTTGTCATTCTGGCTACTGGTGCATAATTGTTACTAAAACTGTTCTCCTCCTGCAGCTGAAAACCGCGTGCCACCAATCTAGCTTTCTTAACACCATTTTCTTTTGTTCGAAATATCCACTTCGCATCTATAGTCTGCTTGTTTTCTGGGAGGGTTGTGAATATCCAAGTTTTCATCTTTTTATGAGCGTCTAATTCATCATTTATTGCTTCTTGCCATTTCTCATCACTATTCATAGCTTCGTCGTAAGTTTGAGGATCTGCATTACTTGTACAAAGACAATATGCTGTATACAGTTCAAAGTCGTTTAACATTTCTGGTTGTTTAATTTTTCTGCCAGATCTTGACATTTTAGTTTCTATAGATTTATTCATCTCGTCTTCTTCTTCTTCGTTTTCCGTTAAGTCATTTGCCTGTTCACTGTGTTGTTCATTCTCATTGGCATTGGATTCCTTTAAAATTGTTTTATTCTGAATACTCTCATTTTCTATGTTTACTGGTATATGTTTATTTTTATTTTCCTTGCTTTCTAACTCTTGGTATTTATAATCTTGTTCGTTAAACCTCACATCTCTTGACAATATTATATTATTTGTTTTAGGACACCACAGTCTATAACCATTCTGTCCATATCCAATCATTCTCATACTTTTAGCTCTCACATTCAACTTATCTGTTTGAGGTGTTACTACTACCCAGCATTTTGAACCGAAAATTCTTAAATTTCTCAAATCAAGTTTTTCATAATATCTTCTTGCGGGTACGTCATTAAATATTGCACTGGAGGGGCTACGATTTAACTGATATGTTGCACACCTAATAGCCTCACCCCATAGATATTTTGGTAAATTTGTTTCTGTCAATAAAGTCCTCGTTCTATTCTGCAAGGTTCGGTTCATGCGTTCTGATACGCCATTTTGTTGTGGAGAGTACGGTTGTGTATACTCAATACTTATGCCCTTTCTTTTACAAAAATCTTGAAAATCTGTTGCGGTGTATTCTCCACCGTTATCGCACCTTATACGTTTTACTCTGATTTCTTTCTGGGTTTCCAGGTTTGTAATATACTGTTTTAAATTTTCTTTTACTTCAGACTTTGATCTTAACAGATATACGACACAAAAATGTGAATAATCGTCTATGATCGTTTGGTAATACTTTTCTCCTTGCAAAGTTTCCGTCTTGACTGGTCCTGCTACATCACTATGAAGTAGTTCACCTATCTTTTTTGTTCTTGGTAGCTGTTGACTCACAAAAGGTAACCTTGTAGCTTTTCCTTGCATACAGGATTCACAAACATTCTTACTCGATGGTAAGTTTAAAATTTTCAACCCGTTTCTGTTTAGATGTCCCATTCTTTTATGCCATAAATCATCGTTTGTTACAGACATACATGTTTCTACATTTATTAATTTCAGTCTTAATATGTATAAATTATTTTTAATTTCTCCATACAGGGTATATCTTTCGTTATATATTTTCACACCATTCTTTGAAAAATTTATTCTGGCATTACCATTTTCCATCATTTTTTTCACAGATATTATATTGATTGATAAGTTCTGAACAATTAAAGCATTTATGGTTATAACAATACCTTTATAATCAACTTTAAGTTTTCCCCTCTTCTTTGCAGTTAATGTTTCTCCATTTGCTATTTTTATCTTTACGGTATTTTCCAGATTAGTCACATCAAACATAAAATTTATAAGGTCCTCTTTTACTAGGTTTTCTGTTGCTCCAGAATCTATTACAAAAATCGCTTCATGCTGATCTTCCCCAATTTCTTCTGCACTGAACGCCACAAATGATATTTCTGTACTTTGATTTTCTATCTCTGCTACGTTTGCTTGACTTCTTCCTCTTCTGTTGAAATTATTTCCTCTTCTGTTATTATATCTTCCTCGACTAGGATCTATTCTGTTCTTGCAATTTGAAGCTTTATGTCCCTTTTTTCCACATTGGTAACAGTTGAAAGGAAAAGTACCACTACTCTGACTAGTAAATGAACTTTCTGTATGATTCTCACTTTTACTCTTTTCTTTTATTTTTATTTCGGCATCTAATAGTCTAGACTTCACAAAATCCATGTTTAACTTGTCACTTTCTGTAGCTAACGTTTCGAGCGCCGTTATCACTTGATCATACTCTTCAGACAATGTTAGTAGTAAGTGGCATACTTTGTCTGTTTCATCCATTTTGGTTCCTGATGCTTCAATTTCATTAATTATCGAATCGAATTTCAAAAAATGGTCTTGAAGCCCTTCTTTTGTGTTACATTTTAAACTTAACAATTTACGCTTCAAGTACAATTTGTTAAATACGCTCTTTCTTTCTAGTGTATCTTTCAGTGACTTTATCATCTCCTTTGCATTCTTGGCTTTCTTTACTACCTCTAAATATTTATCTGATAAACATTGCACAATAATGGATCTTGCCTTTGCATCATTTTCTGTGAATTTTTCTTTACTTTCTGCTCCGTCTTGTAGAACTTCTGCTACCCCTTTTTCTTCCAATAGTGTTTTCACTCGAAAACTCCAGTTATTAAAATTAGCACTTTCTGTTAGCTGTGGGTATAAATGTACCACCGACATTTTCCGTTTTTTGTTGTATACTTTTACTCTTGCTACTGGGATACTTGGGACCTGCCTGGGCCCATAACCTTTTAAATATGTTTTATGTTTGTGGAGCTCTTACACTTATTTTGTTAATAATAATCGTTTCTTCTGAACTAAACTATTTATTGTTAGACCATTTTATTCATATATTTTTACATTACAATATAACTGCATATTTTTACCACTGAACTTTCTTACTGTGAGAGCACAGATCACCGATCTTGTGGTATGAGCCATAGACCACGGACAAACAGAATTAATCATCTTAACAGTAACAAGGTTTATCCGATGCTTTGTTTAATTCTAAACAATTTTTGTCAAATGATTATTTTTCAAAAACTTAATGGTTTCAGAGATATCGGGCTCTTCATTTGGTGAGGCCCAAACTCTAGTATATTTTAGAATCTCGAATTATTACCTTATACAATGAAACAATAATTACCCAACTTCTCCTTTGGCACACGTAATCCCCATCTCACATAGACTTCTCAGTATAAAAACGAACGACCTGAAATGGGTCCCAGTAATGGGAAAATTATTTAGCGTCCCAACTTCTTCTTTGGCACACGTAATACCCATCTCATATAGACTACTCACTACACTACTATAAAAATCATTGACTTGAAATGGATATTTAATAGCTCTTTTTAAGGAATAGTGAAATAATATGTATTTAATTTTGTTTCCTTCTAATCAAAACCTACTGTGGTGAAGTTTCGTTATACATTCAGGATTTATTTTAGGACAAACGTACAAATAATTATGAATTACTTATTATACAAAATGAATTAGGTATTTAAAAAATTTTTGTCATATTTTACAGAAATACATATTATTTCACTATTTCTTAAAAAGAGCTATTAAATTGACTTGGATAATTATTGTTTCATTGTATACGGGAATAATTCGAAACTCTAACATACGCTTGAATTTGGGCATCACAAAATAAAAAGCCCAATATCTCTGAAACTATTAAGTTTTTGAAAAATAGTCATTTAACAAAAATTGTTTATAATTGAACAAAGTATCGGATAAACTTTGTTGCAAAGTTCCTGCCAACGAAAAATTTTTTTCAACTTCAGCGCCATCTCCAATTTGCTCTGAAAAAAATCAAGTTGAACTCCGTGACGAAGCCATAGATGAGCTCTATCATCATTTTTTTTTCAAAATCAAAATATATCTTTCTCTGAGTCTCTGAGGACTTTTATGTGGAACACCCCGTATGTTTCCACAGATACTGTCTAGGAATGTTTTTGCACCTATTGTTCTGTTTATTTGTTTTACAAATTATACACTTATTAGCTGTTACAATATAGTTCCGTTTTTTCGTTATTTTATTTTAAGAAAATGCCTTTTCTTAATTTTCCCCAATAATAAATAAATTCTGAAAATTCACTGTCCACCTTGCGTGCTCCACCCTGTATCTGCGGTTTTATGTCTTGCACAGATCTCAAAGGACGTTTTACGTTACATCCACGAAATGAACTGCTATAAACTCTCGGCGGAATCGGATGTTTTTCTTGCCACTCTTTCGCCGAATGGGGCAAACCGAAACTTCAGGAACAATAGCGTTCTTCCGGAGAGCAAAGACATGTAGAGCAAAAATAAGAAGGTAATGTCTCCCTCGGGCGTGGGGAATTCTTCCAGGAATTCGCTTGTCGGACGGCGAGTCTTTTAGTATTCATTGAAAGGCGTTCCTTGTTAGTTTTCTGTGTTTCAGCTTGCGACAGGATGTACTCGCGCTGGTAAAATTATTATTTTTTTCTCATTCAAACGTGACAAAAATGAAGAAAGTGTCACTTTATCTGATTAAGCATATACCATAGAAATTATAAAAAATTAAGAATGCCAATATCCATTATATGACACATCCAAAAATGGCCACTATATGCAGAACACGAAAAAACGTAACTTTAGGAAATTTTCTGGGAATTTTTACACCACACCATGGGATACAACTCTCCATATATATAATACTACTATATCGCGGGTAGAGGCCCAAAAATTCCGAAAACAACACGGCGCCGACATACAATCTCTATCCTTATCGAGAGTACCTTAGTCAAATATGCGCATGCGCAGGAATTTCGCGACTTCCAATAAGCATGCAGCATTTACCGACTTCTTTTAAAAAAAGTTGAAAGTTGGAAAGTCTGTCAACCTATAAGTAATGTGTCAGTTTCCGTAATCATGGATATCGACTAAATCTGCGCATGCGCAAATCGAACAAAGGGTCTCTGGAACAGTATAGCACTATATCTTTTGTCCTTTGATTTTTTCGGAGAAACCGCTTATGGGCTAACATAGGAAATACGCGATATAGTAGTATTATATAATGTATGCAACTCTCTAAGTATTGGTAATGCTTAATCTCAATTAAGTGTTAAGTTAGGAACCTTTGACGTTTGACAGCTGTCAGCCTGTGTCAATTGTTCTTGTTTATTTTAGGGCCTAGATAAAAATACAATAGATAACTATCTTAATATTGACATTTGAAGAATTAAAACTGCGCCCTCAGACGGTTTGGAAGGAAGTAGGTGTATAACTGGTTGCATCAGATATTTTCAATGAAAATGGAAGTAACGTTTAACTGGTTGCATAAGAAATATTTGCTTGCAGGATCCTTGACCTTCTCTACCAATACATTTTTTACTGTTACAAATAAAATAAAAATATGAGACATTATATATATTTATCACGAATTTATAAAAAGCTCTACAAACACTTTTACATTAATATAATCTAAAACTTACGTTGCGAAAACTTTATAAATTATCAAATTATTAAGGTTATAAAGTAATTGTGTTTCCAAGGAATAATAAGTACAATCTTTTCTTGCAGCACCTCATCTGAAACGTCTATCATGCACCTTCTTGCATCTTTTCTTTCAAACCTAAAACATAATAATCTAATAACTAAACACTAATTACTAAAACTGATTATTATTACATTACCTGTATTATTACATCTCCCCAGAATATTTTTCCAGAATGATAATAATGGACTAAAGTTTATCAGCTACTGAGGAAACAAATCAAACACAGAGCAGTTAGTGCATTTTTTTTCATAGGAAATTCTTTAAAAAACTGCGGCGAAAACTTCAATGTTTGAATGTCAGGTTATATTTAAACGAAAAACGACGCGGCAAAATGGCGACGGAAAGTAAATATTTTAGACTACTAGATGTGTACGATTTTGTTTATCTCATTAGCTACAGTACCATCTATCGGTTTGGAAGAAACTAAAATTGCATCTCGGGCGTGTTCTATGTAAGAAAAACATCTATTTCTTTTCATTTAGGTTTTAGGGCCTCCACCTTATTTGTGAATTTGTTGTTCTTACCGTTTTGTTGATAAATATTAACATACTTTATATTTTTTGTGTTCCCTGAACAACTGTTTTGTTTTAGTTTATAGTGAGATAGATGGCCTTTGGGTAATAAAACGATTTTGTGAAAATTTCGGCTTTAAGAGTTCAATCTGTCCAAAATTTTGGTAAGGATTATTCTACTTTTAATAATAATGTAATATAACCGGCCATTTGGTATTTATTTAGTATGTTACTAGCTAATAACTTGCGAATGGGTGAATATTATGACAAAAATTCCAAGTGGTTGCAAATAATCTAGGTCACATGTAAAATTACATAATTTTTCCCACATTTACATTTTTAATTTCCCACCCAACGGCTAATGCGAAGCTAGATGCTAGTGCAACCAGAGCTACCTATACAGAAAACCAAAGTTGCTAGAGTTCAATTTTCTCCATAGGATGACCATTTTCAGTCTCCATAAAAACATTGTATATTTTTTATAATTTCTATGCATACAACATGTTACAAGTCGAGTGTGAGCCACTGTGTAAACGTCTAAAGTCAAGACCAGAATTAAGCAAAGTGGAATGACCTCGCCGATCTGGTAAAATACGGTGATGCATGGGCGTGCGTATTCTGTTTTACCATTGGGCACATTTCAGTTAATATATACTCGTATACTATTCTATAGAATACTTCTAGTATATATTAACTGAAATATGCCCAGTGGTAAAAAAATACAAATCTAAAAATGTCTAGTTAATATAAACATTTTTAGATTTGTCATTAGGTGAAAAATTATTTGCTTTAGCGTAAAACTCTCAAATTGTCCTGAAATGTTGCCTATCCCCCTATTTTCGGGTATGCTGAATACAAATCGAAAGTTATTTTTTGTGGACGAATATAGTTTTTGAGGAAAAATAGCAGCATTTACGAAAATGGTGGTAAACAAAATTTCAGAAAATTTTAATAGTTTTACGCTAAAGTAAATAATTACCGAAAAATTTCAGTGGAAAACTGTAAAAAACTAATGTACACATGTAAAAATGTAATATAGGTACCTATTATCAATTTATATACAATTTTTACCATTAAGAAACGCGCGCGAAATAACCCAACATCACGCCACTGGCCTACTACCTCGAGCGCAGTCGCTTGTTGGTTCCTGATTCGACCAATCAACGTCGTTGAAGCTCAGAGAAAAGAAAGCGTAAATGCAAGAATATGTATGTTAAATAAGGATGAACAGCTTGTCGTCAACTTTACGACTTTCGCAGTTGCCACATATTCGGAAATTCCTTGATATTATCACAAGTATAAAGATATATTATATCTTTATACTTGTGATATTATTAAGTAAAAGGCAAATTAAACATTGTGTTTGCTTTAATAAAGTACAATAGGGATAAGGGACGTTAAAGACAAGTAAAAAAAAATGGGTAAATAAACGTTTCCCAGTTTTAAATAAGAATACTTTAGAAATAAATGCGACAACACAGATCTACTCTTTTTTCGGTCATTCCACTTTGCTTAATACTCTGGTCTTTACTGTAGGTACCGACCGGTGCCTGAGACGGGTGATGAGGGCGGAATAGGTAGCGCGCCACGTGATCAGGAGTGGGGTAACATCTACAATTCGGTAAACATTGTCAGTAATAAGGCAACTTCCATCACTTATTCAATTAACATTTTTAACTTAACATAGGAACTTTCCAAAATTATAACGTTTGGAAAGATGACATTTATTGGAAAAGTTCAATTTCAGCCAGCCAAGGGTCTCCTTAAGTTTTCCCGCAGCCTGTTTCTAGATTTACGGGTTTGAATCGCCGATAAACTTCGATCCCGGGAGGGAAAAGGGATCAACTAGTTACAAATAAGAAAGTTCTCGCGTTTGGCCCCAACTGACGAATTCAAGCGGATGGCAGCTGAGGGTCGAATATCGGTACGGTTGGATTTACGAGAAAGTTTGATAGTTATAGTTATTGGTTTTATGTTTTTGAGAGATTCAAGCGCCATCTGTTTTGGGAAATTTTAGCAAGAGATCCAAGAAATGGATGCCCAGAGGAGTATTGAATAAAAAGTAATTACTAAACCTCGCAGCAGTTCACATGTATTTGAAAAATGTTGTAAAGGTTTATTACATAGAAAGAAAATGTCTTTCAAATTACTTAAAAATTTGTACAGGGTGTTCAAAATTGGTATGTTTTCGAGGGTTACCGAGAATCTGCAATAGATAGACCACTGAACTGATGGACGAGTTCTTTTCCGTTTAAGAGCTACAGGGCGTTTCTAAATTTTTGGCTAGACCGACTGATGTCCTTTTCTCGTTTCCCTTTCAAGATAAGTACCTTAAAATGGTTTGAACATTCTAAAATGGTAAGAAATAGAGAGATTCGGTTTGCGCCTTTATTATTTTGTCGAAAAAACAGCACTCGTCCATCAACTTAGCTCCATCTATTACAGATTCGTAGTAACCCTAGAATATATACCAATTTGAGCCACCCTGTATACTGAGAAAAGGATTTAATTGGGAGAAATACAATTTATTATCACCAATTAAATTATTTATTTGTATTTGGCAAAGAAATACTGGGAAATATTTCCGACACAATATGTAGAGATTCTGTCATCGTATATCTCGGGCAGACTTTCCAGAATAAAACAGGAAGATGAATATTCTGACCTGAAAGATATAAGAGCAGGAGTGCCCCAGGGTAGCGTTCTTGGCCCTATCCTTTACCTGCTACATACTAGTGATATGCCAGTACTAGAAGAGACCACTGTAGCTACATTTGCTGACGGCACTGCACTTCTTGCGGTCGGTAAAGATCAAGGAATATCCACTAGAAGACTGCAAGTAGCTAGCAACACAATACTTGATTGGACCAAACAATGGAAGATCAAGCTAAACGAGCTCAAATCAATTCATGTTAACTTTACCAACAAAAGACTAGTTAACCCTCCGTCCTTGGATATTAATGGTACTATTGTGCCCAATGAGAATAACGCCAAATACCTAGGCATGACACTGTATGCCAAGCTCCTGTGGAAAGAACATGTGAAGAAGAAAAGAACTGAACTTGGTTTGAAATATAGACATCATTATTGGATGTTTGGAAGAAATTCTAAGTTGTCAATACATAATAAGATACTAATCTACAATCAGATCTTGAAACCAGTTTGGTTATACGGTATTCAACTTTGGGGTTGTGCCAGAAATAGTAATATTAAAGCCATTCAGACTTTCCAGAACAAAGTGCTGCGTAACATGGTAGACGCTCCATGGTACATACGTAACTCCGACTTGCATCGACACCTTAACATCCCAATGGTTAAAAATGAGATCAAAAAATTTTCTGGCAGACATAAGGCCAGACTTCACCTCCACATCAATGCAGAAGCTCTTCACCTGCTGGACAACCCACATCTTGTTTGAACATTGAAGATACCCAAACCATTTGAGCTGGTGTAGTGTGCTGTGTAAAAGCAGGACAGAGTGCGCCAATGAAATTGTTAGAAGAAAACAATCTAAAGGACATCGTTGGATGAACTTTAGTTAATAAATATTTAGTTTGTAAGATTATTAGAAGAAAATTAATGGTTGGTCATCAGACCAGTTTTAATAGCAATAAGATTCACCAACACAGAATTTTAATAAAAAAAAAGTTCTGTTTGCCGAATTAAAGATTTAATTGGTGTTAATTTGGCAGATATACTAATAGTAATATTAAATATTTAATATCAACAATTAAATTTAATTATTGCTAAGGAGAAACAAATATTTATTGTGTCCAGTTTTAGCATGTTTAGTTTCGACAAAACTAAATTTTTGTATCCAGATTCTGTGGCCACTTGGATCCGATAAAGACCACCAGAACTTGTCATACGCTAGGAGAAATGTATCAGTGTAAACGGGGACTATATTTAAATGAAAACATTGCATTTTGTAGCTAAAAAATTGTACTTTTATGCATTTTTTGTCTCACGTCTTCATGTATGCATGCCTTTCCGTTTGGCGTTTCCTATGCTTTGCAAAACTCATCAGTCGCCCCTCGCCCTCGTAGTAACTGTGTCCTCTGTGGTAATACTTTATAAATTGTACAAATAATCTATCTGAGCTGCTAAACAAACAAAACCAAACAAAGAAGACAATTTCTCACAGGCTGTTTATTGTTGTTATTAAATTAGTCATCACAATAAAACAGCTCGGAGTAATATTGACACAATCCTCGGTTCCCACGAGCCTTTCGCCTATTGAGTTAGGAGTGTTTACCCCGCTGTTTTTCACAGTTGACCCGGTTAGGAAAACATCTGGGCTTCGGTTGTGCGAAATTCGGTGAAAATTCCGCTATACGCGATTCATTTTAAGATCGTAGCGCCAAAATGGCAGAAATGTATACTAACTTATGCTCACTGACACTGACGTTTGAAATTTTATTCATCAAATATTTGTTGTCGAGAACTTTAAACCAGGTAAAAACCTTGTAAAACTATTTTGAAAGGAGTAAGTAGTGATATAAAATTAAAATAGATTTCAATATTTTTCGAGCGTTCAAATCTGAAAATGAAACTTAACCTCAAAATATGTCAAATTCTTTATTGGGCATACGGCATACATACCTTTATGGAACTAGTCATCCTTAGAGAAAGGTAAAGACCACACTCTCTACTCTGCGTTCTTTAGCTTCTTTATCCATACTTGTCTCCTGTAACTCTGTAATGCCCAACTTATAGTTTCCGCGATAGCTCCAGATTTTCCCGCTTTTGGAAAAGTATGAAACTGATCTCGGGGTTTTTCTTTGTACAAGAGGAACAATGACGCTCACAACAATAACGATTCATATCTAATCAAAGCAATTAACTAATATAACAACGGATATTTCAAAATTCACAATAGACATACATACGCAAAACTGAACCAATAACCCAAGCGTTAGTTGTGCGTGCCGGCAGTAGGTAGCGTATTGCTTAGCAAGAATGGCCTATTATCTAACAAGAGGAGTGCAAATATACAAGCAGTGTAATTCGTTTGATTGGGCTCTTGTGGTTCGTTTCCAGCCGCGCGAATGATAATTTTGACATAGGACTGTCAAAAATAGAAAATAATGGTGCTAGCAGCAGCAGTGGGATTCTGTTAGCAAAAGAAAGAAAGAGAAGAAATTTCTATCTACTCACAAGTAGTATTCCGTATTAATTTTTCTACAGGACTGGAAGGAATAATCGTATATAAAGAATTCTATTAACCAAGCAGAAAAATGTGTTAAATTTAGGGATTTTTTAATTATTACCATATTGATTGGTTCTTCTGCTGTTCTGGCAGTGTTTATATTTACTTACCGTTTCTAATACTAGTTCCTGGTTTAAAAAACAATTTATCTAGAAATTAGTTGGAAAGCAAGTTATTTGGTCACGTTGTATAAAAGGGAAAAATAATAATGATTTTTTAAATTCCAATACGTGAATTTAATGGTAGAAGATGAGGAAAAATATCAAAGGGTAGTTATTGGTAATTATACCTATTATACCTACGTATAATTTTATTTTGTTAGGAAAGAACATGACATCGTTTTATAAAATATCGATTTACTCCGTAACGGCGTGTTTTGTGGAAAAAATGTAAGTATACTTTTTTGCTGAGAAATGGGTGGGACATCCAAATATCGTATTATTTTAAACGTTAGTCAGTGGCGTAACATTTATTTTTTAGAAAAAGTGTCCGAGAGTGCAGGTTGCACGCCACTGGCTATTCCCATCGAGCTGTGGAATTTTTGTGGAAGTAAAGATTCATAGGAACATCTACCAAATAAAATATCAAAACAATTGATTTTTGAAATTTTGAATTGATTTGATTGAAATGGGTATTTTCGTCCTGTTTCCTACGCGTTTTCCCAATTTAAACGCCTTTTCAAAAAACCTCTGCAAAATTTTCGAGAATCGCCGTTAGGCGAAAGAGATAAGGCTAGCAACGGGTTTATCCTCGCGCCTAATGGCCTCGTCACGCCTTCCGAAACGAAATCCCGACTTTTCGCGGGACTCCCTAGACCCTTTTTCTAATTTTACGCCTTCGAGATCCGCTTCACGCGAAAGTTCCGTCCTTTCTCTAATACTTTGAGATTTTTTTTCGAGACCGTACGTCGAGTCTTTCTACGTCTATTTGGTTTTCGAAAATCTCGAGTCGCGTCCGTCTCAACTTCTTTCTCATTTTATCTGCCGATGTGAGATTGCACTAACGAGACAAACACCTCCCACGAAAACTGTCAAATTAACTAAACTTCAACTTCAGATAGGTTATTTTCCTGTGAGAAATATTACTAACGGAATCAATAGTACTGACTGCCAAACACTTCTGATTACCAAAATACTGAAGCGAAATGCTTTTCCAATTAGAAAATCGCTAAAAATTATTTTTTCAGGTTGACACGTACAGTTTACATACTTCAACGTCTCAGGGCAAACTTTACAACAGGCGCGGTAACGCAGTGGGAAAGTCGTAGGATTCAAAACGCGATAATGCCGATTTCGCGAGTTCGAGTCACGATGGAGGCAAATTTGTTTTTTACTTTTTAATTCCAATTATTTATTAGTATTAGTGTTTAGTTATTCCGTTTCATTATCCGTAGCTTTTATTCTTTCTGCACTTAAAGTTTGGAATTAATTCGTTCATTTTGGCAGTCTGTTAAATTCATCATTTTAGCTTACAAAACTAAATATCTACAATATTTTTGGTCCCATTGATAAAATTGATAATAATGTTTACTGAAAAATAAATTCTACTTTCAGCACTTAAAAAAATTATGATGTTTTACCATCAAGAATAGAGTACCCTTACAATTCATCAAAATAAGTATTAAGAAAAATCGTTTACTATAATTACATCATTATTCCAGATACAAAATTTCTTTAATATCTATTTTCTTAAAAATAATATTATTCTAGATGCTTTTGTGGACCCCCGGTAGGATTAGAAATAGGAGAACGAAAATCGCGACAGCAATTTTCTCCCATTTCTAGTCACTTTTTAAAAAGCTTAGTTTTAGCGCACCCATCACCAAAACCATCTCGAATCGAGTATATGATTTTGAATTACCATCTGGCCCACCGGCTGTGCCATAAACGATATAATTGTTGCTGTGCATCTCGTCGAACGTCATACCAATTAATTAACGCCGATTTACATATGTCATGTCCTCCTACGGCTCGTCTGTGCTGTTATTTATTAATCGGAATGTAATTCTCAATTAGAGTCGATTAGTGATGCCTGATGGCCAGCTGGGATGCTTGCCAGATCACTAATACGAGGGGAGTTAGCAATGTTATTGGCGATTCCAAAAATGAATGCGCCCTAACACAACGCTCGGCAAATAATTGTGTCCACTCTTATAATATAAAGGCCAGGCTTCCGAGATATTATGATAAAGTAAGTGTAGCTTCTGTTCGGTCGAGCCATCAATTCAGTCAGGGCGATTCAGACAAAATCGATTGGTCGGGGCAACCGGCTTGACAGTGATTTATTGACGTTTTTGTTTAATTTTTTACCAGCAAATGATTTGGGTGAGAGGTGGCTGGTAGGCGGATAAAATCCCTGCTGGGAGTTTGACCCCTTACCTTCTATATTTATTCTAAATGTCGTGGTTGAATTCAACATATTATTTGGAATACACTTGATATATGTATAAAATATGTTTAGTTCGGCCTTTATGGTTAAATTCTGTTTAGTCTTTGAAAGTGATTATATTAACAGGCTACTGTTGGCAAGTTGAGGTTGAGGTTGAGTTACCAACAGTGACAATTATCAATCAGTAACTTGTAAAAAGGGTGTTGGTACAGCCTGGTTTCCACTTTAAGGGTACATCAATGTAAATACAGAAACATTGATATATTTAGCATTGTTATTGACTTATTTCCATGGCGTCTGTTTAGTTTTTAGGTCGTTAAGTAGCTATTAGTTTAATCTAATGTAACTTCTAATATTATAAAAATGAAACCAACATGATTTTAGAGTGAATCCCATAGATTCGAACCTAATTTGGACTATGTATCTTGATGTTAGATGTGAGTGGTAGAGATTTTATTATGATCAACCTTAAATTCGTATGTGTATACAAATTTACAGAATATATTTCGAAACCCACATCGCGCTATAATACGAAAGTACGTTCCGGTAAACGAATTTTCTACCTCTGCAATTCCACTTCCGTTTCAGATAGAAACATTTCTGTGTGCCACTCAGCGGTTTGTCGTCCCGAAAAATGTATATCGTTTATATAAGAATCCACTCCATGAAAGAAAATACATCCAGTACGTTGTTATTTATTCTCCTACTTGTACATTTTGGATTATGCTATATTTCTTCAAGTGCTGGAAATTTATTCCTTGCCCATATACAGCGTGGTTCATTAATATTGCGGACAAATTCAGGTCGAGATTTTATGCACAAAAATTAGAGAAGTTCCTCTTAACATATGTCTGGAAACGTTTCTTTTTTGTAGGCATAATTTGTTACGTATTTTTCGACATTAATAAATAATCAAATTGAACATACTGTCTCTAGAAAACGAAACGTTTCGGAACACATGTTCATAGTAAATTATTTTCTTATTTTTGTGCAAGAAATATCCACCTGATTTTTGTAATACATAAATATTTATGTTTTTAGGCCTATATTCATAGTAAAATGAGTACCTTCTATGTATAGACGTAATTTCTTACAGTGGTATACACAAGATAAACATTCCCTCTCCGTAGAAGTATAATTTCATCCTTATCGTTATAAATGCATAATCAACTCATCTATAAAACCTTGGAATCGAATTTTGTACACTGATTGTGTTCCCGTTTTATACGTGATTAATATGTCTTATTTACGCGGTTTTATCGTAAAAATATTATAACAGTTGCATATAGCAGATAACTGCATATTCGCAGTTTAATATTTTGCAGGTGATACATTCCCAAAGGAAGTTTTTGATTAGTTCTTCGTATGCTGATATACTTTAAATCGTTATACATTACCGAGAAGTTTTCAATTTATTTTCCCAGAGTATAAAGCGTTTAATTTAAAATTTTATTAAAGGAGCATTTCAAGCCCTTAGACTGAAACTAGACTGGCGCGACAAAATGCAGTCATAATAAACGGCTTTAGAGCATTTCCTAGCCATTCAATAAGGGCTGGAGAATCTATCCCGGTATGAGAATGGCGCCTGTGCGGAATTTTAAATTGAGGACTTTTGTGAACCGTCCGGAAGGAACTCGGTAGTTATTGAATCGAAAATCCTCTTTGTTGAACTTATAATAAAGGGGGTTTTGAAGGAGTAGGGCGGGTATTTGCCGACTTGGCAATATTAACGAGCCGATGCTGTTCCGACATATTTCTTCGTTTTCGTATTTTGTATTATGCATAGTTACAACTAAAATGAATATCGTGTCTTCAATACCTACCTTTGACTTTTAATCACCATCATTACTAACACTTTTTGTCACTTACAAAACAACATTGTTCTTAAAAACCAAACGATGTCATTGTTATTAGTCTACGTTCTTAATGAAACACATACCTGAACATCCCGATAATTTTTTTTTGTCGTAAGTTGTCGTAAATGTTTCCTAAACAATGCAAAAAAGTCAATTAACAACCAAGAACATGCTTTGGACATAATTGCGTAATAGTTTCAGTAAGTTACTGCTAGATGACACTGCTGTCAAAAAGTAACTAAATTATTTAGGGATATCTTGTGTTTATCACAAGAGGACAGGACTTAACTATTTTAAGACAGTAAAAACGTATTGGAAACTGGCCTAATTATTCTTTGGCAATTATAAATTTAATAATTGAACACATAAACTGTTTCATATAAGGCTACTACTAAATTTTGTGACGTGCAACATAAAAAATCCCTAAATTGCAGTCGACCTGTGATTAAAATGTTATAATTTGTTTGGCTGATTGTATTTTCAGTGCGACATCTATGTTTTGGTTACCTAAGTTCACACTGAATACGTTTAACTCACCTTTTGACTGCTTCATCAACAAGACAATACAAACGCGCCCTTAAAAAATATATTTATTGTTTTTATTAGCAAAACGATCAAATTTTAGGTAATTGGTCAGAGTATTGTTAAACACATGCCTTTAATTTGTCTTTGTCTTAAGTTATTGTATGGTTGTATGTAATAGAGGTTTGATTTAGCCACTATAATTTTTCGGTTGTCATGAAACTTCGGTTGTCGCTCATGATTTAGATGACAAAGTCATGAGAGATTATTTTCTCTTTTAATTTTTTCGAGTCACAAACAAACTTCAGAGTTTGAGGAATCCTCATAGGAGTCGTCACATCTTTCATTGAGACCAACCACCAAAAATCCAAAGAGGGCACTACGGTGTGTTTCTCACCACTACTAACATTCGCGATGCCCATTAGGTAATCATGTCGCAACATCGTTCATCGATTCCACTATTTATGGCACTCTGATGAGAGCATAATAAGTGCGAAACCGGTCAGTGTCTGGTGGTTGGTCTCGATGAAAGATGTGGCGACTCTTATGGGAATGCCGGAATAATGCAATGCCAATCGGGGCACATTGTTCGTAGAGTAGTTGTTTTCGGTACTCTTTCAAATAAATACTTATGTAATAATGTTCAAAGAACCGGTTGAACTTGCTTTATAGTTAGGTGGATTCCGTATCCCACTGTCATTTTCCCTCTGTGTGGTAGCAAGTAAATCAGCTACCATGAAGCTTATGGCAATGTCAATTGACTCATCGCGGACGATGTTGAAACAACGACTCGCCGCCTAGCCGAGCAGAATTTTCGGCTTAGTGGGCCGTGATCTGAATTCACACGAGCTCGGTGGGCCGGACCTCGGCCGTTTTGTACCTTTTCAAACCGAATTAGGACTAATTAACGCGTTGCCGACGGATTCCCTGCGGTCCGGCACAAGCTTTGCCACTTTCATCTCAATGCTGAAAAAGGAATCGCTGGCGCCGAATGGGAAACCGGACCAGAAGCTAAAAAAAACCTTTATAGTTATTTAGAAATAATTATTAATATCCCCAAGGCCTCTAAAATCGATAAGTAAGCTTGCAACGTTTGCGTCATTGGAATAACACCTTCGAGAAACAAAGAAAACTCCAAACATCTTTAACTCTAATTACCGACAGTGAGTTTTATTTTTTATCCTACACTAGGTGAAAATTCTATTTTCGTGAGCCTTTAGCGGCGCGAAAGTAGGCATTTGCACGGCTAGCCGCGAAATTTTCTTAATTTTTCTAACAATAGGTGGCGCCTCCTGTATCTGTCATTGTAGCGTCATTTCATATTATAAGTAATTCCAAATAATTTTAAGTGAACACATTAATTATTAAATAATGGACGAAACATGTATCCCGGGGACATCCCAACCTTCAGAAAGTGATGAATGCATGGAAGAAACTGTATGGAAACTTCACTTGTCAGAGAACCTCGAGAAGTTAGAAATCATCATGAATATCATGATTTATTTTCAACAACCGATTCAGAAAAAACTGCTTTTTTCTTGTGTAGGATAAAAAATGTTGTGTGCACCATGCCGGGAAAGTGGTTTCCTGGGCTTCCACAAGTGCCCAGGCTCGGCTTATCTTCTGTCAGCCCGGAAAACGTTCACTTTGCCGCCTAGGTACACAAAGTACTATTGTTGTGTGGTGTTTTGGTAAAGTATCTAGCTATCTATATATCTAGTATCTATATCAATTGTCACCTTATCCTTATTGATCTGTGGTCACCTTTATCCCATTGATAATAATGCTTGTGACATGCAAGGTGTCTCCATCACGGACTTCTTCTCTATTTCTGCAAGAACAAACTACCACCAGATGGCGGATAACTGTAAAACAAGGTTATTCGAGGCATTTTTGGCTAAATCACGCTATCCGCGAACATTTTTGTCTGTTCCATTGCTCTGTTTTCGTACGAAAATGCGTTTGAGAGCAGGGCCCTGTCAAATGAAAGCGTAGGTACCGTAATTTGACTAGCAGATTTGAAAGATGAGGGTCTGTAACTGACCTACCAAGATCAGGAAGACCAAGGATTAGTAATGTTCAAGTTGCAGAAGTTCTTTGGGAAAATAAAACATAGCCAACAGTAATCCGTTAATAATCAGTAGTGTCAATTCGATATCAAAACTATTGAAAAAATGCCATACACCACGGTTTAGAAAATTTTATGTAAGATTGTAAAAATGTATCCCCATAGGCGATTCTTGCTAAGCACAGTAACGCACAGTAACGCATGTGCCTTTGGTTCAGTTTTGCGTATGTATGTCTATTGTGAATTTTGAAATATCCGTTGTTATATTAGTTAATTGCTTTGATTAGATATGAATCATTATTGTTGTGAGCGTCATTGCTCTTCTTGGACAAAGAAAAACCCCTAGATCAGTTTCATACTTTTTCAAAAACGGGAAAATCTGGAGCTATCGTGGAAACTATAAGTTGGGCATTAAAGAGTTATAGGAGACAAGTATAGATAAAGAAGCTAAATAACGCAGAGTAGAGAGTGTGCTCTTTACCTTCCTCTGAGAATGACTATTTCCATAAAGGTATGTATGCCGTATCCCCAATAAAGAATTTGACATATTTTGAGGTTAAGTTTCATTTTCAGATTGAACGCTCGAAAAATATTGAAATATATTTTAATTTTATATTACTACTTACCATTTTCAAAATAGTTTTACAAGCTTTTTACCTTTTTTAATGTTCTCGACAACAAATCTTTGATAAATACAATTTCAAACGTTAGTATCAGGGGCCATAGGTTAGTATAGGTTACTGCCGTTTTGGCGTTACGATCTTAAAATGAATTGCGTATAAACTTAATCTGCTGTTTGAATTAAATGATGCAGATTTTCCTATTAGGTATGATTTTTCTTTACAAATATTGACTCAAATGGAAATTGAACCCGAATGGTTATCCCGTATTTTATGGACAGATGATGCCCTTTTTCTCTAAATAGTGGAGTCAATACTCGAAATTGTCGAATATGGTCAACAGATAAATCTACATGAAATCGTTCAGGAAGGTTTTCCTGACAAGAAGGTCACCGTTTGGAGCTGTTTTACATCTAATTTTATCATTGGACCATACTTTTTTGAGGAGATACAAAATGGAAAGGCCGTATCTGTAACTGTAACGAGACTATGCATTCCACGGATACAAAACGAGCACGAAGAAATTGAAAACATGATTTTTATGCAGGATGGACCACCCGCATATTTACCATCCAGTTAAAAAATGTATAACTGATGTTTTTCAAAATCTTGTTATAAGCAGACATTTTGTAAATTCATGGCCTCCAAGATCGCTTGATCTTAACCCAGCGGACTGGGTTAAGAGCCTAGCAACGAATCGATATCATCATTCTAGCACATTGCTTTTATGGCACCCCATTTTAGGTCAAACAAATCTCTATTTTCTCATCAGAAAATATGTATGCTTGCACAATTTACAAATCTGTTAGGATTATCACATTTTATCAGAAACTTTTGGAAAAATGTTTGTTGAATAGCTACTTGGGTTGCTAACCAAGGCAGAAAATATTTTGCTGATAATTTATAACAGCCTGCGAATATAGAAAATCATTTTAATCCTGCTCCTTCTCCGGAAGACTTTCCGGTTTATATTTATTGCATTACGCCTACGACAGGGCCTTATAATTTACTGAACCGTGGTAAGTAGGTACAAAATGAAAACGTCAGACGTTATTTTATTTATGATCTTCCGCTCCATTGCAACCTGAGCAGAGTAATAAACAAGCGATTTTATACAGGGTGATCGATTTAAACCGTCCGTTAGAAGGATTGAGTTTCGCTCATAATTTTTTTCTGATTAAACCATGAAAATTATAAAAGACATAGAAAGCTTTTATGGGGACTGAAAATGGCCATCCTATGGAGAAAACGTAACTCTACCAACTTTGGTTTTCTGTATAGGTAGCTCTGGTCGCACTAGCATCTAGCTTCGCATTAACCGCCCGGTGGGACATTCAAAAATTATGTAATTCTACATGTGACCTAGATTAATTGCAACCATTGGAATTTTTATCATAATATTCACCCATTCGCAATTTTTAGCTAGTAACATGCTAAATAAATACTAAATGGCCGGTTACATTACATTATTATTAATAGTAGATTAATCCTTACCAACATTTTGGACAAATTGAACTCCTAAAGCCGAAATTTGCATAAAATCGTTTTATTAGCCAAAAGGCCATCTGTCTCACTATAAACTAAAACAAAACAGTTGTTCAGAGAACACAATAAAATATAAAGTATGGTAATATTTATCAAAAGAACGGTAAGAACAACAAATACAAAAATAAGGTGGAGGCCATAAAATAAACAAGAACGATAAACACAGGTTGACAAACGTCAAAGGTTTCTAACGTAACACCTAATTTGGATTAAGTACTACCAATACTTACAGGATGTATCCGATGGTGCGGTGTAAAAATTCCCAGAAAATTCCTTAAAGGGTTAAAGTTACGTTTTCTTGTGTTCTGTATATAGTGGCAATTTTTGGATGTGTCATATAATGGATATTGGCATTCTATATTTTTTATAATTTGTATGGATTAAATACAGAGCGCCATGTCCTATTTATTGAAAATATTTTTACTACACTAATAATGGCTGCACTTGCCAGTTACTTCAAATGGTTGAATTTAACTATAGGGATGCTTAAATGAAGTCCCCCAAAATTAATTAGTAGAATCCAAATATGTAGGTAATAAAAGTACATTATTTCATTTAAATTAACGAAGTATCGACTTCCGGTACAACCGGAAGCGCAACCATTTTAAAAATATTTACAGTAAATAGGCGTTATGGCCTTCTGCGTTTACTCTGAAATTTCCCGAACTGAGCGAAACTTCCAATACTTCTCACCAACGAATTCCTTGCTTCTTACGAATGGTTCCAATCAATCACCCTGTATGTGAACTCTATAAAGTATAAGTGTACCCTTGAGAAATTCCAGTGGGAGGCTGCTTTTCGCAATCCTCTTGCTATATGCCGTGTTGTAGAGCAGAACGTATCCCTGCTGCGAGGTTTTCGGAAGCTCGGCGAAAGGATTAGATTACATGGAGATTTTCTTCGGTACTCTAACAAATCGTCGGAGCGCCGAAAGGTGTGAACGACGTCACCCAGATCCAAATACTCTCAGATTTCAGCAAGTTGTTCGAAGTTGTGCATGGCGATTCTAAAAATGAATGCGCACTCTGCTTGAAAATATTTTAACCTACTTAAAAGATAATTTTTGGAGGCTTATTGCTGATATAATGATAAATAACATGTATTTGGGTTTGTTTAACGTAATAATTTAGTGGTGCTTGTGATTTTTTGGTATTACAAAGTTAAAAACGACGTGGTTAATATTTGTACATCTTCATTTTTACATTTTAAAATGGCATTCAACAGAAATCAGCACAACACAAACTGCCGTGTTTATGGGTGTCATTCCACAAAATGTGTCAATAGAAGTGTTTAAGATAGAAGATAGGTAGAAGTTTGGCCCTAGTATAAGAAACTGTTTCTCACTCATTTCTCCAAAAGGCATGTAACAATTTAACAACAGGGAACACGTTTATTTACACAACATAACCACTTTGTTGCAGTTTGTCTATACTTTTCTATTATAAGTCTTATAGAAGCAGAATATATTTTAATTTAAACATTATTTAACAAAAAACAAGCACTAATATGGTATCACCATACAGTTTATCACACTTATTTTAGTCCAAAATTTCGCAAGTTCGAATTACGCTGGAGGCAACTTTTTTTTATTTTACTTTTTAATTCCAATTATTTATTAGTATTATTAGGGTTTAGTTATTCTGTTTCATTGTCCATAGTTTTTATTCTTTCTGAAGGTAAACTTAGGAATTAATTCGTTCATTTTGGCAGTCTGTAAAATTCATTATTTTAGCTTACAAAAGTAAATATCTTCTACAATATTAATTTGTTGCAACAATTATGACAGCAATATATTTTTCAACGCCGCCTTTACACCTTTTCTAATGGCGCGCGGGACTCCGACCCGTAGCGGAGATAGACAGCGATTTTCTCCCATATCTAGTCTAATATTTAAATAATAAATAATGTTATTTTGGGAAAGGGCTAATATTATTTATAATTTGTTTTATTTGACTTGTACCCATTGTATCCCCTATCTCTACGTGTATGGTTCAAAACCATCTAGATGGAACTATTATAGTCTCTAATTTCCATTTACTTGATTGATAAGTAAATAATATCACAGTACAGTGTACTTCGACTAATAGGCTTAGTTATATTCATATTAATTTAAATCCATTACAGAACAAACGGCAAGTAGGTATCGATTCTAGATTTTCTCCAACTGTTGTAGCAACTATTTGCCCTTAATGATATACATTAGTACATAAAGTAACCATATAATTAGTATAATGTATTTATACTAATGTGGATTCTTTGAATATTTTGGATTACTTGAGGAATATTCCCGAGACAAAAATTTAATCTTGAAACGTAGGATTAGAAGAAAAATTATTCACCAGGCAATAACCCTACGATATTAGCGATTCAAATTATCGATGAGGGCGCTGCCAATTGTAAACAAATAAGGAAGAAGACGAGTAAAAATTTTGCATTTCATATCACATCATCTAGCAATTTAGCATTTAACTGCCATAAATATAGTGACTTCACGGGCTAGTTAGGGTGAACTAAAGGATAAAAAGAGTGGTAAAAGCAGTCAAACGTCCCGTAAGTGCTTCATTGCTAATTAGTAAGTATATGAATTTTTTATGTTGAAACGGGTGCCCTAGGTTTTGTTTACTTACATTTTAGGCTAAAATAAGTGTGATAAACTGTATGGTGATATCATATTTAGTGCTTATTTTTTGTTAAATAATGTTTAAATTAAAATGTATTCTGTTTTTATAAGACTAATAATAGAAAAGTATAGACAAACTGCAACAAAGTGGTTATGTTGTGTAAATAAACGTGTTCTCTGCTATTAAATTGTTACATGCCTTTTGGAGAAATGAATGAGAAACAGTTTCTTATACTAGGGCCAAACTTCTACCTATCTTCTATCTTAAACACTTCTATTGACACATTTTGTGGAATGACATCCATAAACACGGCAGTTTGTGTTGGGCTGATTTCTTTTGGTGTCATTTTAAAATGTAAAAATAAAGATGTACAAATATTAACCACGTCGTAATTAACTTTGTAATACCAAAAAATCACAAGCACCACTAAATTATTACGTTAAACAAACCCAAATACGTGTTATTTATCATTATATCAGCAGTAAGCCTCCAAAAATTACCTTTTAAGTAGGTTCAAATATTTTCATGCAGAGGGCGCAATCATTTTTGGAATCGCCAATTTAATAGTGACTCATAATATACTAAGTTTATATTGCGAAATGTTCACATCAAATGATAGTAACAGTATCTCTAACCCTCATTCTAATCACAAAGATTAACCCGGAAGTCTGAGACTTGTTTGAGAGAGTATTGAAATTAAATATTCAAAGTGTAGCATCAATGCAAACTTCTAAAATTTGCCCGAAAAAAACATTGGTCTTTAGTGCAGAATATTTGATAATTCTTGCAATTTTCGATATCCTTATCCTTACCCCCTTCTGCCCCCTCTTGAAACAAAGTGCAAGGGCAATCTCCAACGGAAGTGCATCAGGTTGTGGTAAGTCATTTGATAATAATACAATAGATTATACGTATCATCTCAAATCAAATATATAGTCTACTTGTAATCAAACATGCTAGATACTAAACAGAAAAATTAATTAAATTTCATCAGTGGTTTTTCAGTTTTATACTAAATTGTGTAATAATCATAGAAATTATAAAAAATATAGAATGCCAATAACCATTAGATGACATATCCAAAAGTAGCCACTCTATGCAGAACATGAAAAAACGTAACTTTAGGGAATTTTCTGGGAATTTTTACACCACACCATGGGGTACAACCCTGTAAATATTGGTAGTGCTTAATCCCAATTAAGTGTTAAGTTAGGAACCTTTGACGTTTGTCAGTTGTCAGCCTGTGTTAATTGTTCTTGTTTATTTTATGGCCTCCACCTTATTTGTGTATTTATTGTTGTTACCGTTTTTTTTTTATATCTATTACCTTACTTTATATTTTATTGTGTTCCCTGAACAACTGTTTCGTTTAAGTTTGTAGTGAGATAAATGGCCTTTGGGTAATAAAACGATTTTGTGCAAATTTCGCCTTTAGGAGTTCAATTTGTCCAAAATTTTGGTAAGATTATTCTAGTATTAATAATAATGTAATGTAGCCGGCCATTTAGTATTTATTTAGCATATTACCAGCTAACAATTTCGAATGGGTGAATATTATAACAAATATTCCAAGTACATAGTTGCAAATAATCTAGGTCACATGTAAAATTACTTAATTTTTTGATTTCCCACCCGGCGGCTAATGCGAAGCTAGATGCTAGTGTGACCAGAACTACTTATACTGAAAACTAAATTTATATGCCGTGACCAAAGTTTCAGTTTACATAAAAGCATTCTATATTTTTTATAATTTCTATGGTAATAACACAGAGGAGTATAATCTGTGGTAATAATACAAATCATATTTTGAATTATGTCTAAATAAAATTTAAAAGAAATACTTAAATAACTAAATACTTTTGGTTTCCTGTTTTTTATTACAGGTGGTGTAATACCAAAAAAAGACTACAATGATTCATGAAAAAGCACTACAAATAATTAACAGACATTGCGACATCTATGTTTCGATTGCCTAAGTTTATTATTTATTTTATTTATTTATTTATTTGAAAGTAGGTATCCCAACAGAATTTAACAATAAATTCCAATTACAGGGTTACACGTTTTAATGTAATATGTGACTACTGCTCTCGGCAAATCAATAAATTAGAAATACATTTAATGTAAAATCTAACTAATCTTAAGTAATAATATAAAATTAGTAATAACAAAAAACAAAAAATATGGATATATTAACAATGTAGCTATATACCTGTATGCTATAAATTTATATAATAATTAATATTTATACATATCAGCCAACAGAAGTTTATTTAATTGGAAAAGACTAAAATCGCATTATATCTAGCTTGTCTTAAAGATAAATTAAATATATCAATATGGTTAAAGTAAACATTATAAATATTTTGTAATTGATACAACGGAGAATTTTTTGCATAATTTGTAGAACATGAGTGTAGGTAAAATAAGTGAGTGGAACGAGTGACTTGGGACTTAATATTAATTGTTAATTTGTTTGTTATAAAGTTACAATCAATTGCATTATTGAAAATTTTAAAAATAAACAGTAAATACATTATAAATCTACGAGACGTAAGCTTCAATAAATTATACCGTTTAATGCTATCCTCGTAAGAAACATAATGCAGATGTCTGTTAAATTTGTAATTCAACAAATTTACGAATTTAATTTGTATTTTTTCAATGCGTTCTATATATTTAACATAGGATGGGTTCCAAATTATGCAGACATATTCAAGTTGACTACGGACTAAAGAGTTATATAATAGTATAATAGAGTCAGGTTTATTGAAAGACTTAGTTACTCTCATTATGAAACCTAAATTTCGGTAAGCTTTTCTGACTATGGCCTCAACATGCAAATCAAAATTTAACTTTGAGTCAAGTATTACACCTAGGTCTTTGATTTGATCTACCTTTATAAGCTCTAAGTTGTTAATATGATAAGGAATACTGAAATTAGTACTAAGCCTTGAAAATGTAATATGGTGACACTTATTTATATTTAAAAAAAGCTTATTATTAACACAATACTTGTACAGACGTGAAAGATCGCTCTGAAAGTTCACACAATCAGCAACACTAGAAATTTCACTATACATCTTTAAATCATCTGCATATAGACAAAATTTAGAATACAAAAAACAATGTTCAATATCATATATAAATAAGGAAAAAAGTAATGGTCCTAGGTGTGAACCCTGAGGGACACCAGACGTGACATCAACAAACGAGGATGAGCAATTATTAATCTTAACACATTGTGATCTATTGAGTACATATGATGTTATCCATCTCAGTATATTGCCGTGTATACCGATATTCTGCAATTTAGTGAAGAGGGTATTATGATGAACTTTATCAAATGCTTTCGAGAAATCGGTATACACAGCGTCAACTTGATATCTATTAGACATTGAATCAAGAACATTCTGAACTAATGATATTAAGTTTGTAGCCACAGAACGGCCTTTGAAGAAGCCATGTTGTTGTTCACTAATTAAATGTTTTGTCTTAAAAAACAATTCCTTACAAATTATCGCCTCCAACAGTTTACCAGGAACTGATAATATCGAAATCGGGCGGTAATTGTTTACCATATTTTTATTGCCTGATTTAAAAACTGGGACAATTTGGGCTTGTTTCCAAGTAGAGGGAAACATGCCATTTAATATTGATTTATTAAATATTATAAACAAAGGATACGAAATAGAGTCAACACAAGATTTAAAAAACAGTGGAGGTAAACCGTCCGGTCCAGCACCCTTATTTACATCTAAGGCTGTAATTTGATTTTTTATATCAAGGACTGTGATTGTACTTAAAGTTATAGAAGCAGTAGGTTCGCTGATCTTTACAATTGCTGGACTATCAGAGGGCTCAAAAACAGATGCAAAAAACTCAGAAAATAACTCACAAATTTCATGATCTGTTGAAGCAGACTTATTGTCTAGTTGTACAAACTTTGGTATAGTCTTTGAACGACGCTTATTAGATACGAACCTCCAAAAATTTTTAACATTATCCTTAATGTCTCGTTCAACATTAACAATGTAATTCTGATAATCATTTTTAACAGCTAACTTAACTTGCTTACGGACATTAGATAAGATGATTGCGATTATGAATACTTTTAGTTCCTATTATTTACTAATTCCTTGACAAGGGCATCCAAACACACCCTTAAACCAGGAAGGGGAATTGGTAGATTTTCGTAAAATTCAGCCGTAGTGTGGCAGTTTGGCAACCTCGCGTAACTAGCTGCATGCAGGAGCCGGAGCCGAGCTTTTACTTTAGTTTCGCGACGTCGCGTCGCCGGGATTGGACGCTAGCGTCGACGTTCCGCCGCAGTACAACATTCCCGCGCTAATTGTGAAGTGGACGAGGGTTTTTTTTCGTTTTTCCCATTTGGAGGTTGAGGTTGAAGCGCTGGCCTGCAGAAACAGGTTTATAATAAAATCGCTTATAATTTAAACCTAGGTAATATATTTATTTTATATCGCTTTTTATTTGTCGTTATATGGGGTGTTTAAGACATCAGTTATTTGTTTAAATGATGAGGAAAGGCAGGCAAAAGAGCGAATGAGATTTTTCTCAAGAGTCACATAGGTATAGGTATTTTTTTCCGACACTTTATACCGACACCTTTACTTACATTTATAATAAAACCCTATAAATTTGGTTCCATTAAAATATAAAACCACAGAAACAGTTTATCGTACTGCGAATAGTCAATATTTTTAGTATTAATAAACTTATTAAGTACTAATAACATTAATAAGCCATTATTTTCCAAGATCATTAATGTTTTTATTAATGAAAATTTTCCGAAAGTGAAAAATTTCCAAGACGAAAACGGAAAGTTTCTGAAATTTAAATTTCGCCTCAGTGTTTCAGTGTGAATTTGTCTGCATTGAGTTATTGCCTGTTATTGAGTATGTCCTTCTCAATCGAGTATGTATGACAAGGTGATGGTAATAGTGTAAATAACGGGGTGGATTTCACAGAGTTTAACGAGACTTAAAGTGTACGATAATTCAGTAAATAGAACTCTAAATAAAAAATTTAGATAAATTTTTAACGAATACATGAAGATCAATTTTTCGAGACAAAACGTCTGAATCTGGTTCGGGCTGAGGCAGTACAGCATTGGGGGTCATGAAGGCTGGCAAAAAATGTAATAAAAGTTCTAGGGCCGTATTTAAAAAAATGAAGTTGATGATGGTCCTGGAAAGACGAAACGTTATATATAAAAATTGATTGTGCCATTCGATAGATGGCAAAAAGTGGCCATGAGAAAGTGTTCTTCTTTTTTCAATATCACCTCAAACAAGGCTGAAATGGAACAAAAACGGATATCCAAAATTTCGGTTTTTTTCAAATATTTCTAAAACTAATCATCTTAGGCTTGATTTTTTAGAGGCATAATGTTGGTCCCCTGATTACGCAACTTTGCCCCCATTTAAGCTAGTTCGTATCTCTTACCGTTTCCGAGATCCCTGTACTGAGACGCGAATTTGTAACAGCCTGTATAGTATATGACAAAATTTGATATGTTGACCTATAAATTGAAAAAAATATCATGTGTTTAGTTTAGTCTTGATGGAAAGAAAATGATTCAACCAATTTAGAGAAACATTTTTTTTGAAAATCTGACTCTTTCATAAATTTCCTGGAAAATTTCCGGAAATTCTTCCAAGTTTTATTTTTCCGGAAATTTTACATCACTAGTTTTTATTGATGATAGTATCATATCACTCTTATTGTCTATGGTCAATATCGCTCTGGCTCCGGTTACTGAGAGCTATAGTAATAAATAAAATAATAATATTCGCCCCGTTATTGTTCATGTTTTTTGGTCCTAACACAACATACTTCCGGGAAATATTCCAGTAAATTCTTACAAATAATCTTGGTTTTTGGCTTTTAGGTCAGATTGATTAAAAGCTTATTATAGATTCTAAGCCTTCCATACCTCGTAGAATCATTTAAACTGACTCGTCCATTCTACAAGCACCAGAAATACCAAATATTGGAGCAACCTGATCCAAATAAAAAATGATCATTAGATACGATGTATTTGAGGCTTCCAAAATGAACTTCTTACCAGTAGAGTATGGCCAATACAACATTTTCAGATAATGAACTCGTATTATTTGTTCCAATAGTCTCTAAAACCATTGTAAGGCTATTCATATGGTTTCGATTTTTTTGGAAGTAAATCTAATGTGGTAGTTTCTTTAAAGGAGATGCCGAAAACCACTACTCCACGGGGTATGTGCCCCGACTGGGTTTACTCCGCCATCTCTATGGAAGTCCCCACATCCTTCATCGAGACCAACCACCAGACACTAACCGATTTCGCACTTATTCTGTGCTCATCAGAGAGCCACAGATAGTGGACTCGATAAACCATGATGAACGATATTGCGACGTGATTACCTAAAGGGCATATATGTAATGTTAGTAGTGGCAAGAAACACATAGTGCCCTCTATTGGTCTTTAGTACTATTTGTCTGGTAATTATTGTCAAATGGGGTGTTTTCCTTCAATCGAAATGAAAGTGGAAATCTCTATTTTTATAAAATATATTTTTTTTTTATATTTATTAGGATAAAAATTATTAAGATTGAATCGGTAGAAAATTTTTAATTCAATTTTGAAATTTTATTCATTATTCGTGACGTCACTAAGCGAAAACTAGAGAATATCTATCTATAAAGAGGTAACACTGATAATATGTGGCTAGATTCAGTTTGAAACGACAGCCGACATTTCGATAATTGACATTTGAAATTTCCTGTTTGTTACAGTTGACAACTTGACGTGTTGTATTGTTGTTTTCTTGTGAAGTAAACTTTTATTAATAAACATGGAGCAAGGTTTTGTAGAGGCCAAGTCCGACAATTTACCGGTTATAGATCATTTTATGATATCTTTATTTTTTGTGGACAATGAGTTATTTAATTTCAGAAATAAGAGGGATGAAAAATGTAAGGTTAGTATTTTCAATTAACAGAACTTCTATTACCAATAAATACACTTGTAATCAGTCACAGGCAGAGACAACAATTCACAAGTATTTAAAAATGTAAACTAAAAACAATGTCTCATGTTTACCATGATGTTTACCTTAACCAAACAATTCAAACATAAACAAAAGTAAAGTTGTCACGCAGTGTCACCAACCACACAAATGAAAATATCCTAGAAATCACTAAAACATGGCGCAAATTTTGAATTTTTGCTTGGTGACGTCATATAGATATCGCGCATAATAAAAAAGTAATTTATGGACTTAAATGAACCAAATATTAAAATTCCAGAAATACGTATCTCTTCTTTTTCCAACTACTTTCCATTGCCGATGTAAAAAAAAATAGGAAAACACCCCATTGACAGATAGATAGTGGAGGTGGATATGTGCCGACTTCCATGGAGATGCCGAAGTAATGCAATGTTCTGGAGGAGTTTCTGGAATGGAAAATTCATCATCACACATTATTTTGTGCGCTCTATTAGAACGCGACAAATATATACAGCTTGAATTTAAACGTTTCCATTGTTACGCATTTGATTTTCATTAGGCATTTGCAACCATCAAGTATTTATCCGAAAATTTCATGCAGGCATGCTTTTTTTCAAAATTAAACGATGTTTTAATATTTTCTTTCGATTTTTGAACGATCGGCACAAAAATAGTATGTTTACCTCTTGGGAAAAGAGGTAAACATACTATAGAACAATGAAAACACGCTTCTATGTATTTTACCACTATATATTTTTGTTTTTACAAAAATTTTGTGACTGCAGTTTCGACTTACAAAGTCATTTTCAAACAGTGATTCAAAATAGAATGAATTACAACCGGCAAAATGTCTATATATATAACTACTATCAGGTAAGAAAAGAGACAGTATTTTAAGGCATATTTTACCATTTTTGGGAACTTAACTATGAATATAATAAAACAATTTATATAGTATTTTTACAGGGTTTAACAGATGTAAATAAGGGTGAGTAAATCAGATCTAACTGGTCGTTTAACAAATTGAAATTATTATTACTATGGTATTTGTGAATTTCTAGGGATTCTAGTATATCTAATTTACGGCCTTTAGTGGAGTAGTGTAGGATTTCTATGGTGTTTAATTCGGGAAACTTATGATTATTTTCTATACAGTGACTAGCAAAAGAGGAGTCATTTTTTTTGTAATCTGAATGAACGAAAATGTTCAAGGTAACGAGTTCTAAAGTTCCTACCACTCTGTCCAATATAGACGCTATTACACTCTGTACATTTTATCTTATAAACTCCAGATTTATTATATTTGTCGGTTACATCTTTGGCATTATATAGGATATTTGAAAGCTTATGTTGCGGTTTAAAGGCAATTTTAATATTTATATTTATAATATTATTTATAATATTTATATTTATAATATTTATATTTAATTTTGCTTTTAAACCGCAACATAAGCTTTCAAATATCCTATATAATGCCAAAGATGTAACCGACAAATATAATAAATCTGGAGTTTATAAGATAAAATGTACAGACCCACACAGCACCGGATAGCCATAGAGCGTCCAATGGTAGAACAACAGGGATTAAAGGGGTGTCCCATAGACAACCTAATCAAGGTCAATCCAGGTTTAGGATATGCCTTGGATATCCTTTTGAGACTAATTGGGATAGACCATGGAGCTTTAAATGGATAACCTATGGTTAACCACTGGAAGTGCAAGGGAACAACTTCAGTACAATTTTGGATAACTATAGGAGATAATATTTAAAGGGATGACCTTTGGTTATCCATAGGAACCTAAAGGGACATGGGTAAAGTAGTAAAGTTTCGTGTGTTGATACACTAACTCAACCTCAGGTTAATGTATCAATGCAGTGAGTTAACCCAATTGCGTCACACCGCACCCCTACTACCACACTGGAGCTTGTCTTCAGTACTGGAATACTGCGCTGCCACTATCACCACGTGCAATGTGCTGTGAGTTATTCCGTTCTCCTGCAGATCCCTCTTCTCTCCTTTCCTTTATTTATTGGTTTTAGATTGTACAATTGCGCAATACAATATTGTCCTGCTAGTACAACCCCACGCCACGCTCCCATCTGGTCGAGATAGTCCCAATTCCAGTCAGTTGCGTGCGGAATGCAAGCTTCAAATTTTCATGCGAGTCAGCACAGAATAATTGTGTCAGCGTGCTGTCGCTGTCATCGCATGTTTTTGACCCAGCCGGCGCAGCATTGACACTCATGCTTATATGTTATACAATGCTACGCTATGTGCGTTAACCCAGCCAACCAGGAACTATCAAGTCTCAAATGAAATGAGTTAATACAACGGAGCCACTGTATCAGTGTACTTTTAGCACAGCGGTATTGCACAGCGGTATTGCTTCAGCGCAATAATGTAACACTGCGTTACACATGTCTAAAAGAGAACAGTTTGATACCTTTTAAAGGTATCCTCAAGTAACTATTTTTCACTAGTTAGTACAAATACTTTTACCAATTTATTCCAGTCAGTCAAATGTCCCAATTATTTTAAAATACAAACAACCCTAATAAGTGCTCCTAAAGACACTGTAAAATATATTTTGAAAAGGAGAACTCTACATATACTCTATATAAAACATTATCTATATAAAATATTTTCCTAGGCACATCGATATAGGGTTGGGTTGATGATTTAAAATTGTAAATATGTATCTTGAAGGGAGTTTCTCCAAAACCGGTTTTGTTGTAAGTATGTAGAAAATAGTAGTTTTATATTTTTAATTTCTAATAGCCTATTCTTTATGACTAAAAGCAATTTACATAAATCCACTGGATCAATATAAATATAAAATTTGCAAGATGTGCCTAGATTTAGTAAAAAAAAGCTGAAACCCCACCCCTGCGAAAAACACTAATTCTAAATAAATTAGAGACAAATTGTTATATTTATTGAATAAACACTTAAAATATGACCTCATTAATCAACCTAGATCAAAAATATTTTTCCCATACAACCTACTGAATACAACTGAAAGATCAATTTTTTTAATTATTTTATATGTTGGGGATATGCTTGGGTTTTAAAAAATAAATTAGTTGTGAAAAAGTATCTCTTTAATCCAGTTAACTGGTTAATTTTCTGGTCTAATAACTGGTAATGTTCAAGAAAAAAATCACATTTACAAGACATCTTTAAATTTGAAACAGTACATCTTAGTTTTCACCTCGGACTTCGTCCCCTTGTCTCAGATTTCATTCTGTCACTTGCATGTCGAATAAAATTTTTCACCGATTTCTCAATGTCCATTTCAGTTGCATGCTTTGTTGATGGATTTCGAAGTATCGCATCTACATTTAAAAAAGTCATAAAGTTAATGCAAATCAAAATCACAAGATGGTTCAGAAATATATTTTTAATTTAAAAAATAACTGAACCAAGAACACTTACTGTATTCCTTTCACACATATGAGCTGCTATTAGCAGCTCACATGTGTTAAAGGGAATACAGTAATTATGTAATGATTCGTCTATTCACTTTTTATAAATAGAAAGTTTAAATATTATCTGTGAAATACAGGTAAATTACAAAACTCAGATTTGGTACCCATGATTGATCATCACTAGCCAAAAACTATTGAGTTATAATAACCAGTTGGGATATCTGTGGATATCTGGAATATCTTCGAAGGGTTGGAGATGATTGGTTATAATCTATCTCCATGGCTCTTTTATTTACAAGATTATCCTAGCTTAACAGCCCGGTATTTGGAGCAGTTGAATAATTGCCTCAAGTGTAACCATTATTGTTAAATCACCTATTAAAGATATGGTGAGAATATCAATCATAAAAAAATTACCAAGTATGAATAATATAATTGACCAGCTATGAATAGTTATTATAGCCGGTGATGAATCATAGGCACCATTATCAGTAGAGTATTCACACGCAGATATAATTCACCACATTTAACTATATCGCTTGTGTTATTTTTCTTAATAATCAATTTAAAATAAATTATTACTTATACCAATATATGACACGGAACAGGATTTATAAATTTGATACCTATTTGTTTAGAGAGAATAATACAAAAATATCCTATTTCCAATATTTTACTATTTCCGTTTTAAAACTTTTTTTGAATTTTTTTAAAATATTTTATAAATATAAACCTTTTTAAAAACATATTTATTCAATTGGGATAATAAATTTATGAATTAGTTTGAAACGGCTATATTATATCGTATAGTATTAAAATTAATCACATTATTTTAAAACGGATTACCTATAATAATAAAAATATACATACATACCTGACAATGCTTTGCAAAATTGCAAATTTTTAAAAGATTTTTTTTGGCCGCGTTTTCCTAACCAATTGAGTTGGCACTGCACTTCATTAGATAGAATTCTACTCATACTTCTTTTAACAAATTGATTCACATCAATTCCACCAATACGCTGAATAAATTTAACCTGAAATAAAACCATTTTATTTAAATGTTTCATAAAAAGAAAATATATATATATTCCTACCATGTTATCATAAAAATTTCTATCTAACAGTTTTGATTCAAACTGTTCCAATTCATCCATATTATTTATGGGAAAATCTTGATCCATAACTGCCGTTTCGTTTGCACGAGTGTTATTGTTAACAGCTTCTTTATTTATTAAAGTTGTTAGATCGTTCATTATAAAATCTACTTTTCTGTTTAACTGGGCAAATTGATGTATTAACGTTCTTATCAGTTCTAAAAAATATATTAAATATTGATGCTGTTCACAGTACTGACTACATAAGTTTAAAATACTTCAACTTCAAATGAAAACAATCAATACGAATACGAAACTTATATTATAAATAGGTACTTTACAGTAGAGCCTTACTAGTATTGTCAACATCATATAACTGATCATCACATAGTTTTTTGCCGTCTGTTGAAATGGCTGAAAACAAACAGTATATTAATAAATATATTTATTTTAATGTTAAAATAATTGATTCACCAAACCTCTATCAATGCGTAAAATGGATTTTAGGGAAGCAAATAACAAGTAATAACAAACAACATAAACATAAATAACATAAAATAAGAAAGGTTCTATATGATCTAAATTCATTATGTTCAGATTATACAACTGTTATATACATAAATAAGTTCTTTGGTTCATTCAGAATTTATTCATTTGTTATTTCATGGTTCATTTGTTATTTGGTTGTAAACAAATTTAAATAATTATTATAAAAGCATCAACATGAATGCAGGTTGCGTATAAAAATATACAGGGTGAGTCAACTAAAACGCCTTCGTGCATTACTCAGTCGCTATAGATTATACATAATTTCTTTTTAGGGTATTATGCACACCACTCAGCGTCATATTTTAGAATTATTTTGGAACATACAGGGTGATCCAGCAGTGTAGTGGGGTGAATCAAACTTATATTTTTTAAAGGAAACACGCTGTATTTTTCTATCACATTCGATTTGGCTATCTTTTACCTGCAAAATATTTAATTTTTGAAATTCGGATGAGGTGTTGCCAAGTTATCTTTAAAAAACGCATTTTTGCAGGGGCACATTAAAAAAATTAGCGAGAAATTATGTTCAGTGATTAAGAAAACATATTTTGCAGGAACATAAGTTGACTCACCCTGTATATTATGACTCTTAAGTACTTGGAAATTGTGACAAGTATTTCACTTACATTAAGAAACTCCTTGATTGAGATTAAATTAACATACACTAGATTAATAGCTTTTCGATCATAGTAAAATGAAGGGCAATTTGCAATTACCTGAAGAGAATATCTGTTCAGTTAGTCTTCGCCCCCCCCACTATTTATCTGTAGTCTGTATGATCGAACAGCTAATAATTTTTAGTCAACATTAATATTTCTATAAATAACTGACTTACTCGTTAAGTTTATTCTAGGATTAACTTCCTTTTGGCTGTTATCAATAGATGCTTCAGTAGTTGCTGAAGAACCTAAAATCGATCTAAATTAGAGGGCACAATAATTTAAGAAAAATAGTGAATCTTATATCTACATGAATTTATAAACGAATGTCTAAATATTGAATTTAAATATGTACTGAACACATACTTTTGTATACCGTTAACAGTTTTGTTTGTAAAGCTGTTACTATAGAACTTATAATGGGCTTCATTTCATTTTCGACATATATATTTATATGTTATTTTGTTTTTTGGTGTTCGTTGATTTAATTATTTTATTTATTTAATTTTTTTATTATATGAAATTTGGTTTTATAGGGTCTAAAGTTGGGCGCCAAAATTATTATACTTTTGTGATTTGTATGCTTACGTTGTGAACCTAATTAAATGGATTGTTAATATATATATTTTTTTTTAATGAGTTTTTCTTACCCTTGCTTGCTCTTTAGAGTATGAGAATCTTACCTTGGAGTCGGTTCTTGCAGGAATTTTCTTTATATATCTCTTTTATTTTTTTTAGCAATACAACAGAAGGTTAAATTTTAAACAAGAAACAGATTTTATTAAAGTCCTGTTTGATTGAATTACAAATATAAACAAATTCACTTTAGTTTTTCTCTTTCCTATCAACTTATTTCTATATCTACTATTCCTTATTAAAATAAGCTCTCCGTAGTGCAATATGTGTGGTGAACACACCTGTTATACTGTGCGGTGAACACGCCTCTTAATCTATTTGCAATATGTAACGTACTTGCAATATGGGTTGCCTATATTTTTTTTATTAAATTACAATGAAACTATTTCTTTCACTCACTAGATGTTACTACTGTTCGAAACTATGGTGTCTAACCTATTCTAACAAATGTCTTTCCGGAAGTTTTATATGTTAAATTGTTATTAAAAGTGGTTAAATTGTTCAATACTATGTGTCCAAGTAAGTATTTAGTTATCGTTTAGTTCTTAATGAAAATTTTATGTTTCAATCTTTGTTTGATAGCTATCTTTTGAAGTTTAAAGCTTTAAGTTTCTGTTCTCAGTAGATTTTTCAATTTGACAGTTTTGTATAAACAGTTCACTGTACCTTTTTGTCGTGTTTTAGGAAAATCTGGTTCTCTCTTTGGGTTTCGGCTGGGAAATATTTACTTCCCAGGCTCGCTGGATACCTGCTTATCTGCTGCTGGTTATCTTTCTCTGGATACCAATTTTAAGCACTGGATTCACAGTTTCATTCACTCAGGTGAGTTTATTTTACAAATTTATATTACTTGATTATTATTTAATTTCAAATTTATGCGAAATTATGCAATTTTGTCTGATCTGCTTAAAAAAACGATGCTACTTCCTTCTTCCAAAATTCTAGAATCCCCTGTTACCATAACAAACTATTCTTTTTTTCTGTAGTCTCCTATTTTTTTAACTCTTGATTTTTCCCTGTTTATTTTGCTAAAGTGTCCACCCACTTATGTTCACTAATTGACTCCTTTCTAATTTTTCACTTTAGACTCAGTTTTAGTTATTCTAACTTAAAATTATGTCATACATTAATTTTGATTGTTCTACTCTATTTAACAAAGATTTCTTACAATTTTATAACATATAATTGTTGATATTTGTCTCTATTTATATCTGTAATTCTTATCATGGGTGTTTTCCTTTACTATGACAGTTCATGTCAAATTTCTTTACCAATTTTTAACAATTTTGTTTTTAGTTGTAATTTTCTCACTGGAAATTATCTTTGGACTGGATTTTATGCTATTGGTTTATTCTATGAAGATTTCTCTTCATTTTGATATGCCATGCTCTGGGTTTCTTATTATATTAACTATGTTTTGAATCAAATTAAATGACAATGTATACTCATTTTCGGATATTCACGTAAGATAAATTATTTTATTAGCGTTATTTGTAATAATTTTCTAAATAGATGCAATAATAATTATTTAATATACAATTTTCATCGTTATTGATATCTTTATTAAACTTATAATGTTCATTTATTAAAGAATTCAAATATTTCTGGTACAGGTAGCGTTTTTTATGATAACTTCAACATTCAACTATCGTTAATTCTCATTCTATTGCAATTTTCCTAAATTTATTTGAAAATTTTATTGTTATAAGAAAATTTGTCAAATCAATTTATGATGATGTCACATTTAAATAAGTATGTATGTTTTCAATATGTCTGAGTGTTTTACATGTGTTGTGTTGTGATGCATGATGTTTTTGGGTGTGTTTTTGTATTACATTATTAGTCAGTCAAAGTATGGATGTAATTGGTCTATGTTGTATATTCCTTTAATTTTGTCACTGTTTATGTATTTCAATTCATAACTGTTTGTCCCGTTTGTCGTGTTTATTTGATATGGTCCGTCATAAGGTAACATTAGCTTTGCACATTTGTTTTCGCTGCGATTTGGAACTCTCAGAGCTCTTACAATAACTAAGTCTCCTTTCTGAAATGTCACTATCTTTTTATTGTGTTTTGTCATTCGTTTTCTGTAATTGTCTGCTGCTTTCTGTAATCTTGTGTTTACTTTATGTATAAGTGTATCGTAATGTGGTGTGTTATTTGTCCATGGCCTGTTAGGTGGTGTATTCTTAAATATGGTAATTGGTGATTCGTCTGTTACATTGTTTAGTATGTGATTTAGGTATGTCTCTACGTCTGTCAAGTGTTGTTCCCATGTTGGTTGGTCTTGATTTACTAATAGTCTCAAATATTTCGATACCTCTTTTACATATCGTTCGGCTGGATTCGCCTGTGGATGTCTTATGCTTGTAAATTTTGGTCTTGTATTTGTTCGTCTAAAGTAGTTTAGTATCCTTTTATTTCTAAAATAACTTGCATTATCTAAAATACATTGTTCATATTGTCCTTCGTCTTGTCTGTATTTATTTAGCAGTGTTATGACTGTCTTTGTGTTTGTTTTTCTACATGGATATAATTTTACGTATTTTGAAAAAATGTCAACTATGATGAATATATGTCTGTTGTTTTCGTAACTTGGTATTAAATTGCTTATGAAGTCTATCGCTATCGTCTGTAATGGTCTGTGTGTTATTATAGATTTAGGTAGTCCTTCGTAATGTCTATTTTTGTCTTTGCCCAATTGACAAATGTGGCATGTCTTTAATATTTGTTTTGTAATTTGTCTGTCTTGTCTGTTGTAGTAGTTTTCTCTGAATAGTTTCCACGTTTTGTGTACTCCTATATGTCCATATGTAGTGTGTAGTATTTGTATTATGTCATGTGTTAAATTTTCTGTTATAGCGTAGAGTTCGTTTTCTCCAATGTTTTTGATGTATATGTTGTTTATGTACTTGAGTTTTGATTTGTCTGTCTCTATTAAATTCTGTTGGTCGTGTATTACTGTGTCTAATGAAAATATGCCAGTGTCGTCTTTGAATACGTTTATTCCTATTTTAACAAGTCGATTGTCTTCAGTCATTTTAATGTCCATTCGAGATAGTGCGTCTGCTAGTATATTATGTTTTCCCGGTATGTGTTCAATGTCAAAGTCATATTCTGTCAGTAAAAGTGCCCATCTGTGTATTCTGTTGTTTCCAAATTTGTTGTGTAAAATTGATGTCAGTGCTTGATTGTCTGTCTGTATTTTAAATTTATTGCCAAGTAAGTAAAATCTCATTTTTGTTATTGTGAAAATGATTGAGCTTAATTCTAATTCTGAAATACTATATCCTCGTTCATGGGTCTTTGTTACTCGTGAAGCAAAAGCTATTGGTACTTCTGTATTGTCCTGTGTCTGTAATAGTACTCCTGCAAGTCTATGTATCGATGCGTCTGTTCTGATAGTAAAAGGTAAGTCATAGTTAGGATGGTATACTTTTAGTCGTTCTATTATAAGGTCTTTAATGTTTTGAAAAGCAGTCTCTTGTCTGTCAGTCCAAGTCCATTTTATGTTTTTCTTTAATAAGTCGATTAGTGGTAATTCAAAATTTGTCAAGTCTGGTATAAGTCTTTTAAAATAATTTACCATGCCTAAAAATCCCCTTAAAGTTTTTAAATTTTGTGGTCTTTTGTACTGTCTGATTGTCTGTATTCTGTCTTCATCCATTTGTATCCCTTTTTGATTTATTAAATAACCTAAATATACTACTTCTGTTTTATAAAATTCGCATTTGTCAAGGTTTATTTTTAGTCCGTTACTGTCAAGTTCGTGTAGTACTATGTCTAAATGTTTTCTATGGTTTTCTATCGAGTCTGAGTAAATTAGTATGTCGTCTATATAATGTAATACAAATGTGTCGTATTTATTTAATATGTTGTGTAGTGCTCTTACTAATGCGGAACATGAACTTTGCAAGCCAAACGGAGTGACCCGGAATTGAAAAACTTCCCCATCTATCATAAATCCTGTGTACTTTCTAGATTCTTTTTCTAAAGGTATTAGCCAAAAACTATGTTTTAAATCGAGCTTTGTGAATACAGAGGCACCAGTTATTCTTCCCAAAATTGCATCTATCACTAAAGGTGCTTCGTACTGTGGTACGGTGTATTTATTTATTGTTCTTGCGTCTAAACACATACGTATGTCTCCATTTTTCTTTTGAACAATGACAAGTGGATTTATATAAGGTGTATTATTTCGTTCTATGATTCCCTCTTTTAATAATTTATCAACTTCCTCTCTTACCTTTGCTTTGTGCATATATGGTATTGGATAATTCTTAACTTTAAAATTATTTATATTCTGGACCTTTAATTTGTGAACATAACTTTTTGCTACTCTCATTTCATCTGATACTAATCCTTCATATCTTTTCAAAATATTCTTTACTTCTTTCTCATAATTATTATTTACATTCAATTTAATTAATTCAATATTAAATATTTCTTTATCATTATTCATATCATCATAAATATAATTATTTCCCTCAATATATAACATTTCTTTTTCATTCCTACCTACATCTCTACTTATCATTCCTTGTTCACATTTTATTTCGTCCATCATTCTATTTATCTTTTCAGTCTCAAAATGTATCCAAGTATCATTTATACACAATTTTTCCTGTTGGTAATCAATTATAGCGTTCAATTTATTTAAATAATCTGATCCTATCACTATATTCATTGTCAAATTAGGTACTATTAAAAGTTGGAATAAGATATTTTTGTTATGCAATTCTAAAGTAATATTTACCATTTTGTTTACCTCGTATAATTTCCTATTGTTTGGACCTACTAATGTTACTTTATTTACTTTAATAATATGTTGATTTAATTCTGGGAATTTTTCTATTATGTTTTGGTTAATTAATGATGCTTCTGATCCTGTATCTATTAAAATTTTAAAATTTTGATCTCTAAATTTAGAATTTATATAAATTAAATTTTGATTTTGATTCATTACTACATTTTCATCTAGTTTTATGAATTCTCTGGGGTGTGTATAGTTATTATTATAAATTTTGACTGTTTGGTTTGACTTGCAATTATTTAAAAATTTTGTGTTTCATTATGTTGTGTTTGTGTTGTTTCAGGTGATCTGTCCAATGATAGTGTACGTCGTGTATTAAATGTACCATCATTACCTCGAATTTCATTCCTTTCCTCGGATCTGCTTGAGCTTCGCTGGCATTGAAAATTTACCTGGCGTCTAGGAAAATTATTTTCGTCTCTTGGTGAATTATCTGGATTTTGCCGAGTGTTATTGCGGAAATTATCATTATTACGTGACCCATTGTTATAATTTGTGTTATTATTAAAGTTTCTACTGTAATTATTATTATTGTTGTATTGATTTCTTTGTGCATTGTTGTTCCGATCAAAATTTCTGTTATAATTATTACTATATCTATTGTTCAAATTATTATTATTATTGTATCTACTATTATTATCATTATATCTATTATTATTGTTATTGTTGTTTCTAAAATTTGTGTTAACGTTATTTTGATTTGTACGATTATTAAAATTGTTGTTATTTGATCTAAAATTATTGTTTTGCCTAAAATTGTTATATTGATTTTGATTTGTATCATTTTGTCTAGTAAAATTTTGTGAATTATTATTAAAATTATGGTTACTTGAATTTTGAAAATTGTTTCGTACATTATTATTTTGAGCTAGTCTTGGCATGTTACGTTCTACTCTCATCAAATAAGCATACAGTTGTTCTATATTTCCTATATTATGTATTGCTATTGTCTCTGCTATTTCGGGTTTAAATTGTCGAGCTATATATAAAACAAGTTCCTGCTCATTTATCTTGGGTGTTAAATATTGTGCTGACGAGTAAAGCTTCAGGGCATAATTAGTCATACTATTAGATAATTTAGGGTTAAATTTTGCAAAATACAATTTTTCTCTAACTATAGATTGAGCATTATCTCCCCAAAAATGTGAAATTAGTCTAATTTTAAATTGTTCAAAACTACTTATGTCATTTTCAATTCCGTTGAACCAAATTAAAGCTTCTCCTTCTACGCTTTCTCTTATGAACTCCTTTATTCTTTCCAAATGTCCTTCTTTATCCATACTTCTTCCTTCCATTTCTGTTATTTTTCTAGTTATTGATTTTATAAATACTGTTGGATGCAACTTGTTTATATTTCCAGTGAATTTATGCAACTTATTCTCGCCATGACATACGATTCTTGTTACTGTTTCCATTTCTTTGCCTCTTGTTTCTTTTACTACCCGTATCTCCTTCTGTAACTCTTCTATCTTCTCCATGGTACTTGTTCTTTCTATTTCCCATACCTCCTTGTTTCCTATTATGCTTGTCTGTACATGCTTTTTCACTTGTTCTATTTCTTGACTATTTTTCAATACTTTTCTGTCCAATTTTCCTATTTTTTGTTCCTGGGTGTCTATTCTCTCTTCTACTTCTCTGGTTTTTGTTACTACTGTAACCAAATCTTGTTCGGTTTTGTCTATATCCCGTTTCAATTCTTCTCTCCAGTTTTGTGTTTCTTTTCTTATCTCTTCTTTTATGTCTTGTACTTTTTCATTTAAGATTTTCACCATTCTATCCATATCATCTCTTCGTCCTTTCTCCATTTGTCTTATTTCTTCTCCAATTTGTTTTAAGTCTTCTTTTCTTCCTAATTATAGTTTTTCCAGGTCTTCTTTTCTTCCTAATTCAAGTTTTTCCAGGTCTTCTTTTCTTCCTAATTCAAGTTTTTCCAAGTCTTCTTTTCTTGCTTGATCCATTTGTTTTAAATCTTCTCCGATCTTTTGTATATCTTCTTTTCTTCCTTGTTTGATTGTTTCTTCCAACCTTCTTCTGTCTTCTCGTTGCTGTTTCATGTCTTCTTTTTGTTGTTGCCTGTCGTCTTGTATTGTCTTCATCATTTCTTCTAACATACTCTGCCATGCTGGTATTTCTCTACTTTCTTGACTTGTCGCAGTTTCTTCATCTGATGGTGCTTCCTCTCCTGTCAGTTTTCCACTTCGTAGATCCATCCTGTTTTATTGTGACCTAAGTAGCTTTGTTCAATCTCAAAAAATTTTATTTTTATTTCCTGCTTTTCCAGGCCTTTCACGTTGGGAGCCAAATTTATATGTTATTTTGTTTTTTGGTGTTCGTTGATTTAATTATTTTATTTATTTAATTTTTTTATTATATGAAATTTGGTTTTATAGGGTCTAAAGTTGGGCGCCAAAATTATTATACTTTTGTGATTTGTATGCTTACGTTGTGAACCTAATTAAATGGATTGTTAATATATATATTTTTTTTTAATGAGTTTTTCTTACCCTTGCTTGCTCTTTAGAGTATGAGAATCTTACCTTGGAGTCGGTTCTTGCAGGAATTTTCTTTATATATCTCTTTTATTTTTTTTAGCAATACAACAGAAGGTTAAATTTTAAACAAGAAACAGATTTTATTAAAGTCCTGTTTGATTGAATTACAAATATAAACAAATTCACTTTAGTTTTTCTCTTTCCTATCAACTTATTTCTATATCTACTATTCCTTATTAAAATAAGCTCTCCGTAGTGCAATATGTGTGGTGAACACACCTGTTATACTGTGCGGTGAACACGCCTCTTAATCTATTTGCAATATGTAACGTACTTGCAATATGGGTTGCCTATATTTTTTTTATTAAATTACAATGAAACTATTTCTTTCACTCACTAGATGTTACTACTGTTCGAAACTATGGTGTCTAACCTATTCTAACAAATGTCTTTCCGGAAGTTTTATATGTTAAATTGTTATTAAAAGTGGTTAAATTGTTCAATACTATGTGTCCAAGTAAGTATTTAGTTATCGTTTAGTTCTTAATGAAAATTTTATGTTTCAATCTTTGTTTGATAGCTATCTTTTGAAGTTTAAAGCTTTAAGTTTCTGTTCTCAGTAGATTTTTCAATTTGACAGTTTTGTATAAACAGTTCACTGTACCTTTTTGTCGTGTTTTAGGAAAATCTGGTTCTCTCTTTGGGTTTCGGCTGGGAAATATTTACTTCCCAGGCTCGCTGGATACCTGCTTATCTGCTGCTGGTTATCTTTCTCTGGATACCAATTTTAAGCACTGGATTCACAGTTTCATTCACTCAGGTGAGTTTATTTTACAAATTTATATTACTTGATTATTATTTAATTTCAAATTTATGCGAAATTATGCAATTTTGTCTGATCTGCTTAAAAAAACGATGCTACTTCCTTCTTCCAAAATTCTAGAATCCCCTGTTACCATAACAAACTATTCTTTTTTTCTGTAGTCTCCTATTTTTTTTAACTCTTGATTTTTCCCTGTTTATTTTGCTAAAGTGTCCACCCACTTATGTTCACTAATTGACTCCTTTCTAATTTTTCACTTTAGACTCAGTTTTAGTTATTCTAACTTAAAATTATGTCATACATTAATTTTGATTGTTCTACTCTATTTAACAAAGATTTCTTACAATTTTATAACATATAATTGTTGATATTTGTCTCTATTTATATCTGTAATTCTTATCATGGGTGTTTTCCTTTACTATGACAGTTCATGTCAAATTTCTTTACCAATTTTTAACAATTTTGTTTTTAGTTGTAATTTTCTCACTGGAAATTATCTTTGGACTGGATTTTATGCTATTGGTTTATTCTATGAAGATTTCTCTTCATTTTGATATGCCATGCTCTGGGTTTCTTATTATATTAACTATGTTTTGAATCAAATTAAATGACAATGTATACTCATTTTCGGATATTCACGTAAGATAAATTATTTTATTAGCGTTATTTGTAATAATTTTCTAAATAGATGCAATAATAATTATTTAATATACAATTTTCATCGTTATTGATATCTTTATTAAACTTATAATGTTCATTTATTAAAGAATTCAAATATTTCTGGTACAGGTAGCGTTTTTTATGATAACTTCAACATTCAACTATCGTTAATTCTCATTCTATTGCAATATATATATAAACTAGAGACATGCCTACCTAGATAATTACAATCCATTGCTTAATACTCTAAAAATTAATCTAACGCTTAAATAACAAGTAAATGGTAACATATATATGTTACACAGTAAAAGTAAATATATATCAGTAATTTGAATGTCTTGATATTCTTTCACACCTACCAGAAATACATGTATAATAATTATGCAATTATGCCGTTTTCTATATGCCTAATTTTGATAAAAAGTAAAATATTGTGACTTACAAGAGGTTGAAGGAAGTAGTTCATCGACGTCATCCTCATTACCTCTGTGATCATTATGTTTTGATATTGCCCTGCCATTAGTTTTGGTAACACCTGTATCACAGACATATATTACACTGCATTATTAGAAAGTAATTACTCTTTCAAAAAAATCATAAAATATAAATGCATAACACTGGAGGTTATTTTTGATAAACTGTTGTCTAGTAGTAACTATGGGGATGAAGTTTGTAACAAGTACATTATTGTCACTAACCATGTACTCTTACACCAGGAGAATTGTAACAAAGGAATAGTCAGTAGACACAACACAAAACTTAAGTCAGTCATAAAATTTTAGAATACTATCTAGCTATAACAAGTTTTGGTAAAAGTTCATCGGTAAACCTAAATACCGACCAACATTTTTAAATGGTCAATTGGTACTTGCCTGGATAATCCCATCCTATTATACCACTACAGTACAGTTTATCATGAAATATACACCTATGTATATATAGGGTATTCCACGACATAACGGTTATAGCTTGTTAAGACTATATTGCTGAGGTAATTTCAAGTATAAAATATCTAATAAACGCATGCTGCAAACTCAATCATAACTGAGATACGGAAATTTTAAATCCAGGCAATACTTACATGTAAAGAATACAAATAAACAATGAATAAAGATTTTTTTACTACTAATACGAGAAAAATTATTATTTACTTCATTTGTGTAATGAGAAGTAGTTCATTATTAACCTAAGTAGGCAATTAATAAATTTGATTTAAACCCATAAGCTTCAATAATTGTTTTATTCGTTGCCTTGATAACCGATCCCCAGGCTACTTGATTTTTCAATATGTTTGAGTAATAGGGGAAATGGCTGATTTTAAAATAAAAATAAGATCTTTTGGTGTTAGTTCGGCTATTAGTAGTAAAAACAATACTATATATACTTCGGTTGAAAAAGCCATTATTTCCCTCGAAAATTATATCCTTCGGCGCTACACGCCTCAGGATGTAAAATTTCTCGGTAAATAATAGCTTACTTCTCAACCTAGGTATATAATATACTATTACTTATCCTAGATTTTGCCCTGATTTAAAATTCTGGCAGCTAAGTAACAATTGAATTTGGGATATGTTCCTTAGACATTTTTTACTTGAAAGGTCTCAGCAACAAACTCTTAAGATATAGCCATTATTTCTCGGGGCACCATGTACAAATATAAAAAAATGCCAAAGTTGAAATACCTACCTCCTATTGTATTTTGAATGGGCCCATCCCGTATCTTGCGGTTAATACCTTCACCCTGACCTGTACTTTCACTTTTATTACGTTTCAGGGAAGCTAAAACAAAAATATATTTAGTGAACTGCAACCAAATTTAACCTAAACTACTGTATAAAATAAAGGTTTGATCTTTAGTTTAAAACCTGATGAGTTGCATTTTGAATTCTGCATTCGCTAGACCGTCTCACTATATAATACCAAAGTTAATTTCAAATTAATAACCAGTAAGAACGTATAATGTGAAAACTTACTTGGATAAGACGGTAGATCTTTGATGTAATCATCATCCTGCTCTTCTTCACTACTGCTTAGAATTCTTCTACTGGGAAATTTTACTCTTCCGCCATCATCGGAATTAATATCAGAAGTATACTCAGCTTTTTTTGCTGCATTTGTAGCACACAGAAAATTATCTAAATGGATTAAAACTTACTTTAAATGAAAGTTCAACCAATATAAAGAGAAAATACAAATTACCATAGATTCTTCCTCGGCTCAGTACTCGAACCTGACATTTTTCCCAAGTATCCATTGGGGGCACACATTTCAAGATCATTTTTTTAAGCTGTTCTGGTTTTGCTGATCCTGGCCAACTTACCAAATCATGTTCAATTATCCATAAATTAGGAACTGCCTCCACCAATGATTCCTCTACAAATTCTACTACCACCCACATGTTTAAATTTAAATAATTATTGCTGCAATTCAAGTAATTCCTTATGATAACTACATTTATGATAACTAAAATTAAATAATGCAAAGAAATATAACATACAATATATACCTACATACAATTAAGTTACAAAATACCTAACATGCAATGCATTTCTACAACAGGATTCCCAATTTACAAAGTCAAATGGCAAACAATCAGGTAATAAATATTTACAATCTACAGTCGTTGAAACAATAGATAACAAAACGCACAAGCCCGAGGATCTGAGACTTTTTTGAGAATGAGAATTGACATTCTTTGCAAATATTTAGAATGCTATGTCCATACCATAAAAATACTTATCAGCCACACTATTTAGATGGAAAAGGTAAGAAAGTTTGTGTTCGTCTTTTAATATTCAACATATAAAAAAATTTCGGATCTATGGACCTGCACATCTTATTTATTCATTCATGCAGTCAATGATGCTACAATGCAATTAAATTTCAAGATGCCTAAGTGGTACTACAACAGACAATATATTGGACAATTTAACATATTTAATACTAACGTCACTCAGTGGCCAATAATTTAAATTTTCATTTAAGTTGTCTACCTCATATACTCCTATCAGTGATGATGGACAAGGTACAGTAAAATAATTACTTTTTGTTTCATACTTTCTCCCGATAATTACAGTTTTATTTTCTCCGTCAGTTGCAAAATTATTCACTACAATAACACTGCCATCTTTAAGTCCACAACAGTTATCAGGAGGCTTACATTTTAAAGTAAAATTTACACATTCTACTTCACAATATTGTGGACAAAAAGTATTTGGTAATAAAGGCCCCCTGTAATGAACTTTTGGCTCATGATTTATTTCCATTTTTTTCTTAAATATAAGATTGTCTGTCTCACTTAATCTTTTTGAAATTTGTTGTGCGGGTTTTTCAGATTTTCTTATGAGTTTTTTTATAGACTGTAAATAATTTTCAAATGGAAACGCACTGAAAGAATCCATACTTCCAAATTTTCTGACATCATTAACTATATGCAACAAATTATGGACATTATGGGACACAAACTCTTTTCCATAAAGTAGACAAAATGATTTTACGAAATAGATTAGCAGAGAGTGAGCATATTCTAAATTTTGATTCGTACATAAACTTGGACATATTAAAATAGAGGAAGCTACAAATAAAGCTAAAAAATTAACATAATATTTATTTTCTATGACAGACCTCAAAACAACTGGTCCTGTATAAAGTAGAAACTGTCTAAATTCTGTAGCCTTCCACCGTTTCACATCACTCAATGATCGTGGTTTTCGGCAAAACTCTTTTGGCATATTTTTACTTTGATATAATAAATTTAAAGATATTTGATCAAGTTTTAGTGCAGACAATTTATATGGTGGTTTACCAGAGCACCACATGCTTAAAATCAATTTCTTAACAACACCCAGACATATTAGGTGCATGTAGTCCAAAGGAAAAGAGCTCACCATGCCTAAATTAGGGATAGTAGCTAATATACTTGTGCCAGTATGGTGCTCCTCATATTTTTGAGAAATAAAGTCTTCATCGAGCCTTTCAACAAAATTTAGATCAGGGAAACAAACTTTATTGTTAATATAATCACCTTCGATGCAACACTTTGAACAGGAAAAATATCCTGTGTGGCCTTTTGTACAACGTATAAAACTTTTTGCCGGAGCATCACACACAAATGCTTTTATTTGGAATTTAATAACCCTACTTTTAAAACGGATACCATCACTGGTTAAACGAACAGCTTCTTCAACAAAATCCTTTAAGAAAATATTAACATCTGATGGTTTGTCATAGCCGTGATACACTCCAACAGCTGTTACAATATTATTATTTGGAAATAATGAAATTAAAATAGGATACAGTTGACTTCCCGAACTTTTACTTATAGGAAGGCCATCGATATTAACAATAATCTGACAAACTTCAATATCTTCTTTGTTGTAATTACAATAATTTTGCAATAGTAAGGCAACTTTATTTTCAAGGCCAAAATGAATATATGAGCCAAGATCAATAGGTTTTGTAATAACTTGACGGGGTGTTTTTAGAAGAGTTCTAGCATCCAACGGAAAGTTTTCTGCTGGAAAATGATTTTTTAAAATTTTTAACAGTTTGCTAACTGAAGTTAAAGGTATTTTCTCAGTTACTGCCCATTGTTGTAAGTCAGAGAGTATCTCTGAAGTAGATTCCTTTGGAACATTATCAGATACATTATTTTCAATATCTTCCTCTCCACAATAAGAGTTTTCATCAAATTCATGTAATAAATCTAAAACCGGTGAAGAAGGTAAAGCAGTATTTTGATTATCTGTAAAAACATTTTTTTCGGGCAAAAAGGTAAATGCAGGTTGCTCCTGGCTTATATTATTGGTGTCGCAGATGCTGCTCTCTCCGAGAGATGTACTCTCGGATACACTGCTGTCGACTATTTCGGTGAACTGATCAAATTTAGAAGAATTGCCAAAGCAGTCGGATGATGTCCTAGTTGAAGCACAAGCCAAAAAATTTGCAATATCTTTTTTAACCTGCCTGTAGAAAGTGGCCTTTCTGCTTTTAACAATTTTAGGCATCTTTGGAATGGAAGATATACAAACTAAACTTAACTTACCGGGTCAGTCTCACACTCTCTTTTATAAATATTAAACACAGATACCTAGTAATAATTAGGTACCTATTCAATTCAATTGAGTCAGTATATGGTTATTCAGGTTATTCGTAAGCACCAGAAGCACACACAAACATGAAAAATACACACAAAGACGCTTTGCTTGCCGTTTACGGCCACTAAATACAGCAGAGTATCCCGCCAAACGCTTCGCCATTTATTTTCTTCATAAAATTGCATAAAATTGCCGTTGTCCGTTGTCGAATGTCAAAGATTGATGACCATAGACAATAGATATGGAACATGGAATGGAGGGTAAAGGTACCATAGACTAAAAGTCTATGGTAATAAAGCAGATTCCGTCCTTTCCGTTTTTAGAGTTAAGTATTATATAATTAATGTTTATTTATATAGTAAATGCTTTTTATTAATATTAATGTCTCCCACCAATTTTATCCTTGTTGGCACAACACAAGAGAATTCCAAAAACATTCATTTAATTTTCCATGATAGATGATGTACAATTTTATATGGGACAGGCTTAAGGATATTATATATAGGAAAGAGGCTTTTCCGAAAATTGACTGCACTTTCAGATTACTCTCGCTATCCTTGTTCTACTACCGTAATAAGAGACATCCACAGAGAGACATCCTATCGGGTTAGCCTATGGTTAACCTAAACGATATCCTATGGCCATCTATAAAGAGGTCTTATCTAGGATTATACATATCCCTGAAGGTCATCCCATGGATTTCTATGTAGTCGGTACAAAGGATATCCCATTTCTGGTTTCTATTAGGACTCTAGGATAACCAGGGGGAATCCTCCGGTTATCCCTAGTGTACAATCCGTTTTTAGGATATTCAGGTCCATAAATGGATATCCTATGGACAACATGTGCTGTGTGGGGAGTGTAATAGCGTCTATATTGGACAGAGTGGTAGGAACTTTAGAACTCGTTACCTTGAACATTTTCGTTCATTCAGATTACAAAAAAAATGACTCCTCTTTTGCTAGTCACTGTATAGAAAATAATCATAAGTTTCCCGAATTAAACACCATAGAAATCCTACACTACTCCACTAAAGGCCGTAAATTAGATATACTAGAATCCCTAGAAATTCACAAATACCATAGTAATAATAATTTCAATTTGTTAAACGACCAGTTAGATCTGATTTACTCACCCTTATTTACATCTGTTAAACCCTGTAAAAATACTATATAAATTGTTTTATTATATTCATAGTTAAGTTCCCAAAAATTGTAAAATATGCCTTAAAATACTGTCTCTTTTCTTACCTGATAGTAGTTATATATATAGACATTTTGCCGGTTGTAATTCATTCTATTTTGAATCACTGTTTGAAAATAACTTTGTAAGTCGAAACTGCAGTCACAAAATTTTTGTAAAAACAAAAATATATAGTGGTAAAATACATAGAAGCGTGTTTTCATTGTTCTACAATATGTTAAATTACCACATAGTAACGGCTTCCTCAATTAATTTTTTTAAACATACTATTTTTTACTGTGTTCCCCGGGTTCTGTGTTCTCCCCCGAAATCTTCACCAGATTATGAGACTTTTTCCTACTGCATTCACAATATACTATAACTGAAACTGTATGACTGTTGTTCCTTTATAATAAACTGTCTGTAGTATTTTCGGCCTTCTGTACTAGAAAACTCGTAAAAAAGTCTAACCTTGCTAAAAATCGTGTAGTGTGGCTAGAATGGTAAATTATTAATGCACTTCGTCTAATCCTGAACCGCCATCAGTTTCGCGGTTCTGGAACATACATAATTACTCTATTTTTAATTCAGTTGTGGTTCATACCGCCGCAGGAAAGGCAAAGAAAAATAACATTTTTTGATGTTTTAATTAAAAATTTTAATTAAACTTCGAATCCTCTGTTGTCACAAAGCAAGCTGTGTCAACGGACATTTAAATTTTAAATATTTATAATGATCAGTAATGTAAAAGAGATACCCAATTGTAAGGACGACAGGGTCAGGGACAGGGAAAACAATCTAATCAGAATTACCAATAATATATGAATAGGAATAGGAATGGTAATTTTATTTTTCAATATAATATCACTGCTTACTGATAAACACTCAGCTCTATTCACTCTAAAAGGAAACAATTTTGCTTTGATTTTGAATTACACATGCCAAATATTGTCCCAGATCTGATTTAAATAATATTTAACACATCGAACTTTACTACCTACTTATGGGATAACCATCAAACATGTGCCAGAGCAGGGGATAGTATCATTGGGTGTACCACAGGGGAGTATACTTGGGCCGATACTGTTTCTAGTTTACGTAAATGATTTGCTCGAAATTTTTACAAATATCGTCTTAACACTAACAATTTATACAGATGTTTGAATACAGAGGGGAAACTATGCTATATTAGGAGATAACACAAAGGAAACAACAACAAAAACGTCAGATTGGTTTCTAGAAAACTGTTGCAGAAAAGCAAAGGCTATATCGTTCAGAGGTTCTAGAATTGAAACCGATTACTCAACTCAGTGCTGATATTTCATACTCTGTCTCAGATAAATTGTTAAGGCAAACAATAGATGTTGATTGAGATGGGAATGACATGTGAAGTTATTGTGTTCTGCACTTTATAAAGGGTTTTACAACATCGAATAACCAGTCCTTAGCCATAGATGGTGTTGATGAGTAGATTACTTCTCGGAAAAATAGGCCCAATTAATTTTGTCAGGCACTTAACATTTTGAGCTTGCACCAATTTTCGAGTTTGGTACTCCAACTCATACCTTTTTTAGGATTTTGTCGGGTACCTAACAGCTCCGTTTGCAGCTGCTTCTGCATTAGAAGGTAAACTTTCATCCGAATGAGGGAATTTTGTGCGTTACATATTGATAAAAAATACATCCTCCTGGGTAATTAATGAAAATTATCAAAGGTGTGTATTGTTCAGCGTAAAAAATAACAAAGAAACACATTTTTACGTTTTACAGTAATTATTTTTACGTTCAAAATATCTAAATCCAAAATCCAAGTTTGTACTTACAAATTATTAGCATCGTATCTATTTTTAATATTTCTATACCTACAAACTCATATTATGCAACATCGACTTTTCAAGAGGCATAAAATATTTCACCCTGTGAATACTTGAGACAACTTTTAGCAGCTTTTAAACTCAGTAACTGCTACTAAAATCCTCTATCAATATTGTTGCGATTTTATGGTTCTATTTTAAGGTTTGATGATCCAAATATTCAAGAGTAATTGACTTATACAGTGTATTTATTTAAACGGTGATTTCGAAATATTGCTTTTAAAACTACGTGGCACAATACGTAAATGAATTTTAAACCAATTAATGAATGTAATTTAAACATCGGATTTGTTATTTTATTTTATTTTAGTACTGTAAATTCAACACTCCATTTACATTATCTAAATGTTCAGTTAAACGTAGTGAAAATAAATACATTTACATTTATAGTTCCCAGATCACGATTGAGTCAACGTATATATTGGGCAAACATCTCGACGTTTCCAAGCACGAGTATAATTTTATAAATATAACAAGAACAATCAAACTCCAAACTTATGCAACAAACAAAACACAATTTCTGTCTGGATTTTATTTGAAAGACTCGTGGAGAAGCTGTCACACCCTTGTATTCGTTAAGCGCGTCAGCTTCACATTGTTATCTCACCCAGTGGTAAGAAGACGAGAAGTAGGTCAATACCAATCAGCTCAAGTGTGGATCAATTTGGTTATTAGACGCCTTATGCGTACAATTAACCCTAGTATTTGGTTGAATTAGGTCCGATACAGCCTCGGATACAGCGCGTATTCCCTTGTTGTTTGTTGTTTCAGCGGCGACAAAGGACAATCAAAATAAAAGTAGGCCGCGTCCTCGTTTATAGACCATTCTACTTTATGATGTAATGGTTCATCTCATCTATATTTTTTATTGGTGTAATTTTGATGCATACACTTGTTGACAATAAATATACAGAGGTTAAAATGTTTTCAGTCATAAAAGATGAATACCAGGTCAATTTACAATTTCTTAAACGCCCCAAGCGCCCTCGCGCGGTAGAAATTTCAACTTAAAATTAAATCAGATGTGTCAAACTATTGAAGGTGATTCATTCAAAGAATTATATTAAAAATTCAGAGAGCCACCCTACGCACGCCTCTGATAAACATGTTTTTTTCCCAAGGTGTGTAAACGACTAAAATTTAAAAATAAAACTTTAATCTATATAGTCCAGAAACTTCTGGACTATATAGCAGTGCACAATGCACCATCAAAACTTTTCAGAACGACTGTAGATATTCTTCCATTATATACATGTTTTCAAATTTCCCGCCAAGAAATTGGAGTCAAAATGATGGCAATTGCGGTATCTTTAAGAACATTGTGCTGTCATCTAGGAAGTGTGATGACATTAGCTGTTCTTCTGCCTTTCTTAAGCGTGTGAAATACGCCTCTTTAAAATGACATTGTATATGAAATACTTAGTAAATCAATTCAATAAAAGCAAATTACAAAATAATTACGTTCTAAATACCTTTCCGACAATACGTACAGTCTGCTTAACGACTTCCGGCGAGTCTGCCTCGATCAGTCATTTGTCCAGGCTAACAAACCATTGTTTTGTTTATTGTTACAGGCCGACCGCAATTGGTTATTGATTTTCGACCAGAGGATCGTATAGCAAGGATAATGAACAGATGCACAATGTTATGGGAATAAACATACCTACTAACTTTGTTGTAGTATTGGCGGTTTCAATTATCGAAGAGGGCGCTATCGCGTTTGTAAACAAACACAGAGGGAGAACCACAAACATAAAAACTATATGTTTGTGGATTACATCACCTGTAAAATGATAAAAATAAAACCAGAAAAATTTAAAATGAAGATTCAGAGGGTAGTATCAAAGCATACTTTTAAAATTTTCCCCAAAAAACCACTGTGTAATACCACAAGTATAAAGATATATAATCTTTATATTTGTGGTAATACTCAATAAAAATAAATATTCCTACCTTACGACAAATTAACAAAATTTCATTAGTAGTTTTCAGTTTGTCTGAAAATATATAATATTACAAATGATATTTCGAGAATTATATTTAAACAATAAATTTATAACAAAATTTAAAACAAAATAAACACTTAACTGGCTGAATCGTTTCAGGTCGAAACACGTTTCAGGTCGATCCTGGACCTAGGAAACTCCAGAAATCCATGAGACATCTAGCGGAGAAAAGTTGAACTTAGTTTCAATGAGTGTTGAAGTGAACAACCAGTAAAATTTGATTTGAAACAACTAGAAAATTTGACAAATCAAAAAATCTACGGCAAATTATATTTCGAGCACGAAAAAACCAAATAAATTCGCAAACATCTCAAAATAACTCCTGTTTCACAGATCATTACTCCTCTTCTAGGTCGGTAACGCCCCCAACGGTAGTCGAAATAGCCAAATGAAAAAAGTGACAAACTTGAGTTGGCTAGTTCGTTCTTTCGAATAGTTAAAATGTTCGAATAGTGATGTAGAACAACGGGGTGTAGAAAAAGAGTTCTACAGCTTAACAGATGGTTAATGAAATTAACAAAAACAAACTACTACTACAAAAGCGTCGAGCGCTGAATTACAAAGCAAAACATTAGCCAGGAGAATAGCTGTTTTGGCCTAATTTGGTTAAGTCCTTATTTTATAAGGCGTAGGTATTAACAGATGGAGGATATAGGGGTATCCTTACTACACTCATAGTAGTTTGTTTTTGTTAATTACATTAACCATCTGTTAAGCTGTAGAACTCTTTTTCTACACCCCGTTGTTAGATTCCCCGTTGGGTTTGGATTGTGTTGCAAGAACTATCAAGAGGTGGCGCCATTGAGGCTTACCAATTGTGCCAAATACTCAGGTCTTTGCATTCGTATGTATGCTCAAGGATTTTTAACTTATATAGGATTGCTTGATCCCTATTCCTCAATGTTGTCCGATTTGGTGACGTCACTGCGAGACCCGATACTCCTTCTCTCTCTGTATTGTGCGTTGCATTTATCTATGACGCGTTGACAAGTTACTGTCCCTATCTAACTCATCTATTTTTCCGATAACGTAGCCGCAAGACCCAATCACGTGATACGGCTAATCGAGCAATCCCATGATAATTGTATCATGGAGCAATCCTGTATAAGTTAAAAATCCTTGATCCTTGATGTATGCTCACTTATATTGCACTGATGAGACCATAAAAAGGTCCAAACCGGTCTGCAATTAGTGACATCCTACGAGGTGTGGTCTGAGTATTACCTCGTAGTTTTCGTTGCAATCCAAAACATTGTATTTAGAATTCTAACATTGTTAGACAAAATACACCAAATTTTGCTTTGTAATTCAGCGCTCGGCGTGGCATTAGCCAGGAGAATAGCTGTTTTGGCCTAATTTGGTTCAGTCCTTATTTTATAAGGCGTGTTTACAGATGGAGGATATGGGGGTATCCTTACTGCACTCGTAGTAGTTTGTTTTTGTTAATTAGTGATGTAGAAGGTTATTTAAATATAAATTGTACTCTATACTCCACCTGAACTAAAAAAAGTTGCAGGAAGAGGAGAGACAAGCTTGCTTCAAAGCAAAATAGGAGCCAATATAAAAAGCATACATTCAAGTATACCTTGCATGCATGCTTTCTTGAGGGGTTCACCATATATAATATATCATGTCAACATTGTAGTACGCTTAGCATTGGATATATAACACCCTGTAAGCAATATTTGTCAGTGTTTTGTTTATTTTTAAATGTCGACAGGAATTGGTTATTGATTTCTAACGTAGTTCACACCCGCAGTCAGCATTGCAGCTATTTCCATAACAATTAATGCAGATTGGGCCTGGGCCATAAAGGGCGGTTTGGTCAGTGGCGTGCCAATGGTAGGTCTACACAGGATATACTGAAAAAATTCCTTTGTACAGTAGGTCCACGTAAAACTGACCCCTCCCCCTTATTATCTTAGATCTCAACATATTTTTTTGTTTCAAGCGCCAGGCCCATGTCATTTTTCCTGTAGAATTTAATTCCGACTTATTTCCCTAAAAATATGTACCAAAAACTACCTCTTTTTTAATGGAACACCCTACAGATTTGGATAGAATGTCCTCGCACGAATAATTTGATGTAGGGTTCGATGAATTTAGCTCTGATAGAGAGGGCGTTGGGAAGAAAGTGATTATCGATTCGTTGTTAAGCAACATAAGCTACAAAGTTTTTCTCCATCACATTGCTCTTATGGTAAACATTTTTTGTCATATTTACCTTATTTATTAGAGCTATATCCATCAAACCCTACATTAATGCATCGTGAGAGAACGTTATATCCTCTGAATCTGTAATACACCTGATATTTAACTGAATGAAATTCAGTCATTTTATTATTTTTTTATTAGGTGAGTTAGTCATTATTACAATTTTGGCACTTCACAGTTTTTAAATATTACTGTGGAACCATTAAACGTATATCCAGAACAGATTGGATTGCAGACTCCATCTTCCTGTCACTAATATTTAATTATCCGTACTTTTTAATATATTTTTCTTCTTAAAGTCAGAATATATGTCCCTTATATGGGAACCAGGTTATCGAATTGATGTAAGCAAACTAGAAACGATTCAGAGGATACGTATGGTTTAGATATGACGACATTTTTGTTGATCTCGAGGGATTGCACAAGAATATTTACTTCAACGATTTTATAGATATTAATGATTCGGCTATTCAACATATTTGTGATTCACTGGTAACTTCAGAAAATTGTCATCGGCACTTTCAACTGTCTAGATTCGGTAACTTCTCTAATCCTCCACGTCCCCATCTTGCCACCCGGTGTGTATCATTGTTTTATTTTTCCTTCCAAAGAAAAAAAATTGTTTCATGTTCATTTTTCCTAAACAATGCAATAAAGTTGATTAACAACAACGGAGATCTCTTGCTTTGGATATAATTGCGTGATAGTTTCAGTAAGTTACTGCTAGATGGCACTGCTGATAAAAAGTAACTAAATTATTTAGGGATATTTAGTGTTTAGTGCGTTACTGTAGAGGACAAGGCTTAACTATTGTAAGGATTTGACGTATTGGAAACTGGCCTAATTATTAATTGGCAATTATAAATTTGATTTAATAATGGGACACATTGTCTATTTTATATAAGGCTACTAAATTTGTGACGTGCAACATAAAAATCTATAAATTGCAGCCGGCCAGTACGGTTTTTGATTAAAATGTTATAATTTATTTGACCAATTATATTTTCAGTGCGACACCTATGTTTCGATTGTCTAACTTCACACTGAATATGAATGACACCCATAAACACGCCAGTTTGTGTTGTGCTGGTTTGTTTTGGATGCCATTTTAAAATAATATGTAAAAATAAAAATGTACAAATACTAGCCACTTGGTTTTTAATTTTGCAATGCCAGAAAGTCACCAATACCACTAAATTATTACGTTAAACAAATAATACGTGTTATTTATCATTATAGGCGTTTTCTGGCGCAGCTTGTTTTAAAACTGTTTCAACCATTTCAAAACTTTCGTATTTTCGCGACGAAAAAGTGACGTCATGAGATGAATGTTTTGAAACGTATTCGTTTAGTTTCAAAACGCCTTTCGATCTCGTTTTAAAATTGTGGAAGTGGTGGAGGAATTATTGTAGCCAAGTTAAAGTTCTGCTACTTTACAAGTTAAATATGGTTTCAGTTCAATTAGGTTCTTAATTTTTAATATATTATTGATGCTCACTACTCAATCTCAAAAGTTTTAAAAGTAGAAAATGTGGTTATGTTAAATTTTCAAAACTTAACATTTTCGCGACTGTCAATTTGTGCGACGTAATTGGCGATTCCAAAAATAAATGCGCCCTCTGCATGAAAATATTTGAACCTACTTAAAAGGAAATTTTTGAAGGGTTATTGCTGATATAATGATAAATAACACGTATTTGGGTTTGTTTAACGTAATAATTTAGTGGTGCTAGTAATTTTTTGGTTTTACAAAGTTAAAAACGAAGTGGTTAGTATTTGTACATCTTTATTTTTACATTTTAAAATGGCATTCAAAAGAAATCAGCACAACACAAACTGCCGTGTTTATGGGTGTCATTCCACAAAATGTGTCAAAAGAAGTGTTTAAGATAGAAGACAGGTTACCCTAGTATAAGAAAGTGTTTCTCATTAATTTCTTCAAAGGGTACGTAACAATTTAATAACAGAGAACACGTTTATTTACACAACATAACCACTTTGTTGTAGTTTGTCTATACTTTTCTATTATTAGCCTTATAAAAACAGAATATATTGAAGCAAGCAATCTAGCAATTGAAGCTAAATTGCTAGATGATGTAATATGAAATGCAAAATTTTTACTCCTCTTCCTCCATATTTGTTTACAATTTGCAGCGCCCTCATCGGTAATTTGAATCGCCAATAGATTAATCGTTTTAAAACTATTTATGAATACGGTTCAACGCCAAAAAACTACTTACATCAGCAGTCAGTCTCCAAAACATTCTTTTTAATAGGTTCATCAAATGTTTTCATGCAGAGGGCGCATTCATTTTTGGAATTGCCATTTGTATTCGTTCATGAATCGTCATTTTTTGTATTTGCCATGCTTCTCCCACCCATTAACTGGCTTTGCTGTCGTGGTCGTGTGGCTTCCTGTAAAAACAAAATAAAACAAAAATGAGCCGTGTTATACCCGCTCCCCTTGTATTTTCCAAACATCTATTCATATCAAGCGCGTGCTGCTTGTTTTCCGAACACCCGGATATCTAGATGACTCTTATTTGTGCACCCTTATCTTCTCCTCGCTTGATCGGAACCTCGAAAAACAAAACAGATTTATTGTCCGAATTACGCAGGCTATTATTATTGTCGAACGTCATCACTACAAATTTCCTTGCTGTTGAGATAATGACCTGCCCGTAGGAATCAGTCTTTTGCGTTCATCGTCGAGTGGTAGTTTGACGCTCTCCAGAAATTTTAAGTCGTGATCGCAGTAGGCTATTGAATAGGTAATCGTCAGCGTTAAGACATTTTGGTGTATTGAGTGATATGAATGTGCTGAAGAGTACGAGATACCTCGAAACAATGAGGGTAACGGATCTGTAAGTAATGTACAGCTTTGCAAAAAAAAGCGCAAAGTTTGTCGTGTAAATTTGTATGCATTTTTATATAGTTTTTATTATTTATTCCCCCAACTAAAAGACAGACGTGCTAGAAGGCTAACAAATGAATGTAAAATATATGAGTAATTACCTACTTTTGATAATTCAACGGTAATTTTCCAATAACGGAGTAGATTTTTTTTTTTGGAAATTATGTTTTGAGTTTATTTAGTTGAGACAATTAACAGAACATAATAAAAATGAAACGATATTTTTATTGGTCATAATGCGTAGTTATTTTTAAAGATAGGATGGACTTAAGTACACGTGGTGTTTCTGGCCGACCGTCAATTATCCGAATCTCGGAACCTACTTGGATGTTCTCCGTGAAAATTTGTACAAGGGGTTTTAAGAAATTTTGAATTCAGTGGAAATATTTTCAACCGTAAGGTATTTTTTGTTCTACCGGAAGCACAACAAACCTTCTTATTATCGGGTCGGTGTGTGTCGATCACTTACCCTAGAGATTGTGGGTTCGAATGCCTATTCTGCCGGTATTAAATTGTCTACATATTAATATTAAGGCTTGTTCGCAGGGTTGGATTAGTAAATCATGTTATCAAGTGTTTTAATTATAGTACTTTAGGTTTTGTTAACTTTAGTTACTCAGTTAGTAGTTAAAACTGAATTGCAGAAGCAGCATATTAGAAACGAATTTTGTAAGGTATTTTGCAGTATTTGAGTATTTAATTGGTGTCCTCTTCCGTCTTGTCTCTCTTCTGGAGTATTAGTGTCTTCTTCGTTTCAATAGATCCAAAGATCAATAGAATTTCCAAAATTTGAATTTTTTAAAATTTCTCAAAAACTAATCGTGATTTTTTGAGGCATATTATTGCTCACCGAATTACGCACTTTGCCCCAATTTAACCTACTCTCTATCTCTATCGGTTTCCAAAATACGCGATTCTTGCTAAGCAATACGCTACATGGCGGCACGCACAATTAACGCATGGGTTTTTGGTTCAGTTTTGAGTATGTAATGTCTATTGTAAATTTTGAAATATATCCGTTGTTATATTAGTTAATTGCTTTGATTAGATATGAATCATTATTGTTGTGAGCGTCATTGTTCCTCTTGGACAAAGAAAAACCCCGAGATCAGTTTCATACTTTTCCAAAAGCGGGAAAATCTGGAGCTATCGTGGAGACTATAAGTTGGGCATTAAAGAGTTACAGGAGACAAGTAGGGATAAAGAAGCTAAAGAACCCAAAGTAGAGTGTGTGCCTTTACCTTTCTCTAAGAATTACTATTTCAATAAAGGTATGTATGTCGTATGTCCAATAAAGAATTTGACATATTTTGAGGTTAAGTTTCATTTTCAGATTGAATGCTCGAAAAATATTGAAATCTATTTTAGTTTTATATCACTACTTACCCCTTTCAAAATAGTTTTACAAGCTTTTTACCTGGTTTAAAGTTCTCGACAACAAATCTTTGATGAATACAATTTCAAACGTCAGTGTCAGTGGTCCAAAGTTAGTATGGGTTACTGCCGTTTTGGCGCTACGATCTTAAAATGAATCGCGTATACCAATGTTGTCGCATCCAATTTGAAACACGCTGTATAATAATAACTTTATCCTTGGTATAAGAACCTACTATTTGTTATTTTATGTTTTGTATTATTATTTGTAAGTATATCAGTGATCTCTGCGAATTACACAAATATGTTTTGATGTGTGCATAAAAAAATGAGGAACAAAATATAACTTCTGTCGTCATCAACTACGACTGAAAGGTGACAAGTTTATCGCTGTGTTGAACGAAATACATGTAAAGGGTGTGACAAAACAATTGTATCAGATTAGTATTATATTAAACAACGAGTATCATAAGGCGTACTTTTATCGCAAGGCGGCGAGTTTTCTCAAGGATAAGTGCGATAAACGCCTTATGAAACGCGTTGGTTATAGGTACTATTTTTTCTATTTTCTACGTTTTCGCCTACGAAAGCAAAGAAAAATCAGCAGAAAATTGAATTCCCGTATAGGGATTTTTATACAAATTCTGGAACAGTTGGTGTCATTGACGTTTATCAACTTTTCTCTGCTTGAAAATTTAGTAAGGTTATGATTTATATACCATTTGTATGCGTAACACACCATACACGCCATACACCAATAATTACATTTCAGAAAGTATTTCCCTTCACTTCCTAAGGATAAGAAACTGCTTGAAATGCAAAAATGCTTTAAAAAATGGGAAAAGACTAAAAAATATTCCTCCCTGTATGTTATTCTGCAATCAACATTTTGTGGCTAATAATTTTACCATAGATTTATAAGACAAGGAGTCTATGAATTTTACCAAGGTATAGTGGATAATGATTTCTGTAATTATGGGCCTTTATCTGACACCGACATATGTGAAAATGTGAATTAATTGGATCTGAACACGCGAAATTATAAAGGACATTGACAATTTTAAATAATTATATTTTAAATAATATATAATTATATTATATTATATTATAATTATAATTAGTATATTCAACACGTACTCTTATGGAAAATGCACGCCTAACCTACCTCCCGCCAAAACATGTGAATTATCGTAGCACCATCTATGAACCAAAAACCCTAAACAAAGAAGGACTCATTAATCAGTAACAGCCAATCACATTTTTTTATCCCTTATGTGACGTCAGTGGATTCCCTTTAGCGGGAGATTTAAAATATTGAAATTTAAATATCTTCTTTGTTTTAATTTGACAGCTTTAACCTTTTAACATAACCTATATCTATTGTCATGGAGAATGTCTCGGTTGTCTTTGGAATGTCATCAGTCATGTCATATCAAATCAAGGATTGTTAACTGTTTACAGGATTGCTCGATCGCTCAATTTTGTCATCCGCCTTTGTGACGTCATCGAAGATCCCTGTAATCGAACTGTCAAAATCATAGATTATAGATAGTTGTCAAAATATATTTTATATATTTCAAATATATATATTTCACATTTGCCAGAGAATTTTCGTATTTGAATAATTATTATTTATTAAAGTTTGTAATAACAGTATAAATTGTAAGATTTAATAACTAATAAACATATTTCCCAAATTTAACAGGTAAGGATTGTGTATCCAATATATTTATTAACAAATTATCTTTGCTGGAAATCTTAACCCAATTTTTGATATTAACTTTACTACTGATGCCTACGTTTTTTTTGTTACAGTGAGCTTAAAATTTATTTTAATTATTTTAGCCTTATTGGCAAATTATATAGGAATTTCAATTTAATTCTGGCTAGATTAGATTAGATTTATATAGGAGTCGGCCCCCTGGCCTGGTCCACCGCGACCTAGAAGATCTATTGTGGCACTCCCAACGTATTTAGAGCAGTCTGTCCAGCCCTGTCCTGTGCATTATATAGTATAGCTGCGAACAGTATACATGTTGCTTATTGTAAAAAAGCAGTTTAACATTATTAATTATATATAAAACTAATCATCCTTGTATATAAGTATCTTTTAACTATTAAGAAAATGGTAAAGATAAGCACTAACAAATTCACGTAAATATACAATTAAAATCGCAAAATATATCTTGAACATTACAGCATAACCCAACATCACACTTTTTCCGTTCATATTTCTCTACAGAATCTCTGCTTCCGAATATGTTCATAATTAAAAAAGTATGCATAATGCTTACCTATTTTAATAATATACTCGAATAGTTTGTATCAAAATGTGCATATAATTTTAATTTGTTGGTAGACAGAATTAAAGAACATAAAGAAACCAAGGAAAATATTATGCAATTACTTATTATAGGTATGTACAGAAACTATTACCAAAGAGGATAAACTAATTCCTCTTTGCTATTACCTACAAACACAAACAACAAAGATTATATAAGAATAATTAACTATTGATTTGAGAATTTTAAATTCAAATTCCGCTTTCGCGCTTGCAGTTTTACTTTGACAGATTCCTTTATTGGATCTTTGATGACGTCACGATTATGGATTACATTGCAGTATAGGGATCGAGCAATCCTGTAAACAGTTAACAATCCTTGATATCAAATATCAAAGTATTTCTGTATCATATAGTAATCTGTGCATTGATCAACACACCACAAGTTATCAATCACAGTTGCCAAATCGACAAACGATTTTTGCACAACGCACTTCAAATCGTAAGATATATATCGTAAAACACATATATAAGTACTTTAAAATCATATGTGATTGCATTAATACAGTCTCTCAAATAATATTGGGCTGGATATTTTGACTGAATTTTACAATTTTTGAAATTGCATATTAGTTTTAATCAGATTAATTGTTCAAATTTGGCAATAGGGGATCCAGTGACGTGTTACGAGAGATCTGTTCAAAATGACCTTCAAATTTTTATGAATGAATTGATCAGTCCTTCTTTGTTTAGGGTTCTTATCTATGAACGATTTTAAGTATTCTGGGGTAAACACTCCTTCTTCTTCTTCTTCTTGGTTCATGGCCTAACAGAATATGTGCATTTAGCCACATAAAGAATTACTTATGGGACACATGACTGCTTTTACCACACTTTTATTGTTCATTTTCCCCTATCTACCACATAAAGTCACCCTATTTGTGGCAGTTGAATGCTAATTGCTAAATGTGATATGAAATGCAAAATTTTTGTCGTCTTTCTCCATATTTATTTACAGTGCCCTCATAGGCAATTTATGTCGCCGTTAAATCCTATTGTTAATCTTTACTTATGTTTTATTAGACATATGACAAGAAAGAAAAAGATAAACACGATTTACCTACTCTTTGATACATATCATAGGTACTACGAATAGATATAACTGACTTTAAAAATATTGAAATATATATTATGTTTCCTGTGTAGATATCCGATAGGATTGGCTCTATTCCAATAGGTCTAATTGGACCTGCAGACATGAAATTTAAGAGCACTTCTTTCTCAGCGAATCCTCACCTCCATCTTCGATTCGCCCCTAGAGGTTGAGACTGCGTACGTCGTGGATTTTTTGGATAGTAATTTTTTGCTCTGTTGAATCCATACAACGTTCATATAAAAATTAGGTTTTCCTTTCTGTAGGTAGGTATATGAGAATTATTATCACGCGATAATTCAAAAACACGCTATAAGAGGAAGACTATGTAAAATAATGCCACAAGTACTCATTATTTATTACTACATATCGCGTAACCTTAGGTAATCCCTAAATCAACTCGATATAATGGTATTCTAGATCACAGACTATTGAACTATCTATATCCTCCTTCATTATTTCAAATGCATAATGCATGTTCATTCAAAATCATATTTTCTCTCTTTATCGCTTTAATAGGTATATATTTACGAGTGTATTTACCTTTACCGTAATATTTCAGAATTAATTCTGTCGTTTTAAATTGCAAAATTATAGCTTACCACCGACTATAGGTATCATAAATATTATGCAATTTATATTGGTGATTGGTGGTAATGGTGGTATTTGGAATGTGATATTAGAAAACAGGCACAAATGCAATGTTGCCAATTTGCGTCGATCAAAATCGTATTTAAGAGGCAGTGGTACGTGATACAGGGTGTGTTACAAGCGTGGGTTGATATTCGTCGTTATACCTACATTTGATTGAAATTTGATCCAACGTATCCCACAGTGACCTGGTTTTAAAATACCATCAATTCATTGAATGCGGTTTATGAAAAAGTTGACAAATTGCATTCATCCTCAGCTTTGATAAAAATTACTTCAGTTTTCACATTTATATATTGTGAAAATAACATTTTTGATCATTTAAAATGTTCGGAACATCTCAAAGTAACTTTATTTATTAGTATTGCTTTATTATATCATTGCGCAACATGTTACGATGTTTCTGACTTTTCAAGCGTGATATACTCGTACAACCATCAGGTTATTAAACAGGTAAACATGATTTATTATTATTTTTGCAGGCACACAGCCGTAGAAGTCGACTTAAAACCGAAAGAAGTAGACGTTCTCGGCCCCAAAACTAACCCCTTCTCGGCGAGCTACCAAAAGATACACACTCCATCCAGCGATGTCATCCGAGCGCAAGCCGACCTAGCACGATCGCTACAAGGAATCGCCACGACGCCGCCCGCACAACCCAGATACGATGTGACTCTAATGCTGGCCGAGGGGACCCGAACTCAAGCCGAGGCAGTTCGAGCGCGCACCGAACTCGCACGAGCGCAGTCCGAAGCGACCCGAGCACAAAGCGAAGTGTCCCGCACGCAAGCCGATGCTGTTCGAAGGCAATTGGAATCGTCCGAGACAATCCGAGCGCAAGGACAAGACGGTCGAACGTGCCCGGCGGTCGAAGGACCGAAAACAAACGATGTCAGCCGATCCGAGCCGAACCAATCAGAACCTGTGATATATAACTCAGTGCCTTCCCCTCAGAAAAAGTCTGAGAATATCTCGAGTATGCATGTGAAGGATGTGAATGCCAAGATGCTGATCCAGTCAAAGTCGTTAGGTGAGTGGAAGGGAGTGTATATAGGTAGCCTTTTTTATTTCTGTAAGAAAAACAGTTTGGAACGTCAAAGGTTTTTCAACTTTTTTATCCATTCCGGCACTTTTCAACTTTTTAGTATCTATTTAGACTTTTCGATACATTTTTTCCACTTTTGCAAAATTTTTTTATATTTGAGCCATTTCCACAGTTGTTTTCAACATTTTTAACTCAGCTCCAATCAACTTTGTCATTTCGAGTTCACCGACATGTTTCGGTTTTTTCTTTCGATTTTTTGAAACCGGATTATCAATGGACAACATTAACCATTTTCAGCTGCAATGGAACCCACCCGCCCTATATTTCCGAACTGCCAGTTCTCCCCCTACAACAGCCCCACAAGCAGCCCCCGGAGCAACAGGAAACGGCAACCCCTGAGGGAGTCCAGAAGGGTCAGCATAGAGAAATCGGGGATGTACCTACAGCTGAACCAGTATAAGTTGATGGACAGCATAGGACAGGTAAGTACATCCTTCATATGCAGGATATTTTCAAAGCAGATGAAGCATTTGTTTGAACAGAATGTATAACTCTTGAATATAAGACAGTTTGCCAAAAATATCCTATGCAAAAATTACAAAATAGAAATACTAATATAAAAGAATTAAGCATGGTCCTAGCTTCCTGTCGTTTTGAATGATAGATTTTAATAGGCCTGCCTGCTAGTGGGTTCTATGAATTTATTTCTGAATTCTAAATTCTGTTAAAATAAATACCCCAACTTTAAAAACACCCTGTATATGTATAAAGTTTCATAAGACGCTCGTTAGTTTGAATAGTGAGTAAGTTTGAACCGTTGGGGAGTATCATAATACAATCAGTTGATAATGCTACAGAGTTCACAGTAAAATTATTTTAAAAATATATATAAAAAAAACTGCAGAATCATGTGAATCGTAAATATATTCTACCTTTAGTTTAAAACAATAGGTAGTGGTAAATACTGCTCGTTACTTTGAGTAACTTTGAATCGTTGGGGAGTACCGTAATACATTTAATTTGATAATGCTACCGAGTTCACAGTTAAACTATTTTTAAAATATATATAAAAAAACTGCGGAATCATGTGAATCGTAAATAGATTCTACTTTTAGTTTAAAACAATAGGTAGTGGTAAATGCTGCTCGTTACTTTGAGTAACTTTGAATCGTTGGGGAGTACCGTAATACATATAATTTGATAATGCTACCGAGTTCACAGTTAAACTATTTTTAAAAAATATAAAAAAAAACTGCGTAATCAGGTGAATTGTAATCATATTTTATCTTTAGTTTAAAACAATAGTGTTCAGTGCTGTTTTTCTTAAAAGGTATATTTCTAGACAGACGTATATTGATTGATATTTGTCCACTTATACTTAACCTCGATTAGTATTTATAACTTATTTGAAATATCCAACCTTATATTTCGGTTCAGACGTTCTAAGTCATATCGGGTTCGCCGTTAACATACTATTAAAATAGTATCTTTAGATACTAAATTATTTTAAAAAACATTCATTAATTTGAAACTACCGTTGCCATAATTTTATTTTGTTTTAGGGATCTTATGGTATTGTGAAGTTGGCCTATAATGAAGAAGATGACACACATTATGTAAGTAAATTCATTTTCTATTATAGACAACAGGGCCGAGGGCCGAATTCTGTATCTGAAAATGTTATTTTTAACAGCGCTGTTAAATAGTCAAACATAAGCAGATATTTTTGAATAAAGTTATCTCTACTTACTGAATAATAATGTAACCACTACTACGATTACTATTTATTTTTGTATACAAAAATCATTTGAATAGTTATTTTTATTACAATATTACTCCATTAAATATATTAAGCGATAGTTTGTGTTTCTCACCATTCAGCATTAAAACTTTAAGGGCTGGTATATCCACCTCTAGGTAAGTTACTCCCAGCTAACTAGAACGTGAGTAGTCATGGATTAAATGGTTTAAGAAAGCCACATCGTAACTTCTAGTTAACAATAACATAAACAAGAGTTGGATATACCGGCCCTAAGTCATCTTGATTTCTAGATGGACAGATTTGCTATATTACGCTGCCACTAATATACGTTGTTAAACAGTAGTTATCTGACTTAACTCTAAGCGGTTTATGGAATAAAATTATAAACTTCCGAGTGAATTTTCTCGTTCGCTTTCACTAGAAAGTATTCAGAAGACCACGAAAATTAAAATAGCACACGTAATGCTGATAAAATTCATTCGGAAAAGTTAGCACAAGTGGTTTAGCTCCTTAACACTTGTGCACGATTTTATACCATCAAGTGCGTGATAAACACAAACTTAAATTTTAAATATTCCTTTGTGGGCGACAGAATAAACAATAATTTATCAGTGTATCGGAACAATTTATCCAGAAAAACGTACAATCCTTGTATGTTATCTGTTACTTGTTGGAATCGTGTAGAAAATATAAGAAAATGTGTGTAAAAGAGCCAATTCTAATCTTGGACGGTCTATTAAGCAAGATGTGTGCCGTTATTTCCGATGCCTTTCCCTGCTCTAAAGACTCATCTAGAACGATAATTGGGCAAATCGAATTTTACGGGCGAGTCGAAGTTCCATCGAAGTGCCTTTAATTACTTGAAAGGGCGCAGGACGAGTGGCATTTAGTTGCCTTTGACTTTTGTCGGCCGATCTACTCGCAGAGTTAATTAAAACATTACTGTGATCTCATTTAATGTTAGGGGTGAGATCTAGGCTGTTCGCTCTTCGTTTCTTTCTTAGGCTTATGTGTGTTATCATGGGCGTCGCCAAGGGAGGCAAGGGGGGCGGCTTTGGAGTCAAATACTAAGCATAACGTCACATAATTTAAAAAATAGCCTAAATTAATATTCACAAATAAAATTTTAATTAAAAAACATAGAATAGCTGGTGCAATATATTTATTTAGTATATTTTATATTACCGTTATTTTATTTTAAGAAAATGACTTTTTGTTGAAATATTTTTTGTGTGTTGATTATCTAAATCTTTTGTTAGAATACATTTCTTTTATTTGTGATGTGGTATTTTTTATTTTACTGCACATTTATTTTTTTGCCTCATTTATATCTATATTTGCTTAAATTTTAAATAATATCTTTTCAAATAACTGTTGTCTTTTCAACGAAACTAAAGATGTTTTTTACTATTCACTGTGAAGTGAATAGGAAACTGCTTTGCAGGAACAAACCTATGAATTAATTTGGTACGCTTATGGAAAAGCAATAAAATATCCTTGAAAATACGTCTTCCTTTTGGAACCAAGGTCACGAATCCATCGATATCCACATCAAAGGTGCCGCCTGCGAGATTTTCTTTTGGTTACTTATTTATTCTTGTTTTTCGGGATCATCTTGAGGTTGTGAAGCTTGTATATCTTTTCATAATAACCTTGTTTATAGAGATATATAGTTATTCAACCGCATTATAGTACGAGTGGATGGCGGACAGATGTCTTGGTGGATAATGTGTAAACTGGCCAATGAAATTCGTGCATCTATAGAAATAACCAATCAAATTTCAACGACCTCGGTAGTATTACATATTTCCACAAGATGTCACCAGTGCGGTTGATTAACTACAGTGATGGGTTTTTAGCCGCTAATTATATATTTAGCCAATGCTAATTACATAATTAGCATTTAGCCGGCTAAAAATATTATAATTAGCCGTTGGCAGAATATACATTGTTTTTTGATTTTCACACATCTGTGAGTGTCAAGGAATTTATACAGTGTTATTCAGAACTTATCCATAATAAAATTTGGGGATGTTCAACATACATGTAGAAATGTGGCAGTGCAAAAAAAATTTTTTTTGGCGGCTTCTGAAAACTATTTAAAAATTTTTCATTGCATGCCGCTGGATACTGGTCCACTGTAATGGAGTGACCTTGGGACTGACAATGCAAACTGGCTAGCACGAAAAAAACTTCGGAAGTTCTGAGAGTATACCCACACCCGGCGCAAAAAAGATTTGCAGCGTTTTTACTTTGAAAATAAACTTAATGATAGATAGGTCTGACCAAAGTGACGTGTCTTTAAAATGAATAAAATTTTGTTACACTAATTTTGAAGAATTGCGCTACTTGATTACTAGTTATTAGAAACATGAAATTTATAAAAAATTTGCACATACCTTGTTACAAAAGCTGTTCGAAATAATATTCCTCAACTTGTACACATTTTGGGCACGCCTTAGCTAATTTTGCCGCACTAAACCGAATGTTCCTCCTGGTTGCTGATCTTGTAAACGCAAATTATTAAGTAAATTGGGGATTTTCAGCATTTTGCTGCAACAACCACTCACAAAACCTAACTCGTAATTTTGATAATCCACTGGTAACAGTCCATTAACTCAGCATTACTGTACACATGAGCCATTATGAAAGTTTTACAGTTTAACACTCCTACGATAAATAAAACACCGGCACACAGAGAGTACACACATAGACTGATGACTGAATAGACAATAGAGATATTATCCCCACTCCAAGTCTATTCGCCCGGGCGTTCTAGGTACAAAAAACGTGTTTACTTTTTTTTACCACATTCTTAGGAATGTGGTCTATCAGATTGTCGTTGAAGTACAGTTTCCCATCTACGTATAGTGTATTTACGCACAATTGAAACCGTATAAAAACTAAAAGCCGGCAAAAACAGTCGGCATCTCTTTATTCTGCATGGGCGGAGGTAGAAATGTTTCCTATTAAGAAAATGTTATAGAGATCGTATTATTTTGTGTTTATTAGTACCTATTATTTGTAGCCAATGTAACCAATAACATATTTTATTATTGTTAAGTATTGTTTATGTTTATTATTGTTATTTTTATTGTTTATTTAATAAAACTAAAGAACGCTTGGTTATTGGTATTTACGCGCTGCACTGGAAAATTATTGCTGATATTTCAGCACTCGGCACGGGAAACAAAAAAATGATTTACATCCAGCAGACCAGTCTGTTTATTCTCTTTACACCAGCGCGCAGTTGTAGATGGTTCATCGGGCTGATTAGATATGCAGTGTAGGACTCACATGTACAGTTTTAGTTACTAATCGTATCACGATACCATTGCTAAATACATAGGACGAAATATGAAGACAAGTGCGCACGGTCCTGTGCCTTAACACTGGCCAGTTTCAATTGTCCGTATAAACACTATACCTAGTCCTTTATAATGGTATAACTTTAAACATTGTTTACGGGAAATCCTAAGACTTTTATTATAAATTTTTTTGGTGATATCGATTTCTTATTTAAGGATGCACATATCCTCAAAGTTTTAAAGATAAGTTCTGAATGTGTACATTAGTGTGTGTACATTAAAAATAAAAATAATCATACAAATAAAAAAATAAAAAAGAAAACAAACTAAATTAAATTAAAGAAATAAATAAAAGTCCCAATATATCTCCCTATGAGGCCATTATTACCACTGGCTCTATAATATTTAGCCTGCTAATTTTGAAAGGATTTTTAGCCGACGGATAATTATCGATAATTATCCGGTTAATTATCCGGCACATCACTGATTAACTACCTATTTTATAAGACTATTATAAACAACGATAATAGTCTGGATAAAATTGTTCCTGTCCTATTGTTTTCCAAACTTGTAAACTTTTCAAACTTTACTGTTTTGGCCCACTCCAGAGATTATAAAGAGATTGCCCACTCCAACTTGATTTGTTATTTAGGGTACCTGGTGTTCCTTGTTGTTGGATCTTGCTTCCTCAATGTTTACTATTTCTGGTTTCCCGCCGGTTCTCGTTGCTCCGTTTATATACCTACCCCGTATCACGAACTCTTCGAACTTATTAACAAACTTTCGCGATGTCGGATGATTTCTTCAAAGAAATCTTTTCATATATAGGCGAGATGCGCAGCTACATTTAGCGGAAATGCCCGTAACTTAAAATCTTTATAAGTTTATTGTTTCAGGTTAAAATTTGTGCCATTGCTTAAAGTTAGAAGTTATCAATCAAAACAATTTAAGGCTCTTATTTATACTTTTTATTTTTAAGCACTTACACTTTTTATTATTAATATCTTTGTTATTTTGCTTTTATATAGGACCTGTTTGGCAAGCAGACTTGTATTTACGAGTTCAATAAATGCCTTAACTTATGCTGAAAATACCCAGCACAGCTTACACAGTTTTAGAACCGGCCATAAAATACACAATACCTATAAAACAACTATTATTAAGTACCTACACCTACCTTTTAGACTTGAGCAGCAATTTGTTATTACTGGAATTTTCAAACCATCTCGTTCGTGGAACGAGAACTAATCGAAGGTATCACCAGATTTATAGCATCGTAAACTACCCAAGACACAAGTAATAAATTCCCGATTCGAAGTAGATACCTCAGGATTCAATTAAAAGAATTTACAAGTGGACCGTTCTCCAGGGTCTACTTCCCGGCTTTTGATTTACGGGTCACGGGTGTAAGCATGGCCCTGAACGCGTAGAGGGAGTGGATTGGCCTTCTGGGATCAAATTATAGTTATTTATCGTAGTGTTGGTTAACGATTCATTAGCAGAATTGGTGTGAAAGAAATAGCCGATTAATTTTATAGGTTAGGCAACACTATATACCGACACGACACCAGATTACTATTGGTCTCGTTCATCAGACATAGTGCTACCATAGACTTAATAAGAGGAGACCTCACGGTTCATTCATAAATAACCTTTTGTTTTGTATCAATCATTGGCAATGTGTATGACAAAGAATACCGAGAGAAAGAACGGCAAAATTCCGACTCCGTGCAACGTTGCAAAAGTTTTGGGAGAACTTTCTTCCGACGCCAAAGGCGTACTGTTTTTGGAAGGGTTGGGTATGATAATAAAACATCAAAAAAGGAATTTTAAGAAAATCAGTACTATACATTGCAACAGCAAAAGCTTGTGAGATTAGAAATTAAATTAGTATCGGAGTTTTAATGTAGGGAATATGAATTGAAACTTGAACACTTAAAATTCTGAATTAAGTAAAGGTGGTACACCTACTACATTACAAAAACTTATATATACAGTAGTGTAAAAAAGTATTTTTCAGTTTTTCAAAGATACCCAAACTCTGTATACAGGGTTCAATTACATTTAAAAGTGAAATATAATTTAAAATAAGAAAGATGTACATGGTGTTAGTTTTTAATTCAACTTTTTGTTTCAAGTTTCAAAATAACTCTTTAAAAGCCTGATAATAGAGAGTTTTTGAACCCCTTAAATTTTAGCACATCGTTATCGTTATTCTGCGCATGCGCAGTGCCTAAAAGAGTATCATTTTTGACACTGCGCATGCGCAGAATAACGATAACGACGTGCTAGAATTTAAGGGGTACAAAAACTCTCTAATGGTGATTTTCTCTTAGATTAGTATAAAGGATACCTTTAAAAATTACCTTGGTTACGCAACTGATTTTAATTTTTGTGTGCAAACGTTGCATGTTGGCTTCACACTTACCAAACATTATAGGTTTTTTAATTTGTTATGCAGCAAAGTGCTGAATGATGCCTTAGCTTCTTGCTTGGATTCTTGTTTTGACCATATTTAAGTATGTGTGTAGGTAACTCCAAAAACTAACACATCAGCCATATTTTAAAAAATAACAAAAGCAATTCCATATTATAATATAGTACATATATATATACATACTATATTCCGTAAAATGATAAGGAAGCCAGCCAGCACGCCCCTGAAAATCCGTAAATATGGCGTGACAATATAGCGACCGAACGACAAAACAAAACTTGGCAAAATTTACCTGTGGAAAGACAGTTTTGAATATAAAGAATTCACTGTTCCATACACTTGACACTGAGGCACCATTTTCTGAAGAATAGTAATAAAATCCTTACGAAAAACACTGAAAAATTCACAAAAGCAAAATTCCGACTGTCAGCAACACCGCACAAAAGAAATACTATAAAATACTACGATTCACGTGTTTGGTACCGGCATCAATGAACATGCGGATTTGAGTAGGGAGCAATGATGCCTGTTCATTCCATTTTTGCGTTATGAAGTTAGTTTTTATCGCAACGTTTTTAACAAAATATGATTTATCTACTTAACAAGGAAACGGAAAAATATTTTTATGTAATATTTTAACCTTAACCCATAATCATGGTAGTTTAAATGTGAAAATATAAATTACACAATTGACAGTTTGGCAACAGTTTTTCGTACAATCATAAAGTAGACCACGCAGTTGACCAGATAAAGAGTAAACAAGGGGATGTCTGATTGCTTTAAAATGTAAACAATTACATCTCCCTTGTCTTATAAATCTATGAGTGCTACCCAGGGCCGTATGTTCCCGGTGTTCAGTTTTCGTCTGCCGCGCGCACGCCGTCACTCTCAGAGTGCTTTTCATTACGGGATGCGCATTTTATGTTTTTCGTCTGTAACGTGATTATTTTTACAATTACAAAAAAATCTCAAACAAAAGATGTTCGTTATGGTTCATTTTATAACTTAAACATATAAAATGTCTCAATTTCGCGAAGCTGAGCTCTTAACCACATTATTCTTACTGCGAAATTTGTTCATTTAAATTAGAGCGAACAAAAGCGAGCGAACGAATTCGTTCGTTCGTCTCTGTTCGCCGTGTCAATAGAAGTGTTTAAGATAGAAGATATAGGTAGAAGTTTGGTCCTAGTATAAGAAACTGTTTCTCACTCATTTCTCCAAAAGGCACGTAACAATTTAACAACAGAGAATACGTTTATTTACACAACATAACCACTTTCTTGCTGCTTGTCTATACTTTTCCATCATTAATCTTATAAAAGCAGAATATATTTTAATTTAAACATTATTTAACAAAAAACAAGCACTAATATGTTATCACCATACAGTTTATCACACTTATTTTAGTCCAAAATGTAAGTAAACAAAAACTAGGGTACCTGTTTCAACCCAAAAAATTCATTTAATTAGCAATGAAGCACTTATGGGACGTTTGACTACTTCTACCACTCTTTATCTTTTATTTCAGCCTAACTAACACATGAAGTAACTATATTTATGGCAGCTAAATGCTAAATTGCCAGATGATGTGATATGAAATGCAAAATTTTTACTCGTCTTCATCCATATTTGTTTACAATTTGCAGCCCCCTCATCGGTAATTTGTACAATTTTTTTTAGTAGGGCAACTTTATGTAAATGAACTTAGATTGCATTATCTGCACTGAATACATGCATAGCCTTAAAAAAAAACCGGCTACACTTACCGCCCTGAAATTTTAACCACTTATGCACGAAACCTAAGCGCTTCGAATGGTATAAACCTTTTTTCGTAGTACACATATATATTACCAAAAAAATTACGTAAAGTTAGTAAATTAGTTAAAGTAGATATCTGTAACCGTTTTTGAATTATCTAATTTTTAAAAAGAGCTCACGTTTATCAGAGTGAAGTATTACAGCGAACTCAGGCTTATAGCGTGAATAGTGGTGCCTTTATAAATGTCTACCCCTAGAAAGAAGCGAGTTAGGCCGGCGATTTTAAAATATCGTCGATATGAAGAGTAGTGGGGAGTGTCCAGTACCGTACTCGCTTAATGGAGTAGCGTGTCATTTGATAGGACGATGGGCGCGCTTATAATTGTTTCATAGTTATCATTACTACTAATGTCTCTGATAGTTGCAAGGATTGCAAAATCTGTGAATTTTTATATGGTCTAATTTATAATGTAAATGATCTTTTTTTATGAAAAGACTAGAACTCATTATCTATTAGGTACCTCTCTTCCACCTAGCCATCTTGTACCTAGTCTACAAGGTAGCTTGTAGATATCTTTATTACCTATCTATTTTTCAAAAGTAATTTTGACGCCTTGATACAGATCTATTTTACTTTATGAAACTGTGAACTGTTAGGTATATTCCATATTTAAAAATACACTCGTTCCAGGCGATGAAGATCCTGTCCAAGAAGAAACTCCTGAAAAAGGCCGGCATGTTTAGTCGCCTGCCTCCGCGCAAGGAAGGTCGTTCCACATCCTCCCCAATCAACCATCCCCTGCAGAAAGTGTACCGCGAGATCGCCATCCTCAAAAAGCTCGACCACCCCAGCGTGGTCAAGCTAGTCGAAGTTCTGGACGATCCGGATGAGGACCATCTGTATCTGGTGTTCGAGTTGCTGGAGAGGGGACAGGTGCTGGAGGTGCCGACGGACACGCCGCTGGACGAAGAGAAGGCTTGGGGGTACTTCAGGGATGTCGTCTTGGGGATGGAATATTGTAAGTACTGTTTTTTACAAATGGCATTTTTTTTTAATACCATTCTTTAAGAAAACTGAAATTCTGACATAAAATTTTCTCTCAAGATATAACAATATTGGGTGGTTCTTTGATTTGCACGTTATTTGACATTTTTCTTACGGTTATTCTTAACATTTCCCAGTGCACTACCAGAGGATCATCCACAGAGACATAAAACCGGCGAATCTCCTTCTCAGCGAGTCTGGCAGAGTCCAGATTGCCGATTTAGGAGTTTGCAACGAGTTCCATGGGAGTGATGCTTTTCTGTCTGGTACAGCTGGGACACCCGCATTCACAGCCCCTGAGGCTCTCGATGAACGCAGGCAGGTCGGCTTCAGTGGAAAAGTAAGTGTAAACTTTAATATACACATACAAGTAGTTTACAAGTAAAAAGATAATTTCCTACACAGTGTAACACAGATCCATGGTATACCCCTCTTTCCCCCCTATTTTTTTAGATACGATTTTTAGATTTGACATGGTGGAAGTACCTACTTATTAAAGGTCACTATTTAAAATAAAAAGTTCCTTTTTGCTACTCCAGTTTTTCCAGAAGTATTTTTATATGGATCACTCTATACAGTGTTATTCAGAACTTATCCATAATAAAATTTGGGGATGTTCAACATACATGTACAAATGTGGTAGTGCAAAAAAAATTTTTTTGTCGGCTTCTGAAAACTATTTAAAAAATGTTCATTGCACGCCGCTGGATACTGGTCCACTGTAATGGAGTGACCTTGGGATTGACAATGCAAACTGGCTAGCACGAAAAAAACTTCGGAAGTTCTGAGAGTATACCGACACCCGGCGCAAAAAAGATTTGCACCGTTTTTACTTTAAAATAAACTTAAAGATAGATAGATAGATGTGACCAAAGTGACGTGTCTTTAAAATGAATAAAATTTTGTTACACTAATTTTGAAGAATTGCGCTACTTGATTACTAGGTATTAGAAACATGAAATTTATAAAAAATTTGCACATACTTTGTTACAAAAGCTGTTCGAAATAATATTCCTCGACTTGTACACACTTTTGGGCACGCCTTATCCAATTTTGCAGCACTAAACCGAATGTTTCTCCTGGTTGCTGATCTTGTAAACGCAAATTATTAAGTAAATTGGGGATTTTCACCATTTTGCTGCAACAACCACTCACAAAACCTAACTCGTAATTGATAATCCACTGGTAACAGTCCATTAACTCAGCATTACTGTACACATGAGCCATTTTGAAAATTTTACAGTTTAACACTCCTACGATAAATAAAACACCGGCACTGAGAGAGGACACAGATCGACTGATGACTGAATAGACAATAGAGATATTATCACTCCAACTTTATTCGCTCGTTCTTAACCAGGCGTTCCAGTACAAAAACGTGTTTACTTTTTTTACCACATTCTTGGGAATGTGGTATATCAGATGTTGAAGTACAGTTGCCCATCTACGTAGTCCTTTATAATGGTATAACTTTAAACATTGTTTACGGGAAATCCTAAGACTTTTATTACAAATTTTTTTGGTGATATCGATTTCTTATTTAAGGATGCACACATATCCTCAAAGTTTTAGAGATAAGTTCTGAATAACTATGTATATTATTATGTTTTTGGAATCTACATCATTTTCTGAATCTAACGATATAACATAAGAGAAATTTCAGCTGTTAAATTACTTTTAGGTACTTTTGACCTCTATTTTACTTTTAAATTTAAAATGACTTCTCTCAACCGTAATTTAAGTTCAGTTGGTCCCACGGATAAAATAAGCTTATTGGTAGATTGCTTACTAATTCTACTTTCTAATGGTTTCTTAGTACCCTTATGGTACTATTTAAAACAAAATAGTTTCAGTTCTATAACCACTTTGAAGAATTTTAACCCTCTTTTAAGTAGAGAAATTGAATGTTTTTGACGCCAACTCTATTTTTTTATGGTTGCTATGGTTCATTCATTTTCAACCTATACTTGTATAATAGAGAGAACAAAACGGGTATTTATTCTCATGTCATTAATTTATAATCAGAGCATTTTTCAAAACGGTTTATTTAAATAGCAAAAAATAGATATATTATTAAAGTCTATAAATATTTTGGTATTCTCTTTGTTTAGTGTACGGATATTTGGTCGATGGGCGTAACCCTGTACGCTTTTGTTTATGGTAAAGTGCCGTTCTACGACACTAATATCATAGGGCTGTATTCAAAAATCCGAATGCAACCTGTGGAGTTTCCAGAGAAGCCCAGAGTATCCGAAGACCTCAAAGACCTAATCAGGAAGATGTTGATCAAGGATCCCGGTAAAAGGATAACTCTGCCAGAAATTAAGGTTAGGATTTTCAATTTATTTTTAATCGTTATTTTGAAAAATTACAAAAATATTAAATTTTTGTATTAAATTACATAAATCTTTAACAATTTCAATGTATATATCTGCAATTCTAATTTAAGGAACATCCTTGGGTGACGAAGAATGGCATCTGTACTCTGCCTTCAGAAGAGGAGAATTGCCAGCTTGTGGAAGTTACGGACGAAGACGTTGCCAAAGTGATAACTTCGATACCGAAATTAGATACTTTGATACTTATCAAGCATATGCTCAAAAAGCACTCCTTTCAGGTAATTGAAACGAGGAGAAGATTATATTAGTCTAGATACAAGTTCTGTCCTGTCTAATTACATGCCTTAATTTTGAGAACACCCTGTACGTATATTAAATCATCAATTACAATTAATATTTGATAACTTTTAGAATCCCTTTTTGCACCGTCGGGACACCACGGTGGGTCAGGCTGAGGCGCGGGCCGCATCCGTTTCCGTACCAAGACAACACCTCAGTCGATCGGGCAGGTCGAATTCAGCGCCGGGCAGTTACGACTGGCATCAGGAGAAACAGCTGAGCGTCGACCTGGAATCCGTTGAGGAAGTCATCCTGGACCAAAACGTTGACGAGTGCCATATAAACGGCATCAAAAGACATGAGAAACGGTGATAGGTATGTATGTTTACTACTTTTACGATGGTGGTGTTAAAACTTGATTTGATTATAGATAATTTGTTTGGATTATCTCTAAAACTACATTTAAACGAATTAAGATTTAATTTTCTTTTTAGAAATATTACTAAAAACATTGATGGTCATCAGTTTGTAACATGTGTAACAAAATGTTTGTCATCTAGTAGCCACAGGCGCTAGAAATATAGTTCTGTGCTTGACGCATAATATGAAAAACTAACATAACTACTAATACGGTAAACCAAAGTTTAGAGCAGTGGCGTAACTACGCTGGGGTGGCAGTGTGCGATGCACGAGGGCCTAAGAGCTTGAGGGACCTCAGACGGGCCCAGTCCGAGTGCGAAATGAAGAAGTTAATCGAAAATAAAGTCCGAGTGCGAAAATAAGACGTCATAAATAGTTTTGCCAACTCAAAGACTAGGAGGAGAAACTTTTAGTATATATAGCTTTTTTTTGTTTTTAACATTTTTTAGAGAAATGTTATTAGTTATACCTACTTGTTTGTTTGAGTTTGAGGTTACAAAATAAATTTGAAACATATTAAATTCAGTTATGTTTTATTTTATTTCGATAATTCTCCCAACAGACTGGAATGTTTCGATATTTTTAAGGCAATAATTAATTAAAGGGGAGGGGGGGGGTTCCGAGAAGATTTCTGTACAAGGGCCCAAAAATTCTAGTTACGCCACTGGTTTAGAGTTACATATACTCCATAGGATGACCATTTTCAATTTCTCTATATTTTTTATAATTTCTGTGGTACATATATAACAAATATAGATTTGGGGGCCAATTTTGCGAACTCTGGCTCAGTACGCCGTTCCTTCCAAAAATGCAAAGCATCAGGTCGCCACCAATTTTCAAGACTGATTGGCTTTGAATTTGTCACTTCTTATTTGATTTGTCAGTTCGTCTTTTATGAACGACCGTCATCCATCGGTGAAAATAAGAAGGGACGCAAGACTCATTGAAGGTCATCGGCAGCGAATTTTTAACGTCAAAGAGCCGCCAGATACCTGTCCATACATGATATATATGTAACGGCGATAAATATTTGAAAAGATGTGTGTGTGTTAGTGTTAAAATCATTTTATTGGCATTTTGAACTATACATTTCTGAGAACTTTTCTTAAAGCATTATCATCTGTCTATTCTTCTTTCAGGTTCACGATTGATGTGGCTCAAAGGAATTGATGGGATTTTTTATCGGATTAACTCGGCGTCGTGTCGTTACAATCCAGAGCAATTTGTTATTTGTGACAAAATCGTCTTATTTAACTTATGATATTTAAATATATCGCGATATTAACTTACCCTAAATAGATATATAGTTCATTTAAGAGGTACAATAAACAGACAAGATTCAAAAATTCATTTTTGTCTTCCATTAAGACGTTTTACAGTAGCAAGTGGTCCAAAAGATAACTAGATTTCTTTTATTATAAACATTGTCTTGTTTTTTTTTATTTGATTTTGACAAGTGAATTATTATGGATAGAGAATGAGGTATTAGGGTCGCGTGAAGTGAAAACACTTAACATTAACATCTGATGTGAGTTGTATGTTACATATTGCATCTATCATCGGTACGTTTGATCTACTGAGTAGTTCATGTGCTTACCTCCTCTTCTACTGGCCGATGATAATTAATTTTCAGTTTTTTATTCAAAAGTGTGTGTTTTAAATGTTTCTTGTACCTTAAAAATGAATTATAAATTTTGGATTTTTTATAAAAATGATATTTAAAGTTTGTTTAGGCTTGATTTAGGGAAGTCTGAACGACTTGTGTGTCAATTTTTTTGGGCAACATAACCCATTACATATACGAGTAATTTAATTTTTAATTCTTAACACTGCTAGTTGCTCTAATTGAAGGCATAAAATCAGCCATATTTGTACAGGTTATTTTATAATTTTACCAATTGTGTTCGTACTAAGAAAAAGATTGTCTATATTTTTTATTCTTTTTTTTATTTCGGCAAGATTTGGTCTAGTTATAGAGAGATCACATGTATAAATATTTGGTTGTTGATGCCGTGCAGAGAACGAAGCAATATTTTTGTTTGTTTGTTTTATTTTTTATATTGTAATACTTTTTTTTATAATATAGTGTATTTTTTTAAATAAATTGTTATTTTTTTATTCTTTTGTTTCGTTTATTTTATTAACTGTGATAATGTTAATCAGATTTGGGCCTTATTTTTGAACTTTTATCAATTCTCTTGCTTTTGTTTGGAGGTTAATTTTGACTTCGAAGTAATGTGTATGCAATAAACATTTGTGAAACTCGTAGTCGTAGTAATTGAAATATTTTTTATAGCACACACATTTCAGGTGCTCTGTTAATTTCAAATTTAACAATTTGTCTTGAAAATAAAATAGGTTAAGAATTTTTAGAGTTTTGACATTTGATTTAATTTTAAATTCAAATTTATTTAGCACAAGCGTCCATTCACAAAAATAAATGAATAATCAGAAGAATATCTCACAGGGGGACCTTCATGTGATTACAGATGGTTTTGTGACCTCGGTTCCAAAAGGGAGACGTTTTTTCGAGGATATTTTATTGCTTTTCCATAGATGTACCTCACTAATTTACATTTTTACGGTCTTATCAAACCTTAAAATGTCTTGTTTTACGCTCTATTGAAATGACATTAAACCCAACATGTAAGAAACAGTTTGCTGCCAACATACTAGCACTCGAGACCCTATACACTGGTTGTTTAAGGATAGAATCTCAGCATCGAAGTCACGGGACTGAAGAAAACGTGTAATAGAGACATGATTCTGGTTATTTCTTTATCTTTGTGGGTGTGTGGTACATTTGGGCAATCGTAAATTGGTCTGGTATCTTTCCCTTATGATTGAACAGTGAATTTAAACTTCGGGATTGAACAATTATAATATTGGTTACAATACAGTTTAAAGCCTAGGTATATAAAATTTAATAGTGTTAGTTTATCTATTGTAGATACACGAAACATAAAACGAGGTTCACTTTGACACAATCATACACATTACTGTTAAAATTTGATTTTGATCGTTTCCATTTTAATTTTCTGCTTTATTAATTTATTATTTATTATCTATCAAGTATAAATAGAAACGATATTATTATTATTAAGGACTAAAAATGAATATTCATTAAAGCAAGCTTAGACTTATCAATATTACGTAATGTGTATACCTTAAAAATTAGAAGAGTTATAGCGTATAGTTTATTGCCCTAAAACGAACCAAAACAATTGACTGACTGACTTACTATATATTTCGGTGGCTTGGTCTCTGCCATTAACAAGGTGCTTCGCTATAGATTTAGAAAATTCAAATTGTTGTACACGTCTAGCATTATATGGTGCATTTGTAAAGAACAAAAATAAGGTGTATCTATGAAGGTATTTTTATAGATACATAAAATGTAAATTTTAGAATCTCGGTCTTTAATATTTGTTTATACAGGATGTTATTTAAGACAAAATTATATTGCAACTTCTCAGACCAATTTGACATCACTTGAAATATTCTACTCTATCTAAACTCAAAGAGAATTGTTCAACAAGACTCGAATCAGGTTAGCGAGTTGGTTCACATGAAATAAAATATACAATGTATTATATCGTTCAAACGCAAATTTTCCTCAAATTTAAACTTACGTGTTCGATTGTACATAACCTGTAATTCTATTTGCGCCATCAAAATCACTTAATTCTAGATTCTGAGAAGCTCAGGAGTCCAATAAAAAATAGGACGTTTGTACAACAATTTGTTTTTCATTCTTTACCAACAATTGACCATTAAATTGAACCATTACTTACCTATTAATAATGTCATATAAAAAGGCTTGTATAAGTACTTGCTTATTAGGCATATTTTAGAAGTTACATGTATTTATAATTAAAGTTTTGCTTGAACGAGGGACCATTTAGAAAACGAGAAAAGAAGACATTCGCTGTTATCATACCAAATTAGGTATATGTAGGTACTTTCTTGTGACCTTACCTGTACTGCAAGATAATATTGAAAGAATTATATTAAAATCCACTTAGAAGGATTTCCACATACGAGTTATTACTTTGTGGTATGTTTATACAGGGTGTACTTTCAAGTGTAGGTCATATTTATAGGGATTATTGTTTTAAATCACAGACATATATTCAAGGTTTTACAAAATAATTATCTTGTAAAACCTTTTTCTTCTAATTTCAGTATCCTGCCACTAGAAGGCGCAGAGCCTACTTATAACGATACCACCCTCTTATAATTACGGCAATTAGAACAAGCACAGCTAAAATTTGAGTGAAACTTGAAGAATTTTTTCAGGAAAACAAATTTTCACACCACCTTTGAGGTATTGCTTTCGAAGAGTTACTTTTTGAAGTGGGTGTATTCGGGATTTCAAAAAAAATTCACAGATTTTATAATCCTTGTAAACATCGGGGATATTGGAAATTATAACATTATATGAAACATGATTATATGCGAGCCGATCGTTTTATCAAATGAGACACTACTCCATTAAGCGAGTACGGTATTATAACTGAACACTCTCCGCTACTCTTCACACCGCTTAAGTGCTTCACTATCTATATTAGTCGAGTAAAATAGCCGGTCTAACTCGCTTCTTTCTAGGAGTAGACATCTTTAGAGGTACCAGTATTCGCACTTAAGACTGAGCGCGCCGTCATACTTCCCTCCGATAAACGCGAGCGCTTTGTTTCAGATTCATATTCTTGGTGACTAGTAGTATTGGTGGTTCAAATTACCGATGAGGGCGCTGCAAATTGTAAACAAATATGGAGGGAGACGAGTAAAAATTTTGCATTTCATATCATCTAGCAATTTAGCATTCAACTGGCATAAATACAGTGACTTCATATGCTAGTTAGGGTGAAATAAAGGATAAAAAGAGTGGTAAAAGCAGTCATACGTCCCATAAGTGCTTCATTGCTAATTATATGATTTTTTTGGGTTGAAACAGGTACCCTAGTTTTTGTTTACTTACATTTTGGACTAAAATAAGTGTGATAAACCGTATGGTTTTACCATATTAGTGCTGGTTTTTTGTTAAATGTTTAAATTAAAATATATTCTGTTTTTATAAGACTAAAGGTGGATTTATAAACTTGACATTGGATTTGGCTTTGGTGCTGGCGCCGAACGTCGGCGCTGATCTTCGTAGCAAGTTTCACACCCACACCCAATTTATATTCTTGAAGTTGGCGCTCGGCGTTGTACATTTCTGTTTGTTTACATTTGAGTTTGTGAGGTTATTTCGCTTTTTAAAAAATTTAAAATAGATAAACCAGCTGTTATTACTTACGGAATCTTAGGTATATTAGGGTTAACTTTGTGCAGTTATGTGATTAGTTTGCAAAAACGAAAAAGAAGAAATAGGCGGTTTAAAGTGAGGCCTATTAACAGGGCTCGCAAACACTCTGGTGGGTTCCAATACTACAAAAAAACCAGTAGGTACTTGGAATGAAGAGCAATTCTTTAAATTCACGATGTACGTACGTACGTACACTAAATAGAAGTAGACTTGCAAATCGAAGTTTTTGTTTATAAATTCATCTTAAAAACGCAACTAAAGCACGTAGTAGATTTAATCTGTGACTAAAAATATCAATTTGACATTTCTTTCCAACGCGCTTGATCACGTGCTGTCAGATATGGATTTCTATTGGACGACGACGCGATGCTACGGATTTGCTACGAACGCCAACGGCAAAAAGATAAAATTGGTTCATGTTCGACGGCAAGCGGCCATCGGCCAGCGTCAAATTTTCTCCCGACGGCGAATACAAATACATCAATGTAACTGCGTGTATTTATGTTTCAGCGCCAAATCCAACTCCGAATCCAAATCCAGTTGCAAGTTTATAAATCCCGCTTAATAATAGAAAAGTATAGAGAAACTGCAACAAAGTGGTTATGTTGTGTAAATAAACGTGTTCCCTGTTATTAAATTGTTACATGCCTTTTGGAGAAATGAATGAGAAACAGTTTCTTATACTAGGGCCAAACTTCTACCTATCTTCAATCTTAAACACTTCTATTGACACATTTTGTGAAATGATACCCATAAACACGGCAGTTTGTGTTGTGCTGATTTCTTTTGAATGCCATTTTAAAATATAAAAATAAAGATGTACAAGTACTAAAAACGCCGTTTTTAACTTTGTAATATCAAAAAATCACAAGCACCACTAAATTATTACGTTAAACAAACCCAAATAAGTGTTATTTATCATTATATCATCAATAACCCTCCAAAAATTACCTTTTAAGTAGGTTCAAATATTTTCATGCAGAGGGCGCATTCATTTTTGGAATCGCCAATTACCTCTCTAAATATTTCCTTCACTTAAAAATACACCCTGTATATTAATATAACTAATTATATGTTAATCATTTTTTATGATGTGATTACATGAAAAAATTATTGTAAAATAATCTTTAACGAGGGCAAATTATTGCAAAGTACGTAACTAGAATATATTTTAATATTATCTTGTAATTTTTCTCTTCCCAAAAATGCCTTAATGTTGTTTTCCCCTGGATGTTCGAATGCATGTCAAATTTTCATCTTTAAACAATTACTTAGAATTGAATTTTATATCTATACATGTACATAAAGTTAAGGAAAATACGCACTAGATTTTATAAATTTTTGCACAATTTTGATGTTATATATGTATAGTAGCATGTACAGAAAAAATTACATTACAATTTGTTATTTAACTGAATTTAAAAACCATTTTTTTTAATATATACGCTTGATCAGTGGTTCTTAACTTATTTGCAAGATAAATAAAAGCGTATTTAAGACCAATTGTTTATTCTCATTTTCTCAAATTGAACATAGCACACTATGTACCTACGTAACAATCTCTATTGTATAAAACATAGATATATTCGAGAAGCACGCGTTTTTTATAAAACTTCTAGTTTGCAGAAACATTTGTATCTTAAACATTAAACTATTGATTTTAGTTAAGGACCACTAGTAGACAAAATACTGCAATGTAACAGTTGACCGTTGGTTAATTTTGGTGTCAATCTGTACTTTGCCTAAAAGCAGATGGAAAGTACTGAAAATGATAACTTTGGATTTATTTTCAAGTAAATACATCCTACCAACTAATACCTTGCAAAGCACGATACCAAAGCCTTGGCTTTTGAAACAGTTTAGAGGTTGATTCTGCACCATATAAAAGCGGCCAACTGTTATAACAGCCGCCTACTGCCTAGTGGCTAGTAAATGTCCAACAATCAACAATATATTTACTGTTTCTGTTGTGAGAAAATTATTGTTTGTTACATACATTTTTTTGAAATATACCAATGTTATGTTTCAGTCACTTTGATATATATATTGCTCAAATCTTGTAAAATATCACTGGCTTGCTGCAACGTAATTTTAAAGACATATTTTTTCAGCAGACAATGCCAAGCGATATTTTTGTATTTCTGAATTTTTCAATTGCCTGTAATTTTACAAGAAATATTACGAGATGCTTAAAACTTATGTTATTGATATTATATAATGTATTGCCATTTGGAAAAAAGAGTAAAGCATATATTCTAATTATAACTAGAAGTGATTCATGAAGAACTTGTAAATTCTTAAATAATTTCGATTTGTAAAAATCACGATCTATCATGTTACAAAAAATATAAAAAATTTTGTACCTTCCTACTTATATATTTATTTAGTTATTTTAATTGTTTTCTAAAATTCCCGTTATACCATATTTTCTGAGGATTTAGCATTTTTTACTCGGGATTGTGATGTAGAATATGCATCTGTAGATGTAGTTTTTGTTCGTAAACAAATCTTGAGGTTATTTTTGAGAAACTACATGTTCTTTACACCTATTATATAATTTATATAAGGGCAGCAAAGCCTATAATTTGTACAAATTTATACTTATATATTATACCCAATAATTCCAGTGTTTAGCGTTTCCAAATTATTATTGTACAGATTTTTCTCTACTATAGCTTAATTTCAACATTGTTTCAAATAAATTATCAAAAGAAAACTGTTTTTTTAATTACACCGTGAAGCAAGTGGTTTGTATTAATTTATAGGTATACTGATGTACCATACCTATGTAAAAGATGATTGAAACGTCGGATGTTGTTACTACATAAATCGTTTATTCGATACTTTGTACTCTTTTACAATGAAGTTGGAATTAACAACTCCATTTTCACTAACGTCCTGTTCCTTAGATTGTGAATGTCCCATCTTTACTCTTTACTATTTTACTTTACTATTTTTGGAGACATTAGAGTGATATAATAAAGACGTTTATATGTTTGTGTCCTGTTGTGTTGTTTTAATTTGCTATATGTAACATTTTACAATCATGTAATAGTTTTTGATCATGTCACTTAACTCACAAACTCACACTACGTTCGTACAATAAACTTGGCAGGATTGCCATGTAAAAGATGATTGAAACGTCGGATGTCCTGCCAGGATTGCATCTGCCGGAATTGGAAAATTTGAATCAACAATGTGAAATTTATGTTTTAATTTGTAACCTTCGAGAAAAATGTCAGTTTGTATGACTCCTAAAGATTTAATTACACCTTCTGTCACACCTTTTATTTGGATAGGATTAGAAATATCTAACATTTCGTTAGGATCAATTTTTCCTCTTTTAAAAATGGATACGTCAGCGCCTGTGTCGATTAAAAACTTGTTTTCTGAACCGGTCATTTTTGTAAAAAATACGACAAAATTTGAAAATGTTAGATCAAAATGGAAAATATTTACATTTCTTCCCCCAATCGAACCTGTTGGGGGTCCAATTCGTTTCCCGGATCCCGGTTTGCTTCGACAACCCTTATGTCTCTCGATGTACCTCTAACATAATTATTGGATCTGTACCCGTTATTTATTCTACCTATATAATGTCCTTGATACCTATTATTTCCGCGTCCACGACTGCCATGATTATTTTGCCATTGAGTGAAATTGTTACGATTAAGTTGCCCTCTGCCACGATTATGGTGACGTCTAAAATTAGAATGGTTTTGTCTAGCATAAAGCACATTTGAAGTACTAGTTTCTGAATTGGTATTGACATTAATAAATTTCGTGATGGCTTCATGTACTGTACTAAAAGTACCGGCTTCCATGACAATTCGTGCTCTCTCGGAATTTGAATTGTTACTTAGAGATCTTACGACTTGTTCTGTGGAGTACTTCCCCGCTACCTCGGAAGGTACTCCTTCACTAATAAATGCTCTTTTTAGGTTTTCCGCTAAAGATTCGACTTGTGCTGCATAACTTACAGCATCTTTATGGTTTTGCCTATAATTTAATAGTTTGGATGTTAAACAATGCGAACTTTCACCTTTAATTTTATTTTTAAGGGTATTAATTATTTCTAGAAGTGTCGTTTCTGTTGAGATTATATCACGAGCCTTACCAGATAGACGGGTTTTGACGAAAGCGACAGCATTAACAGCATGGTCTTGGGAATTTTGATCAAGTAGAGTTAGAGCATCCAAAAATGATTGTAATTTACTATGAGAACCGTCAAATTCTTGTGGAACTATTTTGCTAGCTAGGTTAAAAAAATCTAAATTTGACAGTGCCATTGTTACCTCGTCTGGTGTAAAATCTTCGTCAAGTATTAAAGGGTCAATTTGCTCTACACAAGTTACAGGAACTTTGTATTTAACGTTTATTATGTGGAATGATTTGACTACTTTATTTCTAATTACTGCAAAAATATCTTTAGCTTCACTTCTTTGCGAATTATCTAAGTTAGTCCAGTATATATTTAGAAATTGTGTTGTCTCGTTAAATAATTTCACAAGAGTATCTCGGATTTCAATTCTAACGAGATCACTTTTTGGTACTTCTTTCTTTATCGCGCGTTTAGACTGATTAATAACATCGTCCCTAAATTTGAGCAATCTTTGGTTGATCCGTTCCCAGTTGGTAGACATAGAAGTTTAAAATAGGCATATGTGATAATCATAAAATACATATGTTATAGTAAACTCAGAAATTGAAATTTGAATTATTAATGTAATACTTAGTGCTATATCTAATATTATACATGAAACTAAACAGAATAAACTAAACAGAATAAACAGCTATTTGAAGTTTTATTTGTTCTTACGAAATGAGACATACTTACATACCCAAAGTGGATAATAAGCGGCATATACCTACTATACTCCAGCAATATTATTTTAAAATTAATAAAGCAGGCTATATGGGATTGGCCTTCTGTCACCAATCCTACTATTTTAACATTTAGCAATTTCCAACATACAGCTGTCTGGAATTTGTTACATTCCTAATTTGTATTAAATTGCTTCTATCTATTTTATGGTTGTTCTCAAGCGTATGCTGGGCAACACTAGACTTATCTGTTCTACCATATTTGAGATGAGTCATATGTTCCTTGAATCTAGTTTGAATTGACCTCCTAGTTTGTCCAACATACCTTTGATCGCGGTCTTTACAGATAATTTCGTAAATGCCCGACTTTTCCTTAGTTTCTATTTTGTCCTTTGGATTGCCTAAAAGTTGTTCTAATTTATTTCCCAATGAATAAACCACAGACATACCTATATCTTTTTAAAAATAGAAGTCCAAACAAAATGGCCGCCGATTTTAACTTTGTTAATTTAAATGGAACGCTCTGTATAGTTTTGCATATTTGGATAGAATATTGTCTCACAAATACAGTAATATAGATGCTACCTTTAATAATAACGAAGATCTGACCAAAAAAGTGTGCCATAAGAGCGATGTGTTGAAGAAAGACTGTGCCTAGCAATGAATTGATATTCTCTTTCTAGCAGATCGCTCTATGGCGCACTTTTTTGGTCATATTTCCGTTATTGTTAATGTTTGCTCTCAACGAAGGCAATGTTTTTTTAGAAGGCGCTCAGCGCGCAACGTTTTATAATAATTATTCTGTTTATTTCTGTAGATAAAACAAATACAATACATTTTCAGTGTCAAAGTATATCTAAATTAAGTGAAATTAAAAATAATTTTAAGTGATTCAACCAAACGGAAATTTTAAATGTCCCCTGGCGAGCTGCCACTGATGGAACTGATACCACTAGATTTCTGAAGTGCCATTATGTTTTAATTTGTGAGCAAAAGATGATATATATATACCGATTTACTGGTTTATGATCAAACAAGTCACATTTGTTGCACCGAATTACAAAAATTTTGATGGATCAACTTACATAGGTACTATCAAATGACATTTATATTTCAATAAATGTTCTTTCGAATTATTTTTCCTTTTCTGATTTACAGACACAAACTGCATTCCTATCACTGTATTTCTAAAGGATCCTTGTGTGACCTCATGCGACATTTCAAAATATATTTGTGTTTGGATCTATAGCTACAAGAATCACATTCATACCAATGTATTTCTGATGGATCTCTATGTATTAGCATGTGACGTATCAAGACTTTTCTGATTGGATCTATAGCTACACAGATCACATTCATACCACTGTATTTGCGAGGGATCCATATGTGTCAGCATGTGATTTTTCAAAGGATTAATGTATGTGTCCAAAGCTACACAAATCACATTTATACAATTTCATCTCTATCTCTGAAGGATCCATATGTATCAGAATGTGGTTTTCTAAACTCAGTTTGTATTTGCATCTATAGCTGCACAAATCACATTTATCTCTGAAAGACTCTTATGTAACATCATGTGATTTTTCAAATTTCTGTTGCATCTGGATCTGTAACTACACAGATCACATCCAACCAACGTATTTCTGATGGATCCCTATGTATCAGCATGTGCCTTTCCAAGCATCTTTTCTGTTGGGATCTATAGCTACACAGATCACATCCACACAAACGTATTTCTGATGGATGCCTATGTATCAGCATATGCCTTTCCCAGTATCTTTTCTGTTTGGATCTATAGCTACACAGATCACATCCATACCAACATATTTCTGATGGATGCCTATGTATCAGCATGTGCCTTTCCAAGTATCTTTTCTGTTTGGATCTATACAGCTACACAGATCACATTCATACCAATGTATCTGTGAGGGATCCATATGTGTCAGCACGTGATTTTTCAAAAGTGATTTCTGTTTGCATCTATAGGTACACAGATTACATTCATACCAATGAATTTCTGAAGGATCCTTATGTATCAGCATGTGGTTTTTCAAAACAAATTTAGTTTTGCATCTATACCTACATAGATCACATTCATGCCAATGTGCTTCCAACATGCTGTTGCAACGCCTCTTTCTTTTGACATGACATTCATAGTTCATTGGACTTTAGACCTTGTGATGATTGGAATCTAAAAAACACAAGACGGATTAAATCGTAACAAGTTGTTTTTGTTATATTTATGTTATTAATAGCTGTATATAAATTCTCGTAAAACTACAATTATTTATATTGCAGTTTAGACTAAATTTAAGGTCATGTATTTGACACTGACTCTTTATAAATAACTTTAAATTGACAAATAAAACACTGAAATTGATAGTTAGGGTTTTTAAGGATCTTTCCTTACCCATCTAGCTCATTTTTTTCGGATTTAATTTCAATTTCTTCAGTTTTTATGGACAACTCATGCCCGTCATCCTCATTTTCAGATTTTATTCGGATCTCTTCCGTCTTAATCGTCATATCAATGGAAGGCTCTTCGCTTTGAATATCTGTGCCTTTATTATCACAAAAATATTTTCGTTTTACCTCTACATCCACACAGCTCCTTATAAAATTGCTGTGGGTAACGAGGGAATCAAAACATGGTTTGCAAATCACAGGATTTTTGCTGATATTTAAGTTCTACAAAAGACATCCTAAATGAACCGAGTTCTCATCGAACGCCATTACAGAGAGAATCTAAGTAACATTCTAATATCAAAAATTCAAAACACATGTGAAAAGCGTCACCTATATTTCAAAAAATAAAAGTTATGCCCAAAAAAAAAGTATGCTGTAAAAGCAGTATGCTAGAAAGAGAATATTGGTTTGTTGGTAGACACAATCTTTCTCCAACATTTTGATTTCATGGCCCATTTTTTGAGCAATTTTCGTTACTATCAGAGATAGACCCATAAAACCTTATATACCTTATTTAGCATACTTACTATTTCAGGAATAAAATTTTGAATTAAATCAATACCCACTTCCTGTAACGACCTAAATTCACCACACAGTAGATCCAGGCATAATCGACATATATTCTGATCTAAACTTTTAAATTTTTTCATTCGTCTTTCTTTTAGATACAGTTCTTTTAAATCGTCAAGAAACATTTTTCCACAATCACCATACGATATAATAGTGTTGTCAGTATAGATACAAGTCGATTTAAATTCCGATGCTGCCTTTAGCTTTACAGAACAAGCAGTACAAATTACAGATTTACTTTCGCTATCAAAAGTCTGAAATGAAAAATAATTATAAATAAGCAGAAGAAAACCTTACTCGTATTTTATATAACTAAAACCATGACTGCAGAAATCATGTTATTATCTTAAAGCTAAAGATTTGAACACTTACCAGCTTCAGCAAAAGAACATCCAAAATGCCATTTGTAACTTCTTCTATTAATTCGAAATCTCCTTTTTGCATTATTTAGGCAGAGCCTACAAAACAATTCCTCAAAATTATTCATCATTATTCATGTGATAGTGATTTGTGCTTGTGCATAAAATATATGAGAGATTTGTGATTAGTGATGTTAACCGTTAACCCAAGGATTTTTTAAAAATTATTTTTGATGATTGTTAACCAACCATAGATTAGATGATATCCTTTCATCTTCTTCTTCTTCTTCTTGTTTTTTTTTTGCCCTTCGTCCATTGAACATTTATTCCTTCTTCATTAGGTCCGTTCGATTGCCGACTAGTGTACTGTGCTCCAGTGTGTACTACATTACATTTTTATCAGCTGATTTATGTCACCACAACACCACACATATCCGTTGATATAAGGCGATAGTTGTAGTGTACACATCAGAGTAATAAATAAAGGGGAGACCGTTATTTACATTCTAAAGTGAAGCCTTGATGTAAATGTATTTACAAACATCTGGTCCCTGAAACGTCCTTGACATTGATGCCGAAGTTACGTTTTTATCTTTATAGCTAGGTACAGCCGTCATTTTCATTGATTAACTTGCTAAGATCTGCCACATTCTTGACCTTAATCAATTTACAAATTAGTTACATTGTAATATGTTTAAGGCTACGACACTATTTTTTTGTGAGTTGTGTTATAATTATAGGCTCTCCATATCTATCAATACATTATTTAAATTTATAGCGATATTAAGCGCCGGAAGTGGCAACATTGCCTAGTATTAACCTAATATAGCAAGTGACGCCATTATTTTGAAATCAAAATTGGTCAAGCCCAGAGTTTTATGTGTTCTTAAACTGTGTTTTTGAACTTAACTTTTAATAAAACTGCTGAAGTGGTGTATAATATGCCAGAAATTTCAAGAAAAGGGCCAAATAAGTGCTATTTCTTTTCACAAGTAAGTTTGACATTGTTTCCATGGGTGTTCTTACAGCAAGGATGTAACGTGTCGCATTTGTTAAATTGTTATGTTTATCTGAATACTAGTACTAGCTTTGTGTTTATAGAATATCCCCAAGATCCTGAGATAAGAGCAGTGTGGCTAAAATCTGAATGTGACACTAATTTATCAAAGTATAATTATGTATATTGTAAGCATTTCCGTGATACAGTTTGATACGGCACTGTATCAGAGACCGTCGTGTGTTCATTATGTATTGTTTGTTTATCAACATCCAGTAGGTTGAGGTTACATGTTTACATTGTGCTTTGAAATAGGGAATGCGGTCTCCCCTTTATTTATTACTCTGATGTGCACACCGCCCTAAATAGTGACTATAGCACTAGATAAAGGAGTACTGTAATAGTGACAAAGAATGGAATTCTGAAATTAGTGTAGTTCTGTGCTACACTTTTTGAGAAATCGAACGGACCTATTATCTATGGTCCAGATGACAGATTAGAGTATTTATTACATAACCCAATATATTTTATTTTGCATTTTTAGTTACATAACCTTAAAAGGATTGTGGTAAAATCGGTAAAATGTTGAAAAATATAACGAAATCCTTCCCAAAATTATGTGAAATATATATAAGTAATAATCTTGTGCAGAAAAGGCTAGCGGGGCATTCCAAATGGCAAAATATTAGGCACATCAAAGGTGCCAAAGATGCAGAAAGATCGAAAATTTTTACCAGGCTAAGTAGACAAATGAAAGTTGCAGTGCAAGGTAAATACAAATTTCACACTTAAAGGTATTACGTTGTATATTTTATATATCTTTGTAACATTCTTAGAAAACTATGCTGCTGTTATTTACTAGGTACAGAAATTTTTCAGTACCTAATGCCCCTCTTGCTTTAAACAGTTCGGTTGCCGTTTCTTAGGCTTATACTGTTTCAAACACGGTTTAAACAATGTGAAACTCTTGTTTATAGCAAGAAATAATTTATTTCTGCCAATAGAGCAACATTAGCAGGTTATCAGATAACTAATTAATAACCTACATGTTTAGGAAAATATGAGGAAAATACACTATATATACTTAGGTATAGATAGATAGATAGAAACTTTATTGACATTTATATACATAACATACCTATAGGGTGTAGATGTTCTAAATATTTTTAGATGTCTATACTGGGTGTAAGTTTTTTATTCCAAACGTCTGAAATTTACAGGCTATTAAAAAAAGTGGTCTACACATCAATTTTACCTATTAACACCTATTTGCAAAATGCTCTCTAGGCATCTTTAAAAATTTAGTATACGTAGTCACGTATCTACCTATAACACGTACAACTTGTATAACTAGGTATATATTTTTTGCATCTCCTGTTTTTTGATAAATTAGGTTTTTTTATTCTGTAGAAGGGGGCTCCATTGATCCCAAATCAAATTTGAAGTTAGAACAGATGATAGAACAGGCGAAAAGAGCTAATATGCCTGCCGCTACTATACAGAGCGTTCTTAAAAGCTGTCAGCAGGATAAATCCCAGTGCAAAAGTCACATGATTGAAATAAAGTGAGTTTTAAGTATATTTTTTTATAACTAGCTTGTTTAATTACAATGAAAGGGTCACTTTACTTTATGTACAAAATATTTTCTACGACGATAGCAGAATATAACTAGTTTTTGTTTGTTTTATAACTAAAAGTAAAGTTTTACAATTGCTTAGATTATTAATAGTTATTTGTAATGTGAGGAACGGAGCACACCCAATTGAGTGTGCTCTGAAATAAAATATATTGGCTACTAGATTTGTTCAACAAAAATTCATAAAATTGTACGTTTTCAATTTTTTTACACCACAATATCTTGAAAAGCATTTACCTAAGAGCAAAATGATAAAATAATTTTTTCAGTATATATTACCGTACTACTGTCTGTAAGTGTATCTTGATATTGAATAGTTTCTATTCTATACGCGATTCATTTTAAGATCGAAGCGCCAAAATGGCAGTAACCCATACTAACCTACGTTCACTGACACTGACGTTTGAAATTTTATTCATTAAAGATTTGTTGTCGAGAACTTTAAACCAGGTAAAAAGCTTGTAAAACTATTTTGAAAGGGGTAAGTAGTGATATAAAATTAAAATATATTTAAATATTTTTCGAGAGTTCAATCTGAAAATGAAACTTAACCTCAAAATATGTCAAATTCTTTATTGGGCATACGGCATACATACCTTTATGGAAATAGTCATCCTTAGAGAAAGGTAAAGAGCACACTCTCTACTCTGCGTTCTTTAGCTTCTTTATCCATACATGTCTCCTGTAACTCTGTAATGCTCAACTTATAGTTTCCGCGATAGCTCCAGATTTTCCCGCTTTTGGAAAAGTATGAAACTGATCTCGGGGTTTTTCTTTGTACAAGAGGAACAATGACGCTCACAACAATAATGATTCATATGTAATCTAATCAAAGCAATTAACTAATATAAAAACGGATATTTCAAAATTCACAATAGACATACATACGCAAAACTGAACCAATACCACATGCGTTAGTTGTGCGTGCCGCCAGTAGGTAGCGTTTTGCTTAGCAAGAATCGCGTATACATTTTTGAAGGTTTTATAATACACATTGGATTTTATAATTTTTATTTACCTACCAGTTCTATATTTTTTGTTATTCCAAGCTATATTTTGTTTTTTTTTGTTTTCTTACGCGTATACCTGTCAGATTTGTTTACTATTGATTTTATGACTTTTATGATTGTTGTTCTATGATTAAGTTGTTGCACAAGATAAATAGACTAATAAATTATTTTCAGAGGCCCCGGAAGCTGTTTTATCTTATGCCAAGTATTTACACATCAGGTTCATCATGTGAAAATGACTATTGCTTCTATACTCAAAAAACATCAGTAAGTAATTTTACTCTACTATACTATATATATGCAGGGTGGGCGAAATTCGAGGCTCACCATTGGGATCTCGGAAACTGTAAGAGATACGAAAACGGTTAAATTGGGGCTAAGTTGCGTAATTTTGTGACCAATAATATGCCGTCAAGAAATCCAGAATATCTACATTCGTTTTTGAGTTGTTTCAAAAAAACCAAAATTTTGAGTTTTCGTTTTAAATTTTTTTTAGCTTTATTTGAGACGATATCAAAAAACTGACAAGACTTTTTCATTGTCACTTTTTATGCTCTATAACGTGGCAGTACAAAATTTCCGTTACGGCGTTTCGTCCGATCAGGACCATCTTCAACTTTATTTTTTTAAATAGGGACCCATAATATTTCTTACGAAAAACGATAGGATTTTTTATTCTGATTCCAATGATGTATGATACTTTATAGTTTTAATTATTCTTTTTGCTCAAATACTAGGAATAACTTTTAAGACGATCGAATCTAGTATGCTTTGGGCTGATGACATTTGTTATAAAACAATTTTAATTGTCAATACAATTTGACGTTGACGTAAAGAGCTTAGCTTTAAATAATAAGTAATAATGCCGTTTAAAATGTGATATGATTGAAATTTATTATAAATGTTACAAAAATTCAACCAAATCTGAACAAACATATTTTGAAACATACCCAGAAAGGCCACAACCACATAGAATGATATTTTCGAAACTGCACTGACAACTGACAGAAAACGGTAGTTTTGAACATAACAGTATTTACAGGAGAATACAAAATAATAGTCCAAATCATGTTATTGAATGTTCAAATTTGGTTTTATATGGTAACACAAATTGTACCTACCGTATAATTAAATTTAAAATAATGATAATAAAGTAACTTATAATAATAACAGAAATATTTTTGTCAGCGGAATCTAAAATTAAAATTTTCCTAAATTAAAGTGTATGTTCAAACAGGCCACCATTAAAGCGAAGCTCTTTAAACGTCAAATTGTATTGACAATTAAAATTGTTTTATAACAAATGTCATCAGCCCAAAGCATACTAGATTCGATCGCCTTAAAAGTTATTTCTAGTATTTGAGCAAAAAGAATAATTTAAACTATAAAGTATCATACATCATTGAAATCAGAATAAAAAATCCTATCGTTTTTCATAAGAAATATTATGGGTCCCTATTTAAAAAAATAAAGTTGAAGATGGTCCTGATCGGGCGAAACGCCATAACGGAAATTTTGTACTGCCACGTTATAGAGCATAAAAAGTGAAAATGAAAAAGTCTTGTCAGTTTTTTGATATCGTCTCAAATAAAGCTAAAAAAAATTTAAAACGAAAACTCAAAATTTTGGTTTTTTTGAAACAACTCAAAGACGAATGTAGATATTCTGGATTTCTTGACGGCATATTATTGGTCACAAAATTACGCAACTTTGCCCCAATTTAACCGTTTTCGTATCTCTTTCTGTTTCCGAGATCCCAATGATGAGCCTCGAATTTCGCCCACCCTGTATATATATAATGTATTTTTGTAGGAGCAGATTCGGCGATGGTGGTGGCGCTTACTTCTTCGAGGAAAAAGGCATCATCGAAGCTGAAATCCCTAACCAAAGTGCTATTAAGAAAGAGGATATATTAGATGCGGCGACCGAGCATGCCATAGAGTCGGGAGCAGAAGACGTCAAGTTGATCGAAGATAATATCTTGGAGTTTTCCTGCGCTAAAACTAGCTTATCGCAGGTGGTGCGCGCTTTAGAACAACTAAATTACAAAATCGTGAGTGCAAGTGTCGAGTATATCCCAACACAGCTGCAGACGTTACAAGAAAGTGAATTGGCAGTGTGCCAGAAGTTATATGAGAAGCTGGAAAGTTTACCTGAAGTTGTACAATTGTCAGATAATATAGCATGATTGGCATTTGTTTTGTAGATATATAAGTGGAGTTTTAAATGTTTTATTTAATTCGATTTATAGAATAATAATGAAAATAATAATGTATTTTTTATATTTATTTTTATTGTATTTTATTATTCTATAATGTACCATTGATATAATACCCTTTTTTGGCGCACTAAAGTAAAAACCAGAATTAAGCAAGTGGAATGACCTCGCCGATCTGGTAAAATGCAGTGATGCATGGGCGTGCGTATTCTTTTTTTCCATTGGGCACATTTCAGTTAATATATACTTGTATACTATTTTATAGAATACTTCTAGTATATGCACTTCCACTTTTTTAACTAACACAAATAAGTATAAACACTGACACAAAGAATAAATACACTGATAATTTTACCACGAATTTTTACCGTTAAGAAACGCGCGTGAAATAACCCAACATCACACCACTGTTTTCCTACTACTTCGAGCGCAATCGCTTGTTGGTTCCTGATTCGACCAATCAACGTCGTTGAAGCTCAGAGAAAAGGAAAGCGTAAATGCAAGATTATGTATGTTTAATAAGGATGAACAGCTTGTCGTCAACTTTTCGACTTTCGCAGTTGCCAGATATTCAGAAATTCGTTGATATTATTAAGTAAAACACAAATTAAACATTGTGTTTGCTTTAATAAAGTACAATAGGGATAAGGGACGTTAAAGACAAGTAGAAAAATGGGTAAATAAGGTAATTAATACGTTTCCTGTTTTAAATAAGAATAGTTTAGAAATAAATGTGACAACATAGATCTACTCTTTTTCCGGTCATTGCACTTTGCTTAATTCTGGCTTTGACTTTATATATTTGAAAATATTTTCAAAATGGGTTCCCACGGTCGTACATGTTCTTATATTTACATATTTATGTTTAGGTATTCTGCCTAAAAAATTAAAGAAAATAATCTAAATTTATGAAGTTTTTATTTTCTTTCTTCTCTATAAGTAGATCCCGTAAACTAGGATGTGATTCCAGAGATGGATTTTTTGCACCTAGTAAACTATATATTCAGGTTTCAAATATAATAGTAATTTCTATATGTTAAAATTGGGGCGGCAGAAGTGGCAATAAGTTGTCGACCGCCCAGAATTTTCTCGATTGACAATGAAACAAACAATATCGCTCACACAATACATGGCTGCCTTTTTTCTGTAATTTAATTTATTGTTTTAAAAATCTTAAGAAGTATTAATACATTTAAAAAAACTATTGAGTTTCAATAGTTGAAAACTTCATATAGTTTTTATCTCTACAAATCACACCTTATTTTATTTATTTTATTGCATATTCAACAGTGGTTTTTTGGGGTGAAACTTTAGAAGTTTGCCTTGATACTCCACTTTGAATATTTAATTTGTATGCTTTCTGGTAACCTGTTTTTTGTTATTTTACATGTAGCGTAATCGAAAGAGAGACCATAATAAATCACACCTATTTAGTACCGACCGACACAGAATGGAATTCAAAATAAAATTCTGCGAAAATACACAGGATATCCTGTTTGAAACAATCAATGTTTGCAGATTGGAAATTATTTAAAGTTGGTACTTATTAAATACTGATATTTAAATATTGTTATATAAAAAAATATTGTCAAGTAGCTATAAAAAACGTATTTTATTAAAATATAAATCACAATTTATCACTTAGGTCTAGAAAGCGAAGGAAAGAGGGGGTATGTATCTCAAGGCCGAGTTGATGTAACTCGAAGGATCGTCCAGGTCTGTCACAAGCTGCTTGATTTTCTTGACGATATCCGGCTTTTTGGTGTCTGATCGTTCCACCACCTTGTTCAGCACTGTTCGTAGTTGGTACGCTGATGTTTCAGTTGAAGATTCCACTAGTATTTTTAGCACTGCATCTGAGTAGCCCTAAACAAATCCAAAATTAAAACAATTGACATTATTTTGCGATTTTCCCAATTTCTTTGGCTTTAGTATTATTAAGACTTCGAAATGAAAAGTATTAAGCAATAATTAATTAAGGGGAAGGGGGCCCGAGAAGATTTCTGCACAAGGACTCAAAAATTCTAGTTACGCCACTGGTAAACAAATTGAGTGATGCCACCAAATGTCATTTTAGCGGCAATTTAAAATAAATTTGCAAAATTACATTAAATGAACAATCGTGTGAGGCTGATTATCAACATATTTATTTTATTGTCCAAAATTATGGGACTTTTATATTCTTACCTGATATTTGTTCAGAGCTAACCGCTTGGACTCTTTGTTCAACAGATCGTACAAAGATAACAGAGTAACGTACGCCTTGGTGGGAGGGACTTTCTTCTGCCTAGTTAATACGAATCTAAAAGTAGTACATGTAATTAGTATTGATTTAAGTGTACAGGGTGACGTATATACAGGGTGTCCCACGGTGACGAGACATTATTAGACATATTTCAGAGACTTCTTCGATTTTAATTTTGAAAATTTGGGAAATTGTGTTTTCGGGCATGCCCTTTTCAATTAAAATAATGGTGCCCACCTAACGTTTCCGGTTATACCGGAAGTTGATGTCATCTTCGTTATTTTAGATGGAACACCCTGTATATTATTGCAATTTTCAACACAGTTATTCTACTCAACATGTTATTTTAAGCACATTTCATGTAGGATGTTCTATATCTATCTTCAACTGTTTTTGAAATATTGACAGGTGAATATTGACATTTCGCAACTTTGACACCCTGTAAAATCTAAACGGTTTGAGATCAAGCAAAACGGTTTGCACATTCCTATCTTAACTTTTCATAAGCTATAGTTTGACACTAATTTCAGATTTAACTAAGAGATTAAATTTAATAGAAATTTTTTTATTTCTGGATAAATCTGATATTAGTACCAAACGATAGCTTATGAAAAGTTAAGTTAGGACTGTGTAAACCGTTTTGCTTGATCTCAAACCGTTTAGATTTTACAGGGTGTCAAAGTTGCAAAATGTCAATATTTCAAAAACAGTTGAAGATAGATATAGAACATCCTACATGAAATGTGCTTAGAATAACAAAATTGAGTTGTGTTCAAAATTGCAATAATATACAGGGTGTTCAATTTAAAATAATGAAGATGACATCAACTTCCGGTATAACCGGAAGCGTTAGGTGGACTCCATTATTTTAGGTGAGAAGGGCATGCCCGAAAACACTATTGCCCATATTTTCAAAATCAAAATCGAAGTAGTCTCTGAAATACATCTAATGTCTCGTCACCTTGAGACACCCTGTATATTTGAGTTTCCCAACTGCTTTATTTTTGATTAGGAGGAAAATTGAATACAACAGTTTTGTGAATTTTTGTAATAGGTAACAGGAGGCATTCCGAATTTACGATGAGACTGTAGGAGACTAGGATTATTTTTAAAAATACTTTTTGGTCTATAATAAGAATATAAGGTCTATAAAGGCGTAGTCGGGCGCAAAGTTGGTTAGTCCGACTAACGCGTTACGATCCGGGTATTACCCAGATTCATGAAAGAGACGTAAGACGTTAGTCGGACTAACTAACTTTGCGCCCGACTATAGGCCTTTTATTTTAACCCGCGCAACAGGGGCGTAAATTTTTCGCGTAACCTTCGCTAGTCGGACTAACGTTAGGCCTCGTTGATGAATCCGTTGATGGCTCAGATTAACCATATACAAGATAAATAACAGCGAGAGAAAAATGTCCACGAAATGAAATATAATTAAATAAACAAATCCCACTGCATGCCATTGGTTCGTTACAGTTTTTGACGGACCGAGATATGCCGAAAATACACGACACAACGACTCGTGACTTCATATTTGTTTTGAAGTTTTGTGAACGTAAATTTATTTAAGTATTTTATGTGATATAAGTGGTCATCAGTCAATAATCTAGGCTGTGTTATGGATTTTTAGTTTGTGGAAAATCTTTGTGGACAGTGAAATGACTATTAAATGCATAGTTTTCCATAAATCGGGCAAAAAAGGTGATGGGAGATCGTTCCACCGGTAAGTAAACAATGCTGACCATAGACGTATCATTCGTTAGGAATTCAACTTACGTATAATGTTCATGGGTAATATAAGTAATATAGATAATATTGTAGTTTTATATTGCATATTTTCTATGGATAATAGTTTCTGATCCTCATAAAATTATTTGGAGACAATGAAATTTTTATCATTTTTCTTTCATCGTTCAAGGGAAATTACAAATGTTTACCCCTCTTTGAAAAAAAAAAATTCGAATAATTTAAAATATAGATAAGAGTATTAGATGTAGTTTTGATTTAGAATGGGAAGTGAATTCCGAACCGAAAAAAATGTATTTTCTTATTTCACTTTCAGGTTTTTAGTAGGTATAAAGTATTATGAATATCTTTATATTATATCGCTACTTTATTTGGGTATTTGGCCACAATTCTGAACAAATTAATAAAATTTTGAGTAAACAATACGTACTCCTCGCTAAAAGACCCATTAAAGTTTTTTTTTAATTTGACTAATCAGTTCTCATACTGAAAAATGTATAAATATCATAAAACATAGTACACACTTTAAGTTAAAATAGCACTAACATTTCGGAAACTTCACTGTCAGAAGAATGTATTGTGTTCTATGATATTTATGTATCTATACTTAAGAAAAAACTCTAACAGACTCTTCGGTGCAGAGGTTTATTTTCTTACTTTTTTATTAGTTTTTTCTGAATTTTAGGAAAATAGCTAAATAAAGTAAAGTATGTATTGCGTATTATGTTATATAGCTACCTACACATTAGTTTTTGTAGATGTTAGGTGTTTTTTTTTTAAATCGTGAGGCAATAGGTACTTTACGTTGTTAGAAACACCTTTAAAAACATTAATAAACCCTCTTATTTTGAAAAATACTGGCCGCCACTGGTAGCTATTTACAAACAGTTCAATAAACACTCCCCCCTTTCGTAAATTGTTGTTTATTAGATGGACAGGCATATTAATGCTTTGGGTATTGCTGTTACTTTATCTTTTACATGGTTAATCTGAGGTTGATGGCGCCAAAATTATAATATAGAGAGTGGCATATGGAGCTGTTAGACGGGTGAATTGTCAGGGAATCACAATGTCATAGACATTGTGATCAGCACACACCATCTAATCGCTAGGAGTGTACATCTTGCTCATATATGAGCACCTTTGAGATACTAAAGGGAGTAAATCTAGGAGGTGCTGATATTTATGTACATAATGCATGACTCACATACAGTCGATCTAAAAGGTTTTGTTGTGCAAAAACCAGAAACCGTAGCATGGCAATGCCGGCTGTGGGCGCGTGCCTTTGCATTACTTAATTTCAAAATTAAAACCTTATTTCAAGCGATAAGTAAAAGTAAAAAGCAGAAAACACGAATAGAAAATGCTGACGATGTACCCAAACCGAACTACGCACCTGAACTTTACTCAGGTGGTGAATGAAACCAGTTAAAGGCAGACAGTATTTTCAATCAGTTGAACTTTTTCACTTTTGAAAAAATAAGAAAATTACTAAATCGTGCGAGTTGTTGATTGGTTATAAATAAATTAAAATAAAATAAAAAATATTTATATAAAAAATGTATTCAAGAACGTATTCATCCCTACTCCCTATATTATCTTACTTTACCTGAAGTCTGAATCATCGAAATCCCTCGAGAACTCCTGTACCTGCTCATCAACGTCATTCGGCACAACATCCGGCTCGACTCTAGCGATCAGCTTGACGATTTCCGCGAAATTCTTCCCCAAGTAAAACTCCAGATCTATTGGGTCAGAGCCCTTTTCGCCATCACTGATGGAGAAGCTTCTTCCCTGGGAGTCCCTGGAACGCTGGATGAGGTCGAGGAAATCTTCCTCGGTGAGAGGGTACCTGTACCTGTCGAAGTAGTTTGAGCCGCTGGGCCGTTGAAGTCGCTCCACGTATTCCCTGTAGCTTAAACCTAATGAAAAACAGGTTTTTATCCTACACTAGGTGAAAATTCTATTTTTGTGAGAATTTAGCGGCGCGAAGGTAGGCAATTTTCATGTCTAGCCGCGAAAATTGTTTAACTTTTTCTAACAATAGGTGGCGCTTTCTTTATCTGTCATTGTAGAGTCATTTAATTTCATATTATAAAGTAAGTAATTTTAAGTGAACACATCATTATTGTTACCACTAATTATTAAACAATGGACGAGACATGTATCTCGGGGACATCTCAAGCTTCAGAAACTGATGAAAGCATGGAAGAAACTGTATGTATGAAAACTTCACTTATCAGAGAACCTCGAGAACAGCTTCAGAAAAAAAAAACAGTATTGGGTTTATCTAAACAAGGTACCTATTGTCTTTGCTAAATGCACTATTCATAATCCTGTATTTAATACCTATCAATATTTCAAAGAACAAATTTTTTTTGCAAATTATTTATCGTTATATAAAAAAGTTTTGAGGTTTATGATTTTTTTCTTGTGTATGATAAAAAATGTCGTGTGCACCATGGCGGGAAAGTGGTTTTCTGGGTTTCCAGAAGTGGCCGTATCTTCTGTCAGCCCGGAAAACATTCATTTTCCCGCCTAGGTACACAAAGTACTATTTATTAGCGACAGTAACTAATGGTGACTGAACTATTCTGTATTTCTTGACAGGTTATCTCTTGCTCTTCAAAATTAACAGTAGATAGCACAACAAACATTAATTAGAAAGTTATTGGATAAGGTAAATAAGGTTAAGCATCTAATCATTCGCATGTATTGTTTTTAATAAGAGAACCTTAAATAATATTATTTAAGAGTTTCCTTCTAACATTAATGTTAATGCTTGACCTTAAACTCAGGTTTAAGGTACGATGTTATGTCTTATGTCTCCATTATTTAATGTTTTGGGGGCAACCGACAATCGTGAAAACGATAAAACTGGTCAATTATAAAAATTGCCGCTATGTGCATAAGTGGTTGTGATGCCATCGCATCATATCTAAGGAATTTTACAAAAAAGACAAGATTAAGCATTCCAATGACCTGCGAAAAAATGGCCGCCTTGGGTCAAGCAAAACGTGTAAATTTGTGTAACGAAGAATAATAATGCCTCCAATTTTATTTACAAACATACATTTTACTTGCTAGAGGTAAGATATTATATCTTATAAATATCTGAAAGTGCTTTTCACCTGCATATTTTGTTATATTTTCCTTTTTTTGGCAGTTAAATGAAAAGTGACCATAAAACTCACTCCAATCAATATTTCTGAATTCTAGCAAAAGATTCACCGTCTTTATGTTACTTGAAGATAAAAAATTGTTTGAGAATTTCTGAATTTGTAATAATTTTCAAAAAATCATAAAAACTTACTTTGGTCACAAGTATAAAGATTTATACTTGTGCCTTGGTCTTGACCCAAGGAAGCGATTTTTGTCACCTGTTCTGATGCTTAAAGGTTGGTGACAAGTCACTCAGAAAATGTGTTAAAATTGTGTGTTGTTATTTTGTAATGGACAGGTTTTAATGTAAATTTTGTACTGTCTTTTCATATAGGTCTTTTCATCTGTCTAAAATGTACTATATAGTAGGTACCTATAGTGTTTTACAGTGGCGGCTTGTGGGTCAGTAAATAGGTGACGCGGATTGTGAACTGAGGTGCGGGCCGCAAGTCCGGAAATGAAAATAGCGCCGCAGGCGAAAATTTCAAGTAAATTCAAGGTCATTGCAGTTGCCTGTTGCTTGTGAACTTTATGATAGTTGAAGCAGACAAATACTAAGCGGCGAATTCGCCATCCAAAAGTTCTTTAAAATTGCCATGATTGTCCAAACACTCGGATTCAATGTGACCTGGAAATGCCAACTCTTGTCTGCCTAAATAAATCGCTGCGCGAATAGGTAATTGCATAAACCGTCTATTTAAAAGGACGTCATTATTAAATTGTTTAATATATAGTCTGGAATGTTCCCTCAAAGCGTCTTCGATTGTATTGAGGTTTTTTTCTAAATTCTGCGAACATTGGAACATTAATGCACATCGTATATGTTCTAAAGAAGCATCGTGCTTACGACAGCCTCGCGTAACATTCCCAAAATTGTTAAATCCCTCCTTATTCCACACGCCTAATTTTTTTACACCCACAATTAAACACGGCATACAAAAAAGTTTTTTTTAAATAAATACTTCCACACAACCACTTGTACTCCGATTGCCACTCATTCCGAAACTTCCGAACGAACACTTTGTCTTTTGACTTTACCTTTTTTTCGAAATCGAGAGAAGGTACACAGGTCTCTCGTAATTTAAAAAATCTTTTTTGTCCTCATTTTTCCATCTAGAAAATGGTGTTTCTAATAAAACACAAACTGGATCATACATAGGAAACATTTCTACGATCGATAGAAAACAATGATAATTTATTATTATAAGAATTGTTTTTTAACCGGCGCGGCGTCACGTATAGAGGCAAACTGGCCAGGAGGGTAGGAGTGATGTGATGCGCTATCGAAATTTGCGCGCGGCACTCATTCGCCCACAGGGCAGTTTAGTCACGTATCGGCCGCATTGTTGCCATGGCAACCGCCGTTCCGACTGTCGCAGAAATATCACCTGATAGCGATCTGCGTCACTTGCTTATTATAAGAAGGGAACGATACGGGGTTTAATGTTTCCTCTCAACGAAAGCGATGTTTTTTTAGAAGGCGTTCAGCGCCCAACGTTTTATAATAATTATCCTGTTTATTACCTATATAAATGTAAATATATCTAAAATGATACAACCAAACACGGAAATTTTAGGTGAAGCGGCGAGTCACTTGCGTCACCTGGCGAGCCGCTACTGGTGTTTTAGTGTATGCAGTTTTAAGGTTAAAATTATGAGTAATATTTTTTTACATAGGTAAGTATATACAACTTGTTCATTGACTGCTTAATTTAGAAATATTTTTACATGTTTCTTTTTGGGTTTTTTAAGTAAATATAAACTATCAAAAAGGATTGTTGACTGTGTACAGGTGCGTGGTAGCAGTGGCGTACGAAGCTTTTATAGGTACTTCAAACAATGGCATTGCTTTGAAATAGGACTTGCAAAACCTTCTTAGCTATGTTAATTAGTTCATTTTTTGATAATTTAACCGATAATGACAGGGCAATGAAAAGAATAAAAGAATTTTCGCAGGTAACATGATTTAGCGGACTACCGTAAGAATATAATATTATGGTACCTATATACAGGGTCCTGCACCACAGCTCCCTTCTTTTGTAGCTCATGAACCGGTGCCTTTATAAATTTCGTTCAAATTTGACTGCAAACTATTCGTAGAGAGGCACATTTTGAAAATATTTTCAAATATACAGGGTGCTCTAAAAACATGTACCATACTAAAGTTATGTTTTTTTTAATGGAACACCCTGTATATTTTTTCATTTTTGGATTCTACAGAAAATTCTAAACACATTTCATGTAGGATGTCCTATACCTATCTTCAACATTTTTTTGAAATATTGACAGGTGAATATTGACATTTTTGCAACTTTGACACCCTGTAAAATCTAAGCGGTTTGAGATCAAGCAAAACGGTTTCCACATTCCTATCTTAACTTTTCATAAGCTATCGTTTGGTACTAATTTCAAATTTATACAGGAATAAAAAATTTTAAAAATTTTCAGAAAATTTTAAATTTTTGGATAATTCTGAAATTAGTACCAAACGATAGCTTATGAAAAGTTAAGATAGGAATGTGCAAACCGTTTTGCTTGATCTCAAACCGCTTAGATTTTACAGGATGTCAAAGTTGCAAAAATGTCAATATTCACCTGTCAATATTTCAAAAACAGTTGAAGATAGGTATAGGACATCCTAAATGAAATGTGTTTAGAATTTCAGGTAGAATCCAAAAATGCAAAAATATATAGTGTGTTCCATTTAAAAAAACATAACTTTAGTATGGTACATGTTTTTAGAGCACCCTGTATATTTGAAAATATTTTCAAAATGTGCCTCTCTACGAATAGTTTGCAGTCAAATTTGAACGAAATTTATAAAGGCACCGGTTCATGAGCTACAAAAGAAGGGAGCTGTGGTGCAGGACCCTGTATATGTGTCATATTTGACATATCATGACAATCAAAACAATCGAAAGGTTTCCCTTCAATTTCGGATTGTTTATAGCTTCTCTAATTTAGTAGCTTTAAATTGAGTAAACACGTTCGTCTACCTCTCTGATTGGCAAAGTAGGCCTGAGGTCCTAGTGGTTTTTCGGGAGCGTACAACCCCGGCCTGTGGGGCGGCGTCGGCCGAATCGTGGAGGTTGTGGGCCCGTGCGGCGGGGCCGTGGTGGGCTTCAGGTCGTACTTCATCAGCTCCGTCACGTGGGCCATGATCTGCATGCAGGCCGGGATGAAGGAATCCAGCAGGTTGGGCTTGGTTTCGACCCGCGGTGGACCGTACGTCAGCGGCTCTGAGGATGATGGCTAGAAAATTAATAATTAATGAAAATTTGAAAGATAAGTTTATTTACATTAATATGGAGGGTCTTTCGTCAAAATCGGACAATTATTGTCGATTTTTTAAAATTTTTTCCTACACGTAGCGAGGATATTCTCTTCTTCTCGAGATTCTCTGGTCTCATCATGGCCGTCACCAAAGAGAGCAGGGGGGCGACTGCCCCCTCTGACTTCCGAGTCGAATATTAAGTAGTTAATTTAAAAAATAGTCTATATTAATAAGGCTTATGGCTATTATAACTTATTATATACACTTATTATAACTTCGTTTTTTAATTAGGAAGAGTGACATCATAAGTCAAATTGACAAAGGGAACGCTTTCAAGGTTGTTACCTAATGTAATGCTCATAGTTTTAGAAAGTGGGGTTAACTTCACGTCGCCTTTCGCAACAGAGAGCAGGCCATACATGATACAACGCAGCCCACGAGAAAGACCGGCCATGGCGCGTAAACATCACGTGACCGTAGGAGTTCCAGAACGCCGTGCGCTGTCAAGTGTCAATAGTTGTTGTCATGTCTGTGAAATGTAAAACAGGTGTTTACTATTTTGTTTACGTCGTTTTGTGAACTTGTTACCTAAATACTGTGATCAATTAAAAGTCGCAGTAAGTTATTATTAGTCAAATAGAAAACATTAAATTATAAGGTATAAATAATCTGTGAATTAAGTATACTTAACTAGATAAACAATGCCGCGAACGTGTAGTGTTGTTGGTTGTCGGTCCAACTATAAAACTGAAACTGAATATGTGTCAACTTTCAACTTACCAGTGGATTTAAAAATGCGAGAAATTTGGCTACGAAAAATTCCCAATGATTTAAGTGTTTTAAAACGTCCACAAGTTTGCATCAAGCATTTTTCTGAAAAGTATATCATTTGGTTTGATAAGTGTGTTGTGAAAGGAGAGTTAAAAGAGTTCAAAAGACAGAGACCCAAATTAACAGAAAATGCTGTACCTACTATTTTTGAAAATGTCCCCAAATACCTAAGTAAAGATCCTGTATTTCCTGTTCGATTAGCTGATGTTGAGGAGCAACAAATGGAAATCGCAATAAAAGAAAGTCTTGAAACACTTCAAGCTCACAAGAATTCAAAGGTTTTATCAAATATTGAAGACATTTCGAAGTTTTATTGTGCAAATAATGAAATAAACAAAAATTGGATCTTAACGCAAGAAGATGACAAAGTTTTCCTGTGCCTGATGAAATTTTTGGACAAGAATCCATCACTATTAGGATCGCTAGTTGTTGAGAAAGATCTGTCATTTTTTGTGAATCTTAGCAATTTGCCGGTATCAAGAAATAAATTGCCAAAAAAACTACGAGGTTTGGTTCTGGACAGCACCGATATGCTTGAAGGGCTAATGCAGTTTATTGAAATGAAAGTTTTAAACAGTAAAGAAATGGTAACAGATAAAATAGATTTAGTAATAGACATTCTTAGTGACATTTTTGATAGTGACAGTGAAAAATGTGTTCAATTATCATTTCTTATTGAGCAACTAGGTCTTTTGAAAAGGTCACCTGAGAATCGAAGATATAGTGGATACACTTTATTGTTGGCTTCATCTTTGTTTATACAGTCATCCACGGCATACTTGTCAATTTACAAAAGTAAGGTAATATATCTTCCCCACCCTCGCAATATAAAAAAACTGATTTGTAAAATATCGCTAACAGATAGTAATCTCTCTGGTAGTGTGCAATATTTAAAAAGTAAAGCACAACTTCTAAAACAACATGAGTTTATAGTTAACTTACACATTGACGAAATATATATTAAACCTGAATTAAACTTTAAAGCTGGTCAGATATTAGGCAGTAGTAGCAATGATCATTGCAAGGCTGCCAAAACTGCCCAAGTGTTTATGATATCTAGCTTAACCTCAAAATACAAAGATGTTGTTTGCATAACACCCATATCTACATTGACAGCTGAGCTTTTAAAAGCTTTTCTATTGGATGTCATTAAAGAAGTTGAAGCTGTAGGTTTTCAAATTGTATCTATTGTTTCTGACAATAATGCGGTGAACCGAAAAGCTTTTCAAGTTTTTACTGATACTGAGACATTGGAGCCATGCATATCTCACCCTTTAGATCCTTCAAGAAAATTATTTTTCATATTCGATGTTGTACACATTTTAAAATGTGTCAGGAATAACTGGATAAGCAATAGAGTAAAAAATAGTATATTTAAATATCCTGAGTTTGAGGCTGATCATTCAGAGAGAAATATTGAAAATATTAATTTTTTAAAAGCAAATTTTAAACTTTTGGAACAACTGTATGAGAAGGAGAAAAATTCGATAATTAAATATGGACACCTTTTGAACTATAAAGCTTTGTATCCGACAAACATTCAAAAACAAAATGTAAAATTAGCTCTAAACATTTTTAATGAGAAAAATATTGCTGCACTTCGATTAGGCTTAGAAAACAGCGAAAATGTCCCAGGAACTTGTAACTTTTTAAATATATTTTGTACCTGGTGGAAAATTGTAAACGTGAAAAGTGCTTTTGAGGGTCAGCGCTTTAATGACGATTATAGGGAACCAATAAGGCAGAATTCTTTTATACAACTTGAATTTTTGAAAAAATTAGATTCTTGGTTAGATCAATGGCGAAATACTGTGTCAAGTTCTGAACGACTTTCTGTGCCAACCTTTCAGTCTCTTATAACTACATCAAAAGCTTTTATATTATTAATACCCTATTTATTTCAAACGTACCCGCTTGATTACATTTTACTTAGTAAATTTCAAAACGACGTACTTGAGGGTAGATTTGGACATTACAGACAATTAAGTGGGGCAAATTATTATATTAGCTATGTACAAGTTTTAGAAAGTGAAAGAAGGTTGCGTTTTAAAAGTACCATGTTGCTATTCCAGAAAAATAAAGATATACCCTCACATATATCCCTAAAAAATATTTTGACCTCCATTTCACCATCTGATCAATATAATAATTATTGTAGTCAGGATTTTGAAAATTTTATAGTTTTATTAGACGATATAAAGGATTTTTCGATTGAAAGAATACCAGAGGAAAAACTTCCAATCCTAACATATATTGCAGGATATGCCGCACGAAAGGAATTGCGTCTAAAAAAATGCAACATATGTTTAGATTGGTTAAATCTTTCAGGAAAAGTGGTCGATATAGATTTACAATCGTTACCTTTCGATCTTATCATGGAACTTGATAGGGGAAAACTAACGTTGCCAAGCGAACATGCAGTCTTTGCAGTGTCTTTGTGCTGGACAATTTTTCAAAAAATTATAGATGAACATTACATTCAGTTCATTGAATGTGAAAACCATCTCTCACTCATTCATAAAATCACTTGTTTCTTTTTACAAAATTATTGTGAAATGGTGGATATTGAAAATTTTTCATTAGATGACCCTACCGAGTGTTTATGTGGAGAGAAACTATCGCTAAAGCTTGAGAAAATCAGTTTAAGAGCATGCAAAATTTTTTTAAATAATTTTATTAAAAAGCAAAACGATATAGTATCTGCTAATAAATCGTTGGATAAGTATTCAGACAAAGATGATGACACTCAAAGAAAAATTAAAAAATTAAGAGCTTGTTAAACCAAAAAGGATGTAAAGATAGTGAGATTATTGTATTCTTTTGGTTTAAGTTTTTTATTTTATAGATACAGTTTCTTCGTCCTTTAATAAAAAGTTACATCAGTAAAATATATATATTTTTTTTAATTTCTGCTTATATATGAACAGAAAATATCGTCAATCCATTTAAATTATGCCACAGCATACGAGAAAGGCATGTTAAACAGCTAATATAATAATAATGCTGGAACTCCTAAGATCACGTGACCGCCGATATGTGATAACGCGCCATGGCCGGTCTTTCTCGTGGGCTGCGATGATACAACTACACAGATATGCCAATGCGCATGGGGGCGTAGTCTATCGATTGAGCGTGACGTCAGTTACGATACAAAATTAGATAAAATACTTGTAAACAAAGATAACGAAATAAAATAAACGTCGATTATGGAATTATAATACACGATTCATACAGGAAAACTAAAATAATAGTTTAATAATATCAATCTTTCTTATAATTCAAACCGCATTATGTGTACCAACCTACCTACTGAATATAATTCTAAGCTAAATTTAACAATTTGAAGAGATAATAAGAAGCACACTATAGTAAAGAAATATCACCCTATAATATAAAAATGACCTTGATAAATAAAACTTGATAACCCTCGTGCCTCACAATTATAATAATACGGGAATACAATTGACAAAAACGAAAATAATTATATCACTGCCTTTAAGGTATTTGAATTTTCGCGATTTTTGCATCGAGAATGACGTCGTGCGCAGAACAAACGGAATTTGGTAAGTTATGAGCATATCAAAGTAGTTGTATTATGCAGGCCATATAACTTTCTCTATGGAGCAGCAACGAGGCCTAGCCATAGATAAAATATATATATGTAACTAGCCGATTATGTCACAAATGATGGACAAAAGAAATAAAAGAAATTAGTACAAATTTAGCTCAACCCGTCGCTCTGTTTACTGTATAATGTTGTCACAAACTGTCAACGCGTCATCTATTCTATCATGCACGACATTGTCAATTTTTTGTGTTCTGATTGATTGAAACACCTCCACTATAGATATACTATTATTGTAATTGGTAATAAAGATAATTTTATAAGCGCCCTTATTACAAATTCTAAAGGGTTCAGTTTATTAAAAGTAACATTAAAAATATCAAAATGAAAAACCAATCAAAGCATCATAGTTACGCCAAAGTGACCAAATACCAGATTTTATAGAATATATTTCTTAGCGCTAATAAAGGTCTTTACGAAAACTCGAATTTTTTCAAAGTTTGCACCTATTTATACAGGGTGGGTCAATAATGCGTGGGAGGAGGATAGTTCCGTTGCTGCCATCAACAAGCAAACATTTTTTGGTATAGTCAGAGTACTCACTAAGACACCCATATTCTAAAATTATTTATATATACAGGGTGTTTATACTTAGAACGTCACCATATAAATACATATTTTTTAAATTTAACACCCTATATATATTTTTTTATACATTTTCATTCACCTTGCTGTGGACTATCCGTCGAATATTATAATTTTTGCTATTATATCCATAGAGTCGTGCTGCCGTTTTATTAACGTGTGTAAAACTCCTGACATACGAGTCAGATATTCCATACAGGGTGTTCGCTAAACATTAACAAACTTCATGATTTTTGCCGGATCAAAACTTGTTTTTTTGAAAAAGAACCCCCAGTATTAAATGCTAACATATCTGATGAGTTTTCAACTTGAATATATAATTTACTGGCTTGACGATAACAGTCGTAACATAATATTATTTAAATTTATCATTTGTCCCATATAAATCACCCAACACCCTGCATGTTTCATTGAATTTTTTACCGACACAGATACTGATATTACTGAATAATATAAAACATAGAATAATCACTTATTTATTAATTTATCGTACCACTGACCTGCAAAACATTCACCAACACCGCAACGAACACTAACACTGTACTGACCCACATATTGCTGCCCCTATAAACTATGTATGAAGTAGAAACAATGCACGATGTTAAAGCTCTTGTTTATGTAGTATTCCTCTTCTTGGACGCCAGACCACAATAGCACTAAAACGTCGCCACCGGAGGCTCTCCATCACCTACACAGACGAATCACGGATTCTTGGCTCGGTTGGAGGAACAAAACCAGTTCATGCCGTATACGTTATCTTCATTCTTCGGCGCGAAATAACTGTATTGTGAGATAGGACGACTCCGTGACATGCTGATCTCTTTTCTTCCGCATTGTAGTTTTCACTTTTATTAGGTCCTTATTTATTTATTTTTACGTTGTTTGCTTATCCACATCAAATGTAATTTATCGAGGCAAGGGCCCCCCTAGTCAGTGGACGACGTGTGCAATGCTCACAGGCGACCAGCAAGGCCAGAAAATAAAACCTTAGTAGTTAAAATGTGTACCTACCTTGTGAATCTTCATATTTGCGTATTTGAATTACCTCTTTGCGTGTAGTCTTCCATTTCTTCTATTTACCTGGGTACTTTGGTCTCAAATGTTGCATATGTTCTGGATGAAACATACATACCTACTCCAGCTAAAAATTTACATGTCAATAACAGTTCCAAAGTACCTACTTAGAAGACTACATAATGTACAGTGTAAGTTTGTCATTAAAGTTTTCTTCTATTACTTTGTTATTTTCAGATTTTTAATATGTTTTTTGTATCTTTTTTTAATTATTTTAACTTATTGGGTGAGTATACAATACAGGGTGTCCCACGACGAACTGAGGCGATCGATCTCTCGAAAAGTAGCCGTTGGAAAATTTTGAAAATTTGGTAGTACTTATACTAATGTCGATGGGGGCAATTCGGCTAAAGTATTTTCAAAATGGTGGTACAAAAGTAGATGTCAACTTTTTTATTTTAAATAGGACACTCTATACATTATTTCATTTCTGGATTCTACGTCAAATTCTAATCACTTTCCATGTATAATATCCTATACCTAAGTCTAACCGTTTTTGACATAATTCAAATTTTATGTAAAAAATGACGTCTGCAAGCCGAAAAAGAATTACCAATTTTGACTGTACGGGAGCCTTTATTATTTAACTTGGGTGGTTTCCATGTAGAAAGTGGCCTACGTTAGCAGACTTCGTATAATATTTTGATAATAATTATTGACACAGGGAGCTCAAAACGTAAGAATAAAAATGAAATTGAAAAAACTGTCAAAAGTCAATTTTTTCAAATGGGAACACCCTGTTTTTATTATTTTGTCTTATTCAGCATTAAAAATAAGGATAACTTTGTATAAGTTTGTGGTATTGTAATATGTGTGCTGGTTTTTGATCATATATAAGTAGTAGAGTTGGGATTTGAGGCCAGAAGCCAGGCCAGGCCAGGCCCGGCCCGAAATCGGGCCTGGCCGGGCCGGGAAAATCTGCATATTTTACTGGCCGGGTTGGACCTGGCCGAATGGTTTGTAATACCTGACCGGGCCGGGCTGAAATTGAATTGGCCAGGCCTGGCCTGGCCGAAGCGGGCCTGGGCTGGCCTGGCCTTTTCGGGCCGGATCGGACCGATTTCGACTTAACCTAGGCTAACCGGTTTGCTGTATAACAATTTTAAAATACTATATCTTGTTCTTCCTATGAGGAATTTGATTTCATAATAACTTGAGGTGTTTCACCCATTTATCTGACCACTTACGGCCAATCTCACTCATACTACTTAAAATTTAAGGTGTCCCAAAATGGAAAAATTATACTTAGCAATAAGTATTACTCTGATATTTAAGCACATCTAAAAATTCTTACACAGATTTAGAATTCGATGCAGAATTTAAAAATGAAATATTTGAAAAAATAAAGTTGATGGTCGTAACTTCTTTTTGGACTACCCTGTATACATGAATTGAGCATAAAAAAATCGCATTAAAAAATAAAAATCCACAAGCCCGAGTGTTTTTCCAAAAAACACACCCCTGAATTTTAAATGAATTTAGACATCACTTCTGGGACTCACTGTACATACATATAATATCTTATACTACTATATATATATATTACAAGTGTTAAATGTAAAACATTATGTTTGTGTTAAGATGTTGAACAAATTTGTTTTCGGAGTTTGTATTTTATTTGATAATGAAATAAAAAATTATTCTATTAAGGTTGTTTTGTTCGATTTTGTGAGACATTTGAACGTTTCATTGAGACATAAAAGAGTTAATAAATTTATGAATTGTCATACCTATTGTCAATGTCAAGTATGCAGGATTTCTGGTATCGCCGAATGTGGCTTAGACAGACTGGGTTGAATTTGGGTGGACCGATTCTGGCTAAACTTGCCTTGATAGAGCCGGGCCGGATCAGATTCGATTTGAGCTTCAATTCGACTGGCTTGGTTGGGTCTGGCCTGGTCTGACGTAGCCGAGTTGCGCCTGGCCTGGCCTGGCCGGGCCGGGTCTGGCCAGACCGGGTCTGGCCTGGCCTGGACTGGCCGGGTCTGGTCTGGCCTGGTCTGGCCGGGTCTGGCCTGGTCTGGCCGGGTCTGGCCTGGCCGAATTCAATCTGGCTTGGTCGGGCCTGGCTCAAATCTGGCCTGGCCGGGCCATAATTGTCAAGAGGTCTGGCTTTAATTGGGCCAAACGTTCGGTGGGTTTATCTGGCCGGGCCTGACCTGGCCTGAATTTTTTTAAAAAGTCGCAACTCTAATAAGTAGTAATAATATGTTTCCACGGCGTAATTGTTGAATTAATACGGCGTATTTGTTGTCGTTTGTTTGTTTACCTTTTACAAATAATTTTGGCATTGTAAATTTGTTATTAAATATTAATGTATAAATTTAAAGAAAATAAACTTATAATTCTTCTTCTTATTATTATTATTATTATTATTATTATTTTTTATTGAAACCCAGTCGACTGGTTCCCTGGCTCCGATTCTCAGGGTTGACCGCTGGTGATTATCAGTAGCCACTCCCCCACGTCCGTGAGGTGGGTCACTACTGAGTCCGGGATTCGTGTGCCCTGAGTAGACGTAAAGACCCCAGAATGACCGCCTTCTGCATTCTTCCGGCCAGAAGATCTGCCTAATTTCGGCATGCCGATATGATCTTCAGTTCCGAAAGCAGTGTATCTCTTGCTCCCCCGAGGGTTCCTATTATCAGTACCACAAGCTTCACAGTATGTTCTGGATGGAGTCTGCGGAGTTCGAAAGAGAAGGTCTCGATATTTCGTCCGTTTCTCCTCCTTTTTCAAGACAATGTTGGTCTCGGCCGGAGCCGAGAACTCGATGACAAACATTGTCTTGAGCTGGTGGTCGAGGAGGACTACATCAGGCTTATTGGCTCGAATCTGCCTGAGCGTGGGAAATGAGTAGTTCTAATAAATTCGGCACCTCTCATTCCCCACAACGGACTCAATATCCCCCGGAGCGTATGGCAGCACTCGTGTTTCGTCTATCTCGTACGTGTCCCGTAGAAAGTAGTAAAGCACCCGTAAAGCCGCATTATGTCTATGGATATAGGTCGAGACTGCATATGCCGGACAAGCTGAGAGCAGATACATAATTGTCTCCGACGCCCTACGGCAGACCTTGCAGCAGACATCAGGGACGGTCAGTTCACAGTATGGACCACACTGTACAACCACAAGTATAAAGATATATACAGTAGTTTCACTCTTAAAATTTTTTGTACAAAAGTTTTTAATACGCATGTCTGCTCTTGGGTAGTATGCGCGTTGGTAAATATGTAGAAGGGGAAGAATGGGCCGGTGTACGCTATTTTATGGGCGCACATTTGCTTTACAGGTAATTAGCATACGTTTGTGTGTCTAGGCGTTTGTGTTTGTGATTTTGATAACTGTTTTGTATTGTGCGTTACATGGCTACAAAATATTGTTTCATTTGTAAACGAAATTCTGACATAACATATCTTTTTGTTATAGGCCACCCTTTTGACTCTTCAAAAAATAATAATCCGGACCTGTGCGTGTCTCCCAAAAACGCTCACTAATGCGCATGATTGTGCGTGGGTAGTATGCGCAGTGGTCTTTTTGGGGGGTTAAAAAAACAAAACTTAAGGACACCAACATCAAAGAAATTTTGCCGAGTGAAATTACTGTATATATCTTTATACTTGTGGTACAACTGTATAACAGATATTACCTACTCTATAACTTTCCTGTAACTCAGACTGTTAAAAATATTTCGTATTTTGTGGATATACATATTTAGAATAGGTATATACATAAAATATATATGTTTGGCTTTTTACGAGTAGTTTTAGAACATTCTCTATGCATCTATAGGTGGGTAATAGCTTTATTAAATATGATAAAAAGGGTAAATGAAACCATAAAAATGACAAGGAATTAAGAAACGTATCTTATCTAAGATGAATAGCGTTATATTTTCTTCCCAAATGACGCGGACAGCAAATATTTAACAGAGCATTGACCATTTTGAATATTAAATTTTCGTTTGTTGCTTATTTGAGCAGGTTTAAGCCTACTACCAGTATGCAAATCTCTGAATAAACATATTTGTTACATTAAATAGCATCAGTTATTATTCCAATGAACTTGTTAATGCGAATTCCATAATTTTTCTCAGATTCTTCTAATTACATCTACAGGTTTTTTTCTCAAATTACGTTAAGGGACCTACCTAATCAATTAGTATTAAATATATTAAGACAACACATTTGTCTTTATTAACGAATTAATTTTTTAACAAATCTAAGCAAAGCAATATTTTCCTTAAATTTTTCAGAAATTTCGACCAAGAATTGATCAGGTCAATAAACATACAAGGTGGCGTAAAATGTATAACCTTATTTGAAATGTATACAGCCTTATTCACAACTTATCTCTAAAACTTTGAGGATATGTGCATCCTTAAATAAGAAATCGATATCACAAAAAAAAATTTATAATAAAAGGCTTAGGATTTCCCGTAAACAATGTTTAAAGTTATACCATTATAAAGGACTACGTAGCTGGGCAACTGTACTTCAACACATCTGATACTTTTCTACCACATTCCTAAGAATGTGATAAAAAAAGTAAACACGTTTTTGTCTGGAACGCCTGCTTAAAACCGACCGAATAAAGTGTGGATAATATCTCTATTGTCTATGAGTCGTCTCAGTCTATGTGTGTCGCTCTCGCGGGTGTTTTATTTATCTTAGGAGTGTTAAACTGTAAAATTTTCAAAATGGCTCATGTGTACAGTAATGCTGAGTTAATGGACATGATTCTTATTTATGGAATGGACGAGGTGGTGGCCCGGGACGATCAAAATGTATTTTAGCAGCTGAAGAACAAGTGTTGAATCTGGTCCGTGAAAATCGGCGAATAAGTACAAGTCAGATCGCTAGGCAGGTGTGTCTGGGGTAGTGCGGCAAAATTGGATAAGACGGGCCCAAAAGTGTGTACAAGTCGAGGAATATTATTTCGACAGCTTTTGTAACAAGGTATGTACAAATTTTTTATAAATTTCATGTTTCTAATACCTAGTAATCAAGTAGCGCAATTCTTCAAAATTAGTGTAACTAAATTTTATTCATTTTAAAGACACATCAATTTGGTCACATCTATTTATCTTTCAGTTTATTTTAAAGTGAAAACGCTGCAAATCTTTTTTGCGCCGGGTGTCGGTATACTCTCAGAACTTCCGAAGTTTTTTCCGCGACATCGCCAGTTTGCATTGTCAGTCCCAAGGTCACTCCATTACAGTGAACCAGTATCCAGCGACGTGCAATGAAAAATTTTTAAATAGTTCTGACCCCGCCAAAAATTTTTTTTTGCACTGCCACATTTCTACATGTATGTTGAACATCCCCAAATTTTATTATGGATAAGTTCTGAATAACCCTGTATATAACTATATAGAAATAATAGAAAATATCCCAATTTTATTGCGATATATTTTTAGTTTAGGCCTCCAAATTTCATTTAACTAGATCTGGAAAATGATGTCGGCCAGGTGCCACCCCCGGCGTTAATGTATAATTCAGCTCTTTTCACAGCATTTTTCATAACTTTTTCTAAAATCTCTAGAGCTACATGCTCTATTACTTGTCTAATGTTTTCTTTCAAAGCCTCCAGAGTTACTGAGCTCTTTAGTAAAGCAACGACTTCAGATAACCCCAGAGGAAGAAGTCTGGGACGGTCATACAGGCGACCTTGCTGGTCACGACAACTCACCAAAACGAGAGATTAATGCGCCAATAAATTGATGATCTTACGAGCTGCGTATGCGGACGCACCGTCTGGCCGGAACCACATGTGTTCCAACCCTAATTCATCTAACTGGGGTATTAAAAGTCACATACTATGAGTCTGTAACGCTGGCCAGGGACAGTTACCGCGTTTCAGTCAGATTTTTCTATGAAGTCCAATCCCTTTATCTTTGCCCTTGCCATTTGCTCTTTGCCCAATCACTTTATCACAATAAACACCACACTAAACGGTAACTTTTAGAGGATGTGACGAACTCTCGTAAATAATGCATGGGTTTCAATGCCCCGGAGAGAGAATGTTGTTTATTTACACATCCAGACAGATGAAAATGGGCCTCGTCACTCACGATAATTTTTCTGAAAAAAATCATCTTCATTGTCAAAGTTATAAACCTTAGGCTTTTACTGTACTGCAGACGGGCTTGGGGGTCTCTAGGAAGCAACTGTTGGACTATCTGAATTTTATATTCTATTATTATAATACTAATAATAGGAAAGCATATATGTTCCCTGCATATAGGTACTTTGCATATATGTTTAGCATTTAAATAAATATGTTTCCCTTCTATTACATTGTCATGCTTCTTGCTTCTTATGCTGTGCCTAATTTGCTGACCAACTAGCAACATTGCTGACCAGACATTTCGACGAAGTATATGAATATTATATTAGTATTATATATACAGGGTTATTCAGAACTTATCTCTAAAACTTTGAGGATATGTGCATCCTTAAATAAGAAATCGATATCACCAAAAAAATTACGTAGATGGGCAACTGTAATTCAACGACATCTGATATATCACATTCCTTCAAAAAACAGTAAACAACAGTTTTTGTACCTGGAACGCCTGGTTAAGACCGAGCGAATAAGTTGGAGTGGGGATAATATCTCTATTGTCTATGCAGTCATCAGTCTATCTGTGTCGCTGTCTCAGTGCGGGTGTTTTATTTATCGTAGGACTGTTAAACTGTAAAATTTTCAAAATGGCTCATGTGTACAGTAATGCTGAGTTAATAGACATGATTCTTATTTATGGTGAAGTTGGAGTGGACGAGATGGTGGCCCGGAACGACCACAACGTATTTTAGCAGCTGAAGAACAAGTGTTGAATCTGGTCCGTGAAAATCCGCGAATAAGTACTAGTCAGATCGCTAGGAATCTGCCTGGGGCACTGTTACCAGCGGATTATCAATTACGAGTTAGGTTTTGTGAGTGGTTGTTGCAGCAAAATGCTGAAAATCCCCAATTTACTGCTGATGGACAAAATTTCGAACAGCTTTTGTAACAAGGTATGTGCAAATTTTTTATAAATTTCATGTTTCTAATACCTAGTAATCAAGTAGCGCAATTCTTCAAAATTAGTGTAGTAACAAAATTTTATTCATTTTAAAGACGTCACTTTAGTCACATCTATCTATCTTTAAGTTTATTTTAAAGTAAAAACGCTGCAAAACTTCTGAAGTTTTTTTCGTGATAGCCAGTTTGCATTGTTAGTCCCAAGGTCACTCCATTACAGTGGACCAGTATCCAGCGACGTACGATGAAAAATTTTTAAATAGTTTTCAGAACCCGTCAAAAAATTTTTTATTTGCGCTACCACATTTGTACATGTATGTTGAACATCCCCACATTTTATTATGGATAAGTTCTGAATAACACTGTATATGCAATACATAAAAGGACTATTGCCCCTACCAAATACACCCCTCTACCTTAAAAACTACCTAAGATTTAGTTTGTTCTTGACAATTTATAGAAACATTTTTTGACCGGGTACAATCTATTCTAAGATAAATTAATGTCTCCAATACTACTGTGAACTAACGGCTCCCTACTTATTAAAACAGAGGTAGTTACTCTTGAGAGTTTTTCAACAATTTTGCTGCCCGGATACAATCTACGCGAGTAGAAGGCCGAGTTTGGATCTTTGACACATGTTTATCAATAACTACTCCTATTTTTATAAGTAGGGAACCGTTAGTTCAAAGGAATGTCAAAACAAAAGTAGATAAAAAACATTTTAGTACTCCACTGCATTCCACTACACTACTTGTCATTTGTCATTCACACTTTTTCTATATCTCTCAAAATAAGAAAGAAACAGGGCCTTGTTCAAATATTAGGCAAAATTTCAAAATCACCCTGTAATTCAAAAAAAAAATATGACAATAGAATTTATGTGATGGACCATCATTTTGGCCTTGAAAAAGTAGGTCGAGACTGCGCAGTTAATTTGTCCGTCACTTTTACACTTTTTAAGTTACCCTGAATTTCCATCCAAAAATGGACTGCTCTGTACAACATAAATTTTTAAATAAATTGGCGAGGATATCCCGGTCAAACGATTTTTCTGAACGTTCAAGAGTAAAGCATCCTTAATATACACGGCTATTATAAATGCTGGAGGGATATCTTAGTCGTATCGCAAGGATATACCCCCAGTCAGTGATATTTGCTTCTGTTTAATAAATTAGGTTCTTCCATTAAATTACCTACATACATTATCAAGAACACAATTTGGTGTTAATTCCCGTCTTTCCCCGTCATTAAAATCTCGTTTAATTTCATTTACGTCTCCAGTTATAATCTTTATTGTTGAAAGCAGCATCTGAATACGGAATTTGACTCGTCCTGACAAGTTTTATTAAGCTGGAAACGATTAAGTGAAACGAGTTCCTATTAAAACTTTGTGGGGGGCGGTGAACTTCAACTTGGACAATACCAATTAACCTTGACAAGTTCGTAACCCCTGACTTTGTTTATCTTGCATCCATCCATCCTACATATCATATAATTTAGGCGAGGCGCTTATTGACTAAATTGAAAGTATTTTTTCTAGTGATATTTACAGAGGTTTGCCTTTATCACAGTCGAGTGCTGCTCGTGGAATAATAAACGTATGTAATGGTTAATGACATTGATATTTTAGTGGTGTAGATTTCAACGGAAAAATAATTAAGCAATAGGCTATTATTAAACGATTATTATTAGATTTGGGCTTGGACAGCGGTGGGCAGGTTGATGTCGTTTTTACAGACTTTTCTAAAGATTTCGATCGATTGAATCATGGTATCCTTCTATTAAAACTATAGAATAGGCTTGACCACTTCATTTGTTCACTTTTTCAGTTCTTATCTATCTCAAAGAAGACTTACCGTGGGGTATCTTGTCCATTGATATTCAGGCGACGTCTGGAGTCCCTCCAAGGCTCAGTCCTTGGACCGTTATTATTTTTAACCTTCATAAATTACATCATCCTGAATTGGAGGTGTGTACTCTATACAGATGACCTTAAGCTGTACGTCTCTGTGTCCAATATTGGTGATTGCCTTATGCTTCAAGATGACAGACAATATTCACAACTAATGTACAATAAATTCACTTCCTCTTAACTTTACGAGGTGTAACTAAATTAGATTTGCTAGAAAAAATAGTCCCACCGATTTTAATTATAGTATTGAGGTTAATATGATTAAGAAATGCACCAGTAATTGCAAACAGTCCCAAACAAGCCTCGAACTGATTCACAGCCTTTATTGCGACCTGACTATCAGAGAATAATATGTAGATGAGTTTACGTGTGTACCCTCCTCACATTCTCCGCCAAACATGCCATTATTGCAAAAATTTCTGCTTGGAATACCGTAGGGTAAGTCCCCAGACTATAGGCGATTTTTGCTAAGTAATACGCCACCTACTGCCGGACGCACAACTAACGCATGGACCTTTGGTTGAATTTTGCGAATGTATTTCTATTGAGAATTTCGAAATATCCGTTTTTATATAAGTTAATTGCTTTGATTAGATATGAATCATTATTGTTGTGAGCGTTATTGTTCCTCTTGGACAAAGAAAAACCTCGAAATCAGTTTCATACTTTTCCAAAAGCGGGAAAATCTAGAGCTATCGTGGAAACTATAAGTTGGGCATTAAAGCCTACAGGAGACAAGTATGGATAAAGAAGCTAAAGAACGCAGAGTGTATGAGAGTGTACTTTCCTCTGAGAATGACTATTTCCATAAGGTATGTATGCCGTATGCCTAATAAAGAATTTGACATTTTGATGTTAAGTTTAATTTTCAGATAGAACGCTCGAAAAATATTGTAATCTACTGCTATCCCTACAAAAAATCTACCTCTAGAATGCTTAATCTCATGTTTGAGTATTAAGATTATTTACTAAAAGAAAAATAAATACTTTGTTTTAGTAACTTTAGGTTGACACTTATTTAACCTAAAATATACGAATTTTCCAAGGTAAGTAAAAAAGAGCCTAGTTTGCAATGAATTTTAACTTTATATAACTACTTACCATTTTAAAAATTATTTTACAAACTTTTCATCTGTTTTAATTTCACAAATGAATACAATTTCAAACGTCAGAGGCCCGTAGGTTAGTATAGGTTACTGCCGCTTTGGCGCTACGATCTTAAAATGAATCGCGTATAGCTTATACGGCATCTAGGTCTCAGCCCAAATACTCCAGCTCCTGGGGCCCTATTCTCGAGTCGTGCGAAAAGGTTCGTATGCGAAAAATGACGTCAATATGACGTAGTTTGACAGTTCTCTTGCTGTAAAGAACTGCTCGCCTGCGTAATTTTTACGTCATTTTTCGCATACGAACCTTTTCGCACGACTCGAGAATAGGGCCCCTGTTTCTCTGTCCGTTTTGAAGCCATCTCTGAACCATAGAAGGCTCCAAGCCTCCAAAGAATCTATCTTCAACTCCCAGTCACTGAGATCCTGTATTTGAACCTCGAATGGCTTACGGAAGTTAAACCTTGCAATCATTCTGTCAGATATCATCTCTAGGATAAGCTCTAACATCAATGTGTTTCTTATAATCTTGGAGTGTCTCCTTCCTTGGGCACCTATTCCATCGACGTTGGCGTGCTACCAAAGTTTCAGATTTCTCCGATTTATGCTTTTCCAATAATCGATCGTTGTCACGAAGTTCTGGTGAAGTGTTCCTGCTATTCTAATCTTGAGTTCCTGCTATTCTAATCATTTTCTTAATTATAGTTTTCACCACAGAGCACAAAACTTACATGATTGAAGCCTATTTTCGAAATAGTTCCATGACAGTTAAAATGAAAATGAAAACAAAAATTATTAACGATATTATATTTACAAATATGGAAATTGCTTAATTATCGAAAATAACTTAAAACAGCTTCCACCACTATCTAAAAACAACAATTATTCAATTATTTTCGCCCCACTAGTGATATGGGCAGCAGCTCCATAGACTAGCCCTACAATGCTTCCGAGTATCTCAGCAAAGAACACCCCTATCTGACCCAGCTTCCCCATATCCTCACCCTCTTGGAGGTTTTGGCTCTGCTCGCTCTCGTCCTCAGTCTGTGGTTGGTTGACAATCCTTTCATTGATGTCAAAGCTGACCTTGAGGGGCGTGCCATAGTTGGAGTGGGGGTAGATCAGTTTCTGGAACGTCTGGATCCTTTCGGAAGTGGCTTCTTCGTTGTTTTTGGTGAAGATGTTATTGTTGATATTGTCCACATCTTTATCCACTGTATCGGTTTCGTCTGTAGTTGTTTCGTTGGTGTTAGTGCTACAAAAAAAAATACATCATGTTAAGAAGTTGCGACACAAACTTGTGTTTCTTCTTTAAATAGAAGGCTGTTTCCCAAAGTTTGCTACTTTTTTCTACCACTTGACTAATTCCTAAGATCTTTTTATTTTTTTTTAAGACCCTTTAGGGACATGGCCCCTATTGACACCCCCTGGGTGCTCCACCGATTTCCGTGTTAATATTTACCTCAAGGTTTCGGTTTCATCTGTCTCATTTCCGTCATCACCGCCACCTCCATTGCCGCTAGATGCACCTGTCAAACTGGAAAGTAACCTTAACTTTATCAAGATCTTCCCCAGCTTCTTCTGGAACAGGGAAGGCGCTGCCTCGTTGTCATCGTCGTTTCCGTTTTCTAGAGACAAGTGACTGTCAGCAGGGTCGTTTTCGATCAGCAACTTCTCTGATTGCAACTGTTCCGCTTTCTGCTGTTTCTTGCGTAGATTCGCGATGTGCGTGATTGGCTGTTCCGGAGGGCTTGAAGCGTAGGCTGAGGCTGAGGTTGCCAGATTCGTCAGGGCTGCAGGAGCGCTTTGAAGCAAAAATGCGTTGGTGGAGAGAGGGTAAAGTACCTGGAAATGAGGCAATTCTGAAAACTTATGGAAAAGGAACAGGATGATGGGGTACCGCCAGACTCGATTCTGGGCCCAATCCTGTTTGTTTTATATGTGTAACAGTTTAGAGCACGAATGGAAAAATGACTACGCTGATGACATTATACACTGTCGCACCGGGAAGTGCCGCGATCGATATATGGAACAGAATGTACAGGTTGATTTTGAAAATTTGATTATTTACAAAGGCCAGCGAGGCTTACCTTTTTAAAATATTTTCACGTCTCCGGCATTTCCGGTATAACCGGAAGTCGACACCAACTTGCTTATTTTAAATAGAACACACCTTATATATTATATCATTTCCGGATTCTACGTGAAATTCTAAACATATTTCATGGATGTCCTTTACCTATCTTCAACTGTTTTTGAAATATTGACAGGTGAATATTGACATTTTGCAACTTTGACACCCTGTAAAAGGGTTTGAGATCAAGCAAAATGGTTTGCACATTCATATCTTAACTTTTTATAAGCTATCGTTTGATACTAATTTCAAATTTATCCAAGAATTAAAAATTTTCAAAATTTTCGGAAAATTTTTAATTCCTGGATCACGGATTTCTTAAAATAAACTGGATCGCTAATACATACTGGTGGGGGTAGCTAAAAATAACAACTGATAGGCGGCCGCCATACTGTGCTAACTTCTAGGTATTTTATGAACTAAATGATGGTAACACTGTTGAGTTACCATCACTGCTTTTATATTTTCTTTTTGTTTTGTGGTTTATAAATGAAGTTTTGTGTGCAAGGTGCAAGTTATTTATTTCTTAATCTGAAGAAAAAACATGCAATTTCATCATTTCATCCATTTGGTCGAAGTATTCAATGTTGAAGGTTGCGATAAAAGTCTAAAAACGTAGATATCTGTTATCTGAAGAGTCAATCGAAAAGATACAAGGTGAAAAAGGCTGCAGTTTTGGAAAGAGTGCAAATTGAAGAATTTTGACTAAATCTTGTGATAAAGAATATTTTATGATTAAGGTAATAACTCTTAACTTTTTAGACAATATGTATTAATAATACTTTGAATCATTTTAGGTTGCGCTTGTAATAGGAGTCTCTGGTGCTTGTCGATGCTACGAATTGACGAATTTGAAAATCACTAATGTATAGGACACTGGCGCGTATCTAGTTGTTTCGATACTAGATACCAAGACCGGCATTTCACGAAAGTTTAAAATTATAAATGAAGGATTTTCTATCAACGACGTAGAGATGTGTAGAAAATGTATTTCCCTAAGACCAAAGAACTTATCACAAAACAGATTCTTTTAACATTATAAGAATCAAAAATGTACTTCTCAGCCTGTTGGAATCAACACATTGGCAAAAGTTCCATCAAAAGTTGCATCGTTTCTGAACTTGGCAAACGCGGAAGCTTATATTGGCCACTATATGAGGGTGCACTTCAATAACTTTATTGGGAAATAAAGGTGCCGACTTTACACCCATCAAGCGGCATGGTGGGTGGAAGAGCCCTGCTGTGGCAGAGTGCTATATTGAAGACTCCGTATCTAACAAACTTGGTATTGCAAGGAAAATCCAAGGTTCTTTTCGTTCAAGTCATTCCTCAGGAGGAGACATCCAAAATTTGTTGCAAGAAGCAACTACAAACTTCCTATTAACGGAAACGAAGTGAAATATGAAAAAGCGAAGAACGAAATGTCTATTAATATAAATGTTAATGTTAATTTTAATAAGTAAATTAAATTTGGTTGATTTAAGTTTATATTTTTTTATTATTTCAGTAGTGGATAATAGGTTACTTTATATGCTTTATAAGTGTGGATAAAACTCCTATTATAATGTGATTGTGTGTATAATTTTAAATGTGTTTTTATTAAATTCCTACCATAATCATAATGATTTTGAGTTTTGAAGTTGTTAATGTTATCTTCTAGAAAAGCAGTTATTACCATATTGTGTATTATAAACTTCATGTAATCTTATAACAAAATAACTGATTAACCTATCCCAATTCATTCACAATATTTAATATATCTTAACAGTGTAAAGTATAAATTTGACTAATAACTACTTGACATTACTAATTGTATGATGTCATTCAGTTAAAAAATATTTTTTTAGTGCCGTTTTTACTGATAAGACGTGCAGCTACTTTCATCGTGGCTTTTTATATATGCAGCTCCTGCCACAATTAAAATAACTACAAACATATGTCTAATTCTTCGATAAATACCTACCTTATATCGATACCTTTTTGCCAAACTATCGTAAGTGACATTTTCCATGAAAATGACTATGGATCTATCGTAAGTATAATATGCAAATACACATCTTGGCAGAGGTAGATAGATCCATAAATATGTAAGCGTATTTAAATGTTTCACGGTTAAATAACTGCATACATTTTATCGTAAGTAACAGAACTGTAATAGGCAGAGTGGCAGAATTGTCGTTAAGTAGCCTAAGGTAAAATTTAGTGAGTGACTTACGATATTTTGGCAAAAAGGTATCGATGTTAAAACAATATACAAAACTGATCCTAACTAATTTTTATACTGCAATCAGACAAGGTTCAAATACTTGGTTGACAAACCATGTTACTTTAAAGTTTTTTGGGTTAGTTACTAAATTATGTTTAGACAAGAAACTATTATGAACCAGTTATAATTCCGGCTAATGTAAAATTTATTTAAAAAATGAAGTTGTAACAGGAGAAATAAAGAGTGTCGTCAATGAATTTAATATACATTGGTACCTACCAGACATACCATTGGAAGATTTGTACATGTAGGGAGTGTCTTTACAAGCACATAAATTTCGACTTTGTCGAAAATCATTTCAAGTCAAATTAAAAAGAGATGATTCCAATTATTTGAAATGCACTATAAATAGAAAAAAATTATGTGTACCTTTGCTGCACAAATATAACTCTTGAGTCCAGTTCTGTCAATTACTCGTCATATCTAATGCACACGTAATACAATTTAATCTTTGATATAACCCTATATTAAGTTAACTTTTTAGACCCGCTGCTAAAGTATTGTTATTACAACAGTGTACATATTTTATACCCATATCCATCCATATAAGTAATATTTAGTTAGTCATATGCCCATATCTCACCAAACTATTTTCAAAATTTCCCTCTGTAAATACCTCAACATCATTAGCTGAAAACTAGCCAATGGAATGTTAGCACAGTGTGGCGACCACCTTACAACTGACAAAATGATAGTTAGGAATCAGCGATCCAGTTTATTTTAAGAAATCCGTGTCCTGGATACATTTGAAATTAGTATCAAACGATAGCTTATAAAAAGTTAAGATAGGAATGTGCAAACCGTTTTGCTTGATCTCAAACCGTTTAGATTTTATAGGGTGTCAAAGTTGCAAAAATGTCAATATTCACCCGTCAATATTTCAAAAACAGTTTAAGTTAGGTATAGGGAAGGCTGATGAAAGTCCTACTAAAATCAAGGGTTTAGTTTGAAAAAGCAATAAAAAATATATATTTCCATTTAGAAAAACGAAGTTGGTACCTGTCCAGGAAAAACTGAACACCCTGAATATGTAAATATATTTTCATTTTGTGCAGCTCGGGATATTAGACAACCCTGTAGAAAAAAAAATTAAGTTATCTCTTTTATTAACCCAGATATTGGACTTACGCGCACTAGGTGGACACCTTGTATAGCATTCGGGACGCTACAGTCTAAGATTTAAATTTATTCTCTTTGCTACAGCACTGGCCGTTTCAGGATAAAATCTTAGGTTAACCGAGCGTCGAGGTTACGGGAAGGAATGTTTCTATTATCTACCTATGATATGAAATCTATTATCATATTATATTTAATGTTATCTTGGATAATATAAACGATTTTCATTTTTATTTTGAGAAATTTGAACTCAAAATTTAATCAGACATGTAGAAACCCAAAACATTCTTAAGGTTTTTTTGTGATTATAATAATTGTTAAATTTGTAGGTATAATTTTCTTGTAACATAATGATAGTCTACTTCTACCAATATTAACACCTACAGTAATCCTATTTAGGAATGTGTCCATTGCGGTGTTTTGAAGTAAAAGTGCTAAATATGTAATACCAGATACTAAACGTAACTTTAACTTTTATTAATGATACAATTCTGAAAACTAAAAGAAAGCAAACTTGAGTCACAAAATGCGATCTTCCAAAATCTTTCCCTATGATCGATAATCTTATTTTAGCCTGTGTACCGATAGGTTTAGATCTACCCACAAAATATATACAAGATACAAGGGATCTACAACCAAAGACAATATTAGTCTATATTCTTTGCTACAACTATCCAATATTTCCTACTATTAGAACAGAAGACAAAAATGAAAGTCTTGCCAAGCAAATCCAAGCGTAATGCAAGGCAACCAGTAAATAGATACCAAGTACTACTTGTTGCATAACTACAATAAATTGGAGAACAATATTTTAAACTCTCTTATTGAGGTAGAATTCATGTATTTATTTTAAGTACTTAGTCCACTCAGGGGCGCGCCAACCCGGGGGTGCAAGGGGTGCGTGGCATCTGGGCGTCACGTTCCAGGGGCCGGCACCGTTGGTTAGTAGCAGACGTCAGTCAAGATATATCTCTTTCCCTTTTTTTACATTTGATTTTTGTCCGTTAGTTAGATCAGATCCCCTTAGTAAATAAGTACTTTCAAAGATCTCAGTTGACTTGTTATAATTTACAATTTTAGCCAAGTTAAAAAGTTTTCTACACGGTCTATTAGTCGCCGGTCATCACATTTGTCGCGAGTAGCAACGAAACGCCGTTTTTCCTACTCGATTAAAGAGGGCGGCCCGCGCGCGACTGACCTGGGCGGGGAGTCACTCAGCTGACTAGGCCGAGTCAAAAAAATTTCAAAAAACCTAGGTATGTCTGATTTGGTTGAGGAATTTGCAAGAAGGAAGGCCCGAAAAACTATTTTTTGAATAATAACTTAAAAAACCAAGTATTTAAATAGAAAGACTATTTAAGTTCCTATTCTTAGCTCTTTCTTGTTTTTTTAATATTGTTGGTTTGTTGTTAATTATTGTTGTTGTTTTTAATATTGTTTGTTTTTGTTAATTGCTGAAGAAAAATACATTTATTTTTATTTTTATTAATGTTTATTTATATTTCCATTTTTATTTTATCGAATTATCGCTTCATTATTAACCTAGAATGCTGCTAGGGCGGCAGCAAAAGTTCCGCACCCCGGTGGCAGCTACCCTTGGCGCGGCCCTAGTCCACTAGTTAGTCAACTAGTAACAGAGACAACCCCTAGTAGTAGTTTAGTAGTATTTAGTTTTATTTGAATTTAACCTAACCTAAAATTTGTTGAAGTCTATGCATTCGACATAAGTTCTATGCATCGAAACTTTATATCTTTATATATCTGTCAGCTTCAGTTATTACTTTATCTTCTTCCTATAAATTAGTTATACAGTAGGTATCTGCATAATACGAGGCTCCCACTGGGTTCTCGGAAACAATAACTTTATGATTATTTTTAGTTTATTTAATATTATTAAAGGAAATCTAGATTCTAGACGTAAATCTAGATATCTGTCTTTATTTGTATTTATATTATTTGAAGACTAAAAATGTCATTAGAGCGTAATGATAATAATAATAGCAATTTTTATAATGGCATTCATTGGTAAAGGCCGTTTGTAACTTCACGATATTTATCAGATAATTTCACAGAAAATTTCTTGGTGCATTTTTAAAAACATTATTTTGAAAATTGTAAATTACCTGTTTGCAATGTTAACTAAATTATTTTCCATTTTTCATTTATACGCAATCGCAGTAAGCTTTTTGTTTCAGCACCATCTGTTGTTATTTTTCATAAGTTTAAGAATGTAGGTCACGATCCTGAGATTTTTTGATCCTGAGGTCAGAATAATAAAGTACATTACAAACAAAACATATACACATAGATAAAGTTAATTTAAGTTGAGGTTTAAGGTTATTTCCTATTCGTAATCGTTAATCGTCAAGTCAAACTCAAACAGCTGACTATAATCGAAAGTTGTGCAATGCGCAGATATCCGCGTCGATTTCAGCGAGAAAATAGAACATATTGATTATAATTTCTTAAAAAATTTCTTGAATAATTTATACATAAATTTACTGTTTGCAATTGATGGATATTCATTATGAAATTATTTTAGTAATTATTTTAAGAATTATTGAAAAAATATCATAAAGTAACAAACGGCCGTAATTGAAGAAAAAATTAAAATATTTTGTAAATAGTGATTAGGTTTTCTATAAAACGACACTGGTTTTATTTGTAGTATCGACTTTAATTTATCTATCTTATTTTAAATGCCTGCGATGATATTTTTAATGTCAGTGTCATGTTAAAAGACGCGGAAAAATACCCAATAGAAGGAAGATTATAATAAATAACTTAAAAAAGAATTAGTTCAATGCTTTGGTTGCATCGTTTATTTCGTTTATCTTTAAGATCGCTCAGAAGTGTGACAAGTTATCACCAAATAAACGGGTGGTCATTGTCAGGCCGCGCTTCCATGGGTAACTTTCTTATTTTTAGAGACACAAGATCAGATAATAAATGGGGGAAAATTAAACACAATTGTGTCAACAGCACAGCATTGGTGGCAATGCTGTGCTGTTTGCAAAGTTAAGAAATGCCCTCAAGGTCTTGAAATATCGTGAAAAAAATTGAAAATGATCTACATATTTCTTTTATGCTTAATGTCTCGAAATCGGCTGACGTTGGATAAAATGTACTTAATAACTGCTCCAAGTAGAAATTTTTAAGGACGTTCTCACCAATGCCAAAGCTAACTTATTTTAAGAGATATAACATAAACTTGCATTATTTTAAATGGCAATTATAGGTAGTTATACTCATTAAAAAGTTGTTTTTTTTTATTTCAATGATGTGAAGGTTTGTATGCTTATCTCATCTAGATATGTCCAGAATCTTAGATTAGGAAAGAGAGGGGACTGATAATCACTACCAGGAGAGTGAAGCAAACTGCCATCAATTTTATGTACCTAATTATCTCTTAATTTCTTCTAACTAGCAGGCGCAACTGTTTACCATTACGCCAATCTTACAAAAACAGTTTTATTCTTATATTATAGGTACCTACACTAAAATCCAAAAGAATCGACGATGTAAAGTCCAATGTTTGTCTCCAATTCAAATAACAAATTCAACCAAATGCGACGCAAGTCGTCAATTACGAATCTCCTCTCTTTCCTAGTCCAAGTCAATGATAAGTTTTAATTGTCATTAATTGTTTTGAGAAAATGACCAATAAGCAGGTAGGCTTTGAAAAGAAGAATATCTTTCTGACAGTTGTCAAATAATGTTAACATATTTAATGTCGAATTACAGACAAAAGTTTCCACGGGGATGTAATCCAATTTAAAATCCAATTGCTCAGTTTACTGACTCTTGTCTCTTACTAAAATCATATTGGAAACCCAGCATTATTTGACAACTGTCAGACAGATATTTCTGTTTTCAAAACTTACTTGTTAAAATTTAATTGTCTCAAAATAATTTAATAACAATTCAAACTTATTATTTTGGTTGTATCTAAATGAGATATAGATGAGCATACAAGCATTCACATCATTGAAATGAGAAAAAAATAAGTTCTTTAATGAACCCATTGTCCCGTAGCCAACTATGATCGTCATTTGATAAATACAAGTTTATGTTATAAGTATATCTTAAAATAAATTGAACATTCCATTGCCACCAAAAGTGTACCTAATTTGTACACTTGTAATGTGTATCTCTAAAAATAAAATAGTTACCCATGCAAGGAGATGGATAATGGCTACCCTATATAGGTAATTATAAAAGTATATGAAATTAGCAAAACTTACGCAAATTGCAAAAGAAAGATACATAGCAAACTCACGCCACATTTTGGGACACCGTATAGGTCCTGTACAACTTAAACAATTGCAATTCAGGTTTGCATACGCACACTGAGATCCGCCACACGTTAACAAACAATGAAAATAACTAACGATATAGACGTCTATACCATAAATATGTGGACAATCCCTCTTTGGCAGGTGACAATAATTCTTGCAAAATCCACACATAATCCTTCCAATCGAACAGGTCAACCTTCCTAGGAGTTATCTAGAAGGCTAGAGGTACAAATCCGACTTTGGCCTATTTTGCCGACAAACAAGCGTAATTTTATTCATGGTGGTGTCCGTCGAAGATTGTGAAAAGCACCGCCTGCATACCAATGGCATTGCCTCCAAGTGGGTTATCGAATTACATTGAATTGATTCGATAATGTTTGTTATTATTTGTTACTTTGTGACGCGTGGTGAAAAAAATAATGAAATGGCCACCATCGGTATCCCCTAAAAGAGCCGTTTGTCCATATGCACACAGGTGAAAAAATTTTCGATTATAGGGACTGATTTTGGAGCGTTATTTGTTTGTCTTCTTTTAGGTGTTAAAATTGCATCATAAAAATACAATAAAAGTCTTTTGCATTTTTTTAAACTCCATAATGGACACATTCCTAAATAAAATCACTGTAGGTGTTATTGTTAGAGAGTTGTTGGACACACCATATGGTTCTGACATCCACAGGGTTATTCAGAACTGATCCATAATAAAATTTGGGGATGTTCAACATACATGTACAAATGTGGTACATAGTTTCGTAAATAAACTATTCTATTCTATAGAATAGAATAGTTTATTTCGTAAATAAACTATTCTATTCTATTCTATAGTGAAAAAAAAAATTTTTGGCGGGGTCTTAAAGCTATTGTAAAAATTTTTCATTGCACGCCGCTGGATACTGGTCCACTGTAATGGAGTGACCTTGGGACTGACAATGCAAACTGGCTAGCACGAAAAAAACTTCGGAAGTTCTGAGATAGTATAACGACACCTGGCGCAAAAAAAATTTGCAGCGTTTTTACTTTAAAATAAACTGAAAGATAGACAGATGTGACCAAAATGACGTGTCTTTAAAATGAATAAAATTTTGTTACACTAATTTTGAAGAATTGCTCTACTTGATTACTAGGTATTAAAAACATGAAATTTATAAAAAATTTGCACATACCTTGTTCCAAAAGCGGTTCGAAATTTTGTCCCTAAAGTTATCCAATTTTGCAGCACTAAACTGAATGTTCCTCCTGGTTGCTGATCTTGTAAACGCAAATTATTAAGTAAATTGGGGATTTTCAGCATTTTGCTGCAACAACCACTCACAAAACCTAACTTTTAATTGATAATCCACTGGTAACAGTCCATTAACTCAGCATTACTGTACACATGAGCCATTTTGAGAATTTTACAGTTTAACACTCCTAAGATAAATAAAACACCCGCGAGAGCGACACACAGACTGACGACTCATAGACAATACAGATATTATCCCCACTCCAACATTATTCAGTCGATTTTAACCAGGCGTTCCAGACAAAAACGTGTTTCCTTTTTTTATCACATTCTTAGGAATGTGGTAGAAAAGTATCACATATGTGTTGAAGTACAGTTGCCCAGCTACGTAGTCCTTTATAATGGTATAACTTTAAACATTGTTTACGGGAAATCCTAAGCGTTTTATTATAAATTTTTTTGGTGATATCGATTTCTTATTTAAGGATGCACATATCCTGAAAGTTTTAGAGATGAGTTCTGAATAACCCAGTATAAGTACAAGAATAAAGAAATAACCAGAAGAATATCTCGCAAACGGCACCTTTGATGTGGTTACCAATGAATTCGTGACCTCGGTTCCAAAAGAAGACGTATTTTCGAGGATTACGATATGAGGCATACAGGGTGTCCCAAGATAATGGGACACATTTTCAAGGCTTATAATTTCAAGGTAAAATGAGATAGCGACGAGCGGTTTTCACTGGTGCACTTAATTTTACAAAAAGTTTTGTTTTGTCATTGATACTAGTTTATTTTAGTTCTACAGGTGCTTGAAAAAAAATTGCCACTTTTTAATTCAAAATTGTGATCATTTTTTAAATGGAACACCCTGGAGATTATGTTACCATTCGATAGAGACACTTTTCCTCTTTTCAAAAATACATAGTTTTATAGAGTTGTGCCAAAAATAAAGGAGTTATTTCAATTTACACACCAGCCCTTTTCAATAGACCATAATTTTTTTGGAAGATCACCTTTTATTTTTTTACATTGTCAGTACAGAATAACGGAATGCATCAAAAGATAGATAGGTAGAGCCTGACCAATAGAATGGCCTGCACATTTTCTCGAACTAACGTTACCCGATTTTTTCATATGGGGTTACGTCAAAGGTCGTTGTTATAGTCCTGAGCCGCTTTCCAGCTCTGCTCCTGTGGGTGTTTGGAGCTTTATGTGTTTCCGACAGTACTGAGAAGGACGGTTCAAAACTGAAATGACTTTTTTAATTTTGAGGTTATGTATTGATTAAGTATGTTGTCACTCAAATTTCAAATTCGTTTATTTGACCACAAATTACTGTGAAATTTTGACCTATCGAAGTTTACAAATTTTACTTATCAATCAAATTAAACTTTGTGACGTGACCATAAGCTTTGTTTAAAACCAAGACATTAGTCGAAGCCACAACTAGGTAAATAGGGACCAAATGAACAGAATTATAAATAAAGAACTAATGGCAAGTACTGTTTTAATAATAGAGAGTTTTTGAACCCCTTAAATATAAATATGCCTAAAAGAGTATCATTTTTGGCACTGCGCATGCGCAGAATAACGATAACGATAACGACGTGCTAAAATTTAAGGGGTTCAAAACACTCTAATAATAATAATAACTGTTCACATAATATATCATATTATGAATTTATAGGAATGGCTTTTGGCCTCCCAGGAATCAGTGCCTGGGATTCCTTCATGTGCTCGAAAAAATACCTTCATGTGCTCGAACATAATCCGCTTCAGAAACCGCCAAATCATATGTAATATTTGTTTCTGAATCCACTACGATCAATATTTTATTATCCATAATAAAGGTACCTAATGAAAAATACGGTGCCTAATACAATAAATACAATAATTATGAAGTTTAATTAAATCTTCAAACTTGACAACTCAACTGACAATTTTCATACATAACCTTACAATACTTGAAAAGAGTTTGAAACACCAGAAAATTTGCTAGTGCTTGAGGGGGCAGGGGAATGAAAAATTGGTACTGTTCAGAGTGTTCAGGTACATCAAACTTTTGAACGTGGAACGCTGAAGTACACTTCAGGAGTTGTGCAGAGCGCTCCAGGAGCAGAGCTGGAAAGCGGCTCTGTTGTACAAAATATAAAACAACTAAAACATAACTAATATATTTCAGACCATAACACCGGAAATGTTAGAACTTGCCTTCAACAATATGCAGTTTAGATTGCAAAAGTGTATTGAGGAAAACGGTGGACACATTCCAAGAACCCTAAACAAAGAAGGACTGATCAATCAGTAACAGCCAATCACATTTATTTATCACTTATGTGACGTCAGTGGATTCCCTTTAGCGGGATATTTGAAATTTAAATATCCTTTGTTTTAATTTGACAGCTTTAACCTTTTAACATAACCTATATATGTCACATTGGCATGTAGAATGTCTCGGTTGTCTTTGGAATGTCATCACTGTCATCAGTCATGTCATCATATCAAAGTATTTCTGTATCATATCATAGTAATCTGTGCACTGATTAACAAAACACAAGTTATCACAGTTGTCAAATCGACAACGATTTTTGCACAACGCACTTCAAATCGTAAGATATATATCGTAAAACACATATATAAGTACTTTAAAATCACATTTGATTGCATTAATGCAGTCTCTGAAATAATATTGGGTTGGATATTTTGACTGAAAATTTTTGAAATTGCAATTAGAGGCAAATTTGGCAATAGGGGATCCACTGACGTGTTACGAGAAATCTGTTGAAAATGACCTTCAAATTTTTATGAATGAATTGATCAGTCCTTCTTTGTTTAGGGTTCTTGGACACATTCAGCATTTTAACCTCAAACATTAAAGATGTACAATACATAAGTGTGTTTATTAAAACTGGATTCTTCTTAATTGGTGTTTTTGTTTCAATAACTTTGTAATTTATGCCGTAATGTAATTTGTATAAATTTGTATTAAATTAGTTTTTTTTTAATAATAGCTTTAGTTCATGCATACCGTTATTCTGTACTGACACTGTAAAAAAAATAAAATGCGATCTGAGAAAAAAATATGGTCTATTGAAAAAGGCTGCCGTGTAAATTGAAATAACTCCTTTATTTTTTGGTATAACTCTATCAAACTATACATTTTTGAAAAGAGGAAAAGGGTCTATCGAATAGTAATACAATCTACAGGGTGTTTCATTTAAAAAATGATCACAATTTTCAATTAAAAAGGGGCAAGTTTTTTTCAAGCACCTGTAGAAGTAAAACAAACTAGTACCAATGACAAAAGAAAACTTTTTGTAAAATTAAGAGCACCAGTGAAAACCGCCCGTCGCTATCTCATTTTACCTTCCAGTTATAACCCTTTAAAATGTGTCACATTATCTTGGGACACCCTGTATTTAAATTGCCAAATAAATCCAAGTTGGCATTTGCCTAAGCTTTATAGCAAAGTTTACAGAATAATAGAAATAGATCCATAATAGGGTCATCCAACCAAAACTTGCATCCCTGCCCTGATCTTGGGAAGTAAGGATTTCCCGGAAAATTCCCAAAATAGGTCAAAACAGATTTTCAGGGTGAAGAATTTTAATGTAAAAACAACCCCCAAACATCACCCCTATGCGCGTCACATCAATCCTCTTAAGAATTTTAAAGGGCACGAGGGGTCATGTAATACATCAAATTAAAGGTATTTTTATCCTGTAAACAACCATATTTTGTTTTTGATGTGCTGATCAATGTAAAGGAAAAAAATCAGTTTGAAATAAAGCAGCTGAAATTAAACAAAATCAATTTTTATTTAATGAATTGCTCAAAATGGCTCTCATGAACTTGCAAACAATAATAAATCCTATCATTAAATGGTAAATCTGAATGAAATTTTGAAGGACGAATCACATGTCTGTGTTTTGAACAAAAAAATATGTTGACAAATGATATAATAAGGTGGAGTTACGTGGACCACATTATATGTATGTATACAAACAAGGTAAAACATTTAGACTGTAAAAGTACAAAATTTACCAATTAAAATAATATACAACAAAATAAATATTTATTGGCTAAATCTCGACAACAAAATATTCTAATTCAACACAGAAAATATTTTTACACGTTACATACATATATGTATATTTCTAAGCTAATTATTAACACATTGCACATTCTTGCTCATAGGTACTAACTCATATACAGGGTGTCCCATAATAATAGTGCGTTAAAGTCCAATATCGGCCCCATTGCATGGTTCTCGCAAAAAATGCTTTCATGGGCGTGATGCAATGTGAAAAGAGGCACATTTTAAACATACAGTTGACACTAACTGACAAACACCTTCAAGGTCCATTTTTTAAAAGTATCACCGGGTATATTTTTTTGTATATTTGAATTCAGCTTAAAATTTTGTATTGGACGATACTTGATTATTAAGTTTGAATTTCCTTCTGAAATGTTCACTTCAATAAACAGTTTACAATAAGTATGAGTCACATATAGCACGTCTATTACTTAATACCTATGTTCTCCTTTCAAAAGATCTGCGGCAAGTTATCTATGCTGTCCTCCACATCCTGTCTAACGATTTGAAGAATTACAGATAATAGCAGATCGTAATTATTAGTAATAGCAGATAATAATTAGCCAAATAAGAAAGAATTAATCTTTTGCGAACAATGTTTCCGGGGCGTTTAATCTCTCGATTTGGTGATGTCATCTGGCCTCCAAGATCACCAAATTCAATGGCTCTAGATTCCTTTCTATCCACTGAGAAAATTAGTTCACCATCAAAGCAAAAAAATTCTATAGTAGCAGAAAACTATAATAATCTAGACGCCAGTGTAACTATTTGCAGCAGCAGTAAAATTCATGATGCTGTCAAAACTTTACTGCTCCAGTAAATTTACTTGCGATAAAGACCTACATTTTAGCCCCCCGAAAGTAAAATTGCTATTATTGTAAAGTGGTCATTGTTGCTGCTGAAAAATGGCACTATTGGCACTATAAAGTATTAAAGTAACTTGCAAGGCGTGGAAAATAATTTCACTGTTACAGAAAATTACTATGCTGTCATTATAAAGTTGTTCTACAACTTTTATAGATTTTTCAGCATTCTAAAGTAATCTTTACCTCCACTGACGTAATTTTCCCCATAACTACTCGACGCGGGTCAAGTGCATTCTACGGCACTCAAAGCGCGTTTCTCCAACCAAGTTGACATCATCTGGAGTTGATTAAAACTAGGTTTAGACTCTAGAGAACCTATTTAAGCTGAATTCAAATATACTTACATCGTATTCCGTTGACACGTTTGACACGTATCGTATCGTATAATTTCAGATTTAGCCAAAAATTAAACATTAAATTTAACCTCTGAATCTGCTATTAGAGTCAAGCGATAGCTTATGAAAAGTTAAGATAGGAATGTGCAAATCGTTTTGCTTGATCTCAAACCGTTTAGATTTTACAGAGTGCCAAAGTTGCAAAATGTCAATATTCACCTGTCAATATTTCAAAAACAGTTGAAGATAAGTCCTTTTAAAATAACGAAGTTAGGGTCAACTTCCGGTATTTCCGGAAGTAATTTCACCTGGAAAATATGTTCCATAAATAGATCTTATCGCAGAATGCACGTTGCCAAATTTTCAGATCAAAGTAATTTTCCGTTCTCGAGATATGTACTTTTAACAGACGCTCAAAAAAAAGCACCCTGTAGTATTGCCGAATTAGATGGAGAAATTTGAAAAATAAGTGCGTCAACAATACAGCGCGATGTTTGTTGATATTTGCCAGTTAATGCAATATCAAAACTTTTTAGATTGACTGTAGATAATATTCATTACTTTTCAATTGCGTCATTATCCTGTTACTGCTGTTGACCTAACAAGAAGAAACATATGAAGATTTTGAATATAAACTATTCTCATACAATCATCCTTAAAGACCTGCATAGCATTTAAAACAAGGATTTTTTAATCATTATTCGTATCACTGTTAGCTATTGAGAATGTCCTGAATCTCTTTCAGGGTCTTCCCTTTAGTCTCTATCACGCAGAACACCGTGAATAAAGCCCCTAGCATACTACAGAAGGCGAAAAACAGAAACAGCACGTCCATTCCAAACGCCTCCACCATGCCCTCGAAATATTTAGTCAGGAAAAACGCCATGATCCAAATCAAGGATGACACCAAGGCTGAGGCCGTGGACTTCACGTTCGATGGGAAGAGTTCGCAGAGCAAAGTCCATGGTATTGGTCCGAAACCTATGTTGAAGGCCACTATGAAGGATGTAAGTGTTAATATAGGGAGAAAATTGATGCCATCTACGTCAAAGTTACGGTTCTTGAGGTAAAAGTAGACGCCAAGGGGTACTTCTGAGGCCACCATGAAGAATGCTGAGAATAAAAGGATGATTTTCCTGCCGAATTTGTCCACTACCAGAGGCGTGAGGAAGCTGCTGAGGAATTGTACTCCTACGATTATGATCGTGCAGATTTCGGCTGGCAGGGTAGTACCTGGGGGAAGAGAAAATATATTTAGAACATAAACTGATCTATTTCTGCTCTTTCTATAAAACTTCGATCATACAGGGTTATTCAGAACTTATCTCTAAAACTTTGAGGATATGTGCATCCTTTAAAAAGAAATCGATATCACCAAAAAAATTTATAATAAAAGTCTTAGGATTTCCTGTAAACAATGTTTAAAGTTATACCATTATAAAGGACTACGTAGATGGGCAACTGTACTTCAACGACATCTGATATACCACATTCCTACAAAAAACAGTAAACAAGTTTTTGTACCTGGAACGCCTGGTCAAGACCGAGCGAATAGAGTTGGAGTGTGGATAATATCTCTATTGTCTATCAGTCATCATTATCTCTATTGTCTATTTGTGTCGCTCTCTCTGTGCCGGTGTTTTATTTATCGTAGGAGTGTTAAACTGTAAAATTTTCAAAATGGCTCATGTGTACAGTAATGCTGTTAATGGACATAATTCTTATTTATGGCGAAGTTGGACAAAATTCATTGGCAGCTTCGCGCTTGTATGCGGAACGATTTCCCAATCGACACACGCCAAATTATGCAACTTTTACGGCAGTGGTACAACGTGACCGTGATACTGGTAATTTACGTGCAAATCGTAGATGAGATGGTGGCCCGGGACGACCACAATTTATTTTAGCAGCTGAAGAACAAGTGTTGAATCTGGTCCGTGAAAATCCGCGAATAAGTACAAGTCAGATCGCTAGGCAGGTGCCTAGGGTATCCCAATCAACAGTGTGGCGCTTACTACACGAAGCTCAGTTTTATCCGTATCATATCCAGCGCGTTCAAGCACTGTTACCAGTGGATTATCAATTACGAGTTAGGTTTTGTGAGTGGTTGTTGCAGCAAAATGCTAAAAATCCCCAATTTACTTGATAATTTGCGTTTACAAGATCAGCAACCAGGAGGAACATTCGCTTTAGTGCGGCAAAATTGGATAAGGCGTGCTCAAAAGTGTGTAGAAGTCGAGGGACACAATTTCGAACAGCTTTTGTAACAAGGTATGTGCAAATTTTTTATAAATTTTATGTTTCTAATACCTAGTAATCAAGTAGCGCAATTCTTCAAAATTAGTGTAACAAAATTTTATTCATTTTAAAGACACGTCACTTTGGTCACATCTATCTATCTTTCAGTTTATTTTAAAGTAAAAACGCTGCAAATAAGTTTTTCCGTGACATCGCCAGTTTGCATTGTCAGTCCCAAGGTCACTCCATTACAGTGGACCAGTATACAGCGGTGTGCAATTAAAAATTTTTAAATAGTTTTCAGAACCCGCCAAAAAAATTTTTTTTTGCTCTATCACATTTGTACATGTATGTTGAACATCCCCAAATTTTATTATGGATAAGTTCTGAATAACACTGTATAAGAGTGGTTCAAAGATCTGGGCAGGAAAATTCCTATTAACTGCCCCAAAACCTTTTGGATTTGACAAAAAAATCTAAACATACCTGCTTGCTGAAAAATCTGCTGTCCATAGAAGAGCACCGCATTGATCCCAGACAACTGCTGAAAAACCAACAGCCCTATTGATATTATAAAAGCTCTAACCACCCCTTTAGACCTCAAGCTATCCACCAAAGTCCCATACTCTTCCATTTCAATAATCGTTTGTATTTCCTTCATCTCCCTATCCACAGCTTCTTCACCAACCCGAATTTTCTCCAGCACTGCCTTGGCTAAATCGTTTTCTTGAGCTTTAACGTGGAAATGGGGAGTTTCGGGTGCCAGTAGGAAAAATGAGACCAGAAACATCACAGGGAACAAAGCCAAGACCAAATTGAACACTGTAACGCTAACATACGGTCCCAAAGAACATGAGAAAAGGATCCCGAAGCATATGAAGCAGCTCATGGAGGAACCTATCGCACCACGGTTGTCTTTGTCCGCTATTTCCCCTATATACATAGGCATGACTATGAACGTGCCGCCCACTGCTAGCCCCATGACAAATCTGGTTACCAAGAAGGCTTCAGTGCTGGTGCTGAATGCTAGGAGGGGTTGGCATACCAAGAAAGGTAAGCCCAGGTAAAGCAGGGCGGATTTTCTCCCTATCCTGTCCGCTAAGAAGCCGAATATGAAGGGCCCGATGGAGGCGCCTAACGTAACGATGGAGGATATCCAGGAGGATTCTGAAGGGCTGATGTTTCTGTGGAACGGGCTGGTGGTGGGGTCCAGCAGTTTGGGGAGTTCTGGGGAAGACCATGTCAAGATGGCACCGCAGGTCAGCATCAAGAGGTTACCTAGAAAATTTTGTTGTACAGTTGCTGTTAAGAAGTTCGACACACTTTTTTGGGCATCTCTCTTATTATTAGAGATAACTCCATAAATCCTTATATTATGACCGTATTCGTATTAAAGAGTTCTTTCAAAATATGTAAAACAATACTGGCTGTTCCATTTAAAATATTAAAGTTTATATCAATGTAGCTTCATTGAGTCGCCCTGTAAAAAATTTAATATACAGGGTTATTCAGAACTTATCTCTAAAACTTTGAGGATAGGTGCATCCTTAAATAAGAAATCGATGTCACCAAAAAAATGTTAATAAAAGTCTTAGGATTTCCCGTAAACAATGTTTAAAATTATACCATTATAAAGGACTACGTAGATGGGCAACTGTACTTCAACATCTGACATACCTACCACATTCCTAAGAATGTGGTAAAAAAAGTAAACACGTTTTTGTCCCTCGAACGACGACCGAGCGAATACAGTTGGAGCGGGGATAATATCTCTATGTATTGTCTATTCAGTCATCAGTCTATCTGTGTCTTCTCTCAATGTCGGTGTTTTATTTAGGTATCGTAGGAGTGTTAAACTGTAAAATTTTCAAAATGGCTCATGTGTACAGTAATGCTGCGTTAATGGACTGTTACCAGTGGATTATCAATTAAAAGTTAGGTTTCGTGAGTGGTTGTTGCAGCAAAATGCTGAAAATCCCCAATTTACTTAATAATTTGCGTTTACAAGATCAGCAAGCAGGAGGAACATTCGCTTTAGTGCGGCAAAATTGGATAGCTTTAGGGACAAAATTTCGAACAGCTTTTGTAACAAGGTATGTGCAATTTTTTTTGCGCCGGGTGTCTGTATACTCTCACAACTTCCGAAGTTTTTTTCGTGCTAGCCAGTTAGCATTGGCAGTCCCAAGGTCACTCCATTACAGTGGACCAATATCCAGCGGCGTGCAATGAAAAATTTTTAAATAGTTTTCAGAAGCCGCCAAAAATTTTTTTTTGCACTACCACATTTCTACATGTATGTTGAACATCCCCAAATTTTATTATGGATAAGTTCTGAATAACACTGTATATGAAACAAGTGTAAAAATAAAAGAAAATCGACGTGTCCGAGCGATTTTTAAAACAATTGTGGTTTACAGATATTGAATTCATTCCTTACTTACGACCACACTGTATTTTAAAATTATTGGAAACATAGAGGGTGCTCCACTACAGCGGACCACCTTCAAAGCAATTTTTATTAAATGGATCACCCGGTATATTATGTCTGTAACTTATTTGTGATGCAGTATGGTTCATTGTAGTTTATTTTGGGATTTTACCACCGGCAAAATACTAAAAAACAGGAAACCAGAATTATTCAAATTAAATATTTAAAGTGTAGATGGTATCAAGGAAAGTCTAAAGTTTGCCAAAAAGTAAAGTATCGCATATTATATGTCGCATATAATATGCGATAAAAATAAATATATGACAAATTAACTAAATTTCATCTGTGCTTTTCCAACTTGAAACAAAATTATATAATATTTTAAGTACTATGTCGACCTTCATATTTCTATTTATTTTGTTATAAAATCGGCGACACAGCGATCTCTTTTTTTCCCCAGCACTGGGGAAATTGTGCACACTCTGGCAACACCGCCTCTGGGAGTTTCCAGGGACAACCCCCAAGGAACTACCCTGGTCTGTGGATTATTCATGAGTATTCGATATGAAAATTTCTACGAGGATCTAGAAGCCTAGTTTACCTAAATAAAGGCAGTGGCGTGCTGACGAGGAAGTTAGTCTTAATCAGGCAGCGATCAAGAGCAAACAAGCAATACTTAAAATAAAAAATATTTTTACTGTTGTATAAAAGTCTTACTTATCTTTAGAACCCCCGAAAGAGTAACAATATCTTTCTTTATATAGGAATTGAGCCAAAAAGTTAACTTTGTTCAGTTTTGTCAGTAAAAAATGAATTTTTTCATTAAAATTCAATATAGGTATGTGACCAAAAATAATTATTTTTAATGTATCTAATCTAGATGCTTGTTTAATATTTCATTATTTAAAAGATGTAGTGCTCTAGAATACTAGATGTAGAACAGTATTAAAAAGAAAAAGTATTATAGACAATAAGTTGCGGTTGTATGAAGATATGCCGTTGTAATTCAATGTTAGGGGGTGCATATTTCACGCAAAGAAGTTGTTTTGGACATATCCTAAAATTAGATATTAACGATGAAATTTAAAAACTTTATTGAACCATTATATTAGATAATTTCATTAATAATTTATCTCTTATATATATTGGATGTTAAATTTAAAAAAATATATATTTTTCGTGTTTAATATTACCCGATAATTTTTTCACCAAATCATCTGTAATTTTTAATTCATAAGGTATTACCCCCGGATACAAATTCAGAAGTAAATAAATAAATAAACTCGATATTTACCTGAAAACACAGCACAGTATACACTATTTATCTTTGGGAAATACATTTTCAAGAAGAAAAATGATAAATTAAAATATAAATCACTTCTAACGAACTAAGTACAACAATTAATTAACGCATAAATACAAGTAAGTACCATATTTTGGACTACAATAGACTATAACAACGTCCGTCTCGATTTTCGTGCGACCAAAACAGAAAACGTCGTTGGCATTTTGACTTTATACGAGCACCCAGGAAGGTTAAAGGACGAAAAGGACTTCCGGACGGCGAACGAACGTGTCGCCAGAGTTAATGGGTAAATTGCAAGGCTCCGTCGGACCATTTTCGAATTATTAATGCGCTCATTTCATAGTTATAAGAAGTGTCGTAGAACGGGGATTTATGAAACGATTTTTTTCTTCAATTGCCGCCAAAAAAATTTTTAGAAGATAACCTTTTTTTATTATACCTGCATTATAATCCTCATTTAAAATACTACAAAGCGTGCATAAACCTAACATTTAATCACGCCTTGTTTTAAAAGTAGAACAGTGTGAACAACTGACAAACAAATTTTGACAATACTTGCTTGAAAGCATCCAGGTAATCTACTTTGTATAAATGTAGACGAATTGTATTGATTTTATATTAATTTGTAGCTTTATTTAGCGTGAAACCTGATGCAGGTATAATAAAAAAATAGCCTATGATACACGCGTATAAGCACTTGCAACGTTATGGGCACTCCGCTACGACGAGTCGGCTCATAAACCCGCTGCACGTGCTTTAAGGGCTTACTTTTTAGGGCCCATAACGCCGTGCGTAATAGCATAGAAATTATAAAAAATATAGAATGCCAATATCCATTAAATGACATCCAAAAATGGCCACTCTATGCAGAACACGAGAAAACGTAACTTTAGGGACTTTTATGGGAATTTTTACACCACACCATGGGATACAACCCTGTAAGTATTGGTAGTGCTTAATCCCAATTAAGTGTTAAGTTAGGAACATTTGAAGTTTGTCAGCTGTCAGTTGTTTATTTTATGGCCTCCACCTTATTAGTGTATTTGTTGTTCTTACCGTTTTGTTGATAAATATTACTATACTTTATATTTTATTGGGTTCGCTGAACAACCGTTTTGTTTAGTTTATAATGTGATAAATAGACGATTTGGGTAATAAAACGATTTTGTGCAAATTTCGGCTTTAAGAGTTTAATTTGTCGAAAATTTTGGTAAGAGTTATTCTACTATTAATAATAATGTAATGTAACCGGCCATTTAGTTTTTATTTTAGCATTTTACTAGCTAAACATTGCGAATGGGTGAATATTATGACAAAAATTCCAAGTGGTTGCAAATAATCTAGGTCACATATAAAATTACATAATTTTTGAATTTCCCACCCGGCGGCTAATGTAAAGCTAGATGCCTAGTGTGACCAGAGCTACCTATACAGAAAACCAAAGTTGCTAGAGTTACGTTTTCTCCATTGGATGGCCATTTTCAGTCTCCATAAAAGCATTCTATATTTTTTATAATTTCTATAGTAACAGCATAGAAAATATGTTTATTTGTTACTCATTTGTAAGGTCAATTTATCAAAACAAGCTACTAACTTCTACTACTACCTACCTACTAATTTTTACAAGTTATAATTGCCAGTTTTACAAGTTAGTAGCATTATTTACATTAAAATTGTATTTTATTTGTATCATATATGTTAAAGATCATGGAACATCGTACAAAATTTGGACGATGAAATAGTTAAAGTTGAACCATAACGGATACTCTTGTTGAAAAGATATTTTTTTGTATTAATTAGTAGATAAGTAGCAGTATTTAAAAATATGTGAGTAGGTAATACTGACGTAGTTTTCCACATAACACCGAAACACTATACTGCACTCGACGCGCGTTTCTGAAACGTAGCTGAAACTATAGATAACAATAACAATCAGAAATACTTTATCAGATACGCATTTTAACATCAAATCAAGTAGGTACCTAATATTGTGCCATATTTAATGGCAAGTAAAACAAGTAAAACCATTGAGGTTTTAAGATATACCATAATAGCTGCTTGCATTAAAGTCTGTGTAAAGTTACCGCTGTTTCATATGTTACTCGTGTTACTCCTCATATGTCTAAAATAAACTATATAAACCATGTTGTGTCAATTGAGCAAAATTAGTTGCAAAACGTCTAAATCTTTACGGGGATAATGGATGTGCACCGAATGTTTAGCAATTTTCCAATTTATTTTTGAATGGGTGTAGACTACTGAAATTTCTTATTACGCATTTAATTTATTACGCATTTTGTTAAATTGTCAGGTTCAAATAACTGTTGGGCAAATAGAAATAAATATTTAATTTACTTTTCGCCCGGAAACGGATAAAATGGTCAAGTGACAAATTAAACATTGCTTCCCACTATGTCAGCATTCCACAGTTTATATTTTCTTCTTCCGGACCAATATGATAGTAGATATTTTTGTCACAAATTTTAAGCAAGTATATCTAGTCTAGTTTTTCTTCAATAATAATTATTGGAGAACAAAATTTTACTTTACAAGTAGGTACCGAAGTGTTAACCATGTAGTCATATCAAAGGAAAAAATTCGTTAAAAACCAGTAGATACAAATTTGGCAGTAAATGGTGGTACATTGGTATGTGGTATTAATGTGATACATTAACATCAATCAGTTGATCTTTGACTATCCTAACTAACGAGGTTTGTTTTCCTCATTCCAGCACTGAATGTTGGTTAAGGCTTGCCAACGTAAGTCGTTCCTGAGGCGCAAATGCGGCCTACTGAATAATAATAATAATATAATTATTATTCTGAGCATGTGCAGTGTCAAATGGAATGTATATTAACTTTATTACATTATTTATAGCGTGAGATCCAGAATGACGACAATAACGCCTTCCGCTAGTTCCGCTCCGCCGTTAGGAAGCGGCGTGGTTACCCGCAGCACTCAGGCCTTTCGACCTATTGTGCCTGCCGCTAGTCGGGAGTTATTGGAAGAGACCCTTGCTATGAGCATAGGCCAACACCAGTTCTACTGGAAGCTCTCTAATGTCCTGGTTCAGGAGAAGCGCTGCAACCAGATATTTGTGTCTGTTGACCATGAGGCAGGCACAGCTACAGAGGATGTGAGTGGAGTCCTCGTCATCGTGTCCGCAAAACCTGCACCTTCTAGTGTCACTAAGGCCGATAGTGTTAAGGTGCTTGTTGAGATGTCCATGTCCTGTCAGCAGTCCTGTGACAATCCTTATGCTGTTACGACTTAAGCCCGTATGACATGAGACTAATTTGCACTCCAAAATTGAATGTATTTTCTTTTCAAATTTACATTTATAAAAACAGTAACATTTTATTGAATTAAAGTTTTGACTGTCTGACACTGAGCCCATTTGTTTGCAGTGGAAGCATGCGCAGTTCAGAGCATATTATTATTATTACGAGGTTTGGGTTATAATCTGTGGTTGAGCATGCGTTTTCCTGGAAAATTTCTTGGAGTTTGCACTGTTCTTCAATACTGGTACCTGGCCTGATAATTGTTAAAACATTTTTTGCAATTTGCTGTAATGCCTGATTTCGGCCATTTCGATTATGGTATAATTTATTTTTTACAGCATATAAACAGGGATACTTCTGGTATTCATCGATTAATGCTGTAACCGCACTAGTAGTCCATAACTTTTTTTTTCGATTACTATAAAAACTTCAACAAACGGAACACAATGCACAAGTATAAATGATAAACTGGTATAAACTTATGATTGTGATAGTTTTAAGAAGTATGTGTATGTGTAGTTTTATATCCTAGTCTAGAAAAATATTTATAGGTTATTAATCATAAATCAACGTCAACCTAGTTATGCTGGAACGCGCATGTTCGCAAACAAGATTATTGGATAAAAATAGAGCAGGTCCTATTTTTCATACTAAATTTCGTACCTTTTACTAATTGCTGTATTACACGATCATAAACGTTTAGGATCAATTTTCCATACAAAATTTGATTCAATTTTTGAACCGTGTCATACGGGCTTTAGCGTAACTTACGAGTTGCGTTCGACCAGGGCCCGAGCCTGGCTTGTCGCAACCCAGTTCCGTTCGACCATTCCTCTCCAGATCTCTTTCTGATCCGTTTTTCAATGGACTTCGCTAGATAAATAGGCGGAAGCCCGAGCACTGGCTGGGGCCCTGTAAACTGAGTACTTAAGCCTCTTCGTGCCAGTGCATCGGCCTTCTCATTTCCAGTTATGTTGTGATGACTTGGTACCCAGGTCAATTTAGCTCCGCTATTTACGGATTAACAAAGTTCCTCTTATCATGATGGTTATATATCTCATGTATTTACAGGAAGTAAAAAATAGTGTACCACACGTGGAGGGGTGGTTCTACATCTATAGATAAAAATAAAAATCTTATGAACATATGCCCTAAAATGGTTCCTAAGGGAGTTACATCCCTTTAAGGGTAGTTTTCATAAGGGTAGAGGGTTATTTCTCGCAAAGCTTTTTTATCCAAGTGAATGCAGTAATTTTAACATTAGATGTGAAAAATTACGACTTTTTACGTAAAAAAGGTACCTACTCTTTATTAAACTCGCTACAACAAACGGTTTTCCAGATGTTTGCGTTTAAATTTTGCAATGTTCGTTTGCAAGTGTTTGCAACACTCAGGTACCTCGTGTCAAAGATGGCATATCTAGGTTTGACAGTGTCAGTCAATAATTGTTTTTATGCGAATTCAACTAACAGTTTTGTACATGTTCATTTTCATGTAAAAAATTTTCTAAAATGAATAAAAACCATTCTTATTATCTACCGCTTAAAGGGCTGTATCTCCCTTAGGAACAATTTTAGGGCATACGTTCATAGGAACTTTTATTTTTATATTCAGATGTAGTAACACCCCACGAAGTCCGGTACACTATTTATTACACCCTGTATATGGTCCAAAATCTCTCTCTATTTGCACATCTCTATTCGATAGCTGAGCTGAGACCACATAACACGGCTGTTTTCTTCATGATCACGTTCAATGCATAGAAATTATAAAAAATATAGAATGCCATCTATTATATGTTATATGCACGGATTTCTTAAAATAAACTGGATCGCTGATTCCTAACTATCATTTTGTCAGTTGTAAGGTGGTCGCCACACTGTGCTAACATTCCATTGGCTAGTTTTCAGCTAATGATGTTGAGGTATTTACAGAGGGAAATTTTGAAAATAGTTTGGTGAGATATGGGCATATGACTAACTAAATATTACTTATATGGATGGATATGGGTATAAAATATGTACACTGTTGTAATAAAAATACTTTAGCAGCGGGTCTAAAAAGTTAACTTAATATAGGGTTATATCAAAAATTAAATTGTTTTATTTGTGCATTAGATATGACGAGTAATTGACAGGACTGGACTCAAGAGTTATATTTGTGCAGCAAAGGTACACATAATTTTTTTCTATTTATAGTGCATTTCAAATAATTGGAATCATCTCTTTTTAATTTAACTTGAAATGATTTTCGACAAAGTCGAAATTTATGTGCTTGTAAAGACACTCCCTACATGTACAAATCCTCCAATGGTATGTCTGGTAGGTACCAGTGTATATTAAATTCATTGACGACACTCTTTATTTCTCCTGTTACAACTTCATTTTTTAAATAAATTTTACATTAGCCGAAATTATAACTGGTTCATAATAGTTACTTGTCTAAACATAATTTAGTAACTAACCCAAAAAACTTTAAAGTAACATGGTTTGTCAACCAAGTATTTGAACCTTGTCTGATTGCAGTATAAAAATTAGTTAGGATCAGTTTTGTATATTGTTTTGAGAAATTCTAATATCGATACCTTTTTGCCAAAATATCGTAAGTCACTCTCTAAATTTTACCTTAGGCTACTTACGACAATTCTGCCACTCTGCCTATTACAGTTCTGTTACTTACGATAAAATGTATGCAGTTATTTAACCGTGAAACATTTAAATACGCTTACATATTTATGGATCTATCCACCTCTGCCAAGATGTGTATTTGCATATTATACTTACGATAGATCCATAGTCATTTTCATGGAAAATGTCACTTACGATAGTTTGGCAAAAAGGTATCGATATAAGGTAGGTATTTATCGAAGAATTAGACATATGTTTGTAGTTATTTTAATTGTGGCAGGAGCTGCTTATATAAAAAGCCACGATGAAAGTAGCTGCACGTCTTATCAGTAAAAACGGCACTAAAAAAATATTTTTTAACTGAATGACATCATACAATTAGTAATGCCAAGTAGTTATTAGTCAAATTTATACTTTACACTGTTAAGATATATTAAATATTGTGAATGAATTGGGATAGGTTAATCAGTTATTTTGTTATAAAATTACATGAAGTTTATAATACACAATATGGTAATAACTGCTTTTCTAGAAGATAACATTAACAACTTCAAAACTCAAAATCATTATGATTATAGTAGGAATTTAATAAAAACACATTTAAAATATAATTTATACACACAATCACATTATAATAGGAGTTTTATCCACACTTATAAAGCATATAAAGTAACCTATTATCCACTACTGAAATAATAAAAAAATATAAACTTAAATCAACCAAATTTAATTTACTTATTAAAATTAACATTAACATTTATATTAATAGACATTTCGTTCTTCGCTTTTTCATATTTCACTTCGTTTCCGTTAATAGGAAGTTTGTAGTTGCTTCTTGCAACAAATTTTGGATGTCTCCTTCTCCTGAGGAATGACTTGAACGAGAAGAACCTTGGATTTTCCTTGCAATACCAAGTTTGTTAGATAGGGAGTCTTCAATATAGCTCTCTGCCACAGCAGTGCTCTTCCACCCACCATGCCGCTTGATGGGTGTAAAGTTGGCACCTTTATTTCCCAATAAAGTTATTGAAGTGCACCCTCATATAGTGGCCAATATAAGCTTCCGCGTTTGCCAAGTTCAGAAACGATGCAACTTTTGATGGAACTTTTGCCAATGTGTTGATTCCAACAGGCTGAGAAGTACATTTTTGATTCTTATAATGTAAAAAGAATCTGTTTTGTGATAAGTTCTTTGGTCTTAGGGAAATACATTTTCTACACATCTCTACGTCGTTGATAGAAAATCCTTCATTTATAATTTTAAACTTTCGTGAAATGCCGGTCTTGGTATCTAGTATCGAAACAACTAGATACGCGCCAGTGTCCTATACATTAGTGATTTTCAAATTCGTCAATTCGTAGCATCGACAAGCACCAGAGACTATTACTAGCGCAACCTAAAATGATTCAAAGTATTATTAATACATATTGTCTAAAAAGTTAAAGAGTTATTACCTTAATCATAAAATATTCTTTATCACAAGATTTAGTCAAAAATTCTTCAATTTGCACTCTTTCCAAAACTGCAGCCTTTTTCACCTTGTATCTTTTCGATTGACTCTTCAGATAACAGATATCTACGTTTTTAGACTTTTATCGCAACCTTCAACATTGAATACTTCGACCAAATGGATGAAATGATGAAATTGCATGTTTTTTCTTCAGATTAAGAAATAAATAACTTTCACCTTGCACACAGAATGTCATTTATAAACCACAAAACAAAAAGAAAATATAAAAGCAGTGATGTAACTCAACAGTGTTACCATCATTTAGTTCATAAAATACCTAGAATTTAGCACAGTATGGCGGCCGCCTATCAGTTGTTATTTTTAGCTACCCCACCAGTATGTATTAGCGATCCAGTTTATTTTAAGAAATCCGTGGTTATATGACACATCCAAAAATAGCCACTCTATGCAGAACACGAGAAAACGTAACTTTAGGGAATTTTCTGGGAATTTTTACACCACACTATGGGATACAACCCTGTAAGTATTAGTAGTGCTTAATCCCAATGAAGTGTTAAGTTAGGAACCTTTGACGTTTGCCAGCTGTCAGCCTGTAATAAGTTGTGTATTTGTTGTTCTTACCGTTTTGTTGATAAATTTTACCGCATACTTTATGTTTTATTGTGTTCCCTCAACAACTGTTTTGTTTTAGTTTATAGCCAAGGATTGTTAACTGTTTACAGGATTGCTAGATCCCTATACTACAATGTAATCCATAATTGTGACGTCGTCAAAGATCCAAAGATCTCGAACTTGTAGAAATAGGTACACTTTATACTGTTATTACAAACTTTAATAAATAATAATATTAATAATCATTCAAATACGAAAATTTTTTTGCAAATGTTAAATATAACAAACACAAAATAGGTATATTTCGACAATTCGATTACATAGATCTTCGATGACGTCAGAAAGGCGGATGACAAAATTGAGCGATCGAGCAATCCTGTAAACAGTTAACAATCCTTGGTTTATAGCGAGATAAATAGCCTTTGGGTAATAAAACGATTTTGTGCAAATTTTGGCTTTAAGAGTTCAATCTGTCGAAAATTTTGATAAGGATTATTCTATTAATAATAATGTAATGTAACCAGGCATTTAGTATTTGTTTAGCATGTTACTAGCTAAAAATTGCGAATGTGTGAATATTATGACAAAAATTCCAAGTGGTTGCAAATAATCTAAGTCACGTAAAATTACATCATTTTTGAATTTCCCACCAGGCGGCTAATGCGAAGGTAGATGCTAGTGTGACCAGAACTACCTATACAGAAAACCAAAGTTGCTAGAGTTACGTTTTCTTCATAGATTGGCCATTTTCAGTCTCCATAAAAGCATTCTACATTTTTTATAATTTCTATGGTTCAATCTAAATAAATTTTGGATATCAGGAGGTACCTACTTACATGCAAATAAATAAAATAAAAATAGGTACTCAACTACCTAAAAATCATAGAACTACACGGATACAAATAATAACAATTATTCTTAAGTAAATAACGGCCGGGCTTGACGAAAATAAACATCAGATCCAGTTAGTAGTTGTTAGTTGAATGGAGAAACGTGTCTTCATTTAAAATTTAAATTTAAATGGACCAACAATAGCGCGACCCGCCTCTAGAGCTTTATAAGGATGATTAGATAACAATGAAATCGGTGTCTCTGTCTATTTTGGGACAGGACAATTTGTAGTTATACATACGAACAGGGTCGAATATTGTATTGCGTGTTTGCCAAGAAAATTTTGCGCAAGAAGGAATTGATAATAAAGATTTTATGTAGCTTTCTTTTCATATTTTACTCGAATTATTATTTTTTTTACTTAATCTTTGAATTTTATGTGTGTGAGAGTTGTCTCGTCCGAGATCTGAGTCTTTGTTTCACCTGACCGACCTAAACATACCTACCCATAAATTAAACATACCTACCCATAAATTACCACAGTACCTAAGCCCATTGGGAAATAAAAGAGGATAAAAATCCCTCAGATAAGAACTGGCATTAAAAAAAGTATTAGTACACTTGAAATTGAGATTTGAATACATTAAATAGGGTATATCCTCCGACCAGATATTATACGTATCTCTAAATAAAATATGTTCAAATTGGAGACAAGGACGGGTCGATAGTTAGTAAGTAAGGTGTGTAAACAGAAAAAAAGAACGGTGCATCGGAGGACCCGAGATATCAATAATTATTATGAATGGGAGACATCCACAGAAATAAAAACTATTGGCGATTTAGATTACCGATGAGGACGCTGCAAATTGTAAACAAATATGGAGGAAGACGAGTACAAATTTTGCATTTCATATCACATCATCTAGCAATTTAGCATTCAACTGCCATAAATATAGTGTCTTCATGTGCTAGTTAGGGTGAAATAAAGGATAAAAAGACTGGTAAAAGCAATCATACGTCCCGTAAGCCCTTCAATCTTCAATGCTAATTATAGGATTTTTTGGTTGAAACAGGTACCCTAGTTTTTGTTTGCTTATATTTTTGGGTTAAAATAAATGTGATAAACTGTATGGTGATACCATATTAGTGCTTGTTTTTTGTTAAATAATGTTCAAATTAAAATATATTCTGTTTTTATAAGACTAATAATAGAAAAGAATCGACAAACTGCAAGAAAGTGGTTATGTTGTGTAAATAAACGTGTTCCCTGTTATTAAATTGTTACATGCCTTTTGGAGAAATGAGTGAGAAACAGTATACTAGGGCCAAACTTCTACCTATCTTCTATTTTAAACACTTCTATTGACACATTTTGTGGAATGACACCCGTAAACACGGCAGTTTGTGTTGTGCTGATTTCTTTCGAATGCCATTTTAAAATGTAAAAATAAAGATGTACAAATACTAACCACGTCGTTTTTAACTTTGTAATATCAAAAAATCACAAGCACCACCAAATTATTACGTTAAACAAACCCAAATACCTGTTATTTATCATTATATCAGCAATAAACCTACAAAAATTACCTTTTAAGTAGTTCAAATATTTTCATGAAGAGGGCGCATTCATTTTTGGAATCACCAATAGAATGGAAAAGCCTTATACAAGTGTTGTGATATTTTGAAAACCGGAAAAGATCGATCCAGTTTGGTACGGATTCTGCGCAATTCACGTTTGATCACGGAAGTCAGCATTTTCCTTGGAACTTGATGACGCACCATGAAGTGGCACGATATTTATGAGAGCTCAATAGATACCGAGTTTCTTCATACACTCTTTAACTTTTACTTCAAGAAAAGAAAAACAGACAACATAGTTTAACTCTTTGTGGTCTGTGGTTTATATGTAACTTACTTGCAGTTTATATGTTTGCAATTTATATGTAAGTAGCTGACTTTATATGTAACTTGCATGTTTTATATGTAACTTCTATATTATTTGCTCAATGAGCAAACTCCTCAGCGGGCCGAAAAATCATGTTGTCACAGAAACTGTATAAATGGTAAAATGGTAATAAAAATGGTACTGTTTCAATTCTATAGTCTTTATTTCCGTGGAGACATCACACTTATAAAATGGCCCCGATTGTAGTATTTTAAACCGTGACATAAAGTAAACAAAAAGATTAAAAGAAAGTTCAACCGCATTCATCACTAATAAATCAAAATTCAAATCATATTGATTATTTTACATTATTGTACCCTATAACTCAGTAACTATTGTCGATACAAGAAAAACTGTTCTTCGAACTATCTATCGAATTATTTTTCGATATTCCCATCCGTTAATGACGTAGGATTTAAAAACTTAAAAACAAGCGCAATTTTTCAAGATAGATATGTTTCCAGTTTATGGGAATTATTTCTAAGTAAAAGCCTTATATAATTGGACTATATTGCAAATGTTGAAACAGTTTTTTTTGTAATAATGAAGATTATTGTGATTTTTTCTACTGAAGACTATTGTTTGTTAATTGTCTCCTTTTTACTATTTACTGGTTCTTTTTATTATAATTATGCCTAATTCCGTAATTGGTATTCTACCTACCGTGAAGTACAGTAAATAAATAAATTGCATCCGAGTTCATAGAACACGAGTTTGTGAAAGAATGCTTTACCTAAGTATGTAAAATATACATATCGTTTTACTAAGAATAAAAAACCATAGTTACAAATTCACACTATTTATTCCACAAACTAATCAACAATAAATAAACGCGATCTTCTCTAAACCATCGACGAAAATCTCTCCCGGCCTAGGACGACTCCTGAGGCTTCTTCGATCGGAAGTTGAGCAAGCCATTGCGCACCAGCGATGCTAGATATGGATCTCCAAACGAGGTTGCGTGACTGGTAGCGACGCCACCTTTGCCCGTCGAGAAGGAGTTGGCTATGGCTGTGGCCGAACCAGGAATGTAGTCTTCCAGGCTCTGACCTTGGCCTTGAGATCTGGACCTTATGGGAGTAGCACCGCTGATGCTGATGGGGAAGAAAACGTTGTAAGAGGGCACTGAACCTGAGGGTAAAGAAGAAGATTAACTGCTGACGATTTCTTGAACGTATTCAGCGTTGGTAAGGAGAATTTGGTCGTCATCGCATTTCGATACCATGCCAAAAAAAAAAAGAGACACTCACCTTTACCGCCAGCGAAAGGCCATGACGCTGGCAAATTGTCATCTTCATCCTCCTCGTCATCAGCTTGTACCGGGGGTGGCCTTATAACCTTCTTCTTCCCCAGTCTTTTCGTAGCTTTAGTCACAACCGTTGCTTCCGTAGACACTTCCTCGGCGAGCCCAAGGTCTGCAACCAAAGGAGCCTCTGAGGGGATCACGGGAGGCGAAAGAAGTTCTTCTTGAGGAACCTGCTATGCAATAAATCGAGGTAAAGGTAACACAACTTACTCGGAAAATAAAAAGGGTAACATTTGATTTAGGAACTAGAGAACTATTAGTTAGGGTTGGTGGAATTAGGGTTTTTTAAAATTTATTACAGTAAATAAAAATTAATTAGTTTGTTTCCACAACGCACCTTGTCCCAATTGCTATCAAAACTGATTTCCGTTTATTAATAATATTATACTTTATTTTTTATTGCTAATTGATCAATTTTCAAAATAGAACCATTAAGAATAGGAAAGAAAGTAATTTTAGCAAACGGAGACCAGTTTTGATATCAATTGGGAGACGAGGTGCGTTCAGAGTCCAGCAAGCATTCTTGATCTCACTGTAGTATATTCTAATGCTACATACCCAGGGCGCGTAAGGTCAATAAAAATACATACTGAAGGGCCGTAAAACGAACATTTTCCTTATTTTTACCATATCTGAATGTTTCACAAAAATAACGGGAGAAGTTAAAGAAAACCAGTTCAAGTTTCATGTTTAATCAAACAATGGGCCTTTTATCTTTTTTTTATTCGCTTATTATAAAATATATACCTAGTTATGCCTTAAAAGTATTTTTTAAATTTTTTTCTTCGCCAGATATATTTTGAAAAAATTGTTAAAATTACTATATATTTCATATAACGCGCCATTGACGTCATACTCCAGTTCGTTGTTGTCTATAGGCTGCCCTGCATTTTGTGTTTTGTCAAGTGTAGTGTGCTTAACCTAACTTTCGTTTTGTGTTTTGCGTGTTTTGATTAATTTGATTTAAAATGAATAAAACTGAAGAGGGATATCTTAAGGCTGATTCTGACAACCTTCCAAGAGTTGACAGTGAAATGGTTAACGATTTCTACGTCACAAATACTATCTAAGTGCTGAAGTGTGCAATGTTAAGACAAAAAGGTTAGTTTTTATAACCGAAGATATCAAATCATCATTGTGCAGTGTTGCCACCTTTAGCGAAAAATACCTAAACATTATTTTGCTCAAGGGATAAATTGTAAAATAATCATGTTGATTTGCTTTAGTAATAATTTATGGAGAATATTTCATCTAAAAATACATAATATTTTCATTTAAAAATTACCAGAATGTAAATTTAATCCTTGCCAAGAAAAAAGTAAAATTATATGTAGCAACGTGGAGCCGTTCTTTAACTTGTCTACATTTTATTGGCTACTGGAGTGTAATGTCAGTGAACCGCGCAGTTTGAAATGATTCATTAAGACCAGTCACTTTGTACTTTGATAACTTCGCTTAATTACAATTCTTTAATAAATTAGGTTGCTTCGACCTTTACTTATGTACCAGTATAACGTTTGATATTAATAAAATACTTAGCAAAATTCAATTTAGTGGAAAAGGCCCATTTAAACGAAAATTTTATAACCTCACATACCTCAAGATCCAGTTGCACTGGCTGAGTCTCCGTGACAGGCTCAACTAGCCGCACCGATTCCACTGGCTGTACCGACTCAACTGGATGCGCTATTGATGCTTCTGGAGGAATATATTGGGGTGGTACAAACTCCGCCGCTTTTTCAGTGTACCTTTCTACTGTCTCGTTCTCCTCTATGGGCAGCACGTCTAGGGGCGGGTACTGCGGGGGGTTCCCAGCGTATGAGTTGGTGGCGACAGTGTCTCTGGTCACGAGGGCCGTCATGGAGCCCTGGGGAACGAAATTGTAGCTACGGCTGAACAGGGGATTAGAGTAGTAGCCGCCGAACATTACGGCGCGGCGAGGGAGGAGGCGGTAGCCTGGAAAAGAGTGATGATACTGTTCATTAAAATGATTGTTTCGTATTTTGATTTATTTGATCTCAGTAGATGCCAACAATTATAGTGATTACCATCATTAGGAATTAGTGAAATATCAAAACTACAGCAAACCTGCGTACATACATACAAAACAAATACACTGTGCCTAATTTAAGATAAACTGATGGACATTTCGGAAACCATTAGAGATGCAGAGTTAAATTGGGAAAAAGTTGGTCAACTTTAGGCCAAAGATGAATCCTAGGTTACATTTCCAATATTTTCTCCCCTTAAGTAGATACAGGGGGAAACCAAAAATGAGTATATACTGAAACCGTCCAAAGCTCGTTTATCGTAAAAGATACATTGTTAAAATTTTCAGGAGATAAATACCAGTCAGCAAGGACTTCAAAATTGGCCTCTAAAAAATTTGAAGTCTACTATAGATTTTGCGCTAGCATACTCAACTTTTGTTATTATTATGGACGCCATATTGACTGGTTGGCATATTGGAGATTATTAAAACTCTACTCCAAAAAGATGTTACCAATGGAAAATTAATAATATCATAGTAATCATGTGATGACAATTTAAATTAAAAATGTCAATCTGACAAAAACTACTTCTCTTTTTATAGGTATAAAGAGTTCTTATCATACACAGTCTACAGAAGAAGAGTTGAGGATCAACTCGAAACGTCTAGAAGAAAGCTAGTTAAGTGTTTAGTTTCTTTTAATTTTTATTATAACTATTTTATTTGAACATATTTTAGAATATGGCATGTAATATTATAGAATTTTGTATAAAACTGAAAAACCACTAATAAAATTTAGTCAATATATCAAATATTATTTTATCACACGTTATACAGTGGTTTTTTGGGGCAAACTTTAGAAGTTTGCCTTGTTACTACACTTTGAATATTTAATTTGTATACTTCTGGTTTTCTGAAGGGAACCAGAAAACCAGGGTAACTTTAGGGAATTTTCTGGGAATTTTTACACCACACCATGGGATACAACCCTGTAAGCATTGGTAGTGCTTAATCCCAATTAAGTGTTAAGTTAGGAACCTTTGACGTTTGTCAGCTGACAGCCTGTGTTAATTGTTCTTCTTGTTTATTTTATGGGCTCCACCTTATTTGTGTATTTGTTGTTCTTATCGTTTTGTTGTTAAATTTTACCTTACTTTATATTTTATTGTGTTCCCAGAACAACTGTTTTGTTTTAGTTTATAGTGAGATAAATGGCCTTTGGGTAATAAAACGATTTTGTGCAAAGTTCGGCTTTGAGTTCAATCTGTCAAAAATTTTGGTAAGAATTATTCTACTATTAATAATAATGTAATGTAACCGGTCATTTACTATTTATTTAGTATGTTACTAGCTAAAAATTGCGAATGGGTGAATATTATGACTAAAATTCCAAGTGATTGCAAATAATCTAGGTCACATGTAAAAAATTACTTAATTTTTGAATTTCCCACCCGGTGGCCAATGCGAAGCTAGATGCTAGTGTGACCAGAGCTACGTATAAAGAAAACCAAAGTTGCTAGAGTTACGTTTTCTCCATAGGATGGCCATTTTCAATATCCATAAAAGCATTCTATATTTTTATAATTTCTATGTATTTATTACATTAACTTTTTCATAAAATAGTAGAAAAATAAATATTTTAGAAGAATTATTTTCGTTTCCTATCAACTACACTAAGTAGATGCATTGTAATACTAACTGACTATTCTACAAAAAAATCTAATAATCTACGAAAAAATTATTTTACAGCACCCACTAGCTCCATAGGAAGTTAACATAACTAATTTTTTATTTCCTGAATCACAGTCAACAGTTCCAATTAATACACATTCAAGTTGGATTAGGGTTACATTTTTTAATTTAAGCAAGTAGGTACGTTTTCAAAATTAATTGTATTGGTAAAAATATAATATTATAATGTTAAAAAAAATAATTTAAAATCCCTTATGCTATGCACTAATGGGCGCTATGCTGTAAATAAAGTAACAAACACAAACAGCAAATCTAGTTGTAATATTGTATTTTTATTTGGTATATTATTTGGTCCACCTTGTACATGCTTTTAAAAGATAACAATAATAATGCTATACCTTGCGATGGGTACCCCAGAGCAACTCCCACTAAACTCGTACACAAAAACCACAACATCGTCTTCATTTTGGCGAAAACTTTTCGCAAACCAAAGATTTTTTCGATTGTCGTCCCCAAGAAAAAGAGAGAACGTTTTATATCGATAAATGGCACCCCCCACTACAGGGAAAATCCCCCGCCATTGCCTCTAGCATCGAGGAATTCTACATTTTTGCATCTTTCAAGACGATTAGCGATTCCGCATGTGTCACTGCATCGTGTAAAATTTATATTTTACTCTTTGCGATTTTTTAGCACTATCTCGAGTGGGCCTTGCGATTGGTGAGGATAAAAGCTCATGGGCGAACCCATTTTTTTTTAAACGGGGTAACACTTCTTCAAATTAATAAAAAAAACAACCTACTTACAACATTCTAAATAAATAGAAAATATGTTCTATTTTTAAAACAATTGTTATTGTCCTTTTAAAATTTTGACATATTATAATCAATACCTTTTCGAAAAAACAAGATTACAAGGTAGCATATGAAACTAATAATTCGATAGGTAAATTTATAAGAAATGCAAAAGACAAAAATTGTTCTAACAGTAAATCAGGAGTATATAAGCTAATATGTGGTAGTTGCCCTAAGGTATATATAGGACAAACGGGAATAAATTTTGAGAAAAGAATAAAAGAACATAAAAAAATTTTAGTAATAAAAAGCATGATGCAACATATGCATCACACTTAATAGTGGAAAACCGTGTTTCAACGAAGATTGCAAGATTTTACACCGAGAAGAAACGAGTTAAACAAAACTTTATTAGAATCATTAGAAATTAATAAATTAAAATCATCCGGTATATTACTCAACGACCAAATTGAAACAAATTCATTTCCACTATTGAATTTAGTTGGGAATTCCCCCTAATTTAAATTAATACCTATACGCGATTCTTGCTAAGCAATACGCTACCTACTGGCGGCACGCACAACTCACGCTTGAGTTATTGGTTCAGTTTTGCGTATGTATGTCTATTGTGTATTTTGAAATATCCATTGTTATATTAGTTAATTGCTTTGATTGGATATGAATCATTATTGTTGTGAGCGTCATTGTTCCTCTTGTACAAAGAAAAACCCCGAGATCAGTTTCATACTTTTCCAAAAGCGGGAAAATCTGGAGCTATCGCGGAAACTATAAGTTGAGCATTACAGAGTTACAGGAGACAAGTATGGATAAAGAAGCTCAAGAACGCAGAGTAGAGAGTGTGCTCTTTACCTTTCTCTAAGGATGACTATTTCCATAAAGGTATGTATGCCGTATGCTCAATAAAGAATTTGACATATTTTGAGGTTAAATTTAATTTTCAGATTGAACGCTCGAAAAATATTGAAATATATTTAAATTTTATATCGCTACTTACCCCTTTCGAAATAGTTTTACAAGCTTTTTACCTGGTTTAAAGTTCTCGACAACAAATCTTTGATGAATAAAATTTCAAACGTCAGTGTCAGTGAACGTAGGTTAGTATAGGTTACTGCCATTTTGGCGCTTCCATCTTAAAATGAATCGCGTATTATAAACTACTAGTAAATAATCCAGAACCCAACCTCAATACTCTAAACTTTAGTTGTGATGCACAAAAAAATTAGTGTAGGAAAGACCCCTCCGCTACGCCTATGTGTGGTGCAAAAGGAAGCTCATTGTTATGTCTTAGGCATCACAATATTTTATACACACACATGTGATATTACGTTTTATGATTTACCATTTTAACATACATGTTTCTCGCATATAGGGTGGGCCGATTGTGTGACGAAGTTCCATAACTCCTATATGCCGTAATAAACAAAAATAATATATTTTAAAATCTCATAGAGCTTTTCATTTCGCAAAAGGGCGCACATTTTAAAAATATGCATAGTCCATATCGATCTCGTGCTTTTTTTAAATGGAATGATATATTTTTTATTTCATATTTGAATTCAGACTGAGGCGATTCTTGCTAAGCAATACGCTACCTACTGGCGGCACGCACAACTAACGCATGGGCCTTTGGTTCAGTTTTGCATATATATGTCTATTGTGAATTTTGAAATATCGGTTGTTATACCTATTAGTTAATTGCTTTGATTAGATATGAATCATTATTGTTGTGAGCGTCATTGTTCCTCTTTGACAAAGAAAAATCCCGAGATCAGTTTCATACTTTTCCAAAAGCGGAAAAATCTGGAGCTATCGCAGAAACTATAAGTTGGGCATTAAAGAGTTAAAGAAGACAAGTATGGATAAAGAAGCTAAAGAACCCAGAGTAGAGAGTGTGCTCTTTACCTTTCTCTAAGAATGACTATTTCCATAAAGGTATGTGTGCCATATGTCCAATAAAGAATTTGACATATTTTGAGGTTAAGTTTCATTTTCAGATTGACCGTTCGTAAAATATTGAAATCTATTTTAATTTTATATCACTACGTACCCCTTTCAAAATAGTTTTACAAGCTTTTTACCTGGTTTAAAGTTATCGACAACAAATCTTTGATGAATACAATTTCAAACGTCAGTGTCAGTGGCCCATAGGTTAGTATAGGTTACTGCCGTTTTGGCGCTACGATCTTAAAATGAATCGCGTATAGAGTTTACTACCTATTATAGAGAGCAGTTTAGAAGATATGAGCATTTTTGTATCTTAATCGCAATGAATTGAGCACCCTGTCTCTTTCATAAGAAAATAATTACTAGACAATTTTTTACTTCATTTATTATGCTACAGATACCGGGTGGCTTAAAGTGGATGGTCTAAGACGTATCTCGAGAATGAATATATGCATTTTTCTGAAATTTTGGCTGTGGACATAACCTCGAAAGTTCTATAAAAGCAAAATATTTTCAAGGGTGTAATATTTCCGGTTATACCGGAAGTCGACATCAACTTGCTTATTTTAAATGGAACACCCTGGGTGCGTTCCAAATCGTACATCAAACGCATCTGCTGCAGTGACACATAAAAGCGTTCCGTTTAACAGATGCGTGTGATGCACTCATGCATTTCGGAACGGCTTTTGACACTTTGACAGTTATTTTTGTGGACAATTTATAATTTATTTAAATTCCTGATGGAGAAACCAGCAAAATTTCGGGCATTCTTGTTCTTGCAAAAGAATTGATTGAAACTAGCAACACCACACCATAGAATCAGTTCCCTTCCCTCCAAAAGTTTAAAAAATGAGGTTAAGTTGCCCGCATTGCATAAACGCATCACCTCGTACATGATGCAGCTCCTGCGTGCTACGAAGCCAAAAGTAGGAGGAGCTATGGATGCTACGACGTGCAGAATGCGTGAATTGAAACGAACGTAGGAAGCAAAATGTGCATAATGCGCAATTAATAAATAAAACGCACCCCCTATATGTTATTTCATTTCTGGATTCTACAACCAATGTGCCTTTGGCCAGGCACACTATGTAGACAGTGTCAACCTGGTTTTCCCTTGTCAATATCTAAAATTATTTCAATTACTTTAAATTGGTCAGCAAATTGGTTGTAAGTACCTATGACTTTTCACCCTGTAGAAAAAAGTTAGAAACAGTCAAGGTTTTTATATTTTCATTCTCATTTTTTAAGATTTTATCTAACTGAAATACATTAACATAGACAGAGCATCGACACCTTTACACCTGAATATCATTTACTTAAAATAGCCGTTTGTAATAAAATTTGAATAAGCAGCCCAGGCAGACTGCTTATAAGCAGCCCATATACAGCACTAAGATTTTATGAGATAAAACTACCTATATCTAGCCTCCTTTGTCATACCCATGATACAACTACACAGATATGCCAATCCGCATAGTGACGTCAGTTACGAGGAAAAACAATTGATGAAGACGAAAATAATTATATCACTGCCCTTAAGAACTTTCGCATCGCATTGCCATTTTTCCCTCACGAATGACGTCATGCGCAAACAAACGAAAGTTATGAGCATATCTGTGTAGTTGTATCATGGTCATACCCACTTAGAATGGGGCTTTTCGCTAATTTTGAAAATATCCTCGTATAGAACGTAAAAAAAATATTTGACACCTATTTCACCGATTTTGCGAAAACTGAACACTTTCTCTTCAGAAAAATAAATACCTAAAAATGGCATTGTAATCATCGGTTGTCAATCAGCGCTCAGCACTTTACTAAATTACTCCACAGATTATAGATAGCTAAATTACTCGACCAAAACTTCAAATAACACAAATACAAACAGAAAAACACTAAAACGACGTTAAACAAGCAGGACATATTTAACCAGACAAGGATCACATAAAAATTTGCGTTGGTGATGGTTATTTATATCAAGCTGTTGTTTTGACAGTGACAGCGTCGCAATGTCAATGTTGCCAAATTGTATTTAGGAAGTTCCCCTAACCTAAATTAGAGTTAATCAGGTTTAGGTACGGAATTGTCTCACTGATCTGATATTTTGGGTGCAACCGTCAACAACAGTGAAAACGATATAACATTTAGAATATTGGTAGTGGTGAGAAACTCACCGTAGTGCCCTCTTTGTGTCTTTGCTAGTATCTGTCTGACAATTATTGTCAAATTGACAGACAGATGGCGACCTGATTTTCCGCAGGCGACGTTTAGCAGTGATCATAGGCAGTGATCTCTATTGTTTGAGGAAGACAATCCAACTTATTTATTTGAAGGAGATGCTGAAAACAATTACTTCACAGGAAATATGCCCCGAGCGCATAATAAGCACGAAAGCAGTCAGTGTCTGGTGGTTCGTTTCGATGAAAGATGTGGCGACTCCTATGGAGATATCGGAGTAATACATTGGCAATCGGGGCACATTGCCCGTGGAATAGTTGTTTTCGGCATATCCTTCAAATAAATTTGGAATATTGTTTAGGTATGTATTTTTAGAGTGACAAGAATAAATATACAACACTATTAACAATAATGTATGAAAATAAAATGTAGGTAGGTAGGTACCTATGCCAAAATTTCAAGCTGAGGGGTCAATGCAAAAGTTTACAAATAATTGTAAATAGTCTTAAACATAAATATTACAATCTTATCTCCTTTCGTCTTTTTTCACTCGGATTTGGAAAAATGTTAGGTTAGAAGAAAAGCGTAACGTATAAACAAGGCAACACCCTGTTTAGTCAATTCAAATCAAATAACTACAATTTTGTGAACAAGAAAAGGCAGATGGAGCAAAGAACAAGCAGCAATCAAGGAATTTATATATATTAATTCCTTGGCAGCAATACCTACAATAAGTATAAGTATTTCCAATAACGCTCTAGTATTTGCATAAAATATATAAGAGAAGTATTTGGTAAACTTTGCTAAAAATGACTTCATGAATGATGAGTCATATCGCCACATGTGAGACTAGAATTTGATTTTCATGTAGCTTCAGCAGACACAGGTGTATAACGGTTCGTGTAAGAAATTTTTATGTGCAGTTGTTGGCATTTTCATTACGTGATGACCATAATGAGTTAAGTATACAGGGAATGCTTTAGTAGGCAATGCACAGATATGATATTAACTCCAATGAGATGTATTTTACCTATATGAAACTAATAAACTATAAAAATCAACTATGAATGAATAGTTCATATTATATTATTATAGTTTATATTCCCTTGATAATAAAAATTTTTAATGTGTTTTGATTGCTTTTTCTGAAAATTTAAGGCTGGTACTTGTTCAACATTCCATGTATGTCGGCGGCGGGGGAAACATATACCCGAACAGGGTACGACGGAGGAAAAATGTCATTATAAGGAAAGAAAAAAATAGTTTATTCTCTGTGCTATAAGCGTTAATCAGCCGTAAATAATTGTTAATTGGGAAACCGATTGCATATGCTAAATGGTTTACAAACACATTATTTTAGTTTTAGTTCAACTCATGTTGATACAGATACATTTTTATATTTCATTAAATATGAACTATTATATTTGACGACAAAGTGTTGACTTTATTGTAGATGTTTATAGTACTTTATTATTACCTACTATTTGATAAATATGATGACATTATGTAAATACCATAGAAATTATAAAAATATAGAATGCCAATATCGATTATACTTATGACACATCCAAAAATAACCACTCTATGCAGAACACGAGAAAAAGTAACTTTAGGGAATTTTCTGGTAATTTTTACACCACACCATGTAAGTATTGGTAGTGCTTAACCCAATGAAGTGTTAAGTTAGAAACACTTCTTTATTTTATGGCCTCCACCTTATTTGTGTATTTGTTGTTGTTACCGTTTTGTTGATAAATATTACCATACTTTATATTTTATTGTGTTCCCTGAACAACTGTTTTGTTTTAGTTTATAGTAAGATAAATGGCCTTTGGGTAATAAAACGATTTTGTGCAAATTCCGGCTTTAAGTGTTCAATCTGTCCAAAATTTTGGTAAGGATTATTCTACTATTAATAATAATAATGTAATGTAACCGGCCATTTAGTATTTGTTTAGCATGTTACTAGCTAAAAATTGCGAATGGGTGAATATTATGACAAAAATTCCAAGCGGTTGCAAATAATCTAGGTCACATGCAAAACTACATTATTTTTGAATTTCCCACCCGGCGGCTAATGCGAAGCTAGATGCTAGTGGGACCAGGGTCGCGTTCAGATCAAGTGCCGGGCGTTACCGGGCACTTTGAAACCCGTTCAGATTCGTTGGGGTAAAAAACAACTCACCGTTCAGATTTATTGGGATAAAGACGTCGGGTATACAACTTTTTACCCAAGATAATACTTCGATAAAAGTTGTCGCGCATGCGTATTAATATTGTTGATTCTATGTTTATAAGTAGATGCTTATGACGTGGATTGTGAAATTTTCATTTATTTATGATTTCTGAATAAGGAGCCTCGAAAAGTAGAAAATAGGTAAATTAAGTATGGACTCAATAACTACCCACTCACACAATCTTGTGGTGAATGAGGATATAATGATCTCAATATTGATGAAAATCGAATTCATTATAACTAATAAATGCTCCAGCTCATGATCACTTTCAAACTCTTCCTCATCATCCAAATCCCTTGCATCATCCATATCCATTACATTTTTATAATAAAAAATTATCCCTGCATTATTCATTTTACATTTTTCAGTTCACACAAAGTACTAAAATGGGTTGAAAATTTGTCGTCGGCGTCTCTTTTCTAGTTCTTTGTAAAATATTTATTTCTTGGACAGTTCACAGCACAGAACAGTTAAAAGATTCACAGCAACGAATATATAGGTATTTACTGTTTATTCAGAGACAACATCAGAGTCCGACTCTGATGAGACAGCCATATTCAGTTTATTTTGTTATTGTTATGCATAATTATAGGTTATGTTGTTTTCGATTTCCCAAATCACAACCACACGTTCAGAATCATTTAACGTCGGACGCAACAACCAAGTTACCTTTTACCGGACGTTTTTTACTTGCCCGGCGTTTGATCTGAACGCGCCCCAGAGCTACCTATACAGAAAACCAAAGTTGCTAGAGTTACGTTTTCTCCATAGGATGGCCATTTTCAGTCTCCATAAAAGCATTCTATATTTTTTATAATGTCTATGATTAGTTCCCTATTCCCAAGGATTGTTAACTGTTTACAGGATTGCTCGATCCCTATACTACAATGTAATCCATAATTGTGACGTCATCAAAGATCCCCTAAAGCAATCTGTCAAAGTCAAACTGCAAACGCGAAAGGGGAATTTGAATTTAAAATTATCAAATCATTAGTTAATACCTTTGTTGTTTGTATTTGTGGGTAATAGCAAAGAGGAATTAGTTTATCTTCTTTGATAATAGTTTCTGTGCATACCTATAATAAGTAATTGCATAATATTTTCCTTGGTTTCTTTATGTTCTTTAATTCTGTGTCTACCAACAAATTGAAATTATATGCACATTTTGATACAAACTATCCGAGTATATTATTAAAATAGGTAAGCATATGCATATACTTTTTTAATTAAGAACATATTCGGAAGCAGAGATTCTGTAGAGAAATATGAACGGAAAAAGTGTGATGTTGGGTTATGCTGTAAGATGTTCAAGATATATTTTGCGGTTTTAAGTGTATATTTACGTAAATTTGTTAGTGCTTATCTTTACCATCTTCTTAATAGTTAAAAGATACTTACATACAAGGATGATTAGTTTTATATATAATTAATAATGTTAACTGTTTTTTTTTTACAATAAGCAACATGTATGCTGTTCGCAGGTATACTATATAATGCACAGAGGCCAATTTGTGATCTCGTAATTGTAGAAATAGGTACAATTTATATTGTTATTACAAACTTTAATAAATAATAATCATTCAAATACGAAAATTCTCTTTCAAATGTGAAATATAACAATAAACACAAAATATATTTTGACAGTTCGATTACAAGTATCTTCGACGACGTCACAAAGGCGGATGACAAAATTGAGCGATCGAGCAATCCTGTAAACAGTTAACAATCCTTGCCCTATTCCAACGTCCAACTGAACGACCGACACTTCCTCATTTGTCTCTTTCTCTTCCTAGAGAGAGTCGTTGTGTTTCTATTATATATTTTGTGTTCGCTGCGGCTTATTCGCAGCAGGCTGTATGATTGTATTCAGCTATCAATGCATTTAAAACGTGGTTTAATATTCCTGGCAAAACCACAAAAAATGCAACATCTGCGTACTTACAGAGGCGTTCTTATGCATGCCGCGACGCAGCAGAGTTTTTATAAGAATGTTTTATGGTCTTATTAAGCTGGACTCGCAGAAAACAATAAATTATCCAGCCACATTCCTCAACGTACGGTTTGTTGATGGATTTTCTTAATTCCTGTACCGTGTACCTAGCGCAAATGTATTCATCCTTGCACTGTACATAAATAGGAACTATAGGTATGTTTTCTTTATTCGTAATTATAATTTTAGAAACTGTTGTTGTTGATTAGAATAAAAAGAAGCAGAGCAAATGAAATAATGGTATTCTAATGAAATTGCAATTAATGTTTCTTATTTGCTGTTCAATGGCAAGCTTCAGTTCTTGAAGTGTTGAGGTCATCATATACTTAAAACACAATGTGGTCGAGATCTATTATTATTGTCCACCCTACACTTGAGAAATCCGTATAAAAAGATGTCTGGAGTATTAAGTCCGGGGACTTCGCCTACTTTTCACAAGCAAACTAACCACAATCAATGAAAATGTATATGTAACTTAATTCTAACATCAGATTGTCTAAAAATTATAATCCAACGGTAGAAGATATTGCTCAGTGCGTCAGTGTAATAATTGCGCTTCAGAAATTACACCCTTCTCTTATTACCTGAATATAAGAAACTGTTTTTGAAGTGGAAAAAAGCTTTAAAAATTGGATAAAGATTAAAAAAACGTTACTCCCTGTATGTTAGTCTGCAGTCAACATTTTGTCGATAATGATTTTACTAAGATATAGTAAATTCAACACTGGCGAAGAACCTCTGCCGCTTCTGCTACTGCTGCTTCCCAATTTATTAATTGAACTTAAAGAAGATCCCCTAAATCTTCAAATTCATCTACTGTATTTAAATAAATGTTATTTAGTTTGTAATCAAAGGCTAAGAAAACGTTCTACTGGAGAAAAAGGCATTGGATTGAAGAAGTCTTTGCATTATTTATCTCCAGAGTCCAGAACACTTTTCCCGTCAGTTAAGTCTGTGTTTGTCCGCCATGCAGTCTAGTCTAAATACGTCAAGGCATCATTTTTACTGTTTCGTCGACTTTCTACCCACCCTGCAGGGTAGAGGCAGGACAGGAGGGCACCCCACGAATCGCCCACACCTATCACGTTTTGCGATTGGGGTTGGTGAAGGATGGGGTCCACTGTCCACCTCTACGAGGCAGTCCAGGCCTACAGGGATGGGGAGGGTAAAGAGCGATAATCCCGCTCGTCCCCAAATCATCCCAAGTTATGACCACGGTCCATGGATATTGGTGGCGTCGACCTGGGTGTGAAAACGCCCCCTATACAAGGAATTTATATACATGGAACGATTATCAAAGCTGCGCGAGTATTCCAATTTTGAATCTGCCATTTTGATGTCTGAAAATTTGTGGGAAATTTAACAGTATTAACCTAGCCTCTTCAATTAGATAGCAATAACAAATAAAAACCACAAAAAGCAGCAAGAAAAATATTTGAGGCTAAGAAAAATTCTAAATAGGTATAAGAAATGTTCAATATTTTATAGTTTAAATACAATTATTTGTGAAAAATAAAATATATCGTCACCAATCTTTCTTGTAAAATTGATGAAGGTACAAACGAAAAGTTTTGTGACCTACCTACGTACCTTTTGTTCACAATATTTATGTAAAATACACCATTAGCCGTTTAGAAAAGTAAATAATTAAAATGCATTATGCATATAAAATTTAACTATCCTTTACCTTACTTTAACTATCCTAGCTTATCTTTTGTATTGTTTATGTTCGCAGTTTCCATAATTTACTATTATCAGAGACTTATATGTAGATTCTATACGTCTCTGCTATTGTATTAGCTAGGAACTATGATTGCATGTCTCTTAAGACTTTCTTGTTAAGTTTGACATTCAAAATCCGAATTTACCTGGAATAATTACGAAAGTCTAATACACAAATATTGTCACTCAAAGTCTATATCTATCTATATCAAAGGAACACAATAATAAACACAAACAGAATCAAATCGAGAGAATCACAATAAAATAAACCAACAAGACGCCAAAAATACAAAACAAACACTATTTACCAAATTTACCCATACCACTGTTGCCGTGTTAGGAAAATTTGAACCATTGAATTTTTAGATTAGAAAGAAAAAGACACTAGAATTCTAGGGTCTTGGTCAGGTGTACCAATACAAAATGTAGACGTTGGGAGCAGTGTGACATCAAAATGGCGGCTCCCATGTTTCCACACAAAATTGGATGCGCAGTCGTCTATAATCGTTCCATGTATATAAATTCCTTGCCCCTATAAATATCCCTGCAGGACATTTTAATCATGAAATTATTCTGTATCTATGAAAATTATCTCTGGAAGTGAGACTGCTGTCCGACCTTTAGTCTTCAATATTTATATATTACCGTCACCAGATATCAATAACTTATCTGATATCTGGTGGCGGAGAGGTGAGAATGAATAGACGAACGTTCCCACCAGTTTTATTTCGCGTACTTCTCGCAAAAATAATGATTATTGAACGACCTCCTGAGCGACACACGTGTACAGTACGGTGTCGAGATAAATAACACCTCTGAATTGATTACAATAAATCTACTATCGATTTTCGGTGATTAAAATTTAAATCAATTAGTCTGGGAGCCGCAGCCTTCTCCGAAAAAATTGGTATTCAATGAAGGAGACTTCCTTATTTCGATCAGATTTTACGACCGAAAAAAGTATGTGCGCAGACTACCCGGACGCTGGGTAATTAATATTTCGATACTGATATCGATAAGACGTTGTATATATATTATTCACAGGTTGTGTAACACCGTAGGGGAAACACGTATCTGTGTCTGAGATTTCAGGGTGAGAGCGGTCACCTCATCGGTGGATCCAGCTGGTGGAACTGGTGTCATCAAGTATAGCTACATTGTTTGACTGATGCAGGCTGGATCAGATGTAGACGGCTCTAAACTATTTTTGGAATTCATCTGATGGAACTATCAACTCAAGCCTCGATATATTTACGGTGGAACTCATCGGGAAAGCGGAAAAATTAAAACTAATTTAATGGGCCTTTTCCACATCTTTTTTTTATTCGTTTATTATAAAATATATACTTAGTTATGCCTAAAAAGTTTTCTTTAACTTTTTTCCTCGCCAGATATATTTTGAAAAAATAGTTAAAATTACCATATATTTCAAATAACGCGCCGTTGACGTCATACTTCAGTTCGTTGTTGTCTGTTGGCTGCCCTGCATTTTGTGTTCTCTCAAGTGAAGTGTGCTTAACCTAACTTTCGTTTTGTGTTTTGATTAATTTGATTTAAAATGAATAAAATTGAAGAGGGATATCTTAAGGCTGATTCAGACAACCTTCCAAGAGTTGACAGTGAAATGGTTAACGATTTCTACGTCACAAATATGAACTTTCTAAGTGCTGAAGTGCGCAATTTTAAGACATGAAGGTTAGTTTTTATAACCTAAGTTATCAAATCATCATTTAGTTGATTCTAGCATAGACTGTGCAGTGTTGTCACCTTTAGCGAAAAATATCTAAAAATTATTTTGCTCAAGTGATAAATTGTAAAACAATCATGTTGAATTGCTTTAGTAATAATTTATGGAGAATATTTCACCTAAAAATACATATTCTCCTTTTAAAATTACTAGAATGTAAATTTAATCGTTGCCAAGAAAAAAGTAAAATTATATGTGGCAATGTGGAGCCGTTCTTTAACTTGTCTGCATTTTATTGGCTACTGGAGTGTGATGTCAGCGAACTGCGCAGTTTGAAATGATTCATGAAGACCGGTCACTTTGTACTTGGATAACTTTGCTTAATTACAATTCTTTAATAGATTGGGTTCATTCTACCCTTACTTATGTACCAGTATAACGTTTGATATTAATAAAATAGTAACATTCAATTTAGTGGAAAAGCCCCATTATGATATTTTAAAGTAAAAAAAATACTTTTACAATTTTTTGGCGTTTTATACAATTACTTATTTCCTAAAATAATTTTAATAAAAATCATTCACAAATAGCAAAAACAAAATTGGACCCAAATGACTTCCTTGGGGAACACCTGACGACACCTTTATTTCCGGTGAAATGAATCCTTTCATGTTTACAATTTGTATTTTGTTTAGCAAGTATCATTTAAACCATAACAATAGGTTACCGATTATCCCATAAAACTCTAATTTTTCCAGTAACAGTTTGTGGTTAACCCGGTCAAACGTTCTCCTTAAGCAAGTCTTTATTTGTAACTTTTCTAGTTTTCGAGTTTTTTTTTTTTTCTGTTGTAGTACATTTTGTTTTTACAGTTGTTATAAATGTATCAAAAGAAGTGCAGAACATTTGATGTTCAGTGAAAAAATCCAACGATTAGTGTGTAAACATTCACGAGCAGAAAGAAGAACACACAATAGAATTTTACTGCAGTTGCAAAAAAGGCAAATTACTCGAAAACTAGAAAAGTTAGGTATAGGATTTGCTTAAGGGAAACTAAAAAGAAATGACTGAACAATTCAGAAATGTAAAAATATGGTGGGTGTTCCACTTGAAAAAAACAAGTTTTGACCCAATGAAAATCATGAAGTTTGTTAATATTTGGCGAACACTCTGTATGGAACATCTAACTTCTAGTCGTATGTATATAGAGTTAGATCCTGTTAACATTTGTAGAAAATTTCAATTCTTAATCTTGACAATCTGTAGCTCTAAAATAATGTTCACAAGTACAGGGTGATTCACTATATTTTGACGCCCCTGTTAACTTTTTTGTTTACAGAATCATAAAAAAATGCGAAATATAAAAGTTGCACGATTTTTTAACGTTTTCAAAAATAATTGTAGAAAAACAAATGAAGTCCCAACAAAATGGCCAAGGATGTTAACTTTGTTAATTTAAATAGAACAGCCTGTATATTTTTGCATATTTGGATAGAACGTTGTCTCACGAATACAGTAATATAGATAGTCCTTGGTCTATATTTAATAATAACCGAGATATGACCAAAAAGAGCGCCATAAGAGCGATGTGTTGGAGAAAGACTGTGCCTAGCAACGAATCGATATTCTCTTTCTAGCACATCGCTTCTATGGTGCACTTTTTTGTTTAACATTGGGTTAAAATATAGTGAATCACCATCATGTTCATGTAATTCACAAGATTACGTGAAAAATGTTACCTAATAAAATGGCAACACCGTATGCAAAAGCAAAAAATATTATACAGGGTTATTCAAAACTTATCTCTAAAACTTTGAGGATATGTGCATCCTTAAATAAGAAATCGATATCACCAAAAAAATTTATAATAAAAGTCTTAGGATTTCCCGTAAACAATGTTTAAAGTTATACCATTATAAAGGACTACGTAGATGGGCAACTGTACTTCAACGACAATCTGATATACCACATTCCTAAGAATGTGGTAAAAAAAGTAAACACGTTTTTGTACCTAGAACGCCTGGTTAAGACCGAGCGGATAGAGTTGGAGTGGGGATAATATCTCTATTGTCTATTCAGTCATCAGTCTATCTGTGTCCTCTCTCAGTGCCGGTGTTTTATTTATCGTAGGTGTTAAACTGTAAAATTTTCAAAATGGCTCATGTGTACAGTAATGCTGAGTTAATGGACTGTTACCAGTGGATTATCAATTACGAGTTAGGTTTTGTGAGTGGTTGTTGCAGCAAAATGCTGAAAATCCCCAATTTACTTAATAATTTGCGTTTACAAGATCAGCAACCAGGAGGAATATTATTTTGAACAGCTTTTGTAACGAGGTATGTGCAAATTTTTTATAAATTTCATGTTTCTAATACCTAGTAATCAAGTAGCGCAATTCTTCAAAATTAGTGTAACAAAATTTTATTCATTTTAAAGACACGTCACTTTGGTCACATCTATCTATGTTTAAGTTTATTTTAAAGTAAAAACGCTGCAAATCTTTTTTGCCCCGGGTGTCGGTATACTCTCAGAACTTCCGAAGTTTTTTTCGTGCTAGCCAGTTTGCATTGTCAGTCCCAAGATCACGCCATTACAGTGGACCAGTATCCAGCGGCGTGCAATGAAAATTTTTTAAATAGTTTTCAGAACCCGAAATTTTTTTTTGCACTACCACATTTGTACATGTATGTTGAACATCCCCAAATTTTATTATGGATAAGTTCTGAATAACACTGTATAGGCGGTTAATCTGAGATATCGACAGATAGCCCAGAGCAAGGGGAATTAAAATGTATAAAATATATAAGGTATTACACTTACGTAAGTGTGTGTAAAAAAATATTTGTGACACTCTAAGAGACGGTTTCACAATGTATTTTAATCATCAGTTTACTGACTATAAGTTTAGAATGTGAATTTCTTTAACATTTTACCTACAACTATGTACGTTCTAAACCTACAGTTAGTTTACAGTGATGTGCCGGATAATTATCTGGTTATAATTAACCGGATAATTATCGATAATTAGCCGCCGGCTAAAAACACTCTCAAAATTAGCAGGCCAAATATCCAACAAGACCATGCAGGCTATGTAGAGGGATAACCTCTTTGTTGGCCTTTTTGTTAGGAAATCCAAATTAGTAATTAGTAAATTAATTAATCTAATCTTGTAATGATCAAATTAAAGTAAATTAGTCTCCCGATATTGGTCAATGTAGTAATTAATTAGCATATAATAGTTAACCATATAAGTCAGGAATTTGGCAGTGCTTTGAGAAAGGTATATGAATAGATATAAGGTATAATAGGTATTCTGATCTGATGTGTCAAAAATTAAAAACAATGTATTTAGTCGATATTCCGATAACGGCTAATTATAATATTTTTAGCCAGCTAAATGCTAATTATATAATTAGCATTGGCTAAATATATAATTAGCGGCTAAAAACCCATCACTGGTTAGTTAACTATCAGTTAAGTAACGGTAACCAGCTATCGTGAAACCGGGCCCAAGTATTATTAGCAACCCCTCGTGTTACACTTACACACCCTGTATGTGTCTGCTTTACGTAACAGTCGCAGGAAAAAATGAATTTTTCATACCCACCGAGCATTATTATTCAACACAGTGTTATTATTAATTACATTATTAATGTTTCAACAATACCTAACAAGTCGATTAATATTTATGGCGTATAGATTTTTAAAACTGTGATTCATGAATGCCCGAGGAATAATATATTGTTTTATTTAATAATATATTACATGCATTTAATACCACGTATGAGATTTTATCACCGTACAGATGTCCATAACAGATTAAATTGTCTGCTTTTAAATACAACTGTACCTACTTCAGGTCGTTAAACATATCGGCGACAAACAACATTTTGTGCGTAAGCAGAGACATAATATTATAATAAGTGAAGTCTTGTCTTTGACGTTGCACACCCCAACTCGAACAGGATCTACACCAAGCAAGCACACCTGTGCGAAAATCGACCTCTCTGTATTTGCATACGACGACGGTATGCTCTCAGACTATTAATAGATCTGAAGATAATGATACGATTTCGTCTAGTCTGGTCGCTATTATTGACTATTCAAATCGCAGATGGGGGCGCTGTAAATTCTAAACAAATATGGAGGAAATTTTGCATTGCATATCATCAATTAGCGATTAGCATTCAACTGTCACAAATATAATGACTTTCTGTGCTAGTTAAGGTAATAAACAAGATAATAAATAAAAAAGCGGTAAAAGCACTCATATATTTCTCAAAAGTATTTCTTTGCTATTTATCATATGCATCTTTTTGGGTAGAAATATTTGGTAGTTTGTTTACTTAAATTTTGGACTAAAATGTTGGTTGAGTGACCAAGATCAACGACTAAAATAAGTGTGACGAACGGTAGAAAAAGTGTATGCTAATACCATATTAGTGTTTCTAGTAAGTATTTTGTTAGATAATTGTTATTTTTACGATAAAATATAATCTGTTTTTATAAGATTAATAATAGGTAAATATAGACAAACTGCAACAAAGTTACGTTACATTAAAAATGGCAAAATAATCTGGAGGTATTATCATTTTGATTATATTAACTATTTCAGAGAGACTTTCACCAAGTTTCCTTATATTTAATTTCAACAAGTTTCGAGTTATTGTAATTTGTATTTAAATGTTTTGTTTTATAATATAAAACTTAAAATTGTCTGGTCAATTTGAAAATGGAATAAAGAACAAGTTATGTTGTCATTAGAGAGTTTTTGAACCCTTTAAATTCTAGCACGTCGTTATCGTTATCGTTATTCTGCGCATGCGCAGTGCCAAAAATGATACTCTTTTAGGCACTGCGCATGCACAGAATAACGATAACGACGTGCTAAAATTTAGGGAGTTTTTGAACCCCTTAAAATTTACGTTATCGTTATGGTTATGGTTATTCTGAGCATGCGCAGTGCCGAAAATGATACTATTTTTGTTACTGCGCATGCGCAGAATAAAGATAACGATAACGACGTGCTGAAATTTAAGGGGTTCAAAAACTCCCTAATAAGGGATTCAAAAACTCTCTAATAGCTTTGTTCGGGTACTCTTATTTTGTAGGTTCACGTTCAGATTTCATCTTAGTCTGGTCCCTATTATTGATTATTCAAATCGCAGATGGGGGCGCTGTAAATTCTAAACAAATATGGAGGAAGACGAGTAAAAATTTTGCAGTTTTGAAGTAGCAATTTATCATTCAACTGCTATAAATATAGAGACTTCATGTGCTAGTTAGGGTGAAATAAAGGATAAAAACAGTGGTAAAAGCAGTCAAACGTCCCATAAGTGCTTCATTGCTAATTATATGATTTTTTTGGGTTTAAACGGGTGCCCTAGTTTTTGTTTACTTACATTTTGGACTAAAATAAGTGTGATGAACTGTATGGTGATACCATATTAGTGCTGGTTTTTTGTTAAATAATGTTTAAATTAAAATATATTCTGTTTTTATAAGACTAATAATAGAAAAGTATAAACAAACTGCAACAAAGTGGTTATGTTGTGTAAACAAACGTGTTCCCTGTTATTAAATTGTTACATGACTTTTGGAGAAATGAATGAAAAACAGTTTCTTATACTAGGGCCAAACTTTTACCTATCTTCTATCTTAAACACACTTCTATTGACACATTTTGTGGAATGCCACCTATAAACGCAGCAGTTTGTGTTGTGCTGATTTCTTTTGAATGCCATTTTAAAATGTAAAAATAAAGATGTACAAATACTAACCAAGTCGTTTTTAACTTTGTAATACCAAAAAATCACAAGCACCACTAAATTATTACGTCAAACAAACCCAAATAGGTGTTATTTATCATTATATCAGCAATAAGCCTTCAAAAATTACCTTTTAAGTAGGCTCAAATATTTTCATGCAGAGGGCGCATTCATTTTTGGAATCGCCTATAGTGTTATCTTTTGTTTTGTTTGGCATTATTTATTGTTTGGCAATGTCAACATACAGACCAAACTTGATCTGGCGGGGGAGGCTGATTGACAAATCTGTTGCACTAATTGTACATTTAACATAGGTAATGCTCATAAATTGATATTGCATATTGTTTCTAATTTTTACCGGACGAAAAGCGATTCTTATAAATTTGGTCTTGACATGAAAAAAAGATATCTATTATTTAAGCAGAAATATATTTTTTTGGGATGCAATCGAATAAAAAAGTGATTTACGGGCGCCGTAATCCCGTAATTTTAGAACTATTTGTCCCTCGTGTAAACAAAGATGTAATATGATGTTTCTAATACCTCTTGTGAATTGTTGATGCCGTGTGGAAGCGAATGGACTGAAATTCCGCGACATTTGCGCTCTTTGGGGTGGTTGGCCGTGCAATTGGTCGTTTTAACCATTTTAACGGTATCGTTGAGTTATTCAACCACGGAGACAATTACTTCGAAATACGTCAGAGCAAGTCAACGATTTTATTTGGAAATGCTACCTAATACCTGCACTATAGTGCTTGGCGAAAATTATAAATAGTGAGTGATAAATAGTATAAGAGCACTTTTACTAATTACCGCATAAAAATAATCTTTATCTCTCCGATCAAATAAATAAGTAATTGCCTATTTGTCAGTATATAAAATGGTCGTTTCCAAAATTAACAAAAGACATAACCTCAATTTTATGAAATTTCCTGTCACAGTGCCCAAGGGAATGGGCGGCTATGTTTTAAGGGGTGAAAATAATAATTATAAAACTAAAAGTACAAATTGGAATATTTTATTTTAGTAAATACAAAGTTTAAGATTTACATATTCAAAAACAACAATTTATACACATATTTGTATAATATGTACTACACTATTTATAATAGTATTTAGTATTTACTATTAAAAAAAATTGTAAAATCATTGACGATCCCTCCCGCTATCGCCGATTCTACGCTTATGCATGGTTACTTACGCTTATGCATGGTTACTTACCTGTGTAAACCACGCCCATTGGTGACAATCACAAAATCCTTAACAATTTACGCGGTAAATTAAAATGGCATTTTTTGATTGGACCAAATGCTTAGGCACTAATATAAATTTAAAGCTATACGCGATTCTTGCTAAACAATACGCTACCTACTGGCGGCACTCACAACTAACGCATGGGGTATTGGTTCAGTTTTGCGTATGTATGTCTATTGTGAACTTTGAAATATCCGTTGTTATATTAGTTAATTGCTTTGATTAGATATGAATCATTATTGTTGTGAGCGTCATTGTTCCTCTTGTACAAAGAAAAACCCCGAGATCAGTTTCATACTTTTCCAAAAGCGGGAAAATCTGGAGCTATCGCGGAAACTATAAGTTGAGCATTACAGAGTTACAGGAGACAAGTATGGATAAAGAAGCTAAAGAACGCAGAGTAGAGAGTGTGCTCTTTAATTTTCTCTAAGAATGACTATTCCCATAAAGGTATGTATGCCGTATGTCCACTAAAGAATTTGACATATTTTGAGGTTAAGTTTCATTTTCAGATTGAACGCTCGAAAAATATTGAAATCTATTTTAATTTTATATCACTACTTACCCCTTTCAAAATAGTTTTACAAGCTTTTTACCTGGTTTAAAGTTCTCGACAACAAATCTTTGATGAATAAAATTTCAAACGTCAGTGTCGGTGAACGTAGGTTAGTAGGTATAGGTTACTGCCATTTTGGCGCTTCGATCTTAAAATCAATCGTTGCTTGTTGCTAAGATAAACCAGCTCCGTAGATTCCATCATCTGGCATCAGAATTGACTTAAAGTTTATTTATTGTCATTTGACAAATGTGTGTGGTTCAAAATAAACTATATGTAGCTCAACTTAGTTCTATGTAAACCAGCTGATTTATACTTGTATACAGTTTACTAATATGTTAGTTTAAAATTTACATTGTATATTTATCAGCGACTAAATATGTCACCCAGACTTGAGCTTCATCTTGGCCATTTTGCCCGGTTTCCTCAGTATGTGATTGATCTTGGACAATTCCGTGAGCGTCCTCTTGATATACAAGGCCTGCTCCTCAAAGTTCTCCTTCTTGATCTTCACGGGGTGCTTCTTAGACTGCGCCATATGGACGTAGATGTTCCATATCGACGACTTCACCTCGTCTATTTCATTCATTATGCGCACCTGCACAATATGAAAGTGTGCTCCGATAATAAACAAACATCCGACGATAACCTCAGAAAAGTCGGACGGTGTATGTCAATAAACGTTTCTTTGGATTAACCATATTATATATAATACTACTATATCGCGGGTAGAGGCCCAAAAATTCCGAAAATACCACTGCGCCGACATACAATCTCTATCCTTATCATGATACAACTACACAGATATGCCAATGCGCATCGTGACGTCAGTTACGAGGAAAAATCAATTGATAAACACGAAAATGATTATATCACTGCCCTTAAGAATTTTCGCATCGCGTTGCCATTTTTCTCTCAAGAATTACGTCATGCGCAGACAAACGAAAGTTATGACCATATCTGTGTAGTTGTATCATGATCCTTATCGAGAGTACCTTAGTCAAATATGCGCATGCGCACGAATATCGCAAAATCCAATAAGCATACAACATAATACTGCATCTCTGTCTACCGACTTCTTTAAAAGAAAAGTTGAAAGTTGGAACATCTGTCTCAGCCTATAAACAATGTGTCAGCTTCCGTAACCATGGATATCGACAAAATCTGCGCATGTGCAAATCGAACAAAGGGTCTCTGGAACAGTATACACTATATCTTTTGTCCTTTGGTGTTTTCGGAGAAACCGCTTATGGGCTAACATAGGAAATACGCGATATAGTAGTATTATATATATATGGGATTAACGTCACTCAAGATTCAAACAAAAGTTTTAAATAAACAAAAAAGAAGGTAGATGTAATAAAAACATTTTTATCACAAAAAAGTCAAAAATAATTTAAAAATATAAAACGTTTAATTTAGCTGAAAACCTTGTTTGTACCATCAATGGCGTATCCTCTACTAAAGTCGAACAAAAATTCACAGATTTCTCAATCCTTGCAACCATCGGAGTTATTGGAAATGATACCATCATATATGAAGCATAATTATAAGGACGCCGATCGTTCTATCAAATGAGACGCTACTCCATTAAGTACGGTATTATAACTGAACACTCCCCACTACTCTTCACACCGCTCGCCGGAATATTGAGAGACTACTTCAATTTGAATTTTGAAAATTTGGGATATCGGGTTTTGGACATGTTCTTCTCAAATAAAATAATGGCGTCCACGTAGCACCTCCGTTTATACCGGGAGTCGCCATCATCTTGCTTATTTTAAATGTAACACCCTATATATTATTTTATTTCGGGATTCTACGTGAAATTCTAAACACATTTCATGTAGGATGTCCTATACCTATCTTCAACTGTTTTTGAAATATTGACAGGTGAATATTGACATTTTGCAATTTTGACACCCTATAAAATCTAAACGGTTTGAGATCAAGCAAAACATTTTGCACATTCCTATCTTAACTTTTCATAAGCTAAATTTTGACAGTAATTTCAGAGTTAACCAAGAGATTAAATTTAATCGAACATTTTTAATTTCTGCCTAAGTCTGAAGTTAGTGTCAAACGATAGCTTATAAAAAAGTTAAGATAGGAATGGGTAAACCGTTTTGCTTGATCCCTAACCGTTTAGATTTTACAGGGTGTCAAAGTTGGAAAATGTCAATATTCCTCACGGAAAAACGTTAGAATAACGGAAAACAACCAGGCTTACAATATTATATCATGTTGTTGTTGTTGTTGTTGTTGTTGAAAGGCGGCGCGGTTACCTGCAGCACTAAGGTCTTTCGACCCATTGTACCTGCCGCTAATCAAGAGCTATTGGAAGAGACCCGTGCTATGCGCATAGGCCAACATCCGTTCTAGGGAAAGCTCTCTAATGTCCTGGGGCAGGAGAAATGCTGCACCCAGATGTTTGTGTCTCTTGACCATGAGACAGGCACAGCGACAGAGGACGTGAATGGAGTCCTCGTCATCGTGTTCGCAAAACCTGCACCTTCTGGTATCACTAAGGCCAATAGTGTTTTAAGGTGCTTGCTGAGATGTCCGTGACCTGTCAGCAGTCCTGTGTCAATCCTTATGCTGTTACGACTTAGCGCAAGTATTGATCGAGTTGCGTTCGACCAAGGCCCTTCAATTAAGAGCCTGGCTTGTCGCAGCCCAGTCCCGTTCGACCATTCTTCCTCTGATCTTTCCTTGATCCAGTTTCCAATAGACCTTGTTACATAACTAGGCGGAAGCCCCAGTACTGGTTCGGGCTCTGTAAACTATATACTTGAGCCTCTTTTAGCCTGTGCATCGGCAATATACCCATAATATAGTACGACTATAGTAATAGTACTAATATAGTACAGACATTATTTCGGATGTGAGTGGTGTGTATAAAAGCCACCCGTGCGCCCTTCTGAGATTCATATTAACGACAATCGTAAATATCAATAACATTTAAATAGTATTGTCGAATTAGGTGCAGAAATTTGAGAATTACGTGTGAAACAATGCAGTTCGATATTCTTCATGTTCGCCGGTCAATGCACTTTCAAAACTTTTTAGATCGACTTTAGTAAAGCTACCCAGATCAGACAAACTGAAGGATGTCATATTGAACATTCCATTGTTTCAATTTCAATTGTTCATTTCATACCGTGACCCCACGGGAAAACTTTAGTAGTCAGTTGTATCTAGATAACATTGGTTGTGGTTTCCTAAGTTCTAATGAACAACATGCTTCTGGCTTCGGCTTTTGCGGATGTATATGTTAATAAATAAGAAAGAGCAAAGCCCTTTTTACTTACCGCATTATTCTTTATACGCGTAACTAGCTGTTCGCACTCCAGGGACTTGATGTTGGCATTTTCGAATCTGGCTTGGAGGCTGGCGATTTGATTGTTCAAGCCCATTATCACCAGATTCTTCTCTTCTATAATTTTCATCTGAAATCATAACTAAACCGTATAAGTACGTTTCAGATACTTGAAAAGCAAAAAAGCAAAATATTTAAAAGGTTAAACGAAAAGTTAACATATAGACCTAATTTAGGAGAGGCTTATAGTAGATCCTTGAGGTACGCCAATTTGAGGATACAAATATCGCAAAGGTCAGTGTGGGAGTAATTTATATTGTTAACAGTATAAAATAGAAGCAGCTTTCCTTACAAACTGAATTGGATTTATCGTTGAAAAGGCACCAGTAGAAAAGAACTGTCATTAAACATTACTGTGGTTGTTCTATCATCATGAGTATAATCTGAAGCAAGTGAACAGAAGAAGATGAGATAATAGGTTAATATAACAACACTTATCATTTAAGTAATAACCAAATAACATACTTACATAATAATAAAGGACTTTTTCAAAAGTGCGATCATCAAATAATTTTTCGTCGATATATAACTAATGGCCAAAATTATAGAGTGTGACTCATTGACAGCATATGGAACCGTTAGACGGGTGAAGTAGCAAGGATCACAATATCATGAGATAACGGCGGAACTTTAAAAAATAAATACATTTTTTCTTTAAATAAGTAGGTTAAATTTGATCTTTCACGAATATTAAAAGTTCAATAGTTCCCGCACATGCAAGAACAACCGTAAAAACAATATAATGACGTTTTATGGGTTAAATATTATTTTATGCGGTGGTTAGTAAAAGCGCTCTGATAATATTTATAATAACTGTCTCTCTATAATTTTAGCCAAAAGGTCTAGTTCACGATAATTCACCACACCGGGCCTTGCAACCATTGCCAATCTCTCCCGTTCTGCCAATAGGAAAGCAATATTTAAGGAAAATTTTAATATACCAGTAGGTAAAAGGTCTAGCCGCGGCGATAGCTCAGTCTGTTAGGTAATACTTGGTGATAGCTTGTAACTAACAGAAGCATATATCGCGGCGAGAGTTCGATACTCGCCAGAGTACAAATGACACCTCTCCCGGGAAATGGTTGCCTGTCTGCATTTTTTTCATTACCCTCTCTCTCTCTCTCTCTCTCTCTCCTACTTCACAAACCTGAGCCTTTCAGAAGGGAAGTTGTCCATTTCTATGGTGTGTTTTATGTTAAATGTCTGCTATCCAACAGGAGAAGTTGACAGCAGTATTATAATAAATGGCCGCGATACGGTGATGTCGCCGTGTCTCTTACCATATTGCTTCGAGCGTTTTCTAAAGCAACCAGGTTTTCTTCTTGAAAGTGCGACAATCGGTTCTTGGCATTCATGAGAGACAGGTAGCGATTTATCAACTCCTGTATGTTTTGAAACTCCCCGGAGTGCTCCACCACTTCGTCGAGATACACCTAGGGTAAAAAAAGATCCAAGATACTTAGAAATTATACCACAATGCATACATTTCAGATTAACATGGTTCAAGATAAACAGTTACCTATTAGTAGATATAAATACCTCTAGTGCATTATATTAAAAATAATTTCAAATGAAAATCTCTGCAAAACAAAATATCAAAATATAACCTGAAATTTCTATTCATACATATATTATTTCCAGTTTTTTCTAGAAAGAATGAAATTCCTACAAAATTTCAAAATTCTATAGTTAAGCATAAGTTAACTTGGGATAAAAATGCCTACCTTCTACCTCAGAAAATTATAATGCAAGAAACGTCCATTAACACATGTAAATTGAATATAAATCCTTGCATATCTATCTTACAAAATTATTGCAAACGAGGATACACATACAAAAGATAAATCGCACTTCATCAAGGCATGCATTGCCTAAAAATATGTTAATTATCAAAAACAGTTCACTATATTGGAAAAACCATATAAAACAGTAAGCACTGATCAAACTTTAGCCCCCGAATGGCTGCTCCAAGCAGAAATCAATCAGGAAATTGACATTATAGTGAATATAATAAATTTTTAGTCAACTTTCGTTAAAATTACAATCACCATGTGGCTATAAATAATTTTAAATCTCAAAAGATAAAAGTATCTAACTTCAGGAGTCCTGTTGTGATTCCCATCTGGGAACTCTCCCTTTGAAGAACGACATTGACACACGGGTTTATTGTAATAAATTATAAAAACAGTCTTTCAATATTATTTCCACTATGTCCGAATCCGAATCCAATTTATATTTGGATACTGTTTCTATTAACTCTGTTGTGATGTTAGTAGGGGTGAGAAACACACCGTAGTGTCCTCTTTGGGTCTATGCTACTATTTGTCTGATAATGGGGTATTTTCAATCGAAATGAAAGTGGAAACCTGTATTTTTAAAAAATATATATTTTTTTATATTTATTAGGATAAAAATTATTAATATTGAATCGGCAGAAAAATTTTAATTCAATTTTGAAATTTTATTCTATATTTGTGACGTCACTAAGCGAAAACTAGGGAATATGAATCTATAAAGAGGCCACACTGATAATATGTGGCTAGTTTCAGTTTGTAACGATGACAAACGACATTTCGACAATTGACATTTGAAATTTTCTGTTTGTATTTGGCTTGACAACTTGACGTGTTGTATTGTTGTTTTCTTGTGAAGTAAACTTTTATTAAATATGGAGCAAGGTTTTGTAGAGGCTAAGTCCGACGATTTACTCGTTATAGATCCTTTTATGATAAAGATCCTATAGATCCTTTCAGAAATAAAAGGGATGAAAAATGTAAGGTTCGTATGTAACTGTAACTTAACAGTAGTACTGCAAAGTCGATTAAATATATTCAAAAATTACCTTTACAAATTACGATGTTTCAATTAACAGAACTCTATTACTAATAAATACACTTGTAATCAGTCACAGGCAGAGACAACAATTCACAGGTAAAAATATAAAACAATGTGTCATGTTTACCATGATGTTTACCCTAACCAAACAATTCAAACATAAACAAAAGTAAAGTTGTCACGTAGTGACACCAGCCACACAAATGAAAATATCCTAGAAATCACTAAAAAATGGCGCAAATTTTAGAATTTAGTGACGTCACATAGATATCGCGCACAATAAAAAAATAATTTATGGACTTAAATGAATCCAATATTAAAATTCCAGAAATACGTATCTCATCTTTTTCCTACTACTTTCCATTGCCGATGTAAAAAATAGGAAAACACCCCATTATTGTCAAATCGACAGACAGATAACGACCTGCTTTTCCGCAGGGGCCATTATAGCAGTGACCTCGATTCTCTTTAAGGAAGACAATCCTACTTATTTATTTGAAGGAGATGCCGAAAACAACTATTCCACGGGCAATGTGGGCCGACTGGCATTACATTACTCCGATATCTCCATAGGAGTTGCTAAATCCACTTTAGGCAATCATGTCATAACATCATTCATCGATTCCACTATGCCCTTCTAACGAGCGCATAATAAGCGCGAAACCGGTTATTGCCTGGTGGTTGGTCTCGATGACAGATGTGGCGACTCCTATGGATGTGGCGGAGTATGGAGAGAGGATGCAATGCCCGTGGAGTAGTTGTTTTTGGCATTTCTTTCATCAAAACACAGATAAAGCGAGCAGGCTTACTTCATAGAGATGATAGTCTCTGATTTTCCGGTCCATATCAATCTTGGCCTGTTCGATCTCGCGGTATTTTGTCAGCAACGTGTCTATCTCTTTCTGCCTCTGTTCGGACAGCTCCTGATCTTCCTTTATTTTATTCCTGGCTCTTTCCCTCTTTTCCATATTCTCCCGTACAAACTGGAACGTGGGAATGGATAAGATAGCTAATATACAGACATAACGAAAATTATTTTGATCGAAGGTGGTCACGAAGTAGAAAACATTCTTCAACAATGTTTTGTTCCAGATTTTCCAAATAGATACGTATTTCCATAATCCCAAATTATTTACAGGAGTTTTCAAAATTCTAGTTTTAAGGTAAAGGAACACCAAATAGTCCATAATGGTCAAACGATGTGACTTTGGAAGAAATTTAACTTGTGGTGTATGCAAGCTTATCAGCAGGTCTCATAAGTGTCTCGTGTGTGCTGGTGCACTGTCCTATTGAAACAGCTTTACTGAAGTTCATCATGGTGTAATTGTTGAAAAATTCTGTGAGCTAGCTAACATTGCCTATCCCTGTAACAGTTGATCTTGTTCCCAAAAAGGGAAACGCGGAATCATCCACGTTTTATTACAATTTGCTCAAAACTCCTTCATTAAACTGCATGGTATTTAATTTTAACTCGAGGCACTAAATAGTACACATTGTCATCTAGTGGGCAAACAGAAACTTATAGTTTGTACTATTGGTTGAGTTAGGTCTTTGCGCAAAGAAATACACCAACACATGGAGGAATATTAGTGCCGTATGAGCACGTAAGTACCAAGTACCCATACATACCAAGTTGAAGTGGAGGAAGTTCTCTCTGAGCGTCTTCTCCTTCTCCGCCAGCTCCAGCCATTGGTCGCTCAGGTTATTTTTGGCCCTCTGATGGCTGCGCCTCTTCCGACGCAAGAGCTTCTCCGTCTGACGCAAGGTGATCTCCAAGGCCGCCAGGGAGCACTTGGGGTCGTCCTGGCGCACCACGTCGAACTCGGGGTACAACCTGGTGATATATACCAGTAATATCTCTAGTGTGTTGTGTGCTAACTCCAGATTTGAAAACGCCATAAATGGACTTGGTGTAGGAAAGCAATAACAGACCCTCGCTAATTTGAGGCATTATATAATGTGAATAGAATCAAGAGATATGCTTTTGACGCCATAGTTTTTAAATCCAGAAATTGAAGCAGTAGTATGTATTGCACATGTTCACCGTTTTTTCGCATGCATTTTGGTTCTGAAAGATCCGCAACGTGCGGAAAAATTTGGTAAATTTATACTTTATTAATGGTTATTTCCGCACTTGTCGGGATAATAACTATTTTAGTTTTACTTATGACAGAACTGTTCCAGAATCGTTCTGGGTCAATTTACCCGGTACATGTTACACTTAAAAGGAAAACATTATTGTTTTGACCGTAACCAAGAACAATCGTGAAAACGATGTAATATTTAGAGAGTATTGTTTATGTTTATGTATTTTTAGAGTGACTAAGATAAATATGGTAGCGGTGGAATAGGCAGTATTATATAGATTAACTGCAGTACATATTCAAATAAAGTCGTCGTTAATACTGCACGACACCATTAAAGCGATGTTTTAAAATAACGGTTTATTCACTTTTCTGATAGGATTCTTTATAAACACGGGTAGAATAGGAACAAAAATGAGATAGTTATGAAATGTTTCCTTTCCTTTCGTTATTCTTAATCCAATTGTATTGAACTATAACCTTCTATTAGAAGCCTTATCTAAATATTATCAGTGTATATACATGTACTATCTCTTAGATCTAATAAATAACTACGTATATTGGAAGTTTTAAATTTTATTCTTATTACTATTATGTGAAAAGCTGATTGTAAAGCTGCATGAATTCTCGTTACTTATACGTATATTCAATAAATGTTTTGCAAAACAGTAGAACATAACGTCCGTTTTCCAAGTTTGTAAAGATTTGAAAAGTCTGGCATGATGGTCGCAAATTCGATGTTATGTTTGGTTGTATGTGTTTTTAAATATATTTTGAAGCATAGGAAGAATAGAAGGACTTACTTCTGTGCGATACTTACTTGTCGATTTTACTCATCGCTTTCGAGACCTTATAATCGGCTACCGACTTATCGGGATGGACCTTGGGAAATGTAACGCGCAGAGGCTTCTTTGCGCAATTGTCGTTCTCAGAGGCCATCGTGTGAGGATAAATGTGCACAAAAACCGGCTGCTGAGGTTTAAAAAAAATGAAATGTAAAACACTCCGCGCACACAAAAATGACAAATAAAGTGGCAAATAATTTTGTTTTACAATTTGACACAGCTGTCAGTTGTCAATTATATAGCTTGTTGCCACCTTAGACGTGCCACCAACCACAGATTATTGACTTTTGCTTGTTATAATACAAATCAATCTTCTTGGTTGCCAATTAGTCCAATCCATAGATAAAAAATATCAATACGAGATGAATCAATCCATCTCGTAGCGTGGACATGTTTTACAAGAGTGTGAGAGTATGATCATTGATTTGAATCACCCGATACCAGTCGGTATAGGCGATTTGGTATCACAATATCAATGTTTTGTATTAGCCTCTTCGTGCCTGATATAAATATACTTTTCAAATTTTTTTGTTTGACCTTTCTGTGAATATAAAATATCTATAATTTTACCCTCCTTATAAAAGGCATGAGCCGACACTGTTATAAACAAAACAATGGAGCTGTGATGATAGTTATGCAACCCACTTAATAAGTACTTTTAATACTGGTTGCCTATCGAGTATAGGAATTCGCGAATTCAAATATACATATATATCTATACCTACGTAGTAGAGCGAAGGATACAACATAATTTATTTATTTCTCTTCATCTAGAAATATTTTGAAACGTTAGAAATATATAAAAAAAAATATAGACGTTAAACAGTACATTATGTTTGTAATGAATATTAAACCAGTAATTTTATAATGAAGTGTGACCAGTGGCGGCTAGTCATAATGGGCACAAGGGCACGTGCCCTATGCGTAAGCACATAAGACTTGTGAATGTTGTGATATTTTATAAACTTTTATAATTATTATAATTTGGTGGATTTTTTTATTCATTTTTCATCATAAATATTGAATTATTTGGTGCATACATATCCGTCTAGCGTCTAGACCGCTTCACGCTTCACCGTCTGTGGACTGGGCTGGGCACGGCCGCTGTGTGCCTGTTCTTTTTTCTTTTCTATTTGCATGCGCAAGAAAAGGATACACAGCTTCTATTTTTCCAGCGCGTCTTTTCTAATGCGTTCTGTTACGTCATTGAATGGGCGCTGCCCCTTCGACCAGGCGGTATAGAGTACTAGAGATGGGAATACCCCATCATATTAATGAACGTACGTGAGAGATTTCAATTTACTGATTTTTTAACTATAGCCAATTGGTTTGAAAAGGAGAAATTTAACAACTATAGAATAGTTTTTCCTCTGGAACATATTAAAACAGTGTGTGCCTTATTTCCAAAAATCAACATTACAAAATAAAAAAATGAGCTGTATATAATGTATTCTAGAGATGATTTCATACGACATAGTGGTGCGGTTGCTTTATTACAAATGTTAAATAAAAATAATTTACTTACGACGTTTTCGGAATCGGTTGAACTATTAACTATATTGTGCACAATTTCTATGACTACAGTCGAAAGTGAACGCTGCTTCTCAACACTTTAATCGAATAAAGACATTTTTAAGAAACCCGATGTCACAAGAAAGGTTATGTGCTCTAGCAATTCTTTCCATCGAGAAAAATTTAGTAAACACTATGACTGATTTTAACGAACAAGTTATCGAACATTTTGTAAATGATAAGTCAAGAAGATTGGAGTTTCATTATAAAAGTTACTTAGTTTAGTTTTCGACGGACGAGCGGGTGGTTGCAGATTGTAAGGTAAGCACACTGATTTGTTATGGGTTTGGGTTAAGTACCTAAATGGGTTTTATTATTTATTTTTTTTATCTATCTGTGTTTTTTCTGGTCTAGCAGAAAACAGAAGTTTCGCCCGAGGTTTCACCTGCCATTTTTCTGACATGTATACTTTTTTTGAACCGATTTAAATATTACGTATTTTAAATAATTTTTCCATATTTCTGTCAATCGCATCAAAAAAGGGGATATTTGCCTAACGAAACCTATTTCTTCAAGCAAATATTTTTGCTCTACGAATTTCTAATTTTTAATTTTAAGGTGTTTGACCTTGAAAAATGCAAAATTTTCGCCTGCGGCGCATTTTTTCCCTTGTGCCCCCCATTCCCAAATTTCACCAGCCGCCACTGAGTGTGACACTGTGTGTCTTTATTTCTTGGTTCACGTATGGAGTAAGTAAAAAACTCGTAAAGTACTCGTCAGTAGTCAGTACAGCCTTTAGTGCATATGCATAAAAATAAAACAAAACGATATAATATAAAAAAAAATCTATAAGCAGCGGCGAGTCGGTGGCTCAGGGTTTAGCATAGATAAAATATATATATATGGAGTTTAGTGCCTCGATCATTGAACCCAGAGATCGTGGGTTCGAATCCGCCCATTCCACCAGACGATTTTTAATTAAATTGTCTACTTTTTTCAGAGATAGATTGGAAACCATCCTATGGCGATGAGCTCTAGGATGGTAGAATGTCAGCTTGGTGTTAATGCAGATGTTAATGTGACAGATTAAAATCAGTTGATGTTTGACTGTCTCAATAGCTACCTAATGAGGTTTTCCAGGTTTCTCTCATTCCGGCACTGAATGGTGGTGAGGGTTTACGCACCCTATGTTGTTCTTGAGGCGCAAACGCGGCCCGTGAAATAATATGCCTCTCTATCATATATATATATTTTATCTATGCTCTCTATTTCCTCCAACAATCTCTTTATAACATAATCTGTGCTTCCAACGGATAATGTTCGTCGCCATGTTTGCGTACGAAGTAAAAAACTCGTCAGTAGTGTGTTTGATAGTTTGATAATATTATAAAATTTGATCAACTCACATTTCCATGCATTCCTGTGTAAGCACCCTAGATAATATAACCCTTTAGTAAGCACCTACCCGCCAAGAACCCTAAACAGAGAAGGACTGATCAGCGCCTCCGCGATTATCTTGGTTAACAAGCCTCTCGCGTCACCCTGAACATACCTGAACAGCGCCTCCGCGATTATCTTGATTAACGTTAAACGGAGTAAATCTAGAAGGCGGTGGGACTGATCAATCAGTAACAGCCAATCACATTTGTTTATCACTTTTGTGACGTCAGTGGATTCCCTTTAGCGGGAGATTTGAAATTTAAATATCCTCTTTGTTTTAATTTGACAACTTTAACCTTTTAACATAACCTATATATGTCACATTGTCATGTAGAATGTCTCGGTTGTCTTTGGAATGTCATCACTGTCATCAGTCATGTCATCATATCAAAGTATTTCTGTATCATATCATAGTAATCCGTGCACTGATTAACAAAACGCAAGTTATCACAGTTGTCAAATCGACAACGATTTTTGCACAACGCACTTCAAATCGTAAGATATATATCGTAAAACACATATATAAGTACTTTAAAATCACATTTGATTGCATTAATACAGTCTCTGAAATAATATTGGGTTGGAAATTTGGAATGAAAATTTTTGAAATTGCAATTAGAGGCAAATTTGGCAATAGGGGATCCACTGACGTGTTACGAGAAATCTGTTGAAAATGACCTTCAAATTTTTATGAATGAATTGATCAGTCCTTCTTTGTTTAGGGTTCTTGCCTACCCGCCTGTATTGCATATGGATAAAATGAAACAATAAAACAAAACGATGTACTTAAATGTTTTATAACGTAAAGAATATAAAAATGTTAAATCTATATGTAGGTATAAGTCTAGTCATCCGGTGTTCCATCCCAGTAACCAGTAAGAAGACCCAGAGCCAGAGATTATAAATACACTTATTTATAATGTCTGGAGACTAATTAGAAACATCGTTATACACTTACTGTACACCATAGATTAATTACACGAGACTGTACACTTACTATACTCCGCATACCAACGAATTAGAATTGATAAGACAATTAAAAGACAAATTTGTACTGTTTATATTATTGTGGCATCAATATTGGTCTCGCCATCTGTTGACCGAGGATTTTACTAGAATGTAAGGATATCGGTAATGTCTTAGTAAAAGGTAGTTATCTGTAAGAGGTATTACGTAGGAAATAACAGGGGTTTTCGGAGAGTTCATGTGTAGTTTAAAAAAAAGGAGGAAGGTAGAAAAAAGCGTAAATGCGCAGTTTTGGAAGAGAAAAAAGAACAAAAAGAGTGTTTACAGTGGAAATTAACAGGTCATCTGTTCTCTATGATTTATTATTGTCCAGTTTTCCTATATAATATTGTGATTATCCCATATTAAAATAATGTTTTGTTTCAATGATACGCCAAGTTATTTAAAATTTTTTTCAATAACTAGTTAACGTTTTACTTGTCCAATAATATTTTTTACATTCATTAAATGTAAATTTGTAAAATTGTGACTACCTACCATTAATATTTTAATGTCGACCTTTGTTATACATAACTTCTTAATAATAGTCCCTCTATTTGGAATATAAATAATTAAGATAATTAAGTATATGTTGTATCTACCAAATGTTATTAGTGTGATAGACCCTTGTTGATTGAACTAACATTTTCGCCCATGAACGATTGAAACTGTCCAAGATAAAAAAAAATAAAAATAAAAAACTACACAGATCTTTCCGAAACTTCAACTTATAGCTGGGTTGCCTCCCGTATGAGACCCCAGTACCTTCCGGCTCTGCCGACTAACTAACCCCAAACTCTTCAGTTTTATTTGAGAAATATGTATCCTTGCTTGAATGGGGTGACATATAGTAAGGACCAAACTATATACACTTTTAAGTTTTGTAATTATTATCAAATCTTGTTATGTTGGTTGCATAACATATTTTGGGTAGTCAATAGCAAAGATCGTGGGTTTGTGGGTTTCTCTGCCATGCTCTTTCCCCACAGGAGCTCTAGGCGAGCGACATTCAATTATTAATTGCAGTTACTTTCGAAAAGGCACAGGTGCTGCACAACAACAACATTCTAGACAAACATTGAAGACATTTAGCAAAGAAATTATTTTAATTAAGTTAAAATGTATTTGTTTTGTTAAAATGGAGTAAACCAGGGGTCTTCAACCTTTTGTCATCCAAGGGCCAGATTTGTGTGTCCCTGTCGACCAACGAGCCGCAAAATAAAGTATATAACATGTAACAAGTAAATGACATTTAAGGTAGCTTAAGACTTTAGGTTAGGTTTAGGCTAGGTAAAAAATAAATTGTAACACATGTTTTTAAAAGACGTTTATTTAAAAAAAACATATTTTAATGAGAGCCTCATAATGTCTTTTTAAATTGTATTCTTTAATAGAATGTTTACAAATAAATACAGGTTTGTCCACGTTTGACGACTCATCAGCTATTTTGCGTTTTCGATTTATACTTATAGCTGCGATAAATAATATGCGAAAGAATATTATTACCCACGAATTCCGTAGATTCAAAAATTTAATATAAATAACTAATCCTACTATAAAATTCTTTGTATTCACTCCGTAATAATTTAAATGCAACTGTTGACGACGGCCGTGGGAGCTCTTTATATACCCCTGGCGTCCTCCTTTCAGAATCTTCTCGAATAAGCCGAATATTCTTATTACGTAGTTTGCTCGTTATAGTTGAGGGCCGAAAAAAATTAAAGGCAGGTTGCAAGTGGCCTGCGGGCCGCGGGTTGAAGATCCCTGGAGTAAATCATTCTGTTCCCTTTTCAGTAGCCTCATTAAAATGCATAGCAGGCAATATATTTTTGAAACCAAGTAATAAGAATGTTTTAAGATGGATGGATTGATTTATTGTTGTGCAGTAATAATTATTGTAATTACAAATTTTGTGCTATTACAATATTATCCATTAGCATCAACAGAAGTAGAAAGGAGTTTTATATAAACATATTTTAAGATAAGTAATTTATAAAAACATACTGTTATTTATTTTGTATTCTGATCATCTCATACAAGTGCAAAATCAGACACGAATAAGCTTGAAAAACAGAAGTGAAACATTTGCGTTATATCCAGATTATCGCTTGTTCGGTGCAACAATTTCGTTATGATGTTGCAAAAGGAATATCTTTGCATGGTCATCTCGCGTACAAGAAAACTAACAGAAGCTAAACAGCTTCCTTGGACGCGCAAGCTATTTCCGAAGCATACGACACCTCCGCTTCCGCCTTCCTCGCCATATCATTAATACACCGATAATCCCACAACGTCCTCTTAATCACATCCAATTGCTTCGCTAAGTCGTCCCTGAAAACCGGCTCCACGCCTTTTCTTTTGCACATCTCTTGATAGATCCTCCAACACGACTCTTTAATCGCTACGGTATCTATAATTCGTTCCGTAGCCGTAGCCCTGATCCTTTCGTGCAGCTCCTCCCACTGTTTGCACCTCCTCCTGGCTTCATCGTGGCGTTGTTGCAGCTGAGCGACCCGAGTCGTCATGCCGGATATTTCGACGACATACCCGTCCACTAGCTTGCCCTAGAACAGAAAAGCACCCTCCGTTAATGCAGTGTGGGGTCTGGCGTTTGTTCTGTACCTGGTAGGGGATGTGCAGGACTAGGACTGGGATAGATATCCGTTGTTTTCTTTTTAATATTGGAATAGTCAACGTAATTCATGCGTAAACTTTTTGAGGTGAAATTGATGTCAATTACATCGACTTTCCTATAATTTTTGGTCGATATTGCCATATTCAGCAACTCGTGACTGAAAGTGTCGTAAAGTGTCACGAAGTTATTATCAATTACGACTATTATTAATACTATTACTATTAATACCTCTTCCTCATGACTATAGCCTGTATTTTGGAGAGTGTGGTGATATTAGAAATTAGTACGGTATACCTCAAGGATCAAGTATGGAACCAGTTTTACATCAAAATGAATATTTTCTTGCTTATTCAGCCTAAAATTACTGAACTAATTTGAAACAAAAACTTACAAACTCTCGCTTCAGCTCGCTCAGTTGCTCAGCGTCGTTCAACTGGCTATGCATCACTTCTTTGCCGGCCATGGATAAGACGTCGTACCGGCGCAAGATGTCGTGGATGCTTTGGAATTCATCTGGGAACTTCTCCACTACGCTGTTTAAATAATTCTAAATACAAAACAAAACAATTACAGATTATGTAATTACCAAAAATAATTATGTTTATACACGGTGTTCCATCAGGCCGCGATCGACATATCGAAAAGTACGTACAGGGTGATTTTGAAAATTTAGTTATTTACAAAGGTTTAGTGGGGCCTACCTTTTAAAAATATTTTCACGCTTCTGGCACTTCCAGCATAACCGGAAGTCCACACCAACTTGCTTATTTTAAATGGAACACCCTATATATTATATCATTTCTGTATTCTACGTAAAATTCTAACCACATTTCATGTAGGATGTGCTATACCTATCTCCAACTGTTTTTTTTAAATATTAACAGGTGAATATTGACATTTTGCAACTTTGACACCCAGTAAAATCTAAACGGTTTGGGATCAAGCAAAACGGTTTGCACATTCCTATCTTAACTTTTCATAAGCTATCGTTTGACACTAATTTTAGATTTAACCAAGAGATTAAATTCAATCGAAAATTTTTAAGTACTGACTAAATTTGAAATTAGTGACAAACGATAGCTTATGAAAAGTCAAGATAGGAATATGCAAACCGTTTTGCTTGATCTCAAACCGTTTAGATTTTACAGAGTGTCAAAGTTGCAAAATGTCAATGTTCACCTGTCAATATTTCAAAAACAGTTGAAGCCCTATGAATAAGTTCACCATTTTCAGGAGATTTTTAGATGGTGTAATATTTAGAAAGACCACTGGTCCAAAAGTGAAAGTTAAAGCTTTACCAGTTGTCAGAGAGGTAGTTTTTAAAAATAACTCAAATTAACTCCTAAATAACTTAAATTTTATATCAACAATGTATTTTACACGGTAGTCTTAAAAAAGATAGTAAAACTCAAACGTGTGACACCAAATATATGTTTCATTTAAAAAAAGACAGTTATTGCCAACCTCCTGGATAACCGGATAATAATAATAATTGAATTGATCTTTTTCATCCAAATAGGGGAAAATATTTTATGTAATGTAACATGTAAGCAAATGCAATTTTTTGTCTACTTATACAATTTTATGCGAAATCGCTTCGTCCTCCTGCAAACATCCTCCTCGCTGATTACACAAACTGAGACACTTTAAAACTAGTTGCACAAATAGCTACTCTACTTAGCATCCCCTATGTATTGGCGATTCCAAAAATAAATGCACCCTCTGCATGAAAATATTTGAACCTACTTAAAAGGTAATTTTTAGAGGCTTATTGCTGATAAAATGATAAATGACATGTATTTGGGTTTGTTTAACGTAACAATTTAGTGGTGCTTGTGATTTTTTAGTATTACAAAGTTAAAAACGACATGGTTAGTATTTGTACATATTTATTTTTGCATTTTAAGATGGCATTCAAAAGAAATCAGCACAACACAAACTGCCGTGTTTATGGGTGTCATCCGACAAAATGTGTCAATAGAAGTGTTTAAGATTGAAGATAGGTAGAAGTTTGGCCCTAGTATAAGAAACTGTTTCTCATTCATTTCTCCAAAAGGCATGTAACAATTTAATAACAGAGAGTACGTTTATTTACACAACATAACCACTTTGTTGCTGCTTGTCTATACTTTTCTATCATTAATCTTATAAAAGCAGAATATATTTTAATTTAAACATTATTTAACAAAAAACAAGCACTAATATGGTATCACCATACAGTTTATCACACTTATTTTAGTCCAAAATGTAAGTAACAAAAACTAGGATACCTGTTTCAACCCAAAAAATTCATATAATTAGCAATGAAGCACTTATGGGACGTTTGACTACTTTTGCCACTCTTTATCCTTTGTTTCACCCTAACTAGCACATGAAGTCACTATTTTATGGCAGTTGAATGCTAAGTTGCTAGATGATGTGATATGAAACGCAAAATTTTTACTCGTCTTCATCCATATTTGTTTACAATTTGCAGCGCCCTCATCGGTAATTTGAATCGCCACTTATGAACGAAACCCATTCTTACCTTAAAGATTTTATTCGCTATAACTTGGTCTCCCATTCTCGTCTTGATGTCCAGCAGAGCCTCAAATTCCTGTGTCGTAGTTTTAATCTGCTCTTCACGTGAAACAGTAATCGTGCGTGAGTTTGCTACCTCCTGTGCAGCCCTTGCTCTTTTATCACTGTTTTCGGCAATAAACTAAAGAAATATATCTATTAGTTCAAAACTTACAAACACTGGTTTGGAAGACATAAAATACTCAACAAAGGGTTTCCGGTCTCAAAGTTTATAGGAAGTGGGTTGCTTATGTTTTTAAATTGCCAGAGACGTCCCACAAGATTTGCCTAGTTTGACACGACTCGTTTGAGAATGCCAATGACATCATCGTGTCTTTTAAATGCATTTTGTACTTCAGATTATTTTCCCAAATTTGTAGTAATTTGCACAGATTTCATATGTAGGTATAGGTATTTTTGTATAATAAGTAATAGTCGTTTATTTCTTTTATAATAATTATTAAAGATTACCAGCGACAATTATTGTCGATGGTACTTCAAGATATTGCGACTTATAATATAAAAAACGAAAGTACAATAACAGTTTCACTTCCTAGATGCATTTCACATTAAAGAACTGACAAATTGGCTAAAAATTGTGGTATTTCTTGAAACTTTAAAGCAAAATTAATGCAATTTTAATGTACTTTTACTGAAAGAAGTAAAGTGCATTTTATAATCATTTTCAATTTAAGCAGTTTCACTTCAACTTGTTCCGCAACAAAGAGAGCTAGGTACTATTGTATAAGATTAACTCTTCTCACCTGACTGAAGTTAATAAACATCTGCCTTAAATCGTCTTCTGTCTTACTTATATGGTCCCACTGATTGTCTAGTTCTTTTCTTTTATCTACAGACGAACGTCTCTTTTTTCCTAGAAGTTTCTCAGTTTTCCGTAATTTTTGTCTAGCCAAAAAATTTGTCGTATTCACATTCCTTTCAGATATATCGTCCCCACATATAAGAGGCCTGTAATTGTTCCAAAAAAAAGCGCAAGTTGTATAAGTAAACGCTATTTTATTTGTACTGGAAAGGTATTTAACTTAAAAATGTAATAATATATCTAAACTATACGAACCTGGGTATACTTCGAGTTACTGACTTCGACAATAAATATTCTTTAGTCAGTTCGTAAGTTGGCCTCTTAGGCAACAATATTTGTTTAGGCATGGAATTCGCCATATCTAAATAGTGTTAATTCTTAAATAATAAAACTATCTAATATAAAATATTCTTTTCCTTTAAAATTGAGGGAAAGCTTATTCTGGGGTAAAACTTCAGCACTTTAAAAACTGATGTTAATAATGTCAATCAGTCAATGTCAATAATAATAATAGGTCAAGTCAATTAACCACAGAAAGTCAACATTTAAAATTGCTAGGCAACAGTTATCTGGCCCATAGATAAAATTGTCACATATTTATATAAATATTTCAGAGAATACACAGACCCTATCACTTCGACGTTAATGTGAGTGTGATATTTCCCCAGGGCATAGGGCACAAAACAGAAAAAGAGCATAGGGATTGTATGGTACAATCACGGATTTCTTAAAATAAACTGGATCGCTAATACATACTGGTGGGGGTAGCTAAAAATAACAACTGATAGGCGGCCGCCATACTGTGCTAACTTCTAGGTATTTTATGAACTAAATGATGGTAACACTGTTGAGTTACCATCACTGCTTTTATATTTTCTTTTTGTTTTGTGGTTTATAAATGAAGTTCTGTGTGCAAGGTGCAAGTTATTTATTTCTTAATCTGAAGAAAAAACATGCAATTTCACCATTTCATCCATTTGGTCGAAGTATTCAATGTTGAAGGTTGCGATAAAAGTCTAAAAACGTAGATATCTGTTATCTGAAAAGTCATCGAAAAGATACAAGGTGAAAAAGGCTGCAGTTTTGGAAAGAGTGCAAATTGAAGAATTTTTGACTAAATCTTGTGATAAAGAATATTTTATGATTAAGGTAATAACTCTTAACTTTTTAGACAATATGTATTAATAATACTTTGAATCATTTTAGGTTGCGCTAGTAATAGGAGTCTCTGGTGCTTGTCGATGCTACGAATTGACGAATTTGAAAATCACTAATGTATAGGACACTGGCGCGTATCTAGTTGTTCCGATACTAGATACCAAGACCGGCATTTCACGGAAGTTTAAAATTTTAAAGGATTTTCTATCAACGACGTAGAGATGTGTAGAAAATGTATTTCCCTAAGACCAAAGAACTTATCACAAGACAGATTTTTTTTACATTATAAGAATCAAAAATGTACTTCTCAGCCTGTTGGAATCAACACATTGGCAAAAGTTCCATCAAAAGTTGCATCGTTTCTGAACTTGGCAAACGCGGAAGCTTATGTTGGCCACTATGTGAGGGTGCACTTCAATAACTTTATTGGGAAATAAAGGTGCCGACTTTACACCCATCAAGCGGCATGGTGGGTGGAAGAGCCCTGCTGTGGCAGAGAACTATATTGAAGACTCCGTATCTAACAAACTTGGTATTGCAAGGAAAATCCAAGGTTCTTCTCGTTCAAGTCATTCCTCAGGAGAAGGAGACACCCAAAATTTGTTGCAAGAAGCAACTACAAGCTTCCTATTAACGGAAACGAAGTGAAATATGAAAAAGCGAAGAACGAAATGTCTATTAATATAAATGTTAATGTTAATTTTAATAAGTAAATTAAATTTGGTTGATTTAAGTTTATATTTTTTTATTATTTCCGTAGTGGATAATAGGTTACTTTATATGCTTTATAAGTGTGGATAAAACTCCTATTATAATGTGATTGTGTCTATAAATTATATTTTAAATGTGTTTTTATTAAATTCCTACCATAATCATAATGATTTTGAGTTTTGAAGTTGTTAATGTTATCTTCTAGAAAAGCAGTTATTACCATATTGTGTATTATAAACTTCATGTAATTTTATAACAAAATAACTGATTAACCTATCCGAATTCATTCACAATATTTAATATATCTTAACAGTGTAAAGTATAAATTTGGCTAATAACTACTTGACATTACTAATTGTATGACGTCATTCAGTTAAAATATATTTTTTTAGTGCCATTTTTACTGGTAAGACGTGCAGCTACTTTCATCGTGGCTTTTTATATATGCAGCTCCTGCCACAATTAAAATAACTACAAACATATGTCTAATTCTTCGATAAATACCTACCTTATATCGATACCTTTTTGCCAAACTATCGTAAGTGACATTTTCCATGAAAATGACTATGGATCTATCGTAAGTATAATATGCAAATACACATCTTGGCAGAGGTAGATAGATCCATAAATATGTAAGCGTATTTAAATGTTTCACGGTTAAATAACTGCATACATTTTATCGTAAGTAACAGAACTGTAATAGGCAGAGTGGCAGAATTGTCGTAAGTAGCCTAAGGTAAAATTTAGTGAGTGACTTACGATATTTTGGCAAAAAGGTATCGATATTAGAATTCCTCAAAACAATATACAAAACTGATCCTAACTAATTTTTATACTGCAATCAGACAAGGTTCAAATACTTGGTTGACAAACCATGTTACTTTAAAGTTTTTTGGGTTAGTTACTAAATTATGTTTAGACAAGTAACTATTATGAACCAGTTATAATTCCGGCTAATGTAAAATTTATTTAAAAAATGAAGTTGTAACAGGAGAAATAAAGAGTGTCGTCAATGAATTTAATATACATTGGTACCTACCAGACATACCATTGGAAGATTTGTACATGTAGGGAGTGTCTTTACAAGCACATAAATTTCGACTTTGTCGAAAATCATTTCAAGTCAAATTAAAAAGAGATGATTCTAATTATTTGAAATGCACTATAAATCGAAAAAAATTATGTGTACCTTTGCTGCACAAATATAACTCTTGAGTCCAGTCCTGTCAATTACTCGTCATATCTAATGCACAAATAATACAATTTAATCTTTGATATAACCCTATATTAAGTTAACTTTTTAGACCCGCTGCTAAAGTATTTTTATTACAACAGTGTACATATTTTATACCCATATCCATCCATATAAGTAATATTTAGTTAGTCATATGCCCATATCTCACCAAACTATTTTAAAAATTTCCCTCTGTGAATACCTCAACATCATTAGCTGAAAACTAGCCAATGGAATGTTAGCACAGTGTGGCGACCACCTTACAACTGACAAAATGATAGTTAGGAATCAGCGATCCAGTTTATTTTAAGAAATCCGTGGGTACAATACAATGCGGGTGTTGGTGGTCAAGGATTGTTAACGTTAACTGTTTACAGGATTGCTCGATCGCTCAATTTGTCATCCGCCTTTGTGACGTCATCGAAGATATATGTAATCAAATTGTCAAAATATACCTATTTTGTGTTTGTTATATTTCACATTTGCAAGAGAATTTTCGTATTTGAATGATTATTAATATTATTATTTATTAAAGTTTGTAATAACAGTATAAAGTGTACCTATTTCTACAAGTTCGAGATCTTTGGATCTTTGATGACGTCACAATTATGGATTACATTTTAGTATAGGGATCGAGCAATCCTGTAAACAGCTAACAATCCTTGGGTGTTGGTTGGTGTGCAGTCTTGTCTGTGGCAGTCGGGAAGTCTATATCGGGCCCGCCTTTATTAACTATGGGCCCGCCCAATGCCCAATTGACTACTGGGCAGACTGCCCATGCGCCATGCGTGTTTTGTGCAGAATCATTTTCGTCTTTTTAAATTTTTTGTGAAGTAGCTTCAAAACATACTTCATTTCATTAATCATAAATCAACAGAACAGATAAAAGAAAACCAATAAATATATGCAGTGCTACCAATTCTTTTAATTGCTCCATAGACTTAGAAACTTAAGATCCAAAGTCTATAAATTGTTTTTGCTTTTATGGTTGTAATGTTAGTGTTCTTTGTTCTTATATATATATATTTTATCTAACAACGCTTGTAGCATAAAGCATACAAAATATATCATCACTACATTTTCTATGAGCATAAAGTATCTATATAGGTTACTTTTACTTTATGGTTGTAGTAATCACAAAATATCATGTTTTAATTATTTAATTCGTCACAAATGGTACCGTAAATGATCTGTGGTACCACAAAATATATTCTCTGTGTACTGTGTGGTAATAATATTTAATATTTCTATCTTATAGATATTCTGTGATTTCTAGCTTAACCTTAAACGTGACCTGAATAGTTTGTAATTATTAGTTGTTTTTTTTTATTATCAGAGACAAATACCAGCAGAGTAATAGTGTTCCGAAAATGGAAAATATTGTATATAAGTCTTGCAGGTTGTGCTTTAAACCTATAAACGATGTTAAGTTCAAAGTAATGGAAACATTAACAAGTGACATGTTACTTTTGCTAAAGCTGGTAAGTAAAAATATAAATATCCAGGAGCACTTGGCTTTGGAGCCTTTTAAATGGTTGCAGCATGAAAGCTGGAACCCAAAAAGGTTGTGCAGACTAGAGATATTTTTAGCAAATTTACCTTGGAATTTGAAAAGATAATTAATTGTACATTTTAGAATTTGGACAAGGGAATTAAATACTTGATGTGTAATGATTGTTTTGAGAAAGCGTCTGCAGCATTGAAGTTTAAATCTATATGTTTGGACACTGAAGATGCCATATTTCCTTATGTAAATTGTGAAGGCATCGCCGATTTGCAAGAGATATATTTGAAGAGTACAGGAAATGAGCAGTTAATAAATGTATTCAGTGACCAACCAATTTGTCGGTTATGTATGCTGTTGATAAGTGGTGAATACATTTCCTTTGGTGAAGTGGAAAAGTATATGATCCTGATATACATTCCAGAACTGGTGAGTAGTTTGAGGTTAGCAGCGGTAATACTAATACATAATAGCACACCTTAGGAAAGAATTGCCATATTTTGCCAATAATTAATATAAACAACATTTCGGAGAGAATATAAAAAAATATGGTTATTGTAGGTATAGGTATTATGAATTTGTAAATTTTGACCCATCCAAAATTGCTTAAATCGGTAGTAGCCGAATATTGTAGTTTACTGTCTTTCACCTTAATAGACAATTTTAGATGAGGATAATAGTTTTAAAGTTAAAACATAATAAAACTACTATTACAAGAACTAATTTGTACAACAAATGTTTCAATTAATATTGTATTTATGATTACTGTCTTTAAAAGTAGTAACCACCTGTTTTTGTCTACTTTTGGTTCTGCTTCTAATAAGTTAAATAAGCAAGGGTCACAAAGAAAGTAGTTTTTATGACATGAACCGAACAGTTGGAGAGTTTTTTTTACAAATGTCCATAAGTGTGTTTTATAGAATTTCAGTGCAACCAAAGATCCTGTGATTTGCAAGTCGTGTTTTGATTGCTTCGTCACCCATAGTGGTTTTATAAAAAGCTGTCTTGATTTGGAGGAAGAACAAAAACCTTTTTGTTACAATGGAGGTCGAAGTAGTCAAGATGAAGGGTCTTCTATAGATTTGCTAATTAAAACTGAAGATATTTACCTGAAATCTGAAGAAAGTGAACTAGAGAGGAATGAGTTCCTGATAAAATCTGAAGAAGTTGAAATAAAATTAGAAGATGAACCGGACAGGTAAGAAAATTTGTTAAATTTTGTATATTGCATTGTAAACCAAATGTACTTGGTTATGTATTTATCATGAAAATAAAGCAGTATGCTTTGACTTATTTTTCTCCAGATTTCTATTTTCCACATTGCTATAATCCTTTTTTATTTTGGCATTGCATTGAAGTTGTCATTTTATCTTACTAGAAGCAAACCAAAACCAATTTAATTCTTTAGTGAGTGAGTAGAACTGGATACTTGAACCATTAAGAGGAAAGCTACTTGAACCATTAATCCATTTTGTATTTTTCAGGTTGGAAGATGTGAAGTTAAATAAATCCCATTGTGATAAGAGAAAAATAAATTGGAAGAGTACATTGTTGGCTGACAGTGATTTAGATATACAATGCCACAACTGTAATTTGCGTGACTATAAGTCAAAGTACAAATGCGCATTGAAGAACCACACACTGACACATAAGGATCCTTTGGAGATAATATGGTATAAATGTGATTTATGCAGCCACAAATCAAAGCGAAAAAGTTGTTTGACGCGGCACATGTTAACACACAAAGACGCTACAGAAATACAGTACCATAAATGTCATTTATGTAACTATAAGTCAAAGCAGAAAAGTAGTTTGACACGGCACATGTTAACACACAAAGAAGCTACAGAAATACAGTGGTATAAATGTGGTTTATGTGACTATAAAGGAATAAAGAAAGCTACTTTAATGGATCACATGATGAGACATAAGGATCCTTCAGAGATTAAATGGTATAAATGTGATTTATGCAGCCACAAGTCAAAGCGAAAAAGTTGTTTGACGCGACACATGTTAACACACAAAGACGCTACAGAAATACAGTACCATAAATGTCATTTATGTAACTATAAGTCGAAGCAGAAAAGTAGTTTGACGCGGCACATGTTAACACACAAAGATGCTACAGAAATACAGTGGTATAAATGTGGTTTATGTGACTATAAGTCAAAGTTCAAAAGCGCTTTGAAGAATCACACACTAATACATAAGGATCCTACAGAAATACAGTGGTATGGATGTGGTTTATGTGACTATAAAGGAAAACACAAAGAAGCTTTAATAAGTCACATGATGAGACACAAAGATCCTACAGAAATACAGTTCCATAAATGTGATTTATGCAACCATAAATCAAAGCAAAAAGGTGATTTAAAAAAGCACATGTTAACACATAAAAATCTCTGGGAAATCCAGTACCATAAATGTGATTTATGTGACTATAAAACAAAGAGAAGGTATACTTTGAAAAGGCACATGGTGACGCATAAGGATTCTTTAGAAATACGCTAACATTAATGTGGCGTGCAAAACTAATTTGGAACGGCACAGGCTCTTATATAATCCTCCAGGATTCTTCTTTAACTAAATTTTACTATTTTAAAATTAGTTTTAATTAAATATTTAATTGTCCGTCTAGTTTTATACTTGGAAACAAATTTTTAATAAAATATATACACTTTTGTAAAATGTTTTGGTGTAGTATTAATCGTTATTTCTCGATATTCTAAAATTACCAGTCGTTTTGAGTTGGCAATATGACCCTCTGTTACTATCCATCAATTTATGAAGTAGTTCGAAGTAGTATTGAAAAAATTGCAAGGGGAGGTTAGGTTAGGTTCAAAAATGAGTGGGCCGAAAACCATACCCTCCACCGCGACCATATGGTCTATTGGGGCTCACACCTACTTATATTTCACCCAACAGGTCCAGCTTCTTAATGCAGCTGATTACCTTATTAGGTGGGAATTTGTTCAGATCCTCTGGCAGAAGTTGTCCTTTGCCAAATAATGAGTATCTGACCAATATATATATATATATATATATATATATATATATATATATATATATATATATATATATATATATATATATTTTATCCATGTATCTGATCCTTTCCACAGTGGGGCAGGTGGACAATATGTGTTCTGCCGTTTCATCATCTAACCGTTCTAAGGGTAAAACGGAAGCTATAATAACCTTTAAATAACTTGCTTACATATTTATTTACAAGTATTCAGCCTAAAAATAAACTAAGAGGATATTTAAAACATTTTGACTTGGATGATTAATTAAGTACTTCATAGAATTATAATCATAAAATAAATTTATGACGCTCAGGTGAAAATACAGCGCAGGAAGAAATGGAAGCTAAAGTTATAGTTAGCTGTTGTCTGTTGTAGATAATATACTTTTATTTTTTTTTTTGCAAAAAGTGGGTATATTTTAGTGGGCTTACAATTCTTTAAGCATTAGTTACTGCATTTAAACGCGCCGGCATAATTATTACAAATAGTAATTATTTATAGCGAGTGTAAATTGCAGCGCTTTAATACAGCGCTGCAGCTTAACTATCTATAATCTGTGCTGCAGCTATTTGAATAAAGCGCTGAAGCGCTGCGGTATCCCTGAATGCGCCCATTAATAACTAATCTATGGGCGCATTAAGGGAAACATAGCACTCTAGCGCTTTACCGCTTCACGTTCGCTGAATCGACATTTTAAGCGCAAGCTTAATGTGACGTAATTTTCAGTAATTCATATTTTGCAATTAATATTAATAATAATTAATGTTATCGACAGATATTTTGTGCGTAAACCCATAGACGTAAACCTAAACTATATTAATTTTATCGCTTGATGAAACTATTCAGTGATCCAGAGGAAAAAATATATGCTTTACCGCTTTAATAAAGCGCTGCAGCTATTTTATAAATCGCTGCAGCGCTTTATTAAAGCGGTGAAGCATATATTTTTTCCTCTGGATCACTGAAATTCCCTGAATGCGCCCTATGTTAATAACATGTTCAGTGGTAGAAGATTCCGGTCCGTATATGATCTGTGGTAAAAGAAGAAGATCAAGACGAAGACGACAAGACGTCCAAGACGAGCGAAAATGGAAAATATTGAGAAAATATTTTGTAGCTTGTGCTTTAAAGCTATAAATGATTTAAATTTCAAAGCAATGGGAAAATTTATAAGAGATATGTTAAATATACTTTTACTCAAACAGGTAAATAGATAAAAATATCCCCTTGGGGAGCCCTTGAAATTTGTAATCATTGTGGCATGTAAAGAGTAGCACAAGAAGTTTGTGCAGACGAAATATTTCAAATCTAATTTGGTATTTAAAACAAAAATTTCAGAATTTGGATAACAGGAATAAATGCTTTATGTGTAATGATTGTTATGAAAAAGCTTGTGCAGCATTAAAATTTAAGTCGACATGTTTGGACACCGAAGATGCTATCTTTCCCTATGTTAATTGTGAAGACGTCATCGATTTGCGAGAGGTATATTTCCAGGATAAAAGAAATGAACAGTTAATAGATGTATTCAATGACCAACAAATTTGTCGGTTATGTATGCTGTTAATCAACGGTGAATATATTTCATTTGATGAAGTGGAAAAGTATATGGTTTTAATATACATACCCGAACTGGTGAGTAGTCTGATGTTAATAGCAGTAAATAAGGATTAAACTGTGCCAGGTCCTGAATATGTGAATATGAATCACAACAGAATTGGTATATTTTGCTAATAGTTCTCGCGAAATATTAAAGTTCACTAAGTATAAACAAATCTATAACCAAAATATTGGCCCATATAGAATTGCGTAAATCAATGTGGTACTCTAATGATTTATCTTATTAGCTCTCGCCTACCTCAACTGGTTCAAAATACCTTTGACGGTAAGATCAAGAAGTGCATTTGATCGAAATTTTTGCTTCAAATTATTATTTACTTAACTTCTGATTTTTTAATTGAATTTAAACAGAAATCATTGCTTTTTAGATTAAATTGTATAAAAGTAACAATTAATAGGTCATTGTTTTTTTCGCTATCGGTGATTGCCAGCGATTTTGAATATTCTGATATACCATCATCATATTCACATTCATACATCTTGGTGCAGACTTAATCTAATCAATTATTACAATTTAGTTTCTGTTCTTGAGATTACTTTTGACTCGTATTTAGATATATCCAAAGCTAATACAAATTAATAATGTGTCGTACAAATACTAATCGGAAATTTATAAAAGATTTATATTCATATACAATTTATGTTTCTGATCATAAATAATAGGTATCTTAAAATTCAAAAAGCTACTTATCACATATCACACATTTTTAATATGTATCAGGAGCTAAAATTTGAATTGTGTAATAGATATTTGAATAGACATGTAATTTATGATTATGAATCATTAGATAAATAGGTCAGAATCATAAAGAAAGTAGTTTTTACGAAATGAAGACTAGTTGGAGAGATTTTTACACATACCATGTAGACAGTTTTATAGAATTTCAGTGCCACCACAGATCCTGTGATGTGCAAGTCATGTTTTGATCGTCTTCGCACTCATAGTAATTTTATAGAAAGCTGTCTTGATGTAGAGGAAAAGCGAAAAGATTTTTGTGCCAATGGAGGTAGAAGGTTGACAGTTAAAACTGAAGATACACAACTAAAGTCCGAACAAAGTGAGCAAGAGGGAAACGATTTTTTGATAAAAGTCGAAGAAGTTGAAATAAAATCAGAAGATGAAGAGTCTAGGTAAGGAAATATTGTTAAAATTTGTGTATTATCTTGTGAATCAGATGTACTCGATTGTGTTAATGCAGCTTGCTTTTATTTATTTATTTATTTAGGGCCTGTCTTTCCATCTCCTTATAAACATCATTTTAAATTTATCTTCCTTGTAACTACAAAATGGGTCTCTTCACTGTGTTTTAAATTAAATCCTGTCTTTAAAGTTCTCTATCTGCACTTTAACTTATCCGTCACTTTTACTGGCCTATAAGTTGTTACAAAGAGATTTCTAACCTCATAAATTTTACAGTTTGAGTGTTAGTAAACAATTTGATTAATAAAACGTCAAAAAATATATTTTTATAAGGGAAAACATTATTGATTTTGAAGAAGAAATATTATTAGATCATGAAATTATAAACACGGTAAATATTGCAAATCGCGAACGAAAAATATATACTGTAAGGCCTCATATAAACAACTTAAACATCTAGAATCAGGAAGAATTTATGAGATTTCGTGTATCAAAAATAACGGTGTTAAATAGAAGAAATCGAGAAACATTTAGGGCATCACACTGACAGGTTAATAATAAAAAAGAAATGATGTCTTCGCATTTGTTAGATTTTATGACATATTCGAATCATATTTTGAATGGAGGACTGAACTGCTACGATTTGTACTAACTAGTAAGGGCCTCAAATTCCTGGGCAATTTGGTTCCAAGTTTTTTACTGTATCATCCTGGGAAGACATTTTTACACTTCTAAATATTAAATTTAAACTAGAGATCCCAGAAACGACTAGAACTTAAAAAAAGTTATAGTTGGTTATAGCCACAGTATGTTATAGCTAGGTAATGTTGTCATGATATTTGGTTGATTATGGTTGATGCATTTCATCTGTCTCACTTTGTTATATATTTTCTTATTTAATCAGTATTGCCAATATCATTAAACAGTCTTTTTACAAAAGAGCAGTTAAATTGTGTTGAAAAGACGCAATTTTTTAACTGCCAGATAAATTCACCTGTTAACTTTAAATTTCTTTTAGTTAAAAGCAACTTTATAAAGAGATGGAAAGACCGGCCCTTAATATAATAGTCTTCTCTTGATATCTCTACTCTATTTTAAAACTGGGAAGTCAACGAATCACAAGTGAATGTGAAAACATTATCACCATAATCTATATTGCTTCACGTAAGCTGGAGATTGGCAGTTTGCGCATTTAATAAAAATATAATTTAAGCAGCTAGATTGTACTTCACAGTTATCTTGTGATTACAAAATTTTTGTTTCTTCGAACACGGTACATGTAAATTTCAAAAACTCTGGGAATTGTTTAGAGAAAAGAAGATTTCCAGTGATTTACGACTCCCCCTCCTTCCCTATTAAAATTTTAGAGGCTGATGGGTGTCAAAGTGACGATGTTGATGTTGACTTAGAAAACCAATTTTCCTCCTCCAAAATAAAATTGCTCTGAGTGAGCGTTTATTTATATCTACTTTCTTAGCACCCAAAACCCCCCAAATCAAAAATAGAGTATACTAATAGTCAATGCTACTGATGTGCACTGAGGACTTACCCCATTTTCCGGTTTTTTTTTTGTATCTGCATGTGAGGTACATGCAGATGTGATGTTGACTTAGAAAACCAATTTTCCTCCTCCAAAATAAAATTGCTCTGAGTGAGCGTTTATTTATATCTACTTTCTTAGCACCCAAAACCCCCCAAATCAAAAATAGAGTATACTAATAGTCAACGCTACTGATGTGCACTGAGGACTTACCCCATTTTCCGGTTTTTTTTTTGTATCTGCATGTGAGGTACATCCCTAACAGAAATGTTTACATTAAATTTGTTAAAAACTTAAATTAGTTTTAGTGCATATTTACATTTAAGTCCGATTTGTAATGACTGGATCCATTTTATATTTTTTAGATTGCAGTCATCACACGAACTGAAGTTAAATGGATTTTGCCTTGACAAGAGAAAAAGAAATTGTAAGAACATTTTGCCGGTTGACGTTGACAGTTGGAGATTCCACGTGCAGTTAAAAAAAAATTCTTCAGAAATACAGTTGCTTCAATGTGATTTGTGTGACTTTAAAACAAAATACAAAACTTATTTAAATAAACACATGTTGACACATAAAGCTGCTTCCGAAGTACAATGGCATAAATGTTCTTTATGTGATTTTAAATCAAAATGGAAAAGTTGTTTAAAGACGCATTCCCTTCTCCACAAACATTCTTCAGAAATACTATGGTATAAATGTGATTTATGTGACTTTAAAGCAAAACATAAACATGTTTTGAAAATGCACAGCCTGAGACATAAGGATGCATCAGAAGTACAGTGGTTTAAATGTGATATATGTGACTATAAATCCAAGCATAAAAATTATTTAAAAGCTCACATGATGACACATAAGCATCCTTCAGAAATAAAACAGTTTAAATGTGATTTATGCGGCTACAAGGCAAAGCAGAAAATCCATTTGATGAACCACACACTGACACATAAGGATCCTTCAGAGATAAAATGGTATCAATGTGATTTATGTGACTACAAGGCAAAGCAGAAAGTCAATTTGAGCACTCATAATATAATGTTACATAAAGATCCTTCAGATATAAAATGGTATAAATGTGATTTATGCAGCTACAAATCAAAGTGGAAAAACCATTTGAATAATCATATGCAGACACATAAGGATCCTTCAGAGATAAAATGGTATCAATGTGATTTATGTGACTACAAGGGAAAGTGGAAAAAGAATTTGAATAATCATATGCAGACACATAAGGATCCTTCAGAGATAAAATGGTATCAATGTGATTTATGTGACTACAAGGCAAAGCAGAAAATCAATTTGAGGACTCATAATATACTGTTACATAAAGATCCTTCAGATATAAAATGGTATAAATGTGATTTATGCAGCTACAAATCAAGCCGGAAAAACCATTTGACGACACATATGCTGACACATAAGGATCCTTCAGAGATAAAATGGTATCAATGTGATTTATGTGACTACAAGGCAAAGTGGAAAAAGAATTTGAATAATCATATGCAGACACATAAGGATCCTTCAGAGATAAAATGGTATCAATGTGATTTATGTGACTACAAGGCAAAGCAGAAAATCAATTTGAGGACTCATAATATACTGTTACATAAAGATCCTTCAGATATAAAATGGTATAAATGTGATTTATGCAGCTACAAATCAAGCCGGAAAAACCATTGGAACACTCATATGCAGACACATAAGGATCCTTCAGAGATAAAATGGTATCAATGTGATTTATGTGACTACAAGGCAAAGCAGAAAGTCAATTTGAATAATCATATGCAGACACATAAGGATCCTTCAGAGATAAAATGGTATCAATGTGATTTATGTGACTACAAGGCAAAGCAGAAAGTCAATTTGAATAATCATATGCTGACACATAGGGATCCTTCAGAGATAAAATGGTACCAATGTGATTTATGTGACTACAAGGTAAAGCAGAAAATCAGTTTGAGGAATCATAATATACTGTTACATAAGGATCCTTCATAAATAAAATGGTATAAATGTGATTCAAACGTAAGTTAAACTTGAAAGGCAATTTGAAGAGTCACACACTGTCACATAAGGATCTTACAAAAATACAGTGGAATGAATGTTATTTATGCAACTATAAATCAAAGCGGAAATCTAGTCTGAATAGGCACATGTTATCACACAAAGATCCTCAGAAATAGAATGGCATAAATGCTCTGTATGTGACTTTAAATTAAAATAGGAAAAAGAAGTGTAAAATTGCACCTCTTGAAACAAGAATATTTCAGATATACATTAATTGACTTTTAGTCAAAGTACAAAAACAATTTGAAGAATCATATTCTGATACATGAAGCTGCTCCAGAAACCAGTTTTGATTGTAAATTATGTGACTATAAGGCAAAGCGCAATGGTAGTTTTAAATTAATTTACTAACACATAAAGATCCTTCAGAAATTCAATTGTATGAATGGAATTTTTGTGACTAAATCAAAACATAGCCCATTTTTGAAAAAACGTGGTATTGTACAGAAATCTTTCTGAAATACAGTGGCAGTTTGCGATTCATGCAACTAAAATCGAAGGAAAAAGACTGTTTGAAGGGTTGCACACTGATACAAAGAATTTGACAGAAATAAAGTGGTATGAATGTGAATTATGCGACTATAAAGGAGAAAAGAATGTTTTCTTTGCAAAAAACTCGCATGGTGACAAGGATTCTTCACATAAGATCTAAGCAGAAAACCCATACATTTATTGTTACACATTAAAGTTTATTGGCAATAAAATGATGTGAATATTATTTATACAACTATAAATCAAAGCAGAAAAGTAGATAGAGAAGGTCCAAAAAGATCTTTCGGAAATTCAGAAACATAAACGTGATTTTTGCTAATTAAGATAAAACAAAAAAGAAATGCACAAGAGATTCTGAGAAATAGAATCTTCACACATTTAACAAAAACTTACTGTCCTTACCAAAATCTATTATGTTTATTCAGAAATGTATTTATGATCAAAGTTTGGCATTTCTATTCCTCTAACAGAGGTAAACTTTGGCACATTGCCGTACAATTAATGTAGGTATTGTCCTCATATAGTGGAATTAGGATTTAAAGTCGATTAAAAGTCAGAATTTATAGTACAAGGTTATCATAAAGTAAGGGATATATTTCAGCTTATTATGTATTTTTAACAAATTAAGTTAATAACAGGATGTGAAAGAAATTCAATTGCTTAAACAATGGGATTTCTTATATCCAACAGTGGTTAACGCAAATGTTCGATATGTTGTCTATTTTGCTGCTCTACCATCACCAACGGTTCCTCCAAATTGTACATAGCATTATTCAGCATTTCTGGTTGAATTGAAGCAATTTGCTGCCTTTTAATTCTTCCAGCGTTGTTGGTCATGTTCTAAACAGCAAATTCTTTAACCCCACAGCCAGTAATCCGATGGGTTAAGATCAGACGATCTTGGGGGCCGTGAATTTACAAAATGTCTGCTTATAATATGATTTTGAAAAACATCAGTTAAAAATTCTTTAACTAGTCGGTAAATATGCAGGCAGTGTAATTTCTACCGTGTTCGTAATAACATTGTACTAAACCAATTCTTGTTTGTAGATCCATGTTATTAAAGTTTTCAAATAGTTTCAATTTACGTTTACGTGAATTTTATTTTGAGAACAATTCTCTAAATTGCATTGATTACGTTTGATACTTGTATCAGCAGTTGACATGACAACTCTTTTGTTTTCCATAGATACAGTTACATCCAATTATTGAAGCAACTAGATTCCGTTTACTTTTTACTACTAGCTTGATTTCTTAAAATTACATAAGACTTTAGAGTATACCCCCATACTTTATGATGACAACATACAATATGTCGCAGCATATTATTTACTTAATGTATATAATAATAACTACTATACATACTAAAACATTCTTTATCAGTACACTATTGATTTATTGTTAATTATTATTTATTACTGTACTATAGTAAGTTTGTATTATATCAATTAAGAAATAAATTTTCTTAGACAGTTAAAATTAATGTTTTGATAATCGTTCCATGTACTGTGAATGTATATAAATTCCTTGCCGTATGTACGTTGAAATAAGGCGGTGGCACTGGTTGTAGTGCACACTGCCCTAACCTTAAAGTGACAAATAAAATGGAATTCTAAAATAAGTGTAGTTCAGTGTTTGTAGTGGCGAGATACAGTGAAATACACCGTAGTGCCCTCTTTCGGTCTTTGCTACTACCTGTCTGACAATTATTGTTTAATTGACAGCCAGATAACGATCTGCTTTTCTGCAGATGCCATTACAGTGTCCTCTATGTCCTTGAGAAAGACAATCCTACTTAATTATTGGAAGGAGATGCCGAAAACAACTACTCCACGGGAAATATGTCCCGACTGGCGTTGCATTACATCATCTCCATGGATGTCGCCACATCCTTCATCAAGACCAAATACCAGAAAATGACCGATTTCAATTTAATCTTTGATATAACCCTATATTAAGTTAACTTTTTAGACCCGCTGCTAAAGTATTTTTATTACAACAGTGTACATATTTTATACCCATATCCATCCATATGAGTAATATTTAATTAATCATATGCCTATATCTCACCAAACTATTTTCCAAATTTCCCTCTGTAAATACCTCAACATCATTAGCTGAAAACTAGCCAATGGAATGTTAGCACAGTATGGCGACCACCTTACAGTAGACAAAATGATAGGAATCAGCATCAGAGTAATAAATAAAGGGGAGACCGTTATTTACATTGTAAAGTGAAGCCTTGATGTAAATGTATTTACAAACATCTGGTCCCTGCAACGTCCTTGACATTGATGCCGAAGTTACATTTTTATTTTTATAGCTAGGTACAACCGTCATTTTCATTGATTAACTTGCAAAGATCTACCACATTCTTGACCTCAATCAATTTACAAATTAGTTACATTGTAATATGTTTAAGGCTACGACACTATTTTTTTGTGACTTGTGTTATAATTATAGGTTCTCCATATCTATCAATACATTATTGAAATTTCTAGCGATATTAAGCGCCGGAAGTGGCAACATTGCTTAGTATTAACCTAATATAGCAAGTGACGCCATTATTTTGAAATCAAAATTTGTCAAGCCGAGTGTTTTGTGTGTTCTTAAACTGTGTTTTTGAACTTAACTTTTAACAAAACTCCCGAAGCGGTGTATAATATGCCAGAAATTACAAGAAAAGGGCCAAATAAGTGCTATTTCATTTCACAAGTAAGTTTGACATTGGTTATGTCTAAGGTTACCAAGCTTTTCCAGCGGTTAGCTTGCAGCGCTTTCTTAGAGCGGACTTGGTACGTTAGACGCCTTGATTTGATTTCGCCGGTACGCTTAAATTTTGGAAAAACCATAACCTCTATCTCTGCCTCTATTTATCTGATTTTGATTTATCACAACGCTAAAGCTATTGCAAATACAAAATTATGGATCCATTACCACTTTCGGTATTTTGTGAAAATGACAATATAAATATAATATCGAGTGCAGGATTAACATTAATGAAAATAAATGAAGAAAATATGGACCTTCAAATTGATATAATTAAATCGGCCAAGATGAAATTAGGCCAAAAGGCTTCTGTAAACAATTTTTTTGAAGAAACTATCACAAAGTATTCAGATGAAGAATTCCGCGAAAATTTTCGAATGTCGAAGATGACTATGAAGGTGAATATAGTTATACCTACCCTATAGCAATATATTTATAAACTCTCTTGAATTTCCAGTTTTACTTTACCTATTTTTTTAATAAAATGATTTATTGATACCAGATTGATAGTATAAATGTACAAATTCTGATCATACCCAGATGTAAAATGTAGCAAATCGCCATTGCCGCTCATGCACAAATTGAATATTTCTTCGAGCTCAAGCGACAAAGCGAATTACTTTTACGCTCGCTGCTCGAAAAAGCTGCTTTATTTGAGCGAAACCGTCTAATGTTCCTGAGCAGCAAAGCGCGTGCAAGCGCTCGCGGTAGCTTGGTAACCTTAGACGTACCCATTGTTTCCATGGGTGTTCTTACAGCAAGGGTGTAACGTGTCGTATTTGTTAAATTGTTATGTTTATCTGAATACTAGTACTAGCTTTGTGTTTATAGAATACCCAAAGATCTTGAGATAAGAGCAGTGTGGCTAAAAGCTGAATGTGACACTAATTTATCAAAGTATAATTATGTATGTTCTAAGTATTTCCGTGATATCCAGTGCCACTGTATCAGGGACCATCGTGTGTTCATTATGTATTGTTTGTTTATCAACATCCAGTAGGTTGAGGTTACATCACGGATTTCTTAAAATAAACTGGATCGCTGATTCCTAACTATCATTTTGTCAGTTGTAAGGTGGTCGGCATACTGTGCTAACATTCCATTGGCTAGTTTTCAGCTAATGATGTTGAGGTATTTACAGAGGGAAATTTTGAAAATAGTTTGGTAGATATGGGCATATGACTAACTAAATATTACTTATATGGATGGATATGGGTATAAAATATGTACACTGTTGTAATAAAAATACTTTAGCAGCGGGTCTAAAAAGTTAACTTAATATAGGGTTATATCAAAGATTAAATTGTATTATTTGTGCATTAGATATGACGAGTAATTGACAGGACTGGACTCAAGAGTTATATTTGTGCAGCAAAGGTACACATAATTTTTTTCTATTTATAGTGCATTTCAAATAATTGGAATCATCTCTTTTTAATTTGACTTGAAATGATTTTCGACAAAGTCGAAATTTATGTGCTTGTAAAGACACTCCCTACATGTACAAATCTTCCAATGGTATGTCTGGTAGGTACCTATGTATTCATTGACGACACTCTTTATTTCTCCTGTTACAACTTCATTTTTTAAATAAATTTTACATTAGCCGGAATTATAACTGGTTCATAATAGTTACTTGTCTAAACATAATTTAGTAACTAACCCAAAAAACTTTAAAGTAACATGGTTTGTCAACCAAGTATTTGAACCTTGTCTGATTGCAGTATAAAAATTAGTTAGGATCAGTTTTGTATATTGTTTTGAGGAATTCTAATATCGATACCTTTTTGCCAAAATATCGTAAGTCACTCACTAAATTTTACCTTAGGCTACTTACGACAATTCTGCCACTCTGCCTATTACAGTTCTGTTACTTACGACAAAATGCATGCAGTTATTTAACCGTGAAACATTTAAATACGCTTACATATTTATGGCTCTATCTACCTCTGCCAAGATGTGTATTTGCATATTATACTTACGATAGATCCATAGTCATTTTCATGGAAAATGTCACTTACGATAGTTTGGCAAAAAGGTATCGATATAAGGTAGGTATTTATCGAAGAAATAGACATATGTTTGTGGTTATTTTAATTGTGGCAGGAGCTGCATATATAAAAAGCCACGATGAAAGTAGCTGCACGTCTTATCAGTAAAAACGGCACTAAAAAAATATTTTTTAACTGAATGACATCATACAATTAGTAATGTCAAGTAGTTATTAGTCAAATTTATACTTTACACTGTTAAGATATATTAAATATTGTGAATGAATTGGGATAGGTTAATCAGTTATTTTGTTATAAACTTACATGAAGTTTATACTACACAATATGGTAACTTCTTTTCTAGAAGATAACATTAACAACTTCAAAACTCAAAATCATTATGATTATGGTAGGAATTTAATAAAAACACATTTAAAATATAATTTATACACACAATCGCATTATAATAGGAGTTTTATCCACACTTATAAAGCATATAAAGTAACCTATTATCCACTACTGAAATAATAAAAAAATATAAACTTAAATCAACCAAATTTAATTTACTTATTAAAATTAATATTAACATTTATATTAATAGACATTTCGTTCTTCGCTTTTTCATATTTCACTTCGTTTCCGAATACAATACAATAGGAAGCTTGTAGTTGCTTCTTGCAACAAATTTTGGATGTCTCCTCTCCTGAGAAATGACTTGAAAGAGAAGAACCTTGGATTTTCCTTGCAATACCAAGTTTGTTAGATACGGAGTCTTCAATATAGCTCTCTGCCACAGCAGGGCTCTTCCACCCACCATGCCGCTTGATGGGTGTAAAGTCGGCACCTTTATTTCCCAATAAAGTTATTGAAGTGCACCCTCATATAGTGGCGAATATAAGCTTCCGCGTTTGCCAAGTTCAGAAACGATGCAACTTTTGATGGAACCTTTGCCAATGTGTTGATTCCAACAGGCTGAGAAGTACATTTTTGATTCTTATAATGTAAAAAGAATCTGTTTTGTGATAAGTTCTTTGGTCTTAGGGAAATACATTTTCTACACATCTCTACGTCGTTGATAGAAAATCCTTTAAAATTTTAAACTTTCGTGAAATGCCGGTCTTGGTATCTGGTATCGAAACAACTAGATACGCGCCAGCGTCCTATACATTAGTGATTTTCAAATTCGTCAATTCGTAGCATCGACAAGCACCAGAGTGTCCTATTACTAGCGCAACCTAAAATGATTCAAAGTATTATTAATACATATTGTCTAAAAAGTTAAGAGTTATTACCTTAATCATAAAATATTCTTTATCACAAGATTTAGTCAAAAATTCTTCAATTTGCACTCTTTCCAAAACTGCAGCCTTTTTCACCTTGTATCCTTTCGACTAGGGTGACCAGACGTCCTCTTTTAACCGGACAAGTCCTCTTTTTAAGGTTCAAATTTATGTCCGGTATATATATATACACATTTTATGCTAAATGTCCTCTTTTTTATCAGACCAAAAAAAATAGGTACACTAAAAATCTGAAGTATTTCTAAACAATGCAAGTTACAATAAGCAACTAAATTGGAAATCATAAATTATTTGAAATTCATCCTAGACCTCTAATTGTAACTCTTTCTCTTTCTGTTAACTTAAGTCGAATAAAGAGGGCGATGAGAATAAACATGGTTGAAGAATCCCACAAAAGCCGCCTTTATTTTACAAATTTAAGTAAACAATATTACAAAATTACAAAGTAATTATTTGTTTTTATAAATAAAGACCAATAGTTTATAATGTTTTGACGAAATAATGATTGTATTTTTTATAAAATGTTTCCCACGGCACCTTTGTCCTCTTTTGTTGTTCAAAGAATCTGGTCACCCTACTTTCGACTGACTCTTCAAATAACAGATATCTACGTTTTTAGACTTTTATCACAACCTTCAACATTGAATACTTCGACCAAATGGATGAAATGATGAAATTGCATGTTTTTTCTTCAGATTAAGAAATAAATAACTTGCACCTTGCACACAGAACTTCATTTATATTTATAAACCACAAAACAAAAAGAAAATATAAAAGCAGTGCTAGTAACTCAACAGTGTTACCATCATTTAGTTCATAAAATACCTAGAAGTTAGCACAGTATGGCGGTCGCCTATCAGCGGTGGTACTCTGCGTCACAATAGAATTCTATATATCGCCTCGAAGCGACAGTTTGGTACTCTGCGTTTAGTTATCTACTTTTTCCCCTTACCCCGCACTGCAATAACGATCGCTTTCTGGCGATGGTTCGAGAGGTGTAGTTATTGAAACAGAAAATATCGTCTTCCGCTAAGTGCGCTTGAGAGTAAGTGAGATAGTCACAACCGTAAAATTTAGTGGTGGAGATTCCCAATTTTATGATTTTAAACAGCTGTGGTAGGAAACAATATACCTAATAATTTTTATTATCACAAAACAATTATATCATTCGTTGTGGATAGATGAATTTCTAGCATCTTTTTTGTTTGTAATTATTACTGTTTTTATACAAATGCGTGTAAGAGTAGACCACTGAAATTTATTTTTAGCTATAGCTGAGGAAAATTCTCTTTAATTACTAATATAGGTACAAAGGACCAAGTGGCAGAGACAATTTAAATATTCTTTGGCAGTCTGTTGCCACTAGAAAGTCTTGGGTTCGGAGAAAAAATATTGAAGAATGGAAAAAGGTTTGTATGAATAAGTAAACTTAAACAGTAATAAGTAAGTATAGGTACATAAATTTAGCTTTTCAGTTATCATTCTACCATTCATTAATGTATCAACTTTTATTAATTTATTTTTAAGTAAGGTATTAAGTATATAACACAAAGCATATAGTATGCATGTGTCTCTTGATCATGTAAAAAATGAAAATTTAAGACTACCTCTGTTGAACTTGCGAACTAGAAGAAACATCTAAAATAACAATGTAATTTCAGAATAATAATTATTATGAACCCTCTTATTTTACGATAATATAATTAGAAGCATTTAATTACCTTAACTTCAGCAATATGCAGTATAAATTAAACCAATTTAAAACAAATATAGGATAATTATAATAAAAAGGACGTGATTATATGCGAATTATACAATTTACGAGCAAAAAAAATAAATAGTTTACTTTTGAAATACAAAACGTTAACAAATTAAAAGTTGACATTTAAAAATTTCATGTACCAAATATATTTTATTTGGTTACAAACACAAAATTACTATTTTAAAGCTCTTATTTATTTACGTTGAATAGTATAGCACCGACTGTGCCCGAACTGTTGTCGATGTTTTTGCAGAGTACCGTTTTAGGTAGAAATAGAGATCGCCAGTAGAAAGCGATAATAGCTTTCTCTCTATTGTAGACAAGCATACGTACCAATGCAGTTGTTATTTTTAGCTACCCCCATCAGTATGTATTAGCGATCCAGTTTATTTTAAGAAATCCGTGGGTTACATGTTTACATTGTGCTTTGAAATAGGGAATATTAGTTTAAAGACCGTGAATGCGGTCTCCCATATATATAATACTACTATATTGAGCTATTCGAGCTTTTTTTGAAGCCGGTTTATGAGATAGAGTTATATATTTCGTTCTCTTTCACGGACAAATGTTCCTGTGCACATGCCCAAGTGTTGTCCAATCCAATCCAAGAATTTCAATGTGCCGCGAAAGTAAAGAAAGACCGGGCTTTTGTTTTGTCATATACAGGGTGACCCAGTATGAGCGTACAAAAATTTACCAGTGGGTAGGCCAGACCAAAATAAGAATAAAATTCTTATAAAACAATTTCTCTGATGCACGCCTAACGAGTTACAGGGTGTTATTTTGTAAAAAAAACAACAATTTTCCGTAATAACTTAACTTAAATAACTTTAACAACTTAAAAACCGTTTCGTAGATTTAGGTAATTTTTGGGTAACGTGTAAATCTATTAAAGGCCATTAAAACTATATGGTGTTTGTTTAACTTTGACACTTGTGGTGGCCTAGGTCTACTCTTCCTTATGGTTTTATCTTCATAACTATTGTATATCCTACTTTTTCGTGAATTAACTAAGTTTTCCTTAATCGGCTATCAATTCTGAACAAAAAAGGTGCTCTTGTTACACAGCTCTAAAATCAACCATTTTCGAGTAAATTGAGTGTAAAGTACCGACTGTATTCCTTTATGCAGAAAAATGTATGCAATGATTTTAAAGTTTAGAGTTACACAAACACCATATAGTTTTAATGACCTTTAATAGATGTACACGTCATCCAAATATTACCTAAATCTACGAAACGAGTTTTTAAGTTATCTCGAAAAATTGTTTTTTTTTTTACAAAATAACACCCTGGAACTCGTTAGGCGTGCAGCGAAGAATTTTTTTTATAACAATTTTATTCTTATTTTGGTCTGGCCTACACACTGGTAAATTTTTGTTCCTTCACACTGGGACACCCTGTATGTGTTTTGTCATATATGTGTTTTGTGGTGTGGTTATGTCACAGTTTATCTTTTGTATTTCAGGTATGTTTGTGTCTCACAGAAAATAAATTTGTGTTTTTCGTAGAGCTGGCAGTTTTAGAAGTGTTTTATTTATGTGTAACTTGTAGTTTTAGTTTTGTTCATATACCTATGACTTATTAGTGATTAGAGACATTTGCTCATCAAATTATTTCGACGGTATTTTTTCAGTCGCAACTGCAAGTTTAGGTATATAAGAACATTTTGTAAATTTAAATATGTAGTGAATTTTAGGTATAGGAATTATACTGTACCGATTGTACGGATATCGTAAAATGCCGAAACGAAAAACTCAGTCGAGGTTTTGTCTTTTGTGCGAAGGAAATATTCCATATGAAGTCGCATAGGTACCTACCTGAAGTATGTATTTTTAAAATTTTCTTTTCAAATACAAACTGCATCCACTCTTTTGGTAAACTTGATAAATACGGGAACATCCCAATAACAAGATTGAAAAACCGTTATATGTAGATAAAATACAATATAAAATAAAGTTAATTTATTGTATTCTACAGTACCTATATGGAGCAAAATTCCCGCGGTTTGCTGCGCATGAGTATTTGGTATTTTCTCCGTGAAAGAGACAATAGATATGATTCTGGACTACTCTAATTTGGCTTCACTTGAGAAACATGGTAAAGATTACATAGGCTCCATATAGTAGTATTATATATATGGCGGTCTCCCCTTTATTTATTACTCTGATGAATCAGCCAACCAGTTCATTTTAAGAAATCCGTGATTCAGTAACAACCTCCTACAGTAGGAGGCGCTCCAGCGCTTTACCGCTTAACATTCGCTGTTTAGACATTTTAAACGCAAGCTTAAAGTGACATAATTCTCAGTAATTCATATTTTGCAATTAATATTAATAATAATTAATATTATCCATAGATATTTTGTGCGTAAACCCATAGACGTAAACTTAAACTATATTAATTTTGACGTGGGCACTCCGGCTCTTTTCAAGGAACCGGGTCTCGATCATTAGAAAGTACCGGTTAAGTGAACCGTCTCTATTGAGCCGGTTGAAGTCGTGATTCGCGAACGAAATGAACGAAGAACGAATGGCGTGTCAGTTGTCGACAGCATCGCGTGTGCGTCGATAATGATACTATTTATTTTTTTATAATCACTGTTTGTAGGTAAATCGAAAACAATATGAGCATTTGATTTTCGAAAGGGAAGTATTTAACAAAAAGCTCTCAATGAAAATAATATAACTTGACCATGTTGTAACTTATAATTCAGTGATTAATTCTAGTTCTAAGGTTAGTATTATGCTCTCTGTTGTATGTTGTACTGTGGTATGTTGTATGTAGCAGATTCTTTTTCTTTTTGTAAAGTTAAGATAATAAAGTTAAATAATAAAAGTAATCAAAGTGAGTAGTAATTAAAGTAATATATAACAACAGGTTATGGGCCCAGGAAGGCTCTAAAGTAAAGAAACAGGCGAGTTAGTGCTAACTAAATAAAAACAAGTCGACGACCCCGCCAAAAATTCTAACCTAGCGGCCACGTGTATGAAAAGTGAAATTAGACCGCAGTAAAGACAAAATAACAAGTTAGAAAGACTATGGATTCTGAAAACATGAAATTTGCCTTTGCAAAGCTGAATAACAATAACTACCAAAACTGGAAGTTCAGGATTAAAATGATTTTAAAACGTGAAGAAAATTGGTCTGTAATTGATGAAGGAGTTCCCGCGCAACCCAGTGATCAGTGGAAACGTAAAGATGAAAAAGCTCAAACTACCATATCGTTGAGTGTAGAAGACAATCAAATTGTGCATATTTGTAAAAGTAAAAATGCAAAAGAAATGTGGGACAACCTGCAACAGGTACACGAGAGAAGTAATTTAAGTAATAAATTATATTTATTAAGGAAGCTGTACCAGTCAAAGTTAGGTGAAAAGTCCATGTCAGAATATATTAAAGATGTCTTGGAATTAGTTGAAAAGTTAAGAGGTATAGGCGAAACGATACAAGATGTTCATGTAGCTGCTTTACTACTTGGAGGATTGCCAGACAACTATTCCACGTTAGTCACAGCTTTAGATACTAGGCCTGATAATGAATTGACACTGGAGTATGTAAAAGGTAAATTAATGGATGAATTTAATAGAAGGGGAGGAAGTTCAAACAGTGATGAAACAGCCCTCAGCACGAATAGGCTTAAAAGTTCAGGTAAAAGTATGGAAAAAAGTAAACAAGAAACCCGTGAATGTCATTATTGCCACAGAAAAGGTCACCTAATAAAAGACTGTTATTTTCACAAGAAAGATAAGAAAAAAGAAAGAAATCAGCAAGCAAAGAGAGCGTCAGAGATAGGTGAGTCTGAATTTTGTTTTAATACTGTAACGAATGGAATGATCAACAAGTCAGTGTGGTACATCGATTCTGGAGCTACGAGTCATATGTCCAATGATTCAAGTTGTTTTATAAATTTAAAGCCCGTAGAGCGTAGTAAAATAACAGTGGCAAATGGACAGCATATGTGTATTAAAGGTAAAGGCGATGTAATTTTAAAGATTGATATAGCTGGAAATATTATAAATTTAAAGCTTAAAGATGTATTGTATGTGCCTGAGTTAGAAAATAATCTGTTATCTGTATCTAAAATTACAAGAGCCGGTTACAAAATAAATTTCAGCGAAACTGCATGTTACATTAAAAAGAATGATTCTGTTGTAATAACTGCGAGATATATAAATGGTCTTTATGAAGTTGAAGTATTTGTAGAAAAAGTAAATATTATAAAAACTTCCTGTGAAAAAATTAACAATTGCATTCATGTATGGCATAGGCGTCTTGGACATAGAAATCCGGAAACAATTAATACATTAATAACTAAAAATTTAGCGACAGGCATTGAAATAAAGAAATGTAATAATACGAAGCAGTGTGTTTCATGCATTGAAGGCAAACTAGCAAAAAAATCTTTCCCTCGAGTATCAGAAACAAAAACCCATCAAGTTCTTGACCTAATACATAGTGATTTATGTGGACCAATGAAAACAAGTACTGTAGGAGGCAAAAAATATTTTCTAACGTTTACAGATGATTTTTCGAGATATACGATACTTTATTTGCTTAGTAGTAAAAATGAGGTCTTCGGTAAAGTAAAAGAATTTCTTGCTGAAATGAAGAATAATTTTGGAAGATATCCAAAGTTGTTTAGGTCAGACAACGGAGGTGAATATACAGGGGAAGCGGTACAAAATCTGTTTAAACAATTAGGCATAAAATTCCAATCCACAATACCGTATTGTCCGGAACAAAATGGAGTATCAGAACGTAAAAACAGAACTCTCGTCGAATCCGCAAGATGTATGTTATCAGATGCTAAATTACCATATAAATATTGGGGTGAAGCAGTCATAACTGCAAACTATATTTCAAATAGGTTACCAACAAGATCTAGAAAGGAAACTCCGTATGAGTTGTGGTTAGGCGAAAAACCTGATTTAGCGCATATAGTTGTTTTTGGATGTCAAACTTTTGTGTATGTTCCTAAAGAAAAAAGATCAAAATTAGAAAATAAAGCAAAAGAAGGTATAATGGTAGGTTATAGTGAAAGCAGTAAAGGATATAGAATATTAGACCCAGCAACAGATAAAATAACTATAAGTCGTACAGTAAAATTTAATGAATTCTTAAATCAGCCTTTTCAAGACATAAATAGTTGTAAATCTGAGAAGGTTAGTACAAATGAAGTTAATCCACAAATAATGACTTTTGACTTAAACAATGAAAGTAACCCAGAAGAAAATATACCAGAGAGAAATGAAGATAAAACGCAGACAGATTCAGATAATACAAGTGTGGAAGAAGAAACAAGTACAGGTGAAGCAGAGTATCTGGATGACACATCCTTTGAAGAAAATAATGAGACAGATGTTATAACTAGATCGGGCCGTATATCTAAGAAAAGAAATTTAGAAGATTATATTACGTACAATGTTTTTGAGACCAACAATTCTGAAATGAATTTGGGTGATAGTGAAGTACACAATCCGAAAACACTGAGTGAAGCCTTATCAAGATCTGACCAAAAAGAGTGGAAAGAAGCTATGAAAAAGGAATACAAATCTTTGATGGAAAATAAAACTTGGATATTGGTTGATCGTCCAGCAGATAAAGTGATAGTGCAAAATAAATGGGTATTTACTCTAAAGAAAAGTGTTAGTGGTGAAGTGTGTTACAAGGCACGCTTGGTTGCAAAAGGGTTTTCGCAACAACATGGTATTGACTATTCGGAAACTTTTTCTCCTGTTGTTCGAAATTCTACAATAAGATTATTGTTTGCATTGTCAGTAGATTTAAGTCTCAATATTGAACATTTAGATGTTGAAACCGCATTCCTTAATGGAGATATCGATCATGAAATTTATATGTGTCAACCAGAAGGTTTTATTTGTAAAAATAGTGAAGAAAAAGTATGTCTGTTAAAAAAGGCAGTGTATGGTTTAAAGCAGTCATCCAGAATATGGAACAAAAAAGTCACAGATGTATTGCAACAATTAAAGTTCACACAGTCTGCTTATGAACCATGCATTTTCTTTAAGAAATATAAAAAAAACTATTGTAATCATTGCATTGTATGTTGATGATTTTTTAATATGTTCAAATTGTCCTAATATTAGTAGCAACCTTAAACAGGAACTAGGAAAACAGTTTAAGCTTAAGGATTTAGGTCCAGTAAAACATTTTTTAAGTTTAAATATAGATCACGATAAAGAAAATAATGTAATTAAAATTAATCAGAGGGATTATATTTTAGAATTATTAACCAAATTTAAGTTAACTGATGCAAAAACTGTTTTAACACCTATTGAAAGTGGTTTAAAATTAAAAAAATACACTGGTAGGGTACCAAACTTACCTTATCAGAATTTGATTGGTTCTTTAATGTATCTAGCTGTACACACAAGACCAGATATTGCATATAGTATAAGTTACTTAAGCCAGTTTAATAGTACTTTCGATTATGAACATTGGAAACATGCAAAAAGAGTGTTAAAGTATTTGAAAGGCAGTATTGATAAAAACTTGGTTTTTAGTAAGTCTAACAAAGAAATATTTGGTTTTGTGGATGCAGATTTTTCAAATGATATAACCGATAGAAAGTCATATTCTGGTTATGTTTTTAAAATGAGCAATGCTGCAGTGTCTTGGGAATCTAAAAAACAATCTTGTGTTGCACTTTCAAGCACTGAAGCTGAATATATAGCAATGGCAGAAGCCAGCAAAGAAGCAGTATTTATTACTGGTTTTCTTAATGAAATTAAAAAATTAGATGAACCATTATTGTTATTTAATGATAGCCAAAGTGCACAAAAAATTGTAAAGAATCCTGTTTATCATAATAGAACTAAACATATTGATACAAAGTATCATTTTATCAGAGAAATGATAGAAAAACAAATAATTAAAATTGAGTATATGCCAACTGATAAAATGATCGCCGATGTATTAACTAAGGGATTAAGTAGTCCTAAGCATGCATTTTTTACAAAAAATTTAGGAATCAATTAATCACGGAATTAAGGGGAAGTGTTGTAACTTATAATTCAGTGATTAATTCTAGTTCTAAGGTTAGTATTATGCTCTCTGTTGTATGTTGTACTGTGGTATGTTGTATGTAGCAGATTCTTTTTCTTTTTGTAAAGTTAAGATAATAAAGTTAAATAATAAAAGTAATCAAAGTGAGTAGTAATTAAAGTAATATATAACAACAGACCATAATTTGATGGAACTATTCAGCCATCCAGCGGGAAAAATATATGCTTTACCGCTTTAATAAAGCCAGCGCCTCCGCGATTATCTTGGTTAACAAGCCTCTCGCGTCATCCTGAACATACCTGAAATAGAGGGTTTGGCTGATTCCCACCGAGCGCTACTTTACGGACACTAGCATGTTTTAGCAACGGGCCTCTGAGACCGGTTAAATATATTAAGTGACATCATTAAAACGATTTTAGCTTAAATCATCAAATTAACTTGTTGCAATCAAAGTAAAAACTGTTAAAACGTAAAGTTCATATCATTTTAATTATCTTTTATGAATATTAATAAGGTTTATTAGAAATTAAATCTTTCCGCGCCTAACCATCTTTTACTTGTGTTCCGGTTAAAATAGACGACGTATAAAATGCGATGAAAAGTGTCAAAGTTGTCCATAACCTCTAAGAACCTATGTATGTTTTGTTTGTGTAAGAATGATATATGATATTAATCTGGATTTTGTCATTAATAATACTATATATGATTATGAATATGGTGCCAGTGGAATTTTTATTTTCCAATGAAACATGCTTCCTCTGTATAGAAATAAATATTAAGAGGTGATCTATCAAAATGTGTTGGATCCTAAGTTTGAGGAATTATTTGCAAAATAAAAACGAGAACACTTTTTTAATTGAAGTTTAAGTATTCTATTTGTATTAAGGCATACCGATAATGTTTAGCTTTATTAAGTGTTAGAACTGCAATCATTACATATTACATTTCGTACAGGGGTTTTTCAAACTTATAGTTAGCCTCGATGTTGCAGTTGTACCTAATTTTCAAAAGTTTGTAGTTTTTTATTTGCAAATGAGATATTCGCAAAAGTGTTTGATGAATTTTAGAACTGTGCCACAAATAAATTATTAGGTAGGTTATAATAATCTACTTATATTTTTGAAGAACAGGTGATTTTTAGTTGCTAAAAATATATGAAAGATATATTTTTAATATATATTCATCACCAGGTTTAAGGTATTCTCGTTAATGATGCCTATGATGTATATATGATGCCATTGAGTATAGGTAGGTATAGTGAAATATTTCTAGCACTAAAGAAAAGTCAGCAATTATCACAGATTCATTAAATCTTTTTGGAAAATATCTGTACTAGTTGTGTAATGCATGAATATCAACTGCTGGGTATGTTTTAAGTAAATACCCTCTGAGAACACTTACCTAAATATTTATAGATGTTTTTTTTTGTGGCATTTTATAATTACCAGGATATTTTGCCATTAGGGTAAACAACAAAATTAGGAAATTATTATTATTTACGTTAGTACCTTCCTTATGCAAAAATATAACAGTTTACGTGAATGGAATGTATTTGTACTAGGCAAGAAGTGGAATAATTCTAATTTTGTTACTCCTCAAACCATTTTCAATATATTTAACTTTAAGGGCATAATTTTAGCATTTAGGCCATATACCTATACCGTATAAGCATCAACAATCAAAAGTATTTTTCAACAGGCCGTATTCATTACTCTTATTAAAAAAGCTTGAAAATCTAACGAAAATTGTTGTGTTTGTAATGATATAACGTAATAGTAGCAGTATTTAGCTCAAAGTGAAAGATGAAAAAAATACAGCGTAGTAAAAAAACATAAGTTCTTTGGATGTTTATATTAATTTAATGAATTTTAATAAATAATTAGTTATAGATCAACCAGAATATCTCTAACTTTCGTATTTTTAATAGTGGGCTCTCATTATCATACTGCCTATTATGGTTTGTGTTGAATCCCCAGCTTTGGCACTAAAAATGTCGGTGGGTAATACACCATACAAACATATATTCAATGATACAATGTTCAAGCAGGCAACCCACAAAAACAAGTCTGTTGAGTATCGAAACAGTGTTTCGATGCACTTCACTGTATCGTATCTAATGTATCGATACAGTAAAATGTGCTAGATCGCCCAACACTAACTTGAACCTCTATATCGTGGGATGTTAATAACTGCAAACTGGTCTTTTATGGTCTCATCAGTGCAATATAGGTGATCATACCTAAAGATGTGAAGACCCAAGTGCTTAACACAGTAGGTACGTTTTGCATACGTATACCCTATACCATATATTGCCACCTTTTGGTAGTTCTCGCAACACAATCCAAATCAAACTAATTGTATGAGAATCGAATACAATAACGAGATGTAAAAACAAGCTCTACTACTTGACATATATGATGTATATAACACATTACTACAATATATATAAAGTAGATTGGTATAGGTGGATATAAAGTAGATTCATACTATTCGTAGTTATGTGTTATGTACCTTCCATCTGTCAAGTAGTAGAATTTGTTTCTACATCTCGTTATTGTACTGGATATTACCTAAATACTTAATTAGATTTGAATGAACTCTTTGACTTTATATTATGTATATAATATAATATAATGTATATAACACATTACTACAATATATATAAAGTAGATTGGTATAGGTGGATATAAAGTAGATTCATACTATTCGTAGTTATGTGTTATGTACCTTCCATCTGTCAAGTAGTAGAATTTGTTTCTACATCTCGTTATTGTACTGGATATTACCTAAATACTTAATTAGATTTGAATGAACTCTTTGACTTTACTTTAAATAATTTTACATTGGCGAAAAATATTGGAAATACCTATAGGTACTTAATGCAGCGGTAGTGTTATCTTATATTTTTGTGTAAAGGAACATCTATATATATTCTATTTGGTTTTAATAAGCTAATTATTTCCAATTAGAGAAATAAAACAGATAGTTTTTTGAATTTTATAGATATAATATCGGATATACTGTATTTCAGACAATTATAATTGCAATTTTTTGAAATTGGATAATTTTTTACTGGCAAAGTAATAAGACCCGTCAATAAAATTACAATTATATATAAACAATTGTTAAGTATTAGTCACAAAGAATACAATGGTATGTGGCAAGTCAGAAGATCGTAACGAATTTACAATTAAGAATTATAAAATAAGTAGTGTTGGGAAAAACCGATTGATTTAATAATCGAGTACTCACTACTTGAGCGATATCAATAATCGAGCGATCGCTCGAGTTAAATTTCGCTCGAATTCAAATAACGGTTTTATGGCCCCTTGTCGGTACTTACTTACGGCTTGCAGCGCTCGGACTCGTAATAGACTCCAAAAGGGTGACGTTTCATTCTCACCTTAATGTTTCTATTCCCAGTTAATAGTGAACCTTAATGCCTCTTGGCATACTGACACCAAGGAATAAGGAATGTAGGTATTTCAAACGTTCTAATTATATTATAAATATTTAACAATTGAAATATTTTTTTTCATTGATCCCAATAACGTTTACTTCTTCCTACAGTAAAATTCAATTAAAAAGTATTTGTAATAACATTTTTTTATTATCTCAACATATTTAAACAATTTTTATTTATAGATCGATTGTGTTAATTGATTGTAGTTGCATAAAAATAGGTGTCAATAGTTAAATGTGAGAAATAACGCCAATATGGGCCATTTTAGTAAAGGGTCTCTAATTTTGACCCTAAAAGTAACGACACATAAGAGAGCCGAGTGCCGAGTACCGAGTACCTACATAATGTCGCCAAGTGCTCCCTGTTCGGTGCTCAGTTCAGTAGATGAAAAACCAATTTTTCATCGCTTGCATTTATAACTCGAATCATGCGCCAATAATCGAGTGCCGTCGGTTATTTCAATAATCGAGTGCTCGAGTACTTTTTCGCTCGAGCGGTCTCAACACTAAAAATAAGTATAAAACATTACACCTCGCATTACACATTCAATAAACAAAGAAACATACAAAACAATGTTTAATTAAAATTACACCTCGCATAACACATTCAATACACAAAGATACATACAAAACAATGTTTAATTAATCATTAAAGGACTAAGCCAATCACCGCCTCCGGCACATGGGCATAATCATGATCTTGGAATTTTTTTGGCAAAGCCCCACTTTATCATGGGGTAAGTATTTTCAATTGATTATCATCGTATATACAAGGGACCTCGATTTTACATCGTCGATAGTACATCTTCTGTAAACAAATCGCTTAATTTCGTATAGCTTTTGATAATTCACTGGCATTTAAGCCATTATGTGGTGGGCAGGCATTGTTGGTATCCTCTACATGTGGTCATCCATCCAAGTATGTATGCCAGAAAATGGCTTACTTTCAAGTGGTTCATACCAACTTTATGAAGTAGCTTATATTGTTATATGGAGGATCCTTGCTAGAAAAGAGTAATAATTATGCTTTTGAACAATTGGTAAATTGCATTAGAGCCTAGACATGTCATTGCTCAGTGGGAACCAATATACTGGCAGCACAACACTTGCAATCATAGAGCTGCAGATACTAATTCCCAACATTTTACTAAATCGTGTAAAATCCTTTCCAACAATTTAAGGAAAGTTCCACATACTTGTATATTTGGTCATTTAAGTAGACAAATGAGTCTTGTTGTATTACAATATCGGTATCACTTCCATAGTTTTAAGGTTACACTATACTAGACAATATCAAATAGGTAATAGAGTACAAGTCAATGGACCAATGTCTGATTATATGATGAGGTAACTATTGGGATAATGACACGAAAAAACGAAATGCTAAATATATGAGAAATAAAACAAATAATTTTTCAAAAATAACTAGTTAAAACAAACATTGTATGTACCTACCTATTGCGGATATGATTTTACATCCTCGATTGTACATCTTCTAAAAACAAATCTCTAAAGTTCAGCTCTTGATAATTCACTGGCATATCAGCCACTAGGTGGTGGGCAGGCATCGTAAATATTCGGTACATGATCATCCATACAAGTATGTGTGCCGACCAACGGCCAAGTTTTCATGTGGTTCATATACCAACTTTACGAAGTAGCTTATATACCTTGCTGCTAGAACAGAGTAATAATTGTGCTCATGAACAGTTGGTACGGTGCATTAGTTACCTAAACATGTCAATGCTTAGTGGAAACCAATATACTGGCAGCACAATATTTAGGATCATGCAGAGGTGCAGATATTACTTTCCAACATTTTAAAAAAATCTTGTAAAATCCCTTTCCAACAATTTAAGGAAAGTTCCACGTACTTGTGTTATTTAATCATCAAATTGGTCTTTCGTTTTATCACAATGTCGGTATCACCTACATGCTATAACTAGGTAACTATAAAACTATTGAAGTACGAAGTATAGTTTATATGAGAAATAAAATAAATAAATTTTCAAAAATACATAATAAAAAGCTCAGACAAATAAACGATGATTTATCTGAGATTAAAACAATATGGTATGTATCTATCTACCTATTGCCGATGTGATGACTATCATTTTCTTTTTATTTATTCTTCCAGTTATTTTGAAAGTGTTTTTGACAAATCACAATATCATGCCCACAAAACGAAATATAAATGACGTCTCTATAGGTACATTCAATAACATTATTTATTGGGTATTTTGTGTTTTTTTTAGAGAATTGAATAGTTACTGTAAAGCTTGAAGTATTTTATAAGAATTATCTTGTTTTTAATACCATTGCTAGTAAGTACTATTCAAACTGCATAAATTAAGCTTAAGCATTGGCTAAATTATTTACAGAACTAATAACTTTATCGATGGCTTAACCGTGTCATTTTCATTAGGCAGAGTTTTTAACAAAACCCAAAACATGAGATAATTTAATATTTCTGTTCAGTGGTGGCAAAATACTCAATCAAATAAAAATATTTAAAACTAGGTAGGTACTGAGTAAAAATAAATTTTGCAGTTAGATCTGATCTTTCATAAATATTGCCTGATGCAGGTATCTACCATCTACTTACCTAGTTTGATGTTTTACCTGCAAATTCACAATTTTTAACCATAATAAACGCCGATAATTAAAAATCGGAGATGTTTTTTGTCTTTATAGTTCCTGGCACCGCACTTTTTCACTAGTTCAAAACCTAACTAAAATACCTACCTTATTTCACAAAATCCTTATTACCGGTACTCACTCGGCCTTCACAGAAAAACGTGAGAAAACCAATAAAACATATAAGAAAAATTTTTGTTGACTTGGACAAACATTAAAAAGTAACATAACCTATATTTTTAACATTTGACAACTTCAAAGTTGATTATTTTGTAACCGACCGCAAGGAGCCGCCACACTACGGACGCAGCAATTGTTTCTTCAGAATCAAGAAAAGTAGCTGACGCGAGAGGCTATTTAACGGAGTTAAACGGAGTAAATCTAGAAGGCGGTGAATAAAGCGCTGCAGCTATTTGAATAAAGCGCTGAAGCGCTGCGGTTCCCTGAATGCGCCCATTGATAACCCAATTTATGCTAATATCACATTCAGTGGTTCAGTGGTAGAAGATTCCGTATTGTTTTGTGGTTGTTGTCTCTGTTTGTGGTAGAAGAAGAAGATCAAGACGAAGACGAGCGAAAAAACCATCCTATTAACATCGCCAATCCCTTGCATAGATAAAATATATATCCATTGTCTATGAGCGAAAATGGAAAATATTGAGAAAAAGTTTTGTAGCTTGTGCTTTAAAGCTATAAATGATTTAAATTTCAAAGCAATGGAAAAATTTATAAGAGATATGTTAAATATACTTTTACTCAAACAGGTAAATAGATAAAAATATCCCCTTGCGGAGCCTTTGAAATTTGTAATCATTGTGGCATGTAAAGAGTAGCGCAAGAAGTTTGTGCAGACGAAATATTTCAAATCTAATTTGATATTTATTTAAAACAAAAATTTCAGAATTTGGATAACAGGAATAAATGCTTTATGTGTAATGATTGTTATGAAAAAGCTTGTGCAGCATTAAAATTTAAGTCGACATGTTTGGACACCGAAGATGCTATCTTTCCCTATGTTAATTGTGAAGACGTCATCGATTTGCGAGAAATATATTTCAAGGATAAAGGAAATGAACAGTTAATAGATGTATTCAATGATCAAAAAATATGTCGGTTATGTATGCAGTTAGTAAGCGGTGAATATATTTCTTTTGGTGAAGTTGAAAAGTACGTCATTTTAATATACATTCCAGAACTGGTGAGTAGTCTGATGTTAATAGCAGTAAATAAGGAATAAACTGTACCACGTCCTGAATATGGATCACAACAGAGAATTTGTATATTTTGCCAATAATTGCTATCGAAAATGTTTTCTTGCGAAATATTAATGTTCATTAATTATAAACAAATATATGGCCAAAATATTGGCCCATATGGAATTGCGTAAATCAATGTGATACTCTAATGAATTGTCTTATTAGCTTTCACCCACCTGGTTCAAAATACCTTTGACACTAAGATCAACAACTGCGTTTGATCGAAATGTTTGCGTAAAACTATCATTTAATTAACTTTTGATTTTTTATTGAATTTAAACACAAATCATTGCTTTTTAGATTAAATTGCATGAAAGTAACAATTAATAGATCATTGTTTTTTTCGCTATCGGTGATTGCCAGCAATTTTTAACATTCTAATATGCATCATATTCACATTCATACATCTTGGTGCAGACTTGATCTAATCAATTATTACATTTTAGTTTCTGTTCTTGAGATTACTTTTGACTCGTATTTAGATATATCCAAAGCTAATACAAATTAATAATGTGTCGTACAAATACTAATCGGAAATTTATAAAAGATTTATATTCATATACAATTTATGTTTCTGATCATAAATAATAGGTATCTTAAAATTCAAAAAGCTACTTATCACATATCACACATTTTTAATATGTATCAGGAGCTAAAATTTGAATTGTGTAATAGATATTTGAATAGACATGTAATTTATGATTATGAATCATTAGATAAATAGGTCAGAGTCATAAAGAAAGTAGTTTTTACGAAATGAAGACTAGTTGGAGAGATTTTTACACATACCATGTAGACAGTTTTATAGAATTTCAGTGCCACCACAGATCCTGTGATGTGCAAGTCATGTTTTGATCGTCTTCGCACTCATAGTAATTTTATAGAAAGCTGTCTTGATGTAGAGGAAAAGCGAAAAGATTTTTGTGCCAATGGAGGTAGAAGGTTGACAGTTAAAACTGAAGATACTCAACTAAAGTCCGAACAAAGTGAGCAAGAGGGAAACGATTTTTTGATAAAAGTCGAAGAAGTTGAAATAAAATCAGAAGATGAAGAGTCTAGGTAAGGAAATATTGTTAAAATTTGTGTATTATCTTGTGAACCAGATGTACTCGATTGTGTTAATGCAGCTTGCTTTTATTTATTTATTTATTTAGGGCCTGTCTTTCCATCTCCTTATAAACATCATTTTAAATTTATCTTCCTTGTAACTACAAAATGGGTCTCTTCACTGTGTTTTAAATTAAATCCTGTCTTTAAAGTTCTCTATCTGCACTTTAACTTATCCGTCACTTTTACTGGCCTATAAGTTGTTACAAAGAGATTTCTAACCTCATAAATTTTACAGTTTGAGTGTTAATAAACAATTTGATTAATAAAACGTCAAAAAATATATTTTTATAAGGGAAAACATTATTGATTTTGAAGAAGAAATATTATTAGATCATGAAATTATAAACACGGTAAATATTGCAAATCGCGAACGAAAAATGTATACTGTAAGGCCTCATATAAACAATTTAAACATCTAGAATCAGGAAGAATTTATGAGATTTCGTGTATCAAAAATAACGGTGTTAAATAGAAGAAATCGAGAAACATTTAGGGCATCACACTGACAGGTTAATAATAAAAAAGAAATGATGTCTTCGCATTTGTTAGATTTTATGACATATTCGAATCATATTTTGAATGGAGGACTGAACTGCTACGATTTGTACTAACTAGTAAGGGCCTCAAATTCCTGGGCAATTTGGTTCCAAGTTTTTTACTGTATCATCCTGGGAAGACATTTTTACACTTCTAAATATTAAATTTAAACTAGAGATCCCAGAAACGACTAGAACTTAAAAAAAGTTATAGTTGGTTATAGCCACAGTATGTTATAGCTAGGTAATGTTGTCATGATATTTGGTTGATTATGGTTGATGCATTTCATCTGTCTCACTTTGTTATATATTTTCTTATTTAATCAGTATTGCCAATATCATTAAACAGTCTTTTTACAAAAGAGCAGTTAAATTGTGTTGAAAAGACGCAATTTTTTAACTGCCAGATAAATTCACCTGTTAACTTTAAATTTCTTTTAGTTAAAAGCAACTTTATAAAGAGATGGAAAGACCGGCCCTTAATATAATAGTCTTCTCTTGATATCTCTACTCTATTTTTAAACTGGGAAGTCAACGAATCACAAGTGAATGTGAAAACATTATCACCATAATCTATATTGCTTCACGTAAGCTGGAGATTGGCAGTTTGAGCATTTAATAAAAATATAATTTAAGCAGCTAGATTGTACTTCACAGTTATCTTGTGATTACAAAATTTTTGTTTCTTCGAACACGGTACATGTAAATTTCAAAAACTCTGGGAATTGTTTAGAGAAAAGAAGATTTCCAGTGATTTACGACTCCCCCTCCTTCCCTATTAAAATTTTAGAGGCTGATGGGTGTCAAAGTGACGATGTTGATGTTGACTTAGAAAACCAATTTTCCTCCTCCAAAATAAAATTGCCCTGAGTGAGCGTTTATTTATATCTACTTTCTTAGCACCCAAAACCCCCCAAATCAAAAATAGAGTATACTAATAGTCAATGCTACTGATGTGCACTGAGGACTTACCCCATTTTCCGGGTTTTTTTTTGTATCTGCATGTGAGGTACATCTCTAACAGAAGTGTTTACATTAAATTTGTTAAAAACTTAAATTAGTTTTAGTGCATATTTACATTTAAGTCCGATTTGTAATGACTGGATCCATTTTATATTTTTTAGATTGCAGTCATCACACGAACAGAAGTTAAATGGATTTTGCCTTGACAAGAGAAAAAGAAATTGTAAGAACATTTTGCCGGTTGACGTTGACAGTTGGAGATTCCACGTGCAGTTACACAAAAATTCTTCAGAAATACAGTTGTTTCAATGTGATTTGTGTGACTTTAAAACAAAATACAAAACTTATTTAAATAAACACATGCTGACACATAAAGCTGCTTCCGAAGTACAATGGCATAAATGTTCTTTATGTGATTTTAAATCAAAATGGAAACCTTGTTTAAAGACGCATTCCCTCCTCCACAAACATTCTTCAGAAATACTATGGTATAAATGTGATTTATGTGACTTTAAAGCAAAACATAAACATGTTTTGAAAATGCACAGCCTGAGACATAAGGATGCATCAGAAGTACAGTGGTTTAAATGTGATATATGTGACTATAAATCCAAACATAAAAATTATTTAAAAGCTCACATGATGACACATAAGCATCCTTCAGAAATAAAACAGTTTAAATGTGATTTATGCGGCTACAAGGCAAAGCAGAAATTCCATTTGATGAACCACACACTGACACATAAAGATCCTTCAGAGATAAAATGGTATCAATGTGATTTATGTGACTACAAGGCAAAGCAGAAAGTCAATTTGAGCACTCATAATATACTGTTACATAAAGATCCTTCAGATATAAAATGGTATAAATGTGATTTATGCAGCTACAAATCAAAGTGGAAAAACCATTTGAATAATCATATGCAGACACATAAGGATCCTTCAGAGATAAAATGGTATCAATGTGATTTATGTGACTACAAGGCAAAGCAGAAAGTCAATTTGAGCACTCATAATATGCTGTTACATAAAGATCCTTCAGATATAAAATGGTATAAATGTGATTTATGCAGCTACAAATCAAAGTGGAAAAACGATTTGAATAATCATATGCAGACACATAAGGATCCTTCAGAGATAAAATGGTATCAATGTGATTTATGTGACTACAAGGCAAAGCAGAAAGTCAATTTGAATAATCATATGCAGACACATAAGGATCCTTCAGAGATAAAATGGTATCAATGTGATTTATGTGACTACAAGGCAAAGCAGAAAGTCAATTTGAATAATCATATGCTGACACATAGGGATCCTTCAGAGATAAAATGGTATCAATGTGATTTATGCAGCTACAAATCAAAGTGGAAAAAGAATTTGAATAATCATATGCAGACACATAAGGATCCTTCAGAGATAAAATGGTATCAATGTGATTCAAACGTAAGTTAAACTTGAAAGGCAATTTGAAGAGTCACACACTGTCACATAAGGATCTTACAAAAGTACAGTGGAATGAATGTTATTTATGCAACTATAAATCAAAGCGGAAATCTAGTCTGAATAGGCACATGTTATCACACAAAGATCCTCAGAAATAGAATGGCATAAATGCTCTGTATGTGACCTGTATGCACCTCTTGAAACAAGAATATTTCAGATATACATTAATTGACTTTTAGTCAAAGTACAAAAACAATTTGAAGAATCATATTCTGATACATGAAGCTGCTCCAGAAACCAGTTTTGATTGTAAATTATGTGACTATAAGGCAAAGCGCAATGGTAGTTTTAAATTAATTTACTAACACATAAAAATCCTTCAGAAATTCAATTGTATGAATGGAATTTTTGTGACTAAATCAAAACATAGCCCATTTTTGACAAAACGTGGTATTGTACAGAAATCTTTCTGAAATACAGTGGCAGTTTGCGATTTATGCAACTAAAATCAAAGGAAAAAGACTGTTTGAAGGGTTGCACACTGTTTCAAAGAATTTGACAGAAATAAAGTGGTATGAATATGAATTATGCGACTATAAAGGAGAAAAGAATGTTTTCTTTGCAAAAAACTCGCATGGTGACAAGGATTCTTCACATAAAATCTAAGCAGAAAACCCATACATTTATTGTTACACATTAACGTTTATTGGCAATAAAATGATGTGAATATTATTTATGCAACTATAAATCAAAGCAGAAAAGTAGATAGAGAAGATCCACAAAGATCCTTCGGAAATTCAGAAACATAAACGTGATTTTTGCGAATGTAAGGTAAAACAAAAAAGAAATGCACAAGAAATTCTGAGAAATAGAATCTACCGTGCAAAGGCAAAACAATGTATTATGAAAATGTTAGTTTTGAGATATTTGAAGTTAAAGTTTGAAGTAATGCCAAATATATATTTTAATTTTCATGTAGATCTAAAATAAGTTATTATATTGTTTACACTAGTTATTTTTTTTAGTAATGGCTCTTAGATTGATTTGCCAGAGTTTTTCCTTCAATTTACTCTGAAAAAACTTCGGCAAAACAATCTAATGTACAGTAAGCGGTTTTGCCAGAGAATTTTATATGAAGTTGCGAAAACAATGTACTATACATTACATTTTTAAGGTAAATACATATTTTTGTAGAAATAATTCCTTTTCTAAAACAGCATTAATTTTCATACATTTATTTAATATTAGCAAACACAGAAAAGAACATTTTTGCTTAAATGTAGTAAGTACACGTATTAAACTTCAAAATATATACTATTTACATTCCATCATTTAGAAGATCTTCAGCTAAATCTCATTTTCAGGTAATTCGATCCAAAATCTCCTATTCTCTTGCATTTTTGGTACAAGATTTTTCAAGATGATTTCCTTTTTAGCTTTTGCAATACGCCTTGGCGCAGTTACTCTTGACGGGAAGGTTAGGTCCACTTTCTTTTTAAGAAGATTATTAATCGATTTATAATGTTCTTCCCAGTCTGTTTTATAAAAAAATTCTGTTGATCCCGTCATAAATTTAACTGAAACGATGTCTTTATAATATGGAATATTGTCATTTTCATCAGTTCCTCCTTTTTTTCTATTACAAACTTTAAACTTATTTTGAAGCTTCATAAAATCACTGAATTTCATTTCTATGACACTCATTCTCTTTGATGCTGTTCGGCAACATTCCTCAAAATCTCTGAAATTTTCTACATTTCCTTGTTTTCTTGCAGCCTGCCCTATTTTTCCATGTAATCCGTCAGCCGCCAGGCCACTAACTAAGTAGTTTAAAATGATAGTATCGGTGCAGCAAAATGAAGAATTAACGTATGTAAGTAGAGCAGAGAAAAATATGTTGTTTTTGTTCTGCCCTGTGCAATTATCTAACCACATTATTATCTCTTGAGCATCTGTATTTGGTTCCAATATTTTTAAAAAAGCACATGAAATACCCTCTGCACGTCTCCCAGCTTTAGCCTCATGCCATATAATACAATAGTGTTTTCCCTTATTAGACATAGCGGCAAAGGTCTCGTTAAAAACGACTAAGCGTGAAGTGAAGAACGAATCTTTAATTTTTGGCATTCTGGGAAGCAAAGACACCTTCTGCAAATCTACAGCGAACACTTTTATGTTATTATTGGTGAGTTCGCTATCTGCCCGATATAAATCTCTCACTTTTCTTACCTAAAATACTTTATATTACTTTCTAATTCTAATTTAAAAAATATACTTACCTCTTCTAAATGCTGTTGCTTCAAAAGTGTATTCTCTTCAGTAGGATTCATATCCATTTCTATGCAGAAACCACATTTATCTGCTTCAACGTCGTAAAATGCTATATTCATTTCATCTACTGTTCTTCTATATTTTTCGTAAGATAATACATTTTCCTTAAATTTTTCTATATAATCAAGATGCATGTGTTTAATTGTCAAATCCGCCGGCAAATATTTTCGATTTGGGGCGTGGTTTCTTCTGTAATGAGAAGGTTTTGGTTGAAATGAATTAATATGTTGTTTTATGGGTGACACATTTATTTTATTTGCCGGTTCATGCCAACCCCTCTGATCTTCAGTTGGAATTAACTTTCTACTGCCATGTTCATCTTTTACAGCCTTCATCAAACAGTCTATAACTGAAGTACTTGTATAGCCCAAAGTACTTAGAAAGAGTTTCTGACATACAATAATCCTAAAATTATTATTTTGCAAAAAATAAGTCCTGGAGAAATTTCTTCTACTTCCCTCAACTTTTCTCTTGGCTTTTTTTCCCTCAATATGGGTTGAAAGCCAAATTCTTTGATCGCGTTTCTCCATATCCCAGAATTGATCATATATTATTTTCCTTTCATCTTCGGAAAAACTGTTTGAGCATTTTTTTCCTTTACAGTTACACCTTGCTGCGTAAAATGGGTGTTTAGACTTAATATTTTTCATTTTGTCCTCAATTGTTTGACACCTTTTTTTTTTAAATTCTTCGTGGTCTCTTTTTATTTATTTTCTACTTCATTGTGTTGTTCTGAATTTTTGTCTTTTTCAATGTTTGATATCTCTGCATTGTTCTGAAGTATAATATTCTGTAAAACTAATACTCTTTGAGGATTCATAGGCTATTCATCCTCTTCCATATTTAGATTTCCGTCCGCTGTCTTCTCTTCGTCTTTACTGACCTCAAACTGAACTACCTCTGCCGTCTGTATAATATCATCATCAAAGCATGGCAATGAATCCTTTTTAACTTTTTCTGGTTTCTTTCTCTCTATATTTTTTTCATTTTCCGAATCTGATGACTCTTCTTCAATTGGAAGAAAATCCAGTGAATCTTTTTGTTCGAAAAATAAGGAACAAATGCATAGAAAATAAGCAAGACGTATTTAAAAAGAAAAAAAAGTTATACATCTTACACAACTTCTTGTTATGGTTAAAAATATTATTTTCTCAAAATAAATAATACTATAATACATAATTTCCAATTATGTAGTAACACCCAATAGAGTTTGACAAAAATTCTTCTGGGAATAAGCCACTAGAAATAACAGAGGGGAAAACAAATATTCAAAATGGTGTGGTAATAAGTTTTAAAGTTTGTCCCAAAAAACCACTGTACAATAATATTAATACGATTGCTTACTGAATCAACTATGGTTCATCATTGGTTTTTTAGTTTAAAATTATATTATAATATACCTACAATATTTAAAAAATATATATAAAAAATAAAGAACTATTGGATGAATTATTTAGAATATATGCCACAAATAAATTACAGACAATATCTAAAAAAATTATTCTAAAGTAAAGAATTTAATTAATCAAGTAATAAATTATATTAGGGTACTTAAATTTAATAAAATTTAAATAAAACTAATAAAAAATTTTTCTTTTTATTTGGCTCACTTAAGAAAACCCAGCCTAACACGGGGCTTACAACACGAGAATATTAAGAAGTTATGATGAAAACTATAAAAAAGCGGGCAAAACAATGTACTTTTACAAATACCTTGAACTGCTGCTCGAAATTTTTCTACACCTCCACAGGCAAAACAATGTATTTATACTTTGTTTTACCAGTGTTTTTATTATGATCTTAAAATATAAACAGTGTATTGTACACTACATTGTTTTGCCATTGAAAAAATCCCTAAAAAATAATATTACCTTGTTCTGCTTATGTTACAGGGTCTGAATGAAATAATACATCATTTTGTCATGAGCATATATCAGAAACTATATAACTTAGAGAGTTCGTTTAATAATGTATTAGTAGATCATAAAGCCTACATGTACATCACACAAATATCACAAAATCGCCATTTTTACGAATACATTGTTTTGGCTTTGCACGGTAGGAATCTTGACACATTTAACAAAAACTTACTGTCCTTGCCAAAATCTGTTCTGTTTATTCAGAAATGTATTTATGATCAAAGTCTGACATTTCTGTCCCGCTAACAGAGGCAAACTTTGACACATTGCCGTACACATAATGTAGGTATTGTCCTCATATAGGGGAATTAGGATTTAAAGTCGAATAAAAGTCAGAATGTATAGTACAAGGTTGTCATAAAGTAAGGGATATATTTCAGCTTATTATGTGTTTTTAACAAATTAAGTTAATAACAGGATGTGAAAGAAATTCGATTGCTTAGACAATGGGATTTCTTATGTCCAACAGTGGTTAACACAAATGTTCGATATGTCGTCCATTTTGCTGGTGTACAACCACCTACCGTTCCTCCAAATTGTACACAGCATTATTCAGCATTTCTGGTTGAATTGCAGCAATTTGCTGCCTAATAGAGTCTTTTAATTCTTCCAGCGTTGTTGGTCGTGTTCTAAACACTAAATTCTTTAACCCCACAGGCAGTAATCCGGTGGCTTAAGATCAGACGATCTTGGGGGCCATAAATTTACAAAATGTCTGCTTATAATATGATTTTGAAAAACATCAGTTAAAAATTCTTTAACTAGTCGGTAAATATGCAGGCAGTGTAATTTCTACCGTATTCGCAATAACATTGCACTAAACCAATTCTTGTTTGTAGATCCATGTTATTAAAGTTTTCAAATAGTTTCAATTTACGTTTACGTGAATTTTATTTTGAGAACAATTCTCTAAATCGCATTGATTACATTTGATACTTGTATCAGCAGTTGACATGACAACTCTTGATTTCCATAGATACAGTTACATCCAATTATTGAAGCAACTAGATTCCGTTTACTTTTTACTACTATCTTGATTTCTTAAAATTACATAAGACTTTAGAGTATACCCCTTACTTTATGATGACTCCATACAATATGTCGCAGCATATTATTTACTTAATGTATATAATAATAACTATTATACATACTAAAACATGGTTTATCGGTACACTATTGATTTATTGTTAATTATTATTTATTACTGTACTATAGTAAGTTTGTATTATAATATCAATTAAGAAATACATTTTCTAAGACAGTCAAAATTAATGTTTTATTATAAATCCGTATTATAAAACAGTGAATGCCTCTGAATTTTAAGATTCTTATATTCAAGGCAAAAAGGGAAAACCATTTTGAAAGTCAGGCGAACGAAATTATTACAACAAATAAAATTGCTAGGAAAGTGTAAACTGATATTAGAGATTATTCCATTTACTTATATATGAATCTGTGATTCCTTGGGTATAAATGCTTCGATTTAAGTATGCTAATAATTGTCATTTAATTTCTTATGTATGTTGTCAGGCCAAGGATTTTTAACTTGTTAAAAATCTTTAAGTTTGACGTACCCAACAATAATAGTAACAAGTAAGCGAACTATACCATTTTAGGCTACTAGATAGGGTAAACTTCATGTTTCTTGACTATACAGCCTTATTCAGAACTCATAAACTTTGAGGATATGTGCATCCTTAAATAAGAAATCGATATCACCAAAAAAATTGTAATAAAAATAATTAGGATTTCCCGTAAACAATGTTTAAAGTTATACCATTATAAAGGACTACGCAGCTGCAGCTGGGCAACTGTACTTCAACGACATCGGATATACCACATTCCGACAAAAAACAGTAAACAAGTTTTTTGTACCTGGAACGCCTATCTATCTTTAAGTTTATTTTAAAGTAAAAACGCTGCAAATCTTTTTTGCGCCGGGTGCGCCGGCTTTTTTCGTGCTAGCTAGTTTACATTGTCAGTCCCAAGGTCACTCCATTACAGTGGACCAGTATCCAGCGGCGTGCAACGACAAATTTTTAAATAGTTTTCAGACCCCGCTAAAAAAATTTCTTTTTGCACTACCACATTTCTACATGTATGTTGAACATATTAGACACTTATTGAATAACCTGTGACGTGCGTATGCCTCCAGGAAGATTTCTACAGCTATACCTGTCCGAATCCCGTTGGTAAATGCCGATGATACCTGTGACGTGCGTATGCCTCCAGGGAGACTTCTACATCCGTACCTATCCCGACCCTTTGACACATGCTTGACGAATAACCTGTGACGTGCGTATGCCTCCAGGAAGACTTCGAATTCTGTATCCCTCTATCCGTCACGTTGCCCCGTTTCCACATAAAGCCGTTTTAATTTATTTTTATCATTTGTTTAATATTTTCACCGCTTCGCTTCTTAAACTGTGATTAAAGCTTTAGTTTGACACTGCCGAATTAATACTTGAATAAAATGCACTACTGCTAATAACCTGGGTTTAATAGATTGCATATATGTATATAATATTGTTACTTATTACCGTTTGTTTATTTTGCTGATTTGCTACTTTTGCTAATTGATTATTTTGCTGTCTGCCTATTATGTTGCTGATTGCCTATTTAATTTTATGTTAATAAACTTGGTAGTAACTTCCGTTAAACCGACATTATTACCTAGATTTGAGAAACATTTGACCCTCTGGCATGTGCATTTATGCACCTTCTTCACTGTAGTTACCCAGCCTTTACTCATAAGCCATGATACAACTACACTGATATGCTCATAACTTGACCAAATTTCGTTTGTTCTGCGCACGACGTCATTCTTGATGCTAAAATGGCGAAAATTCAAATGCGTTACTGTCAACGTGACTGTCAGTGATATAATTATTTTCGTGTTTTTCAATTGTATTCCCGTATTATTATAATTGTGAGGTCCGAGGGTTATCAAGTTGTAATTTTTATATTATAGGGTGGTGTTTATTTACAGTAGTGCTTCTTATTATCTTCAAATTATAAAATTTAGGTTAGAATTATATTCGGTAGGTAGATCGGTACACAGAATGCGGTTTGAATTAAAATAAGAAAGATTGATATTAATCAACTATTATTTTAGTTTCCCTATATGAATCGTGTATTATAATTCCATAATCGACGTTTCTTTTATATTGTTATCTTTGTTTACAAGTATTTTATTTAATTTTGTATCAAAACTGACGTCACGCTCATCGATAGACCACGCCCCCATGCGCATAGGCATATCAGTGTAGTTGTATCATGCTCATAAGCGAGTAGAGTCCGCGTGGACCATTCACCACGTGAAAGCCATGGATGCGTGGCTCCCGATGGCAAAAACCCGAAACCGTATTAAGAGTGTCACAGCGGCTGTAAAAAGGTTGAGAAACGATGGTCTACACCACACTTACCAAAACAATTTCATCTTGATGGATACTTGGGGTATTTCATACTAATGGCACATCCCAGTGTCATTGTATTTTTTTGTTCGTGTTATTTGCAGAGGAACAATACGAAACTGCAGTATTTCAGATTTGCAAAAATTCAGGGTCTAAGGGGATGAAACTGCTCAATCATTAGTAAAAGTAAAAAAATTCATAATATCCACAAAAAAGTTTTAACACTTACATGTTTGGTTTGCTAGTTTAGAAGAATAATTTAAAACTACAGTTTTTCATAAGTATTTGCAAAAATGAAAATACCCTGTCATTGGTAAAAATTAAAAAAAATATAATTCACAAAAAAAAAATTTACACTTTTATATCTGCAAGCTGGTAATTCAGAAAAACAATACGAAACTACAGTATTTCAGATTTTCAAAAATTCAGGGTCTATTTTTTGTTCTTTATTTTATTTTATCTATGAGCATAGCACACAGAAAACTTATAGATATTATAATATTCTGTGATTCTGTGTAGGTATTCGGTGCACAGATCACCAAACAGAAAAAGATTATACGCGATTCATTTTAAGATCGAAGCGCCAAAATGGCAGTAACCTATACTAACCTACGTTCACTGACACTGACGTTTGAAATTTTATTCATCAAAGATTTGTTGTCGAGAACTTTAAACCAGGTAAAATGCTTGTAAAACTATTTTGAAAGGGGTAAGTAGTGATATAACATTAAAATAGATTTCAATATTTTTCGAGCGTCCAATCTGAAAATGAAACTTAACCTCAAAATATGTCAAATTCTTTATTGGGCATACGGCGTAACATACCTTTATGGAAATAGTCATCCTTAGAGAAAGGTAAAGAGCACACTCTCTACTCTGCGTTCTTTAGCTTTTTTATCCATACTTGCCTCCTGTAACTCTGTAATGCTCAACTTATAGTTTCCGCGATAGCTCCAGATTTTCCCGCTTTTGGAAAAGTATGAAACTGATCTCGGGGTTTTTCTTTGTACAAGAGGAAAAATGACGCTCACAACAATATTGATTCATATCTAATCAAAGCAATTAACTAATATAACAACGGATATTTCAAAATTCACAATAGACATACATACGCAAAACTGAACCAATACCAAATGCGTTAGTTGTGCGTGCCGCCAGTAGGTAGCGTATTGCTTAGCAAGAATCGCGTATAGTGAGCTAATTCGGTGTATATATATTCCGTGGTATTTATTATTCTGTGGTATTTTTATCTGTCTGATATTCTGTGGTGTTTATTTTGCTTTATGCAACAGAAGGGAAACATTATGAGAATTATTTTCTGAATTTTCTCAAAAACTACCAAAACTACTAACACGGATCAGTAATATTGACTAGGTACTAAATATCAATGAAAAAAATGGAAAATGTAAAAATAGAAAATATCAAAATGAAGTTTTGCGGGTTGTGTTTTCAGGCATTAAACGATGTAAATTTCAAAGCAATGGAAACATTGACAAGAGACATGTTGGATATACTTTTGCTAAAACAGGTAAGTAGATATAAATATCTCCATATCTGCAGACTCTAGAGATAATCTTCTCAAATCTACTTTAGAATTTTTTTAAATAATTGTACATTTCAGAATTTGGATGAAGGAAGTAAATACTTTCTGTGTAATGATTGTTATGAAAAAGCGTGTGCAGCATTGAAGTTTAAATCCATATGTTTGGACACTGAAGATGCTATCTTTCCTTATGTTAATTGTGAAGGCGTCATTGATTTACGAGAAGTATATTTCAAGGCCAAAGAGAACGAACAGTTAATTGATGTATTCAATGACCAACAAATTTGTCGGTTATGTATGCGGTTATTCAGAGGTGAATATATTTCATTTGATGAAGTGGAAAAATACATGCTTCTAATATATATACCAGAACTGGTGAGTAGTAAGACGTTAACAGCAGTAATACTGATTATGTGAGCGAGTGGACTGTAAATTGCATAGAAAACTAGTATTTCGGAATTAATGTGAATGTCTTATCAATAACAAACGACTTACCCTGACCTAATGTTCCTCGTTAAATTGTCTACTGTTCCACTGGTCAGTGGCGTACACGCAATCAATTATTACTTACTAAATTCTAATTTCAAACAAACAGCAGATTTGCTAGTCCACAACACCTTAATAAAAGAAATATTATATTATATCCCCCTTAAAGCAGAATTCTGTAGCTGTTCCTGTATATTCATGGGTCATATGGGTATAGTTTAGGGTCACTTTATATAATCTTTGCCATATTTAAAATAAAACCTTTTTCGAGATAATACGTTTTTTAAAATTAGTTATTGTATGTATATGGGAATCCTTAAATTCAATATCAACATCGAAATTATTTCGATATCGATGTCATCTGGTCCTCTTGAAACGCATGGGCATTACGCTCGGACAACTTCGTCAAAATGACAGTGTTGCCAATGAAAGAGCTAATTTCGTTCTTTTTCTTACTCTATTGTTATATCCTTTATCTTTGTTAATCATAAAAGTATACACAAAATCTTATAAAGGAAATTATCCTTGTACATGTTTTTGTTAGTATTTACAGAAAGAAATAGCTTTATAAAGTGATTGCTTAAGAAATCATAAGAAGCATGATGTATATTAAATTATTGGGTGCGAAATTTCAGTTAAAATTTATACAGGGTGTCCCACGGCGACCACCCATTAAAATATTTCAGTGACTATTTCGATTTGAATTTTGAAAATTTGGGATATCAGGACATGGCATGTTCTCGGACATGTCCTCCTCAAATAAAATAATGGCGTGCACGTAGCACTTCCGGTTACACCAGAAGTCGTCATCAACTTACTTATTTTAAATGTAAAATATATTATTTCATTTCTGGATTATACGTGAAATTCTAAACACATTGCATGTAGGATGTCCTTTACCTATCTTCAACTGTTTTTGAAATATTGACAGGTGAATATTGACATTTTGCAACTTTGACACCCTATAAAATCTAAACGGTTTGAAATCAAGCAAAACGGTTTGCACATTCCTATCTTTACTTCTTATAAATTAAATTTTGACACTAATTTCAAATTTAACCAAGAGATTAAATTTAATCAAAAATTTTTAATTTCTGGCTTTAATTTTAATTAGGTTAACGGTTTATTTTAAATATGGCAAAGGTGACCCTAAAATTTAACGTAGAATCAAAAAATGCCATACTATACAGGTTGTTCTGTTTCAAATAACAAAGTTGGTGGTTACTTCTGGCGTAACGGGAAGTACAATGGCCTTGAAAATATTTTCTTCAAAAGTACACTACACGTACACCAAAAACTTATCACTAACTCCCTGTGCTTCTAACAAACTAGTTGTGTGAATAACTCTTTACATGTAGACTCTTTTATAGAATTTCAGTGCCACCAAAGATCCTGTGATTTGCAAGCCATGTTTCGAGTGCCTAGGCATTCATAGTGGTTTTATAAACAGTTGCCTTCATATGGCGGAAAAGCGAAAACATGTTTGTGACGACGGAGGTGTAAAGTTACCAGTTGAAACTGAAGACATTCAACTGAAGTTAGAACAAAGTGAGCAAGAGAGGAACGAGTTCTTGATAAAAGCTGAAGAAGTTCAAATAAAATCAGAAGAAGTTGAAATAAAATCAGAACAAGTTGAAGTACAATCAGAAGAAGTTGAAATAAAATCAGAAGTTGAGCAGGACAGGTAAGAAAAGATTATCAAAATTTGAATTTTGTGATCCAAATGTTGTACCAAAGTCTACATATATTCTAAATCCGCTCACTTGTCCGAAAGTCCCCCTGCCTTCTCTCGCTCCTTGTCCATCGTGTTTCTATCGATCCCCGGCTCAGCAAGGAATAGTCTTGTACACAGCGTCCTAAGCGAGAGTTGTACTGGGTGTGCTAAATTCAGTTTTGTTGATTTGTGCATTGGCGTTTACTATGATGGCTACTCACGATTTTTATTGTTGTATCGATGGTTGCCATACTAATATTTGAGATAATGTTTGGTTTTATGGATGCCCCAAAGAAACTCTACGGTAAGTACAAAGTCTACATATATTCTAATTTTGTAGACTTTGCTAAGTAGGTACCGAATATGCGTTTAAAAAATATATTAATTCGTAAATCGAATTTTAAAAGTATAGAACCGCAGTTAACAGTTTTCTTTAACTAAATTTACAATTAAAATAAAAGTTGTTAATGATTTATTTTTGTCAGTCACAACTGACAAAAAAAATCATCAACTAAATAATTATCAACTAAATAATCAAATGTTTGTAAAAAAATATAGATAGGCCATATTTTTTTTTAATTTTTTAAGTATTGAGACTCATAGGTATAACTTTTATAAATTGATTTTATCCAGAAAATAAAAAGAATAAATTTTTTAGTTAATCTTATATTTGTTTTAAGGTGTCAGCAGTAGAAAGACAGTTTAGGATTTGTCAAGAGATCATAAATATGCAAAACTAAGACCTAAAGAGGCCCGCAGTCGTATAAGAATTTGTAGAGCACATTTTGATCAATCATTCACTTCCTCTGGCAAACGCTTACTAACTACTGTTGTTCACTCAAAATTTTTAACAAAAGTGGATGGTAAGATATACAGGGTGGGGCAAAAGGTTTAGTGCAGTTTGGGATAGGCTGTATATCGTGTGTGGTGGGGGTAAGACCGTGGGAGGAGTCTCATTGCATCGGGTGGGTTGTGCCATTTTCAGTCGACATCATGGTTTGGTCCGGCGAACACCGCGGTTTCACTGTGCGCACATTTTTCGAAAATGGCCGTTCTGTCATCGCCACTCAGCGCGCCTTTCGGCGGCACTTCAATATTGCACGTCGCGGTGCTGTCCCTCACCGTAATTTAATAGCAAAGTGGGCGCGTACAATGGAAGAAACTGGTTCCACACTAAGGCCTAGGCGTGTCGGAAGACCCAGAACAGTAAGAACACCCGAAAATGTAAGGAGAGTGAGGGAAGCTATTGAACGGTCACCCACGCGCTCTGCACGGAAACATGCAACTGCATTGGGCATTACTTCCCGCTCTCTAAGGAGGATTTTACACAAAGATTTATCATTCCACCCCTACAAGATTATGATTGTTCAAGAATTAAACCCTCGTGACTATGAAAACCGCATTAACTGTTCCCAAGAAATGTTGGACCGGATTCATGAGAGATCGACTTTTTTCAGTAGCGACGAGGCCCACTTTCATCTATGCGGAGCAGTTAATAAACAAAATTTTCGGTACTGGGCCGAAACTAACCCAAAGCATTTGCACGAGAGACCTCTTCATTCCCCAAAAGTGACCGTTTGGTGTGCGGTTTCCAAATTTGGGGTGGTTGGACCCTACTTTTTTGAGGAGGATGGAGAGACTGTAACTGTCAACGCTCAACGTTATGTTTACTTATTGGAAAATTTTTTTGAACCCGCATTGGAAGAACTGAGTGAGGAAACAGATTTGGGAGATATCTGGTTTCAACAAGACGGGGCTACTGCCCATACTGCTCAAATTTCAATGAGGAAACTGCGACAAATGTTCCCTGGGCGCATTGTTTCTTTGAGAGGTAACGTTGGGTGGCCCGCACGCTCACCTGATTTGAGCATATGTGATTTCTTCCTGTGGGGCTACCTTAAGGAAAAGGTTTTCAGACATCGGCCTCACACCGTGGAAAACCTCAAGGACCGAATTCGGGAGGAAATCAACGCTATACCCGTCGAGATGTGCCAACGAGCGGCCGAAAATTTCAGAAATCGCCTAAATGAATGTGTAGCCGCTGGAGGCCATCATCTTTCTGATGTTATCTTTAAAATTTAAGTAATAAAATGGCATAATGTACCGAACAAAATAAAAAAAAACATAGATTTCTAAGATGAGTCATTATTTTTTCACAGCCCTTCAAAACTGCACTAAATCTTTTGCCCCACCCTGTACTTACATAGAAACAATTTTTTTTGCTATATTTGTTTCTATTTATTTCTGGCGTTATTTTAACAGCTATCAAAAAATAAAAAATACTTTTCCATTGTCACTTTTCGAGCTTAACAAGATGGCATTCACCAAGTTTTTGTCCGACGTTTTGTTTCCGAGGAACCTTCATCAACTTCTTTTTTTTAAATACGGCCCTGTATTTTTAAATAGAAATTTCGATACAATTTTTTATTCTCAATTCAATGATGCATCACAAGTAATGGTTTAATTACGTTTTTAGCTTGTTTTTGCCACCATTAAAAATTAACGAGGAAAAGCCTCCTGAGTTTATAACAAATAAACAAGTAAAATAATTTATTTATCTTAATTATTAGCATGTTAATTACAAAAGATGTTCGAATAAAAGACCATTATTTTCTAACATCGTTTAACTGTAGCTTTCAAACAATTTTGAAGTCCATCTGGCGTAATAGTTTGAAATGCTTCTAGTACCGATTCGCGTAATTCTTCCTCTGTTTTAAAATTACGTTGGTACACATAGTTTTTTATGTAGCCCCATATTAATATCATTTTACTTGTTTATTTTTATAAACTCAGGAGGCTTTTCCTCGTTAATTTTTAATGGTGGCAAAAACAAGCTAAAAACGTAAATAAACCATTACTTGTGATGCATCATTGAATTGAGAATAAAAAATGGTATCGAAATTTCTAAAAATACAGGGCCGTATTTAAAAAAAAGAAGTTGATAATGGATTCTCGGAAACGAAACGTCGGACAAAAACTTGGTGAATGCCATCTTGTTAAGCTCAAAAGGTGACAATGGAAAAGTATTTTTTATTTTTTGAAAGCTGTTAAAATAACTCCAGAAATACATAAAAACAAATATCGCAAAAAAAAATGTTTTTCCAAATATTTCAAAATCAAAAAAAGATAACTTATTTTTGCAAAGTCCATGTAAAAGGCAGTGGCGGCTAGTCATAATGGGCACAAGGGCACGTGCCCTATGCGTAAGCACATAAGACTTGTGAATGTTGTGATATTTTATAAACTTTTATAATTATTATAATTTGGTGGATTTTTATATTAATTTTTCATCATGAATACTGAATCATTTGGTGCATACATATCCGTCTAGCGTCTAGACCGCTTCACGCTTCACCGTCTGTGTAATCCGTGTGTCCACTGGGCTGGGCACGGCCGCTGTGTGCCTGTTCTTTTTTCTTTTCTATTTGCATGCTCAAGAAAAGGATACACAGCTTCTATTTTTCTAGCGCGTCTATTCTAATGCGTTCTGTTACGTCATTGAATGGGCGCTGCCCCGTCGACCAGACGGTACAGAGTACAGACACAGACACAACAAAACAAACACCAGAAATTGTGTTGTGTTTGTTGTCCACAACGAATTTACTATTTAGTTTACTACAGTTTGTTAGATTAGATTATCGTTGATGTTTTTTAGTTCTTTGATTTGATTATCCGTGTAAGACCGTGTATTTTAATTAAGAATTAAAGATGAATGCAGTTCAGAATATTTTAAAAAATAAATTAACATTTGATGAACGTACATGTGTTCGAGATTTAGGAAGACCTACACCGTATTTGCAAATAATCTTAAGCTCTTAAGCACTTAAGCGAATAAAGACATTTTAAGAAATACGATGTCACAAGAAAGGTTATGTGCTCTAGCAATGCTTTCCATCGAGAAAAATTTAGTAAACACTATGACTGATTTTAACAAACAAGTTATCATCATATCATGGTTATCGAACATTTTGCAAATGATAAGTCAAGACGAATGGAGTTTCATTTTAAAAGTTACTAAGTTTAGTTTTCGATGGACGAGCGGGTGGTTGCAGATTGTAAGGTAAGCACACCGATTTGTTATGGGTTTGGGTTAAGTACTTAAATGGGTTTTATTATTTATTTTTTTTATCTATCTGTGTTTTTTCTGGTCTAGCAGAAAACAGAAGTTTTGCCTGCCATTTTTCTGACATGTATACTTTTTTTGAACCGATTTAAATATTATTTTAAATAATGTTTCCATATTTCTGTCAATCGCATCAAAAAAGGGGATATTTGCCTAACGAAACCTATTTCTCAAATATTTTTGCTCTACGAATTTCTAATTTTTAATTTTAAGGTGTTTGACCTTGAAAAATGCAAAATTTTCGCCTGCGGCGCATTTTTTTTACCCTATGCCCCCATTCCCAAATTTCACCAGCCGCCACTGATAAAAGGTATTGAAACTGCTCAACTTTGTATCTCTTACCGTTTCGAAGATCCCAATGCTATCCCATACTTATCTTGGACACATTGTATACCTGCGGTGTTACCTAGGTATATACGGTGCGGTGTATATGTTAAGTATATAAAAGGGTAATCCTCTGAGTACCTGCTGTACAGTTAATATTTATTTAATTCATTTACTATTGTTAAAATGATACCTATAATCATTTATTTATTACTTTGCTTGAATAACAATACAAATCGTACCTTTGGAATCTTTCCCAATCTGTTTATACTAGCGAAACCTTAATTCCAAAAATACTATTTTTTTGTCGGCCCCCGTGTAAGCAGGCATGAGATGAAATGTTATTGTCATCATAGATCCGTCCTCGTATAAAGCGGCGCCAGCACGCATAAAATGATTTGACGAGTAGCAAAAAATTGCCGGTGTTTCCAGGAAATCAAAGAAGTGAGCGGATTTATTAGAATATATGTAGACTTTGGTTGTACTGTGGTTTTGTATTTACTGTGAAAATAAAGCAGCCTGTTTTTATTTATTTTGCTCAAGATTTCAGTTTTGTACTTTGCCACAATTCTTATTTATTGTGGAATTGCAACCAAGTGGTCACTTTTTCTTACTAGCTTGCTGTATGCTTTTCAGCGGTAATACTGTTAATGCTGGTTAAGCTTATCACTTGTAACTGATACTACTTAGTAAGGTTGTATGGTTATAAAAAAAATAGTTGGCACAGTATTACCATGTGGTATATGATGCTAAAACTACCATTGGAAAATCTAACAGTAATGAACTGTTCTATGTATCAGTTTGAGTGCATATTATTGGCGTTTTAATCTGATTTGTAGAGTAATTCATTTTGTATTTTTCAGTCCGCAGTTCCCCTCCTCGCATGATGTGCATTTAAATGAATCCTGTCATGATAAGAAAAAAATAAATTATGAGAGCATGTTGCTGGTTGACAATGATTCAGATATGGGCTGGTATAAATGTGGTTTGTGCCAGTATAAGTCAAAGAAGAAAGGGTATTTGATGACACGTCATATGCTGATACATATGAATCCTTCAGAGATACAATGGTATAAATGTGATTTATGCGGATACAAGTCAAAGCGGAAAAGTGATTTGAAGCGGCACATGTTAACACACGAAGATGCAACAGAAACTAAGGATCCTTCACAGAGAAAATGGTATAAATGTGATGTATGCATTTATATGTCAAAGGAGAAAAGAAGTTTGGAAACTCACATGATAACACATAAGGATCCTTCAGAGATAAAATGGTATAAATGTGATTTATGCAGCTACAAGTCAAAGTGGAGAAATGCTTTGAAGCGGCACATGTTAACACACAAAGATGCAAAAGAAACTAAGGATCCTTCACAGAGAAAATGGTATAAATGTGATGTATGCATTTATATGTCAAAGGAGAAAGGAAGTTGGGAAACTCATATGCTGACACATAAGGATCCTTCAGAGATAAAATGGTATAAATGTGCTTTATGCAATTATGTGTCAAATATCAAGAGCCGTTTGAATAGACATACACTGAAACATAAGGACCCTACAAAAGAACAGTGGTATGAGTGTGATTTATGTAACTATAAGACAAAGTACAAAATTATTTTGAAGACTCACACAGTGACACATAAAAATCGTACATGAATGTGGTGTCCAAATAATAGGCGAATATCATAAGACATACTTTTATGGCACGCGTCCAAGATTAGAAAACGAGCCGCAAAGCAGCGAGCAAAAACAATCAGCAGATAATTTACTTCCTATGTAGGGATTTTTATACATATTCTGCGACAGTTGGTGTCATGCGGCCTTATTAATAATAGAACTTAGAATGTTCTAAGACGTCACTAGAATGTAATTAGTGAAAACTGCATTAATAATACCATTTAAATGCATGTTAACGCTAGAATGATGCTAAATCACTAGTTATCAGTTTGGGTATGTTTTACAATAAGTTAAAGTTTGACAAAAATGGCAGCAGTTTTTCTTTTCCCTCCCAATTAACAGATCGAGAACGTTTTTCTGAAATATTAAATAATTTAATGTGAAATTTTCCGTATTTATATGTCAGTAACCTCAATAACTATATAAAATTTTATTATGGCATGGTTACTTACCGAATTCATTAGGGAATTTTTGAACCCCTTAAATTTTAGCACGTCGTTATCGTTATTCTGCGCATGTGCCGTTCCAAAAAGAGTATCATTTTTGGCACTGCGCGTGCTCAGTATAACGATTGCGATAACGATAAGGTAAAAATTTAAGCTGTTCAAAATCTCCCTATTATAAAAGGCAGAGTTAATGCATATCAAGGACGGATTTTTTACCATGAATTCAAATTTTACATTAGCAAAAAGCAAAAACGTAATTAGTTAAAAAAAATATAAACGTACTTCACTTAAGGATATTTTATTAAACACTTCTATTTGCTATTTCATGTTTGTCCAAAGAAAAACGTACCTATTTAAATGCACAGATAATTTCTAATTTCACAACATTTTTTAAAAATGTGGTTCTTTGAGATACTCCCCCATGTTGAAAAGCTGAATCCGCCCTTGATTGCTTATTAACAAAAAACAGTCTTGACACAAGACACTTGTCAGTCTTGTCACTTTGCGTAAATGTTTGTAAATGCAGGTTAGATTTATTACACTGAAATTAGCTCTATGTATAGAAGAGATGTTGTCACATTAACTTCTTATTTAGCATGCTGTTAGTTATTTGTCTATAAATATTTAATTATTAATATGAACTACTTAGATTGAAATACTCGCGCAGCTTTAATAATCGTTCCATGTATATAAATTCCTTGTATCACACCTATTTCTGTCAATTATTAATGAATTAAAAAATATATAAGGGGCGTCAAAGGACGATGTCTTGCTGATCTATATCCCAGCAACTCATCTTTTAAATTGCGTTCATGATTGCTTATATGGTTTACGCTTATCGTAAACACGAGCAAATTTAACATTAAAACTGTCTTTACATTTACACAGCTGTTTCCAAATACCCTGTATTTCCTTGCTTTCGGAACTCTAAAAAACATGGTACCGCCATCGTACAAAATCCTTGCACATATTATCAACAGCACAACCAAATATCGTACATCTCATTTTTCACAAAAATCAACGCTTTAACACTTAAAACTATTATTTTAAAAAGATCTTTGCTATGAACCGTAAAAGAAACACAAAGCATAGGCCAATATGGCGGAAATTCGCACCAATGACGTCACATATGCCACGCCCACATGCGTGGTATCATATCTTCTATCATGGTATTTAACAGCTTTGAGATTGTTTTGTTAACGTAAAGTTACGCACTTGGAGCTCTGCAGTATGAGCGGGGAGTAAGGTACTCAGCAATTGAACCAATCCCGTAGTATGCTCGAATAAAGAGCCAATCAAACGTATCAAAAATAGAGGTCCTAGACCCCTCCCCCCCCTTGAACAAAACAAATTGCCACAAAGCCCCCTCAGGGCTCTTTTTCTGTTTTGTACTAATACCCTATAGATATTCTGTGGCTAGTACTTTCTGTTTTGTGGCTAGAACTATAAAATCAATGGTGCATACCAAGGATTTTTAAAAAATCCTTGGGTGCATCCGGGCATTAATATTTAATTTTTTATTTTTTAGACTTTAACAACAGTCTTTTTCTGTTTTATGGTTAATAGGCCCATTGTGGCCAGATTGGGCGATTTATCGCAAATTGGGCGATTTGAGTGATATATTTGCGACAGAAAATTTCAAGAAATCGCAAGTCGCATATTGGGCGATTATATCAATGGCGCAAATCGCCAATTGGGCGATTTTCCGACCGATTCCATATATTATTATAGTATCGCTGGTTAATATGTATAACCCTGTACGCATTGTCGCATTATTCTGACTGTGGACATCATAGATAGATGGTAGACATTGAACAGGCCTGACTTTCAATCAGTGATGTGCCGGATAATTATCCATTTATAATTACCGACTAATTATTGATAATTATCCGTCGGCTAAAAATCCTTTCAAAATTAGCCGGCTAAATATTTATAGTGCCAGTGAAAAAAATGGCCTCATGGGGAGAGATTTATTTATTTTTTAATTTAATTTAGTTTGTTTTATATTTTCATTTTTTAATTTGTACGATTATTTTTATTGTTGATGCACTTAATTAAATGATGAAGATTGCCGTATTATAAAATAAAATACAAAATAATCGCTATCTCTAGATTTAATTTCTCCTTATCGATGACTTATAATATGATGACCTAATAATACCTATTATGCTTACCTACCTAGTAGATAAGAATAAGTATATAGATATTTTATTGGTAATTGCGAAAAAATTATTCTGTGTGAAAAATTAAAAGACTGTATATTCTGCTAACGACTAATTATAATATTTTTAGACGGCTAAATGCTAGTTATATAATTAGCATTGGCTAAATATATAATTAGCGGCTAAAAACCCATCACTGCTTTCAACCATCTTTCAGCCAGCACCCAGCACTGTCGTGTCGTATCCTTTAGCCGTAAATAGAAAATAAGAAGTAAAAAAGAGAATATCAAAATCATTGAGCCACAGAATATTAAAAGTTATTGAGCAAATCACAGAAATATCTATCTTTAATATCTTTTTGTGGGTAGAGCAAATACCAAAGTGATACTAAATAAAATAAATACATCACAATTACGGTAAAATTTCAAATTAGTTAAAGAATAATTCAGTGTTGGCATTTTAACACAGAAAGTGATTCGAATTTCGAACTGCAAAAACTAAATTACCTATATCTGATAAATTTTACGGCTTTGCATAAAGTGCATAAAGAAAGTAAAAGTGTCATCTGTTGATAACTATTAACAGTAAAAAAATAAATAAGTAGCCCATACTGAAATGAATAATCAGCAGTGGGATCACGGCTCTCGATTCGATTCAATCGAGACAACTCGACATCGAGTCACCGAATTTGATCACGTCTCTCGATCGTGTAGAGAATCGAGAATATCGATTGCAGCTTACTTCATGGTTTATTTCTACGTTCAATTTTGACATAAGCCGCAAAAGTATTTTTTGGACTTTTAATATTTTTTTCAATTTTACCATGGCTTCAAGGTCCTCTAATAAACAGCAGTGAGAAATTCTATTAAATTGTCTAGAAAGTAATCCAGGAATGGTTTCTGGAAGACCTCAAGGAATAAGAAAATGAAAGTTTCGCCCTTTCCCCTAAATAGTTTTGGATATATATGCGAATAAAAAGGCGGGTTCATGCAACGTTCATTACATTACATTTTAACTATATTTTCAGTACCTACATTTACAAGAAATAGTATTTTAACACAATTTTTATAATAACTAAAACAACAGTATAAATCTTTATTTATTATCTATACCCATATCTACCGAACTATATAATAATTATTATTTACAATCAAATATCTCATAACCCTTTGCTGACCCCATTCAATTCTTTCTCTTTGTCTTCTTAACATATGATTTCTCTAGGAGTCGGTAACATCGTTTTAACACTATTGTACTAACAAACTGTAAGAATTTAAAAATTGCTGTTAAAATTTTACTTATTTAAAACAAAAACACATAACCTGCAAATTCTCGGTTTTCGATAGCTTATAAGCAGTCGAGAAATATTAGTCGAATCGAGTCGATTCATCGACTCCCGTGATCGCAATTTCTCGATTATCGAAATAACTCTACCAGATCGTATCGAGAATCGAGAGCCGTGATCCCACTGCAGGTCTGTTTGCTAATGTGGCGACATCTAGTTAATTTTGGCGATTTTTGAGAATCAGTTTGGCGAGACGTAAAAACTGTGGGTGCGTATCGAATCGCGCATTATGCACATTTTGCTTCCTACGTACGTTCCAATCAAGGACATTTAATAAATGTCCTTGGTTCCAATTCACACATTCTGCACGTCGTAGCATTCATAATTTCATAGCTCTTCCTACTTTTGGCTTCGTAGCACGTAGGAGCTGCATCGTGTACGAGGTGATGCGTTTATGCATTGCGGGCAACTTAACCTCATTTTTTAAACTTTTAGAGGGAAGGGAACTGATTCTGTGGTGTGGTGTTGCTAGTTTCAATCAATTCTTTTGCAAGAACAAGAATGCCCGAAATTTTGCTGGTTTTTTCATCACGAATTTAAATACATTATAAATTGTCCACAAAAATAACTGTCAAAGTGTCAAAAGCCGTTCCGAAATGCATGAGTGCATCACACGCATCTGCTAAACAGAACGCTTTTATGTATCACTGCAGCAGATGCGTTTGATGTACGATTTGGAACGCACCCTGTGTCTGGCCACACTGAATAGGCCTTACGTGTTCTGTTGTTAACAGCATAGAAAATTTAATACGTTAGTACTATTTTTTCTGTGGTTAACGGTTAAAAAAAATCAGCGCCTCCGCGATTATCTTGGTTAACAAGCCTCTCGCGTCATCCTGAACATACCTGAAATAGAGGGTTTGGCTGATTCCCACCGAGCGCTACTTTACGGACGCTAGCATGTTTTAGCAACGGGCCTCTGAGACCCGTTAAATATATTAAGTGACATCATTAAAACGATTTTAGCTTAAATCATCAAATTAACTTGTTGCAATCAAAGTAAAAACTGTTAAAACGTAAAGTTCATATCATTTTAATTATCTTTTATGAATATTAATAAGGTTTATTAGAAATTAAATCTTTCCGCGCCTAACCATCTTTTACTTGTGTTCCGGTTAAAATAGACGACGTATAAAATGCGATGAAAAGTGTCAAAGTTGTCCATAACCTCTAATAACCTATGTATGTTTTGTTTGTGTAAGAATGATATATGATATTAATCTGGATTTTGTCATTAATAATACTATATATGATTATGAATATGGTGCCAGTGGAATTTTTATTTCCCAATGAAACATGCTTCCTCTGTATAGAAATAAATATTAAGAGGTGATCTATCAAAATGTGTTGGATCCTAAGTTTGAGGAATTATTTGCAAAATAAAAACGAGAACACTTTTTTAATTGAAGTTTAAGTATTCTATTTGTATTAAGGTATACTGATAATGTTTAGCTTTATTAAGTGTTAGAACTGCAATCATTACATATTACATTTCGTACAGGGGTTTTTCAAACTTATAGTTAGCCTCGATGTTGCAGTTGTACCTAATTTTCAAAAGTTTGTAGTTTTTTATTTGCAAATGAGATATTCGCAAAAGTGTTTGATGAATTTTAGAACTGTGCCACAAATAAATTATTAGGTAGGTTATAATAATCTACTTATATTTTTGAAGAACAGGTGATTTTTAGTTGCTAAAAATATATGAAAGATATATTTTTAATATATATTCATCACCAGGTTTAAGGTATTCTCGTTAATGATGCCTATGATGTATATATGATGCCATTGAGTATAGGTAGGTATAGTGAAATATTTCTAGCACTAAAGAAAAGTCAGCAATTATCACAGATTCATTAAATCTTTTTGGAAAATATCTGTACTAGTTGTGTAATGCATGAATATCAACTGCTGGGTATGTTTTAAGTAAATACCCTCTGAGAACACTTACCTAAATATTTATAGATGTTTTTTTTTTGTGGCATTTTATAATTACCAGGATATTTAGCCATTAGGGTAAACAACAATATTAGGAAATTATTATTATTTACGTTAGTACCTTCCTTATGCAAAAATATAACAGTTTACGTGAATGGAATGTATTTGTACTAGGCAAGAAGTGGAATAATTCTAATTTTGTTACTCCTCAAACCATTTTCAATATATTTAACTTTAAGGGCATAATTTTAGCATTTAGGCCATATACCTATACCGTATAAGCATCAACAATCAAAAGTATTTTTCAACAGGCCGTATTCATTACTCTTATTAAAAAAGCTTGAAAATCTAACGAAAATTGTTGTGTTTGTAATGATATAACGTAATAGTAGCAGTATTTAGCTCAAAGTGAAAGATGAAAAAAATACAGCGTAGTAAAAAAACATAAGTTCTTTGGATGTTTATATTATATTAATTTAATGAATTTTAATAAATAATTAGTTATAGATCAACCAGAATATCTCTAACTTTCGTATTTTTAATAGTGGGATCTCATTATCATACTGCCTATTATGGTTTGTGTTGAATCCCCAGCTTTGGCACTAAAAATGTCGGTGGGTAATACACCATACAAACATATATTCAATGATACAATGTTCAAGCAGGCAACCCACAAAAACAAGTCTGTTGAGTATCGAAACAGTGTTTCGATGCACTTCACTGTATCGTATCTAATGTATCGATACAGTAAAATGTGCTAGATCGCCCAACACTAACTTGAACCTCTATATCGTGGGATGTTAATAACTGCAAACTGGTCTTTTATGGTCTCATCAGTGCAATATAGGTGATCATACCTAAAGATGTGAAGACCCACGTGCTTAACACAGTAGGTACGTTTTGCATACGTATACCCTATACCATATTGCCACCTTTTGGTAGTTCTCGCAACACAATCCAAATCAAACTAATTGTATGAGAATCGAATACAATAACGAGATGTAAAAACAAGCTCTACTACTTGACATATATGATGTATATAACACATTACTACAATATATATAAAGTAGATTGGTATAGGTGGATATAAAGTAGATTCATACTATTCGTAGTTATGTGTTATGTACATTCCATCTGTCAAGTAGTAGAATTTGTTTCTACATCTCGTTATTGTATTGGATATTACCTAAATACTTGATTAGATTTGAATGAACTCTTTGACTTTACTTTAAATAATTTTACATTGGCGAAAAATATTGGAAATACCTATAGGTACTTAATGCAGCAGTAGTGTAATCTTATATTTTTGTGTAAAAGAACATCTATATATATTCTATTTGGTTTTAATAAGCTAATTATTTCCAATTAGAGAAATAAAACAGATAGTTTTTTGAATTTTATAGATATAATATCGGATATACTGTATTTCAGACAATTATAATTGCAATTTTTTGAAATTGGATAATTTTTTACTGGCAAAGTAATAAGACCCGTCAATAAAATTACAATTATATATAAACAATTGTTAAGTATTAGTCACAAAGAATACAATGGTATGTGGCAAGTCAGAAGGTCGTAACGAATTTACAATTAAGAATTATAAAATAAGTAGTGTTGTGAAAAACCGATTGATTTAATAATAGAGTACTCACTACTTGAGCGATATCAATAATCGAGCGATCGCTCAAGTTAAATTTCGCTCGAATTCAAATAACGGTTTTATGGCCCCTTGTCGGTACTTACTTACGGCTTGCAGCGCTCGGACTCGTAATAGACTCCAAAAGGGTGACGTTTCATTCTCACCTTAATGTTTCTATTCCCAGTTAATAGTGAACCTTAATGCCTCTTGGCATACTGACACCAAGGAATAAGGAATGTAGGTATTTCAAACGTTCTAATTATATTATAAATATTTAACGATTGAAATATTTTTTTTCATTGATCCCAATAACGTTTACTTCTTCCTACAGTAAAATTCAATTAAAAAGTATTTGTAATAACATTTTTTTATTATCTCAACATATTTAAACAATTTTTATTTATAGATCGATTGTGTTAATTGATTGTAGTTGCATAAAAATAGGTGTCAATAGTTAAATGTGAGAAATAACGCCAATATGGGCCATTTTAGTAAAGGGTCTCTAATTTTGACCCTAAAAGTAACGACACATAAGAGAGCCGAGTGCCGAGTACCGAGTACCTACATAATGTCACCAAGTGCTCCCTGTTCAGTGCTCAGTTCAGTAGATGAAAAACCAATTTTTCATCGCTTGCATTTATAACTCGAATCATGCGCCAATAATCGAGTGCCGTCGGTTATTTCAATAATCGAGTGCTCGAGTACTTTTTCGCTCGAGCGGTCTCAACACTAAAAATAAGTATAAAACATTACACCTCGCATTACACATTCAATAAACAAAGAAACATACAAAACAATGTTTAATTAAAATTACACCTCGCATAACACATTCAATACACAAAGATACATACAAAACAATGTTTAATTAATCATTAAAGGACTAAGCCAATCACCGCCTCCGGCACATGGGCATAATCATGATCTTGGAATTTTTTTGGCAAAGCCCCACTTTATCATGGGGTAAGTATTTTCAATTGATTATCATCGTATATACAAGGGACCTCGATTTTACATCGTCGATAGTACATCTTCTGTAAACAAATCGCTTAATTTCGTATAGCTTTTGATAATTCACTGGCATTTAAGCCATTATGTGGTGGGCAGGCATTGTTGGTATCCTCTACATGTGGTCATCCATCCAAGTATGTATGCCAGAAAATGGCTTACTTTCAAGTGGTTCATACCAACTTTATGAAGTAGCTTATATTGTTATATGGAGGATCCTTGCTAGAAAAGAGTAATAATTATGCTTTTGAACAATTGGTAAATTGCATTAGAGCCTAGACATGTCATTGCTCAGTGGGAACCAATATACTGGCAGCACAACACTTGCAATCATAGAGCTGCAGATACTAATTCCCAACATTTTACTAAATCTTGTAAAATCCTTTCCAACAATTTAAGGAAAGTTCCACATACTTGTATATTTGGTCATTTAAGTAGACAAATGAGTCTTGTTGTATTACAATATCGGTATCACTTCCATAGTTTTAAGGTTACACTATACTAGACAATATCAAATAGGTAATAGAGTACAAGTCAATGGACCAATGTCTGATTATATGATGAGTAACTATTGGGATAATGACACGAAAAAACGAAATGCTAAATATATGAGAAATAAAACAAATAATTTTTCAAAAATAACTAGTTAAAACAAACATTGTATGTACCTACCTATTGCGGATATGATTTTACATCCTCGATGGTACATCTTCTAAAAACAAATCGCTAAAGTTCAGCTCTTGATAATTCACTGGCATATCAGCCACTAGGTGGTGGGCAGGCATCGTAAATATTCGGTACATGATCATCCATACAAGTATGTGTGCCGACCAACGGCCAAGTTTTCATGTGGTTCATATACCAACTTTACGAAGTAGCTTATATATACCTTGCTGCTAGAACAGAGTAATAATTGTGCTCATGAACAGTTGGTACGGTGCATTAGTTACCTAAACACGTCAATGCTTAGTGGAAACCAATATACTGGCAGCACAATATTTAGGATCATGCAGAGGTGCAGATATTACTTTCCAACATTTTAAAAAAATCTTGTAAAATCCCTTTCCAACAATTTAAGGAAAGTTTCACGTACTTGTGTTATTTAATCATCAAATTGGTCTTTCGTTTTATCACAATGTCGGTATCACTTGCATGCTATAACTAGGTAACTATAAAAATATTGAAGTACGAAGTATAGTTTATATGAGAAATAAAATAAATAAATTTTCAAAAATACATAATAAAAAACTCAGACAAATAAACAATGATTTATCTGAGATTAAAACAATATTGTATGTATCTATCCACCTATTGCTGATGTGATGACTATCATTTTCTTTTTATTTATTCTTCCAGTTATTTTGAAAGTGTTTTTGACGAATCACAATATCATGCCCACAAAACGAAATATAAATGATGTCTCTATACATTCAATAACATTATTTATTGGGTATTTTGTGTGTTTTTTTAGAGAATTGAATAGTTACTGTAAAACTTGAAGTATTTTATAAGAATTATCTTGTTTTTAATACCATTGCTAGTAAGTACTATTCACACTGCATAAATTAAGCTTAAGCATTGGCTAAATTATTTACAGAACTAATAACTTTATCGATGGCGTAAGTGTGTTATTTTCATTAGGCAGAGTTTTTAACAAAACCCAAAACATGAGACAATTTAATATTTCTGTTCAGTGGTGGCAAAATACTCAATCAAATAAAAATATTTAAAACTAGGTAGGTACTGAGTAAAAATAAATTTTGCAGTTAGATCTGATCTTTCATAAATATTGCCTGATGCAGGTATCTACCATCTACCTACCTAATTTGATGTTTTACCTGCAAATTCACAATTTTTAACCATAATAAACGCCGATAATTAAAAATCGGAGATGTTTTTTGTCTTTATAGTTCCTGGCACCGCACTTTTTCACTAGTTCAAAAACTAACTGAAATACCTACCTTATTTCACAAAATCCTTAGTACCGGTACTCACTCGGCGATCACAGAAAAGCGTGAGAAAACCAATAAAACATATAAGAAAAATCTTTGTTGACTTGGAAAAACATTAAAAAGTAACATAACCTATATTTTTAACATTTGACAACTTCAAAGTTGATTATTTTGTAACCGACCGTGAGGAGCCGCCACACTACGGACGCAGCAATTGTTTCTTCAGAATCAAGAAAAGTAGCTGACGCGAGAGGCTATTTAACGGAGTTAAACGGAGTAAATCTAGAAGGCGGTGAAAAAAATACTTTGGATGCCGAGGTCAGGGGTCAGGGGGCAGCACAGAATATCCAGGGGGTATTCACTTAATGAAAAATGCCCTTTTTTCTTATCCCCCCTTTTTCTAGTTCGCGGATCCTATCACCTGCAGCGCTGTTAGCACTTCGTATCCTTTTCTATGGGAGGCATCATTGAATGAGAATGAAATGAATTATGTTTTGAAAATAAAAATCATAACCTGTTAATTTTGCATAAACTGTTGCTTTTTGTTAGTTATTGTTAAGTTAATAAATCATCTAATAATTGAACTAAATTTCAGTTATATTCACCATTAAGTATACCTACTTATGTACATATTCAATTAATTATAAAAAAAACTGCTGCTTGCTTGTTCTGCTATATCTATCCACAGGTTCATACTTTTTATTATATAGTATAGACGTTCAAAATGTTGACACAGGCAATTTGCAGAACCGATCTCTGCTCTGTGCCTAGAAAAAATAAAAAGTTATTGAATATGTGATATTCAGTTTTCGGAGGATCAGAAATTTCAAGCAGACCGTAATAAGACCAATTTGAAAAAGCACGCCGTGCCATATTTAGGTTGAGGACACTGGTTGTGAAAGGCGTTCAAAGTTTGCAGATCATGGTCTTTATGACAGGGGGAATTAGCCAAAAATGGAAGCAGCCAGCATGCTATTACTTTTCGGAGGGTGGTATAAGCACACCAGAACTCATGCGGATAGTAAAGGAAGTAAATGAAGCACTACAGGAAATTGGATTGAAAGTAGTGGCCACGCAGTGAGTTTGATTAATATAGTTACATTCTTAATAAGGTAACATTTATTTTTGTAGATATGTGACCAACTTTCAACGAATACTGCGGTTATAAATTATTTAAAGACTAAGACCAATGAGGAATTCAGTGCAAGAAATTAAGAAGATGTTATGTATAGGTTCTGCGTGGGTGGAGAGGAAATCATCCTACTATATGTACTGTATGTATGATGCCCCTCATCTAGTTAAATGTCTCCGTAATAATATACTCAAGGGAAATGTTAAATCCACTTGGCAAAATAATGAGCAGGTAGTTGCTCAAACATATAAAGTTATTTATAACATCTGTTAATAAATAAAATATTCATTTTGTTAGAGATAGCCTCTTGGAATTATATTTTTGTCATACTTATATACGTGCCATTAAATTTTAAGTGTTATCATTGTCTTAACGAAATAACAAGACATACAACTGGGTTATAATAGATTTTTCATGTGGGTGAATATCGGAAAGATGAATATCAATAGTTATAAATTCTACCCTCAAAAGATAGTATCTGAAATAGTTCCATGGTAGAAAGTTAGATACAAATTAATTAGTAATGGTAATAAAACAAGCCACGAAAATATCAATTGCATCTGGTTGTGTGTGTCGTTAATTGATTCATTAACTGAAAATTGCTATATTATAATTTTTAACATAGCTTAAAACACTTCTTATTCAACCATAGATCATGATTTAACATGAATCATAACTATAATGATTTAAATAAATTTAATATTTTCTTACTATACTCTTATTTAATTTCCTTAAATTTTTATATCTTATAGCGATATTGTTATGGTATATATAAAATTTGAAATATATTTAATTGTTCTCCTATGTTTTACAGATTCATCATAATTTGAAGAATATAAGTAAATATTTGGTCGGATAAGTTAACAATTTCGATTTTTATATATCACGCATATAAAACTCAAACTTTATTCAACTGTTCTACTTATTTTGTTCAAATGAATTTCCATTACAAATAGCAATCAAGTGTCCAGCTATTTGTAATGGAAATTCATTTGAACAAAATAAGTAGAACATTTGAATAAAGTTTGAATTTTATATGCGTGATATATAAAAATCGAAATTGTTAACTTATCCGACCAAATATTCACTTATTTTCTTCAAATTATGATGAATCTGTAAAACATAAGGAGAACAATTTAATATATTTCAAATTTTATATATACCATAACAATATTGCTATTATTCCTACAAAAGTGACCGATAAACCAGCTTTGGTAGTGCAACCGCGAAAAATTGCCTAACACACTTAAAACTCTCTGCTCAACAAAAATTGACATCAGCGCCGCAAGTGATAGGATCCAGGTACTATTTCAGGAAAAAGTGGTGGGGGAGTCAGAATTACCAATCTATTTCAGTATATATATATTTTATCTATGAGAATATCTATAAGACACAAATTACTGAAACAACAGTAATTTGTGCTATAAGAGACCTACCCTGGACCTACCCAACCAAACCTAACGAATTTTGTCTATGTATAAGAGGGGGCAGATTCACAAGCAAAAACCATGATAGATATAATAAGTATTGTCCTTTATTGTATCATGAGATGAGCAAAAACTACTAACACAGATCAGTAATATTGACTAGGTAGTAAATATCTATAGAAAAAATGGAAAATGTAAAAATAGAAAATATCAAAATGAAGTTTTGCAGGTTATGTTTTCAGGCATTAAGCGATGTAGATTTCAAAACAATGGAAACATTGCCAAGAGACATGTTGGATGTACTTCTCCTGAAACAGGTAAGTAGATATAAATATCTCCATATGTGCAGACTCTGTAGAATTAATCTTTTCAAATCTACTTTAGAATTTTTTAAAATAATGTACATTTCAGAATTTGGACGAAGGAAGTAAATACTTTCTGTGTAATGATTGTTATGAAAAAGCGTGTGCAGCATTGTCATTTAAATCGACATGTTTGGACACTGAAGATACTATCTTTCGTTATGTTAATTGTGAAGGTGTCATCGATTTACGAGAAGTATATTTCAAGGCTAAAGAAAACGAACAGTTAAATGATGTATTCAATGATCAACAAATTTGTCGGTTATGTATGCGGTTATTCAGAGGTGAATATATTTCATTTGATGAAGTGGAAAAATACATGGTTCTAATATACATACCAGAACTGGTGAGTAGTAAGACGTTAACAGCAGTAATAGTGATTACGTTATACCATACCCAGAATATGGACCGCAGGAGAGCATTGTCTTATTTTGCCAATAATTGATTATATAATATTTTCACGGAAAATATAAAACAATTATAAAATATGTTTAATTTTATACGAGTATGCATTTGTTGGTCCATCCAGAAATTGCTTAAATTGGTAGCAGAATTCTGTAGCTTTTCCTCTATATTATGGAATTTTTTTGATTCTACGTTAAATTTTAGGGTCACTTTATATAATCTTTGCCATATTTAAAATAAACCTTTTTCGAGATAATATGATTTTTAAATTGCTTGCTGCACTGTTGTCTTTAAAAGTTTATAGGTACTTCAGGAATGATTAAAGGCAAAGTAATCAAGTTTCTTACAGTGTTTTCAAAATTAGTTATTGTATGTATATGGGAATCCTTAAATTCAATATCAACATCGATATTATTTCGATATCGATGTCATCTGGTCCTCTTGAAAGGCATCGGCATTACGCTTGGACAACTTTGTCAAAATGACAGTGTTGCCAATGAAAGAGCTAATTTCGTTCTTTTTCTTACTCTATTGTTATATCCTTTATCTTTCTTAATCATAAAAGTATACACAAAATCTTATGAAGGAAGTATGCTTGTACATGTTTTTGTTAGTATTTACAGAAAGAAATAGCTTTATAAAGTGGTTGCTTAAGAAATCATAAGAAGCATGATGTATATTAAATTATTGGGTGCGAAATTTCAGTTAAAATTTATACAGGGTGTCCCACGGCGACCACCCATTAAATATTTCAGTGACTATTTTGATTTGAATTTTGAAAATTTGGGATATCAGGACATGGCATGTTCTCGGACATGTCCTCCTCAAATAAAATAATGGCGTCCATGTAGCACTTCCGATTACACCAGAAGTCGCCATCAACTTACTTATTTTAAATGTAAAATATATTATTTCATTTCAGGATTATACGTGAAATTCTAAACACATTGCATGTAGGATGTCCTTTACCTATCTTCAACTGTTTTTGAAATATTGACAGGTGAATATTGACATTTTGCAACTTTGACACCCTATAAAATCTAAACGGTTTGAAATCAAGCGAAACGGTGTGCACATTCCTATCTTTACTTCTTATAAATTAAATTTGGTACTAATTTCAGATTTAACCAAGAGATTAAATTTAATAAAAAATTTTTAATTTCTGGATTTAATTTTAATTAGATTAACGGTTTACTTTAAATATGGCAAAGGTTATATTAAGTGACCCTAAAATTTAACGTAGAATAAAAAAATGCCGTACTATACAAGGTGTTCTGTTTCAAATAACAAAGTTGTTGGTTACTTCTGGTGTAACGGGAAGTACAATGGCCTTGAAAATATTTTCTTCAAAAGTACACTACACGTACACCAAAAACTTATCACTAACTCCCTGTGCTTCTAACAAACTAGTTGTGTGAATAACTCTTTACATGTAGACTGTTTTACAGAATTTCAGTGCCACCAAAGATCCTGTGATTTGCGAGCCATGTTTCGAGTGCCTTGGCATCCATAGTCGTTTTATAAACAGTTGTCTTGATTTGGCGGAAAAGCGAAAACATTTTTGTGATGACGGAGGTGTAAAGTTACCGGTTGAAACTGAAGACATTCAACTGAAGTTCGAACAAAGTGAGCAAGAGGGGAACGAGTTCTTGATAAAAGCTGAAGAAGTTCAAATAAAATCAGAACAAGTTGAAATAAAATTAGAACAAGTTGAAATAAAATCAGAAGAAGTTGAAGTAAAATCAGAAGAAGTTGAAATAAAATCAGAATTTGAGCAGGACAGGTAAGAAAAGATTATCAAAATTTGCATTCTGTGATCCAAATGTTGTACCAAAGTCTACATATATTCTAATAAGTCCGCTCACTCGTCTGAAAGTCCTTCCCCTGCCTTCTCTCGCTCCTTGTCCATCGTGTTTCTATCGATCCCCAGCTCAGCAAGGAATAGTCTTGTACAGTGTCCTAGGCGAGAGTTGTACTGGGTGTGCTAAATTCAGTTTTGTTGATTTGTGCATTGGCGTTTATTATGATGGCTACTCACGATTTTTATTCTTGTGTCGATGGTTGCCATACTAATATTTGAGATAATGTTTGGTTTTATCGATGCCCCAAAGAAACTTTATGGTAAGTACAAAATCTACATATATTCTAATTATGTAGACTTTGCTAAGTAGGTAGGTACCGAATATGTGTTTAAAAAATATATTAATTCGTAAATCGAATTTTTAAAGTATAAAACCGCATTTAACAGTTTTCTTTAACAAAAATTTACAATTAAAATAAAAATTGTTAATGATTTATTTTTGTCAGTCATAGATATGTAAGATGTATTGTCTTATTATTAATTATTATAATGAGTATTTATAGTAGTACTAACTATGACAATAGCAATTATCGTCTACTTCGAACCAGAATTAAGCAAAGTACAATGACCGGAAAAGAGTAGATCTGTGTTGTCACAGTTATTTCTAAAGTATTCTTATTTAAAACAGGAAACATATTAATTACCTTATTTACCCATTTTTTTACTTGTCTTTAACGTCCCTTATCCCTATTGTACTTTATTAAAGCAAACACAATGTTTAATTTGTCTTTTACTTAATAATATCACAAGTATAAAGATATATTATATCTTTATACTTGTGATATTATACTTTATACTTGTGATAATATCAAGGAATTTCCGAATATCTGGCAACTGCGAAAGCCGTAAAGTTGACGACAAGCTGTTCATCCTTATTTAACATACATATTCTTGCATTTACGCTTTCTTTTTCTCTGAGCTTCAACGACGTTGATTGGTCGAATCAGGAACCAATGGGAATCAACATGCGACTGCGCTCGAGGTACTAGGGAAACAGTGGCGTGATATTGGGTTATTTTGCACGCGTTTCTTAACGGTAAATATTTGTGGTAAAATTATCAGTGTATTTATTCTTTGTGTCAGTGTTACTGCTTATACTTATTTGTGTTAGTTAAGACAGTGGAAGTGCATTAAGTGTGTATTACTTCATTTGTTATTATTATTTATTGTGATATATCGTGTTTTCATAATGATATTGAATAATGGAAAATATACCGGGACCAGCAATAGTTAAAAGAAGATCGCCTTTATCCGTTGGAGAAAAGAAAATTATAGCCCAAGTTTTTAAGTGCCTTGCAAGGGATCGTCCGTGCTCAAAAGATGAATTAGTCGAAATATGTGCAGAGTATACAGGTACTACAAAATATGTTGTTTATAAAGTTTTGAGGGAAGAAAAAATATATGGAGAGGTGCAGAAGCCTAAACTACATGAACGAGGTAGAAGAGAAGTGAAGATTGATGGAGATGCAATGAATGCTATACGAAACGGTGTTCAAAGCTTTTTATTTAAAAATGAATTGCCAACATTGGATAAAATAATGCACGTCATCCACGACAACGAAATAATTCCTAAACTGAGCAAGACGTCATTAAGGAGAGTTTTACATAAGATGAATTTTAGATATGGACAGGTTGACGGGAAGAGCATTCTTATTGAAAGAAATAATATAGTAATATGGAGAAACGAATATCTTATGAAAATTAACGAATTTCGACAGCAAGGAAGAAAAATTTACTACATGGATGAAATATGGGTCAACGAGGGACATACAGTGAAGAAGGTATGGCAAGATGGAAATGTGAAAAATGCACGTCAAGCAGTGTTAGAAGGTTGGTCAACTGGTGTAAGAATGCCATCAGGAAAACATATTTCCACTGAAATTTTTCGGTAATTATTTACTTCAGTTTAAACTATCAAAATTTTCTGAAATTTTGTCTACCACCATTTTCGTACATGCTGCTATTTTTCCTCAAAAACTACATTCGTCCACAAAAAATAACTTTAGATTTGTATTCAGCATACCCGAAAATAGGGGGATAGGCAAAATTTCAGGACAATTTGAGAGTTTTACGCTAAAGCAAATAATTTTTCACCTAATGACAAATCTAAAAATGTCTATATTAACCAGACATTTTTAGATTTGTATTTTTTTACCACTGGGTATATTTCAGTTAATATATACTGGAAGTATTCTATAGAATAGTATACGAGTATATATTAACTGAAATGTGCCCAATGGTAAAACAGAATACGCACGCCCATGCTTCACCGCATTTTACCAGATCGGCGAGGTCATTCCACTTTGCTTAATTCTGAATCGCATTTTAAATAATCAAATGTTTGTAAAAAATTATAGATAGGCCATATTTTTTAAGTATTGAGACTCATAGGTGTAACTTTTATAAATATTACGCATTGATTTTATCCAGAAAATAAAAAGAATACATTTTTTAGTTAGTCATATTTATTTTAAGGTGTCAGCAGTAGAAAGACATTTTAGGATTTGTCAGAGATCATAAATATGCAAAACTAAGACAATCATTTATTTATTGCTTTGCTTGAATAACAATACAAATCGTACCTTTGGAATCTTTCCCAATCTGTTTATACAGGGTGGCGCAGATGGATCGGGTGGTTTTAAAATACTTGTCAAACTGTCAATTTTAAAGGTATTGGATTGAAATAAAGTGCAAAACGTGTAGTTACAATGGAAGTTTATTAACAAAAAATTAGTAAAGTTAGTTTTTAAAAATTACATCCATCAAATGCCCTCCTTCTCAAGCGACGCATTCTTGGAGTCGGTCCTTAACGTTCCGCATTGCCCGCTCAAGCACATCACCAGGAATTAATCTGATTTCGTTGTGAATTGTTGCCTTCAACTCCTGAATGGTCTGGGGATTGTTCATGTACACCCTTGCTTTTAAGTAGCCCCATAAGAAGAAGTCACATACCGTGAGGTCGCTAGGATATCAATGCAAGCTGTACGCGCTCTGTTCCCTGGCCGTTTGATTTCCCGTAATGGAGATCTCCATTGTCCCTCTCGCTCACCGGACCTCACGGTATGTGACTTCTTCTTATGGGGCTATTTAAAAGCAAGGGTGTACATGAACAATCCCCGGACCATTCAGGAGTTGAAGGCAGCAATTCACAACGAAATCACATTAATTCCTGGTGATGTGCTTGAGCGGGCAATGCGGAACGTTAAGGACCGACTCCAAGAATGCGTAGCTCGAGAAGGAGGGCATTTGATGGATGTAATTTTTAAAAACTAACTTTACTAATTTTTTGTTAATAAACTTCCATTGTAACTACACGTTTTGCACTTTGTTTCAATCCAATACCTTTAAAATTGACAGTTTGACAAGTATTTTAAAACCACCCGATCCATCTGCGCCACCCTGTACTAGCAAAACCTTAATTCTAAAAATACATTTTTTTATCGGCCCCCGTTTAACCAGGTATGACATGAAATGTTATTGTCATCATAGATCCGTCCTCGTATAAAGCGGCGCCAGCACGCATAAAATGATTTATGACGAGTAGCAAAAAATTGCCGGTGTTTCCAGGAAATCAAAGAAGTGAGCGGATTTATTAGAATATATGTAGACTTTGGTTGTACTGTGGTTTTGTATTTACTGTGAAAATAAAGCAGCCTGTTTTTATTTATTTTGCTCAAGATTTCAGTTTTGCCACAATTCTTATTTATTGTGGAATTGCAACCAAGTGGTCACTTTTTCTTACTAGCTTGCTTTATGCTTTTCAGCGGTAATACTGTTGATGCTGGTTAAGCTTATCACTTGTAACTGATACTACTTAGTAAGGTTGTATGGCTATAAAAAAAATTTGTTGGCACAGTATTACTACGTGGTATATGATGATAAAACTACCATTGGAAAATCTAACAGTAATGAACTGTTCTATGTTTCAGTTTGAGTGCATATTATTGGCGTTTTAATCTGCTTTGTAGAGTAATTCATTTTGTATTTTTCAGACCGCAGTTCCCCTCCTTGCATGATGTGAAGTTAAATGAAGCCTGCCATGATACGAGAAAAATAAATTGTGAGAGCATGCTGTTGGTTGACAATGATTCAGATATGGGCTGGTATAAATGTGGTTTGTGCGAGTATAAGTCAAAGAAGAAAAGCCATTTGACGACACATATGCTGACACATAGGGATCCTTCAGAGATAAAATGGTATAAATGTGATTTATGCGGATACAAATCAAAACAGAAAGGCCCTTTGATCAATCATATGGTAACACATAAGAATCCTTCAAGGATAGAATGGTATAAATGTGATTTATGCGAATACAAGTCAAAGCGGAAAAGTGATTTGAAGCGGCACATGTTAACACACAAAGATGAAACAGAAACTAAGGATCCTTCAGAGATAAAATGGTATAAGTGTGCTTTATGTGATTATGTGTCAAATATCAAAAGCCGTTTGAATAGACACAAACTGAAACATCAGGATCCTACAGAAGTACAGTGGCATGAGTGTGGTTTATGTAACTTTAAGTCAATGTACAAGAGCCGATTGAATAGACACAAACTGAAACATAAGGACCCTACAGAAGTACAGTGGTATGAGTGTGGTTTATGTAACTTTAAGTCAGTGTACAAAAATGCTTTGACGAATCACACACTGACTCATCAGGATCCTGCAGAAGTACAGTGGTATGAGTGTAGTTTATGTGACTATAAGACAAGGTACAAAAGTGTTCTGAAGACTCACACAGTGACACATAGTGATCCTACAAGTATACAGTGGCATGAATGTTATTTATGCGACTTTAAATCAATGCTGAAAAGTCATTGGAAGAAGCACATACAAAGATGCTTCAGAAAAACATAAATGCGATTTATGTGATTATAAATCAAAGAAAAGGTACACTTTGAAAATGCACATTTTGACACATAAGGATTCATTAGAAATACACTAACATGAAAACATGAGTGTGGTGTCCGAATAGTAGAAGAGTATGATGAGGCGTACTTTATCGCACACATCCAAGTTTAGAAAACAAGCTGCGAACCGGTGAGCAAAAAAATCAGCAGAAAATTGAATTCGTGTGTAGGGATTTTTATACATATTTAAAAATTTAGTTAGGTTATAATTTATATACCATTTGTATACATTACTATAGCACACCCATGATACAACTACACTGATATGCTCATAACTTGACCAAATTTCGTTTGTTCTGCGCATGATGTCATTCGCGATGGAAAAATGGCGAAAATTCGAATACTTTACAGGCAGTGATATAATTATTTACGTGTTTGTCAATTGTATTCCCGTATTATTATGATTGTGAGGCCCGAAGGTTATCAAGTTGTTATTTTTATATTATAGGGTGGTATTTATTTACAATAGTGCTTATGCGGTTTGAATTAAAATAAGAAATATTGACATTTAATCAACTATTATTTTAGTTTTCCTGTATGAATCGTGGATTATAATTCCATAATCAACGTTTATTTTATTTTGTTATCTTTGTTTGCAAGTATTTTATTTAATTTTTCATTGTAACTGACGTCACGTTCAATCGATAGACCACCCCCATGCGCATTGGCATATCATTGTAGTTGTATCATGTAGCACACCATACAAAACAAAGGATGTAAATTTGTTGCTACGAATATTTAAAAGCAAAAAGTTGAGTTTCGAAAAGGGTTTGTTTTGGATACACAATTGCATTTTATAATGACTTATTTACAGACGCAAAATAGAAAAAGTAATTTGAAACGGCACAGGTTGGTATATAATCCTTCAAGATATTTTTTAACTAGTTTTATATATTTTTAAGTTCGATTTAATGAAATATTTAATTGTTTGCTAGTTTTATACTTTGAAACAAATTTTTAATAAAATATAGATGTAAAACCTGATTAAGTTACGTATTTCAGTAAAATTATTAAGTTAGGTTAGTACACACACAGTATACCATTTATATAATACTACTATATGGAGCCTATGTAATCTTTACCATGTTTCTCAAGTGAAGCCAAATTAGAGTAGTCCAGAATCATATCTATTGTCTCTTTCACGGAGAAAATACCAAATACTCATGCGCAGCAAACCGCGGGAATTTTGCTTCATATAGGTACTGTAGAATACAATAAATTAACTTTATTTTATATTGTATTTTATCTACATATAACGGTTTTTCAATCTTGTTATTGGGATGTTCCCGTATTTATCAAGTTTACCAAAAGAGTGGATGCAGTGTGTATTTGAAAAGAAAATTTTAAAAATACATACTTCAGGTAGGTACCTATGCTACTTCATATGGAATATTTCCTTCGCACAAAAGACAAAACCTCGACTGAGTTTTTCGTTTCGGCATTTTGCGATATCTGTGGAATGAAATTAATGAAAATGAGGTATAGTATAATTCATATACCTAATTCACTACATATTTAAATTTACAAAATGTTCTTATATACCTAAACTTGCAGTTGCGACTGTAAAAATACCGTCGAAATAATTTGATGAGCAAATGTCTCTAATCACTAATAAGTCTAATAGGTATATGAACAAAACTAAAATGACAAGTTACACATAAATAAAACACTTCTAAAACTGCCGGCTCTACGAAAAACACAAATTTATTTTCTGTGAAACACAAACATACCTGAAAACCACACCACAAAAACATAACCACACCACAAAACGCATATATGACAAAACACATACAGGGTGTCCCAGTGTGAGCGAACAAAAATTTACCAGTGTGTAGGCCAGACCAAAATAAGAATAAAATTCTTATAAAAAAAAATTCTTCGCTGCACGCCTAACGAGTTCCAGGGTGTTATTTTGTAAAAAAAAACAATTTTCCGAGATAACTTAAAAAAACTCGTTTCGTAGATTTAGGTAATATTTGGATGACGTGTACATCTATTAAAGGTCATTAAAACTATATGGTGTTTGTTTAACTCAAAACTTTAAAATCATTGCATACATTTTTCTGCATAAAGGAATACAGTCGGTACTTTACACTCAATTTACTCGAAAATGGTTGATTTTAGAGCTGTGTAACAAGAGCACCTTTTTTGTTCAGAATTGATAGCCGATTAAGGAAAACTTAGTTAATTCACGAAAAAGTAGGATATACAAGAGTTATGAAGACAAAACCATAAGGAAGAGTAGACCTAGGCCACCACAAGTGTCAAAGTTAAACAAACACCATATAGTTATAATGACCTTTAATAGATGTACACGTTACCCAAAAATTACCTAAATCTACGAAACGGTTTTTAAGTTGTTAAAGTTATTTAAGTTAAGTTATTACGGAAAATTGTTGTTTTTTTACAAAATAACACCCTGTAACTCGTTAGGCGAGCATCAGAGAAATTTTTTATAAGAATTTTAATCTTATTTTGGTCTGGCCTACCCACTGGTAAATTTTTGTACGCTCATACTGGGACACCCTGTATATGATAAAACAAAAGCCCGGTCTTTCTTTACTGTCGCGCCACATTGAAATTCTTGGATTGGATTGGACAACACTTGGGCATGTGCACAGGAACATTTGTCCGTGAAAGAGAACGAAATATATAACTCCATCTCATAAACCGGCTTCAAGAAAAGCTCGAATAGCTCAATATAGTAGTATTATATATATGCAGTATACACATCCAACCAAATATTATATAGACAAATTATAGCAGCACAGTTTTGTTTCCAACAATATTTAAAACAATAGCTTTTTGTTTACATTAGTGCCCAAGCATTTGGTCCAATAAAAAAATGCCATTTTAATTTACAGCCTATTTGTAACCGTCACTTATTGTTAACTGTATTAGGACACCACCAGCATAGGTTTTATTATTTTTTTACTGTACATTTTTGTTGTTTTGTATTGGTATTTTATTTCTTGTGTTTGTATAGCTCTTTGCTAAATAAATGTATTATTATTATTTATTATTTATTAACTACCAAGTCTTGAGGATATTTTTACTGCTGGGTTGTAACTATACACTCCGGCTCCAGCACATGGGTGTTTTGGAACCATCTGTAAACTAACAACTAGCTGCCTTCAATAGGTCAGCTTTACTCTGATCCTATTCATTTCATCCTGGGAAGAACATGTTAAAGGGCAGTTCATGATAAATTGGTCATTGTAGGCATATCTGAAATAATTTCCAGCATGCCATAACTTTTCATGTCAAGTCTGCAGCATGTTAATTGATAGTTGTCTGATTTAGTCTGTATGTTACCCATCAGGCACTGTGTCCAAAAATATATGAAGAGGAGGTAGATTCGGTGGGATTTTCAGAACTGCTGACGGTGTAGAGCTAATAATTGCTCCAGTTTTGACCAGGCATGCTTGTCTCTGTAAACCAGAAAGTTTTATTTTAGTCCTTTGTTGTAACCCTTTCAACTACCAAACTATGGAGCCGTATGACTGTCATATACGGCCAATATATTTGTTTGAAATCAGTGCCCCAAGATTTCGCACAGATTTATCGACGTGTGTGTGTATAAGTCATCCACATAAAGAGACTATTTGATGCGACTGTTTCAGGCAAATCAATTATTAAGATGAGGAATAACAGGGGACCCAAATTAGATCCTTGCTGTACCTCACATTTCGCCAAAAAGCAACTGAAACTTCACCACAATATGTTACATACTAATTTCTATTCCGTAAATATGAAAAAAAAATTAAAACCTTGAGACCAGGAAAGACAGGGGAGTCGTAATTGATGAATTGTTTACATAGAAATAAAGACCCTAACCCTAGAATATTTACTGATCTGTGTCAAGAACAGTGATGTGCCGGATAATTATCCATTTATAATTAACCGGATAATTATCCGTCGGCTAAAAATCCTTTCAAAATTAGTAGGTAATCACTAAAATTAGGTGGTAAAAATTGCCTCATAGGGAGGTATATTGGAACTTTTATTTATTTTTTAGTTTGTTTTATTTTTTTATTTTTTAATTTTTACGATTATTTTTACTTTTGATGTATAGTCTTTATAATCTCAGTTGAAACTGCATAAAAAATTCCGACAAACGACACACGTGCGTAAACAAAGAGGCCGCCGTCGAGGAGCAGGTGTTTCTTTTGTCGGAATTTTTTTTACAGTTTCAATTGACATTATATAGACTGTACTTAATTCGGTGATTTAATTAAATGATGAGGATTGCGGTATTATAAAATAAAATACAAAATAATCCCTACCTCTAGATTTAATTTCTCCTTATCTATGACTTATAATATGATGACCTAATAATACCTATTATGCTTACCTACCTAATAGCAGAGACGTATAGAATCTACAAAGACGTTTCACCTTTATGGGCGACATGAAGCTGAAAAGTTACTGGCCATTCGTAGATGGCTCTGCTGGAATTTTACCAGCAGCGCTTGCAGCAGTGTCCATTGGAACTAAATTGGAAATTCTCCACAATTGTTTCCACCGTTTAATACCAGATGTCGCTAAATAAGGTTGCCTGCACATGTATAGGTGCTGTCGCTGTTGCCGGATTTATTATATTCATAACTGGTGTGAAATATTATTTGTGAATATGTTTTCTTAACAGTTGTCTACCAAATACTTCGCATTTGATATGCTTACATTATAAAAATCAAATTACAATAATATCAATTTAAAACATTCTGTAAATGAAAGTTTTGCAAATGTAGTCTACAAAAGTCTAATTTTCATACGTGTCATTAGTAACACATTTGATTATTTCATGGCGTGTCACCCGAGCGTCCCAGGTTCGATCCGTAGCCGACAACGATTTTTTTCTTAAGAATTCGTGCCATATGGACGTGATGCATACACATTGTCTAAAAATTATGTACTCAATATCTCCACAATCTGCAAGTTTGGGACTTTTGTTGCTGTTTGTGGTGTTCGTATAACGAAGATATAAGGTTATAGGTATACATACTACTGTGCCTACTAAAAAAGTAGGTATTTAAATTACATTACATTACATTAATATTGCATAAAGTATATGGAAATATCTCGAACTATATAAATTAGTAATTTGTGTAAACACAATGAAGGGTTGATGTGTTTATACTAAAACACTGATTACACTGGGTTAGTTGCATAGGTATAATAGTTTTAAAGAATGTGTAAAAAATTACGCCGTTAAAGATCGTAGAATGTTTGAACTGTTGGTGTTTTATTTAGGCTTCTGTATCTTAACAATCTCGTTTATTTTTTATAGCTTTTTTTAGGTAATAACCAAAGTGTAGGTATATATGCTTTGTAACTAACTAACTAAAATGTCACTATTTTATAGAGGATAATTTTAGTCGCTGAAATAGAATTTTAGAACGTTGTTATGGAGTCCAATTTTACAAAATTCTTGTTTTTCGAATAAGTTCCCTTGGTGCAGCGAGGTAGGTATTTTATATACTTAGATCTACATCTGTAGGTAGGTATTCGTCGCTGCTAATACCTAATTTTTATATCGGTTGATATTCCAAAGTTTACAGAATATAACTATATCAGTTGCTTGCTCCTCTCCGTCGGAACTTTTATTTTTCGAGATCATAATCGTGCCGCCGCCATCGGCCATCTACGTTCGACAGTAAAATCTCCTCGTTACGAGGGACATTAGAAAGATAGTTTGGTTTCGCGCCGAGAATATTTTGATTACTGACTGGGGTTTTCCAAAGGTGCAGCATTAAATTATATAAATTGAAATTATCCAATGGGTAGGAAGGACTATGTTCAAAAATACATCATACTAATTATTTATGTTTAAATTGTGCCTAAGTAAAAGATGAAACACTTTTGGAAACTGGTGTCTATACCGAGCGGCTAAAAGTTTCTAAGTATCCTATTAGATTATTTCAGAGACCGAGACCACTTGGATTTAAATTTTGAAATGGGTAATAATATAATGACGTCCCTGTAGCTCTTCCGGTTACACCGAAAGTTGGCGTCAACTTTGTTATTTACAATGGAACATCGCATTTTTGGATTTTAGTGTTACTTTTATCAAGTTTCCCTATTCCCAGTTAACCATTTTCGATATATTTAATTTTTTTTTATATGTATATATTTTATAGTTTAAAATCCCGTGTTTTTTATATTAAGAAAGATAGAGCGGTCATAATCACAGGGGAGTCAGTTAAATTCATAAGCTTTCTAATCACATCTTCAGGGTTGGTGGTTGCTTACAGGGTGGTAAAAATTTAATACCATATTAGGTCAACTGCAAGCCATAAAAACTTGAATTTTTACATAGGACACCCTGTATATTATTGCAATTTTGGATTCTACACTTTCGGTCACTTTCGGTCGGTATTACGCTCACTTTCATCAAGTTTACCTGTTTTCGAAAAATCGAAAATCCTAACTTAAAACCCTGTGTTGTTTATATCAAGAACGATATAGAACGACAATATTCACAAGTGAGAGAGTTAAATCCATAAGCTGCATAAGCTTTCTAATCATACCATCAAGGTTATTGATGGATGCATGGATTGATGGATTGAATAATATACAGGGTGTTCCACTTAAAATAACAAAGTTGACGTCAACTTCCGGTATAACCGGAAGAGCTGCAGGGACGCTATTATTTCATTTAAAGAGAGCATCCCCAAAAAACCTCAGAATACCAAATTTTAAAAATTAAATCGAAGTGGCCTCTGAAATAATCTGAATATCATTCATCTATACTATTATTTTCAAAAATTACAAATGTTGTAATTTTGAATGGTTTGTATTAACTTTGCTGGATGCTGTCCCGGTTTTTATATTTTGCTTAACAAATTTTAATGTAAAATAAATAGAGATTCTGATTATATTTACGAAATGATTTTTTAGTGTTTTTCCAATATTTTCGTGGCAAACTAATTCCTCAAATTTACTAACACAAATGTCTTCTCATACTACGACCAATTATCCACGATGTTTCTAAATGGTACAATTAATACCCCTGATTTTGTGCTACTATATAGGATAAGATTACAGAACGTGGCTTCTCTATTTGCTAAAATTGCTACAAATTTCACAGGAATGTTGTAACACATTTTCTTATAAAGTATTCGGTTACAAATATTGCGAGGGACAGCTACCCTCACTATAATCTACCACAGGCATTTTTACAAAAAATAAAATAAAATAAAACATAAATATATAATCACTTGTTTTTCTCATTCTATATCAATCGCACCCAACACTTTACAGGTCGAGCGTGAGCTCCTGTGTAAGTAAACGTTTGAGTGCCGAACGGTACCCGAGTGGGGTAACTTATTTAATTCTTATATAACTAATATAACACTTTTTTTAATCTTCAGTCACTACCTATATACACTATACTAACGTGCATTTTTTATATGATTATTAAAAAAACTATACATTTTTATAGTTTTTATTTATTTATTGCTATTTATTTATAGCCGCAGTTGAATATTTATTCTATGAGGGCCACTATATATTAGAACAAATAATAATTAGTAAAATTCGAGAATATCTATGTATTTGATCTTATTATAGTTATTCGTACATAATAAGAAAAGCTTATCTTTATATCCAAGAAATTTTAATAATTTCATTTTAATGGGCGGCTCATCAAAGTAAATTTTTTCAATAAACATGTACCTAGAACTGTCCTCAGATAAGGTCACCGCATGTAACTAACTGTAACTAACCTTACGCACACACAAAAAAGACTCGCGGCAAGGCAAAGACAATCATTCATCTATATTTGGTACAGGTTTGGTAAACCGGAACTTTTAGTCCTCCCCTCACATTTTTTAATATAACCTTTTGTATAGGATGCCGTAGAAAAATGAAGCATTCGTTTTGAGGTTTTAGGTTATATAGATACTTTTTTCTTAGGTAGGTACCAGTTTTGCAATACACATTATTTATTTAATCCCAATATTATTTGTTAACTGTACATATGGAGATATTGTAACTGTGTCCAATTTTATAAATTTTTTTGGATTTTTCTAATATTAAGAGTAGGTACCTACTACCCTTGTTTATAGAGATATATAGTTATTCAACCGCATTAGTACGAGTGGATGGCGTACAGATGTCATGGTGGATAATGTGTGCACCTGACCAATGAAATTCGTGCATTTATAGAAATAACCAATCAGATTCAACGACCTTGGTAGTATTAGATTTTTCCACATGGTGTCACCACTGCGGTTGATTAACTATATTTTATATAAACAAGGCTACTACCTACTATGATGGTTTTAATAATTGCAGCGAGGTATAAATAGTGTAGTAAGTACCTAATAAGGTCTACTTTTATTTATTATATTATTGAATTCATTTATGTACACGGCATGCATAAGATACATACAAATTTCTTTTTTATAATGTAGTAAATATTTTACCCGAAATAGTAAGTTTAAAACAGCGTAGGGAGGTAGCTCAGTTGTAAGAGCATTACCTGTTATGCCGAAGGTCCCGAGTTCGATCCTCGGATGCCGTTTAAAGCCAAAGCACTTTTTATTCTACCAGAATATTAAATAAATACAATAATAAAATTATTAACGTAGGAGAATTTATACTTCCGTGTAAAATTATTAAAATGATGTTTATGTTAAATCCATAGCGTTCGTTAGGTTACGTCTGACAACACTGCACTATTCTCTTAAACGTGTGCGCTTGAAAAATTAAATTCCTGTATGGCAATGCGAAGCGATAGTAGAATCCTGCACATGTAAACTACTGGTACTGTGAGGGCGCAACTTGCTGGGTTGAAATTACTTGATTTTGATTGGCTAATTGTCATCTCGTATATATGGTTGCATAAAATCAGGAAAAAGTCTATACTTCAAAAAAATACATTAGGTGAACGGTCTTTGTAGATGTATAAGTCTCTGCTAATAGGTAAGAATAAATAGATATTTTATTGGTACCTAATTGCAAAAAAGTTATTCTGATGTGTGAAAATAAATTAAAAAACTGTATATTCTGCTAAAGGCTAATTATAATATTTTTAGCCGGCTAAATGCTAGTTATATAATTAGAATTGGCTAAATATATAATAAGCGGCTAAAAACCCATCGCTGGTCAAGAATGGAAAAAAAAGTCTAAAGTCTATGGTCGTGATGAACGCGACCTCTGTATAATTCATAAGAAGTATTCGTAACCATACCTAGCTATTTTAGGCATTTTTTCGTCAGCTAACTACAACATACAATTGTTACCTGTGTTTACTTAAATTGACAATTGGTATAGTTACTAATCTGTCAACAATTATTCGTGGTTAGATCACTGTTTTTCTGTATCTATCACTCATCTGCTGTTTATTTGAGATTTTCCTATTTATAAAAGTGTTGTGCTGTGATCTGTAGTGTAAAATTTAAAAAAATGGCAAGCTTATCAAAGAGGCTTAAATTACCTGTAATACTACTAAAAAATAAGTTTTGGTTTAGAGAACAGTCTTTTAGTTAATTTACTTCCTCCTCAGAAAGTGGCTATAGGTCAAGGATTGTTAACTGTTTACAGGATTGCTCGATCGCTCAATTTTGTCATCCGCCTTTGTGACGTCATCGAAGATCCATCTAATCGAATTGTCAAAATATACCTATTTTGTGTTTATTATATTTCACATTTGCAAGAGAATTTTCGTATTTGAATGATTATTAATATTATTATTTATTAAAGTTTGTAATAACAGTATAAAGTGTACCTATTTCTACAAGTTCGAGATCTTTGGATCTTTGATGACGTCACAATTATGGATTACATTGTAGTATAGGGATCGAGCAATCCTGTAAACAGTTAACAATCCTTGGCTATAGGTATCTATAACTGAAATTCTTTGACAATTTCAAAACAACAAAGCAAAAAACAAAAGAAAGCAATAGAAATTCTGAGAAAGCCATATAAAACGAGAAAGAAAGCAGTACATAAAATTGTATCTAACCATCGGGAAGAGGTAGGTTAGTTACTATCCTGATTAACCATAGTAAGATGTAACTGCAACAAGTCACGAAAAATCTGGTAACATGTAACTATAAGTTACAATGGGTAACAATTTCATGATAGTTACCTAGTATGTTGACAGAAAATCGCCTATTCTGTGGCTGCAGATTAATCTATGGCTGTCAGTGCTGTAATCAGAGTAATAAATAAAGGGGAGACCGTTATTTACATTCTAAAGTGAAGCCTTGAGGTAAATGTATTTACAAACATCGGTCCCTGCAACGTCCTTGACATTGATGCCGAAGTTACTTTTTTATTTTTATAGCTAGGTACAGCCGTCATAATTTTCATTGATTAACATGTAAAGATCTACCACATTCTTGACCTCAATCAATTTACAAATTAGTTACATTGTAATATGTTTAAGGCTACCCACTATTTTTTTGTGACTTGTGTTATAATTATAGGCTCTCCATATTCATCAATACATTATTGAAATTTCTAGCGATATTAAGCGCCGGAAGTGGCAACATTGCCTGGTATTAACCTAATATAGCAAGTAACGGCATTATTTTGAAATCAAAAATTGGTGAAGCCGAGTGTTTTATGTGTTCTTAAACTGTGTTTTTGAACTTAACTTTTGTATATAATTATGTATATTGTAAGCATTTCCGTGATATAGCTTGATACGCCACTACGCTGATACGATCAGGGACCATCGTGTGTTCATTATGTATTGTTTGTTTATCAACATCCAGTAGGTTGAGGTTACATGTTTACATTATGCTTTGAAATAGGGAATGCGGTCTCCCCTTTATTTATTACTCTGATGTGCTGTAGATATTCTGTGGTGCTGTCACTCTTATAGATATTCTGTGCTGTCACTCTTCTCTTCACTTGTATAATCTATGCTCTTCACTCTTCTTTAATTTTTGTCATTGAAGTGAGCAAACTCGTTTTCGTGTCGGAAGACTTAAAATGTAAGTATTAATAAGATTACAAAATATTTCATAAAAATATTACCAGCAATGATTTTGTCGGAACTATATTTCTGCGCCCTTTGAGTTAATGTCATACTTTTATTAACGATCTCTCAGATTTTAACGGATTGTTGTGTTGAGGTTATATTCCCTTGCTGCCTTGGCTTCGAATCTATTGAAGATTTCAATATTTTTAATTTTTTAGATGCGTTACGTGGCTGCTTACTTGTTAGCCGTCTTGGGCGGCAGATCCAACCCTGCTGCTGCAGATCTAGAAAAAATCCTTAGCTCTGTAGGAGTGGAAGCTGATGGAGAAAGAGTGAAGAAAGTCATTTCGGAACTCCATGGCAAGACCATCGACGATGTGATCGCACAAGGTAGGGTTTAGGATCAAGTAAACATGATTAAGGAAGAAAAAACGACTGAAAAGAGAATTAATTTGTATAATTTATCGTAGATTGGCTTGGCTTTCATTTTTCAATGTCTATTACGGTTTAATAAAGTATTGAAGTAGTTCTTACCTATGGTGCATACTTCAAAATTGACTAATGGTACATTAATTTAAATATGTAGACTAATTGAGCCATAATAACGTGTTGTTGAAAAAATTATTGCTCTATACCTAGGAGTTAACTAGGCAGTGAATAAACCCTTGATATTTTATTTTTACTTTGAAATTGTCTTGTTATTCGGAGGTCATTTATTTGTGCATTACAATTACATTTGTGTGATTTTTAATTCATTAATACTGCAAAAAGATCTAGCATTGCAAAAAAGTATGAAAGTTTCTAAAATAGGTACGGTACTATGATAGGCTTATATTAAAATAACTAACATGATGAATTCATACACAACCATCTTTCGTATGAGATACGATGATTAAATTTTTAACCCTGATTGAATCTAGAAATTAATAAAAATCAGTTCTAGTCGTTTTGGAGCATTCCATTATTGTTTACTTTTGCAGGTCGTGAGAAGTTGAGCTCGATGCCCGCCGGAGGTGCTGTAGCACCAGCAGCTGCCGCTGTTGCAGCAGCCCCCGCAGCAGAAGAAAAGAAGGGTTAGTATTAGTTTATTTTTCCCACAAATTCTTTTGTCATTTGAGAGAACCTCCGCATATTTACATTCAATTCATGTTTAGTAGGGTAATTATTGTAAATTACAGGTAAAGTAAGTCCCAAACAAGCCTCTAATTGATCTTGTTTGAGTTCGGAACCTTTATTGCAGCCTGACGATATGTAGATGAGTTTATGTGTGAGTTAATTTTGTGACTAGGAGTAATTTTGCTGGAGATCAGAAATATTCAGTGAAATGAGTTTTATGGTCAATTTTCGCTTGTCAATAAAAAAAAAAAATTAACAAAATATGCAGATAAGAAGCACTCGTGCATTTTTAAGATATATTGTTAAGGTGCATTTAAATTAGAGCGAACAGCAGTGAATGAACGAATTCGTTTGCTTAAGCTTGCGTAATTTATATGGAGAACCAAACGGGAGCGAACGAATTCTTTCGCTCGCTTCTGTTCGCTCTAATTTAAATGCACCTTTACATCTAGCAATTAAAATCTGTTTGTAAATATACTTGAAATGCCTAATTATCGATTCCTGTTTAAGTGATAATCGATTTTTATTTAATGAGATAAACCATTTAATTGAAGCAATTTTATGATTTTTTAAAGATAACATTAATTTTCCAATATAAATATGAAATTTACAATTTGTACAAAAACCAATGTCAGATGAAGAAAGTGGATCTAAATTGGATGTAATTAAAAAATATATATGTATATACAGTGTGTTCTGTTTGGATGTTTGGTTTCAAGTACATCAACTTGAAAATAGTTTCATAGAATTCTGGATTTCTTAAAATCTTCTGGTGTATGTTATACCGTCATCCACAGCCACTAAATAATCGTTTTCAAGAATAACAAAAAACACAACCTCAATTTCATGAAATTTCCTGTCACAGTGGCCAAGGGCATGGGCGGCTATGTTTTAAGGGGTGAAAATAATAATTCTAAAACTAAAATACAAATTAGAATATTTTATTTTAGTAAGTTCAAAGTTAAAGATTTACATATTCAAGAACAACAGTTTATACACATATCTGTATAATATTTACTACACTATTATTTATAATAGTATTTAATATTTACTATTAAGAAAAATTGTAAAATCATTGATGATCCCTCTCGCTATTGCCGATTCTACGTTTATGCATGGCTACTTACCTGTGTAAACCACGCCCATTGGTGACAGTCACAAAATCCCCAACAATTTAGGCAGTAAATTAAAATGGCATTTTTTGATTGGACCAAATGCTTAGGCACCAATGTAAACAGAAAGCTATTGTTTTAAATATTGTTGGAAACAAAACTGTGTTGTTATAATTTGTCTATATAATATTTGATCGGATATATAATCACTTTCCCAATCTAAATACTAGAAGTATCTAAGTTAAAGGTTCCGAAACGAAACGCAAAAGCAAGTATCCCGGAAAATAAATATTGTAAAATATTATAGAATATAACGTTCTTTGACTATAACAATCAATTATATATAATTTTCTATTTTCTAGTTGTTGCCTGTTACAGTGGAATTTATTTCTTCAATAAAAATAAAAATACTTTTTATTATTTTTATTTTTAAAAGACTCAGCCAGATACATGGACAAATCATCCTACATTTCGTCCGAGTTTTCTGACTTTTTCAAAGTTAATAGCTAAAAATAATGGTTTTACACGAGTATTATATTAGATTAGTGACAGAATAAATATCCAAAAAAGTGTTTTCTTACCTAATATCAATTTCCTATTTTAATTTTATTGTGTGGTGTGGTTTTATTTTCTGATTTATGTTGAAATGATAAAAAATAAACTAAAACGAACCCATACAATGAAATTAAAATAGGAAATTGATATTAGGTAAGAAAACACTTTTTGGATATTTATTCTATCACTAATCTAATTTAACACTTGTGTAAAACCATTATTTTTAGCTATTAACCTTGAAAAAGTCAGAAAACTCGGATAAAACGTACGATGATGTCCGTGTATCTGACTGAAAGACCTCTAAAAATAAAAGTAATTTAAAAAATAGTATATTTTGTGCCTAGGCGGGAAAATGAATGTTATTGTTTTCCGGGCTGACGGAAGGTATGGACAGGGAAGGCGAAGCCAAGCCTGGCCACTTCTGGAAGCCCGGAAAACCACTTTCCCGCCATGGTGCACACAACATTTTTTATCCTACTCTAGAAAAAAATCATAAACATCTAACTTTTTTATATAACAATAAATAATTTACCAAAAAAATAGTTCTTTGAAATATTGATATTAAAATACAGGATTATGAATAGTGCAATCAGCAAAGGCATTGCCTTATTCACATAAACTCGATAACCGGGTTTGTTCTGAAACTGTTGTTGAAATTAAATCATGATATTCATGATATGTCACTTCTGGAGGTTCTCTGACAAGTGAAGCTTCCATACAGTTTCTTCCGTGCTTTCATCACTTTCAGAAGCTTGAAATGTCCCCGGGATACTTGTCTCGTCCATTGTTTAATAATTATTGGTAACAATAATGATGGGCTTCACTTAAAATTACTTTATAATGTGAAATTACATGACGCTACGATAACAGATAATGGAGGCGCCACCTATCGATAGAAAAGTTAAAAAAATTTCGCGCCTAGACGTGAAAATGCCTACTTTCGTGCCGCTAAAGGCTCACGAAAATAAGATTTCCTGACAGTGTAGGATAAAAAAGGTATTTTTTATTGAAGAAATAAATTTTATTTTATTATGATGATTCCAACCTTACACCATCTTTCGCCTGAGAAAGTCATGCTGTTAACTCGTTACTCTGATTGCTAATTTAGTCTATATAATGGTTCTAAGTTTTCGTACATTTTCTTAATATTATCTTTGTCTCGTTTTCAGAAGCCAAAAAGGAAGAGAAGAAAGAAGAGTCGGAATCAGAAGACGATGACATGGGTTTCGCACTTTTCGATTAAGCATGTATTCCTTTTATTTTATAAGAATAACTTTGTAATAAAAGTGTTACGTTAATAATGTGTTTTTATCAAGTTTTAAAATGCTGCTTTTGGCATACAGTTGTATTGCTGATGAGTCCCACAACAATGTAACAGAAATAAGTGATTGTGCCTAAAAAAAGAAATAACTATAAAAAACATTTTGTAATTGAAAAATCACATTCATGTTTTTAAGTACTCCAAATATTCGTAAAGTTAAAATAAAAAAATAGTTCAGTATTTTATTTACACAGAAACTTCAACACAAGTTGGGGCTTTTGGACTAATCCTTGTGATTAGGATAAGAGGTACATAATCGGAAAAATTTTGAAGATATAGTTTGACTTGCAGTTTTAAGTGTCAACTAAAAATGTGTGTGTGACCATAGATTAATAAACATCTGTGTCTGTTAAAATTAAAATTACAAAGGGTATTCTGAATAGATTAAGTAAAGAGATATATTCCTGGATGATGCCAATATTATCAGTGAGATATGTGCCAAGCCAAGACTAAGATTATTGTATTGTCTTTAGTCAATATTACCGGTTTTATCTGGGTTAAGCTGACTTTGAAAGGTTGTTTTTGTTGTTTTAACTTGACTTTACGGCTCAATAATAACTCCTAAAAATAGTAAATTCGATGAACTTCGACGCTCTTCAGCCGTGATGTCAGGGTCCATTTAAATCAAGATGTGAAAATAGTCATATGTGCAAATATCCATCATCAAAGAATATGAACATGGGCGTAGCGTCTCTATTTTACTTGAGGTTATTTTTGTCATCAGCCGGCAGCTTGGATATCTGTAACTTCCAATGCATTCGGTTATAATCCGAATGTCGTTTGACAGGTCATGGACAAATTAAACAGAGAGAATGAAAAAGATACCCCGTTATCTCATAAGGTTTGTTCTAAAAAGAATCCCAAATCGTCGGTGACTGTCGGGAGCATGCGCATTGGAATTTTTCCGTTCCATCAAAGCCAAAAGGAAATCGGTGATTGGTTCCTGATTGACACTACACTGTTCTATCATGTCTTATGATTGGTTTGTGGACAATCAGAAAAGTTTGCGGATTTTTTAGGAATTCTGAATCAGAATCATGCGCAGTAAATTAAATGAAATGACATTCATCTCTACTAGTAAATTCTTACCTGCATTATTATTATTCATGCTGATTGTGATTAGGTACTGCAGTATTTTTATGTTAAAAGCCTATGTGAAGTTTTCTAAACAACTACAAATCATAAAACACTCTTTTATTATGGTTTTTTGCTTTTTGTTATTTTACAGGTGGTGTAATCCCAAAAGAAACAAACTATGAATCATGAAAATGCACCACAAATAAGTTACAGCATTATATCTACTCTTTTCTTATCTATGAAACACTCCACAAATGGCAAAACGATAAAAAACGTCCAATGTTTTCGTTTTGTGTCAAAAAATGAGGTTAAGTCACAATAAATCCAGCCCACAGACTGCCACTCTTTCCTCATTGTCACATTTGTCTGTTGTTCCATCACAAACTTCTGATTAGTTGCAAATTTGTCTCTACTAACGCATGCGCAGATATTGTGGTTACAATCAATTGGGGATTGATCAGAGTTTTCTTGTTAGAACAAACCTATAGTAGGTATTTCTTTTTGATTATCAGGTTTTCCACTATACAGGGCCTTCCTTAATATCATGTCCATACTGTAGGAGCTAATTCCTTGTCCAATTTTATGACTAAGAGTCCAAATAAACGTATTTTAAATTGCCACGTTTTTGAGATACAGGTTGCCAAGGTTTCTATAAAAAATCGTAGTTTTATTAATATCTTGAAAAATCTTTCGACGATTTGGATGAAAGTTGGATGAAGGACATCCCAGTTTTTTTACTTTTAACATAATAAACATTTAGACATGCACCGTATGTAATTTTTTTAATTTTTTTTTTTTTCGAAAACAAAGCAAGGTACGAACAAATGCAAGAAACAAAAGTTGTATTTGAAATTGTTTCGCTAAATAAATCCAAAACTTGTAAAAAACCAGTAGCGTTATAAATTTCAAATAGGTTATCCTCCTAGACGCCATTGGAGCCAACAATTTTAATCTTTTCTCGTTAAAATAAGCCCCTTCCTACTTCAAACCAACGTACCTTTCAGTGATATGATTATTTCGGATGATACGGTCGAAAATTATTGGTTCACATTATGTAATGCAGTAGCAGTAGTACAGAGTCAGAGTACTATGTACTTTAGTACCGGTTATATTATATTTAGATTATTTTGGTAGTGTAGTTCAACTCCTGACAATAGTAAACTATTCACTATTGATACGCCAATGAACCCAAAACAAAAATAATCACTTGAACATATGATAATAAGTGCTAGTGGTCACATGCGCATATGAGTAAATAAGACCTCCAACGTCTACAAAAGAAAGTCGGCGCCATCTTGGGTGTCTCATCCTGACTAACTGTCAGTCAGGTCTTGTAACAAAAAAATTACTCATTTTTCGTTGTGAAATTGTGTAAGTGTACAACAGGGAAGACTGAGAAGTGTTGTAGCTTTTATTTTGTGTTCTGTTGCGGGATTGTGGCAACATGACGCAGCAACTTTTACCCATTAAGTTCCAGGAACACTTGCAGGTAAAAAAATAAAAACGCCCCTCTATGCTCCCAGACTTTCGGTTTCAATTGTTAATTTTCAAGTATAGTGATCGATTTAGTGTGCTTCTGACGGGATTGCGATTGTTTTTTGTATTCTAGTGGTAAACGCCGAGCACAAGTTCTTTTTCCGAGAAAATACCGGTTGACAGATCCGAAGACGTGGGGGCGGATTTTCCACGTATCTTATTTTTCAAGGGTCACGGCTAGAGGATCGCAATCCAAGCAAGTCCTGTAGGTTTTTTGTGATAAAACCTTTGCTGTTTTTACGTATTTATTTATACGTATATGCATTTGTTGAGATCTAGGTCAATTTAGTATTTATTTGTCTTGTATGGAAGGGGAGAGAGGGGTAACTAGTTTTTCATCCCCCCAGGATCGATTTCGGCTTAATATTTGGCAGACTGAAAAGAAAAATAGGGTTGATGATTAACCCCATATGGCTGTGACATATCTGTGCAAGATTTACTTCGTATCCATCCTTTTAATCAAAAGCAAATAGTTGATTCTCATATATTTAAGGACTATATGTACTTTTGGCTATGCTCCAAGTTGTTTTATTAATTAATTGTTTGCTAGCTAATGACCTTTATAGTCTCTAAAATGCATTGAAAACCGTTTCTCTTATTCACCTAGCCACTATGAAATTTTTGGAGTGATGAATGTTTGCTAGATTTATATCTTTTTATAGGTTTCTCCTGTTTTATTGGGTGAAAATAGACAAATTTTATTAAATCCATATTGATTAGTTTAGATAACATTATTTTGATAACGTTAATCAGCTTTTGTGTTTATAGAGTTAGGTAGTGCAATGTTAAGGTCGAAGTCGTTACTATCTGCACCTACACTGATAATTTTTGTTAAAGATTAGGGTAATCTGATACCCTAATTGAATCAAATGATGATTTTTTTGTAAACTTGTGTACCTATAATTTAGGAGGGATAACATTAAGTGAATTAACTATGCTTTTATTATGCTTTCAAGTTTTATTTTTATATTTATAAATCCCTGATTAGATTCAACATTAGATATAAAATATACAGTAGGTTTGAAGGAAAAAGTAACCTAAATATATCCTATATAGGTATTTATTTAGGATTTGGATACCATGATATGCCATGAATCTGTCATGTTGAAATTTTCAATACGGAACTTGTTTCTTGGTAAACTTTTCAATTTTCTTTAGCTATTTATATTCCAATAATAAGTAGGTACACTCGTTTTTGTGCTTATGTATTATTTATCATTTTCCAATTTGTCTGTGTATCCAAGATTTATATAGAACTAGAGTTGGGGATTTTGGGGCTTTAAACCCGTTTGAATAGACCCAGACCCAAACTGTCTTGAACTGTTTCGGCATAAAAATGAGTAGTTAGTGATGTTGGGGCATTAAATTTGATACCAAACACTTGTAGTTTCTCGCAAGGACAAACCAAAAGTTTAAAGAAGTGCTAAATTTCAGAAAATTCAGATACTCGGCACATTTTCACTTTTACTTACACTATATTACAAAAAAAAAAACATATCTGCGTCAATATAAAAACATTTTTATTGAGAATCTGCATTGAGCATTATTTTTTGTTTGGTGCTGCGTTCTGATGACCCCAATCTAAACCGAATCAAAATATTTCCAAATGATGTCTTTGCCTTTAGGCATTATTAATATTACTTAAAAATTAAAGTCAAAAAAGAATGGAGAACTTTCCAGTTTGTGGAATATTGATAATTGACATTTTATTCTGATTTGAGGTTATATAAAATATTGTGAAATTTAAATTATTGAAAAGATTGAGTCTAAAGGAAAAGGACAGGACATAGTTTAAACCCTCTATTGGGTTTAGACCTCCTGAGGGTCTCATCTACGTCACAACTATAGAACAAACATTTTTTTAACAAAAATATACTGGAATTATATACAAAACATCCTGTATTATTTATATATATGACAATAACTTTTATAATTAACTTTCTAACTGTTAGGGTGATGTTTTCGAGCGGATCTTATTTATTATAAAATAATTAGATTAACTTACAGGTGTAGTACGTATGTGTAAACATAGGTAGCAAGCGGCAGATTAGATGTGAGATGTGATTGAGGTTCCTGGCAGCAACCAGTAACATGTAACAAAACAAGTACTGCTGTATGTTCTAATTATGACTATTTATGGTTTACACTCACCGGAGGCGCCCCGCCCCTCGCTGTCCTATCTCCTGGTTCCATGCATATAGTGTGGTCGCACGAAGCATCCGCGTTGTAGGTTGTGCATGCATCTGGATCACCTGTAATCAAAACTCCACACACACACACACCACATTCATCCCGTATCTCTCGGCTAAGCCCCTGGATACGCGCCCCTCGGCCTCACCATTCATTCTCGTACCTCTCGGCTGTGCCCCTGGATACGTGCCCCTCGGCTATGCCCCGCGGCCTCATCATTCACTCATTTGATTCGACACAATAATCACAATAACATATATTTATATATAGAGACAGATCTGCCCTAATTACATACTCTTATTACTAGGATTTTACTAGTTAATCGCTAAGAGCGTATTCACATTTCACAACACAGTATCTCTACTCTCACTACTCTGAATGAATACTCAATCAGTATTAATTCCCCGTCTATGGCGCAGGAACCCACATTCACATCGTCAGCTAAAATCTACCCAAATAATAATACCATGAAACAGAACACGTCATTTATTGAATCTAAACCTAAGCCAAGTCGTTCACTTATTTGTTTATTCAGTTTTATTGTAAACAGTTCCTAACATAACATATATCTGGTCAAAGTTGGGCATTCCATGTCTGGTAATAACAATAATTTAGGTGTGCCACAGGGCGGGGCTCTAGGTCCTCTGATATTCCTTATTTATATTAATGATACAACTCTGTTCACTGCTTGTAAGTTTATTAAGTATTTTCGCCAATGACACTTTGTTGGCATGTAGTAATAACAATTTTATATGTAAACTTTAATGCAATTAATACAGTTAACAAATACGTTAAAATTAATAAATTGAAATTAAATATCGATAAGATTAAACCCATTATAATAACTACTAAATATAAATACAGCGACATGAATTTCATGAATATTAGTAAGTATCTCTATTGATAATGAGAACATTCAATTTGTTGCTGATACTAAACACCTTGGATTCTTTCAAGATATCTAAAGTTATTTTTCTTCCTAGGAGTTCCAAACAGTTTATCAATGTTATCCAGAATTATTGCGTATAATAATATTATCAGACCACACTTTGAATATTGCCCATCATTACTTCGAATGTTTAATTTAAATAACATCACAACTTCAAAAACATTGGAGCATGAAGGTTGCATTATAATATTTATTTTATTTATTTATTTTGAAAGTACACTGTTCTACAGGCAAAGCCCAACTACAGAACAGGAGGGTAAGAAAAAAAAGAAAAAAAAAAATATATATATATAATATAGGTAACACAATACACAAAGAAAACAAATATGAACAAAAAATGAAAAGCAGCCAATACACAAACAATTATTTTAAATCAACAGACTTAAGGTCACTAATGCTGCACGAGAAAATATCAACCTGATTTTTTACCTTATTATAGTTACTACACATTGCATGCACGGGTGAAAATTTTAGGACACTCGTACGAGGGGTGTTTAAGTAAAATATCGCATTATCGCGGGAAGAAGTTCTAGGACAATGCAGACATAATTCCTCAAGTATCTGTATGCAGTCAATTTTATTATGTAATACGTTAAAAAGAAATAATACAGAGTGATAAGTGCGTCGGTCCAACAGACTAGTTACAGAATGTGCCTTCAGAAGTTCACTCTGCGGATAACCTATCGGCGGGTAAACCCCATCCGATTTGAAAATCAGTAACTTGAAAAATTTACGTTGTACAGACTCGATGCTGTTAATATGTACGTCGTAATGAGGACACCAAACAGTGGAAGCATATTCCAGCTTCGATCTTACGAAACTGTTAAAGAGCATTTTGATGGTTTTGGTCTCTGTAAAATCTCGAATATAATAAATATACTCCAAATTGCTTTTATACTCTCACTGCTTGAGTCGTTTTTAGTCACAGGCAGTTTATTCTATTGCTCTATGATTTTTATATACTATATATACTATATTTTATAGCATATCTAATACCTAATTAATTACCTACATATTTCAGTTGATATATTAAAGTACATTAAATTATGACATTTACAACAATTTCACTAGACATGCAAATGATTGCATGTCTATGCAATTTTAATTGATTGCCATTTTATATAAAATCAAGTAATACATTGAATATATTCAAAAGGGAACTTATTAAACGCATGAAAAGTAGTACACATTAGCACGTTAAACAAGGCTCAGTATTTAATTCCTTTTTTGTTAATATTGAATTGATATTTCTCTCATTACGATGCCCTATTTAATCCTTATTAAGGTTACTGCTTGACCTTAATCCTGCGGGTTTAAGGTGTGGTGTTAAATATGTCTCCCTTACTTGATGTTTTGGGGGTAACCGACAACAATCATAAATGATATAACTTTCAGAATATTGTTTATATATTTTTAGAGTGACAACGACAAATACATATAAGTATTAACAATAATATAATATGTAGGTATATGAAAATAAAATGCCAAAATGTATGCTAAAAACTCAAGCTGAGCTGTCTGTACAAAAATTGGATCAATATAAGTAATTTTAAGTGCGCGTTTGCACTCCCTTGTCGATGGAGCGGTTAAAAGGTGAATTAAACATATTCAGTGTGAACTTTGGTAACCCAAACATAGATGTCGCACTGAAAATATCATAGGTCGAATAAGTTGTAACCATTTAATCAAAAACTACTGATCGACTGCAATTGAGGGAATTTTATGCTGCATGTCACAAATTTAGTAGCTTTATATGAAACAGCCAAATGTGTCTTGTTATTAAATTTATAATTGCCGAAGAACTCTAAAACTCTTAAACTCTACATGAAAGTAACTGATTTGGATGACTGTTTACATCTTCAATCTGACCTCGATAACCTCAGCAATTAATGCTCTCAAAATGATGTGGAACTAAACTTGGCCAAGTGCAATAACATAACATTCTCTCGTTCTCGAAATAATTTTGATTTCAACTACAAAATTAACAAATTCATGATAAACAGACTTCCTTTAGTAAAAGATTTGGGTGTCTTACTTGACTCCAACCTTGGTTTTGTTTCCCATATCAAATCTGCTACTTCTAAAGCCCTCAAAATGCTAAGTTTTATAAAACGTTCTGAAGATTTCTCAAATACTCTATCAATCAAGGTACTGTATTGTTCTTTGGTTAGATCTTATCTGGATTATGCATCCTCTGTTTGGAGTCCACATTATGCTGTAGAGCAAGTTCAGCACAAATTTCTTCGATTTTTTGCATTAAAATTTTCATCCAATCTTCCTTATAGTTATGTTGAATTAGAGTCCCTATTGAATATCACTACACTAGATGATGGCCGGAAATTTAGAGACTTAAAGATGTTACACTATATTCATTGCATTGTTCAATGCCCATATCTTCTTTCCAGAATAAATTTGTTGCTCCACCTCGAACCACTCATTCAGCCTATTCTTACTCTGTAACATTGCACAAAACCAACTATGGACTAAACTCCTACCTTTCAAGATCTACAAAACTTGGCAACCAATTTAACAATGGACTTGATTTCTTTGGCTCGTCCAATACATTTTTTAAAAAATTGAAAGCACTGGCTTTCTCAAACTTCACCGTCTAAAGTGAAAAGAGTATGTCTCAAGTTATTTTATATTTTACTTCCCAAATTGTATTAATACAATTTGGGAATCTGTATGTGTGTGTATGCATATGTGGCAATATATGTGTACATGCTTAAAATAGTTAAGCCCTGTCCTCTACAGTCACAAAATATCCCTAAATAATTAGTGATAACGTGACTTTAAGATGATTTCCTCCCTCAACAGTTTCCCACCACGTTTTATGTCTTTTTTGGAATGATAAAGCTGATTTGCTCGAATTTCATTAATCTTACGATCAATAAACTAAAATAACCAGCCTATTTCAGTGCTTTTATAAAATTATAAAGAAGATATCAACTTATTTTTTTTTAGTGTACCTCTAATTTATGAACGTAGTGTATTACAAATAATTTAGCAGTAATAGGCGTTCTTTATATTTTTAAAAATCTAAGCAGTAAGCTGTTCTATTAAACTTATTCTGATTTTACAGACCCTACGGTTGATTTTAAGCTAATTTTAACGAATCGTTGTGTCTGTTTCCAGCTTACAAATGTGGGGATCAACGTGGCGAACATCTCGTTCGCCACACTCACCATGGAGAGCGACAAGTTCATCTGCGTCAGGGAAAAGGTCGGAGACACCTCGCAGGTGGTCATCATCGACTTGGCCGACGCCAATAATCCGATCCGAAGGCCCATCACGGCAGAGAGCGCCATCATGAATCCCGCCTCCAAGGTCATCGCCCTTAAAGGTAACAGGAAACAACGATTTTTTACGTAGTTCATTAAATTGTGCGAACTAGTTGGTGGAAGATACATTTTTACTAAATATCTCGGTTGGTTTTAGGCAAGGCGGGCGTTGAGGCGCAAAAAACACTGCAGATATTCAACATCGAGATGAAATCGAAGATGAAGGCACACACCATGACGGAGGACGTCATTTTCTGGAAATGGATTAGCCCTAACACTCTGGCGCTCGTCACGGAGACTTCTGTCTTTCATTGGTCCATGGAGGGGGATTCTACACCGCAGAAGATGTTTGATCGGTGAGTTTACTCGATTTATTCGGTGAGTTCGCTCGAATTATATGGGTTTATTCGCTTTAGACTGAATGGGGTATTTTCCTTCAATTGAAATGAAAGTGGAAAGCTGTATTTTTATAAAATATATTTTTGTTTATATTTATTAGGATAAAAATTATTAATATTGAATCGGTAGAAAATTTTTAATTCAATTTTGAAATTTTATTCTATATTCGTGACGTCACTAAGCGAAAATTAGGGAATATGTATCTATAAAGAAGCCACACTGATAATATGTGGCTAGATTCAGTTTGTAACGATACAAACGACAGTCGACATTTCGATAATTGACATTTGAAATTCCCTGTTTGTGTTTGGCTTGACAATTTGACGTGTTGTATTGTTGTTTTCTTGTGAAGTAAACTTTTATTAAACATGGAGCAAGGTTTTGTAGAGGCTAAGTCCGACAATTTACCGGTTATAGATCCTTTTATGGTAAAGATCCTTTCGGAAATAAAAGGGAAGAAAAATGTAACGTTAGTATTTAACTTAACAGTATTACTGCAAAGTCGATTAAATATATTCAAAAATTACCTTTACAAATTACGATGTTTTTCTATTACTAATAAATACACTTGTAATCAGTCACAGGCAGAGACAACAATTCACAGGTAAAAATATAAACTAAAAACTGTCTCATGTTTACCATGATGTTTACCCTAACCAAACAATTCAAACATAAACAAAAATAAAGTTGTCACGCAGTGACACCAACCACACAAATGAAAATATCCTAGAAATCACTAAAAAATTGCCCAAATTTTGAATTTTTGCTTAGTGACGTCATATAGATATCGTGCACAATAAAAAAATAATTTATGGACTTAATGAACCCGATATTAAAATTCCAGAAATACGTATCTCTTCTTTTTCCAACTACTTTCCATTGCCGATGTAAAAAAAAATATGAAAACACCCCCATTGTCCTCTATCTGAAGGATGGCTGAAGATGAAAATTTAATTTGGTATCTCTAAAAATAAATAATTTTTGGAAATTTTCCAAAACCTATTGGGGGAAATAAATTTATTTAAAAATAAAAAACTTATTTCACTTTGGTGGTTCCAGAAATAGTAAACAGGTGCATAAAAAGCTGTGGTTCGTAAATATAGTGACAGAAATAGGAGAATTAACATTTTATCAGCAATTACTGAAAGATGTATGTAATTTCAGAGTAAAATATACAGTCAGTCCCTAAAATAATAGCAATCTTTTAATTACCATAGTAAGTCATGTCACACATCGTTTTAAAGGTATTTCACTTCAATTGTCTTCACACCAATTGCTGAAAAATGTAAATACAGTCATCCATTTTCCAGTTACAAACATTTCTGTGTCTCATTCAGCGAGTTGTTTGGCCAACTGAAACTATTTTTTGTCTGGTGATCTGGAATGTCTAATTGAAAAAAGGAACCTAGTGGGTTCTGTGACCTCCTGTGATAGCTGACAGCTACATACCGATATGTAGCCGATATATTCACATTGTTTTGGAAAACTACCAAGAGATGGCGCTAGATATAATCCTTAAAAGCGTCATCCAAGATCAAAGTTCTCTTATGATTAACAAACCATATTAAAAAAACATGCATATGAGGAGGAAATCAATAAAAAGTTACACTTTTTTTATTCTTTACCTTTTTTTGAAGCATTGAAAATAGACTTCCCAAATTTCAGGTAAAGGTCATTCACGTTAAGTTTAAAGTGACGTCATTTTCAGTAATTAATTGTTGTCAATATTCGATAAACAAATGAGCAATAAATTAGCATAGCATTTGCCATTTACAAAGAGTTTTATATTTGGCAACCCTTCTCTGCGTTGTCAAGTTGTTATTTATTTATATTGCCTATCTACTGTTTGCTGGTTTTTTGTGTTTGATTTTGCTTAAATTTTGCTTGTGTATTTTCTATTTACGTTTTCTAGTTATTCACTTTATTTATATTAAAAACAGTCCTTCTCAGAACTAAAACCGTTGTGATTCGGTGACATTTTTCAAACTCCCGCCCTCTAAGAAGTTACATCTGACAACGGCACATTTTTTGACAAGGTAACGTCACTTTAAACTTAACGTGAATAACCTATATATACCTGAAATTTTGTAGAGTTTATAAAATATACAGTTCATAAAAACTTTTCAATTTTCATTATTTCAACTTATTTTTTTCAAGATTGTGTGGCGTTTTGTTAATGCTAGCCGCAAATTAAAAAAAAAAATGACTTGAAATGACCGAGGGCTTATATTTGCATTAACTGTAAAAATGACACATTCTGGTGATGGATTTGAACCTGCAGAAATTTTTAAAGCAGATTAAAAACAGTTCTATAAATTTTCCATTAAAGGAATGTTTTTTAACATCCATGTTAGAAGGACGATCACCAGTTACGTCTGTTTTTAGCCACTCCTCTCTGAACGGCTGTCAGATCATCAACTACCGCACCGACCCCAAGCAGAACTGGCTGCTCCTGGTCGGCATCAGCGCCCAGCAGTCGCGAGTCGTCGGTGCCATGCAGCTCTACTCCGTCGAGCGGAAGTGCTCTCAACCCATCGAGGGCCACGCCGCCTCATTCGCCACTTTCAAGATGGAGGGCAACCCCGAGCCCTCCACATTGTTCTGTTTCGCCGTCAGGAATCTACAGGGCGGCAAGCTGCACATCATCGAGGTGAGTACAGTAGTTGACCCTTTTTTTTCTTTTATGATATTCGATTTCAGATGTCTATATACATGGTGGTACAAATAAGGTAGAGGTGGTAATATTTTGTGCAGCAGTTTATGAGGAAAAGCGGTTTGACTCCTCAACTCAATGTTATATAGGATGTCTAGCGACCTGGAAAACCTGGAAAAATTAGGGGATTTGATTGATCAGCGAAATTTCAAGGAATTTTAACATATTTTTGGATTTTATCTTTTTATATAAATATATATATACAGGGTGAGGGTAAGAGATACGAAGTCGGTTAAATGGAGGCAAAGTTGCGTATTCAGGGGGACACCATAATGGTGAAAAGAGATCAAGGCTAACTTGATTAGTTTTCGTAAAAAAAACCGAAAATTTCGATTTTCGTTTTTGTTTTTTTGCGGGTTTATTTGATGAGGTATTCAAAAATAAAGAGCACTTTTCTATAGCAACTTTTTGCCCTTTATCGAATGGTGTTAGCGAATTTTCCGCAAAACGTTTCGTTTCCCGGAAACCAACATCAACTTAATTTTTTTAAATACGGACCTGCAATTTTTTTTCAATTTTTTGGAATCATTTTTGTAACTTGATAGAATGCCACCATAAAAGGAACCAGATTTAAACGTTTTGTCTAAGAAAAATCATCATTGGTATTTTTGTTTCAACTTTTGTTAATTCTAGATATTGAATAATATTTTTGAGGTTTCATTTTTATTTACGATAAATAAACAAAAGCTAATAATAAAACAACGAATTAACAACTATAAACTTTGATGTAATTGAATAAACAATGAATAAAACAACAAAATATGTTAAAACTATAAAAACCCTAAAGCAGATGTTGAAATAATCCTCCGTCATTATTCATGCAGAGGCGTATTCGTCTTTTTAAGTTTTGAATAGATCTTTCGATTTCCCTTGCAGGTATTGCATTCAGAACACGAATAGTGGCATTTCTCAAATCCTCAATGTTATTATATTGATTCTTATATAAAACATTTTTAGTTCGTCCTCATAAGAAATAATCTAATGGGGATAAATCAGGAGCTCTTGCTGGCCATTCTATAGCACCATGATTTCCAATCCATCTGTTTGGAAATGTTTCATTTAAGTAGTTGCGCAGAATTCCTGAATTATGAGGAAATTTAAATAAAATTAAAAAATTCTAGATTGCTGAAAGCCATTTTTAAGTACCGATAGTGCTTGACACCACATTGAAATGTGTTTGTCATAGAAACGTTTGCCTAGATAAAACTAAATCTATAAGAGGACCACGGGAAATTATTAATGATGAATTTTTCTTAGACAAAACGTTTAAATCTGGTTCCTTTTATGGTGGCATTCTGTCAAGTTTCAAAAATGCTTCCAAAAAATTGAAAAAAAAGTAGGTGCGTATTTAAAAAAATTAAGTTGATGTTGGTTTCCGAGAAACGAAACGTTTTTCGGAAAATTTACTAACATCATTTGAAAAACGGTAAAAAGTTGCTATAGAAAAGTGCTCTTTATTTTTGAATACCTCATCAAATAGGAACGCAAAAAAACAAAAACAAAAATCGAAATTTTCGGTTTTTTCAAAATATTTCGAAAACTAATCAAGTTAGCCTTGATCTCTTTTCACCATTATGTTGTCCCCCTAAATACGCAACTTTGCCTCCATTTAACCGACTTCGTATCTCTTACCGTTTCCGAGATCCCCATGTATTGCATCGAATTTGAAGCACCCTGTATATACAGGCTGTTAGAAGTTTAACTGCCATTATTTTAACAGGTGATAGTATACATCAAAATAAACAAAAAAACCTTATATAACATGGATCCAAAACTCAACCATTTTCGAGAAAAAAATGATCAAAATATCTGATTTAACGTGCAAAACTTCAGTTATTTACGGAATCTGTACATAATTGTCTGCATGAAATATTATGAAATAGAATTTTTACAACTTCTATGAATTTATTTACTCTTAGTTTTAGTAGAATAACTTTTTTCTTGATCAATAAGATTCGATAAATTACATATCGCGCAATATGAGAACAGCGCAAATAAATCATAATTAGCATTTGAGTAGCTGGCGGGCACCAGTTTTTAAACAAGTTGGTGTATGAAATTCGTATCTGTTAATAGTCAGAACGTGTTCTTGTTTGTCTTACCACAATTTCGTTTGTCGTTCTAAAAAGTCGTTATTAAAATGTTTAGCACACGAGTATTGCGATATGTTAATAATTTATGGAGAATTGTGAAACTTGGATTCGGAGATGTCGTGCGTGTATTGAAAACAACAGTGGACATTTTGAACATTTGCTGCAGTTTATTGTGTAGTTATGCATTAAAAAATGACTGTATCTTGATGTTCGGTGAGTGTCTACATTCTTGTTTTTAATACTTATGAATAATTGTGCGACGTGTCTTCTTAGATGTTTTTGTTGCATATTGTTACAATTCATATAATCTACTAAAGTTATGTTCCCGTTTTAAACGTTTACAAATTACTATAATTGAAACAATTACAAGACTATCTTCATATTTAAAAATTCAATATTCATTAATTATTGTACGATTCTATTTAAAAATTACATCCACAATAATTCTGAATGTCTTCACTTAATTATTCACGACTGTTTACATTTGGATTTTTTGTCATCCACTTAAAAAACAAGCAGCCGCGCGCGCTGGCCAGCTAAGCTTCCAGCTGTTCAAGAAAGGTCCAGTGTACTCGACACTGTTGCCAAATTGTAACAAAATTATTTGATGTTATTACTCAACATATTGTAAAAGCGGTTTAACTTACGCTTATGGAATATACAACTTTTTTGTTCATTTGTGATTAATCCATCTTATGCTGAAGTAATGGCAGTTAAACCCCTAACAGGCTCGCTGCAGGCGAGCTAGTGGCTCGGGGCTTAGTGTCTCAATCGCTCAACCCAGAGGTCGTGGGCTCGAATCCCCATTTGACCAAACAATTTTTAATTAAATTGTTTACTCGTAGGCCAAGGCTTGTTCGCGTGGATGGCTTGACAACCATCCTGGCGATGGCCTAGGATGGGAAGAATGTCAACTTGGTGTTAATGTGAGAGATTAAAATCAGTTGATGTTGGACTGTCACCCTAACTAATGAGGTTGTCCAGGTTTCCCTCATTACAGCACTGAATAGTGGCAAGTACCCAAACCATGCTACACACGTGAACTCTACTTAGCTCTCTACCTGACTATATGCCACTCCCGGCATGTTGGGCAGCATTGCCACCTTTTTTAACGGGAAATTAAGCGTGACAACAATGCAGCGCGATGTTTGTTGATGTTTGCCGGTCAATGCACAATCAAAACTTTAATTGTAACTTTCACATGATACCTCTGTCAAAAGTTGTACCATTTTTGAGATATTCACATTCAATATATCTTTTGTTCAATTTATATGTTAATGACATATCTGATGTAATAATAAACAGTAAATTTCTAATGTTTGCTGATGATCTAAAGATTTTCAGGCAAATTAAATCTAGTTCTGATGCTCTATCATTGTAATCTGATTTGGATTGTTTAGCAGAATTGTGCGGCAACAATTGTATGACTTTAAATATTAATAAATGCTACAAAATAACATTTGCAAAAATTTATGAGCCAGTATTCTTTAATTATAATATAAATAGTAGACCGTTGACCGACACAAAAGATATAAGAGACCTAGGCGTGATTTTTGATAGCAAATTAAATTTCAATACACACATAAATAATACATGCTCCAAATCTTTAAAAATGCTAGGGTTTATTAAATGTTTATCTTTAGACTTTTCATCAAACACCTTTAAGATTCTCTACTGTTCCTTAGTTCGTTCCATCTTAGAATTTGCTTCTTCGGTATGGTGTCCACAATATAACTCATCTATTACTCAAATTGAAAGAGTTCAACATAGATTCCTAAAGCATTGTGCTTTTAAAATGGCATTTTTCCGAGATACTTATAATTATGATGATTTACTCGCTATACTTTCTATGCAAACGTTACAGCAAAGACGGTTAATTTCAGATATGTGTTTCTTTTATAAAGTATTAAATAGTCAAGTCGATTGTCCAAATATTTTGAGTTTGTTCTCACTTAACATCACTAATAGTCGAACGCGTAACTCTGAATTATTTTTTGTGCCGTTTCATCCTACCAATTATGGGCTAAATGAACCGTGTACCAGATTTTTAAGGCAGGCTAATGAATATGATCATAATTTGGCTTACTTTTCATCTACCTTAAGTACCATTAAAACTCAACTTAAAAATTTGTAAATTATTTTGTATTATTGTGCTTATGTGAATGTTTATATATTCTATATGTCTATTGATTAATAAGTATAATTACTGTTAACTTTTAGATTATAAGATTAGTACTTAGGATTTTTTGTTTTTTTGTCTTATATTGGATTGTATATAATTATACTTTGGGTTTCCCGTAAATAAATAAATATGAAAATTTGCTGTATCTATTCTGAGATATAAATCTATTCCGTCTCTTTCCGTCAGGTCGGACAGAGTCCGCCGGGCAACCAGCCCTTCCCAAAGAAGACTGTGGACGTGTTCTTCCCGCCCGAGGCGCTGAATGACTTCCCTGTGGCTATGCAGGTCTCCGCCAAGTATGATGTGATTTACCTCATCACCAAGTACGGCTACATCCACATGTACGACATAGAGAGCGCCACGTGCATCTACATGAACCGCATATCCAGCGAGACGATTTTCGTCACCGCTCCGCACGAGTCCACTGGCGGAATCATCGGTAAGGATTTAAATCACAAACGTTTTCCATATAAAATATAAAAGCGACGCACACAGTGCTCGAGATACTTTCTAGACGATAAAATGGGGTATTTTCCTTCAATCGAAATGAAAGTGGAAACCTGTATTTTTATAAAATCTATTTTTTTTATATTTATTAGGATAAAAATTATTAAGATTGAATCGGTAGAAAATTTTTAATTCAATTTTAAAATTGTATTCTATATTCGTGACGTCACTAAGCGAAAACTAGGGAATATGTATCTATAAAGAGGCCACACTGATAATATGTGGCTAGTTTCAGTTTGTAACGACGACAAACGACAGTCGACATTTCGATAATTGACATTTGAAATTTCCTGTTTGTGTTTGGCTTGACAACTTGACGTGTTGTATTGTTGTTTTCTTGTGAAGTAAACTTTTATTAAACATGGAGCAAGATTTTGTAGAGGCTAAGTCCGACAATTTACCGGTTATAGATCCTTTTATGATAAAGATCCTATAGATCCTTTCAGAAATAAAAGGGATGAAAAATGTAAGGTTAGTATTTAACTTAACAGTATTACTGCAAAGTCGATTAAACATATTCAAAAATTACCTTTACAAATTACGATGTTTTTCTATTACTAATAAATACACTTATAATCAGTCACAGGCAGAGACAACAATTCATAGGTAAAAATATAAACTAAAAACAATGTCTCATGTTTACCATGATGTTTACCTTAACCAAACCATTCAAACATAAACAAAAGTAAAGTTGTCGCGCAGTGACACCAACCACACAAATGAAAATATCCTAGAAATCACTAAAAAATGGCGCGAATTTTGAATTTTCGCTTAGTGACGTCACATAGATATCGCGCACAATAAAAAAATAATTTATGGACTTAAATGAACCCAATTTTAAAATTCCAGAAATACGTAGGTATCTCTTCTTTCTCCAACTACTTTCCATTGCCGATGTTAAAAAAAAATAGGAAAACACCCCATTGAACCTCCTTGCAATCCAGTAATCTCTTAATATTTTTTTTATAAATTTGGCATCTGTCAAAATACATTTAAAAAAATGGTGACAAAAAATCATATTGCTGAAAAAATGTTATTTCGATCTTTTAACCGTCACCACTAAAATATCGCGATGAATTCACTTTCAGGCGTGAATAGAAGGGGGCAAGTCCTGAGCGTTTCCGTGGACGAGGAGAGCATCATCAGGTACATCAACACCGTGTTGCACAATCCAGACTTGGCGCTGCGCCTTGCCACCAGGAATAACTTGGCCGGCGCCGAAGAACTGTTCGTGAGCAAGTTCCAGATGCTGTTCCAGAACGGGCAGTACGCCGAGGCAGCTAAAGTGGCGGCGAATGCCCCTAAAGGTAGGTAATCAATGGAGTTTCGTGTTTTCAATTCAAGACGATCAAACAGAGCGGCAATAGTCACATAATATTTGTTGAAGGTTTATTTACGTAAAAATTTACATACTTTACAAGGATTTAGACTTATTCTACCATAAAAGGACAATACAGAAAGACTTCATAACTTTTAATAAGAATAAACAAAAACATATGCTGAATAGTTTTATAGAATGTAATATTTAGAGTAAAGAAACACATTGTGATATTTATTTTTTATTAGCAACAAAAAATCAACATTGAAAAACAGTACCAGTACCATACAATACCATTGCACTAAAAATAAAGCCGAAATTATTTAGAAATTACCTTAAAAAAAGTTACATATTATGTTTAATTGCTGGTTTTAATTCTTTGATATTATGCATTGCAGTCTTAAGTCCGTTATTCCTTAAATGTTCAAACAAAAAAATAATCCAAAGGGGTTAAGTCTGGTGACCTGGCTGGCCACAATTCTCAACTAATTAATCTATTCGTGAAAAAGCAAAGAGCTTAATAACTTAACACTGTTGTAGTTTTCCACATAACACCAAACCACTCAGCACTGCACTCGACACGCGTTTCGCCAACCAAGTTGGCATCATCTGGAGATGATTAAAACCAAACCTATGTTAACATTGTGTCCTATTTACACCTAAACTATTTTCATGGTTCAGTGAACCATTGCGACAGCTCAGTGAAGCATCGTGACTGCTCAGTGAACCGCTGTGACAGATCAGTGAACCGTGACTTACTAACCAATAAAGTGGGCTGTATGGGATTGGCCCTCTGTCACCATTCGTACTATTTTTACATTTAACAATTTCCAAACTCTCAAAAGCATCCAGCTGTCTGGAGTTTGTTACATTCCCAACTAGTCTTAAATTGCTACTGTCTATTTTATGGTTGTTCTCAAACGCATGTTGGGCGACACTAGACTTATCTGTTCTACCATATTTGAGATGAGCCATATGTTCCTTGAATCTAGTTTGAATTGACCTTCAAGTTTGTCCAACATACTTTTGATTGCAGTCTTTAACACTAATTTCGTAAATCCGCGACTTTTTCTTAGTTTCTGTAATATATAAAAAACAATAGATTGTATATTTTGGATTCATTTCTCACTTTATTTTATTCTCTTTCTCCAGATATTTTGAGAACTCCAGCTACCATCCAGATGTTCCAGCAAGTACCAACGCAAGCCGGACAGAATAGCCCGCTCTTGCAGTACTTCGGCATACTTTTAGATAGAGGACAATTGAACAGGTTAGACATATATTATCTTGTACATTTTTCTCTTTATAATTACGTAAGAAAACTGTGCGGTGTATCTCAATTTCGATGTCGTCACTGGGTATCTGGGAAACAATAAGATGGAGAGATGCGGTTTCTACGAACATTGGCTACTTGTTTAAGAGGAAAAAAGATGGTACAAACATATTTTGGCTATCTTGTTTTGTTTTCAAGTTATAACCAAAAATAGAGTTTCACTTGTTTTCGGGAGTTATCCTCCATAACTTGTTTATATGCAAATATCCAAATATCAAATTATTGCTGTAAAATCATAAGACATTACAATAAAAAATATAGAATGCTTTTATGGAGACTGAAAATGGCCATTCTATGGAGAAAACGTAACTCTAGCAACTTCAATTTTCTGTATAGGGAGCTCTGGTCACACTAGCATCTAACTCGCATTAGCGAGGGAAATTAGAAAATTGAGTAATTTTACATGTGACCTAGATTATTTGCAATCACTTGGAATTTTCGTCATAATATTCACCCATTCGCAATTTTTAGCTAGTAACGTGCTAAATAAATGGGTGGTTACGTTACATTATTATTAATAGTAGAATAATCCTTACCAAAATTTTGGACAGATTGAACTCTTAAACCCGAAATTTGCACAAAATCGTTTTATTACCCAAAAGCATTTATCTCGCTATAAACTAAAACAAAACAGTTGTTCAGGGAACACAATACAATATAAAGTAAGGTAATATTTTATCAAAAAAAAAAAAACTGTAAGAACAACAAACACAAACAATTAACACAGGCTGACAGCTGACAAACGTCAAAGGTTCCTAACTTAACACTTAATTGCGATTAAGCACCACCAATACTTATAAGGTTGTATCCATAGATTTATAAGACAAGGGAGATGTAATTGTTTACATTTTAAAGCAATCAGAGATCCCCTTGTTTACTCTTTATCTGGTCAACTGCAAGGTCTACTTTATGATTGTACGAAAAACTGTTGCCAAACTGTCAATTGTGTAATTTATATTTTCACATTTAAACTACCATGATTATGGGTTAAGGTTAAAATATTACATAAAAATATTTTCCCGTTTCCTAGTTAAGTAGATAAATCATATTTTGTTAAAAACGTTGCGATAAAAACTAACTTCATAACGCAAAAATGGAATGAACAGGCATCATTGCTCCCTACTCCAATCCGCATGTCCATTGATGCACGTGAATCGTAGTATTTTATAGTATTTCTTTTGTGCGGTGTTGCTGGCAGTCGGAATTTTGCTTTTGTGAATTTTTCAGTGTTTTTTGTAAGGATTTTATTACTATTCTTCAGAAAATGCTGCGTCAGTGTCAAGTGTATGGAAAAATGAATTCTTTATATTCAAAACTGTCTTTCCACAGGTAAATTTTGCCAAGTTTTGTTTGGTTATTCGGTCGCTATATTTGTCACGCCATATTTACGGATTTTCAGGGGCGTGCTGGCTGGCTTCCTTATCATTTTATGGAATATAGTATATATATACTATATTATATTATGGAATTGCTTTTGTTATTTTTTAAAATATGGCTGATGTGTTAGTTTTTGGAGTTACCTACACACATGCTTAAATGCGATCAAAACAAGAATCCAAGCAAGAAGCTAAGGCATCATCATCATTCAGCACTTTGCTGCATAACAAATTAAAAAACCTATAATGTTTGGTAAGCGTGAAGCCAACATGCAACGTTTGCACACAAAAATTAAAATCAGTTGCGTAACCAAGGTAATTTTTAAAGGTATCCTTTATACTAATCTAAGAGAAAATCACCATTATCAGGCTTTTAAAGAGTTATTTTGAAAACAGTAAGTCAAATAACTTGAAACAAAAAGTTGAATTAAAAACTAACACCATGTACATCTTTCTTATTTTAAATTATATTTCACTTTTAAATGTAATTGAACCCTGTATACAGAGTTTGGGTATCTTTGAAAAACTGAAAAATACTTTTTTAAACTACTATATATATAAGTTTTTGTAATGTAGTAGGTGTACCACCTTTACTTAATTCAGAATTTTAAGTGTTCAAGTTTCAATTCATATTCCCTACATTAAAACTCCGATACTAATTTAATTTCTAATCTCACAAGCTTTTGCTGTTGCAATGTATAGTACTGATTTTCTTAAAATTCCTTTTTTGATGTTTTATTATCATACCCAACCCTTCCAAAAACAGTACGCCTTTAGCGTCGGAAGCAAGTTCTCCCAAAACTTTTGCAACGTTGCACGGAGTCGGAATTTTGCCGTTCTTTCTCTCGGTATTCTTTGTCATACACATTGCCAATGATTGATACAAAACAAAAGGTTATTTATGAATGAACCGTGAGGTCTCCTCTTATTAAGTCTATGGTTGTATCCCATAGTGTGGTATAAAAATTCCCTAAAGTTACGTTTTCTCGTGTTCTGCATAGAGTGGTTATTTTTGGATATGTCATGTAATGGATACATGGTTCGTAGCGACCGGGTAAACTGGGAATATCGGGAAAAGTCAGGCAATTCACTGTTCTCCACAAAAATCAGGGAAAAGCCAGGGAATTATATAAATATTCATAAAAGTCAGGGAATTTCAAAAGTTAACCTGGAAAATTTAGAGGAGCCGCCCCTGTCTTATGTACAAAGCGCACGCGTGAATTCCCAAACTTTGCGCATACCAGAAAGATGGATTTATCCTCAAACATGTACGTCGGACGGAGATAAAAGACGCAAGACAAATTAGCAATACTCAAAAACTGTTAATTTGACTGAACTGAAATTTGATGATTTTTATTCGTAATTTGAATTTGAATTGAATTCCAATTATTTTTTATTATTTGTGAACTTTCTTTATACTTCATGATGAGCACCAAGGAAGTTTTATTGATTAAACTATTAAAATTAGGATTGGTTTATTCTAAATTATAATTTATTATTGTTTTATTCTAAAAGATAAATTATCTAACATATTTTGGTTATATTTTCTTGTAAAGTGAAAAATATCTAAATTTATATTCTGGTTCAAATGAATATATATAAAAAAAAAACCAATATTTAATCCTGATATTTTGAAAAATAGACTCTCGAGCAATTTTCAGCCCTTAAATAAAAATATAAAGGTCTTATATGTATGAAATATTCTGTTTTGAGTTTAAAAGAACTTATTGTTTCTGTAGTAAATGTTATTAAATAAATTTTATTTATTTTGGTACTTTTAATGCTTTCTATCCTAAATCTTCCTTACCAAGTTGAATGGGAATTTTTAATTAAAAAACGAATAAGTATTTTTTCTTGTTACTAATGATTTACGTACTGGAGGATGACTGGAAATTTAAGTTAAAAGTCAGGGAAAACCTGTAAATGTCAGGGAATTTTATAACACTTGAAGTATGAACCCCGTGGATATTGGGATTCTATATTTTTATAATTTCTATGTGTAAAATCTAGCGGTATGGCTATTTTTTCCCCAGGGACTAGTTTTTGAATATAAGTGCAATTTGTATTTTTTTAAATGGAATTCGAAGTCGGTCAAGACCAATGGAAAAAAATCCTATTCAAAAATTCAACATGCACTTGATAACATCAAATGTAAATGTATCTCTACAAACAATTCATTATAACTTCGATCATATACAGACTAGATATAGTTTCTGTATTTAAACCGCAGAGAAATAAACAAGGAAACTGAGCATTTCACATTCATTCTATTGTCTTACCAACAAGCCACAGTCGAATGTGTCCAAAAATGTGTAGTTTTCTAGGAATTATTCGAAAAATAATATATAAACTATATTTAGAATGCATTTTGAATAAACACCTCGAAATACCCACTAAAGTAAAGACCAGAATTAAGCAAAGTGGAATGTCCTCACCGATCTGGTAAAATGCGGTGATGCATGGGCATGCGTATTCTGTTTTACCATGGGCACATTTCAGTTAATATATACTTGTATACTATTCTATAGAATACTTCTAGTATATGCACTTCCACTTTTTTAACTAACACAAATAAGTATAAACACTGACACAAAGAATAAATACACTGATATTTACCACAAATTTTTACCGTTAAGAAACGCGCGCGAAATAACCCAATATCATCCCACTGTTTCGAGCGCAGTCGCTTGTTGGTTCCCATTGGTTCCTGATTCGGCCAATCAACGTCGTTGAAGCTCAGTGAAAGGAAAGAGTAAATGCAAGAATATGTATGTTAAATAAGTATGAACAGCTTGTCGTCAACTTTACGACTTTCGCAGTTGCCACATATTCGGAAATTCGTTGATATTATTAAGTAAAAGACAAATTAAACATTGTGTTTGCTTTAATAAAGTACAATAGGGATAAGGGACGTTTAAGACAAGTAAAAAATGGGTAAATAAGGTAATTAATACGTTTCCTGTTTTAAATAAGAATACTTTAGAAATAAATGTGACAACACAGATCTACTCTTTTTCCGGTCATTGCACTTTGCTTAATTCTGGTCTTTACTGCAAATCACTACAAACAGTCCAAAATTCACAATGAACAATAAAATGGCTGAAGGCGTTTCCAATTCACAATTCCAAAGTCACATTTCCATTTTCAAAGTGACAAATCAGCACCGGGGGTTTATTATAAACGCCCCATAGTATCAAAGAGGGATTATTAATAATCTCCGTTTCATTGCACAGCTAGAAACTATGTTTAAAGATAGACCTGCGGTTCTCTGATATACAGAATGACCCTTAACGTGATTTTGTGATCTTGTAGGTACGAGTCGTTGGAACTGTGCAAGCCGGTGTTGCTCCAGGGGCGAAAGCAGCTACTTGAGAAGTGGCTGAAGGAGGAGAAACTCGAATGTTCAGAGGAATTGGGGGACCTTGTCAAGCAAGCCGACCCCATTCTGGCTCTGTCTGTGTACCTTAGGGCCAACGTACCGGCCAAGGTGAGTACATCTCTTCTTTCAGTGCAAAGTTGGCAGAATTTCTCGTGTGACTTTTATGTTTATTATTAAATTATCTTCTTCTACAATGGATAGAAAGCTATCTGTCACAGCGTATACAAATTGTTCGAATTAACAACTTCATATCCAGAGAAATTAAAGTAACATCTGGAGTACCACAGGGTTCGCATTTAGGTCCATTGTTATTTAATGTATTTATAAATGACATTGGTAAATGTTTTGCTCATAGTAATTTTCTTCTTTTGCTGACGATCTTAAATTCTACGTAAAAGTAACTGATGTAGATGACTGTTTACATCTTCAATCTGACCTCAATAACCTCAGCAATTTTTGCTCTCACAATGATATGGAACTAACCTTGGCCAAGTGCAATTACATAACATTCTCTTGTTCTCGCAATAATTTTGATTTCAACTACAAAATTAACAAAGTCATGTCAAACAGACTTCCTTTAGTCAAGGATTTGGGTGTCTTACTTGACTCCAACCTTAGTTTTGTGTTCCCCATATCAAATCTGGGACTTCTAAAGCCCTTAAAGTGCTAGGTTTTATAAAACGTTCTCAAGATTTCTCAAATACTCTTATAAATCAAGGTACTGTATTGTTCGGTTAGATCTCATCTGGATCATGCATCCTCTGTTCGGAGTCCACATTATGCTGTGCACATCAGAAATATAGACCAAGTTCAGCACAAATTTCTTCGATTTTTTGCATTAAAATTCCCATCCAATCTTCCTTATAATTATGTTGAAGTAGAGTCCCAATTAAATATCACCACACTAGAGGATCGCCGGAAATTTAGAGACTTAAAGATGTTATACAATATTATTCTTTGCATTGTTCAATGCCCATATCTTCTTTCCAGAATCAATTTGTTTGCTCCACCTCGAACCACTCGTTCAGGATATTCTTTCTCTGTAACATTGCATAAAACCAACTATGGACTAAACTCCTATCTTTCAAGGTCTACAAAACTTGGCAACCAATTTAACAATGAACTTGATTTCTTTGGCTCGTCCAATACATTTTTAAAAAATTGAAAGCACTGGCTTCCTCAAACTTCACTGTCTAAAGTGAAAAGAGTACGTCTCAAGTGGTTTTATGTTTTTCTTCTAATTTTATGTTTTTCCCTAATTCTACTAATACAATTTGGGAATCTGTATGTGTGTGTACGCATATGTGGCAATACATCTGTACATGTGATACAAGGTCTATGTATATACAACTGTATGTTAGTTTAATTCCATGTTTTTATCTCTGTGATTATCTTTATGTAATATATTGTAGGTGAATTGGGCATTTTCCCCGCTAATAAATAAATAAATAAATTACCGAAATTTTACAAAGCTAAATCCCACAGGTGATCCAAAGCTTCGCGGAGACCGGCCAATTCCAGAAGATCGTCATCTACGCCAAGAAAGTCTCCTACACGCCCGACTACATCTTCCTGTTACGCCAGGTGATGCGCACCAACCCCGATCAGGGCGCCGCATTCGCTGCCATGCTCGTAGCCGACGAGGAACCGCTCGCGGACATCAACCAGATCGTGGACATTTTCATGGAGCAGAACATGGTGCAGCAGTGCACCGCCTTCCTCTTGGACGCCCTGAAGAATAACAGGCCCACCGAGGGTCACTTGCAGACCCGCCTGCTGGAAATGAATCTTATGTCGGCACCCCAAGTGGCCGACGCCATTCTCGGCAATAATATGTTCACTCACTACGATCGGCCACACATCGCGCAGCTGTGCGAGAAGGCGGGGCTCTTGCAAAGAGCCCTGGAGCATTACACCGATCTGTACGATATAAAACGTGCCGTGGTGCACACCCACCTGCTGCCCGCCGAATGGCTGGTCAGCTTCTTCGGTACTCTGAGCGTGGAGGATAGCCTGGAGTGCCTCAAGGCCATGTTGACGGCCAATATCAGACAGAACTTGCAGATTTGCGTACAAATCGCTACTAAGTATCATGAGCAGCTGACGACCAAGGCGTTGATCGATCTCTTCGAGAGTTTCAAGAGTTATGAAGGTGAGTTTTTGGTAACTTTATTGTTCCGTGATCCTTCAGTTTTAATGTTGATCTTCGAAAGGTATTTGCTCCGAAAGCATAGAAAGGACATCGTGTAAAATAATTTTATAATTCCCAGTTTAAACTGTCAATTATAGATAATTGTCAGTTTAAACTGGCAATTATGTATAATTGCCAGATCAAACTGACAATTATCTATAATTGACAGTCTATAACTGGGAATTATAAAATAATTTCACACGATGTCCTTTTATAATTGCCAGATCAAACTGACAATTATGTATAATTGCCAAATCAAACTGACCATTATACATAATTGCCAGATCTGAGAATTATCTATAATTGTCAGTTTAAACAGCAATTATAAAATTATTTCACACGATGTCCTTTTATAATTGCCAGTTTAAACTGTCAATTATAGATAATTGTCAGTTTAAACTGGCAATTATGTATAATTGCCAGATCAAACTGACAATTATACATAATTACCAGATCAAACTGACAATTATCTATAATTGACAGTTTAAACTGGCAATTATGTATAATTGCCAGATCAAACTGACAATTATACATAATTGCCAGATCAAACTGACAATTTATCTATAATTGTCAGTTTAAACTGACAATTATGTATAATTGCCAGATCAAACTGACAATTATGTATAATTGCCAGATCAAACTGACAATTATCTATAATTGTCAGTTTAAACTGGCAATTATAAAATTATTTCACACGATGTCCTTTTATTATTGCCAGTTTAAACTGACAATTATCTATAATTGTCAGTTTAAACTGGAAATTATAAAATTATTTCACACGATGTCCTTTTATAATTGCCAGTTTAAACTGTCAATTATAGATAATTGTCAGTTTAAACTGGCAATTATGTATAATTGCCAGATCAAACTGACAATTCTCTATAATTGACAGTTTAAACTGGCAATTATAAAATTATTTCACACGATGTCCTTTTATAATTTGCCAGTTTAAACTGGCAATTATGTATAATTGCCAGATCAAACTGACAATTATACATAATTGCCAGATCAAACTGACAATTATCTATAATTGTCAGTTTAAACTGGCAATTATGTATAATTGCCAGATCAAACTGACAATTATACATAATTGTCAGATCAAACTGACAATTTATCTATAATTGTCAGTTTAAACTGGCTATTATAAAATTATTTCACACGTCCTTTCTACGCTTTCGTAATTTGATCATTTCAGGGACTCAAAAATAGTATTGTTAGTATAAAATCCTTCAGAGTTTTAGAGAAATTATAAGTGAAAATTAATTTAACTTTTAATCTCAAACTTAAGACTACGCCCTTTAAAGTTATCGATTCAATTTTTAGGGCTGTTTTACTTCCTCGGCTCGATCGTCAACTTCTCCCAGGACCAGGAGGTCCACTTCAAGTATATCCAATCCGCCTGCAAGACGGGGCAGATCAAGGAAGTGGAGCGCATCTGCCGCGAGTCCAACTGCTACAGCCCGGAACGGGTGAAGAACTTCTTGAAGGAGGCGAAACTTACCGACCAGCTGCCGTTGATAATCGTGTGCGATCGTTTCGACTTTGTGCACGACTTGGTGCTCTACCTCTACCGGAACTCGTTGCAGAAGTATATCGAGATCTACGTGCAGAAAGTGAATCCCAGTCGGTTACCTGTAAGTGGTTTTTTTACTTTTAACTTTACAAGGTCGAATTACAAGCAGTGCAGCTCTATTTGCGGGAGCTTTAGCAGGGGAAAATTTGTGAAATGTGTAGATCCTTCTCTAAAATAACTACTTGTTTTCCAGGTTGTCGTCGGGGGACTTTTAGATGTAGACTGCTCCGAGGACATCATCAAGAACCTCATTCTGGTCGTTAGAGGTCAGTTCTCCACAGACGAGCTGGTGGAGGAGGTCGAGAAGAGGAACCGCCTGAAGCTGTTGCTGCCCTGGCTGGAGAGCAGGGTACACGAGGGCTGCGTGGAACCGGCCACTCACAACGCCCTCGCCAAGATCTACATCGACTCGAACAATAACGCCGAGCGATTCTTGAAGGAAAACCAATGGTACAGATGAACTACTGCGTGTTTTTTTCCGATTTTCATGCGCGTATTTCATTTTGTAGGTACGATTCTCGCGTGGTAGGGCGTTACTGTGAGAAGAGAGACCCCCATCTGGCGTGCGTCGCTTACGAACGCGGACAGTGCGACAGGGAATTGATCGCCGTCTGCAACGAGAATTCGCTGTTCAAGTCCGAGGCTCGGTATCTGGTGCGCAGGCGCGATTCCGAGCTCTGGGCTGAGGTTCTTCAAGAAACCAACCCTTACAGGTGAGGAGCTTTGCGTTTATTTGGGTATCGAGGTCCGGAAAGATTTAGTAATTGTCTAAGCAAGTATTGCGTAACTTTCCCCTGATTTGATGTCTGTTGGTTCCGTTTAAAATATAACAATGTTTTTTGTAGACGTCAGCTGATAGACCAGGTGGTGCAGACCGCTTTGAGTGAAACCCAAGATCCCGAGGATATTTCCGTCACCGTGAAGGCCTTTATGACTGCCGATCTACCCAATGAGCTCATCGAGTTGTTGGAGAAGATCGTGTTGGACAGTTCCGTGTTCTCCGACCACAGAAACCTGCAGAATTTGCTTATCCTGACAGGTGAGTGAAAATTAATAAGTTTAGGAACCTGAACTAAGGAAAAGTAAAGATTTTACTCCGTTTACTACTATTAAAATCGTGCCTTGTAGAAACACGCCAGTATTAAGATATCAATTAAGCAGCGTACTGACCACCGCCGCCATTTTTCAGCTATCAAGGCCGACGCAACCAGGGTGATGGACTACATCAACCGCCTGGACAACTACGATGCCCCCGATATCGCCAACATCGCCATCAACAACCACCTGTACGAGGAGGCCTTCGCCATCTTCAAGAAGTTCGACGTCAACACGTCCGCCATCCAGGTGCTGATCGAACAGGTGAATAACCTAGACCGCGCCTACGAGTTCGCCGAGCGCTGCAACGAGCCGGCCGTGTGGAGCCAGCTGGCCAAGGCGCAGCTCAATCAGGGCCTGGTCAAGGAAGCCATCGATTCCTACATAAAGGCGGACGATCCCTCGGCCTACATGGCCGTAGTGGAAACGGCGTCGCAGAATAACAGCTGGGAGGATCTGGTGCGGTATCTGCAAATGGCCAGGAAGAAGGCGAGGGAGAGCTACATTGAGTCGGAGCTGATTTACTCGTACGCCAAGACAGGACGGCTGGCCGACCTGGAGGAGTTCATAAGCGGCCCGAATCACGCAGATATCCAGAAGATCGGCGACAGGTACGATACTAGATTTTTGCCCTTGACTAACTAACCTAACAAGCCGCTTTACATTGCAGGTGCTTCGACGACAAGATGTACGACGCAGCGAAACTCCTCTACAACAACGTGTCGAACTTTGCGAGGCTCGCCATCACCCTGGTTCACCTCAAGGAATTCCAGGGGGCGGTGGACAGCGCTCGAAAGGCCAACAGCACCCGCACGTGGAAGGAAGTGTGCTTCGCGTGCGTGGACGCCGAGGAGTTCAGGCTGGCGCAGATGTGCGGCATGCACATTGTCGTGCACGCCGACGAGCTACAGGACCTGATCAACTACTACCAGGACAGAGGTGAGTGTTCTGTTTCGTCCCGGCAATATTCTGGGTTTATGACTGCGATTAAAAGTAAATTTTGAATTGGGTTGTGTAAAAGTATAGGATTTTCTTCGGTATTTTAACGGTTTTTTCCTTTTAGGCTATTTCGAAGAGCTCATCGGACTGTTGGAGGCGGCACTCGGGTTGGAACGTGCCCATATGGGGATGTTTACGGAACTGGCGATATTATACTCCAAATACAAACCGGCGAAGATGAGAGAGCACTTGGAACTTTTCTGGTCGAGGGTTAACATACCGAAAGTGTTAAAAGCCGCAGAACAGGTTAGTCGTGTATTATTCAGGCAGTAAAACGTAGTTTACTTGCTATTAAATGCAGAGGTGATGGTCCAAGGGTATTCAATATGCGTATTAAAACGTCGGCAACAGAATGTTCTATACTTTGTGGGACTGTAATTTATGAAAGCGTAGAAGCCGTCCTTTAAACTCAGAATTCAGACTTTAAAAGCTGAATTCATACTTTAAATTCTGCAATTAGACTTTAATCTCTGAATTCAGACTTTAATATCTGAATCCAGATTTAAAACTCTGAATTCAGACTTACAACGCCTAATTTTATACTTTTAACTCCGAAATTAGACTAATCTTTGAAACTTGAAACTCTTGAACTCTGTCAGACTTGAAATTCTTAATTCAGGCTTAAAACTCTGAACTCCGACTTTAAACGCTTAATTTCATACTTTGCATTTCATCTCTGCATTCATACTTTAAACTCTGAATTCAGACTTCAAACTTTAAATCTAGACTTTAAACTCTGAATTCAGGCTTCAAACTCTAAATCCAGACTTTAAAATCTGAATTCAGACCTCAAACTCTAAATTCAGACTTCAAACTCTGAATTCGGACCTTAAACACTGAATTAAGATTGTAAACCCAATTCTGGCTTCGATTCAGTATTTTGTCTCGATAAACCCGTCTTCAGTATTTTATTTTCTAATATATAGAATATTTGTTTCTACATTCTTGTATATTGACACATATATCCAAGAGAACAGAGTTACATCTTCCAGAGAGCGACGATGAAAGGGTTGCATTCACGAGGTGTACTTCAAAGTGATGGGACATTCTAATTTTAGAGTTTAAAAACCTTAATTTATAGTTTAAAATCTGAATTCAGAGATTAGGTCTGAATTTAAAAAAAATATATAGACGTCCTTCTACTCTTTCGTAGTAATTAAATCATTTGTTTAATATTAAATATGTCTGTCTTAATTTAAATATGTTTTTTATGTATTTTTTTGCTCTTATTGTTTTTTTTCCATATTTGCTACTTATACTTTTATTAGGAGTTTCACTTCTACTACATATTTTAAAAATTATATTACATGTTTATATAAAATTTTTAACTTTTGTGGCTACGGATCGTGGATCTATTTTTCAAGACAAACAACCAAATTTCAAAAATATAAGTACCAACCACAGTTAGCATTTCAAATTGTTGAAAATCATGTCTACATGAATCACGGTAGCCAAGATCACTCAAGATTCTAATTGCTACCTTCTGCAAAATAAAAACTTGCTGAATCTCACTGCTGCAGGGTTGTTACACTAATCTTTAAGACGTCTTAAATACGGGGTTTTGGACATAACTATGTCTTATAGCTAACTTCACGCCGATCTTCTAGTCACATCCGATATTTTGGAATTATACTAATGACTTTGTCTACAAATTGGTCTAAAATGCGAGACATTTCTTTAGCTCCTACTTTAAGCCCCCTCCGAAGGTGCCTTAAACTAGTTTAAGACCGTGCCGTACATTTGTGTCAGACATAATTGTTTTCGATTTTTGCATACTTAAGAGTAAAATATGGCTTTTGTGCTCATTTGCTATTTCTTGTTGAACACGAAAGGCGAAGATATGATATAAGGGAATTAAACGTGTACAGGAGACATTTAAGATACAACCTTTTGACCTGAGGGCCTTAGAATTTCAGCGCCTTGACACTGCACGCCATTTAATAAATAGATTGACCCCCAGGCTTCGGGTTTACAGATGTGATGGATTAGCTCCACAAGTAAAGGCGAGTAAAATAAATGAAGCTAACATTTCTTAATGAGTAATATAATATGTAAAATATAGATTTTAGTGTTCTTCGATTTCTGTCTCGTGGATGTTACCAAAGGGTTGTGGGGCAAGGATTTTGTGATTCCATTTTCAATTCAGTTCAAAAATATACACTCAAACGCTGGTTTATAACTTGTTTTTCTTTTTGAATACACAAATTTTAAGGTTAGATTCCTTTTAAACTGTGGTTAGATTATGTTTACTTCCTCCTCTTCCAACTAAAAATAAGAATGACTGCGATGTTGCCATATTGTGGGGGCTAAAACTTCTTTAAGTCCATGTTAATTATAGACGGTCTTAAAGGAATAATAGTGTAATACAAGGAGTCTATAATTTTGGTGGCTTAAAATGAATTAGCCTGTCTTTTGTCTTCAGTTTAAGACCATTAGTATAATAACCCTGTAGATGCCCCAGTTTAACCCGAAAGTTGCTAAAGTAAGTAAAGTAAAGTAATGAAAGTAATTGTCGACAACTTTCATTTAAATAGGACACATTGAGTTTTATCCTGATTGAGAAGTACATGATTCTTATCATATGATATTTTATCTTCCTATCATGAATATAATATTTTACAAATGTGATGATCAATCAAAATGTTTAAAATACCGAATATTTACACCTGCATCGTTTTCGTTCACCCAGGCACATCTGTGGGCCGAACTGGTATTCCTCTACGACAAATACGAGGAGTACGACAACGCCGTGCTGGCCATGATGGCCCACCCCACGGAAGCGTGGCGCGAGGGCCACTTCAAGGACATCATCACCAAGGTGGCCAACATCGAGCTCTACTACAGGGCCATCCAGTTCTATCTCGACTACAAGCCGCTACTGCTGAACGACCTGCTGTTGGTGCTGGCGCCACGCATGGACCACACTCGGTGAGTTGAAGGAAACTGCATTTCGCGTGCTAAATCGTCGGTTTAAATTTTTGCAATGAGAAATGTGTAAAATTTCAAACGGAGCATAAAAAAATATGAAAATTAGGTAAAAGTGTGGGTAGACGGAGAATTTAACACTGTTTTTGGTAGCTTTTGTTACCTATTTTTCGTTTCATAGACAATATCTTAATGGGGTATTTTCCTTCAATCGAAATGAAAGTGGAAACCTGTATTTTTATAAAATATATTTTTTTTTATATTTATTAGGATAAAAATTATTAAGATTGAATCGGTAGAAAATTTTTAATTCAATTTTGAAATTTTATTCTAATTCGTGATGTCACTAAGCGAAAACTAGGGAATATGTATCTATAAAGAGGCCGCACTGATAATATGTGGCTAGATTCAGTTTGTAACGATGACAAACGACAGTCGACATTTCGATAATTGACATTTGAAATTTCCTGTTTGTGTTTGGCTTGACAACTTGACGTGTTGTATTGTTGTTTTCTTGTGAAGTAAACTTTTATTAAACATGGAGCAAGGTTTTGTAGAGGCTAAGTCCGACAATTTACCGGTTATAGATCCTTTTATGATAAAGATCCTATAGATCCTTTCAGAAATGAAAGGGATGAAAAATGTAAGGTTAGTATTTAACTTAACGGTATTACTGCAAAGTCGATTAAATATATTCAAAAATTACCTTTACCTTTACAAATTATGATGTTTTTCTATTACTAATAAATACACTTGTAATCAATCACGGGCAGAGACAACAATTCACAGGTAAAAATATAAACTAAAAGCAATGTCTCATGATTACCATGATGTTTACCCTAACCAAACAATTCAAACATAAACAAAAGTAAAGTTGTCACGCAGTGGCACCAACCACACAAATGAAAATCATTAAAAAATGGCGCAAATTTTGAATTTTCGCTTCGTGACGTCACATAGATATCGCGCACAATAAAAAAAATAATTTATGGACTTAAATGAACCCTAAAATTCCAGAAATACATATCTCTTCTTTTTCCAACTACTTTCCATTGCCGATGTAAAAAAAAAATAGGAAAACACCCCATTTATTTTCCAATGTATGCAACAAACTTTAAAAAATACACAAAAAACAGGTCAGAAATCTAGTTATCAACAGATATTATATAATTCTCCACAAACTATTTGAAACATCCCGGTGTTCATGTCAAGGTGTTCGGAATATCTTTGACATTTTTATGAATTCATTTTCTAGTGCCGTTTCCTTCTTCGCAAAGACCGGACACTTGCAGCTGGTGAAATCTTACCTGCGTTCAGTCCAGAACCTCAACAACAAGGCCATCAACGAGGCACTCAACTCTCTACTCATCGAAGAGGAAGATTTCCAGGTAAATATATATCGTGATCAACCAGGATCGATAAAAAAAGTAGTAACCGATTCGAATCTGTTAGTTACTAATCCTTGGAGTCTATTATTGCTTAGCGATTTACTTACTGTGTATCTCTGCAGGGCCTGAGGACTTCCATAGACGCCTTCGACAACTTCGACAACATCGGTCTGGCGCAACGGTTAGAGAAACACGAGCTGACGGAGTTCCGCCGCATCGCCGCCTACCTGTACAAGGGCAACAACAGGTGGAAGCAGAGCGTGGAGCTGTGCAAAAAGGACAGATTGTTCCGTGACGCAATGGAGTACACGGCCGAGTCGCACAACCAAGAGCTGGCCGAGGAACTGCTGGCGTGGTTCTTGGAAAGGGAGGCGTACGATTGCTTCGCCGCCTGCCTCTATCAGGTAAATCGAAAGGTTGCGTTCGGTGGATAAAGTAGAATATACAGTGTCTCTAGCCAGGAGGTTACACGATCCGTATCTCGAAAACTACTGAGGTGACTTTAGTCGGTAGTTTCTGAGATATGCATCGTATAAGCTCCTGACTGGACACACTGTATATTTTGTGTAATTTTAAATAAATTAGTAAATAAATAAAGTAGTTCAAACGCACGGTAGGCGCGAGTTGTTGTATTTGACAAATTGCCTTGTATGTGGAAGTATTTTCTATTTGATTTCTTCCAGTGTTACGACCTGCTGCGGCCCGACGTCATCCTAGAGCTGGCGTGGCGACACAACATAACGGACTTCGCCATGCCCTACCTGATCCAGGTAACACGGGAGCTGACCACCAAGGTGGAGAAGCTGGAGCAGTCGGACGCCCAGAGACAGAGCGAGGCGGCCGAGGAGACCAACAAGCCCATGATGATACCCGAGCCGCAGCTCATGCTGACCGCGGGGCCCGGAATGGGTGAGTCACACTGTTTCTAGCAAATGATATCTGTTGACAATTCTAAATATTAAAATCTTGCGATTATCGTCGGTCGGTCTGGTAATCAAATCTGTCTTCTCTCGACAGGTATACCCCCACAACAGTACGTTCCACCACAGGCATACGCCCAGCCCGCCTACGCCCCACAGATGCCCTACCAAGCATATCCAGGCATGTAATATAGGGCCCCCGTCTTCAGCAAGCCGCATAGCCAAGTTACGATTTCTTTTCCAACCACCCACTTTGGAGGAATGTAGCGTCGGGCCGGCGTCGCCCGACTTATTACTCCAAACAAAACAAAAATAGATGTGCAAATCGTTAACAAGTTACAGTACGTTGACTTACATTTGGCTCGGTCGAAGCACATCTGTCGACGTGGCAAATGTACCGTCGACGGAAATTAAATAAATTGTAGGGAATTTTAAAAATGCCTAGTAGTTGGATATTGCAAATTTTTCACCGGTTGGCATCCCGTTTATTTAAGTGTAGCACCGACGCTCCCGAGCGTTGATTTTCGTTGATGTTTTCGCGTCTAAACTGGAAAATGGTCCACTTCTGTTGCTTGTCTTGAGGATTGTACATAATACGTGCTAATGTTCACTTGTATGTATATAATCTAACCTAAAAAGTCTATGAAGAAGAAGAGTCAGGTTCCCTGTATGCTGTCCGTTTCATTTATATTATTTTTAGTGTTTAGTGTTATCATTCCCTTTATAGTTTAGTTTAGATATATATGTATATGCCCGAAAATGTTTATTAACTTATATTATTGAATGAATTACGTGCAAAAGCGGTTTACCAGCATTCGCTTCGAACTTTCTTTAAATGATCTTAGTGTGCACTGTTTTAATATTTTTGTGTGTCGATGCAAATGTTGGGACTTGCTAAAATGTAACACCTTTTTTATTATTAGGTAATTAATTATAATTATTTTTCCTATTATACTGAAATACAGCTAAAATAAAGATATTGAAGCTATTTGGAGGTTCTTATTTTTCAAATATTGCTTCGATTCGGGTCGGTGGCTTAGAGTTGACTGTCTCGATCGCTCAACTATGAAGTCATGGGTTAATTAAATTATCTACTCGTATATTCAGGGCTGCTCACAGGGATGTTATGCGCTATTGCTATTCACCGCATAAAATAATCTTTAACCGATAGAATGATTGCATATAGAAATTTATTGTGTGGTTCCCTACGGACCGTGATCTTGACTATAATTTCATAATCCTCCATACGAGGTTCAATGTGATTCGTTTATTTTAAAGAATAAGCAACGTGATGGCTAATCTGGAAACATCAAGGTCAAAAACTGGGATGTTTTCAACATCTCAATTTTCAAGCAAAGTGGCGTAGAAAACGTGTTTTTTGTGGGTCAACGTATGTTTAACAACTTAATTGCGAGATTATTTATTTAATTTCATTGTTTCTGCGGTTGTTTTTGTAAATGCGACAACTTTTGGAATTTCTAGTATTTGTAGTAAAAGTGCTAATTTAACCTATTTTAGGGCCGGTCTTTCCATCTCCTTATAAACATCATTTTAAATGTATCTTCCTTGTAACTACAAAATGGGTCTCTTCACTGTGTTTTAAATTAAATCCTGTCTTTAAAGTTCTCTATCTGCTCTTTAAGTTATCGGTCACTTTTACTGGCCTATAAGTTGTTACAAAGAGATTTCTAACCTCAGAAATTTTACAATTTGACTGTTTGTAAACAATTTGATTAATAAAACGTCAAAAAATATATTTTTATAATGGAAAACATTTTGAAGAAGAAATATTAGATCATAAAATTATAAACATGGTAAATATTGCAAATCGCGAACGAAAAATATATACTGTAAGGCCTCATATAGACAATTTAAACATCTGGGATGATGAAGAATTTATGAGGAGATTTCGTGTATCAAAAATAACAGTGTTAAATGCTCTAGAAAAAATCGAGCAACATTTATGGCATCACACTAACAGGTTAATAAAAAAGAAATGATATCTGCGTATTTGTTACATTTTAAGACATGTTTTATTGAATCATATTTTGAACGGACTGAACTACTAAGATTTGTACTAGTTAGGGCCTCAAATTCTTGGGCAATTTGGTTCCAAGTTTTTTACTGCATCATCCTGGGAAGACATTTTTACATTTCTGAATATTAAATTTAAACTAGAGAGCCCAGAAACGACTAGAACTTAAAAAAAGTTATAGTTGGTTATAGCCACAGTATGTTATAGCTAGGTAATGTTGTCATGATTGACATATTTGGTTGATTATGATTGACGCATTTCATCTGTCTCGCTTTGTTATATAGTCTTTTTTATTTAATCAGTATTGCCAATATCATTAAACAGTCTTTTTACAAAAGAGCAGTTAAATTATGTTGGAAAGACGCAATTTTTTAACTGCCAGATAAATTCACTTGTTAACTTTAAGTTTCTTTTAGTTAAAAGCAACTTTATAAAGAGATGGAAAGACCGGCCCTTAGTTACTTTTTACATTTTTTAAAATTCGGCTCTATCTTACCAGACGTGCTTATGGAATTATGACCCTTACCATCACCCTTCGAACGGCTCCATATGCTGTGAATGAGTCACTGTATAATTTTAATATAAAGACAAAAAACTTAACCTAACCTAAAAGAAACATTAAAAAAACATCTTTATGTAAACTTTAAAAATTCAATGTGTTACAAAAATTTACTGATATCTCTTTTGTATAATCTCTCTGGATTTGGGCAAATGACATGCGGACACGTTGTGAAGCCTTTCTACGGCCCCTTCCAGTTCCTGTCTCTTGTCGATCCTCTCCTGGGTCTTCTTCTTGTCGGAAGCGAACTGCAATTTGTCAATGACGTCGCTCACTAGCTCGTGTTCAATGCACCTTTAAACAACATAATCATTTTTGAAAATTACATTGACGGCGATCGATTTAGGTGCAGCCCCTAGTTGAAAATGAGCGCCCAAAATTATTTTGCTGTCAGTACCAATGCAGGTATATCCGAAAATTTATTAGAAAAGTCGTTTATATTGTATAAATATTTCAGCTTACGGGTATCTTTATTTTACCCACAGACATAAAAACTAACTAGACAAGTAACGGCCTGCGTTTTATAAAATAATTGTTTTTACTTTTTTTTGTTATTTAAAACAAGCCTGAAATCTGTAACGTACATTTTAATGTCGTTTCATGAGGTTGACTATTATGCACCCCGTAAAACACCCAACCTAATTGTTGGTGGCTTAAGTTTTCCGTTTTCAAATATTCTGCGTTGGAGAACGCTCATTGGCTAGAAAAACGGTGGCCTCAAGCGAGAACGCCGGTGTGATTAGGAATGAGGACAGACAGTTTCCGTCTTCGTGGATAGGCACATGTGAGTTATTTACCTATTTGATATATATAATTTATTCATTTTCATTATTGGTTACGATATAATTATTAGTACAGAAATAAGATAATAGCGATTTGTTGTCATTATTAAGTAATTATATTTCATATATAATCAGGATTTACCTGGATTTTAGTTAAATTATTTAGGTGTGGTCAGTGAGATTTTTTTTTGTCACCCTATATGGTGAAATGTAGTACGATTCGAAACAATAGAAAATAGTTTCAATATGATTTTATAAATTTGTGAAGCTGTGCTCTAGTCAGGAGATTATAGAAAACATTGTTTTTTAAAACCAATAAATTTGAGTTTTCTTGCCTCCATTTTGTTTGAATCGGATTGCGACTATCCACCACGTGTTGTGCCCTTTGGGAATTAAGTTAATTATTTTATCGTTATCTTATCTTCTCTTATCTTATAGTTATAATATATGATTGGAGCTATAGAAAATTGCTAATATCTTAGTTTCTGCACTAGGTTAAGTAATTTGTTACTTATAGAGATTTTATTAACTCACATGCACGCCGATTCGAAGACTGGAACCTGTTTCCTAACATTAGTAAATTCATTGATTATTGTTCTTTGACAACAAATTTGTACAATAAATCAATACGAATTTCTATAACTTGTCACTCAGTTTTTGAAATATTAATGAAATAATTTTTCTCTTTTACCTAATTAGAGTGGTAATCTTTCCTTGTTTAACCGGTTATGAAACCGTTGTTTTTGGAATTTTGGGTCAGATGATAGAGGGTTTTTTTGTTAAATTATTTTTGTTCCTTCTGAACTATAGTATCTTTAAAGATTAACGAGTAGAGTTTTTTATTAATAATAATTGTCGAGTGGCTGAACTGTAATCAGTTCTTTTGAATGCAATTTTTTGGGTAATTTTATTTGCTTCATTCTGGGTAGGGTCACTAAAGGTTGACACCTTCCAGGTTTTGTTTTTATTTGTTAATTACTTTCCCTGTGAGAATCCCAGAGGATTTTTCCATACCAGATTTGCTGGTACATTCCCTTCAGGAATTTATTTATAATTTTTAATCTTAGCTACACTAGCCGTCAACGTTCATCTATATATTTGTAAATTTTGGGGCACTCTTAACACAAACAATTCTTTGTATGTACTCTTCTGAGACGAGGCTGCTGTAACCTGACTGCGAGATCTATAACTTGCTGAAAACTCTGGACGCTTACCACCTGCAGATCCCTAGATAAGAGGATTGGACTTAGCAGTACGTGACCATCATCTGGACTAGAGCTCTAGCTTCCCCACTTTGCCACGGAAAGTCCACCTGGATCCAATCATCAGCACAGGTTAAGGGTGAGAGTACTGACCTCATAAAGAAGGAACGAGATTTTCAGAGTGACCCCGAACCTCTTAAAATTGTGTAAAGTTAGCCAATTTTAAAATTTCATTTTTCAAATTTTTTTCATATTTTAGTCAATATTAAATCATTTTTGAATTATTGTTAAATAGTCACTTTATTATTCATTTGTAAATTCCATTCAATTTGTTTATTTGATTATAGTGTATTCAACTAACTTTTATATAGTTTTCTTTTATCTTATATCTAAAAATTATCCTGGTGCCCAAATAACTTGTCAACAGTCAAAGCAGTCCTAAGAATACTACGCCCTAGTCTCATAAATCTCCCTGAGCTACCGGAGCTAATGTCCATAAACTTAAGCTAGTGGAATTGTACATCCCTAGCTTAGCTGAGTTTCTGGTGACAAATCGTATAAAAACTAATTTCCAGAATTTAGATTTCTTCAAATATTTCAAAAACCAATCATGTTAGCCTTGATTTTCTTGAGACATATTATTGGTCATCAAATTACGCAACTTTGCGCAATTTAATCTAGTTTAGGTTGTGTTCCGATATTATCCGCGACCAACCAGGATTTCGGTTAACCGAAATATTGGTAAACCTGAAAAATGTGTAATTAAGGAACTGGCTGGTTAATCAACATGGATGATGAATTGTTTTTATTGGGATTCATTCAACCTTAAATACCTTCATATTCCGTGCTTAACTATTACTCTAGTCTTCAGTCAAAAAATAAATGAAACAGCAGATAATTTGGTATATTATAGTAAGATATAAGTAGTTTATAAGTAGATATAAGTGTAGCTTTCAGTCGACTTGGTCAAGTGGACTACAGAATACAATACAGAAAAGTAGAATTTATAAATATTTATTATAACTCTTAACGCAAGAACACCACCCCATCTGCCTTCACCATCTAAACAAAATATAATTAAAATCGTTGAGAGAATTGATTTTTCTTCTCTCAACGCTAAAACCTAACCTGCTAACTCTTCGGTTGACCAATGTACCGCTCCCAGAGCACGGTCAATATTTTGACGTTTGGTTAACCTTTTTCAGGTGACGACAGTTCCAAAATTAAACAATTTTCAGGAATTTTTATTTAATGGAACGCTTAACCGGGATTTTGGTTAACCAAGTTTAATATCGGAACACAACCTTAATTTAGTTTGTTTGGAGTGTCAAATTTGTTGTCAGAAGTTTTGTCAGTATTGTTTGTGTCTACAAAAGTGTTAATAAAGATGCCGTCACTATTAAATTATACTTACGAAGATCATTTAAATTTATTTGTAATTTATAGACAATGTAACAAAGTTATAACAAGAACCTGCGATACATTTGCTGATCGATATCCCCATAAACAGAAACCATCATGACATGCTGTAAGACGCATCCTAGAGAATTTCAAAAACGTTGGTATTACAAAAGGAAGGATCTAAAGAAGAAATACCAACATTTTTGAGTACCGGGTGGCCAAATTTGCTTGCTATTATAGAAAAACTCGAGAACTAAGAGAGATACAAAAAAATTAACCCCCTTTCTCGAGCTCTTTTTCTGAGACAAACCTAATGCCGAAATGCAAAATGGCCCATCTTCTTTTGTTTTTGAGATATCAGCGAATATTCGATTTTTCAAATTTTCGATGCCCGCGCATATCTCGGTTATTTTAGATATTAGAAAAAACAACTTATATGTTCTTCAGACACTTTTTTAAAAGGAATGCAGTGGCGTAGACAATATTTTAATAAGTTGATAAAATTTCGAGTTATGACATAAACTTGTATTTTTTTAAATAAAAATCGTAGTCGCCTATGATTTAGTTATAAAGATATTTTTTTTCTCTTTTCAGCTATATATAATATGTGTGGTTAATTTATTCGGCTTGATTATTTTTTAAGGAATCTTTGAATTTTTAAGGTTATTAATAGCTGCCATTTTGTTTTGGCATAGTAAGCGTAACTTCACAGTAATAATTATTTCTTATATAATATTCCAGCATGTCTAATTTTTCATAATTTTGAAATTCCATTCTTGAAATTTAAAAGTATTCTAAAATTTCTAGGAAACAACTATTCGCAGATCAATTATTATAAGCGGTATAAATTACAGACACAAAGTGATAAATGCAGTTAGAACCAGGGCGGTGCAAGTGTAATAGGCGCTTTAGCAGCATGGTTCTTTTGTCCCTGCAACCGAAGTATGAGGTAAGGGGAAGGAAAATTTCTAGTTCTTTTTTATTTTAAAAGTTGATTAAAATTTCTACACTAAGCCGTCCTGTCCACCCTGGATTTTGTGTTTGTCCAAATGAAATGGAGGATATTATTATTATTATAAATAAAATTAAATTAAAATAAAACATTATTATTACAATGTAAGTAAAGAAGCTTATGATTTAATTTGTAGATTTTCAATATATCTTAGAACCTGTCTAAAATTATTCTTAATGCTTCCGCTGGATTTATGCAGCTTGCCATAAGAATTTAATAACTGCGAGTAGGTATTCCATTAATATCATTAGGCACATCAAAATGTTTTGGTATTGATTTTTTTACTATTTCTATTATTCTTATAGCAAGTTTCACGATCCAATCTAATGTATCTTTAATTTCAATTCAATAAATAACTGAAAATACAATTGGATCATTTTGTTTTAACATTTTTTAATATAATTATAGGTAAACCACAGGATTGCCAGCTGTTTGAGGTACTCGTATAATACGAAAGGAACAGTAGTTCCAGAAATAATTTACAAATATGAGTTGATGCAACATATCGAACAAAATGTTGGAAAAGTAAAAAGAAGTCTTTATGAATACCATTGCATCAGTGTAACAGAACAGTAGCAAAAATGTATTCTTGATTGATGTTGAAAACTGTACTAACCTATCGAAGTAAGATATGATTTGATGGGATTTATTTTAACCTACACTGCAATTTACACCTGAAAGAGTCGTGTAACTAATCTTAAGCCGCAAGGACAAAATAAAATATTTTCAGTGTATTGTGTAAAAAGTGTCTCGTTTACTTTCATTATGAGTTTGAGTGTGGTTACATTAATCGTATTGAACATCAGAATGACAGTTCATTACATATTCGTAATGACGAAAGTGAAATTAGTGGCGTGAAAGTAACAATACTTAAAACTTGCCTTTATTGCAGGCACACGTATAAGAAAATATAGACAAGTAAGTTCTTATCACTGTTAATAAGTAGGAACCTTATTTGTATATAGAATAGTAGTTTTTTAAATGGTTTTATAATGCTAATGTGTTAAAAAATGTTTTGTTTGTAATACCAATTTATATTCTGCAATGGTACATAGCTATTTGAAACAATCACTTTTACCTGCTTTCAACTTTTTAACAGGTTTAATATGTGTTGTGTATGTTGCATATTGCATATTAACATAAGGCAAACTGTAAACACAAACATTAGTAATTTTTATAGTCGCAATAATTCTACAATGTCTTTATTATTTGATTGAGAAATCACTACTTAACTATCTAAATCTCTTAGTAGAGAGTTATCGAGCAGCGAAAACAATGTAATGTTGAAGAAATACAGTAATATTAGTTCTATACTATGCAAGCAGATAATGTATTTTCGTTGAAAATCCATATCCATAAATGCCTATTTAAGACAAACTGGATGTTGAGAGCAGAAGTTTCAAAACTTGCTAATAATGTAATACTGGTAATTAAAGCAAAATATGTAAAGCATATGTTTATACTATTTCAGATAGCTTTTAAGTTTTTGTGACCCATCATAAGCGCCTATATTTTTCACTACCCCTCTCCGTCATAAAATATCACGTACGTACGTGGCAGATTAGAAAACATTACAAGCATTATATGTTTGAGTCTAATCTGCCAAATAGTTACTTGACACTTAATGGTACATGAAAGAAATAGAGGCAGAGTTAGAAAAACTTGTCTATGTATTTTTTGTAATTAAATAAAAATTTTAAATACGTTTGTGATTTTTTTTACTTTTACGTTGATTTACATTGATATTTAAAGGAACACACACAGTTTTACATGGTAAATTTGTGTTTGTACTTTTAAATATCTTTGTAAATAAATGTAAATACAAGTATTATAAATAATTTAAAGGTCACACTGAGGTCACCTTTAAATTAACTCACTGTATTATCTACCGAGTTAGGCACCATGGAACAAAATATTGATTTTAGTTCCAATTCTTCCATGGTCCCTGCAACTAGATGGCGCTTTTTAAAAGTCATTGCTGTTTCGATGTTGGTACAAGGAGAATGACCTTCTTCTTATAGATATTCTGTGGTTAGAACTGTCAATAACTTAAATTTCAAACAAAAGATATACGTCTATACTACGCGAAAATGAAATGGGAGCTATTAATAACCTTAAAAAGTCAAAGATTCTATAAAAAATAGTGAAGTCGAATAAATTAACCACACATATTATATATCGCTGAAAAGAGAAAAAAATTATCTTTCTAAGTAAATCATAGCCGACTACGATTTTCATTTAAAAAAATACAAGTTTATGTCATAACTCGAAATTTTATCAACTTATTAAAACTTATTAACAACATATAAGTTGTTTTTTTCTAATATCTAAAATAACCGAGATATGCGCAGGCATCGAAAATTTGAAAAATCGAATATTCTCTAATATCTCAAAAACAAAAGAAGATGGGCCATTTTGCATTTCGGCATTAAGTTTGTCTCAGAAAAAGAGCTCGAGAAAGGGGGGTTAATTTTTTTGTATCTCTCTTAGTTCTCGAGTTGTCCTATAATAGCAAGTAAATTTGGCCACCCGGTACATTGGACGAATCTATTTTTAGATTGAAATTAAATTTTTCATAACCGATTAATTGTCACTTATAATTGCACAAGAGGTTTGTATTTTACCGGATAAATTTGGATGGTTTAATGAGAAACTGTTGCCTAGCAATTAGACGAGAAAAACTGTCAACTATTAAAAACGCGACACCGAAGGTGGACCGTTTTTAGGTTGACGGTTTTTCGAGTCAAATTGCTAAAGGAAACAGTTTAGAATTTAAACAACACAAATTTATCCGGTATCAATACAAACATCGAGTGTAATTCCGCAGGACAATTTAATGAATAAGAAATTTAGAAACATATGAATGCAAATGAAGAATTTTACGTTTAGCAATTCGTGCAGCTCGTAATGAATTAAACTGTACGTCGGTGAATGGGTTAAATACAATATTGAATTCTTTGTAACATTTACTTTGTAGTATTTTAGCGCTGGTATTCCAAATTGTTTTAACTGCCGCTTCTTTGTAGTCTTTTCCGTCACATTTTCGCATATTAAAAGCCCAATCTTGCAATATTATATTCAATTTCTCGATGGAAGTATTTCCGAAGGCTCAAATTTATATCCTTTCGCATCGCAAAAAGTAGAAAATTGTCGCCACATTGATGATTGAGTCGCAACTGTATTAGCAGGCACACAGGTATTAACAATTTGACTAATTTCGTTCTTCGTAGACTCACCGAATCGACTCATTGTTAGTGTTTAATAATTCCATAAATTGTTGACAAAAATGTCAAACTATTTATTTTGGCAACGGACACCGCGATAATTGATTAAAAAATGAATAAGTGAAAAAACCACTAGTGCATTTGTCGCTGTCAAAGTGACAATTGCACTGTGGCATATGAGATTTTTTATATATAAATTAAATTGCGCGCATTCAGGGAACCGCAGCACTTCAGCGCTTTATTCAAATAGCTGCAGCGCTGTATTAAAGCGCTGCAGCGCTGTATTAAAGCGCTGCAGCGCTTTATTAAAGCGGTAAAGCATATGTTTTTCCCGCTGGATCGCTGAATAGTTCCATCAAGCGATAAAATTAATTTAGGTTAGGTTTACGTCTATGGGTTTACGCACAAAATATCTATGGATAATATTAATTATTATTAATATTAATTACAAAATATGAATTACTGAAAATTATGTCACTTTCAGCTTGCGTTTAAAATGTCGACTCAGCGAACGTGAAGCGGTAAAGCGCTGAAGCGCTGGAGTGCTATGTTTCCCTGAATGCGCCCATTGTCTAGTAAATTTTTATGTCTGTGATTTTACCTATTTAAGTAATAGTAGTAGGTAGTAGTAAGTAGTATGAAGGGAGACTCACAGTGGACAAGGATTGGTAAGCGCAATCTTTTCGAGGGGTTCGATGACCGGTGCCGCAGTCTGCTCGGGAATAGTCAGTTGGTCGTGCCGAATCTTTTTCCTCTTGAGCTAAGTAAATCACAAAATCGTAACTTCTATTTCTGTTAGTTGCATTTTAAATGCCATAAATAGGCTTCTGAGCTTTTCAAATGAATTCCGTTACTTGAATAACTTTTGAAAACAAGTTGAAACGATTTGGATTATAGTATATTTGAAAAAATTCACCTCGAAAGACACGAGATGTACACAGATATTTGTAGTGGCGAGATACAGTGAAATACACTGCAGTGCCCTCTTTGGGTCTTTGCTACTACCTGTCTGACAATTATTGTCTAATTGACAGACAGATAACAATCTGCAGAAAAGCAGATGCCCTTTAGGCAATCAATGTCGCCAGATCATTCATCGATTCCGATACCTATGGCAATCTGATGAGATCATAACAAGATCGAAACCGGTCATTGTCTGGTATTTGGTCTTGATGAAGGATGTGGCGACATCCATGGAGATGTTGATGTAATGCAACGCCAGTCGGGGCATATTGTCCGTGGAGTAGTTGTTTTCGGCATCTCCTTCCAATAATGTACACAGATATTTCCATATACAGGGAATTCATTTTAAAACTTCCCACCCTTATTTTCTCGATATGTGTGTATTTCTTTGAAAAATCCCGAAATACAACTTTTCATTCAAAAATAGACGCGGCACCCCTTTTATTACACCCTTAAATACAGGGCGGCCCAATAGTGCGTGTACGGAGCAAATAGTTCCATGAAAATTAGCAATAAACAATTATCCTTTAGTATACGTGATTCTTGTCAAGCAATACGCTACCTACTGGCGGCACGCACAACTAACGCATGTGGTATTGGTTCAGTTTTGCGTATGTATGTCTATTGTGAATTTTGAAATATCCGTCGTTATATTAGTTAATTGCTTTGATTAGATATGAATCATTATTGTTGTGAGCGTCATTGTTCCTCTTGGACAACGAAAAACCCCGAGATCAGTTTCATGCTTTGTCAAAAGCGGGAAAATCTGGAACTATCGCGGAAACTATAAGTTGGGCATTACAGAGTTGCAGGAGACAGGTATGAATAAAGAAGCTAAAGAACGCAAAGTAGAGTGTGTGCTCTTTACTTTTCTCTAGAATGACTATTTCGATAAAGGTAAGTATGCCGTATGCCCAATAAAGAATTTGACATATTTTGAGGTTAAATTTCATTTTCAGATTTAACACTCGAAAAATATTGGAATCTATTTTAATTTTATATCTCTACTTACCCCTTTCAAAATAGTTTTACAAATTTTTTACCTGGTCTAAAGTTCTCGACAACAAATCTTTGATGAATACAATTTCAAACGTCAGTGTCAGTGGCCCATAGGTTAGTATAGGTTACTGCCATTTTGGCGCTTCGATCTTAAAATGAATCGCGTATAGTCAGAACACCCATTAAAACCCATTTTCTAAATTTATTTTTATGCATACGGGGTGTTTATGCTTCGAGTGTCACAAACATTTTTTTTTTAAATGCAACAATGTATTTACTACCCCCGAGAAAGTTTTTGAAGTGTCTAGTCATTCTATTGATCGTTTCCCTTAAGCAAGTCCTATACGTAACTTTTACCGTTTTTGAGTTGTTTACGTTTTTGCAACTCCCGTAAACTAATATTATCGAGTCATTCCTCCTGCTCGGGACTGCTTACACACTTCTACACGTTGATTATAAATCATTACGCATACAAACGGAATTCACTAAAAAGATTTTTAACATAAAACCGTCGTTGCAAAATAAAACTGCTCAGACGAATAAAAATCAAGTTTCCCAACACGCTATCGGTGGGCAGTTCCGCACTGTGGCAACATTTTTCGTGAAACGGCAAGTGAGGGACGCGAAGGAAGGAGGATTGAAAAATAAACTGGAAAAAAATCATACAATCATATCGACAATCAGCTTGTGATATTTCAGAATGTGATACTTGAAATATTAATTCAAGTAACTCACCAGATTCATCTCCTTCTGGTATACCATAACCAGTGCCTTCTGAATGTTTTGCTCCAATATTTCCAAATATAAAAGAACGTTATAATAGTTGATCGTTTCGTTATGCCCTGAAAACGGAATCTGAAATAAGTCACAGAAAAATACGTTCGTATGACGTCACATCCTGGATTTCAGACGTAAATTTGACAAAAGTCAGACCCTGCGCCGTGATACAGTTTGTAGTGATCAAATCTATTTTTCAGTGAGGCTAAATTTCTCCTCAACAACACATAGTTTTATTAAAGGTTGAACCACGACAAGCGATCTTTTCCTCGTAACATAAAATATATCGGAGGCTTCAGACAGGGGGTATCAGGTGGATGTCATTCATACGAATTTCTCCAAAGCAATCGACAGACTTGACCACAACATACTATTGGGAAAATTTGGATTTAATAACAGTTTGATCAAGTTATTGAATTCGTAATTAAGTGATAGAAGTCAATGTGGTTCTTAAATGGGTACAAGTCTGTCTATTATGGGGTTTCATCAGGGGTACCCCAAGGTTCTGTTCTGGGTCCTCTGTTATTTAATACCTTTATAAATGACATTGGGAGCCACAGAGAAGCGAAATACTTCTTCTATGCATCTTGAAGAGGGTTGATACCTTTGGTGTGAAGATATCTCTGACGTAGTTTTCCACATAACACCAAAACACTATACTACACTCGACGCGCGTTTCGCCAACCAAGCTGGCATCATCTGGAGCCATGAACATGGATAACATGAAAATCTTTTCGATACTATGCGATATATCTGATTGTCACTACTTAAAAAGTAATCTGGATAAACTTGGTAACAGATGGATGGATTTAACTAGTTGAAGGTAAATGTTTTAAAGAGCAATGTTGTTTACTTTAAAAATTGGATGTTATATTCGATGCCAAACTCTCATTCACGCATCAGCAGATGTTTCAAAGATGTATAGGTCGATGGTGAGATATACTCGCATTTTTGTGGTTATTGAACCAGACTTGATACAGACCGACTTACCCAAAAGCTGTACCAGTGGGTCGTTGCTGCACCTGAACAGTTTGAACATCTGGCCTATGCCTTTCATTATAACGGATAATTTGTGTTCCACTTTCGTCAGTTCAACTTTCTTATCATCGGCCTCCTTCTTCACCTCTTCAAACTGCTTTTTCACGCCGTCCAGCTTTTCGTCCTGTTGGTTGCGCCACGCGTCGTGCAACGCCTTTTGTTCCTCTGAAAGAAACACAGGGTGCAAACATTTTATGTTTGTCAAAAATCGAACAAACTCTCATCGCATTCAAATTGCAGTTAACGTAATTAACCATTGACCGTTCATTCAAATTATACCATAAACCACTTGCGACTTTACGCAATTTGTTTTGAAAGTACTCACCTATTTCTATATACAAATGACCCAGGTTGTCGCTCATCGTCTCCAATTCCTTGTTCATGTGGTTGATGTATTTAAACATGGCAAAATTTTCTTCTTCTTGCACCAGAAAGTCGGCGGCTATTGTCTGGATAAGGTCTTGACCCGTAAATTCCTGAAAAACGGATTTTCAAGACTAGTTTATTCTCGATTAATACCACTATGGGTATATTGTTCCATAAAATAAGTTACTAAAATAAATTGTTACTATCTCCTTTATGGTTGTTCTCAAACGCATGTAGAGCGACACCAGTCTTATTTATACCATATTTACGATGAGCCATATGTTCCTTCAATCTAGTTTCAATTGACCTTCTAGTTTGTCCAACTTACTTTTGATTGCAGTCTTTACAGCTAATTTCGTAAATCCCTGACTTTTCCTTACTACAACAACTTTTAGGCAATCCAAAAGACAAAATATGTTTTGAACGCTGTACCAAATTCAGGTTTTCGGCACTGTAATCAACGAAATGTTTAGATCTTTGTGACGTAAATGTTTTTTTTTTTATAGAACCTAGATATTTTTCCTTATTTGATACTTTAAACAGTTCTGAGTTCAAAAATATAAGGTTTATATTCATTCTGTCATGTAATTTTGTCATAATAACATAAAATCAAAATAAAAATTGAATTTTCACTTATAATTACACAAGAGGTTTGTATTTTACCGGATAAATTTGAATTGTTTAATGAGAAACTGTTGCCTAGCAATTAGACGAGAAAAACACTCAACTATTAAAAACGCGACACCGAAAGTGGAGCGTTTTTAGGTTGACAGTTTTTCGAGTCAAATTGCTAAAGGAAACAGTTTAGAATTTAAACAACACAAATTTATCCGGTATCAATACAAACATCGAGTGTAATTCGGCAGGACAATTTAATAAATAAGAAATTTAGAAACATATGAATGCAAACTTTATTTATGAAACACTGAAAATAAACATATTTTTATTTGAACATCACGAATAGATTCATCGTTATTGTTTAATAATTCAATAACTTGTTGACAGAAATGTCAAACTATTTATTTTGGCAGCGGACACCACGATAATTGATTAAAAAATGTATAAGTGAAAAAACCACTTGTGCAATTGTCGCTGTAAAAGTTGCAGGTAACTTTTGTCGCTGTCAAAGTGACAATTGCACTGTGGCATATGCGATTTTTATATATAAATTAAATTGTCATTCTAATGAAGTCTCAAGAAGACTTTTACCTAGATAAAAATACAATAGATAACTATCTTAATATTGACATTTTAAGAATTAAAACTGCGCCCTCAGACGGTTTGGAAGGAAGTAGGTGTATAACTGGTTGCATCAGATATTTTCAATGAAAATGGAAGTAACGTTTAACTGGTTGCATAAGAAATATTTGCAGGATCCTTGACCTTCTCTACCAATACATTTTTTACTATGAAATCGAAATGTTACAAATAAAATAAAAATATGAGACATTATATATATTTATCACGAATTTATAAAAAGCTTTACAAACACTTTTACATTAATATAATCTAAAACTTACGTTGCGAAAATTATCAAATTAATAAGGTTATAAAGTAATTGTGTTTCCAAAAAATAATAAGTACAATCTTTTCTTGCAGCACCTCTTCTGAAACGTCTATCATGCACCTTCTTGCATCTTTTCTTTCAAACCTAAAACATAATAATCTAATAACTGAACACTAATTACTAAAACTGATTATTACATTACCTGTATTATTACATCTCCCCAGAATATTCTTCCAGAATGATAATAATGGACTAAAGTTTGTCAGCTACTGAGGAAACAAATCAAACAGACCAGTTGGTGCATTTTTTTTCATAGGAAATTCTTTAAAAAACTGCGGCGAAAACTTCAATATTTGAATGTCAAGTTATATTTCAACGAAAAAGACGCGGCAAAATGGCGACGGAAAGTAAATATTTTAGACTACTAGATGTGTACGATTTTGTTTATCTAATTAGTTACAGCACCATCTATCGGTTTGGAAGAAACTAAAAATACATCTCGGGCGTGTTCTATGTAAGAAAAACATCTATTTCTTTTCATTTAGGGACTTTTATTTGGAATTTTCTAATTGAAATCTTTTATCCTTGAACTCTGAACTACTTAAAGTATCAAAATACGAAAAAATATAAGGTGTTCTATAAAAAGAAACCTGAGGTTTACACCTCCACATGTGAAGCAGAGATATCCATTTCTCAGATGTGATGATATTACGCTAAAATATACGTCATAAAGTTCTAAACATTTCTTTAATTACAGTGCTGAAGCGCCTCTAATAGAGTCGTTCTGGGATTTTTACCCAAACCTATATATTATAGTGAGGACATAAAGTCCGTCCCCCCCCCTCTAATTTTTGAACCACTGGGTAGATTGTGATGAAATTTGGTGCGATAATTGTTGCGTTCGGTAATATGCTTACGGATGCGACGAGATTACAATCACGTGATTCCAGATAAGACGGACAAATAGAAAATAAATGAACGAAATCGATCGCATAAGGCATAATATAACCTCACCTTTTCTGTTTTGACTTTGTTGACGGTTTGTTTATATTCTATTTCGAATTATTTAAATAATGAATATTGTAAAATCAACCATTGCAATCCAACGATATGAAATCATTTTTGAAGATGAAGAATGTACAAATTGTTTGGAAAAAATTAAAACTTCGCTGAAGAAACTGTGTCAATTTTTTCTGCCAGGCAGTTTAAAGAACATTTTAGAATGTCTGCGGAAACATTTGAAGACTTCTTAGGAAAATTACATTACAAAATTACCAGCTACAACTTCAAAAAGTCAATGACAAATGACAACCATGACCACCATAACCTCACAAATTCAGATTAATTTTTCTCCTCGGCCAAAATGCTTCGAGCAAACAGATATTGCTCTGATCGATCTGATTTAATTTCTGAACGATCAAGATTTACCTCCCCTACCTCTAGATGTAATTAATGAACGATACGGACTAAAAAGATCAATCTGAGGTAATTACCGAACGCCACTAATATATGATTAAATTCTGCATTTTTTGACACATCAATGACAGCTCTGAATGTCAAAGTGACAGCTGGGCCCGCAATAGGAAAATTTTTTTAAATGGAAATGGGGGTCGAGTGGGGACTCATTTTGAAACTATTTTTATGCTTAAAACATCACCCAAATTTGAGAACATTTGGTTCAGTAATTTCCAAATAAATCAGTTTATAACATAATCTTTTTACCACATAATCTTTATAATAGAACTTACCCATGGAACATTTATTTGTCAGGAGGTTCATGGAGGTCATTTTCAACATATTTTCAAGTAACACGTGTTTTCTAAATTTGTTTCTGCCTCTACATTTAATTTAGGTTATTTTAGGTTAGGGGTCGTTTATTGTTATTTATTTACTTTCAATTTTTGTTTTGCTTTGAATAATTTACAATAATTTGTAATATGTATGAAAAAAATGATATAACAGAAATCGATATTACTGCTTTTTATTTGGAAATTACTGAACTAAATGTTCTCAAAATTGGGGGATGTTTTGAGCATAAAAATAGCTTCAAAATGAGTTATTACTCGGCCCCCATTTCCATTTAAAAAAATGTTCCTATTGCGCGCCCAGCTGTCACTTTGACATTCAGAGCTGTCATTGATGTGTCAAAAAATGCACAATTTAGGTTGTGTTCCGATATTAAACTTGGTTAACCAAAATCCCGGTTAAGCGTTCCATTAAATAAAAATTCCTGAAAATTGTTTAATTTTGGAACTGTGGTCACCTGAAAAATGTTAACCAAACGGCAAAATATTGACCGTTCTCTGGGAGCGGTGCATTGGTTAACCGAAGAGTTAGCAGGTTAGGTTTTAGCGTTGAGAGAAGAAAAATCAATTCTCTCAACGATTTTAATTATATTTTGTTTAGATGGTGACGGCAGATGGGGTGGTGTTCTTGCGTTAAGAGTTATAATAAATATTTATAAATTCTACTTTTCTGTATTGTATTCTGTAGTCCACTTGACCAAGTCGACTGAAAGCTACACTTATATCTACTTATAAACTACTTATATCTTACTATAATATACCAAATTATCTGCTGTTTCAATTATTTTTTGACTTAAGACTAGAGTAATAGTTAAGCACGGAATATGAAGGTATTTAAGGGTGAATGAATCCCAATAAAAACAATTCACCATCCACGTTGATTAACCAGCCAGTTCCTTAATTAGACATTTTTCAGGTTTACCAATATTTCTGTTAACCGAAATCCTGGTTGGTCGCGGATAATATCGGAACACAACCTTAGTCATATATTATCGTTCCAAATTTCATCACAATCTACCCAGTGGTTCAAAAATTAGAGGGGGGGGACGGACTTTATGTCTTCACTGTATATGGTTATTAATTTATTTGACAATGAAGGTACATTTATAGACATTTAGGTACATTTATGATATTTAGTAGGTTAGGTTAGGTTCAAAAGTGAGTGGGCCGAAAACCAGATCCTCCACCGTGACCATGTGGTCTATTGTGGCTCACGCCTACTTATATTCCACCCAACAGGTCCAGCTTCTTAATGAAGCTGATCACCTTATTGGGTGAGAACTTATTCAGATCCTCTGGCAGAAGTTGTCCTTTGCCAAATAATGAGTATCTGATCCTTTCCACAGCGGGGCAGGTGCACAATATGTGTTCTGCCGTTTCATCATCTTCTAAGCACAAGCGGCACTCAGCATCTTCTGTTAGACCGAATTTGTACTGATGATATTTTAAACAGCAGTGACCAGTATATAGGCCAATTAAAGTTCGTGGGTGCAACCTGCTTAACTCTAAAAGTTTTTTAGTTCTTGTTTTTGAAGGGTTTATTATGAACGCCTTCGAATGAACTAATCTTGGTAGTTCTTGCCAGTACTGTGTATGATTTGCCCCTCAGTCCAGGTTAAGAGCGTTGCTTTGGCAGTACTCGTGGATATGCCAAGCACCGGTTCTGATCCGACAAATTCAGAAGCAGCACCCTCCCTGGCTGCTTGATATTTAGTAGATCATGCAAAAATATATTTTACAGTATTTTCACTTACTTTTATGGCGATCATTATTTGAAGGTACTTCTCAAGCTTCACCTCCATGTTCTCTTTGTTCTGCATCCGTATCTTCAGTTGCTTTTCCTCCAAATCCTTCATCACGCGTTTCTGGCCCCTGACGGAGAAGAACTCTTGCAGTTTTACGTAGTTGTCCTTTTTCCTTTGCAGCTCACGCATTTCCTGGAAACCGAATCGTGAACAAGGTGATTCGTACAGAAAATAATGTACAGGGGATTCAAATCGGTATGTTTTAGAGGACTACTGATAATCTGTAATAGATAGAGCAAATCTGAGGCAGGAGACCTGTGCTCTTTAAAAAAAAAGAAAAATGGCGCAAAACCGCATCCCTCTCTCTCTTTCTGTTTTCGAGTTAAAGGGCGTTTTTCAATTTTTTGCGAAACCGATTGATGCCAGATGCCGTAAATGGTTTGAACATTATATAGGCACTTTTTACATGTACATTTGATGACATAAAAAATAAAAATTTGAATTAATTTTTCGTGTTCCTGTTTTGACCACAACTTGTGTTTTGTTAGAGGGAACACTATTTTATTTCTAGAATTGAGAGAGGACTGAAAATGCATTCCAAAGTTTTCAATTACTACGATATAGTAGTTGGCTAGCTTAGAAGGCTAAGAAAAGAAAAAAAATTGACGTTTTACATTGTCAGGAGTCAGTTTATGTTTAAACAAACAAAAAATGACTTGTTATTCAAATACAGATAAGTACAATTTAATTGGCGATTCAGATTACCGATGAGGGCGCTGCAAATTGTAAACAAATATGGAGGTAGGCGAGGAAAAATTTTGCATTTCATATCACATCATCTAGCAATTTAGCATTTAACTGCCGTAAATATAGTGACCTCATGTGCTAGTTAGGATGAAATAAAGGATAAAAAGAGTGGTAAAAGCAGTCATACGTCCCATAAGTGCTTCATTGCTAATTATATGATTTTTTTGGGTTGAAACAGTGCCTTAGTATTTGTTTGCTTACATTTTGGGCTAAAATAAGTGTGATAAACTGTATGGTGATACCATATTAGTGCTTGTTTTTTATTAAATAATGTTTAAATTAAAATATATTCTGTTTTTATAAGACTAATAATAGAAAAGTATAGACAAACTGCAACAAAGTGGTTATGTTGTGTAAATAAACGTGTTCCCTGTTATTAACTTGTTACATGCCTTTTGGAGAAATGAGTGAGAAACAGTTTCTGATACTAGGGCCAAACTTCTACCTATCTTCTATCTTAAACACTTCTATTGACACTTTTGTTGAATGAAACCCATAAACACGGTAGTTTGTGTTGTGCTGATTTCTTTTGAATGTCATTTTAAAATGTAAAAATAAAGATGTACAAATACTAAACCACGTCGTTTATAATTTTGTAATACCAAAAAATCAGAAGCACCATTAAATTATTACGTTAAACAAACCCAAATACGTGTTATTTATCATTATAACAGCAGTAAGCCTCCAAAAGTTACCTTTTAAGTAGGTTCAAATATTTTCATGCAGAGGGCACATTCATTTTTGGAATCGCCAATAAAATGTTTTAATCTGAGAAATGAAAATGCAAATTTAGCAAAATTTTGCCATATTTTATTATGATTATCATGATTCGACTGATTTAGAACTGATTTAGAATCGAGTCCTTTGCAACCTAACCGACTCCCAAATTCTTCTGTTCAATTTCCAAATAGGTCATCGATGGCTCTATTGAAATATAAAGCCAGAGACTGTCATTACCGAGTCCGTACCTACCTGGACGTGTGATAGAAGATCGTTGTGGGCCTTGGACCGCAGCGACTGCAACTTGGAAACCCACTCTTCCCTCTGATCGTAAGCTATGGTGGCCTGCTCGATCAGATCCAGCATGAATTTCTTTCCTCTGCACAAGTTGTGGATCAGTTTGTCCCATATTTTGTTGAATTCCATACTAAAATTTGAAAATAGGACTACATTTTTATTAAAATACTTGTTACAACAAATTTTTACAGGGTATGTTAATAATCCATATATATTACAACGCGTCGATTCTGTCTCGCTCTAAATTCCGTCGCCGAATCCGCAAAGTTTCAAAGCTAACTTCTCCAAGAGGGGATCCCCACGGGCGACCGGAGGTCGCCCCCGGCCTTTCTCCAATGCGTAGGGGTATTTCCGTCCCGTTTCCTACGCGTTTTCCCAATTTAAACGCCTTTTCAAAAAACCTCTGTGAAATTTTCGTCGATCGCCGTTCGGCGAGAGAGATGCGGTTAGCACCGCCGTTTGTCCTCGCGCCTAATGGCCCCGTCACGCTTGCCGAATTCCCGACTTTTCGCGGGACTCCCTAAACCCTTTTTCTAATTTTACGGCTTCGAGAACTGCTTCACGCGAAAGTTCCGTTCTTTGTCTAATCCTTTGAGATTTTTTTTCGAGACCGTACGTCGAGTCCTTCTACGTCTATTTCGTCTTCGAAAATCTAGAGTTGCATCCATCTCAACTTCTTTCTCATTTTATCTGCTGATGTGAGATAGCACTAACGAAACAAGCACCTACCACGAAAACTGTCAAATTAATTAAACTTCAGATAGGTTATTTTCCTACGAGAAATATTGCTAATGGAATCGATAGTACCGACTGCCAAACACTTCTGATTACTAAAATATTGAAGCGAAATGCTTTTCCAATTAGAAAGTCGGTAAAAATTATTTTTTCAGGTTGACACGTACAGTTTACATACTTAAACTTGTCAGGGTAAACTTTTTGACAATAGGCGCTGTAGCACAATGGAAAAGTCGTAGGATTCAAAACATCGTAATGCTGATTTCGCGAGTTCGAGTCACGCTGAAGGCACATTTTTTTTACTTTTTAATTCCAATTATTTATTAGTATTAGTATTTAGTTATTGTTTCATTATCCATATATTTATTCTTTCTGCAAGTAAAGTTTGGAATGAATTCGTTCATTTTGGCAGTCTGTTAAATTCATCATTTTAGCTTACAAATGTAAATATCTACACTATTTTTGGTCCCATTGATAAAATTGATAAAAATGTTTACTGGAAAATAAATTCTACTGTCAGCACTTAAAAAATTAAGGTGTTTAACCATCAAGAATAGAGTACCCTTACAATTCATCAAAATATTAAGAAAAATCTCTTTAATATAAATTTTTTAATACATATACACATAAATTTCTTTAATATGTGTTTTCTTAAAAATAATATTATTCTAGATGCTTTTGTCACCCGAAGGGTGACCCCAGGCCGCAGGCCAGGATCCCCGTTAGGGCTAGAAATGGGAACAAAAATCGCGACAGCGATTTTCTCCCATTTCTAGTATAGTATTAAAAACATTAAAAATATTGGAATTTATAACCAACTTTGCTTATTTTTGTTTAAAATTCTTTTATTAAACTTATTTTTATTTAAAATCATTCTTGGTTATGTCAACTGCTCTGATTTATTAGCATCGATTAGTCTGCATGTAAAGTAAATATAAAGGGTTAAATCTACTAACTACCCTGCATGATGTGCCACAGATTTGTACCTCAGCATACCAAGTGTTTGAAAAACCTCAAAGCTCACCGCTCGATCAGCAGGTGATTGATCTCCTCCCTCAACTTGATGTTCTCGGAACAGATGGCGCAGAATTTCTTGGTCTGCATATCTAGCTTGTTTTCGAGCGTTTGCAGAGTCGTCTCGCTTTTCATCACCCTCTGCTGGTAGTTGTAGTCGGTGATCTGCTCTGCCTGCAGTTCTATAACCTATAAGAAGCATTCAGATCTTGTTCAGCTAAGCAGTATCTTTCACACATCCCCACAAAAAGAAGTTCTAGTCTATTTATTCAGCAAGTTCCTCTTTAGTAAATGCCATTTCACACAGCACTAATTGAAAATGGTTCACAAATAATGATGCTCTCATTGTTTTTTGTTTCAAATATATAATTTGGTCAAAGCTTACTTGAAAAACATTTAAAGATGATTAATAAGGTATAACAACAACGCAAAAATAATTCAAGTATGACAAATCCTGCATCAAATGAAAGATATGTTGACATAATAAATTTGTAGGCAACTTTTTTTTTAAAAATTCTTGAAAATCTGACAAAATGTGTGTAATATCTCAAAAAGTTGTAACTTGAGCCCTTACAATCCCTACATCAGGAAAAAAGAATTGAATTTAACATAATTTGGAATGAAAAATACAGGGTGTTCCATTTGAATTAAAATATTTTTGCTGTTTGACTGTCTCATAATGTAACGTGAAAAATGGAATGCTCAGTATATCATCTTGGTATTTATTTTAATTGCGGAAGGTACTTTATCTCATGTTCTTTCGGCATAACAAAAGGCGAGTGAAAATATTCTACAGAGTGATTTTTTTGGGCGTCTGTTAAGAAGTATCCCGAGAACAGAAAATTACTTTGATCTGAAAATTTGGTAATGTGCAATCTGTGATAAGATTTATTTATGGAAAATATTTTCCAGGTGAAAGCACTTCCAGAAATACCGAAAGTTGACCCTAACTTCGTTATTTTAAATGGAATACCCTATATATTGTATCATTTCTGGATTCTACGTGAAATTTTAAACACATTTCATGGAGGATGTCCTATACCTATCTTCAACTGTTTTTGAAATATTGACAGGTGAACATTGACATTTTGTAACTTTGACACCCTACAAAATCTAAACGGTTTGAAATCAAGCAAAACGGTTTACACATTCCTATCTTCACTTTTCATAAGCTATCGTTTGACAATAATTTCAGATTTAGCCAGAAATTAAAAATTTTGGATTAAATTTAATCTCTTGGTTAAATCTGAAATTAGAGTCAAATAATAGCTTATGAAAAGGTAAGATAGGAATGTGCAAACCGTTTTGCTTGATCTCAAACCGTTTAGATTTTACAGGGTGTCAAAGTTGCAAAATGTCAATATTCACCTGTCAATATTTCAAAAACAGTTGAAGATAGGTATAGGACATCCTCCATGAAATGTGTTTAGAATTTTAAGTAGAATCCAGAAATGATACAATATATAGGGTATTCCGTTTAAAATAACGAAGTTAGGGACAACTTCCGGTATATCCGGAAGTACTTTCACCTGGAAAATATTTTCCATAAACAGATCTTATCGCAGAATGGACTTTACCAAATTTTCAGATTAAAGTAATTTTCAGTTCTCGAGATACTTATAACAGATGCCCAAAAAAAAATCACCCTGTATACGAAATAAGTTAGAAAGTATCTTAGATATCCTTGCAGCTGTCAAAATTTTCATAAATTATTAAATAACTCGTAAACGGCTGGGTTTACGTATAGGCTATGGTACATGTTTTCGACCTAAAATCTCATGGTCTTTCCGAAAATGTAAAAATATACAGGGGGTCTCATTTAAAATAAGAAAGTTAGTTGCCGTACAGAGTAATCTGAACATCCTGTATATTGCCCAATATTTTTTGGTAATGCAGAAGCAAATAAAAATTACTTTGGTATCTAAGTGTTTATTATATTATACAGGGTGTCCACCTAGTGCGCGTAAGTCCAATATCTGGGTTAATAAAAGAGATAACTTAATTTTTTTTTCAACAGGGTTGTCTAATATCCCGAGCTGCACAAAATGAAAATATATTTACATATTCAGGGTGTTCAGTTTTTCCTGGACAGGTACCAACTTCATTTTTTTAAATGGAAACCTATATTTTTTATGGCATTATCGAATTCTACGTAAAATATTAGTGGGACTTTGTGCATAACACTGCTATTGAAATATTGATAGTTTTCGAGATATTTGACTTTTAATTTTTTTTTCTTATGTTTCGTCACTTCTAATAGTTGACATAATTATGGTTGTATGACAGCTAGAAATTATTTTTTTTTCAGAAACTGGAGAGTGAAGATGGCTCTTTCGAAAAACGTATCAAAAGTTGACCTGCGATATACAGGGGGCAACAGAAATCGTGCCAAACCTGATGGTTTAAAATTTAAAAAATCTCGACTTTTTCAAATGGAACACCCTGTGTTTTATGATTTCATTAGATGCCTTTCTGTAGACTCTACAATTTTATAATAGCTTTCCCTATACCTAAGTTGCGTAGTTTTTGCAAAAAACCCACTTTTATGAAAAATACCCGATTTGCGCACTCCTTTGACGGAAAAAATATTGTAAGGCTATTTATTTTTATAAAATGTATTAGTTTACACTTCTTAAAATAAAAGTAACTGAAAAATTTAGATAATTTCAGTTTAATAAACAAGTCTTTATGGAAAGTTACCATTTATTTGTAAATAAAAGTAAAAAATCATAAAAGCTCTACATGTAATTAAGAATTAGCAAAACTGGCGTATGCTTTAGAAGAAGTTCATGGGAATTATTTGCTAGCAGCACGTATTTATAGAGATTCCCACGTGCTGACTGTTTTGAAAATGTGAAAGAAAGATTTGAAAGAACAGCAAATGGGAATTATGAGAAAACTACCAGGAGACATGGGAGTAACAACGATAATATTTAGTTTAATGTTGTGGTTTCTGCTGTTGAAAATCCAAAAATATTAGTATCAGAAAATCAGTAGAAATCTTGGAGTTTTCAAAAGCTCGACAAATAAGATATTGAAGAAGAAGTTTCATACGTATCATATTGAAAACCAAACGGTGTTACCGTAGTTAGAAAAATTATTAGTGAAATGGATGAATATACATAGAGTATTGAAAAAAGAATACGCAATACTCATACAAGCAAGCTAACCTAAAGTAAATGCTCAAAATGTCCACCGTTGTTTTCAACACAAAGCATTAATCTACGACGAAAATGAATGTGAACATTTCTTAACATTTCGGGCGTTATGGTTAGAAACTCATTTTGGATCTTATCTTTCAAGTCTTGCATATCCGTTGGTGGTACTTCGTATACTCGCTCCTTGATATAACCCCACAAGAAAACGTCCAGAATATTTAAATCAGGCGAACGTGCAGGCCAAGGAACTGGACCACCACGACCTAACCACTTATTTGGATATACGTGGTTTAGGTGTTCTCTAATCTGAAATATGAATAGATAATAGGAAAAGTACTACAACAATAAAATAATCACAGTACCGCCAAAGTGGAATGTGGAGGGGCACCATCATGCTGAAACCATTGTTGAACCAAATAATCAGCGGGCATATTCTGTAGCTGTAGAAGGGGAAGTTCGTTTTGCAAAAAATGCAAATACACATTGGCATTTAAATTGCCTTCAAAAAAGTACGGCCCAACAATATGTTCTCCACAAATTCCAGCCCACACGTTCACTTTGAAACGATGCTGATTATCTAGTACCCTCAATAATCTTGGATTATTGTCAGCGTAGTGATGAAAGTTGCGACGATTGGGTAAGCATGTGTTTGAAAATGTTGATTCGTCAGTAAACAAGACATTCATAAAAAAGTTTGGACTTTCCTGAATTTTATCCAATGCCCAGTGGCAAAATTGCAGGCGGTTTAGGTGATCTTGAGGTAACAGTGCTTGATGGTTTTTAATATGATACGGATGAAAATTATTCTTCTTCAGTATCTTGTTTGTCAAGCTTTTGGAAACTCCAAGATTGTTACTGATTTTCCTGACACTAATATTTGGATTTTCAACAGCAGACGCCACAACATTAAACTGAATATCGTCATTGTTACCGTCATGTCTCCTGGTAGTTTTCTCATAATTCGCATTTGCTGTTCTTTCAAATCTTTCTTTCACATTTTCAAAACAGTCAGCACGTGGAAATCTCTGTAAATCTGGATTATTTGCTTTGTAAATACGTGCTGCTAGCAAACAATTTCCATGAGCTTCTCCTAAGGCATAAACCATTTTCACTAATTCTTCTTTTGAATAGTTCATTGTATGCACGCTTAGTACTTACTCTAAACTCGTACGTGAATATTCAGTAAAAGAAGAAATGACATGTAAACTGATTGTCACAAATTTTATTGCGTGACAGACGCTCACTGCGTTTTTCCCGAGAAAGGAACGTGCGCAAATCGGGTATTTTTCATAAAAGTGGGTTTTTTGCAAAAACTACGCAACTTAGGTATAGGGAAAGCTATTATAAAATTGTAGAGTCTACAGAAAGGCATCTAATGAAATCATAAAACACAGGGTGTTCCATTTGAAAAAGTCGAGATTTTTTAAATTTTAAACCATCAGGTTTGGCACGATTTCTGTTGCCCCCTGTATATCGCAGGTCAACTTTTGATACGTTTTTCGAAAGAGCCATCTTCACTCTACAGTTTCTGAAAAAAAAATAATTTCTAGCTGTCATACAACCATAATTATGTCAACTATTAGAAGTGACGAAACATAAGAAAAAAAAATTAAAAGTCAAATATCTCGAAAACTATCAATATTTCAATAGCAGTGTTATGCACAAAGTCCCACTAATTTTTTACGTAGAATTCGATAATGCCATAAAAAATATAGGTTTCCATTTAAAAAAATGAAGTTGGTACCTGTCCAGGAAAAACTGAACACCCTGAATATGTAAATATATTTTCATTTTGTGCAGCTCGGGATATTAGACAACCCTGTAGAAAAAAAAATTAAGTTATCTCTTTTATTAACCCAGATATTGGACTTACGCGCACTAGGTGGACACCCTGTATTATAGTATCATTATCTAATGATGCTATGCAAGAAAGACATACTAATGCCACATCGTGTATAATGAAGTCAATTTATGAAATATTTTATCGCATATGGACTCTACAAATATTGAAACGAAAAAATACAGTATTTGATATAAATAAAAGCACCTGTATTCAACTTAGTGGTGATGATTGTATCTTACCAAAGAATTATTGCATCACGCTTCCTCTCTTCAATACATTAACAGTGCGCAATTAAAAATAAGATAATGATCTAAAAACATCTAATTGACAAATGCAAAACAGAATTCATCACTGATAAAAAGCTACGTTCGCCTCGAAAAATTTGAAGAAAAGACCCATCGACCTAATATCTATAGCAGCAGCATCAAATTTTGAATACACACACAATAGATACACACCTGAAAACCTTTCACTTTAGACACTCAATATCAGTGGCGGCCCGTGAACATTAATTGTATATGTGTTCTGCTTAGGGTTGTCACATTGGTCGAATTTAATTCGGGGATATTACGTCTGGCCGGAGCCGCAAAATTTTTTAAATTTTCAAGGTCACGCGTTTTCCTGGCACTTCTGAACTTCAACCGGGAATTTCAACCGGGACCGTACAGCTAATTCCCGGTACAACAATCACAGAAAGTCCCGACCATGCCCATGTGCCAATCCTATCAAGGACATTAAATGTCCTTGAATCCTATATAGTTCTACCAGATGACGTGAAAAAATATATAAATAAACTTACTACATTGACAAGCTGCAGTCAAGGTTCTCATCTCAGAGTTTTTAAAGTTGAGGTCAAGTTTTTAAAAATATTAACTTAAACGACAAATCTGTCACGCCGTATATTGTCCATGCTTTATCCCCACCGAAAAGTAAGCACGGAAAACAAAAGAGGGCATTTTTTATATCACCCGCACATCCACTCTGTTTTTGTGTATACATTATTGTTAAATTGTCTTTTGTAACTTTTACTTCGGCTTGTTCCACTAACTTCAATATTTAATTGTGGTGCTGGCCTACCTAATTCTTTTATTTTCAGTTTATCCTCATAAGACAGAGAACCAAATAAAGTTTTTTGTAAAACTATTTATTTTAGTAACTAGGTATAATATCCGTGGACGCCTAAACGAAAATATTTACCCGTGCCACTCACAGAAATAAACGACCACGTACATGGTCCTATTACGAAATATTACTGAATTTACCGCTGTGGCTGTTGTTGTTGCAGCCACATAAGACCATATATTCGTGTACTGGGTCACGTGCCTGATTAGCCAATAAAAACAAAGGACGCATCTAATTGTTCGCTGTGCACACATTTTGTATATCAGGTTGCGGTGCATAAGGGGTAGCTCGTGTCGTAATAAATAATAATATAAGCTAGATTTATTTTAGCGCGAGAACATTTGGATTATTTAAATTTTAAATATTTTGTATTTTGTTGATATTTAATATGCTTAAAAGCTTAAATACATAAAATTTTATGTGTTCTGCAGCTCCGCAGCTCTTATGGTAAAACCGCCACTGCTCAATATACAAAACTACAGAATAAAATACAAGACAAGATGACACAAGGGGACGCCCTGTATATTAATGTCCACTCTTTACACTTACATGCTTTTTGACTATCTGTATCTGCCCGTCTATCTCGTTCAGGTAGGCCTTCTGCTTGTTGATCTCCAGGTTATACTCATCATACTCCTTGAGCAACTCCCGCAGCTGTCTGAACAGTTTCTCGTCCTTGTATTTCCTGCCGCCAGCCTTAGCCACCTGCAGGTCAGTCAGGATGTTCCTCTGCTCCTTCCGGAAGATGTCCAGCACCTTGCCCTGCTTGGCTATCGACAGCTTGCCTCCGGAGAATGAGAATTGGGCCCTGTTGCGCTCGAGTTTTGTGTACTGTAACATGATGTAATGGGAGCATGAGTAGAAGCGTTTCTTGCTTGGACCTGGGCCAATGAGGTTATGTGGGCTAAAGAGGTAATCAAGCCGCAAGCATACAATGAGAATAGAGAAAGACTTACCAGATAAATATTTAGGTTCCTGTATCTCTCCGTAACAAAGCATTTGCAGATAAAGTTCAACAAATATTTTCAACTTTAAATGGTACAAACAATGCGCCATAATAAAAAATACAATGTCACTACACAGCATATTTGTTATAGTGTGAAGGAAGCTAATGTAACTTATCTCAGCTCTTATTAATTTCTGTTCATTTATTAAGTTTGTACAAACTTCTATGTCAGATACGAGGAATTTCCATAAAATAATATAAATGTAAATGCTTAACTAGAAAATAATATTCATCTTTCATCTAATACCTACCAAATTTCCCATTTCATTTTAATTATTATTATATAGGTATCCCTACGTCTGAAGGCAACATATTCGCATTATTATTAATATTAATAAACTACAGTAATTTAATTTACGACACATACTGATTGGTTGATTTGAAAAATTCTGCATTGTGATTGGTCCTAACCGAATCCAACCACAGTGATGAAGAAAACGTGCTATTTAAACATTACATATTTGATTATGGTCATTATCATTATGGGTAATTTATAAAATAGCTTGAAGGTAAACAGGCAAACCTTCATGTACATATATATTCCACAAGAAGCTGTTACCCAACACTTTAGCCTTACTTTGCTCTCATCATATTCCTTACATACTTTGAAAATGCCATTGGTAAATATTAAACAAAACTGACCGTTCTTTCTAGCCTTCTGACATCTTGCTCCGCCTGTAAAGCCAGCTCAAACTTCTCTTCTTCGGTGAGTTCGGCGGTTTTCTTCATTTTGCCGGTTTTCTCGTCCTTGTCGTGTCAAAAAAAAAATAGCGCACCACTTGTCACTAATTATTTTTTGACGTTGATATCGAAGTCAAAGATGTAATGATGTAATTCCGTTAGCTGCTAAGTCGATATCGGCGGCGAATTTTTAACATGAAAGTGCTGCCAGACATGATACCAAACGTTTCTAATTTATTTCTTTTCTTTTAATTTATTTCGACTACATGAATCCACCATAAAACATATTGGTGTTATTTTCGCGCCATTTACATGATGGGACCACTGAACCATATCTAATAAGTAATAACTATAGTTCAGTGGGTGGGACCTTCAGTATATATATATTTTATCTATGGTGGGACCTGTTCTGAGACTAACCCACAGATCAGAAAGAGTTGGCTAACCTCAAGAATTTTAAAAATCCTTGGGCTAACCCATAGATTAGGTTAGGGCGCTAACTGGAACGCGAGACACGTGTATAATGATCTGTGGTGAAAGGTATCTCCGTAATTAATCTATGGTATCACCATAGATAAAATATATAAGGGGGGAAGGTATCTCGCATTTTCTTATTTACTTTTATCTGTATCTAATGATCTTATCTATGATTTGGCATGGTGGAAACATTTTTAGAAGTAGTGTGAATTTATTTCTTATTTATTTACTAATTATTTACAGCCTTATTAATAATAAAACTTAGAATGTTCTAAGACGTAACTAGAATGTAATTAGTGAAAACTGCATTAATGCCATTTAAATGCATGTTAACGCTAGAATGATGCTAAATCACTAGTTATCAGTTTGGGTATGTTTTACAATAAGTTAAAGTTAACCTAAAAGTTTGACAAAAATGTCAGCAGTTTTTCTTTTCCCTCCCAATTAACAGATCAAGAACGTTTTTCTGAAATATTAAATAATTTAATGCGAAATTTTCCGTATTTATATGTGTACAAAAGTTGTTTATGGACCGATTTAAACCGGATTTTTTTCAAAAGATAGATCTCCAAAAGCTCTATGTTGATGCAAAATTTGAAGACGAAATTTTGATTTTCAAGGCCTACTACGAATTTTTTTTTATTTGAAAAATAGTAAAATTTTATTCTCTTTGGGTTCTATTCGATTTTTATAAAAGAATAGGTTCACCAACAAAGGCAAACACTGGTGATGCCGATATTGTCATAACTTTTTTAAGGAACTTTTTTTCGCAAAAATTGGTACAAAGGTATTCGAGGGTCTCCTAAATCCAGTGGTGCAGTCAGATTTTTTATAAAAAAATCGCTATCAAAATTTTGCTATTTTTCACTTTAAAAAGAATTTGTAGTAGGCCTTGAAAATCAAAATTTCGTCTTCAAATTTTGCATCAATTTAGAGCTTTTAGAGATCTATCTTTTAAAGAAAACCCGGTTTTAAATCGGTCCATAAACAACTTTGGTACGCGAGTGTTTCCATTCTTAATGGGTCACCCGGTATTTTGTATGCCTACTACACAGACTACGCCTACTATTAATAAACTTAATCTTATCTTAGTATAAAAAGATAATATTTTACTACCTATTCTAACCAATTTTAGCTATCAATTATATATTTTCTTATCAGTTGTCTCCCAATTTGTGTTGATTTCTAGCCGGCTTATCTATATGATTAAAATATTTTTATAAATAAACTACAAAAGGTGTTCTGAATGATCTTAAATGACAGATAGATAAGTTGGGCGTTTGCTTATGAAATTGCATCGTGTACATGTTTCAAAATAATAGCAAAAACTCAATTAATTATAGAAATCAACAAAAAAATCCTTGATTTGAAGCAATTTAATTTCTACAACTTGAATGGATGACAAAAAAGACTATGACAAAGGTGAAAGTGCCGGTAGTAAAGGGGTGGAATTCCAAGTCAATTTGCTGACCGTGTTCCTCTTGAGAGCGTTCCAGAACCTTCAGAACTGGAGGCTCTCCACAGAAAACAAGGCGGCTGGGAAATTCGACGATGTAGTGCTAGAGTGGTCAGATGGTTCCATTCTTCTTCAGGCCAAGCACAAGGAGAAGAAAATCACTTTGGACCAACTGCTCTCTACCAACTCTAAAACTGACGACTTCAGCCTTCCGAAGTATTTTTTGTCGTATCAAGAAGTTAAGGATAAATTCAAAGTGAAAAATGTCGTTCTGTGTACCAACGCCAATGTCGATGAGAAAGCTTTGGCATTTTTAGACCGTCACAGCATTACTCCTGAGAGCATGTTATATTATAAAGATGGCTGCGAGATTTACTCGTTTAATGATGATATTTTGCCTTATTTGAAAGAAAACGCAAAGGAGTACTACGAAAAAAATTTTCAACACAAAAACGTCGAGGTAACAGTAATTACGGACGAAAATTTGAAAGATTTTCTAAAGCATTTACAATTTTTCTACAATTATCCATCGGCAAATGATTTAGAGGAAATCGTAGCAGAATTGTTATCCACTTTGAAATCTCCCACGAAACTGTACGGCCAAATATCGCCTTTGGAAATATATGCCAAAGTAATGGATTGGTTCCAAAGCAAACACGGTGTATATTTGAAAGAGATTCATGTCAAAGCGATGTTTTCTGAAATACGGACGAGTAAGTACCGTCAAGTATTGGAGCAGTACAACGTGTGTTTTCAACGTAATGTGGATTTCCAAGAGCCAAAAAGAATATTTCACATAGCTCCTGAAGGTGGATACCTGTTGCATTTAATCAAAATTTACCGTGGCTTACAAAATAATAAAAATATCCTGTTTGTGAATCCTGACGATGATATCAGTGTCCAAAAACAAGCTATAGAAGCATTTCAGTTGCCTCGCTATACCTTTTTAATAATAGTTTGCCCCAAAGTTATAAAGGAATCCGTGATACAGGATACCTGTGATAAGTTATGGGAAATATTAGAAAAATACAAGCACAAAAAAGTGATTTTGGTAGGCGCACGCCACAGTAAATTGGCTCAGCAACTTGGTTTGGATAATAACACTTACGAGGTTGTTAGAGCAAACATAACATTAGAGGACTTTTCAGAGGAGACCCGAGAAAGTTTAAAAAAGAACACAAATATAGTTTTTCAAGGCAGCCACGTTAGTTTAAAGGAATTGTTTGCAGCACAAATGTCTAAAGATTATGAAAAATCTGTATCTATAGACATATTAGAGAAGTTAGTCAGAAAAGAGGAGATACGAGTGGGGTCTGAGGTACCATATCTAGATGCACTTATTGCTCGTTGCTATGTTAAACGTGGGTTCTGGAAGCAAGGGCAGGATGGAATGAGAGACGAGACTCGCTCCGAGGAAGACATTTTCGAGGTGAACGAAAAAGTCGTCTTAATCTCGGACAGTGCTGGAATGGGTAAGAGCACCGTCCTCAGTAAATTAGCGACGGACATAAAAGAAAGAAATCCTAGTTTGTGGGTCATTACCATTGAACTTAACGACTATTGCAAACTATTTAATGAATTGAAGAGACAACGTAAACGGACAGTAAATGTAACCGAACTGTTGAATTCTAAAGACGTAACCAAGTTGACAAATAAGTTGGAAGAGCTGGTGTTTTCGATGAGGGGAAATGTAGTACTAATGTTGGACGGGGTAGATGAAATTAGTCCAGACTATACGGACCTCATTGTACGCTTGTTAGTTCAGTGTCAAGAAGAATACAATTTTGCGAAGGTCTTCGTTAGTACTAGGCCGCATATGGCTCTGACATTGGAAGCAAAGTTACAAGTGAAACCATTTACCTTACAACCGTTTACCGAACAGAATCAAATAGATTTCCTTACAAGCTATTGGACGCACAATTTGAAACTTGATGAAGCAGATAGAGAAAAGTGTGAATGGTACGCTAAACTACTAATACAAAAAATGCTTTCATGGACAAAAGCGTGTCCTCCTTTGAATAATGATTTTGCGGCTATACCTCTACATGTGAGAATGTTGGCGGAAATTTTTGAGGAAAATAACCGAATGCAGGAGTCGACAGACTGGGCAGGATGTAAACAGTATTTAAGCTCCGAAGAGGAACCAAAACTACCCGAGAAATTCAATATTACAAATTTATACGAGATGTTTATCCAGAAAAAGAGAGATGTATTTTTAGATAAAGGAAATCCAAGTGGGAATACTGCTGCAAATCTAAGTCTTCTTCAACAGTTTACTGATTGCCTTGTTAACTATAGGATAATAGCTTTAGAACTAATTTTACCCAACAGAGAACATGAACTTTTCTTAAGTTACGGTAAAGTTGACAAAAATCTGGAAAGCAGCATGTTAAAGATAGGAATCGTACAACTATCGAAGAATACGATTCATTTTATCCATAGAACATATGCAGAATACTTTGTTGCCCAAACGCTACTAAGCGAGTTACAGTTGCAGAATCCAAATGCAGCATTTCAGAGGTTCTTCATAGAAGAAATATTGCAAAAGCATGAATACAGAGTCGTGCGTGCTTTTCTTGACAGTTTGCTGCAGGAGGTTGTAGGAGGTTTACCTTCCGATACTTTCAAGAATTATCAGTCCATGACATATAAACCCACCAACTCGTTTATTATAACACACATACTAGCTAGAGAAGGGTGTATAGCGATTCTTGAACTCCTATTCAAGTGTATTAACTTTAAAATTGTTAAAGATAAGGAAATTACCGTAGATAACTTTAACAAGAAAAATTCTGGCAACACATTGAATTTCTTAGATTTTCTAGTTCAGCAGGGTGGTGTCAACCTAAAAAACAGAAGTGGTAAGACACCACTGCATCTGGCTGCTGGGCAAGGTCTCTTGGAAATGGTGAAGTTTTTAGTTAAACATGGCGCAAATATTAATAGTAGAAGCATCGAGTTAAGAACACCACTTCATGAAGCCTTAATAGGCAACCATTTTGATACGGCCAAATTTTTAGTGGAGCAAGGGGCAGACATTGAAGCGGAGGACAGCCTCGGTCATACCGTGATGTACCTAGCCGCTACTAGAAACCATACACGTATAGCCACATTATTTGTGGAGACCAGTTTGTCCAGAGACGGATTAGACACAAACAATTTAAGATTCTCCTACTTGGCCGCCTATTTAGGACGATTAGATATTCTTAAAATCCTAATCGAGCAAGGCGTAGCCGTGGACAGTGCAATAGAACGAGGTGAATTGCTGTTTTTCGGCGCAGCACGTGGAGGACAATTAGATATCATCAAATATCTGGTGCAGCAAGGTGCCGACATCAAAGCTAGGGATCACTACTTTAACACGCCACTCCATATAATTTCTAAGAACCCTTCGCTTATTTCCACTGCTAAATTGTTAGTTGAATTAGGGGTTGAAGTGAATGTTGCGAATAATTTAGGAGAAACTGCATTGCATGTTGCTGCTCAAAGGGGCACCTCAAATATCGTGGAATTACTAGTGGAAAGTGGAGGGGCAGTGAATTGTACGAACGACGGTGATAAAACTCCTTTAGGTTTGGCTGCCGTAATGAACCACGAAGACACTGCCAGATATTTACTGAATGTAGGAACCCCTACGCAGAGGAATATTAACAGAAAGGACAGAAAAGGCCTGACGATACTACATTTAGTTGCTAGACAGGGTGCGTCTAACATGGTCAGACTTCTTGCACAGTGTGGTGCCGATATTAACATCGCAGACAACGAAGGTTTCACTCCTTTACATTACGTTGTGTTATGGAGTCAGAGGCATATGATCGAAGTTCTTCTGAAACTAGGCATAGACGTGAATATTAAGGATAAAGCAGGTCGCACAGCGTTACATTTAGCTGCGTTAAAACGCCAAAGGATGCTCCAGTCCTTCGTGGAACATGGTATCGATATTAATATTAAAGACAGCGATGGATATACGATACTCCATTTAGCTGTCTTGAACGGCGACCTGGACGCGGTCAAGTTTTTGGTGCAGCTGGGTGCGGATGTTGATATTAAAGATAGTGATGGCTTCACGGCAGCTGGTCTGGCTATATTTGAAGGGGAAAAAGAGATTTTTAAGTTTCTTACGCAACATGGTGCCAAAGATTATACAGAACGTAGCAAAGGCATTTGATGTTAGAAAAATTACAATCCTTTTGTTTTACTGTTTTAAGAGCAACTCTTAGCCATAAATATTAACGCACCTGATATCACTCTAAGAATTAATAATAATGTTTTTAAGAGTAATAATGTACATTCTCCCATCGAAGGCTGTTAGTAGGCTACTAATAATTTCCTTAGAACTTGTGATATTGATATTTTTAATATAAGTAAAAATTAAGTTACCTTCTTACCTGTAAAGTTCAGTGAAATGTATCTACGCATGTTTATACCGGGATATCATAAATTATCTTGGTCAAGGGTGGTTGTGGAATGTAAAACGTGTGTCTTACTTTAAATTTGAAATAATTTTGTCACTGTCACACTGACATCATCAATAACCTACAAATTTCATAGCTATTTATTTCAGTTGTAAAACAATAATGAACTACAAATTATGAAATAACGGTTTTAGTAACAAGAAAAACTAAATTACAGTAATTGTTGGAAATGTCCCCCGTTTCGTTCGATGCACAAGTTGACGCGCCTTCTCATGCTGTGAAAAGCGTTTTGCAGCGTTTCTGGCGTTATGGTTGCACATTGCTGAACAATTCTTTGTTGCAGTTCTTGCAAATTATTTACCGGAGTTGCGAAAATCTTGTTTTTTTAAGTAAGGAAATATAAAATAGTCCATAATTGTCAAACAACAAGGAGTGAAACTCAACTTCTGTATGCAAACTTATCAGCCGGTCATCAAAAAACTTGTGGAGGAAAGCAATATTTTCTCGTGTAGTATGTGCTGTTGCACCATCATGCTGGAAATAACCATACCGAAGTTCATCATCGTTTAACTGTTGCACAAATTCAGCCAAAAAGTTGTGTCTGTACCTTTCTGCGTTGACGGTGAAATCGAAAAAAATTGGCCCAATTATTCTTCTGCGAGAAACTGCCAATTTCCTGAGAAAGACGTTTCAAAGGTTTTGCAGGCTCCTCTTCCATACGTTGACGAACGTCATTGACAACTTCTTCTGTACGAACTCTTGGTCTACCAGCACCTTTTTTATGAGTCACTCAACCAGTTTCGCGAAACACTTCAACACAATTTGTAAGGCACGCATAAAAATTGTCCGGTAATATTGCCACGTTTGGGAAGTGCTCTCAAAAATTGTCCAAACACAAACGTTGACTGTATTGCCAATTTCCATTAACTAGCGCACCCGTTCGAAAATAGGCTTCAATCATGAAAATTTTGTGCTGTGTGGTAAGAGGCATGATTCAAAAACTGGATTAGAAAATTTCAGCACAATGACTTGACAGATTCTGACACAACAAAACATATTAAAAAATTTAAAGTAAGACACACGTTTTACATTCCACAACCACCCTTGACCAAGATAATTTTTGATATCCCGGTTTATACAGGCTGTTAGAAGTTTGACTGCCGTTATTTTAACAGGCAAAATACATACATCCAAACATCAAAATAAACAAAAAAACTATATAACATGAGTCCAAAACTCAACCATTTTCGAAAAAAATTATCAAAATATCCGATTTAATGTGCAAAACTTCAGTTATTTACGGAATCTGTACGTAACTGTCTGCGTGAAATATTATGAAATAAAATCTTTACAACATCTATGAATTTATTTAGTCTTAGTTTTAGTAGAATAACTTTTTTCTTGATCAATAAAATTCAATAAATTACATATGCGCAATATGACAACACCGCAAATAAATCGTAATTAGCATTTGAGTAGCTGCCGGACACCAGAGATTAAACAAGTTGGTGTTTGAAATTCGTATCTGTTAGTAGTCGAAATGTGTTCATGTTTGTCTTACCACTATTTCGTTTATCGTTCTAGAAACTCATTATTAAAATGTTTAGCACATGAGTATCGCGATATGTTAATAATTTATGGAGAATTGTGAAACTTGGATTCGGAGATGTCGTGCGTTTATTGAAAACAACAGTGGACATTTTGAACATTTGATGTAGTTTATTGTGTACCTAGTTATGCATTAAAAAATGACTGTATTTTGATGTTCGGTGAGTGTCTACATTCTTGTTTTTAATACTTATGAATAATTGTGCGACGTGTCTTCTAAGATGTTTTTGTTGCATATTTTTCCAATTCATATAATGTACTAAAGTTATGTTCCCGTTTTAAACGTTTACAAATTACTAAAATTGAAACAATTACAAGACTATCTTCATATTTAAAAATTCATTATTCATTAATTATTGTACGATTCTATTTAAAAATTAAATCCACAATAATTCATCTAAATGTCTTTACTTAATTATTCACGACTGTTATTGTTTACATTTGGATTTTTTGTCATCCACTTAAAAATCAAGTTGTCGCGCGCGCTGGCCAGCTAACCTCCCAGCTATTCAAGAAAGGTCCAGTGTACTCGACACTGTTGCCAAATTGTAATAAAATTCTTTGATGTTATTACTCAACGTATTTTAAAAACGGTTTAACTTACGCTTATTTAATATACAACTTTTTTGTTCATTTGTGATTAATCTATCTTATGCTGTTACTGGCAGTTAAACCCCTAACAGGCTGTATAATATCGAGTCAGTAGTCTTTGTTCTTTATATAAATTCCAGAAGTCTCCTCGCTGATATTACTTTACCTCATAAGACTCCAACATGGTTTATATAGAAGTGTTAGCTTTATACGAGCCCCCGCATTCACCTAGAATATACAGCGCAGCATTGTCTGCGTCTTCACAGACGCTTTCTGCCAATCTTAAATTACAGAGACCCTTCCTGAGATGGCAGTGCCATGTTGTAAACCTGTGATATTCCTGAGTCCTGGTGTACTCATGCCCAGCATGTACAGTTTTTTTCTGTGAAGGACCTTCGCACTGTTTCATCCATTTAACCACATGAGGCTCCAAGGCTATTCCATCTAATGGTTGAACGTTTTTGTTTTGGCGACAAAATTATTAACTCACATTCATGCCAAGATCTTACGCAGGCATCGAATGGCATTATTAGAGCTTATTGCAACATGAAATCGTGACGTGTGTAAATAAAAGATCAGCCCCATCACTCCTCACGTGTGGTATAAAGTTTTTTTGGATCAAATTCTATCCCGAGACCTCTGATTTGATGGCATCGTTGAAGCTGAATATTATTAATTGAATACCGATGCTGGATAAAATTAATTTTGATGAAGAAGATGAAATAAAACTATTTAATTCCGGGATCTTCTTTTATTAAAAACACAAACTGACATGTCGATAAAATGTAAGAAATGGTACAAAACTTTAGTTATTTATATTACTTGCTAATGTTATAGTTAGTTATTTTATATATTACTTGCTACATCCTCCCTTTGAAATTTCTTTGACTGCGTCAACATCTAAAAACAGAGTACTTAAAATTTACAGCTTCAGATATATGGGGCATGGACAAAGGTTTGAACGTCAGTCTTTTTAACATAAATAAAGTCTGTTTAACGTTTAAAAATACACTTGCAAAGCGTCACTAAATTTGGATAGAGAGTACCAGTTCCACTTTAATAATCAAAACAGATATAATTAAAGACATTTTTCTATTTAGTAGATGATTTTGTCGAGCTGGGTAAAAAGAGGCTTTTTTGTTTGCAGACACAAAAATGAAATTTCGCACAAAGATATTTTAATTTTAACAGATCGGTCATTAGAGTAAAAAAATATTTTGTAGACAGAAAGATGTTTTGACTCAAGGATTGTTAACTGTTTACAGGATTGCTCGATCCCTATACTACAATGTAATCCATAATTGTGACGTCATCAAAGATCCAAAGATCTCGAACTTGTAGAAATAGGTACACTTTATACTGTTATTACAAACTTTAATAAATAATAATATTAATAATCATTCAAATACGAAAATTCTCTTGCAAATGTGAAATATAACAAACACAAAATAGGTATATTTTGACAATTCGATTACATATATCTTCGATGACGTCACAAAGGCGGATGACAAAATTGAGCTATCGAGCAATCCTGTAAACAGTTAACAATCCTTGGTTTTGACTGTATTTGACAATATTTATTTATGTTGACTGCAATTTAGGAGTTTTTATGTTGCACGTCACAATTTAGTAGCCTTACATGAAACAGTCAATCTGTCCCATTATTACATTTATAATTGCTAAAGAATAATAAGGCCGGTTTCCAATACGTTTTTACTGTCCCTAAAATAGTTAAGCTCTGTCCTCTGCAGTAATACACGAAACACAAAATATCCCTAAACAATTTAGTTACTTTTTGACAGTAGTGTCATCTACCAGTAACTTACTGAAACTATTATGCAATCATGTCTAAAGCAGGAAATCTTCTTTGTTGTTAATTGACTTTTTCAAATTGTTTAGGAAAAATTATACATATTTTTTTGTGTTTCCCTCTAATTTATCGGCGCAGTGTATTAGTGTAAGGCCACATTCTTGTAAAATAATGTATATAAACGTAAATATATGATTGGCGTTTCAAATACAGTGAAGCTTCCCTAACTCGAACTTCCTTAACTCGAAATATTCTCTAAATCGAATATTCTTTACAAATAATTAGGTTTATACATCCTCACCATGTAATTTTTTCTCCATAAGTCGAATTTCTATAACTCAAATATTTCTAAAACTCGAACTGAAAGAGTTAGTGGCAACGAAGCAGAACTCGAATTTTCAGGCGGCAATTTATATCAGTGCATTTCGGGAAATTCCCATCCCGATTATCGCCGACGGGTGGCGACCAATAAACACTTGTTTTTAGTTTCTTAGCATGCGTCGCGCGCGCTTTATACGATTTTACCAGTTGTGCTGTAGTTAATATGTTTTACAAGTAAAGGTGGTGAAATTTGACAAAGCATTTGTGGTGATATCAGTGGGAGACTAAAATGGCAAAACGAAATTTAAAGTGTTTAACGCTTAAAGAAAAATTAAGATTAATTGCTGATGTAGAAAAGGGCGAAAAGAAAAAAAAAAGACTGCATCACAATTTGGGATTCCTCCTAACACATTATCAACCATTTTGAGAAACAAAGACAAACTTTTAGAAAAGCAAGGTGACTATAATTTCAACTCCAAACGAAAAAGGCTTACAACTTGTGTTAATAATGATGTTGATGAAGCTATGCTTAAGTGGGTTACTACCGCACGTAACAAAAATCTTCCTCTCTCGGGAAATCAGAGAAAAAGCTAAAGAATTTGCTGTTGCTTTGGGCCACGAAGATTTTTCAGCTAGTGTAGGATGGTTAGATAAATTTAAAAAATACATATATACATATAGATTAAAAAATCCTCAATTTAGTGTATTTTTCCGTAATTCGAATTTTCCGTAACTCGAATTTGACTTCCTGTCCCTTGGAGATTTGAGTTAGGGAAGTTCCACTGTAATATTTTGTTCTCTGTAGTTTCCTTTTATTTTATGAATATATTTCATTTTTTAAGTATACAGTTCCATCAGGAATAATAAAATTTGTTTTTTCATCGTATTATACGTTTTAATAGATGGTATACTTACTGCTTTTTCCGCAAAATAGACTTTCGTTATTATTGCCGATATACGTTTTTCAATCGTGCCTAAATATATTTTCATATTGTACAGGTTTATCGCTGAAGTTCCACCTACAATTAGAAAAGTCAACGCTATTTTAAGAAAGAAAAGGCATTTTATAGGTAGTTTGACAGAATATGTCAAAATACAAACCACAGCATATGATGTGAAGAACTATAGACTTTTATTACTTTATCAAAAGGTAAAGGTCAAATGATTTATTAAAAAAATAACTTAACATTTACTTAAATTGGGTTTATTACTCAATTTTTTTTTGAACTCACGCCGCTTTTAATGTTATTTAATTGTCAAAACAGTCATCGTTTTAGGTAGAGTTGTGAGTGGTCATTAATGACCGTCATTTGGTCACTGACCGGTCAGGACATAAATCAGTTTTGGTTAATAATGACCGAATTTGAATTTCCCGCCATTAGAAAAATGTCGATTTAAACATTTCTAACCCCAATTTCTAAGGTTATTTCAGTTATGTGTTATTTTCAATGTGTTTACAATAAAACAATTACCTAAATCTTAAATTCTAATCTTTAAAGACAGTATAGGAAATGAAATAATACGATACATTAAACTGGCTAACGGAAATATAAAGCTGCTTTCTTAAAAGTTGAAATGCACTGATCTGATTTTGTGAACAGAAACTCCAAATACCCACTTATTTTTATCTTTTTGTGTTTGTTAAAGAAAATAACTTATTTTTGTTATATTATATTAATAATATTCAGTTAAATATTAAATTTAAATAATTAAATAAATATATATCGCTCCTATATATTTTTTATTTTTTACTAAAGTACCTACATTTGACATTTTCGTTATTGTTTACTGCTTATGTAAATTTCTAATTTTTTCCGCTTAAAATTCTCAACACCAAAATATTTTTATATTGTTGGGAGCAGTGCCTTTTAGGATCTTGTTAATTTTCAGAAAGTAAATATTCATTTACTTTCTGAAAATTAACAGAAAACTAATCGGGTGAATAATTAATAATAACTAATAATTAACTAATCGGGTGAAAATAGAAACAACATTTTCTACATACCTATAAGTAGCATTATTAAAATTTCCTTTTGTAATTTATTTATTTAACAATATAACTAATATATAACAACTAAGGAAATCAAATAAAAATATGAAATAACAAAAAAACCAATTGATAAGAATTTACAAATATCTATTGGAAGGAGATGCCGAAAACAACTACTCCACGGGCACTATGCCCCGACTGGCGTTGCATTACATCAACATCTCCATGGATGTCGCCACATCCTTCATCAAGACCAAATACCAGACAATGACCGGTTTCGATCTTGTTATGATCTCATCAGATTGCCATAGATATCGGAATCGATGAATGATCTGGCGACATTGATTGCCTAAAGGGCATCTGCTTTTCTGCAGATCGTTATCTGTCTGTCAATTAGACAATAATTGTCAGACAGGTAGTAGCAAAGACCCAAAGAGGGCACTGCGGTGTATTTCACTGTATCTTGCCACTACAAACATTTACAAAGTCCTTCAATACAATTGGATGTTAGACTGGTTGCCTACAAGCTTGGGAATATTGGGAGTAATTAGCATTATTTGAATGGGGTATTTTCCTTCAATGGAGGTGAAAGTGGAAACCTATATTTTTATAAAATATTTTTTTTTTATATTTATTAGGATAAAAATTATTAAGATTGAATCGGTAGAAAATTTTTAATTCGATTTTGAAATTTTATTCTATATTCGTGACGTCACTAAGCGAAAACTAGGGAATATGTATCTATAAATAGGCCACACTGATAATATGTGGCTAGATTCAGTTTGTAACGATGAGAAACGACAGTCGACATTTCGATAATTGACATTTGAAATTTCCTGTTTGTGTTTGGCTTGACAACTTGAGGTGTTGTATTGTTGTTTTCTTGTGAAGTAAACTTTTATTAAAGATGGAGCAAGGTTTTGTAGAGGCTAAGTCCGACAATTTACCGGTTATAGATCCTTTTATGATAAAGATCCTATAGATCCTTTCAGAAATAAAAGGAATGAAAAATGTAAGGTTAGTATTTAACCTAACAGTATTACTGCAAAGTCGATTAAATATATTCAAAAATTACCTTTACAAATTACGATGTTTTTCTATTACTATTAAATACACTTGCAATCAGTCACAGGTAGAGACAACAATTCACAGGTAAAAATATAAACTAAAAACAATGTCATGTTTACCATGATGTTTACCTTAACCAAACAGTTCAAACATAAACAAAAGTAAAGTTGTCACGCAGCGACACCAACCACACAAATGAAAATATCCTAGAAATTACTAAAAAATGGCGCAAATTTTGAATTTTCACTTAGTGACGTCACATAGATATCGTACACAATAAAAAAATAATTTATGGACTTAAATGAACCCAATATTAAAATTCCAGAAATACGTATCTCTTCTTTTTCCAACTACTTTCCATTGCTGATGTAAAAAAAAAATAGGAAAGCACCCCATTATGACAAGAAATACAATATCTTATAAAAAGTAGGAAAGCATGTTCCATATATATAAGTATTTGGCCATTATACTGATCGTCTTGGCAGGACTAATTCAATGGTGAAACTCAGAAAAAATATTAAAATGCTCGGGTCAGTGACGGGTCATTAATGTCCAGTCAATGACCAAAAAATGAGTGACCAGTCATTTTTACAACTCTAATTTTAGATACAGAACTATTCTTGAATTATTAATATATTGAGGTTATCTTTTGAGCTTTTTTCAGCTAAAAAATATGTGCCTCTTATATGTGAGTCTCATATCTTTGAACGTTACAGTCTTGCCAGAAATAAATTAAGGAGAATATCAAACCGATTATTTTACTTACTATATTTTTACGTTGCTGTTACAAATTTTATTTTTGCTTCAAAAAAGTCCTTTTTCTCTAAAGGTCATGATACAACTACACTGATATGCTCATAACTTGACCAAATTTCGTTTGCTCTGCGCACGACGTCATTCTTGATGCTAAAATGGCGAAAATTCAAATGCGTTACTGTCAACGTGACTGTCAGTGATATAATTATTTTCGTGTTTGTCAATTGTATTCCCGTATTATTATAATTGTGAGGCCCGAGGGTTATCAAGTTGTCATTTTTATATTATAGGGTGGTGTTTATTTACAGTAGTGCTTCTTATTATCTCTTCAAATTATAAAATTTAGATCGGTACACAGAATGCGGTTTGAATTAAAATAAGAAAGATTGATATTAATCAACTATTATTTTAGTTTCCTTGTATGAATCGTATATTATAATTCCATAATCGACGTTTCTTTTATATTGTTATCTTTGTTTACAAGTATTTTATTTAATTTTGTATCAAAACTGACGTCACGCTCATCGATAGACCACGCCCCTATGCACATAGGCATATCAGTGTAGTTGTATCATGCTAAAGGTTAGAAATAAAAAAATAATTAAATGTCAGTGATTAAATGCCAAAGACTTGTTCTATGTACATATAATATGGGTATTCATTCACCATGGACACAGGATTAATTCCCAATAAACAAAAATTTAAAAAAATACCTAATAATTCCAAAATTGGCCCCCTGTCACAATTGAGCAGTGTAAAAATATCCTCGATGCCATTTAATACATCTTCCAACTCTTTCTCTGCTCTTTGCACAGTGTTTTCATCTTCATCGGCCTGTAATGTATATAAAGATACTGTATTTGTCTGAGAATATCTCACCTTTAAAATAAAAACAAGAATCCAGTGTTCTAAAAACCGGAAGAGTGGATAAAGTTTGCCCAAAGAAACAACTTTATGAAATATAATAATTTATAAATCTCAACTGGAACAAGACAACCTCCAAATCCAAAACCTGTCCGGAAGGGGGCTTTGAACACATTAAAAAAACGCAGACAAACAGACCCACCAACATTGCCAGCACCAGAGCTGGGAATCGAACCTAGAGAGTAATAAGCAGTGTGACCGAGAATGCTGCCACAATGCACTCTAGACCCTAGCAAGGTCATTTATTGATTGCATATTTTAGACTAGAATCGACTTGAAGGTGGACCAAGTGATTGCGGAATATTTAGTGACTTCTTTAAAGTATTCACTAAGAGTGATGTCAAATACTGATAAAAGAATTACTTGATACCTTGCAGGTAGTCACAATCAGTTCGTATTCATATTATGAGGTGTTACCTAAGTGCAATGTTGTTAGTTTCTTCTACCAAGCAAACCTAACAATTTACCTTTTTAATGGCATCTTTCAAATCTTCTTCTAGCGACTTGACAGTGGCTTGGCGTTCCTTTGCACGAGCTTGGCTCAGCTCTACTTGCTCATCTAAAATAGTGCTGTGGTACACAATTGGCAGATTTTAAAAATAAAAGTAGGAATTTCAACTTTAATAATAATCTAAAGTTGATCTAAAAGGTTTTCACAGTGCATTGATCAACAAACATCAACAAGCTACATGCTGCACTGTTGTCATACTTAATATAAAAATACAAAAATGTTTTCTTTACCGACTAAATTTTATAGGCCGTGTTCAGCAAATACAAACGTTGACAAACCATTTGTGATTGTTCTGCTGAACGATAGTTGAAAATTATGTTGAATGTCAACATGTTTTATGAGCGGTAGCCATTTTTGCAAGTGTAAAATATTAACGCTTAATTTTCTCAACATGTTGAAAGCATTGAAAGAAGGATAAAAATATTATGTTTACAGATTTTGTTGATGGTTATGAGCTGTCGTAAAACGAAAATAATATAGAAAAAGAATATTTTGAAGCCAAATATATCCACAATGGTGTAGAATTTCAAAATTTCAAACCACCACATTCGAATTTCAAACAAACGGAAAATAAAATAAGATCGTTCAGCAGACTGTAACCGCTGAATAAACGTTTTGCGTTTTAAGCGTAAACATGTTACAAACCGTTTCCTGTCTGCTGACCGCGGCCATATTTCCTTTTTTCTTGAACTGAACGACTTGAAAGTGGCAACACCCCCCCCCCCCAACATGCCGGATGTGGATAAACCTGCTCTATTCAACATCCACCATCCGAGTAGACTTCAGGTGCGTAGCACGGTTTGGGCATTTTGTGCACATTTTTTATTCGTGTTTTTGCGCTTTCCACAGGTTTACTTACAGCTTAAAATAAGTTTTTATGTGATTGTACCGGGATATCAAATATTATCTTGGTCAAGGGTGGTTGTGGAATGTAAAACGTGTGTCTTACTTTAAATTTGAAATAATTATGTCACTGTCACACTGACATCATCAATAACCTAGAAATTTCATACCTATTTATTTCAGTTGTAAAACAATAATGAACTACAAATTATGAAATAACGGTTTTAGTAACAAGAAAAACTAAATTACAGTAATTGTTGGAAATGTCCCCCGTTTTGTTCGATGCACAAGTTGACGCGCCTTCTCATGCTGTGAAAAGCGTTTTGCAGCATTTCTCGTTATGGTTGCACATTGCTGAACAATTATTTGTTGCAGTTCTTGCAAATGATTTACCGGAGTTGCGAAAATCTTGTTTTTTAAGTAAGGAAATATAAAATAGTCCATAATTGTCAAACAAGGTGATCTCGGAGGAAACTCAACTTCTGTATGCAAACTTATCAGCCGATCATCAAAAAAACTCGCGGAGGAAAGCAATATTTTCTCGTGTAGTATGTGCTGTTGCACCGTCATGCTGGAAATAACCGTACCGAAGTTCATCATCGTTTAACTGTTGCACAAATTCAACCAAAAAGTTGTGTCTGTACCTTTCTGCGTTGACAGTGAAATCGAAAAAAATTGGCCCAATTATTCTTCTGCGAGAAACTGCCATCCAAACACCAATTTTTTGAGCATGTACTGGCGATTCAGTAAAAACATGAGGGTTATCATTGCTCCACATTCGCATATTTTGAGAATTGATGTATCCCGAAAGGTGGAACCACGCTTCGTCAGAAAAAAAAGTTAAGTCCAGAAGATCGTCAATCATTAAATTATTGACAAACCAATGGCAGTAAGCAAGGCGTCTGGGGTGGTCTGCGGGCAGAAGAGCTTGATGTGCTTGCATGTTATATGGATGCATGTTCAAGTCTTTCTCTAAAATCTTATGACATGTTCCATAAGAAAGTCCAGTTTCCTGAGAAAGACGTTTCAAAGGTTTTGCAAGCTCCTCTTCCATACGTTGACGAACGTTATTGACAACTTCTTCTGTACGAACTCTTGGTCTACCAGCACTTTTTTTATGAGTCACACAACCAGTTTCGTGAAACACTTCAACACAATTTGTAAGGCACGCATAAAAATTGTCCGGTAATATTGCCACGTTTGGGAAGTGCTCTCGAAAATTGTCCAAACACAAACGTTGACTGTATTGCCAATTTCCATTAACTAGCGCACTCGTTCGAAAATAGGCTTCAATCATGAAAATTTTGTGCTGTGTGGTAAGAGGCATGATTCAAAAACTGGATTAGAAAATTTCAGCACAATGACTTGACAGATTCTGACACAACAAAACATATTCAAAAATTTAAAGTAAGACACACGTTTTACATTCCACAACCACCCTTGACCAAGATAATTTTTGATATCCCGGTAATATTAATATAATACTCTACATTGGTTCTGTGTGATTAATTGAAAGTAACATAGTGTAATTCAGTTTTGTAAATGACCGTGCCCATGGCGGGCACCAACCTTACTATGGTTTTCCGTCATTGCACTATCAAAACATTTTAAAACAACTTTTATAACCAATTTGATTTAAAAATCCACCAGAACAAATGAAATTGTGCCCTTTTCACAAAATTTTTTCAGCATTTTTTTTTAATATTTATACCACTTTTCATTAATTTCCAACTTCCAACTATATATTTCACAATAAATATTGTGAAATATACTTTAAATTAAAATAAACAATGGTTCAACATTGCCTATGGGCTATATCAATGTGATCATTAATTAGGAAATGCAATAATTCTTATTGTATATTTACCAATTTTTTCTCTCAGTTGAGCGAGGATGATGTTGAGAGATTCTATCTCATGATTCAGCTCGTTCACATAGTTGAACAATGCAAAGTTCTCTTCCTCCTGCTTGACAAATTGTGCAGCGATACGCTCGATGTCCTCTTCTTGACAAAATTGCTGGAAAAAGAAAATATATTTTCAGGGCTTCTAGTTTCAAGTTGAAACTTATAATAGTTCTGGGGAAAACCACCTGTATCTGCTTTAAGGTTTCTTCGTAAATATGCAGCTGATTCTCCAAATTCTGTATTTCCAACTCCTTTTTCATCCTCTCCTTCTCCTCCAGGTCCCTTAAGATGCGCCTCTGGCCCTTGACTATCAAAAACTCTCTTAGTGTCAAGTCGTGATCCAGCTGCCTCTGCACTTCGCGCATTTCCTTAAAAATAACAACATTGTAATTCATCGAAAGAAATCGAGAATCCAAAGTGTCAGGACAACAATGCAAATGGTGGTAACCGGAACGGGAACAGGAGAAAAAAACTATATTTATATGTTTACACAGGTGTCTATAGGAATTAAGCCAAAAAAATTACCCGATATGAGATATTGATGAAATTATTAAATATTATGATTTAATAACCTTTAAATTTCCCTTTTATCCTTTTTCGTAAACATACAAATGCTAGATTTTATGTCCTTATACCTCAACATAAAAACGAACCAGCATAATCACTCCGACCTAGAGACGCAAGACCAAAAGACATCGATAACAACATTGACAGATATCATCGATGTTAAAATACAAATATTAGACAAAGAATTTATTAACATAATACTGAAACGAGATAAATGCCTTTTTTTATGCAATAAAATGACAAAAAATCTACTGGAACACTTAAGATATTTACCTACTTTGGAACAAAATGTGCATATTAGTTCTTACCTCCGAATGTGCTAAGAAATCATTTTGAGCTCTCTTTTTCAGAGCCTCCAATTTAGAGCACCACTCCTCACGCTGGTCGAATGCCAATGTTGCTTGCTCTATCAAATCCACCATATATTTCTTTCCAAAGTTTAGGTCCGTTACGAGCTTTTCCCACACTAGATTGTAATGGTTCCTAGAATATTCCGAAATACAATAAAAAAACTGTAAAACTTAAAACAAGGATTAGGTAACTCCTAAGAAGAAAACCACATTCATGGTCTGAATGTTACTCATATATCTGTTTAATAATCCGATCAAATATTTATTCGGAGGTTTAATAAATAATTAACTAACTCATAGCGATTAATCTATATAAGGCTTATTAAAAAATTAATATCTTGTAACTGGTGACAATCGCTAGATTAGATAAATATTTTAAAGGTAGGTACTTATTAACTAGTACAGGTAGTAATATCACTGACAAAAAGAATGACTATACATTTCCTTTAAGAGATGGTCTATGTCCTCCCTCAGGCTCTTATTCTCAGTCAATAGAGAGCAGAACTTCTTCACAGCGCTATCCAGCCTGTTCTGAAGAGTTTTGATGGCTTGTTGGCCTGAGGTTAGGCGATACCGATAATCTTCCTCAGTCACTGCAGACTTGGGTCTCAAACTTCTAATCTGTTGTTCCAACTAAAAACAAAAACAGGGCCATTTTTAGTCATCTCATCTCCACAAAATTAAAAAGAAAATTAAAAAATTGGCGGTAAAATTTAAAATAGGTTATGTTAAACTTTGTTTTTCTTCTTCTTCTAAAATATAAAAACATTATCTTCTTCTAGAACGTTTTATCCGATTTCCGCTTTTAAGCAGTGAGAGTAGCCATAGAAAATTAATCTTTCTATGGAGTGAGCAAAAAAGTAGGAAGTCTTATATTCTGTGGTAGGAAGCAGAAGAATATTTTTCTCGTAATTAATCTATGGCATAAAGAAACAAGAGGAGAGGCGGCGATTGCATTGCCGTTTCGGCGATGTGTAAAACCCACGGATTTCTTAAAATAAACTGGATCGCTAATACATACTGGTGGGGGTAGCTAAAAATAACAACTGATAGGCGGCCGCCATACTGTGCTAACTTCTAGGTATTTTATGAACTAAATGATGGTAACACTGTTGAGTTACCATCACTGCTTTTATATTTTCTTTTTGTTTTGTGGTTTACAAATGAAGTTCTGTGTGCAAGGTGCAAGTTATTTATTTCTTAATCTGAAGAAAAAACATGCAATTTCATCATTTCATCAATTTGGTCGAAGTATTCAATGTTGAAGGTTGCGATAAAAGTCTAAAAACGTAGATATCTGTTACCTACCTGAAGAGTCAATCGAAAGGATACAAGGTGGAAAAGGCTGCAGTTTTGGAAAGAGTGCAAATTGAAGAATTTTTTACTAAATCTTGTGATAAAGAATATTTTATGATTAAGGTAATAACTCTTAACTTTTTAGACAATATGTATTAATAATACTTTGAATCATTTTAGGTTGCGCTAGTAATAGGAGTCTCTGGTCTATGGTGCTTGTCGATGCTACGAATTGACGAATTTGAAAATCACTAATGTATAGGACACTGGCGCGTATCTAGTTGTTTCGATAGTAATAGAATAACGATAGCATTTCACGAAAGTTTAAAATTATAAATGAAGGATTTTCTATCAACGACGTAGAGATGTGTAGAAAATGTATTTCCCTAAGACCAAAGAACTTATCACAAAACAGATTCTTTTTACATTATAAGAATCAAAAATGTACTTCTCAGCCTGTTGGAATCAACACATTGGCAAAAGTTCCATCAAAAGTTGCATCGTTTCTGAACTTGGCAAACGCGGAAGCTTATATTGGCCACTATATGAAGGTGCACTTCAATAACTTTATTGGGAAATAAAGGTGCCGACTTTACACCCATCAAGCGGTATGGTGGGTGAAAGAGCCCTGCTGTGGCAGAGAGCTATATTGAAGACTCCGTATCTAACAAACTTGGTATTGCAAGGAAAATCCAAGGTTCTTCTCGTTCAAGTCATTCATCAGGAGAGGAGACATCCAAAATTTGTTGCAAGAAGCAACTACAAGCTTCCTATTAACGGAAACGAAGTGAAATATGAAAAAGCGAAGAACGAAATGTCTATTAATATAAATGTTAATGTTAATTTTAATAAGTAAATTAAATTTGGTTGATTTAAGTTTATATTTTTTTATTATTTCAGTAGTGCATAATAGGTTACTTTATATGCTTTATAAGTGTGGATAAAACTCCTATTATAATGTGATTGTGTGTATAAATTATATTTTAAATGTGTTTTTATTAAATTCCTACCATAATCATAATGATTTTGAGTTTTGAAGTTGTTAATGTTATCTTCTAGAGAAGCAGTTATTACCATATTGTGTATTATAAACTTCATGTAATTTTATAACAAAATAACTGATTAACCTATCCCAATTCATTCACAATATTTAATATATCTTAACAGTGTAAAGTATAAATTTAACTAATAACTACTTGACATTACTAATTGTATGATGTCATTCAGTTAAAAAATATTTTTTTAGTGCCGTTTTTACTGATAAGACGTGCAGCTACTTTCATCGTGGCTTTTTATATATGCAGCTCCTGCCACAATTAAAATAACTACAAACATATGTCTAATTCTTCGATAAATACAAACCTTATATCGATACCTTTTTGCCAAACTATCGTAAGTGACATTTTCCATGAAAATGACTATGGATCTATCGTAAGTATAATATGCAAATACACATCTTGGCAGAGGTAGATAGATCCATAAATATGTAAGCGTATTTAAATGTTTCACGGTTAAATAACTGCATACATTTTATCGTAAGTAACAGAACTGTAATAGGCAGAGTGGCAGAATTGTCGTAAGTAGCCTAAGGTAAAATTTAGTGAGTGACTTACGATATTTTGGCAAAAAGGTATCGATATTAGAATTCCTCAAAACAATATACAAAACTGATCCTAACTAATTTTTATACTGCAATCAGACAAGGTTCAAATACTTGGTTGACAAACCATGTTACTTTAAAGTTTTTTGGGTTAGTTACTAAATTATGTTTAGACAAGTAACTATTATGAACCAGTTATAATTCCGGCTAATGTAAAATTTATTTAAAAAATGAAGTTGTAACAGGAGAAATAAAGAGTGTCGTCAATGAATTTAATATACATTGGTACCTACCAGACATACCATTGGAAGATTTGTACATGTAGGGAGTGTCTTTACAAGCACATAAATTTCGACTTTGTCGAAAATCATTTCAAGTCAAATTAAAAAGAGATGATTCCAATTATTTGAAATGCACTATAAATAGAAAAAAATTATGTGTACCTTTGCTGCACAAATATAACTCTTGAGTCCAGTCCTGTCAATTACTCGTCATATCTAATGCACAAATAATACAATTTAATCTTTGATATAACCCTATATTAAGTTAACTTTTTAGACCCGCTGCTAAAGTATTTTTATTACAACAGTGTACATATTTTATACCCATATCCATCCATATAAGTAATATTTAGTTAGTCATATGCCCATATCTCACCAAACTATTTTCAAAATTTCCCTCTGTAAATACCTCAACATCATTAGCTGAAAACTAGCCAATGGAATGTTAGCACAGTGTGGCGACCACCTTACAACTGACAAAATGATAGTTAGGAATCAGCGATCCAGTTTATTTTAAGAAATCCGTGGTAAAACCACGTGGTCCCTCTCACTACTCGTGTCGCCCTCTATCGGGCGTCAGGAAAAACAATAGGTATAAATTGCAAAATAAGTGCAGAAATTTTTATCAGCTCCGGTAGTCATATGCCATGTGTATAGTAGGTCTCTATAAGGCCACTGTGGCCTTGTTTGTTATGCGATAGACAGATAGCGTATAGTAATGTCGATGTTCGAGGGAAAGAGGGAAACATATTATAGGTTATGTTGGAACTGTTTTGGTATGTAAGTGCACGTGTACAAGTGGACAAAAGCGGATATCTGTAAGAAAAAGGTGGAAATCCATAAGTAAGTTATACAAATAAGGTACGTATTAATTAAAAAATCTGTGACTGAGTGCGTAAATGTTTGATTGAGACACGATATAAATACATAGGTACTGTATAATAGATATCCTTGAATTACTTTTTTGTTGATTTAAAATGGGTGATCCAGGCAGAAATACATATCGTTGTAGCGCCCCAAACTGTAAAACCATTTATTATACCAATATTACAGATCCATTATATAAGAATAAATCATTTTTTAGAATTCTGTCAGATGAAAGACAAATTTCGTGGGTAAATTCGATTAACAACATATGTAAGACAGATTTTATTGTAAAAAGTAATAATATTTTTTTTTGTGAAGACCATTTTGAATTGAGGGCTTTTAAAAATAGTAGAAAGAATAGTTTGACCAAAAATGCTGTACCAACTTTGTTTATATTTGAGGGGGGAGTGTTCAAATCTACTAACGAATCTTCCGAATGTATCTCTAATGTTGAGGAAATGAATGTTGAAGTGCAAAGTAATTTTTCTACTTGTGATATAAATTATGTTTTAGATAGTGTTAATAACAACAAACCAGACCTTTACGATGATTTTTCACCAGAAATTAAGAAACCAAAATACACTTATTCAAAATTCAAAAAGACAAATCTTGCCTCTGAAAATTTAGAGTTGAATAGCTCTCAAACCGAGTTAAATAATGAATCGAGTACCAGCAGTAACACCACAATTTCTAATAATTTTTCAGGAGAACTCAGCACTCTGGTTGACACTAAGGTACTCAACACACAGGTAGAAGATAAAGTTTTATCCTCATCTTTTTGTCACACAAGTAAATCTTTAACATTTTTAAAATCACGTAATGTCCGGAAAGTATCACAGCTTTCAAAAAATGACAAACAATGTATTTCATCGATCGTCGACAAAGAGCTAAGATTTCAAAAGTAAAGAGCAAATTATTAAAAACTAAAACAAAATTGTCGCATTTATATCATATTACTTGTTCAAATTTGTATACAAAATTGCTAAAATATCTCCACCCAACAGGGGTAGCATTTATAGAGTCTCAAATTAAGAATTGTAAAAAGAAGAAACCGACTTATAGTTCAGCAGAAAAGGCACTTGCTTTAGCTATCTATAAAAGGAGTCCGCGATGTTATCGATTTTTACAGAAATTTCTTGTTTTACCATCTAAATCTACAATAACTAAATGTTTAAAAAAAAAATTCCATTAGATACTGGTATTAATGCAAAGTTATTCCACAAATTATCAGTGAGTGTCAAAAGCATGTGTCAAAGAGATAGGGTCTGTTGTCTAGCATTTGATGAAATGTCACTCTCGGTTGGATTTTCATATGATTTTGATTCAATTTCGACTAGACATTTCGACTAGATTTATAATGCCAAAATAGGGCGTAATATCCCACATTATAAATTAACTTTGGTATTTCTAATAATTATTTTCGTATGTCCTAGGTAACCTTGTTCTATAGATTCTTTTCAATAGCATGAAGCCGCCAAAATAAAGGTCCTCAAAGTAGTCAGCCAATGAAACTTAGACACTATCATACTCATGTAATACAATTACATGGCCTAATATCTCTTTTCATTTATTAGTTATTAAAGTTATTATAATTGTCAATATTGTCATCTTCCTAATCATATTTATTTCAATTTTATAGATACTCATAAATAGGTAGTAAGTAGGTATTCTAGATACTCCTATAATATTATTTATAACAATAAAATATGTTAATAAATATTTGCACAAATACTTAAACATTCTGATTATTTAATTTTTTTATTTTCAATATACTTATGAGAAGCTGCAGTTTTAGCTGCAGGCGAGAGAAAACTTTTATAAAACGTATTTTATGAAGTGGAGTTTAAAACACACAGGTTCTTATAACATTTTTTGTCATAGGTATAAAATTTGCTGTGATTTTACGCATTGCTGTGTGTCAAATGCTATAAGAAAATAATGTGTTTCAATCTTTACTTTGTAAAATGCCTTTTATAAAAGTTCTGTGCGCCTACCATATAATAATAATAATTTAAATTTGGCGCTCTAACGCCCCGACTGATTTGGACAGCGCGCCATCTTTCGTCGAATGTTCTAAACAATTATTTTAGTGGACACAATGGCATTAGTGCACTGTAAATCATTTCAGCTCAAAAATTCTAATATTCCTGACGCCCGACAGATGGCACTGCTTAGTTTCGTGACGCACACATTTTATTACGTGATTAACCCCTCTCCTCCTCTCCTCTTGTTTCTTTATGATCTATGGTATATCTAATCTAACCTCTAAGTTTTGGTTTGCATTGTTTGAAAGTTGATGTTTTAATTTGAAGTATTTAAGTATTTTTCTCTACCTATGTATTTACGAATTTTGCTATTTGATCACCACATCACATCATGACTAACAAAACGGAAAATTGTCGTATGTGCCTTGGCATAGCTCCCAGTAATACTTTTACAGAAATGGACGATATTAAAATGCAAATGTTCAAGATAATTTCACCATCAGTAAGTTGCCTTTACCATTTCTCTAATATTTCTGATAATTTCCAACCTTTTAGGAAGATTTAGCAGGTGTCAGGTCAATAATGTGTGACAAATGTTCGGAAAGTTTTCAGCAATCTTTCGATTTCAAAACGACTTGCCTCAACAACGAAGATTATTTGAACACTTTCTTTTGCGATAGCAACGTTAAACTAGTATTACAGGAAGTGGTTACCAAAAATACTGAGATTGAACATTCAGTTAAACCGGAAGATGAGTCTATCTGCAGGTTATGTTTCAGATATTTTGAGAGTACCTACTTTAGCACTTTGGATCGAATTGAAGATGACTATTTCTTGCGAGAGATGATTGAGAAATGTTTACCAGAGATAGTGAGTACATTTATTTGATTGAAAAATCTATGTATTTATTTATTTTACTTAAATTATAAAGAAAAGGGAGGCATCTGTATGCTTAATATTTATATTTTCAGAATTTAAACAGTACCAAGGACCCGCTAATGTGCCATGACTGTATGCAGTCCTTGCAAAATCAGTTTAACCTTATTTCGACCTGTGTAGACACCAATGACAAAATAAACGATTATATTTCATGTAATAACATAAGCAGTTGTTATAGTGAAGTTAACTTGCTTGATGTGGTAAAATTTACACTGCATATAAAAACGGAAAACGAGATGGAAGTAAAAAAAGAAGTGCAGGGGTGGACTTCAGAAAATATTCAGACTTTTGAAGATATCGGGCAATCTGAGATTCACATAAAAGTAGAGGAGACTTTATCCTTGGAAGATGATTATGGGAATATTTCAAGAGATCAGTGAGTGTTTTGAAATTGATTTTATAGTGTTAGTAAGGAAAATTTAACCAATATTTCATATGACTGTGCACTTAGAATATGTTTTACAATTATTATTGCAATTTTTTCATCATACGCAGTAATGTATATTAGCGAGTATATTGGAATGGGGTATTTTCCTTCAATCGAAATGAAAGTGGAAACCTGTACTTTTATAAAATATATATTTTTTTTTTATATTAGGATAAAAATTATTAAGATTGAATCGGTAGAAAATTTTTAATTCAATTTTGAATTTTTATTCTATATACGTGACGTCACTAAGCGAAAACTAGGGAATATGTATCTACAAAGAGGCCACACTGATAATATGTGGCTAGTTTCAGTTTGTAACGACGACAAATGACAGTCGACATTTCGATTATTGGCATTTGAAATTTCCTGTTTGTGTTTGGCTTGACAACTTGACGTGTTGTATTGTTGTTTTCTTGTGAAATAAACTTTTATTAAACATGGAGCAAGGTTTTGTAGAGGCTAAGTCCGACAATTTATCAGTTATAGATGCTTTTATGATAAAGATCCATTAGATCCTTTCAGAAATAAAAGGGATGAAAAATGTAAGGTTGTTGTTAACTTAACAGTATTACTTCAAAGTCGATTAAATATATTCAAAAATTGCCTTTACAAATTACGATGTTTTTCTATTACTAATAAATACACTTATAATCAGTCACAGGTAGAGACAACAATTCACAGGTAAAAATATAAACTAAAAACAATGTCTCATGTTTACCATGATGTTTACCCTAACCAAACAATTCAAACATAAACAAAAGTAAAGTTGTCACGCAGTGACACCAACCACACAAATGGAAATATCCCAGAAATCACTAAAAAATGGCGCAGATTTTGAATTTTCACTTAGTGATGTCACATAGATATCGGCACAGAAAAAAATAATTTATGGACTTAAATAAACCCAATATTAAATTTCCAGAAATACGTATCTCTTCTTTTTCCAACTATTTTCCATTGCCGATGTAAAAAAAAATAGGAAAACACCCCATTGCTTTTATAGTGTTAGTAAGGCACGTTTAACTGTAATGTTTTATATGACGTTTGCTTTGAGAATGTTTTACAATTGTTGCAATTTTTTTCATCAACTTGAGCTAAAATTAAGTTTATTTTTAGGAGTTCACCTTTCAACGAAGACATTGTAAAAATGGAAGCCATCAAGAAAAATTCCAAAGGGTTATATATATGCGACCAGTGTCCTCACGTAACAACCAGGAAGGACAGCCTTCAGAAGCACCTTAAAATTCATCAACATTTTCATAGTAAACGCACCACTTGTGACTCTGTCATCGATGGGCACTCCACCATCAAACTACATGAAGAATTAGATGTCGAAGGGGCTGCTGTAAAAAAACCCCCAAGAGTGTATATTTGTAATCAGTGCAACCACAAAACGACGAAGAAAGACAGCCTGATCCTACACTTACTCAAGCATCAAGATACTTATCAGTTTAAATGTGATAAATGCGACTTCGCTACCAAGTGGCGCACTAGCCTGCGCCAACATCTTTGGTTACACGAAGAAGTAAACATGTATAACTGCGCTTTTTGTCCCTACAAGACGAGATATAAAAAACATTTGAAGCGCCACAGCGTACGTCACAAGAACTCGGAAAATGTGCTCGAATATCAGTGCCAGTATTGCGATTTCAAAAGCAAGAGCAAAGATTACTTTAAGCTTCATAGCCAAACGAAGCACGGGAAAAAAATTTTATTAGAAGACATTAACAGTTTTGCTTGCGACCAGTGTGACTTTGTGACCAGCAAAAGGTGTTTTCTTACGAAGCATCGCAATATGGTGCATAAAAAACTAGTTTGCGAATTCTGCGGCTTTCAAACGAGTTTGCAGTCGCACATGAAGGATCATATGTTGAAGCATAAGAGGGAGGATGAGGTTGTTATGTTGCAGTGCGGCGAGTGCGATTTTCGGACCAAGTACAAGAATAGTTTGAGGACGCATTTGTTGCGGCATTACGCCTCCAGGAAGCGTGGGAAGGGGAAAAAATTGAAACAATTTGATTTGTCGTGAAAGGGGTTGGAACCTTTGGTGTCAAATTAACACTGAGGTAGTTTTCCTCATAACACCAAAACACTATACTGTACTCGACGCGCGTTTCGCCAACCATTGGCATCATCTGGAGATGATTAAAACTTAGTCATCTCCAGATGAAAATTGGTGAAACGCGCGTCGAGTACAGTGTTTTGGAGTTTTGTGGAAAATTACGTCAGTGTTAATTTGATTTTTAACAATATTAACTGTGAATGTCGACTATATAAAGTTCTAACATATAGAACTTGTGTGTATTGGTTTGTTTCAAACTACAGTGGTTTTGGTGACTTGGAATTTATTAAGGGTGTTTCATAGAGCTCCACCAGCCCGTGCTGCATCAATAACGTTGTGACACGTTAATTTTCTTGGAGAATAATCAATCTGTTTTGTATTTTTGAAGTAGGTGTACATGATTTTACTTATTTTAAAAGTTCGCTTTATTCTACATTTAATGGTTTAAGGAGTTGAATTATTTGTTGTATAGGAGTTGTTAAAAACATGTTGGCCAAACTCTGTAGCATAGAGGAACCAAATCTGTTGTACTTTTATAGTTGCATGAGATTGATGGCGATTGTTGTTTTCACTGTTGTAAAGTTAAAGAATTTCATATTGTACCTATAGTTTTTATAGTTAACTTTAATTAAATATTTTGATTAATATTTCATAAAATCTGGGATATTTTCCACACGTTTTACTTACCGTAAATTGTCTCATTGAATATAATATAAAAGTAGTAGTACCTACTCATTTTATGGTAGTCGGTGTTTTGTTCATTTTTGATGCCTGATTATTTAAACTTACGGAGTTCATATTCTCATATTCATTGCATATTTCTGATTTTATTTTGCTTTGCTTTCAAGTGCATCTCAATATATTTCTCTATTGACTCATTTAAATCAATCCAGGTACACGTGATGTTTTTTTTCAAGTTATTGATATAAAATAATGAAACTAACAAGTACACACTTGTAGAAATATGCCTTCTGTACCAGTATGTTTTCATTCTTATTGTATCCGCAATGAGAATGTTTATAATAAATACGGCGAAGGTATTTGTTGTTTTGGAATATTAAGATTCAGGTTATGTACCTTTTTTGTTAAAAAAGTTATCTAAATCGACTGTATCACTTGCAATAACTAGTTTTGTTTTGTCTAGAAGTAATTTAATTTTTTATGAGATATAAATGTCACATGAACATTTTAAATGCAATAATAGTTTTTGTTAGTCTATTTTTTATCATGAAATAAAGTTTATTTTTAGTTAACGCAAGCATTTTCCTTACCTTTCCAGTTTCTAGCTTATAAACCCAGTTACTGACGCAACCCTACACACTTACTTTTTTTATTTGCACCTCCAGCTCCTTCATGTTGTCCTTCTCCTCCTGGACCAGCTTGCAGTACCTTTCATATTCCTCCAGTAATTTATAGATCTGATTGGTGAGCTTCATGTCTTTCCTTTTCTGGTTGGTGCAAGTAGCGACGGTGATATCCTCCAGGATCTTCTGTTTCTCGTTCCTCAGTGTCTGGATAATCTTACGCTGCTTCTCCAGTTTGGATTTCGTCTCGTCTGAGAAAGCCACTCTGTCTTCTTCCATTATACGTAGCTGCAAACGTGATGTGATTATTTCTTCAGCCATAAAATGAATTTGGATTGACTTGGGCTAATGCAGGAAATATTCGTATGGGGTTTTAAGCTTTCTTTCATAATTACCAGTTCAGCTTTACTAAATCACAATACACAAGCTAAAATATTTTCAGGTCTATTAGACAAAAGAAAATATTCGCTAAGGAAGTCGCAACTTTGGGTTAAGAAAATGATGGGAATTTGTTTACACCAAATATACACGGTGTAAATTTCACGGTGGTATAGTTTCGACAACTTTAAAAATCCTATATAAACACATATACGGGGTGTGGAAAGTATCAGTATTCCTTGTATGATTTGATATTTATTTCGTTAGTTAAATATTTTTTTAACGAATGCAATATGCGAAACATAATCAAGAAGAGAAAACCAAGAAAGGTGGCTGTTTAATTGGTTTTTTGCAAGAACGGAGGAATAAAAATTTTCAATTGAATTGTCTAGTACTATATTAAGGCCTGTTCACAAGGATGTTGAGCACCATCCTGGCTTGCATGCTTAGGATAGCAAAAATATTAGTTTTGAATTAGTGAGGTTAGGATTTTCTTCATTCCAGCACTGAATGGTGGTTATAAATTTCCACCGCGCTCTACCAAGTAATAATATGCCCCCCCCATCTCTCACAGAAGTTCCAACTGTCAGGCTAATTCTTATAATTACAATGAAGAGAGATATATAATAATTATAATTTTGGCCAACCAATAAGATGTTAAATTTAATTGAAAATTTTAAATTTCTGGCTAAATCTGAAATTAGTGTGAAACGATAGCTTATGAAAAGTTAAGATAGGAATGTGCAAACCGTTTTGCTTGATCTCTAACCGTTTAGATTTTACAGAGTGTCAAAGTTGCAAAATGTCAATATTCACCTGTCAATATTTCAAAAATAGTTGAAGATAAGTATAGGACATGGTACATGAAAGAGACGATGAATTCGATCCAGAATTCAAAAATGAAATAAAAAACAATGTTTTCATTTGAAAAAATAAAGTTGATGGTCGTAACTTATTTTTGGGCTACCCGGAATACATGAATTTGGCATAAAAAAAGATTCAGCTTGTATACATATGTATAGGTATTCTTTTCAAAAAGATAAAAGGTTGATCACTATGGGTGCATTCCAAATCGTACATCAAACTCATCTGCTGCAGTGACACATAAAAGCGTTCCGTTTAGCAGTTGCGTGTGATGCGCTCATGCATTTCGGAACGGCTTTTGACACATTGACAGTTACTTTTGTGAATAATTTATAATTTATTTAAATTCGTGATGGAGAAACCAGCAAAATTTCGGGCATTCTTGTTCTTGCAAACGAATTGATTGAAACTAGCAACACCACACCACAGAATCAGTTCCCTTCCCTTCGAAAGTTGAAAAAATGAGGTTAAGTTGCACGCAATGCATGAACGCATCACCTCGTACAAGATGCAGCTCCTGCGTGCTACGAAGCCAAAAGTAGGAAGAGCTATGGATGCTACGACGTGCAAAATGCGTGAATTGGAACAAACGTAGGAAGCAAAATGTGCATAATGCGCGATTCGAAACGCACCCTATACTAAATAATTAAACAATAAATAAGAGCTCTCTATTTTTGAAATTAAAAAAACGCGCCTAATTTAAATGTATGAAGGTACCTATGTAAAAATATACAGGGTATATATTCCAATTAAGAAAATCGATTTATTTGCTTTGCATATTGACGAAAGTTGCCATATAATTATGAATCTTTTTCTGTGGTAGACACCATAGAGAAACCAAGAGACATCCTGTATACTCTCTTATACATTTTATGCTGTATACTATCTATTTGGTTTGGCCTTGGCAGTTGAGTGGCCAAGTCACAGATTCATAAATATTATAAAAGTTTTGTCACTCAACGGTTTGGCATAAAACAAGATAAGAACGTCACCTTTGTGTTAACAATCCCCATTCATGTATAATTTGCATACCTACCTGTCTATGCAACCTGGAGAGTTCCTCTTCTGCCAGGGTAATCATCTCTTTGTCGGTGGCCGACCCGGCCGGTTTCGGTTGATTCATTTCGATTGTATTCTCAGAATAATCCGTAAGACAAAGCAAGGTGCTTCAAACGGGTAAGTAAAAAGTAAAACAATAATAAAAGTTTACTTTTCGCACTAGTTAAGAGTCCATACAGTTGCTTTATCACAGAGATTAGCAAGTTGTTTATATCGTTGCTAGGTTACCCATATACACTAATAAAACAGAGTACAGGGTGTTCACTGCAATTACTGTAGTGGATTTTTCTTAAAGACGCCACCTCAATACGAAGTTATTTAAAATTGCTTTAATATTTTTACCCAGTATTAGAGAGTTTTTGAACCCCTTAAATAGGGAGTTTTTGAACCCCTTAAAATTTACGTTATCGTTATTCTACGCATGCGCAGTGCCGAAAATAGTATCATTTTCGGCAATGCGCATGCTCAGAATAACCATAACCATAACGATAACGTAAATTTTAAGGGGTTTAAAAACTCCCTAATTTTAGCACGTCGTTATCGTTATCGTTATTCTGCGCATGCGCAGTGTCAAAAATACTATCATTTTCGGCACTGCGCATGCTCAGAATAACCATAACGATAACGTAAATTTTAAGGGGTTCAAAAACTCCCTATTAACAATAACTATTTGATCTGAATACTGCTTGACCAGATAAACAGCGTGTCTTATTTGTTTTGACGTTATACTTTTCTTCTAACCTAATTTTTTCCAAATCCAATTGAAGTTATGAGAATTTAGAAAAGAGGAAACTGAGGATAGGTAGGTATTATTTGTATTTAAGATTACTTATAAAATAAACGAGGTGTAAACTTTTTGTACTTAAGCCCCAGCTTGAGTTTTTGGCATATATTTCTGTTGCTGGCAGTGCAAATCAGTCGTTCTCAAACACATCAGTTACTATAACATACGTTTATGTATCAATTTAACTTATTTATAATAAACATTGTTAAAACTTAATGCATATTAATTTAAACTTGAGCAACTTTACAGGTAGCAGGTAAGTATACAGAGTACAGAGTATATAGATACCTATGTAGATTTAGATTAATGGATTCCTATATTTATATATACTTGTGAGACAGGCATGATCTAATAATGTATCATGTGAGACAGGTAATAGGTAATCCTAATCATAATCAATCCGATAATTTAGGTAGGTGTCGTACCGTTGCCATGGCGACCATCGTCTAACAAACATCCGATTGTTTATTATTAACCAGGTGAGTCAACCCGTAGTTGGCAGATCGATAGAAAATTACAGAAATGATCAATTTCGCTGGAAACAGAAGAAACGACACGCCAAAGCGCAGTCTCGCAGGTGAATGTTGACTTTTGCGACGTTGCCGGGTGCAATGTGGAAACTTTCTCGACGAAATGTGTGCAATGTATTAAATTCATCTTCTGTGAGGTGTGTAGATTAAGATTTTACCTCACAAAGTAAGATATAGTAATCAAGTAAGGAGACTAAAACTACAAATTAAAATTGAATATTTTTTTCTAACATCTACACAAAAACAAACATACAAGTACAAGTTAGACTTTGAGTAGGCATTTTTAATTGTGGAATATAAAATATACAGTGAGTGCATAAAGTCCCGCATAAATTCCTTATTTTGAAAATGGTAAAGTTTTTGAAAAATCGCTGGGACCCGTCGATTTTGTTTTCTTTTTACACTTGTTTAACATATATTAAATTTTTACAGGGCGACTTAATGAAGCTAGGTCGATGTCGATATAAACTTTAATATTGTAAATGGAATACCCAGTACTGTTTTTCATATTTGGAAAGCATTCTTTTTTACGAATACGGTCATATAAGATTTTACGGGTATATCTCTAATAATAAGGAAGATATACCCAAAAAAGTGTGTAAATACTTTTCAATAAGAGGGGTTTTGAACACCTTAAATTTTACTTATACTGAGCATGCGCAGGTCCAAAAATGATACTCTATTTGGCACTACGCAATGCGCATGCTCAGAATAACGATAACAATAACGAAGTGATAAATTTTAAGGGGTTCAAAAACTCCCTAATGCCTAATGTATGGCTTGTATATTCAATTAATCACATCAACACTCGAATATTAGCAGTTTTTGCATTCAAATAATTTCTCCCCATTTGCTTACATTTCCCAGTAAGACGGCAACGTCGTATTTAAACAATCAACAATCGCGGGCGGCTTGAAACAAACGAATTACCTGAGGCTTCGCTCTTCGCTCCAGCTCCAGTCAGTTCGTGCTGAACAGTGGGGGAGGTTGTGTCGTTCTTCTTCCCGATCCGCAACCGGACGTTCATTTATTTTCAGTTTTTGTGTTTGCGGTTTTGTTTAAAGTTTTGTTGTGTGAAACCGCCCTTGCCTACCCCAAGAAATTCATCCCTGGTACTCGGTTTTTGGATTAACAGCCCTATTAATATAAGGTAAGCATTGTTTGTGTTATATTCATTATGGTATCATAACCTGTAACGGTACAGGTTTGGAAATGTCAAGGCGAGGTTTTTTAAAAATGCGTTGGCCGTACCCGCGGGCTCCACAACTCAATTAATGTTTTTTTTTTTCAGTCAAAATTAACAAATACGTACTGTGTTAAATGTGAAGGAGACGCGGGTGTTAATTCTAATTTATGTTTTACGATATTTTGACACGGTCCCGGGCACGTTTCCACGTATTTCGCAGGTACAGCAGGCTGTGCATTTTAACGATTAGAAACTGTTTTGTTTTTTCGTATTGTTTGTATTGTTCTATGCAAAGCGACCTGCGACCCGATATATCCGACAATGTCTTGTGGCGCAAGAGGCCAGGGAATCGTAGGTACATGGGAATTTTAGATGTAAAATCACGAGGCAGTAATTACTGCAATAAGTAGTTAGGTGATGTCTTGCCTAATAAGTTCATGTAAATATGTGCCATAAACGGCTATGTTTTTGAACAGGCAAAATACAAATAGCTACTTTTTGAATCAGGTAAACTTTGCAACCTAGCAAAAGCTCTAATCTCTTCCCAAACACATCTCATTGTATGTTCTTTTGATATCGTTCTATCCCATTTTCTTAAGTATTATACCTAGGTAACAGAGATACTCGAATCATGTATGCCTTGACATATTCTGCACACAAAACGATGTATTTGTCTCTTTTAAACAAATTTGATGTTTCTATATGTCGAAATATCTCCCAAACGGATGGAAGGATTGTTTTGAAATTTAGTGTAGTGAATGTCACTATTACCAAAATTTACCGAATAAATATAATTACCCAGGATAGAGCCAGCAAAATAGGAGAAGCCAGTGGCGTGCAATCGTCCTTATGGTGAACATTTTTTAAAAAGTATGTTTGCGCCATTGACTAATATTAAAACTAATCTTTTTTTAGATTAAGCCATTTTTTTAGCACAAAAAATTATTCTTACATAATTTTAACTTTTCATGTAAATCAACTTTTTTACCAAAATATGCACATAAGAAGTATGTATTTTCACTAATTGAATTAGATACCCAAAACAAAGCTAAGCTGTTGCTGTCTTGGAAAGTCATTCTTTGTTAAATTTATTAAATTATTGTTTTGAAAATTCATTTACGTCTTTTTACGTACCTAGGTATATGGTTTTTGTGATAGCCTGATGGAAATGGCCTGGCAGCCATGAGAGAATACCGCCGCAAATTTCCTATAGAATAGAGTAGAATAGAAGAACCTCAAATCATCAAATATTTGCATCAACGTTCCGAAGATTGAGTGAGCTTGGAATTTCAAACGCTGAAAGGGCTGGAGCACCGCTGCAGACAAATGTTGCAGATCGTGAGCTGATTTGCAATTGATGCAGTTATAGACAATCTTACAACAGATACGCGTCGACTTTCTGTGGTGCAGTTAGGATTTTAACAAAGTTTCGTTTCGAGAACTTTACGTAGGGAGCTATTACATACATCCTTACCACTAGGTGTTCAAGCCCTTCATCCCGGAGATGCCGAGCATCGTTTACGTTTTTGTCAGTGGCTTACTTAGAGGAATAAATGATGATCCCTATTTTGTTTCGTCTGTTTTATGGACAGATGAAGCCGTTTTTATGAGAGACATTACAAATTTTCGAACATAACAAACTCAAAAAGAAACATGTACAAAATGAATGACTTTATAAACGTTTTACAGATTACACACTTTACATATAAGAACTGCTATAAAATAACACACAATTTTAAGAGAAAACCTCATACAAACAAACGAATTGCGACTTCAAACAATGAGCTACGAAGCCCTCTTCTCCCAGTTCTTTGCATTTCAGTAACAGGTGCTGTTCTGACATGCATTTGTCAAGTTTATGATTAGACACTCATTTGTTATCTTTTTTTTAGCATATTAGAAGACGCTAGGGTGATAATATAAGTGATTTCGTGTTAGTTAATTTGTAATTTTTCCGACAGTACTTCTGTAGCTTTTTATGTCACTTGACTTCCGTCTCGTGGCTTAAACAAAACATTACTTTACGGTTGTTTCATAAATTAATGTTACAAAATCGCCGACACACTGCCCGAGTGCGACGTTGCCAAATTTACGTTTCCCCCAGCCTTAGGGAAATTGTACACAATCTGGCAACACCGCATCTGGGGGTGCTATGGACAACCCCCAAGGGCGAAGTCTCAACCCTCTAGGTCTTCAAATAAGGAAGATAGCCCTTTTTGCCTACATTTCCTGGATGTCACCAGCGGTACTCATCGAATATCCTTCGTATGACTTGGCTGTCGATTAGTTATTGAACTGCCCTGGTATACGGATTATTCGGGAGTATTCGATGGAATTTTCTACGAAGATCGCGGCGTGCCGGCGAAGTCAGTTTTAATCAGGCAGCGATCAAGATAAGAAGCAATACTTAAGTGAAATAAGTGCGATTTTTGAAGTGTTTTCGGTGTGTAACTATTTGGATATTGTACAAAAAGTGTTGTATTGTGTCTGAAGTGTTAAATAAAGATTTGTACTGTTGCATAAAAGTCTCGCATATTTTTAGAACCCCGGAAGGAGTAGCATTAATATGCTTATATTTTTTCCAATGTTAAAAAATTGATTAAACCATTAAACATACATCCGATGTATACTTACCGGAATGTTTTCTTCAATGCTGTCATGGCTCTATGTCCCCTGAGGGTTTTCGTTATTTTCAGTCTGTGACGCACATTCTTTTTTTACCGTTTATATCATTTGATAGAAAATCGTGTCGCGTGTCTAGTCTATTAGGTATTAGGTATAATATATGTTTACTTTGCTGTGTAGGATTTATTTTTAGATATTACATGTCTCTATTCTAATGTATCAGCCTCCCCTTAGGTTGGATAGTTGTTTGTTGTTTTACGAATAAAAGACGGGGTTAAAAAGGCGAGGGGTAAATTGGCGTCTAAAATATTTTTCTACAACCGAGCGCAAAGTAAAAATTTGCGCTTCCAAAAGAAAGCACAAAGTAGCACTTTTCAGAGGAGCGAGCGTTTTGTTTTTGCATCCGACCAAATATTGAGACAAATTATAGCAACACAGTTTTGTGACCAACAATATTTAAAACAAAAGCTTTTTGTTTACATTAGTGCCCAAGCATTTGGTCCAATCAAAAAATGCCATTTGAATTTACCGCCTAAATTTTTAGGGATTTTGTGACTGTCACGAATGGGCGTGGTTTACACAGGTAAATAGCTATGCATAAACGTAGAATCGGTGATCGCGAGAGGGATCGTCAATGATTTTACAATTGTTTTTTAATAGTAAATATTAAATAGTATTATAAATAGTGTAGTAAATATTATACACATATGTATATAAATTGTTGTTCTTGAATATGTAAATCTTAAACTTTGTATTTACTAAAATAAAATATTCTAATTTGTACTTTTAGTTTTATAATTATTATTTTCACCCCTTAAAACATAGCCGCCCATGCCGTTGGGCGCTGTGACAGGAAATTTCATGAAATTGAGGTTGTGTTTTTTGTTATTCTTGGAAACGATTATTTTATATACTGAGAAATAGGCAATTACTTATCTATACATATTTGATCGGAGGTTTTTGCGTTTTGACAAAGTAACCAAAATGCTCGGTCGCCTGATTACCTTGACAACCGTCATGCTTATGTCGCTGTCAACAAAAATAAACGAATGATTTGAAGTGTCAAAGCATTTCTAAAATGTAATTTTTATTTTGCAGCAAATACATTTTAACAAAAACACCGGTTGTAGAAAAAATCATGTGTGTAATTCGAGCCCAAAGTGACATTGCCGCCCCTGCGAGATAGCTGCGCTTCGCTACGCATCGTGCGTCAAACTTCTTATTCAGAGCGGCAATGTATCCCTTCCCACAAACCCACACACAAAAACAATCCAGTGGGGATAAATCGGGTGCTCTTGCAGGCCATTCGACTACGCCACCATTTCATATTCGTTTTTTAGGGAACTGTTGGTTTAGAAAATGCCTCACATCAAAATTTAAGGGCTTAATTGGATTTGGAAAGATCCAGATCCAGTGACATTTATATGAACTATAAATGAGCAAAAAGTAGGGGTGCAAATAACAAATTGTACAGTTCGAAATGGAAATATTGAAGATCCATTTTTTTATTCGAAACGTCCGAATATTACTTATTCTGGGATTGTATGTTGTTAGGAGTCAAGGAATTAGGGTCTGAAAATTCCAGTATTCAAATTGGAATCTGTCCGTATTTAAAAAACTGAAGTTGATGATGATTCTGGACAAACGAAACGTCACACTTAGAATTTAAATATCCTAGCCAATAGAGAGCACAAAGTTGCTTCGATAAAGTGCTTTTCATGTTTCAATATCTGCTCTAATAAGGCTGCAAAAAAATAAAAACGAATTTTAAAAATTTCGTTTTTTTACAAATATTTCAAAACCTAAACAGCCGGTATAAACATGATTCCTCGTAATATTACGGCTAGGAAACCGACTGAACACTTTAGCTGTATCGCCCTGTACGAGTTACGGAGAGGTGATACAGTAAACTACCAAATATTTCCGATGGTGTAGGAAAATACGTTTATTTTGAGATTAATCTGAAACCCTCCAGAGTGTTGATTCACCATGTTCTCTAAATTAGAACGGTTTTACTTACTGTCACTTGAGAATGTAAAATGTACGAGATAGGCAGTGAAAGTTGTCCAAACAAAAGCTTATTTAAGGACGAGATCCTATTACATGTTAAGTTAGAATGAGGTAACAACATTTGTCATAAATTTGTTATAAATTTGTTAATGAGAATTGTTATAGAAAATATAACGCATAATTTGAAAGAATTAATCATTCAGGTATTAAAATAATCAAACGATATTAACGATATTACATTTTAAAATGTAAAAATAAAGATGTACAAATACTAACCACGTCGTTTTTAACTTTGTAATACCAAAAAACCACAAGCACCACTAAATTATTACGTTAAACGAACTCAATACGTGTTATTTATCATCATATCAGCAATAAGCCTCCAAAAATTACATTTTAAGTAGGTTCAAATATTTTCATGCAGAGGGCGCATTCATTTTTGAAATCGTTAATACCAATTTTATTTCGTTTGGTCGGGGTGGCGCTGCTAAAAGTTTTCACCATTTGTTTTCAGAGTTAAAAATGTTTTACTACGCACAGGTAAGCACCTATCTACGTCAGGAGAAACTATTTAGCATTTTATTTCAGTTATCGCGGCTCGGAAAAAAGCGTGCGACCTTCTATTATAGCTGTGGAATGCATAATAAATATGTAGTAGGTAACAGTAAGGCTGTCAATGAAAAAATCGGTCGATGGAATGGTGATAGCATTTACTGGTCCAAATGCGACTGAATTCGGTATCAGCTACATCTATGCGACCAAACATGAACCAAAATACAGGGTGTACCACGCCTTCAATTAGCCATTTCCATGATACAACTACACAGATATGCTCATAACTTTCGTTTGTTTGCGCATGACGTCATTCGTGAGGGAAAAAAAGTAATGCGATGCGAAAATTCTTATGGGCAGTGATATAATTATTTTCGTGTTTATCAATTGTTTTTTCCTCGTAACTGACGTCACTATGCGGATTGGCATATCTGTGTAGTTGTATCATGGCCATTTCGCATGTTTCGCCCGAAAATTGACAAAAGTGAACCATTATTGGACAATGAAGAAAATTAAATAAATGTTTTGGCATTACAAATGATAATTAGATTAATAAAGTCGTCGTTTGTGTAACCGGAGTGAGCCATTATTATTACAAACACTCCCTTTTACTGACTTTAAATCGGAAAACTCACTTTACAGCAATGACAGTCACTTGGCTAAATAAGTAATCAAGAACAAGAACCCTAAACAAAGAAGGACTGATCAATTAATTCATAAAAGTTTGAAGGCCATTTTCAACAGATTTTTCGTGACACGTCACTGGATCCCCTATTGCCAAATTTGAACAATTAATCTGATTAAGAGAACTAATATGCAATTTCAAAAATTTTCAGTCAAAATATCCAGCCCAATATTATTTCAGAGACTGTATTAATGCAATCAAATGTGATTTTAAAATACCTACTTATATATGTGTTTTACGATATGTATCTTACGATTTACGTTGTGTAAAAATCGTTTGTCAATTTAGCAAATGTGATAACTTGTGTTGTGTTGATCAGTGCACATATTACTATGATATGATACAGAAATACTTTGATATGATGACATGACTGATGACAGTGATGACATTGCAAAGACAACCGAGACATTCTACATGACAATGTGACATATATAGGTTATGTTAAAAGGTTAAAGCTGTCAAATTAAAACAAAGAAGATATTTAAAATTCAATATTTTAAATCTCCCGCTAAAGGAAATCCACTGACGTCATATAAGTGATAAACAAATGTGATTGGCTGTTACTGATTAATCAGTCCTTCTTTGTTTAGGTTTCTTGATAAGTAATGACATTAGATGACGTTCAAATGTTCCGTTTCATAGCCAACCTGACAGCTAAGTGAATTATTGACACCCTGCATGCGTAGTTTGCACTAGTTTTCGTATTTTCTACATGTTTCGATACATTTCAGTGTTACTCCGTTAAAATTTAAAGTGTTTAGGTGGTTACAAACTGAAATAGAGAACTGGATAAATAAAAGTACTTACGTTTTTTGAGAAATTTTTGAAAAAATCAGAATATCTGGAAACGAATAAGGATAGGGTATGCTTATGAAACTTTCCTTAAAATTTGACGGTGCCTTGACAACGTGCTATAAAATTAAAAGTGTTATAAACAGTCACTTTTGACACGATCGTAGGAAAGTTATAAAGTTCCAAGTTAATTTTTTCGTTCGCTTTACTCGAACAAATTAAGAAAACCACGAAATTTAAAATAGCGCAAATTTCGTGGTCTTTTGAATATGTTGGAGTCAAACTGAACGAGGAAGTTCACTCGGAAATTTATAGAGTCGCGATTTGTGCGTCAATCGGAAAAATGTGCAACACTTCAGACTGTTTCCAGGAACGTTTAAATTTTTCCTAATGGATTTTCTCAGCGTCATGTCTGCTATTTTAATTTTCGTCGTCTTTTGAATACTTACGAGTCAATGCGAACGTGAAAATTCACTCGCAAATTTTATAATTTTTTATTGAGTCGCGACTCGTGCGTGATCGGAAAAATGTCTTCTGTCAACGCTTTACTCTGTTTTTAGTAATGTTTAAGAAGAAGTTTCTAAGTGCCATGTTTGCTATTTTAATTTACGTAATCTTTTGAATACTTTCGAGTCAAAGTTTACAATTTTTATTTTTTAACTTTATAAAATAGATGAACTGGAAGATTAATCTATTCAATCTGATATTATGATTGTTAAGTAGTAGGTATTTTGATTTATTAAGAAAAAATAAACTGTTGGTTTCTACACACCTATTACTCGTTACAATTTATATAACAAGTATAACCGTCTCTAAGTCTGCTGTGTGAGAACACCTCTTGCATGTGATAATTTAATTCTTGTAAATGATTCCAGGATATTTTTAATTCATACGCGTATAAATAGAGGCAGTCGGTCACGTTTATTTTTTTAGTTATTTTATGTGGGCACGTGCCAGTGTCTTGTTGTACCTATTCGATCGAATTTATAGTTGAGACACAGAGGTTTACATAAGGGCGTTGCTCCAACGGTAAATTAGAGGTTTAGGAGCAGAGGCGTAGACGAAAGAGGGAGCGGGGGCTCATATTATCAAAACGGACCGAGCCTTAAAAAAATACAAACAAGAGACGTACTTTAAAAATAAAATAAATCCAATAATAAATAGTGGTCTTTTTCTAGACCACATAAAAGAAAACACTTTTTTAGATATTTATTCTGTCACTAATCTAATTTAATACTTATGTAAAACCATTATTTTTAGCTATTAGGTAACCTTGAAAAAGTCCGAAAACTCAGACGAAACTTAGGATATTTGTCCATGTATCTGCCTGAAAGTCCTCTTTTTTGTTTTTCATTGTAGAAATAATTTCTATTTGAACAACCAACAACTTTTTCAATATCGTACTTCTTGATTTTTATTTTATTACTTGGATCAAGTGAAAATAGACCTCGAGATAGACTTTAAAAAACGATTGTTTAGCTTAGCATTGAAGTATTTTTATGGTTCCAATTGCCGGTAAAAATAAAAACGTATTAACCAAGGGAAAAGAGGAAATAATGATATAAATTTAAACTGATCTAAAACATAATACGGTCTATAAAACGGCAGCCAGATGGTACGCGGTTGAGCTTTGTCCGTTTCACTGCTAAAGGTTATTTCAACAACGTCTTTTAGTGTCCGTGTATACATACATATACAGAAGGTTTCCTATTATAGTTCGTAAGTTTTATACATGTGTGTATGTGCCACATATGACATCTTTTGTTATAAATGGTTTGTTTCGCACCCCACAAGTTATGACAAACATGTTTCTAGAAATTTGCCAAGTACTACTGCGCACGGCAGTAAATATTACTAGTTCCTGAAATCCTAGTGCGGTGTTGCCAAACCTACCTTTTCTTCAAATCTATGAAAATTCTGCACAAGTGGGCAACAACGCATCTGGGAGTGCCAAAGACAACCTCTCTGATGCACTTTAAGGAATTTTTCTTAATCTACCTGAACCACAGTTTAAAATCTAGGAGTAAGATCAGATAATTTTGCACCTACTTAACATACTCTTGAGTCAAGGTAAACAGTCAAGGGCTCTAAATACCCCACGCATCAATACTGGTAGTTGTATTCTTCATCTCAAACTTTCCGGAAATACTACAGATCTTGTACGTAATTTTAGTATAAAACAAACGAGACAATCGGTCCTATGATGTATCATTTGATGTTAAAATAATACCGATGTTGAACTTTATAGCCAATCAGAAATTGTTATTTTTCAAAAACGGCTTCTGATTGGATATGAACTTAACGGCCCTTGTTATAAAATAACATACGGGATACATCATAGGCCTGATTATAAATAAATACAATGTTTATATAATTGATGGACAATTCCCAAGAAAATAATATGAAATTTACAGTCTGATATCTATATCTAGAATCTAATGTTAGAAAATATTAAACAGTGCTCTAGTAACGATAAGCTACAAATGTATTTCATAGTTTATTTCGATATGATGTTTATTTACTAAATAAGCAACTTATATACTTCATCTCTATTGCTGCCCCACATTAAGCGCCATATCGCGAGAATAAGTTTTGTTCAATGAAGAAGTGACATACTCCGTGATAACTGACGAATTTACATACGTCTAATCTCTACCTCAGCCCCACATTAAGCGCCAAAATGCGCACGATTTTTACTTTACCTAACGAGAAACTCTCACCGTTATTCTCTGTTGCAGCCCCACATTAAGCGCCAATCCTCTTCCTTCCGCGAGATGGCGTCCCTACGGCGACCTTCGACGCTACGCGCGCCTCCCAGTGCCCTCTAGCCATGCTGAAATCGCTAGAAGACTACGTAGAGGAAATGGAAAACCGCAGTGCCATAGACCAGAGTCAGGCGCAGGCTCTGAGCGAGGACGTTTGGACTCAGCTGCAGCAGAAGGAGAATGACCTAGTGCTGGCCGCCGAACTGGGCAAGGCCCTCTTGGAGAAGAACGAGGAGCTGAAGAGGCAGCAGGAGGCCTTGGTGGAGGAGTACTCGAGGAAATTAGAGGTGAGTTTATAAATTAACGCCTTAACTTGAGCTTCATACAGGAAGCTATCACCTGTAGTTTTAAGCAAGTATTTTATCATAGTTTAATAACATCTGTTGAATTATTGGAAGGAGATGCTGAAAACAACTACTCCACAGGCAATATGCCCCGACTGGCGTTGCATTACATCAACATCTCCATGGATGTCGCCACATCCTTCATCAAGACCAAATACCAGACAATGACCGGTTTCGATCTTGTTATGATCTCATCAGATTGCCATAGGTATCGGAATCGATGAATGATCTGGCGACATTGATTGCCTAAGGGGCATATGTGGATGTTTGTAGTGTTAATAATAAATAATGTTTTAGTTTTGTAGTAATAATCATTCATCGATTCCGATACCTACGGCAATCTGATGAGATCATAACAAGATCGAAACCGGTCATTGTCTGGTATTTGGTCTTGATGAAGAATGTGGCGACATCCATGGAGATGTTGATGTAATGCAACGCCAGTCGGGGCATATTGCCCGTGGAGTAGTTGTTTTCAGCATCTCCTTCCAATAATTTAGTAGGATTGTCTTCCTCAAAGACAATAGAGGTCGCTGTAATGGTATCTGCTTATTTGCAGATCGTTATCTGTCTGTCAATTAGACAATAATTGTCAGACAGGTAGTAGCAAAGACCCAAAGAGGGCACTGCAGTGTATTTCACTGTATCTCGCCACTACAAACATCTGTTGGAGTTTAGGATAAGTTTTTTGCATCATTAATTGACACTTTTAAGGAATATTAAGGAATATTTACATAAAAAAATACTAATTAAATAAATAATAAATAAAATATGTAATTTGTCAAAATCTAATAATTAGACTTTACTTCGTACTTCACTAAGACCCAAATTTCAAGAATAAATAATAAATGTTACTGGAAAATACCTATTTGTAAATCAATAAAAAAAACGGTATAATTTAATTTGGGCCACTGTGTAATATCCGTGGCCCAGATTCGCTTATTGTGGTTTGATGGCCAATAGGTGCCAATAATTTCTCTTAGATTTCGTCAAATTCCAAATTTACAAGCATTTTAGAAGTAATTATCTCGTTGCGTAACAGTCTTTATTTATAGACCAACTATATTAGGCTTAATGTCAAATCTACGGATTTATTAAATACCAGAAAATACGTAAATATTGACAAATCCACGAAAAAACCGTATCAAATTACATAAACTGTTTCCTTAATAATTGACCAACGGTTATTTAATAGGCATTTTATTAGCAAGCTTCGTAAAATTTATGAAATATGCTTTCATATCTTTTTCTTCATTTTGAGCGGTTTATAGCTATTGGCGATTGAAATTACCGATGAGGGCGCTGCAAATTGTAAACAAATATGGAGGAATACGAGTAAAAATTTTAGCTAGTTAGGGTAACATAAAGGATAAAAAGAGTGATAAAAGCAGTCAAACGTCCCATACGTGCTTCATTGCTAATTATATGAATTTTTGGGTTGAAACAGGTGCCCTAGTTTTTGTTTACTTGCATTTTGGACTAAAATAAGTGTAATAAACTGTATAGTGATACCATATTAGTGCTTGTTTTTTGTTAAATAATGTTTAAATTAAAATATATTCTGCTTTTATAAGACTATTAATAGAAAAGTATAGAGAAACTGCAACAAAGTGGTTATGTTGTGTAAATAAACGTGTTCCCCGTTATTAAATTGTTACGTGCCTTTTGGAGAAATGATAATAATGAATGAGAAACAGCTTCTTATACTAGGGCCAAACTTCTACCTATCTTCAATCTTAAACACTTCTATTGACATAATTAACGTAGGCTGACAGCTGACAAACGTCAAAGGTTCCTAACTTAACACTTAAGACCTATTCAAGCGGTCCAAAAGTATTTACCAAAGCAGAATGGTAATTACCAAACTCGTTCAAGCGCTGTGGTTACACAGAAGTTACAAGAGAGTGACGTCATCAAGAAGGGCAACTACGTCATCATATATGACATTTGTAATATTTGTATAACCCGAGTAATAACCTGGGTGAAGGAGGTAGTTATACGGCGGTTATCCCCAAGGATTGTTAACTGTTTACAGGATTGCTCGATCCCTATACTACAATGTAATCCATAATTGTGACGTCATCAAAGATCCAAAGATCTCGAACTTGTAGAAATAGCTACACTTGATAGTGTTATTACAAACTTTAATAAATAATAATATTAATAATCATTCAAATACGAAAATTCTCTTGCAAATGTGAAATATAACAAACACAAAATAGGTATATTTTGACAATTCGATTACATGGATCTTTGATGACGTCACAAAGGCGGATGACAAAATTGAGCGATCGAGCAATCCTGTAAACAGTTAACAATCCTTGGGTTATCCCCTATCTTTTCACATACATAACCATACTTCTTCTGACTTCTTCGCATAGATAAGAAACTCTATAACGCAACCCCAACGTCAAAAGTGAGGTTACGGTTATGAAGTAATTACCGACATCTGTCAAAAGGGACAAAAGGGTATAACTTTTCTATAACCTAAGGGATAACTGTGGTAAATACTTTTGGACCGCTTGAATAGGTCTTTTATTAGTATTAAGCATTACCAATACGTACAGTCGTACAGGGTTGTATCGCATGGTGTGGTGTAAAAATTCCCAGAAAATTCCCTAAAGTTACGTTTTCTCGTGTTCTGCATAGAATGCCAATGCTATGCTAGTAGAGTAGCATAGCATTGGCATTCTATATCTTTTTTAATTTCTATGGTTTACAATAGAAAAACGCTATTTACAATATTATTTATTGTGTTTACTTTTCAATGAAATTTGTGTTTTGTTTGACATATTTTAGGCATCTTAGCTTGGTTTATGATATGATGTCATTAGCTGCAAATCAGTTTCGACCTTATTATTAGTATTAGAGTATCCGTGACCTAACTGACAGATATCAACCATTTATGCTTCAAGAGAATGTACAATTCAAAAGAAGAAAAGCGCCTAGCCGTGGTTCGGTAATTCACCTCCAAATCATGTCGGTTAAGAATATTCCGCCGTTCTGACAGAGCGATTTGCCACAAGCGCAGACGGAAAAGAAACCGCCGGACGATTGTCTTGTGCTCAAGAAAGCTGAACCTCGTTCGCCGAGTCATAGGTCGTGAGTTACGCATGCGTGGGCACGTTTACGATGCGTGAAGTTTTTGTCTTACGACTGAAATAGCGGTCAGCGTTATTTTTTCATTGAATCTCTGCTTCAGTCGTTTCCTTTAATTGTTTTGGCCCTTCAGTTCAGTACAAACTAAAAAAAAAATACTTTGGGGCTTATTTTTCAAGAACAATAAACATGAATTTCAAGAGTTTCAAGCACACTTTATGTTGGTATAGTGTATATAAGCACAATTGAAACCGTATAAAAACTGAAAGCCGGCAAAAACAGTCGGCATCTCTTTATTGTGCATGGGCGGAGGTAGAAATGTTTGCTATTAAGAAAATGTTATAGAGATCGTTTTATGAGAATTATATTCATTTTTATTATTTTGTGTTTATTAGATACCTATTATTTGTAGCCAATGTAGCCAAATAACATATTTTATTATTGTTACGTATTATTTATGTTTATTATTGTTATTTTTATTGTTTATTTAACAAAACTAAACTACGCTTGGTAATTGGTATTTACGCACTGCACTGGAAAACTATTAATGATATTTCAGCACTCGGCACGGAAAACAAAAAAATGATTTAGAATTCAGCAGACCAGTCTGTTTATTCTCTTTACACCAGCGCGCAGTTGTAGATGGTTCATCGGGCTGATTAGATGTCCAGTGTAGGACTCACATGTACAGTTTTAGTTACTATTCGAATCACGATACCATTGCTAAATACATAGGACGAAATATCAAGATAAGTGCGCACGGTCCTGTTCCTTAACACTGGCCAGTTGCAATTGTCCTTATATACACTATACCCGTAACTTTCACAATAATGGAAACATAGAAAAATGTTATATAGAGAAAAATATTCAAAATTAAGGGATCTTTGGAGCGACATAATAAAAAAATGTACGTTACTGGAAGAAAACTTTTTGAAGCTTCGCGATGCCTAGTATCGTATTGATACTTTTTGTATTTCTATCCTATGTCACGGTCTCGTTTTGAGTAGCTAATAAAATACCTTTCTTAGTTGATTTAAATTAATAATTCTTATCTCATTCTATGTTTTTACCTGCTTGTTAAACACCAATCCTGTATTTAAAGTATTCTATGTATTCTGTGTATATTAAGTGCTTATTATCCCGACTTCACTCTCTGTGGTTGTGCATTAGGTCTATCCATACCAAGTCCTAGGTTACATAAACTAAAGTTCAGAACAGTATAGTGACGCCATCTCGTGTTAAGAACGGGAGCGGATGGAGGACGTAAGAGAACGAGAGGGGGAGCAAAAGGAAGATGGCGAGGAGACGTATTACCGGGCAGTTGGTACAGAAGTCTCTGAATTTTTGATATAGAAAAAAGGTGATGCAACAAAAATATTACGAGTGTAATACAGCAGCAACCCTGAATTTGATTTTCTATAGTGATTAAAAGAAAAAACTATCGTTTGAGACGATTTCGTTGTGCTTGGACAGCAAACGTATGAAAAACGTTAAGTTCTGCAACCCCTGTAGTTGATGCAAGTACCTTATTATCTATCTATTTTGGAAGTGCTTCTTGAACACCTTGCGTATACCGTACCTTATTCTACTAACTTACCTATGCCTAGGCCGGGTGTGCGAAAGAATTGAAGGGCCCTTACCGTTACCTCGCGGACTGAACATATCTAAAACTTACCTTTTTATGTCGAGTCTAGTATAGCCTAATTATCTATCATGTATCTAAGTTTGAGCGTACTTGTTAAAATATGTACTTTATATGTTTCTATCTGTGTTTAATGTTCGTAAATGTATAGTTTAATATCATTACATTAAAACTAACTTTGTTCTTGGCAAGTGTTTTTTTGCAATTGTCTTCACTTAGATAGGAACTATACCTTTACCAATACCATCAAAAAAGATCAATTGATGGCGCCCAAGTTTGGCAGATAATATACATTTATCTAGAAATCATAAATAACGGAAGTTGTCGTTATACAATTGGCGCCCAACGTGACGTCAATTATTATTATATTTTTGTACCTTTACCTAAATCATAAATAACGAAATTTGTCGTTATACCTACCTTCCTGTAAAAGTAAGTAAGAATGCAATACTTTTTAAAATAATTTGTTTTTCTCGGCCGTTACCCAGAAAAACTAATTTTTCCAGTTAAATCTATCACCCTGTACACTAAAGTGAAGCGTAGTGGCCCCAGAACGGAGCCCAGAATACCAAAATGAAGAATATCCAGATAAATAATAGTTTTATAAAATAATCTAGATTTCTGCATGTAGACGCTTGCAGACAAATAACTAATGTCTTATTTAGATACGTTTTTTTTTATATATTATCACAGATCCGTTCTGCAAAAGCAGTGACCCAGTCAGGAATTCGTTTTATTTCTTGTGTCGAAACACAGCTAGACAGATTCTTGCAGACAGAAGTGTTTTATAATCATTATTGTTCTCTTGCAGTGTTGTATCAAACCGAAAATAAACAAGGACTGATATTACTACTGTTAAGTTATGTATTATAATAGCTTTGTGTAAATATTGGTAAATATTTTAGATTTAATTCGATTTTATTATAAATTCTGAATCTATTTAGGAAAGAATGTTGTGTTACGTTACTTCTGAAGTTTATATATGTGATATTTATCAGTAATATTTCAGTAATTTCTTGTCTTGGCAATATATTCGATTTATGATATACAGTGTGTCCGAAAATGATGGAATAAAAACATATTTTTTTTTAGTTGAGATTAAACAAAAACGCTGGAATAGGTCAATTTCTTTCTGCAATATTTCCTATTTTTTTTTTTAGCCATGCTTGTCGGAGCTATAGCATTACCGACATTTTTTTTTTAATAAAATGCTCTAAATTTCATAGTATGGGTCAGCATAAAGTATACTTTAAAGTCTTTCATTTTAAGAAATCAAGCTAGCAACGAAAAGTAAATGGAATCTACTTGCTTCAATCAACACCTAAATGAGTTGGATTTTACATATAGATATGACAGATGAGGCCCATTTCTCTCTAAATGGTGGAGTCAATACTCGATACTGTCGAATATGGTTAAAAGATCCACATGAAATCGTTCAGGAAGGTCTTCATGACAAAAATGTCACCGTTTGGTGCAGTTTTACATCTAATTTTATCATTGGACCATACTTTTTTCAGGAGATACAGAATGGAGAGGCCGTTTCTGTAACTGTTACGATACGTGGGGATTACGTGGTAAACGATACCTGCATATGCCATTCCACGGATACAAAACGAGCACGAAGGAATTGAAAATATTTAATTACCGACCAGTTAAAGCAATTTTTAACTGATGTTTTTCAAAATCGTGTTATAAACAGACATTTTGTAAATTCATGGCCTCCAAGACCGCCTGATCTTAACCCAGCGGTATACTGGCTGTGGGGTTATTTAAAAAATTTGGTGTTTAGAACACGACCAACAACGCTGGAAGAATTAAATGACTATTAGGAAGCAAATTGCTGCAATTCAACCAGAAATGCTGTGTACAATTTGGAGGAACTGTGGGCGATTGTTCAGCAGCAAAATGGGCGACATATCGAACATTTGCGTTAACCACTGTCAGACAAAAAATCCCATTGAATTTCTTTCGCATCATGTTACTAACTTAATTTGTTAAAGATAGGTACATAAGCTGAAATACATCCCTCACTTTGTGATAACCTTCTATAAATAGATAGATTACTCTTCTAAAGACGAATTCAGCGATATAAGGTTACACCAACTTTTTTTTGTCATAGCGATGTACCCAGTTCGTTCCTCTTAAGGGTCTATTCACTGTAGACTTGACAGACATGAATTCGGGGTCGGGTTGACAGGTTGGGTAGCCGATGGGTGAAGACTTACATATTTCCACTACCGAATTATTTAGATTTCAGAGGTGCACGTAAAGCCGAAGTAAAAAGGCACATGGAAATAAAGTTAGCCCTCATTGCAAGGGTACCGTATTTGTCTTACAATTGCGACAAACTTTCTTTTTAATGTTATAAATTATACATCACCGGAAAGATCAAAAGATAAACTAGATCCCTATAGTAGCAAAGACATGTATTTTAGAGAAAATAATTTTTGAAAATACGCTATTTTAGTACAAGATTATTTGCCTGGAATTTTAAAAATAAAAAGAATTACAAAAAATTACTACTATAGGGATTTAGATTCAAGTCTTATATTTCAATACTTTTTTACTAAAAGTCGCTATCTTTTATAGTTTTTTTATAATTAGACATGAGAGGAACGCCGATTTTGGGCTTATTTCGGACTAGTGAATGGACTCTTAACGCGATGGAAGCACCGAACTCTATCAATGAGATGACTGAACCGTACCTCATTCTATAAAATAGATGTAGTTGATAGTAATATTCACTGGTCGTTTATTATACATATATCAGTTTAATTGTAATAATAAATATAATGGATATTCAGTTAAATGTATATCTACATATTTACGCTAGCTTTTGAATAGTCGTGCATACACTCAAAGGAACGTTTCCCGGATAATTAAATGTAATTAAAGCACCACCGTTTTAAAGACATACTGACTGCGTAATTGCTACAAGAATTAACATAACAGTTTTAGATATAGTAAAGGTATATAGACACAAATGTATATACCATCACCACATTAGTGTCATTAACTCCTAATACCAGTCGGCAGACAGCTGTTTCGATCTATTGGATCTCCTCAGTGCCGTAAGGTCGTACAATCTCTGACGGAAGACAATTAATTGTAGCTGGAGGACAGTACATAACTATAGGGTTATTGCATAATATAATGGGATATAAGAGACGCCTCACCTTATACCTCAGAAACCTGTACCTATCTATTTGTTATATTAAAAGAGTTAACATATTCTTGAAGGAGGTTGGAACCTTTGGTGTGAAGATATCATTGACGTAGTATTCCACATAACACCAAAACACTATACTGCACTCGACGGGGCGTTTCGCCAACCAAGTTGCCATCATCTGGAGATGATTAAAAAGTTTTAATAAGCAATTTGGTCTATACTAATGCAGTTTATGAGGTTCTGCGCAGAACCTCAGTACTAAACCTCAGTTTAGAGTCTGTAGTACTAAAACTTGTCACGTGATACGAGCTTGAGAAACCATAGAAACAAGGACAAAGCCGTTGACATTTGCTTCCCCATGACATTACCAAGAACCCTAAACAAAGAAGGACTGATCAATCAGTAACAGCCAATCACATTTGTTTATCACTTATGTGACGTCAGTGGATTCCCTTTAGCGGGAGATTTGAAATGTAAATATCCTCTTTGTTTTAATTTGACAGCTTTAACCTTTTAACATAACCTATATTATGTCACATTGTCATGTAGAATGTCTCGGTTGTCTTTGGAATGTCATCACTGTCATCAGTCGTGTCATCATATCAAAGTATTTCTGTATCATATCAAAGTAATCTGTGCACTGATTAACAAAACAAAAGTTATCACAGTTGTCAAATCGACAACGATTTTTGCACAACGCACTTCAAATCGTAAGATATATATCGTAAAACACATATATAAGTACTTTAAAATCACATTTGATTGCATTAATACAGCTTCTGAAATAATATTGGATTGGATATTTTGACTGAAAATTTTTGAATTGCAATTAGAGGCAAATTTGGCAATAGGGGATCCACTGACGTGTTACGAGAAATCTGTTGAAAATGACCTTCAAATTTTTATGAATGAATTGATCAGTCCTTCTTTGTTTAGGGTTCTTGTGACATTACGGCATCTAACGCCGCCCATCTCTGATCTATGATTACGGCGAATGTACACAAATGAACCAAAACTTGTAGAATAGTTTTCGTATACATTTGCGTTAAGTTTCTACATAACAAAGGTAAATGGATTTGTAATTCTTTAATTTGTTTAATTGTAATTTTGAAATTTGTCTATTTGAATTCTAATTAATTTTACTCTTAAAGAAAAGTTCCTAGAGTTGTATATTTTTTCGTTTTTGTATTTACAAATATAACTGATTTTAAAGAACACAAATGATTCATAGTATCTTTTTTCAACACTGTAATATTGCAATATATTAATAAAACCCCATTACTTACAATAGTTTGTTGTTTATTTCCCCATAAACAAAACAAATCTTAATTTCATTGAGGCTATTTTTGGGGGAAGATTTTAAACTGTTGTACAGTGTTTTGCAAATAGCCAGTATTTATCTCTGAGTTTATTTATACATATAACTAGTTTAAAACTAATTTGACACAGACAAATCGATTTGAAATCGATTCACTTGTTTGCAAAAATAGATCAAAATTTCCTTCCAAAAATCAACCTATAAAACAAAAAACGTTAAGTTTAAATAAATAGCCCGCCTCTCCTCTGAGGATAAAACAGGAATATGTTTTGTCTACATTAAACATTAGTTGAGAAAGCCCCCTTAGTGCAAGGATTGTTAACTGTTTACAGGATTGCTCGATCCCTATACTACAATGTAATCCATAATTGTGACGTCGTCAAAGATCCAAAGATCTCGAACTTGTAGAAATAGGTACAATTTATACTGTTATTACAAACTTTAATAAATAATAATATTAATAATCATTCAAATACGAAAATTCTTTTGCAAATGTGAAACATAACAAACACAAAATAGGTATATTTCGACAATTCGATTACATAGATCTTCGATGACGTCAGAAAGGCGGATGACAAAATTGAGCGATCGAGCAATCCTGTAAACAGTTAACAATCCTTGCCCTTAGTGTCGCATAGGTCAATTATTGTCAATTGTCATTTCACGTAGTGCCAATTTTTAACACGGAAACGACCACTCTCTTTATTTTTATATTTCTCTATGGGCAAACGATGGAAAAAGTATACAAGTAGTAACGCATGCCGTGTTTCAGGATGCAAAAATGGCGATGCGTTGCGAAAATTCAAATATCTTAAGGGCAGTGATATAATTATTTTCGTGTTTATCAATTGTTTTTGCTCATGACTGACGTCACATCGATAGACCACGCCCCCATGCGCATTGGCATATCTGTGTAGTTGTATCATGGTAATAACCATATTAGTGCTTGTTTTGTTAAATAATTGTTATGTTTAAATTAAAATATATTCTGTTTTTATAAGACTAATAATAGAAAAGTATAGACAAACTGCAACAAAACGGTTATGTTGTGTAAATAAACGTGTTCCCTGTTATTAAATTGTTACATGTCTTAGAGAAATGAGTGAGGAACTGTTTCTTATAGTAGGGCCTAACTTCTATCTTAAACAACTCTGAAATGACACTCATCGACACGTCACAAGTACAATCCTCCAAAAATTATCTTTTAAACAGGTTCAGATATTGTCATGCAAAGGGCGCATTCATTTTTGGAATCGCCAATAAAATCGATCATGTCCTGGTCATCTGGGTGATCGCACTGGCTTCATTTTCTAAAGACATCTGTTATGCCTAGAACAGTGCACCTAAGTCAATTAGGTAGTGAGTGCATTGGTGTATTTCGTTCTTATTATCATTTTCTAATAGAAAACCGACCAATTAACCCAAAAGTTACACATATTCTCCAATTAGACATGTAAATAAAAGTGTATTTCAGATTGACTTTCCTTCCTATATTAGCTTTAGAATTATTCAGAAAAGCATTTGGCAAGGTAAAAAATTTAATGTATTGAATTATACTTTCCTTCCTATATTGGTTAAGAATAATTATTGTTATTCCAACTTATTATAGAGAAAATTAGCCTGCAATAGTGTATGAATAATTAATTATTATGAACTAGGTGTTTAAATGTCATGTAGGAAGTCGTATATGTAAACACAATGTTCATTAAATGTTTTATCTTAAGCTGTCCGTTCCGGGCGCCTAAAGGCTCCAATTACAGGCCGTTTCTTCGGTATACAAATATCGTAAATTTTTTATTTGACGTAAAAGCCACACTAATAATTCAAAAGGGCGTTAATGTTAAAAGATCAATTAAACGTATTCAGTGTGAACCTAGGTTAAGTCATAATACAACTAGGAACAGGTTAAGTTAGGAACCTTTGACGTTTGTCAGCTGTCAGCCTGTGTTAACTGTTCTTGTTTATTTTATGGCCTCCACCTTATTTGTGTATTTGTTGTTCTTACCTTTTTGTTGATAAATATTACCTTACTTTATATTTTATTGTGTTCCCTGAACAACTGTTTTGTTTTAGTTTATAGTGAAATAAATGGCCTTTGGGTAATAAAACGATTTTGTGCAAATTTCGATTTTAAAAGTTCAATCTGTCCAAAATTTTGGTAAGGATTATTCTACTATTAATAATAATGTAATGTAGCCGGCCATTTAGTATTTATTTAGCATGGTACTAGCTAAAAATTGCGAATGGGTGAATATTATGACAACAATTCCAAGTGGTTACAAATAATCTAGGTCGCATGTAAAATTGCATAATTTTGGAATTTCAATTTAAATTTACGGGTAGTGCCTCCCCTGTAAAAATTACAAACAATTCCAACTTTTAAATACATAATATTTACTAACAACTAATAAATATATTAATAATATCCACTAATATAATAAATAATAATGTAAAATGTAAATGCTTGTGTTCCCGTACTATTATTTGAAATTATTTCCAATCACAAACGACCCAACGCCATCTATGGTCATTCTTGGGCGCATCAGTAAAAATTACCACGGTCTGCTAACTATTTGGTTTATAGCGCGGGTAGCGCTGGTAAGCTGACGAGTCACAACAGCCGCCTTTCGTCTTTAAGAAGTCTGCGGCCGAGTGTGACCGACCAGAGGCATAAGTATGAGATGCCTCTTTTGAACCGATGTTTTCGGATAAATGAATTATTTGCGCATGCGTGTGAGATATGAATACGTGCTTTTTGAATAAAGCTAGAGGCAAGTGGAGGCAAGACCGCCCACTACTCCCATCCTTTTCCTCTTGGAAATTTGCGGGAAAATAAGCATGTACGGATGAAGATTCAAGACGTTTGCATACTATGTATAATTTTTTGATAATCAAATAGGTATTAAATATTACTCATTATTTACTATTATCTATTTTAATATTATTTAAATAATTTTTGTCGCGATTTCTGGCAATCGCATCAAAAAAGGGATATTTGTCTAGCGAAACCTATTTCTTTAAGCAAATATTTTCCCCCTGGGAATTTCTAATTTCTAATTTTAGGGCGTTTGACCTTGAAAAATTAAAAATTTTCGCCTGCGGCGCTTTTTTTTTTCATGCACCCCTCGTACCCACCCGAATCTCACCAGCCACCACTGATTTATCTATGCCTCCCCTAAAGAAAAATTCACGACCCGCCACTGGTTTTCTCCATAGGATGGCCATTTTCAGTCTCAATAAAAGCATTCTATACTTTTTATAATTTCTATGGTGTAAATACACTCTGTACGCTGTTCTCTTCTGTACTCTGTACAAAAAGCAGGCATGCTAATTCGTCAACTAACTGCATGCCCATAAAAAAGTGTACCTCTTGTTTTATTTGCCTGCAAATGATCTAGTATACTTTGGCAGGAACATAGAACAAATGCACTTTCTTATTTGGCTTTTACGAGGAGTAATTATATGAGGAAGTCGTAAATATCAGCTTGCGTAACCCAAAGACCAGATTTATCACTTCCAACCAACAGCTGATTGTGTTGCGAACTGCTCGAAGAATTTTTCAGCATGATAATAATTAGTCGGTTGCGCAATAGATCTCCCGCCTGGTCTCCGTTTGACGCTCTAGTTAGCAGAAATGGACCAACAGTATTTAACGCAAGGCAGTGTTTGTTTTTAGTAGAGTAAATTCTACAAAATTAGTTCGTTTCACATCCAGGCAATGGCTTTTAAAATGTGTAAAGCAATTTCTTTTGGATTGTCGTACATATCCCAGTATAAATGTCCATATTTGCTTGCGGTTGAATGATGTGGTTTCTTGTAGACGAAGCAGTAAAAATTGCAAACTAAAAGTATTCGGATTAAGCTTAGGATGTCGCTCTGAAAATATGTTTTTACCCATCGACCAAATTTGATCGGCATTGATTGATAACATTGATCGGCAAACATCGCGCTGCATTGTTTTACTTAATTCTCAAATTTTTCGTCCTAATACGAACTATTGTTGTTGGAAGGCGGCGCGGTTTCCCGCAGCACTCAGGCCTTTAGACCCATTGTGCCTGCCGCTAGTCGAGAGCTATTGGAAGAGACCCGTGCTATGCGCATAGGCCAACACCAGTTCTAGGGGAAGCTCCCTAATGTTCCTGGGGCAGGAGAAACGCCGCACCCAGATGTTTGTGTCTCTTGACCATGAGGCAGGCACAGCGACAGAGGATGTGAATGAAGTCCTCGTTATCGTGTCTGCAAGACCTGCACCTTCTAGTGTCACTAAGGCCAATAGTATTAAGGTGGTTCTTGAGATGTCCGTGACCTGTCAGCAGTCCTGTGACAATCCTTATGCTGTTACGACTTAGCGCAAGTATTGATCGAGTTGCGTTCGACCAAGGCTCTTCAATTAAGATCCTGGCTTGTCGCAGCCCAGAGCCCATTCTTCCTCTGATCTTTTCTTGATCCAGCCTTCAATAGACCATGTTACATAACTAGGCGGAAGCCCTAGTACTGGTTCGGGCCCTGTAAACTGTATACTTGAGCCTCTTTTAGCCAGTTCATCGGCCTCCTCATTTCCTGTTATGTTGTGATGACCCGGTACCCAGGTCAATTTTACTTGGTTGTTTTGTTCCAATTGGGCCAGACCATTAATACACTCTAAGACCACCCTGGAGGTGATCCTGTAGGAGATCAAGGCATGTAAAGCCGCCTAACTGTCGGTGCATATCTGATCTGGATATGCTGATTAGAATATCTCCTCTTCAATTAAGAGCCTGGCTTGTCGTAGCCCAGTCCCGGTACGACCATTCTTCCTCTGATCTTTTCGTGATTCAGTTTTCAATAGTTTATGTATGTACTATTAGTACTATTACTAATATAGTTGTACTGTATTATGATATAATATTGAGTATACAAGTCCCATACACCGGGTTCGTTTCCCGTTTTTCTGTCAAATGCGAAAATGTTTTCTTCACTGACTAAATTTCGTATTTCCTCTTTTCTCGAACTGAACGGCTTTTCTTAAAAAAGTGGCAACACCGCCCAAATCCCGGTAATGGATAGAACGTGTCTCTGTGTTTGACTCATTGAAAATGCTGTATGTCTCTTACTGGTTTGATCCATCGGCTGAGTAGACCTCAGGTGCGTACCACGGTTTTGGTGCTTCGTGTGTATTTTTTATTCGTGTTTTTGTGTTTACTTATAGCTTGAAATAAAGTTTTATGTGATTGTAAAGTTAAGATGGTGATAAAGTGACTAGTATAAACTCGCGCGCCCATGACCGCCACCGACCTTGCTACGGTTTGCGGTCGTTGGCACTATCAAAACTTTTTTAGATCGATAGATTTCGAGAGCTGTCGAAATTTTGCAAGGATCAGTTTATTTTTTATAATAAAAATCGCGCCAATTACTCCAGATGCGGACATAGTTTGGGTCTGGGATAGTTAGATAAAACCCAGACTTGTTTGTTGTGTCTACCTTCACCGCTAGTCAGTTGAGAAGAAGACTACGTCGACGCCGATTGAATTTACTGCGAGAAAGATGAACCTCTTGACAGACACAAAAGCAAGTGCTTTGAAGCTACACCAGCCATTTCGGCCCACCACCAAAATTTCTATACCATAATTTATTACACTTTTATTACAAATTTATTCCACCAAAATTAATTTTATTACCCTTGCCGTAAATTAGTTATAAGCGAACAACCTAGGTTTAATTTAAACCTACACCAGCCACTGGTAACTTTTGAACTAAATAAGATATGGAGATGGTTCTTTCGCTAGAATTTATTACAAATTTATTACATTCGACCCCGCCTAGTTTAAACTCCCTACAGTGAAATCCAAGGGGTGAAAACAACCCCAAAGAGATATTTTCAATTTTAATGAACCTAAAACGTGCAAATTCATCCGAGATATATTTTAATTTATCTCTTAGAAATATTAAATAAACATTTCATACCCGGGGGTGAAAACCACCCCATCTACCCCAAGTACGTCCAAACACCGATAATCGAAATTTAAATTAAATTAAATTTTAAAATATTGCAAATACAAGAAGAATGAAACTGCTTCGTATTTTCTTCCATTTAAATTATAATCGATTAGAGTAAACCGCGATTTTATTACACTTGCCATTTTCGAGAAATCGGGAGTGGTCGGCGTGAATCTTAAGCTAGCCCGCCCACTCGTATCTCCGAAACTACATAACGTATTGCAATGAAACTTGCATCATATTTTATTACATTTTAATTATAATTGAATAGAGCAAACCGCGATTTTATTACACCTGCCATTTTCGAGAAATCGGGAGTAGTCCGCCGTGGTTTGAAGCTAGCCCGCCCTCTCGTATCTCCGAAACTAAAAAAACATACTGCAATGAAACCTACATCATATTTTATTACATTTTAATTATAATTGAATAGAGCAAACCGCGATTTTATTACACCTGCCATTTTAGTGAAATTGGGAGTAGTCTGGCGTGGTTTGAAGCTAGCCCGCCCTCTAGTATCTCCGAAACTAAAAAACGTACTGCAATGAAACCTACATCATATTTTATTACATTTTAATTATAATTGAATAGAGCAAACCGCGATTTTATTGCACCTGCCATTTTCGAGAAATCGGGAGTTGCCGGCGTGAATCATAAGCTAGCCCGCCCACTCGTATCTCCGAAACTACATACCGGATTGCAATGAAACTTGCATCATATTTTATTACATTTTAATTATAATTGAATAGAGAAAACCTCGATTTTATTACACTTGCCATTTTCGAGAAATCGGGAGTGGTCGGGCGTCAAACAAAGCTAGCCCGCCCTCTAGTTTCTCCGAAACTAAAAACCGTACTACAATGAAACTTACATCATATTTTATTACATTTTAAATATAATTGAATAGAGCAAACCACGATTTTATTACACCTGCCATTATCGAGAAATCGGGAGTTGTCGGCGTGAATCATAAGCTAGCCCGCCCACTCGTATCTCCGAAACTACATAACGTATTGCAATGAAACTTGCATCATATTTTATTACATTTTAATCATAACTGAATAGAGCAAACCGCGATTTTATTACACTTGCTATTTTCGAGAAATCGGGAGTGGTCAAAATTGAATGGTATAAGCTAGCCCGCCCTCTCGTATCTCCGAAACTAAAAAACCCACTGCAATGAAACCTACATCATATTTTATTACATTTTAATTATAATTGAATAGAGCAAACCGCGATTTTATTACACCTGCCATTTTCGAGAAATCGGGAGTAGTCCGCCGTGGTTTGAAGCTAGCCCGCCCTCTCGTATCTCCGAAACTAAAAAACATACTGCAATGAAACCTACATCATATTTTATTACATTTTAATTATAATTGAATAGAGCAAACCCCGATTTTATTACACCTGCCATTTTCGAGAAATCGGGAGTTGTCGGCGTGAATCATAAGCTAGCCCGCCTACTCGTATCTCCGAAACTACATACCGGATTGCAATGAAACTTGCATCATATTTTATTACATTTTAATCATAACTGAATAAAGCAAACCGCGATTTTATTACACTTGCTATTTTCAAGAAATCGGGAGTGGTCAAAATTGAATGGTAAGCTAGCCCGCCCTCTCGTATCTCCGAAACTAAAAAACCCACTGCAATGAAACCTACATCATATTTTATTACATTTTAATTATAATTGAATAGAGTAAACCGCGATTTTATTACACCTGCCATTTTCGAGAAATCGAGAGTTGTCGGCGTGAATCATAAGCTAGCCCGCCCACTCGTATCTCCGAAACTACATACCGGATTGCAATGAAACTTGCATCATATTTTATTAGATTTTAATCATAATTGAATAGAGCAAACCGTGATTTTATTACACTTGCCATTTTCGAGAAATCGGGAGTGGTCGGGCGTCAATCAAAGCTAGCCCACCCTCTCGTATCTCCGAAACTAAAAAACGTACTACAATGAAACTTACATCATATTTTATTACAATTTAATTATAATTGAATAGAGCAAACTGCGATTTTATTACACCTGCCATTTTAGAGAAATCGGGAGTAGTCCGACGTGGTTGGAAGCTAGCCCGCCCTCTCGTATCTCCGAAACTAAAAAACGTACTGCAATGAAACCTACATCATATTTTATTACATTTGAATTATAATTGAATAGAGCAAACCGCGATTTTATTACACTTGCCGTTTTCGAGAAATGACAAGTGGCCATTGACCATGATGTGGTCCAAATGTAATAAAATATGATGCAAGTTTCATTGCTATACTTATGATCCATGCCGACAACTCCCGATTTCTCGAAAATGGCAGGTGTAATAAAATCGCGGTTTGCTCTATACAATCATAAATCAAATGTAATAAAATATGATGTAAGTTTCATTGCAATACGTTTTTTAGTTTCGGAGATACGAGAGGGCGGGCTAGCTTCAAACCACGCCGGACTACTCCCGATTCCTCTAAAATGGCAGGTGTAATAAAATCGCAGTTTGCTCTATTCAATTATAATTAAAATGTAATAAAATATGATGTAAGTTTCATTGTAGTACGTTTTTTAGTTTCGGAGATACGAGAGGGCGGGCTAGCTTTGATTGACGCCCGACCACTCACGATTTGTCGAAAATTGCAAGTGTAATAAAATCGAGATTTGCTCTATTCAATTATGATTAAAATGTAATAAAATATGATGCAAGTTTCAATGCAATCCGGTATGTAGTTTCGGAGATACGAGTGGGCGGGCTAGCTTATGATTCACGCCGACAACTCCCGATTTCTCGAAAATGGCAGGTGTAATAAAATCGCGGTTTGCTCTATTCAATTATAATTAAAATGTAATAAAATATGATGTAGGTTTCATTGCAGTGGGTTTTTTAGTTTCGGAGATACGAGAGGGCGGGCTAGCTTACCATTCAATTTTGACCACTCCCGATTTCTCGAAAATAGCAAGTGTAATAAAATCACGGTTTGCTCTATTCAGTTATGATTAAAATGTAATAAAATATGATGCAAGTTTTATTGCAATCCGGTATGTAGTTTCGGAGATACGAGTGGGTGGGCTAGCTTATGATTCACGCCGACAACTCCCGATTTCTCGAAAATGGCAGGTGCAATAAAATCGCGGTTTGCTCTATTCAATTATAATTAAAATGTAAGAAAATATGATGTAGGTTTCATTGCAGTACGTTTTTTAGTTTCGGAGATACTAGAGGGCGGGCTAGCTTCAAACCACGCCAGACTACTCCCAATTTCACTAAAATGGCAGGTGTAATAAAATCGCGGTTTGCTCTATTCAATTATAATTAAAATGTAATAAAATATGATGCAAGTTTCATTGCAATACGTTATGTAGTTTCGGAGATACGAGTGGGTGGGCTAGCTTAAGATTCACGCCGACCACTCCCGATTTCTCGAAAATGGCAAGTGTAATAAAATCGCGGTTTACTCTAATCGATTATAATTTAAATGGAAGAAAATACGAAGCAGTTTCATTCTTCTTGTATTTGCAATATTTTAAAATTTAATTTAATTTAAATTTCGATTATCGGTGTTTGGACGTACTTGGGGTAGATGGGGTGGTTTTCACCCCCGGGTATGAAATGTTTATTTAATATTTCTAAGAGATAAATTAAAATATATCTCGGATGAATTTGCACGTTTTAGGTTCATTAAAATTGAAAATATCTCTTTGGGGTTGTTTTCACCCCTTGGATTTCACTGTAGGGAGTTTAAACTAGGCGGGGTCGAATGTAATAAATTTGTAATAAATTCTAGCGAAAGAACCATCTCCATATCTTATTTAGTTCAAAAGTTACCAGTGGCTGGTGTAGGTTTAAATTAAACCTAGGTTGTTCGCTTATAACTAATTTACGGCAAGGGTAATAAAATTAATTTTGGTGGAATAAATTTGTAATAAAAGTGTAATAAATTATGGTATAGAAATTTTGGTGGTGGGCCGAAATGGCTGGTGTAGCTTCAAAGCACTCACAAAAGCATGCTACTTCAATTTACACAATGTGGAGACTTTGTGTTACTTTCACCCAAACTATTAATCGTTTCAAATGCTGTAACAGCGTCTATGACACTTAAAGTTGTGTTGAATAATTTCGTAGCTACAACAATCACAACTAATTAAATTTCTCTAATTTAGGTTAACAAGTAGGTTGACGACATGCCAAGTTACTTAATATAGTGTCATTCCATATTACCTAGTATAGTAGGGGCAACAATAGGGAAGTCCGCATAAAAATAAAATCTTATTTGAACCAAATGTGAGAGATATTAAAAGATAATAAAATGCAAGAGATATTGCAATAATAAGATTAATTTTAGGAAAAAAAAAGCGTAGACATGTTTTTATGGAGAATCTTATAAGGACTAATTTTGTATATAGGTGCAATTTTTATCAAAAAGTGCACCGTTCTCGAGACAATCTAGAAGACCTCAAAATGGGGGTAGAAACGACGTCCTACACACTACTTCGGGGTGGGAACTTTTCGGTATAATAATACTTATGCTATCCTTATTATTTCTACGAATTGAAACTACAGGGTGTTCCACGTAGACCCTCCATTAGACGTTTCTAGAATACTACGCCTACTGGAATTCTGAAAATTTATATACGGGGGTTTTTCAAAATTTTCTATCGATTAAAAATATTGCCGATGACATCACACTTCCGGTTCTAACGGAAGTAGACATCAACTCGCTTATTTCAAATGGAATGTACTATTTTTTATTTCATTTTTGGATTCTACGTCAAATTTAAAGGTAAGTTTCATAAGAATACCCTATCCCTAAACTCAATCGTTGCTGAAATATTTCGACTTTTTCAGACATTTTGGAAAAAACATACTTACGCTTAATCGGTTCTATTTCTTCTAGTTTTTAATCTAGAGGACTAAAATTTTAGACGAGAAATACTAAAAGGTATCCAAACATCTGGAATATTCGACAGTTGATGCGAGTTACACAGGGCGTTGAAAAAACACCGACCAATTGTGTCAAATTGAAAGTTCAATAATTCGCTTATTTTAAATGCAACACCCTATGTTTTATAATGCTAATGGATGTAGCTTTTAATTCTCTTTCGATTAGTATTAGCATTCCCTATACCTAAATTCCACCGATTTGAAGATATTTGAATATTATTGTTGCAACGAAAATAATTCGACAGTCAGCTGCAGGTTATAATGTATATGAATTTTGTCCGATATATTACAATTTTAACTGTTATATTACTGAATTATTAAGCTGGTTGAAAACGCCCTGATTAAAATATGAGCCAAGGAACATTCCGTTCGCCATTTTCTTGTATAATGTTTCTAAATTTATTTCGTAGATCAGTTTAGAAAAGAAATAAATCCGTTGGCAATGACCCACTTGCATGGCATTACGCACACCTCATTATCCTAATGAGAAGGCTGTAAATAAAAGTTCTCTCGTGTAAAGTCAACGATATTAAAATTTGTTGGTAATTTTTCATCGTTACGTCGTCATACTCTTCACTCTTATTTGTTTTGCTGCCTCAAATAATCTCCTTGAACCAGCATTGGATCGTTAAAGCTTAGCTAAAAAGTGATCTCATCCTCTGACGCTTAATAAGAAAGAACTTGCTTCAAGCGTTTTGTGGATTTCATAGTTTTATAGATCAACAATAATGTTTTTATAAATTTGAAACTACATGCGCTTCCAAGTGCATAAAAAAAAACCTTTTTGTATGTGTATTTGAAGAAAATATTTTCTGGAGAAACTTTTGCATACACTTTGCACACAGAAATACAAAAGTGGTGACGTTACTTATTCCGAGCCGATAACCGAAGAATGTTAAGTTTTTTAAGATTTAATTTACAATAAACAACGTTGTGTTGTGTATTAGTAACGACGAGGCCCGAGGCGTTCCAAAATTCTAATTCCGCAAATGAAATGACCCGTGACCGCAAATGACTCTAATATAAGGCTTGTTTGGTTTCTTAACTTTAACAAGAACCAGTTGTGACTTGTACTGACCGTGCGCAGTTTAAAAAAATACTTCGAATTTATCAACTGCCCTGTACGATTCAGAACCAGTTCATGTGAGAACCAAAACAAGCCTATACTGATTACTTCTAAACCGTCTCCATAGCTACTGGCATCACCATGTACACTTTTTCTACCGTTTGCCACACTTATTTTAGACCAAAGTGTAAGTATACAAAAATTACCTGTTTCAACTATAGAAATTATAAAAAATATAGAATGCTTTTATGGAGACTGAAAATGGCCATCTTGTGGACAAAACGTAACACTAGAAACTTTGGTTTTCTGTATAGGTAGCTCTGGTCACATTAGCATCTAGCTTCGCATTAGTGGGTGGGAAATTCAAAAATTATGTAATATTACATTATTATTAATAGTAGAATAATCCTTACCAAAATGTTGGACAAATTGAACTCTTAAAGCCGAAATTTGCACAAAATCGGTTTATTACCCAAAGGCCATTTATCTCACTAAAAACCAGTGGCGGCTAGTCATAATGGGTACAAGGGCACGTGCCCTATGCGTAAGCACATAAGACTTGTGAATGTTGTGATATTTTATAAACTTTTATAATTATTATTATTTGGTGGATTTTTTTATTAATTTTTCATCATGAATATTGAATCATTTGGTGCATACATATCCGTCTAGCGTCTAGACCGCTTCACGCTTCACCGTCTGTGTAATCCGTGTGTCCACTGGGCTGGGCACGGCCGCTGTGTGCCTGTTCTTTTTTCTTTTCTATTTGCATGCGCAGAAAAGGATACACAGCTTCTATTTTTCTAGCGCGTCTTTTCTAATGCGTTCTGTTACGTCATTGAATGGGCGCTGCCCCGTCGACCAGACGGTACAGAGAACTAGAGATGGGAATACCCCATCATATTAAAGAACGTACGTGAGAGATTTCAATTTACTCATTTTTAAACTATAGCCAATTTGTTTGAAAAGGAGAAATTTAACAACTATAGAATAGTTTTTCCTCTGGAACATATTAAAACAGTGTGTGCCTTACTTCTAAAGATCAACATTACAAAATTAGAAAATGAGCTGTACTCGTATAATGTATTCTAGAGATGATTTCAACATAGTGGTGCGGTTGCTTTATTACAAATGTTAAATAAAAATAATTTACTTACGACGTTTTCGGAATCGGTTGAACTATTAACTATATTGTGCACAATTCCTATGACTACAGTCGAAAGTGAACGCTGCTTCTCAACACTTCAGCGAATAAAGACATTTTTAAGAAACACGATGTCACAAGAAAGATTATGTGCTCTAGCAATGCTTTCCATCGAGAAAAATTTAATAAACACTATGACTGATTTTAACGAACAAGTTATCGAACATTTTGCAAATGATAAGTCAAGAAGAATGGAGTTTCATTTTAAAAGTTACTAAGTTCAGTTTTCGTTGGACGAGCGGGTGGTTGGAGATTGTAAGGTAAGCACACCGATTTGTTATGGGTTTGGGTTAAGTACTTAAATGGGTTTTATTATTTATTTTTTTTATCTATCTGTGTTTTTTCTTGTCTAGCAGAAAACAGAAGTTTCGCCTGCCATTTTTCTGACATGTATATTTTTTTTTAACCGATTTAAATATTATTTTAAATAATTTTTCCATATTTCTGTCAATCGCATCAAAAAAGGGGATATTTGCCTAACGAAACCTATTTCTTCAAGCAAATATTTTTGCTCTACGAATTTCTAATTTTTAATTTTAAGGTGTTTGACCTTGAAAAATGCAAAATTTTCGACTGCGGCGCATTTTTTTCCCCTGTGCCCCCCATTCCCAAATTTCACCAGCCGCCACTGCTAAAAACTAAAACAAACTAGTTGTTCAGGGAACACAATAAAATATAAAGTAAGGTAATATTTACCAAAACAACGGTAAAAACAACAAATACACAAATAAGGTGGAGGTCATAAAATAAACAAGAAGAACAATTAACACAGGCTGACAGCTGACAAACGTCAAAGGTGCCTAACTTAACGCTTAATTGGGATTAAGCGTTACCAATACAAGAACCCTAAAGAAAGAAGGACTGATCAATTCATTCATAAAAATTTGAAGTTCACTTTCAACAGATTTCTCGTAACACGTCAGTGGATCCCCTATTGCCAAATTTGCCTCTAATATGCAATTTCAAAAATTTTCAGTCAAAATATCCAACCCAATATTATTTCAGAGACTGTATTAATGCAATCAAATGTGATTTTAAAGTACTTATATGTGTTACGATATATATCTTACGATTTGAAGTGCGTTGTGCAAAAATCGTTTGTCGATTTGACAACTGTGATAACTTGTTATTGGAAGGAGATGCCGAAAACAACTACTCCACGGGCAATATGCCCCGACTGGCTTAAAGAGGGCACTGCAGTGTATTTCACTGTATCTCGCCACTACAAACATTGTGATAACTTGTGTTTTGTTAATCAGTGCACAGTTTACTATGATATGATACAGAAATACTTTGATATGATGACATGACTGATAACAGTGATGACATTCCAAAGACGACCGAGACATTCTACATGACAATGTGACATATATAGGTTATGTTAAAAGGTTAAAGCTGTCAAATTAAAACAAAGAGAATATTTAAATTTCAAATCTCCCGCTAAAGGGAATTCACTGACGTCACATAAGTGATAAACAAATGTGATTGGCTGTTACTGATTGATCAGTCCTTCTTTGTTTAGGGTTCTTGGTACCAATACTTACAGGGTTGTATCCCATGGTATGGTGTAAAAATTCCCAGAAAATTAACTAAAGTTACGTTTTCTCGTGTCCTGCATAGAGTGGCTATTTTTAATGTGTCATATAATGGATATTGGGATTCTATATTTTTTATAATTTCTATGGTTTCAACCCAAAAAAATTCATATTAAATGATAATTAACAAAGAACCACTTATGGGACATAGACTGCTTTTTTTTCCTTTATTTCACCCTTACTATAGCACATGAAGTCAGTACTTGAGTCAGTATACTCGAATTTACGGCAATCGAGTACTAATTGTTAAACGATGTGATATGAAATGTAAAATTTTTACTCGTCTTCCTCCATATTTGTTTACAATTTGCAGCGCCCTCATCGGTAACTTGCATCGCCAATAGTAAACGCAATTATTTTAAGGAATCAACCTGACATGTCCGTTTTTTGCTGTTATATCGGTTTTACGAACGTTGGAATGATATGGAATATTTTTCGTTTTTATTTACAATTAAAAGTATATCTATAAATAAACCACAACGTTTATTTTCCCTATGCACTGACAATTTTATCAGTAGGTACTTGGAAGTTTCTAAATCGTGATTTTCTTTAAAACACTTTTATCGTTTCACTATATTATTTGTTGTTAACAAAACATCAGGTATCTGCTAATAAATTCAAGTAATTTTCACGAATATACGTGCTTAAGGGATGTCGTGAGCGTGAGACGGAATTGATTGCATATTATTATTTGTAAATACGTTAGGCTTCGTCAAAAGCAAAACCATCGCCAACGTTTAAGATAAACTTTAACATTTTTATTAGATACGTACTTATAGCAGAATAATAAATAAATAACCAGAAGAATATGTCCCAAGCGGTACCTTTGATGTGGTTACCGGTGGATCAGTGACCTCGGTTCTAAAAGGGAGACATATTTTCGTTGATATTTTATTGTTAAAAGAAATCGAGCAGGAGTACCACAAGGAAGCATCCTAGGCCCTGTCTTGTTCCTGATCTACACCAGTGACATACCACAGTTAGAGCAAAACACAATAGCCACCTTTACAGATGATACTGCCATCCTTGCGACAGGCAAGAGTATGAAGAAGCTACAAACAAACTGCAAACATCAGTTAACCAAATCAATAACTGGACGAGAAGATGGCGTATCAAGCTGAATGAAACCAAATCAGAGCAGATTAATTTTACAAATAAAAGAGAACAACAAATAGCTATTAACATGAACAATGTCCAGATTCCATATGCAAAATATCTAGCCATCACATTAGACGCAAGACTTCGCTGGAAAGTCCAAGTTAAAAAGAAAAGAGAAGATCTATAGACATCAGATATAAGAAAATGTACTGGCTACTTGGTAGAGACTCCTGCTTATCAACTTACAACAAAATGCTGTTGTTTAAACAAATCCTCAAGCCAGTGTGGACCTATGGAACACAGCTCTGGGGCTGTGCCAGTAAGAGTAATATATTAATCATCCAAAAATTTCAGAACAAAGTACTGCGGAACATCGTCAAAGCGCTTGGTACATCAGAAACAGCGACCTTCATCGAGATCTTCAGATGGACACTGTGTAGAGCAGACAATTACCAAATTTCCAAGGACTCACGAACAACGACTTTATCAACATGTGGACATCGAGGCCATCCAGCTTCTTGACAACACTAACATAGTAAGAAGGCTCAAGAGTGTTAAGCCCTTTGAGTTAGAGAATTGATTATATCAGTATAAAAGCAGAGCATTGTGCGGTTAGTGTTACACGTTAGTTTTAGTGTAATGAAGTTACCAGATCCTAAGGTACACTAGTGAGTAAGACCTTAGCTCTAAGATTTTCAGCTTTAGTTAAATTAGGATAGAACCAAATTACTCATTGATCTCTCTTTGATCAGATTGTAAAACAGCAAAATAAAACTTCAAGCAAGCTTACAGAATCATTGTGAGGTATATTTATATTGACAAATAAATCCAAATTGGCATTTTCATAAGCTTTATAATGACAAAATAAGGCCGATTCATCCAAATCTTGGTGGGCTTGGATTCTTGTGACTCGAGAATAGAAATAAATCCTTTCTTTATTTCTTTCTTTTTCTGTCAAGTTAGAGAGTCCCACTGCTGACAATGTTTTATGTATATACTCTAGCTCAGGGGTGGCCAAGCTCCTTGATAGTCCGAGCCATTTTTACTAATGTTTATACTATGCCGAGCCATACTACGAAACAAATTTAGTTAACTTACCAAAAATTCCAGATTACAAATTATATCCGTAGCAAGACTGATACAATTTGTTTCCTCCAGAGTACAATGTCAACTGTCCGTTGCAATGAAAGTTTACAAATTCAAAATCAGTTTGGAGTCGGTCGATTACGGACGATTACGCCACTGTTTATGTTCGTTCGTGCAGTTTTCGATGAGTCATATCATTCTTAACTTGGACGGAAATGAAATTTGTTACAACGTTGCACTTAGTCTTTCATATTTGTCGTCAGTAATTTCAAAAATATTTTGAAACACATACGGAACGATAATCATTTTTTAAAATATAATAACACAAAAATGAAAAGGGAACTCGGGTATATTTATCGAGAGCCACAAATAATCCTTCAAGAGCCGCATGTGGCTCGCGAGCCGCAGGTTGGTCACCCCTGCTCTAGCTGAACAGTATTTCGTTGGCAGCACAATTTTTTTACCAGTGTAATCAACTGATCATCGCAAAGGCGTACATCTTGTAATCCGTGGACGGGTGAAAGGGAATCGCCTCGATGATACTATCGGATACGCAAGAGTGGTCTTCTGTTATGAAGCTGAAGGAATTATCTTTTAATAAATCAGTTAAATGACTCAGTATTACACATAGATTTCATAACGTAGTCATACGCTTTTCCCCTCGTCGTAATATTTATTTTCAAATAAAGAACAAGGTCTTTTTCGGTATATTTATAGACAATGGTCAATTTTGACGATACAGGGTGTTCGGTTTTCGAGCCACACCATAGTAATCTGGCTTATTTTAAGAGATACGAATATTGATAAATTATAAGGTCTGGTTGCGACCCACGCGTTCTCACTGTACATCGCTTTTTATTGTTTAAGGTCACCTTATCACCGCCAATGCCTCGTTCCATTTTGTCACTTCCAAAAAAGCATAGTTCTTAGAAACAAATTAATGAAATTGTTATTAGTATCGGCGTTCCATTGGCGATTCCAAAAATGAATGCGCCCTCTGCATGAAAATATTTAAACCTACTTAAAAGGTAATTTTTGGAGGCTTATTGCTGATATAATGCTAAATAACACGTATATGGGTTTGTTTAACGTAATAATTTAGTGGTGCTTGTGATTTTTTGGTATTACAAGGTTAAAAATGACGTGGTTAGTATTTGTACATCTTTATTTTTACATTTTAAAATAGCATTCAAAAGAAATCAGCACAATACAAACTGCCGTGTTTATGGGTGTCATTCCATAAAACGTGTCAAAAGAAGTGTTTAAAGATAGAAGATAGGTAGAAGTTTGGCCCTAGTATAAGAAACTGTTTCTCACTCATTTCTCCAAAAGGCATGTAACAATTTATTAACAGGAAACACGTTTATTTACACAACATAACCACTTTGTTGTAGTTTATCTATACTTTTCTATTATTAGTCTTATAAAAACAGAATATAAATTTTAATTTAAACATTATTTAACAAAAAACAAGCAATAATATAGTACCACCAAACAGTTTATCACACTTATTTTTGCCCAAAATATAAGTAAACAAAAACTAGGATACCCGTTTCAACCCAAAAAATTCATATAATTAGCAATGAAGCACTTATGAGACGTTTGACTGCTTTTATCACTCTTTTTATCCTTTAGTTCACCCTAACTAGCACATGAAGTCACTATATTTATGGCAGTTGAATGCTACATTGCTAGATGATCTGATATGAAACGCAAAATTTTTACTCGTCTTCCTGAACTTGTTTACAATTTGCAGCGCCCTCATCGGTAATTTGAATGGCCAATACCTGGATATACTCGTGATACAACTACACTGATATGCCTATGCGCATGGGGGCGTGGTCTATCGATGAGTGTGACGTCAGTTTTGATACAAAATTAAATAAAATACTTGTAGACAAAGATAACAATATAAAAGAAACGTCGATTATGGAATTATAATACACGATTCATACAGGGAAACTAAAATAATAGTTGATTAATATCAATCTTTCTTATTTTAATTCAAACCGCATTCTGTGTACCGATCTACCTACCGAATATAGTTCTAACCTAAATTTTATAATTTGAAGAGATAATAAGAAGCACTACTGTAAATAAACACCACCCTATAATATAAAAATGACAACTTGATAACCCTCGGACCTCACAATTATAATAATACGGGAATACAATTGACAAACACGAAAATAATTATATCACTGACAGTCACGTTGACAGTAACGCATTTGAATTTTCGCCATTTTAGCATCAAGAATGACGTCATGCGCAGAACAAACAAAATTTGGTCAAGTTATGAGCATATCAGTGTAGTTGTATCATGGATATACTATAATTTTTCTTTGTCCTAAGTTTGGGTAATAGTGTCAGTAAGTTACTGCTAGATGACACTGTTGTCAAAAAGTAACTAAATGATTTAGGGTATTTTGTGTTTACTGCGTTACTGTAGAGAACAGGGCTTAACTATTCTAAAGACAGTAAAGACGTATTGGAAACAGGCCTAATTATTATTTTTGGAATTATAAATTTAATTTAATAATGGGACACATTGTTTCATATAAGGCTACTAAATATGTGACTTACAACATAAAAATACCCAAATTGAAGACTACTAGTACGGTTTTTGATTAAAATGTTACAATTTGTTTGGACGATTGTATTTTCAGTGCGACATCTATGTTTCTGTTGCCTAACACTGAATACGATTGATTCATCTTTTGACAGCTTCATCGACAAGGCGGTGCAAACGCGTCCTTAAATTGAAAATCATGAATACCTATTAGACATTTTTAATCAAATGCTATTCAAACACCTTCACTGTCTTCCCATTTCCTCATTTTCTAGCCAGCACTAACAGTGCGTGTGTAATTAAAGTGAACTTTACATATATACAATAGAACTGAAGAATAAACTTAATTGGACCGTCGTTATTTGTTGGGAAATGGAGAAAATTGCTGCAATTTTCCGGGGTGCAATTGGTTTCGCCATTCTTCTTTTTTTTAATGAAAATAAACAAAGGATCCCCGACTTACGACGTGAACAACTGGGTTATGACAATCAGTAGAATACGCTTCGTTCTCCTAGTAGAACAAATATTTTATTACCTACATGTTGCGATATGTAAGCACTGGAATGGAAGCATTATTATAAAAAATGACGAATGCTGTAGAAAGTTTTATGTCATTGTGATGTATTCATTTGGATGTGTTCACTTTTTATAAGCTAGTTTGTGAGTTGGAATCTTATACTAATCTACGAAGGAGACGTTTACCGTGGATTAGGTTATGGACAAGGAATTTATATACATGGAACTATTATCAAAGCTGCGCGAGTATTCCAATTTTGAATCCGCCATTTTGATGTCTGAAAATTTGTGGGAAATTTAACAGTATTAACCTAGCCTCTTCAATTAGATAACAATAACAAATAAAAACCACAGAAAGCAGCAAGTAAAACTTTTGAGGCTACGAAAAATTCTAAGTAGGTATAACAAATGTTCAATATTTTATAGTTTAATCACAATTATTTGTGAAAAATGAAATATATCGTCACCACATTTTCTTGTAAAATTGATGAAGGTACAAACGAAATATTTTGTGTGCCTACCTACGTACCTTTTTGTTCACATTATTTATGTAAAATACACCATTAGCCGTTTAGAAAAGTAAATAATTAAAATGCATTATGCATATAAAATTTAACTATCCTTTACCTTACTTTAACTATCCTAGCTTATCTTTTGTATTGTTTATGTTCGCAGTTTTCATACTTTCCTATTATATTAGCTAGGAACTATGATTGCATGTCTTTTAAGACTTTTAAGTATTGTTAAGTTTGACATTCAAAATCCGAATTTATCTGGAATAATTACGAAAGTACAATACTCAAATATTGTCACTCAAAGTCTATAAATCAAAGGAACACAATAATAAACACACAAACAGAATCAAATCGAGAGAATCACAATAAAATCAACCAACAAGACGCCAAAAATACAAAACAAACATTATTTACCAAATTTACCCATACCACTGTTGCCGTGTTAGGAAGATTTGAACCATTGAATTTTTAGATTAGAATGAAAAAGACACTAGAATTCTAGGATCTTGGTCAGGTGTACCAATACAAAATGTAGAAGTTGGGAGCAGTGTGACATCAAAATGGCGGCTCGCATGTTTTCACACAAAATTGGATGCGCAGTCGTCTATAATCGTTCCATGTATATAAATTCCTTGGTTATGGATAGATAGGAATCTGCAGTGTTGTAAAAAAAACTGACGCGCGTAAAGCGGTATCTGTTAAGATGTAATGGAATTTTTTCAAAACTTTCTTGTCGCTTATAACGAATTTAACTTTTTCAATGAAAACGGAAGCAAGTAAAACTATAGTTATAGTTCACCATCTGCGTAGGTATTTCGAAACATTTGCCCAACGCTGTATGCATTTTATAATTAATTGTAGGTGGAAGAAGTGCGTGTAAAAATCTGCATGTAGCTATTTTCAAAGAAATTGGCTTATACATAATAATATAATGTGATTATAGGAATACAAAACGCAATGTTTTAATTCGAATAGCATGCATTGCAACGAATCCTTAGAAGTACCCACCTACTAAATACCTGATAGTCATGTTCTACATGTAAATAAATGCATTAATCTAATATTTACTTTATGTTACGTTGATCTATACAGGGCCTTGAAGTTTTTATTTACAGGGTGATGCAATGAGAAATATATCATTTGTAACGCTGTGTTAGGTTGTGTTATATTTGCTGTATCACTGGCCGAGATATTTATTTTTTTATAAAAATTAAATTAAAAAGCATTTTAAACAAAAAAAATATTTCATAACTAATTTCAAACTCAAACTGGCCATTTTTCGTAAAGCGTCTTCAGGAGTATCGTCTAATTAGGTTGTATTCTGTAGCAACTCTCTTGACTTGGCCGAGGGGGACATCATCCAGGACTGGCAAGAACTACCAATATTAGTTCATTGGAAGGCGTACTTTAAATTTTTGAATATGTTTTGTTGTGTCAGAATCTGTCAAGTCATTGTGCTGAAATTTTCTAATCCAGTTTTTGAATCATGCCTCTTACCACATAGCACAAAATTTTCATGATTGAAGCCTATTTTCGAACGGGTGCGCTAGTTAATGGAAATTGGCAATACAGTCAACGTTTGTGTTTGGACAATTTTCGAGAGCACTTCCCAAACGTGGCAATATTACCGGACAATTTTTATGCGTGCCTTACAAATTGTGTTGAAGCGTTTCGCGAAACTGGTTGTGTGACTCATAAAAAAGGTGCTGGTAGACCAAGAGTTCGTACAGAAGAAGTCAATGACGTTCGTCAACGTATGGAAGAGGAGCCTGCAAAACCTTTGAAACGTCTTTCTCAGGAAATTGGACTTTCTTATGGAACATGTCATTAGATTTTAAAGAAAGACTTGAACATGCATCCATATAAGATGCAAGCACATCAAGCTCTTCTGCCCGCAGACCACCCCAGGCGCCTTGCTTACTGCCATTGGTTTGTCAATAATTTAATGAATAACGATCTTCTGGACTTAACTTTTTTTCCGACGAGGCGTGGTTCCACCTTTCGGGATACATCAATTCTCAAAATATGCGAATGTAGAGCAATGATAACTCTCATGTTTTTACTGAATCGCCACTACATGCTCAAAAAATTGGTGTTTGGATGGCAGTTTCTCGCAGAAGAATAATTGGGCCAATTTTTTTCGATTTTACCGTGCTGGTGAAACAACAGACACAACTTTTTGGCTGAATTTGTGCAACAGTTAAACGATGATGAACTTCGGTAAGGTTATTTCCAGCATGACGGTGCAACAGCACATACTACACGAGAAAATATTGCTTTCCTCCGCGAGTTTTTTGATGACCGGCTGATAAGTTTGCATACAGAAGTTGAGTTTCCTCCGAGATCACCTTGTTTGACAATTATGGACTATTTTATATTTTCTTAGTTTAAAAAACAAGATTTTCGCAACTCCGGTAAATAATTTGCAGAGCTGCAACAAAGAATTGTTCAGCAATGTGCAACCATAACGCCAGAAATGCTGCAAAACGCTTTTCACAGCATGAGGAGGCGCGTCAACTTGTGCATCGAACAAAACGGGGGACATTTCCAACAATTACTGTAATTTAGTTTTTCTTGTTACTAAAACCGTTATTTCATAATTTGTAGTTCATTATTGTTTTACAACTGAAATAAATAGGTATGAAATTTGTAGGTTATTGATGATGTCAGTGTGACAGTGACATAATTATTTCAAATTTAAAGTAAGACACACGTTTTACATTCCACAACCACCCTTGACCAAGATAATTTTTGATATCCCGGTATTATTATGCCCTTGCCCCGCTGGGAAAGGATCAGATACTCATTATTATCAGATACAGATTATTTGGCAAAGGACAACTTCTGCCAGAGCATCTGAATAAGTTCTCGCCCAATAAGGTGATCAGCTAGGTTAAGAGGCTGGACCTGTTGGGTGAAATTTAAGTAGGTGTGAGCCACAATAGACCACATGGTCGCGGTGGAGGGTCTGGTTTTCGGCCCACTGACTTTTGAACCTAACCTAGTAGGTACATTTTTGAGACTGGTTTAATTATCGACATATCGCACATCAAGTTATCTTTGCAAATAAGTGAAATGGAAAATGAGAAAAGATCTATAAACACTAGTTGCACATCTCGCTGCCAGGTCAGGGACACGTTTTTCGTATTACTTCGTTATTTCAATTTTGTTTTTGTTGGTATCTCTTTGATTTAATCATTTGGAAGCTTCGAGTGTCCCGGTGTTTCAATTGCTTATTATTATTATAACAGTTATATTGCGTTATAAAAGTTATATAAAAATATTGTATCAGTGCCAGGCAAGGCGTAGCCGGTCCTGTGCTCTCGTCCTGTCCGAAAGGCAATGTCAAATGTTCATTTTAATGAATGAACGGTGTAGATCTACGAGTGCCCCGGGCACATAAAAAATCACCGAAAAAACTAAACCTGGGTCACAGATAAATCTGTGCCTGGGTTCAGTAAGTTATGGCTAGATGACACTGCTGTCAAAAAGTAACTAAATTATTTAGGGATATTTTGTGTTTCAATGCGTTACCTACAGTAGAGGACAGGGCTTAACAATTTTAAGGGCAGTAAAAACGTATTAGAAACTGGCCAAAATATTCTTTGGCAATTATAAATTTAATATTGGGACACATTAACTGTTTCATATAAGGCCACTAAATTTGTGACCTACAAGCAACATAAAAATCCCTAAATTACAGTCGACCAGTACAGTTTTTGATTAAAATGTTACAATTTGTTTGGCCGATTGTATTTTCAGCGCGACATCTATGTTTCAGTTACCTACGTTCACACTCAATACGTTTAAATCATCTTTTGTTTGCTTCATCGACAGGACCTCGCAAACATGCCCTTAAGCATGGACAACGTACATTATGTACGTTGGTATGGAGTTACTTTCATTTTTTAAATGTAACCGGTGAGTTGTACCTAGTGTACTCGTATAATGCAATAATAATAATAGTGAGTAGGCGGTGTATATGTTATATTTATATGTACGATTAACTAAATACTAATGGAAGGGAACAATAGATATTTTTATATTTGTAACTGTTGTATTTTTTTATTTATTTATCAACTTTAATACACTTTCTTAATGATCAGTAAGCTGGACAACCTTTACCACTTTTTATTTCTCGAAATAAATAAAGTAAGCATAAAAACGCATTGCAGTTCGGATTCCAGCCAGAATGATTTATATTTTAATAGAGTGCTGCTACGGTAGAACTTGTGTAATCGATACGGGAAATAGTACGGAAGGTTTCATTGATTCAAACACTTAACCTAGATTTGATTCAAGTCGCTCTGAAAAGAATTTGGAATGATAACATGTTTATAACATGGTAACTGTTCGTTGCAATGATTTAACTAACTCGTTAATGTCACTTTAATAGTCAACATTTAGAAATTATTAAATAATTAATCCAGGTACTCCCCAATTTTCACATAAATCATTAATAACAGAAAACCAGAGTATATGGAATTCTAATACCAATTGATAGAGAATAAAATTATATATGTTCAAAGTATATAACGTTTGAAAAAAGACTCTTTCTGGAGGTGTTGAGTTTCACCGAAGTTGGTACTAAATTCTAAGCACCTTGTTTGCAATTAGGTGATCTCCTATGTATGCCTGGATAGCCAATGATTTGAATAGTCGGTATCTCTTTACGGTCACGTGATCACCGTCAATACCGCGTTCCATATGTCACTACAGCATTATTCTTAAAAACAAAACGATGAAATGGTGAATTAAATGGTTAAATGTTTCAGTAGGTTACTACTAGATGACACTGCAAACAGGATCTCAGTGACTGGGAGTTGCAGATAAATTGTCTGGAGGCTTGGAGCCTTGTATGGCTCACAGATGGCTTCAAAACAGACAGAGGAACAGGAACTGGATTATTTGGGCTGAGACCTAGATGGCGTACAAGTTATAGTCTGGGTAGAGTCCTATATAAAGAGAGTAAAGATATGAGCCGCCATTTTTCCTCCAAATGATGGCGGCAAATTTAAAATACAATAACGACGTTTGTTCCCTGTGATAACGACCAAATGTGGAAAATATTTTTTAAATAAAAACTTAAATAATTTGCGATGAACGCACTTCTATATCTTGTTCTATGACTAACTGTTATTGTTTATTGTTTGTTACGCTTTGTGTGAATGTGAATATTTCTTGGGCAGTATTTATTTAGTATCTACTTATGAAGAATAACCAAACAAAAGTAATCTTTAGATTATATTATATTTTAACCGTAACCTTTTGGTACAAGGCGAAGGGCGAAGAGACAGAGATACAGCTGGTACAGAGAAGCAGATATATAATCTGTCAAGAACGGTTATGTTATATCAGGTAGAGCTTAGATATTAACGAAGTAATTATATATAACATAGGTTGATGACAAAATTTGGTGCACATTAGTGTCTAATGTTACCGAAGTATACCTTGGTTTACAGAATCAGGTAGGTACTTTATATAATAGGTTTAATTTAATAAGCAATACCATGTGTAGTTGTATCATGAAGCAATACCTAAGTTTCAATACATAACCTAAAAGGTACAATAGCTACCTCACAAGTAGGTAATAATCAAATGTTTTCGAATTTCGAATAAAACATTTTTAACAATCTCTGAAATAAAATTACAGGAAAAAAAACACAGAATTCACACAAAGCGTCACTGACTACGATTATCTCGTAAAAAGTCAAGCGAAAATCTCCGAGACACTCAGATCCAGATCCGTCAAAATCTTTGTTTGGAGGATTAATGGCGGACGCAAGCAATTTTCGACCTTATATCCGTTGAACCAATCAAAAACGGTCACCCTCATGTCTTTACTCTCTTTATATAGGACTCTAAGTCTGGGGACTTATCCCAAGGTATTCCAAACAGAAATGTTTGTAATAAAGGCATGTTTGGCGGAGAATGTGAGGAGAGGGTACCCACGTAATCTCATCTACATATTCTCTGATAGTCAGGCCACAATAAAGGCTCTGAACTCAAACAAGATTAGTTCGAGATTTATTTGGGACAGTTTGCAATTGCTCATGGAACTGGCCAATACCAGTACTGTGAGACTGTGTTGGGTGCCAGATCATAAAGGCATTGAAGAAAATGAACGGGCAGATGAACTTGCTAGAAAGGGATTTGGAATGGCTTTCATACGACCGGAACCAGTCTGTGGAGTCGCTTATAGTGCTGCCATAACGGCTCTGGGAAAAAAGGTCGAACTAGAACATAGGAACTACTGGTTTTTAAAACCAGGACATAATCATGCGAAGGCACTCATGAAAGGTCCTTTGCAGAGATGCTGGGCATGATTAAACCTCGGCTCAGGATCATGACTGGGCTCATAACAGGGCACTGCCATCTCAAGAAGAAACTCTAATTTAAAATTAGCAGGAAGCCTGGTATGGCGGGGTTCCGATGATACAGACGAGACTGCGCTTCATATTCTAAGAGAATGTGAAGGCTACGCTCGTATGAGTCTAACGCTCCTGGGTAAACCATTTTTGGAACCTTGCAAGGTAAGAGAAATCTCAGCGAGTAGACTTTTGGACTTTATGGAAAGAACAACTTTGTTCTTTCCATAAAGTCGCTGATTAGAAGATAGGCGGAATGTATAGTAGGCCCAGATGTGGCTGCAGTGCTTTGGGACTCGCTATGGACCGACCCCTAGAAAAAAGAAGATGACACTGCTGCCAAATGTGTAGTGGACAGGGTACTGTAGAGGACAGGGCTTAACTATTGTCCAATTATTTGGAAATTATAAATTTAATACTGGGACACATTGACTGTTTCATATAAGGCTACTAAATTGGTGACGTGCAACATAAAAATCCCTAAATGGCAGTCGACGAGTACGGTTTTTGATTAAAATGTTGCAATGTGTTTGGCTGATTGAATTTTCAGTGCGACATCTATGTTTCCGATGGCGAAGTTCACACTGAATTAATTTAATTTATCTTTTGATTACTTCATCGACCGGACACTGCAAACGCGCTCTTAACATTTATTGGCGATTCAAATTACCGAAGAGGGCGCTGCAAATTGTAAACAAATATGGAGGAAGACGAGTAAAAATTTTGCATTTTATATCACATCATTTAGCAATTAGCATTCAATTGCCATAAATATAGTGACTTCATGTGCTAGTTAGGGTGAAATAAAGGATAAAAAGAGTGATAAAAGCAGTCATACGTCCCATAAGTGTTTCATATTGCTAATTATATGAATTTTTTGGGTTGAAACAGGTACCCTAGTTTTTGTTTACTTACATTTTGGGCTAAAATAAGTGTGATAAACTGTATAGTGGTGCCATATTAGTGCTTGTTTTTTGTTAAATAATTAAATTAAAATTCTGTTTTTATAAGACTAATAATAATAATAGAAAAGTATAGACAAACTGCAACAAAGTGGTTATGTTGTGTAAATAAACGTGTTCCCTGTTAATAAATTGTTACATGCCTTTTGGAGAAATGAGTGAGAAACAGTTTCTTATACTAGGGCCAAACTCCTACCTATCTTCAATCTTAAACACGTCTATTGACACATTTTGTTGAATGACACCCATAAACACGGCAGTTGGTGTTGTGCCGATTTCTTCTGAATGTCATTTTAAAATATAAATAAAGATGTACAAATACTAACTAACCACGTCGTTTTTAACTTTGTAATACCAAAAAATCACAAGCACCACTAAATTATTACGCTAAACAAACCCAAATACATGTTATTTATCATTATATCAGCAATAAAAGCCTCCAAAAATTACCTTATAAGTAGGTCCAAATATTTTCATGCAGAGGGCGCATTCATTTTTGAAATCACCAATAGAAGATGGGAAATTTCCTACGGAAGAAAGTCATGTGTTGTTTGAGTCTACACATTCCCCTGATTTAACACCTGTAGATAGATCTTTTTTGAGAATGCAAACCTCTTGGATTACATTACATGAACATTCTTCGGTTAAAACATTTAAATATTTAGAGTGAGCGATGGTCTTTTCACTCGCCGAATGAGACACAGAAACGCTTGTAACTCGATAGCGGATGACTCGATTTTAATTGTTCAACAACTGTTGTGAAAAGAATTGAAGTACCTTTTAAACGATGTGGGCTAAACCATACGGCCTACTATGCTATTTAAAAAAATGTGCAGACAGCGATTCTGGCGCCATCTCTAAGTTGTCGAAACTCCGTTTGCGGGTGGAAAGTATACCATTCAAAAGTTACTTTAGGGATTGACTGTATAGTAATATGTACGAGTGACATAATCACCCCAACCATGACATATTCACTTTATACTTCATCGCCCCACACTCCAAACCAATTGCGGGAAAGACCCTGTATTCGGCACAACTTGTTAATAATTGATGTTAGAGCGCCATGTGGATACCATCGCTATCTATTACAAAATTAGTAACATAAATAGCTTCCAATCCATTCGTTTATTGACCCGAGTCGTCATCTTACATCTCCTGTTACATTTCACAGGCCCATGAGTTGCGTGCCCACGTTATTTTTATATTTAACAATAATAGATACATCGGTGTTTCTTCCTCTCCGACACTTTTTACTCAAGGCTATAATTACGTGGAATAGTAAGTAATTAACAGCAGTCACACTGATTTCACGGTTTTTTTGCTTATTGTTTTTCTGTTAACAATGGCTGGAGGATCGTTGGTCGGGAAACTGCTTCTTTCCCATAAAAATATGATTTATGATTGCGAACCTGTCTTAATTGGTTAGTTATTTTATTAGTGTGTGTTATTTAGTTTGTGTTTAAAGGCGCGTAAGTATAAATGTCTGAAGAAATATTTATTCCTTGTGAGGAAGCTACTTCATAAGATAAAGGATTATCAAGTTGAACTTATAGAAATATTGAAATATTGTCAATAATATACTGTAGTTTTGAATAAGTTGAAGTCAATGCTAACGAAAAAATTCACTCCGGAATTTATAATTTTTGATAGTTACAACCATATAGAAATTATAAAAAATATAGAATGCCAATATCCATTATATGACACATCCAAAAATAGCCACTCTATGCAGAAAACGAGAAAACGTAACTTTAGGGAATTTTACACCACACCATGGGATACAACCCTGTAAGTATTGGTAGTGCTTAATCCCAATTAAGTGTTAAATTAGGAACCTTTGACGTTTGTCAGCTGTCAGCCTGTGTTAACTGTTCTTCTTGTTTATTTTATGGCGTTCACCGTATTTGTGTATTTGTTGTTCTTACCGTTTTGTTGATAAATATTACCATACTTTATATTTTATTGTGTTCCCTGAACAACTGTTTTGTTTTAGTTTATAGTGAGATAAATAGCCTTTGCGTAATAAAACGATTTTCTGCAAATTTCGGCTTCAAGAGTTCAATTTGTACAAAATTTTGGTAAGGATTATTCTACTATTAATAATAGTGTAATATGTAACCGACCATTTAATATTTATTTAGCATGTTACTAGCTAAAAATTGCGAATGGGTGAATATTATGACAAAAATTCCAAGTGGTTGCAAATAATCTAGATCACATGTAAAATTCCTTAATTTTTTAATTTCCCGCCCGGCGGCTAATGCGAAGCTAGATGCTAGTGTGACCAGAGCTACCTATACGCGATTCATTTTAAGATCGTAGCGCCAAAATGGCAGTAACCTATACTAACCTACGTTCACTGACACTGACGTTTGAAATTTTATTCATCAAAGATTTGTTGTCGTGAACTTTAAACCATGTAAAAAGCTTGTAAAACTATTTTGAAAGGGGCAAGTAGTGATATAAAATTAAAATAGATATCAATATTTTTCGAGCGTTCAATCTGAAAATGAAACTTAACCTCAAAATATGTCAAATTCTTTATTGGACATACGGCATACATACCTTTATGGAAATAGTCATTCTTAGAGAAAAGTAAAGAGCACACACTCTACTTTGCGTTCTTTAGCTTCTTTATCAATACTGGTGTCATGTAACTCTTATACTGTCATGTACTGTCATGTAATGCCCAACTTATACTTTCCACGATAGCTTCAGATTTTCCCGCTTTTGGAAAAGTATGATACTGAACTCGGGGTTTTTCTTTGCCCAAGAGGAACAATGACGCTCACAACAATAATGATTCATATCTAATCAAAGCAATTAACTAATATAACGGATATTTCAAAATTCACAATAGAAGTACATACGCAAAACTGAACCAAATGAACATGCGTAAGTTGTGCGTGCCGCCAGTAGGTAGCGTATTCCTTAGCAAGGATCACGTATAGCAAGAACCCTAAACAAAGAAGGACTGATCAATCAGTAACAGCCAATCACATCTGTTTATCACTTATGTGACGTCAGTGAATTCCCTTTAGCGGGAGATTTGAAATTTAAATATCCTTTGTTTTAATTTGACAGCTTTAACCTTTTAACATAACCTATATATGTCACATTGTCATGTATAATGTCTCGGTTGTCTTTGGAATGTCATCACTGTCATCAGTCATGTCATCATATCAAAGTATTTCTGTATTATATCATAGTAATCTGTGCGCTGATTAACAAAACACAAGTTATCACAGTTGTCAAATCGACAACGATTTTTGCACAACGCACTTCAAATCGTAAGATATATATCGTAAAACACATATATAAGTACTTTAAAATCACATTTAATTGCATTAATACAGTCTCTGAAATAATATTGGGTTCGATATTTTGACTGAAAATTTTTGAAATTGCAATTAGAGGCAAATTTGGCAATAGGGGATCCACTGACGTTTTACGAGAAATCTGTTGAAAATGACCTTCAAATTTTTATGAATGAATTGATCAGTCCTTCTTTGTTTAGGGTTCTTGCACGTATAGTACCTATACAGAAAACCAAAGTTGATAGAGTTACGTTTTCTCCATAGGATGGCCATTTTTAGTCTCCATAAAAACATTCTATATGTTTTATAATTTCTATGGTCACGTGAATCGGAAAAATGGGCAATGCTTCAATTTTGTTCAGTAATGTTTAAATTACTACAATTTTTTATGGAGTTGCGATTTGTGGCATGTTTACCATAATATTTTCATGATAAAAATGTTTCTTAAAAAGAAACTTCTCTACCATCTCTATTGGCAATTTTGGTCGTTTCGCAAAACTGTAATACACTCGAAAGCCACCGAGTGAGGAAACACAGCCAGCTGGATAAACGCTACAAATGACGCATGAAAATATTTCAGAGCGTTCCGGATGATGGATAGTCCGTTCCACGTTTCTGGGAATCGAAGAAATCCGCGAGAGCTCGCAATGTCGACCGCAAGGTTGTTTTCAGAGAGCTCGACTTTCGAATTTAGTAACGGCCGCCGAAGGAGAGGATGCTTTTCATTGTTTCCTTGATGCTGGATTTAATGAAGGTAAAATTAAATTCATTAATACGACGAGGACTATTCAATTTAAATGTTCTTTGTTTAGCAAGCAAAACTTTCGTTTCGTAGGTTAGGTACCACACTTGATTTGTTTCTACAACTTTGTTTTTAACCAAGTTTTAACATTAGAAATGTTTATGTTCGTATACGCGATTCATTTTAAGATCGTAGCGCCAAAATGGCAGTAACCTATACTAACCTATGTTCACTGACACTGACAGTTTGAAATTTTATTCATCAAAGATTTATTGTCGAGGACTTTAAACCAGGTAAAAAGCTTGTAAAACTATTTTGAAAGGGGTAAGTAGTGATGTAAAATTAAAATAGATTTCAATATTTTTCGACCGTTCAATCTGAAAATGAAACTTAACCTCAAAATATGTCAAATTCTTTATTGGGCATACGGCATACATACCTTTATGGAAATAGTCATCCTTAGAGAAAGGTAAAGAGCACACTCTCTACTCTGCGTTCTTTAGCTTCTTTATCCATACTTGTCTCCTGTAACTCTGTAATGCTCAACTTATAGTTTCCGCGATAGCTCCAGATTTTCCCGCTTTTGGAAAAGTATGAAACTGATCTCGGGGTTTTTCTTTGTACAAGAGGAACAATGACGCTCACAACAACAATGATTCATATCTAATCAAAGCAATTAACTAATATAACAACGGATATTTCAAAATTCACAGTAGACATACATACGCAAAACTGAACCAATAATTCATGCGTTAGTTGTGCGTGCCGCCAGTAGGTAGCGTATTGCTTAGCAAGAATCGCGTATACACCGATATTACACCATATATATAATACTACTATATCGCGGGTAGAGGCCCAATAATTCCGAAAACAACACGGCGCCAACATACAATCTCTATCCTTATCGAGAGTACCTTAGTCTAATATGTGCATGCGCACGAATTTCGCGACTTCCAATAAGCATGCAGCATAAATACTGCATCTCTGTCTACCGACTTCTTTTAAAAAAAAGTTGAAAGTTGGAAAGTCTGTCAACCTATAAGCAATGTGTCAGTTTCCGTAACCATGGATATCGACAAAATCTGCGCATGCGCAAATCGAACAAAGGGTCTCTGGAACAGTATAGCACTATATCTTTTGTCCTTTGATGTTTTCGGAGAAACCGCTTATGGGCTAACATAGGAAATACGCGATATAGTAGTATTATATATATGTATTACACCTATACCATAGAAATTATAAAAAATATAGAATGCCAATATCCATTATATGACACATCCAAAAATAAGCACTCTATGCAGACCACGAGAGAACGTAACTTTAGGGAATTTTCTGGGAATCTTTACACCACACCATGGGATACATCCCTGTAAGTATTGGTAGTACTCAATCCAAATTAAGTCTTAAGTTAGTAACCCCTAACCTAATCTATGGTTAGTAACCTTTGACGTTTGTCAGTAGTCAGCATGTGTTCATTGTTCTTCTTGTTTATTTTATGGCCTCCACCTTATTTGTGTATTTGTTGTTCTTATCGTTTTTTTGATAAATATTACCATACTTTATATTTTATTGTGTTCCCTGAACAACTGTTTTGTTTAAGTTTATAGTGAGATAAATGGCCTTTGGGTAATAAAACGATTTTGTGCAAATTTCGGCTTTAAGAGTTCAATTTGTCCAAATAAATTTTGGTAAGGATTATTCTACTAAACATAAACATAAACATAAAACACACCACAGAAATGGACAACCTCCCTTCTGAAAGCCTCAGACTTGTGTAGAGGGAGGGTACACATGAAAAAAACGCAGACACACAACCATTCCCTGGGAGAGGTGCCCTAGCGACATTCGAACTAGCGCCGCGATATACCATTCTGTTAGTTACAAACCACCCAGCACCTAACCGACTGAGCTATTGCCGCGGCTACTATTAATAATAATGTAATGTTACTGGCCATCTAATTTATTTAACATGTTGCTAGTTAGAAATTTCGAATAGGTGAATATTATGACAAAAATTCCAAGTAGTTGCAAATAATCAAGGTCACATGTGTATAATTACATAATTTTTTAATTTCCCACCCCGTTCCGGAAAAGAAAATACTATACCAGATACATTATCAAGAGCATGTGCTAGTTTGACCAATAATCTAGAATTAAGTAATCTCTATAAATCTCTATGTCATCCTGGTATCTCACGAATGGTTCATTGGATCCGTTCCAAAAATTTACCTTATTCTGTAGAAGATGTATGAAAAGTTACCTTATCTTGTAAAGTTTGTGCCGAAATCAAACCTCGTTCTTATAAGAACAAAGGTAAATTAATAAAAGCTACTAGTCCATTTGAAAGACTATCTTTAGATTTCAAAGGGCCGTTACCCATATCTTCTAGAAACAAATACTTACTGACAATAATAGATGAATATTCCAGATTTCCTTTTGCGTTTCCCTGTACCTACTGATTTTTCATCTTCCAGTGTAATCAAACACTTAACTAGCCTTTTTTCAGTATTTCGTATGCCAAGTTTTGTACATGCAGATTGTGGATCATCTTTCATGTCCCGGGAATTAAGAGAATTTTTAAACTCAAAAGGAATTGCTACAAGCCGTACTACACATTCGGTACATGTCTATGGTACTATACCATATAATCCTCAAGGAAATGGGCAGATTGAAAGAGAAAATAGATTCATTTGGAAAACTATAGAGTTAACCTTAAAATCGGGAAAACTTAATATATGTTACTGGGAGCAAATGTTAGAAGGAGCATTACATTCAATAAGATCACTTCTTTGTACCTCTACGAATGCAACACCTCGCGAAAGAATGTTCCACCATAATCGCATATCTACAAATGGCCAATCATTACCTACATGGTTATTAAATCCTGGTAAAGTTCTCATGAAAAGACATGTTCGGGGAAGTAAATATGAGCCTATAGCAGAAGTTGAATTAGTTGAAGCTAATCCAAATTATTCGTGCATGAGATTGATAGACGGCAGAGAAGTATCAGTTCCTAATAGACATGTTGCACCATGAGGGAACAGAGATGACGATGAGGAAGATGATAGTCTAACAAATTCAAATCAGAATACTTTAGAAAGAATGTCTCAGGGAGTCCCAGTTACAATCAAGTGAACCCATAAATATGAAAAGTATGGAGCTTGGTAATTCTAATTGCGATGAAGTGCGAAGTTACTGCTAGATGACACTGCTGATAGATAGATAGGAGTTTAAGGTTTCAGCTTTACACAGTAAAAAATTCATTAACACTAGTCAAAAACCATCGATCTTATAGTAGATCAATGCAAAAAACTTTCATTCAATAATCAAGCTGTCAAAAGTAACTAAATTATTTAGGGATATTTTGTGTTTAGTGTGTTACCTTAGAGGACAGGACTGAACTATTTTAAGGACAGTAAAAACGTATTGGAAACTGGCCTAATTATTCTTTCGCAATTATAAATTTAATAATAGCATGATACAACTACACTGATATGCTCATAACTTGACCAAATTTCGTTTGTTCTGCGCACGACGTCATTCTTGATGCTAAAAGGCAAAAATTCAAATGCGTTACTGTCAACGTGACTGTCAGTGATATAATTATTTTCGTGTTTGTCAATTGTATTCCCATATTATTATAATTGTGAGGTCCGAGGGTTATCAAGTTGTCATTTTTATATTATAGGGTGGTGTTTATTTACAGTAGTGCTTCTTATTATCTCTTCAAATTATAAAATTTAGGTTAGAATTATATTCGGTAGGTAGATCGGTACACAGAATGCGGTTTGAATTAAAATAAGAAAGATTGATATTAATCAACTATTATTTTAGTTTCCCTGTATGAATCGTGTATTATAATTCCATAATCGACGTTTCTTTTATATTGTTATCTTTGTTTACAAGTATTTTATTTAATTTTGTATCAAAACTGACGTCACGCTCATCGATAGACCACGCCCCCATGCGCATAGGCATATCAGTGTAGTTGTATCATGAATAATAGTAGACATTGACTGTTTCATATAAGGCCACTAAATTTGTGACGTGCAACATAAAAATCCCTACATTCCAGTCGACCAGTACGGTTTTTGGATTAAAATGTTACAATTTGTTTGACCTATTGTATTTTCAGTGCGACATCTATGTTTCAGTTGCCTAAGGTCGCACTGTACAGTGTTATTCAGAACTTATCCATAATAAAATTTGGGGATGTTCAACATACATGTAGAAATGTGGTAGTGCAAAAAAAAATTTTTGGCGGCTTCTGAAAACTATTTAAAAATTTTTCATTGCACGCCGCTGGATACGGGTCCACTGTAATGGAGTGACCTTGGGACTGACAATGCAATCTGGCTAGCACGAAAAAACTTCAGAGGATCTGAGAGTATACCGACACCCGGCGCAAAAAAGATTTGCAGCGTTTTTACTTTAAAATAAACTTAAAAGATAGATAGATGTGACCAAAGTGACGTGGCTTTAAAATGAATAAAATTTAGTTACACTAATTTTGAAGAATTGCGCTACTTGATTACTAGGTATTAGAAACATGAAATTTATAAAAAATTTGCACATACCTTGTTACAAAAGCTGTTCGAAATTTTGTCCCTAAAGCTATCCAATTTTGTTGCACTAAAGCGAATGTTCCTCCTGGTTGCTGATCTTGTAAACTCAAATTATTAAGTAAATTGGGGATTTTCAGCATTTTGCTGCAACAACCACTCACAAAACCTAACTCGTAATTGATAATCAACTGGTAACAGTCCATTAACTCAGCATTACTGTACACATGAGCCATTTTGAAAATTTTACAGTTTAACACTCCTACGATAAATAAAACACCGGCACTAGACACACACACACACTAGAGAAGACACAGATAGACTGATGACTGAATAGACAATAGAGATATATAGATTATCCCCGCTTCAACTGTATTCGCTCGATCGTTGTTCGAGGGGCAAAAACGTGTTTACTTTTTTTACCACATTCTTAGGAATGTGGTAGATATATCAAATGTTGAAGTACAGTTGCCCATCTACATAGTCCTTTATAATGGTATAACTTTAAACATTGTTTACTGGAAATCCTAATACTTTTATTAAAATTTTTTTGGTGATATCGATTTCTTATTTAAGGATGCACATATCCTCAAAGTTTTAGAGATAAGTTCTGAATAACCCTGTATATGTTTAATTCGTCTTTTGACTGCTTCAACGACAAGGGAGTGCAGACGCTCCCGTAAGAAACAAGATCAGCAGTCTGTGAAAACTTTTATTAACACCCTCCCTCAACACTTCTTGTGCTTTCGCTGTTCCTGCTCCTTCTGATCTGGTGGTCCCTTCCGTTCCAGAGTGGGCCGCTCGTTCTGCTTCATCTCGAGCATCTTGGCCAGCAGCTGCCTGGGCGGTTCCGCCCTCTTGAACTCCGCGTAGATGTTCTTTCTGTCCAGGCACTCCTTGCTCACTTTCAGGTGTTCCGGGTACTCGTCGTCGGCTATCGGGCCGCTTCGGCTCTTGTAGACGTGCTTCGGAAGCGACAGATCCATCGGTCTCGGGATAGACATATACCTGGGAAATTGAGGAGTTTGGCAAGTTATAGAGTCAGTTAAAATTGGTTTTTTCTTTGTTAAAGTGCATTGTCATCAGTTAATAAAATTAGTTACACGACGTTAAGGAGCTTAAAATATTTGTTTCCTTGTAATTATGAGTGTAAGTGTAAGCTACGCCGTCATATTATAACTGGATAACTATTGTGAAAAACTTTAGGCGTAAAATGATAGTTTAGACATTATCTCTATAATCCATATATATTATTACGTGTCGATTCTGTCTCGCTTTAAATTCCGTCGCCGAATCGACAAAGTTTCTAAGCTATCTTCTCCGAGAGGGAATCGTGAAGAGATCCCCGCGGGCGACCGGAGGTCGCCCAGACCCCTTCTCCTATGCGTAGGGGCATTTCGTCCCGTTTTCTACCCGTTTTCCCAATTTAAACGTCTTTTCAAAAAATCTGCAAAATTTTCGTCGATCGCCGTTCGGCGAGAGAGATGCGGCTAGCAGCGGCGTTTTCCTCGCGCCTAATGGTCCCGTCACGCCTGCTGAAATCCCGACTTTTCGCGGAACCTCCTAGCCCCTTTTTCTAATTTTTACGGCTTCGAAAACCGCTTCACGCGAAAGTTCCGTCCTTTCTCTAATCTTTTGAGATTTTTTTTCGAGACCGTACGTCGACTCCTTCTTCGTCTATTTCGTCTTCCAAAATCTCGAGTCGCATCCGTCTCAACTTCTTTCTCATTTTATCTACCGATGTGAAATTGCACTAACGAGACAAGCACCTCCCACGAAAACTGTCAAATTAATTAAACTTCAGATAGGTTATTTTCATTATTTTCCTATGAGAAATATTGCTAACGGAATCGATAGTACTGACTGCCAAACACTTCTGATTACCAAAATACTGAAGCGAAATGCTTTTCCAATTAGAAAATCGGTAAAAATTATTTTTTTAGGATAACATGTACAATTTACATACTTCAACATCTCAAGTTAAATTTTTGACAACAGGCTCGGTAGCGCAATGGGATAGTTGTAGGATTCCAAAGATCGTAATGCTGATTTCGCGAGTTCGAGTCACGCTAGAGGCTAACTTTTTTTCACTTTTTAATTCCAATTATTTATTAGTATTAGTTTGGAATTAATTCCTTCATTTTGGCAATCTGTAAAATTCATCATTTTAGCTTACAAGAGTAAATATCTACAATATTAATATTCTGCTACAATTATGACAGCAATATATTTTGGGTCCCATTGATAAAATTGATGAAAATGTTTACTGAAAAATAAATTCTACTTTCAGCACTTAAAAAATTATGATGTTTTACCATCAAGAATAGAGTACCCTTACAATTCATCAAAATATTAAGAAAAATCGTTTAGTATAATTACATCATCATTCGAGATGCAAAATTTCACAATACAATTTAATATGTATTTTCTTAAAAATAATATGATTCTAGATGCTTTTGTTACGGTGACCCCTGGCCGCAGGCCTGAACCCCCGGTAGAGCTAGAAACAGCGATTTTTTCCCATTTCTAGTTTTATTTATTATTATGCGTCCGATTTTTACGTAATGTATCATCTTCAATTGAATATTTTCATATTTTTTTAAATTAAAAAAGTGTATAGGTATACGAATATACAGGGTGATTCAGCTAACCCGTTCATTAAAAGTTTAAGCACTACAACCGAAACATTCTACATGACAATATGACATATATAGGTTATGTTAAAAGGTTAAAGCTGTCAAATTAAAACAAAGAAGATATTTAAATTTCAATATTTTAAACCTCCCGCTAAAGGGAATCCACTGACGTCACATAAGTGATAAAGAAATGTGATTGGCTGTTACTGATTAATCAGTTCTTCTTTGTTTAGAGTTCTTGCTTCCCATTGGACTATATACATTTTTTTTTTTTTGAAAATTTGGATACGGAGGTTTATGAGAATGTTCTATTCATCTGAAGTATTTCCATTTTTCTGGTACTTCCGGTTATACCGGAAATGGCTATCGACTTTCTTATTTTAAATGGAATACCCTATATTTTTTTACATTTTTATCTATCATGATTACCTCTTGTACGCCGGGTGCAGTCCTAGCTCACACAGCTTCAGCATCCTCTGCTCGACGCTCACGAAAGGCGGCATCGGGTCCTCCACGTCCTTGAGGGCTGGATGGCGCTCCAGCCGGTCCAGCAGCACGTCCTCGGGCTCCCCGGCCCCGGGGGGATTCTTCACCGGGTCCCGCTGGACGATGAAGGCGGAGCCGGCCGTGCGGTAGGCCATGCCGCCGATGTGGCTTAGGTCGGGGTCCGGCTCGCAGTCCGCATTCGCTGGAAAAGGCACGATTATTCACATCGAAGTTTGTTGTATCACAAACCGAATAAATAAATGAATACAGCACTATTGTATATCACAGTAACACATGCATACGACGTGTCACGACGAGCTGAACAATCTGTATATGGAGAAACAGTACAGATAGGTAGAATTTTCAAAAACGTTCATATGCGGCTAATTGATGGCACTCAAAAATATTTCTGTCTCTGTCACTTCCGGTTATACCGGTAATCAATAGTTTGCCTCAATAGTGGTATCTTCAAAGTTCTAAGATTTTTGAGCGTCTTTTCTTATAAAGTTTTAGACTTGTTATTAAAATTTCCAAAACCGACAAAGTAACATAATCATTCTCTATGCAAGGTGTAAACAAAATAGTGAATTGGACTTCGTGGGGTGATATTGCATCTAAAAATAAACATGCCCTATGCCCTAATACCATGCCATATGCCCTAATAATAATAAAATACTATGAACATATGCCCTAATAAAATGGTTCCTAAGAGAGTTGCTGCCCTTTGAACGGTGGATAAACTGAATAATTTTTATTTATTTTAGAAAATTTTTGAGCAAGATTTGAGCGTCTTTTTCTATGAAATTTTAGACTTGTTATTAAAATTTCCAAAACGGACAAAGTAACAATCATTTTCTATGCAAGGTGTTAAAAAAAATAGTGAATCGGACTTTGAGGGGTGATATTACATCTAAAAATAAACATGCCCTATGCCCTAATACTATGCCATATGCCCTAATAATAAAATATTATGAACATATGCCCTAATAAAATTGTTCCTAAGGGAGTTGCAGCCCTTTGAACGGTGGATAATCTGAATGATTTTTATTTATTTTAGAAAAGTTTTGAGCACCAAAAGTATTACAAAACACTACACTACACTAACGTGTACAAAACTGTCAGTTGAATTCGCATAAAAACAATTGACGAAACTGTCAAACCTACATACGCCATTTTTGGCAAATGTAAGTGCATTGTAAACTTTAAACGCAAATATCTCGAAAACCGTTAAAGGGTGATCACTGATCACTAACAATCACTCCTCGAAACACGGTACACTATTTTTTTACACCTTTTTACACACTATATATTTCAATCAGATTTTGTCAGTTGTAAAATAATGAAAACCATTTAAAGCAAACAAGGTTATATATATAAAAAAAATGTAGGGGGTTATATGGTTAGAAAAACACCAAAAAAAAATACCCAAACTAAAAAGCAAACCAAAGAGCAGAAAGAACATATTGTGCAGTATCAATGGTTATATCATTTTCTTTGAAGAAGTTTTAGTTGGTGTAGAACAGGTCAAATTTTTATATAAATTTCTGAATATAAAAATTAGAATATATGTAGACTTTGGGATAATGAATACTTATATGTAATTTTTTAATGATACCTTTTTTGTTTCAGGTAAGTCGATGAGTGCGGCATCGAACTGTGTCGGATTTTCGTAAGTATTTATAATCTACCTGTTAGTCTATTAGGGTGAGTCAGTTTATACTAGCAGGACTCTGGCATTTGATAGAGCACCTTATTTTAAGTGAAGTTTGTCATATAAACATATGTCGGGAATCGCTTCGTTTTTGAGATACAGGGTGTCAAAGTTTTGGTTTTTTTTAGTGTTTTCCACACAGCTCCTATAGTTTTTAAGATAATTTATTCAAATTTTTACGGTAGATTACCTATGATGGTCCACAAATTTTGACATATGTAAACGATTTGAAAACGTACAGGGTGATATTATTTCGGGGGTCAGGCCCCCTTTCATCGTTCAGAACTTTTTTGTGGTGCGCCTCTGACTGTTGATTTGCCAAAATTTGGATTCCATGTTCAATTTAGAAACTTTTTTGTCTCTTGCATTTTTATCGTAGCTGTAACAGTTATCGAGTAATTTGAAAAAGTCTATGAAAAAATATTTTATTTAAAAAAAAATATTTTCATCAAAACTTTCACTAAAAACTTATTGCCAAACGAAAGTTCATTAATCTAAATTGTCAAAGGTTACATACTTACAGTACAACTTTTGCCACTAATTATTTATTTTTTTTTAGCATTTCAAAGACTTAATAACTAAGTAAAATAATTAAGAATTAATAATAAACCAAGGTCTATATCCTGGCGACGAACAACGCAGAATGAATTTTTGTCGTTAGATCCTTAACACATTAGAAAATAATAGAACTTTCTTATCCAACGTATCATGGATTGATGAATCTTGCTTCACCCGACGTGAGATAGTAAATTTCAAAAGTCAACATATTTGGGTAGAGCAAAATCCACATGCTATTAGGCCAAGAAAATTCCAAAATGAGTTTAGCTTTAACGTATGGGTAGGAATTTTTGAAAATCGTTTATTTGAACCATATTTTTTGCCAGACAGGGTCAGTTCGCAAAACTTCTTACAGTTTCTAGAAACCGAGCATCCTAATATGTGGGAAGATGTCTCTCTAAATTTAAGACAGCAAGCTTGGTTCCTGTTGGATTGCTGCCCAGCAAAAAATGTAAGAAAATTTTGAAAAAAATGTAAGAGCTTGGTTAGACGACAATTATCCAGAGAGGTGGATTGGACGTGGAGGTCCAATCGCACGGCCCTCAGGTTTCCCAGATATAACACCAATGGATTTTTTTGTGTGGGTCTTTTTTAAAGAAAAAGTGTATGCCACTCCTGTTCAAGATGTTGACGATCTTAGAGAGCGTATAAGGCATGCTTGCGAAGACATAAGAGTTCATCACTTAGTTTCAGCAAGAAGGTCTATTGAAACGCGATGCCGATTATGTATCCAAGAAAATGGATCACATTTTGAAAATTTTAATTTGAAAATAAAATTATTTCGGGTTATTTGTAAAGTTATTTGTATTTGCCTTGGTTTATTGTTAGTTCTTAATTATTTTACTTAATTACTTAATTAGTGGCAAAAGTTGTACTGTAAGTATGTAACCTTTAATAATTTAGGTTAATGAACTTTCGTTTGACAATAATTATTGTTTTTAATGAAAATTTTCATAAAAATATTTTTTTTAATAACATATTCATTCAGAGATTTCTTCAAATTACTCGACAACTGTTACAGCTACGATAAAAATGCAAGAGACGAAAAAGTTTCTAAATTGAACATGGAATCCAAATCCAAATCAGCAGTCAGTGGCGCAGTACAAAAGAGTTCTCGACGATAAAAGAGGGCCTGACCCCGAAAAAATATCACGCTGTACGTTTTCAAATCGTTTACATATGTCAAAATTTGTGGACCATCATAGGTAATCTACCGTAAAAATTTGAATAAATTATCTTAAAAACTATAGGAGCTGTGTGGAAAACACTAAAGAAAAACCAAAACTTTGACACCCTGTATCTCAAAAACGAAGCGATTCCCGACATATGTTTATATGACAAACTTAACTTAAAATCAGGTGTTCTATCGAATGCCAGAGTCCTGCTAGTATAAACTGACTCACCCTGTATATTCCCAAAACATATAAAAACGAAAACAAGTAGGAAGATAAAAAATAACGAGTCAATAAATCTTTAACACTTCTTTATAAAAATGGAAGGTTTTCCATATTTTTCGATACCAGGGCATAAAATTATTATATCAATTTTCTTTGCCATATTATTTGGAATCTCTGCTTGATTTTAATAACAGAAAATGTATGATGTATGGCTGCCCTAGGGAGATTTTGAACCCCTTAAATTTGAGCTTATAGTCATCGTAATCGTTATACTGAACACGCGCAGTGCCAAAAAGGATACTCCTTTTGCCACTGCGCCTTATAAGTGTAACGATTACGATAACGACGTGTTAAAATTTAAGGGGTCAAAATTTCCCTCCTGAATTATTTTCTGATAATTTTACAAAGTAACTCACCTACAGGCCTTTGACAGTCCTCCTTGTCGGGCTCTTCTCGTTTGTCCCCGGTTTTTCCGCTAAACAAACTCCAAATGGATTTCTTTGGTTTGGGTTCATCCCCACAAGTCCTGTTCGGACACCTCTTGCCTTCCGGTTTCTTCTTCTTGGCCTTGGCGAAGCCCCTCGATTGGGGCCTAGCCCCGACTCTCGGAAAGTCTAGCCTCTTGGATAAAGCACTGTGGAATTTTGTAAGCAGATTTAAACCCATTTTGTGCAGCTTTAGTTGCGAAAAGTTGTTTTAGTGACAGATGTGGTCGGTGTCAACTATAGTTGTCAGACAAACTCGAGATGTCAAGGTATTGAGTTATAATGAATGATCTTGGTCTAAGGTGGTCATAAAGTGGAAAACGATTATCTTTCACTCAATATAAGTGCCATATACAGGGTGTAAAAAATAGTGTAAGTATATGAACATCAAAAGTTCCTATGACCATATGCTCTAAAATGGTTACAGCCTCAGACAAATAATAGTATATTACTAGAAATGGGAGAAAATCGCTTTCGCGATTTTCGTTCCCATTTCTAGCCCTACCGGGGGTCCAGGCCTGCGGTCTGGGGTCACCCTTCGCTGACAAAAAGCATCTAGAATAATATTATTTTAAAGAAAATACATATTAAAGAAATGTTGTATCTGGAATGATGTAATTATACTAAACGATTTTTCTTAATATTTTGATGAATTGTAAGGGTACTCTATTATTGATGGTAAAACATCATAATTTTTTAAGTGCGTGTCAACCTGAAAAAATTATTTTTACCGATTTTCTAATTGGAAAAGCATTTCACTTCAGTATTTTGGCAATCAGAAGTGTTTGGCAGTCAGTAGTATCGATTCCGTTGGCAATATTTCTCGTAGGAAAATAACCTATCTGAAGTTTAATTAATTTGACAGATTTCGTAGCAGGTGCTTGTCTCGTTAGTGCAATCTCACATCGGCAGATAAAATGAGAAAGAAGTTGAGACGGACGCGACTCGATATTTTCGAAGACAAAATAGTCGTGGAAGGAGTCGTCGTACGGTTTCGAAAAAAAAATCTCAACGAATTAGAGAAGGACGGAACTTTCGCGTGAAGGGGTTCTCGAAGCCGTAAAAATTAGAAAAGGGGCGAGGGGGTCCCTCGCAAAGTCGAGATTTCGGCGGGCGTGATGGCAGCATTAGGCGCGAGGACAAACGCCGGTGCTAGGCCGCATCTCTCTCCGAACGGCGATTGACGAAAATTTTGCAGAGGTTTTTTGAAAAGGCGTTTAAATTGGGAAAAGGCGTAGGAAACGGGACGAAAATACCCCTACGCATGGAGAAAGGCCGGGGCTATCTCCTCCGAGAGGAGGACTCCCTCGAGAGGACTCCCTCTCGGAGGAGATAGCTTTAAAACTTTGTAGATTCGGCGGCGGAATATAGAGCGAGACAGAATCGACTAGTTTTAATATATATGGATATATCGCGGGACTAAAGTACTTAGTACTTTTAATCCAGAAGGTAAAGTTTATGTAAAGCTTAATTTACCTGAGGGATTAAAACTAATGCTTCTCTGAAGGACACCACAAAAAATTTGCTAAATTATTGTTTCCCACTTTTTTTGCATGGAAGTTTATGTAAACTTTTTTTAAGATGTGGATTCAAGTACTTGTAAAATTAGTTTTTATGAGCAAATCAGTGTCCCTATGTATGAAATTTTTATTTTATCTTAAAATTTTATTGGTGCCTGTAAAAATGTACGCCGCTGTCGCAGCAGAAATGTTTGTTTACACAAAAAGAGATAATATAGTTAACAGTAACCTACTGTATATTATAGGTTAGGGAATACTCAGTACCCTTGTTGTTGTTGTTGTTGTTAGAAGGCGGCGCGCTTACCCGCAGCACTCAGGCCTTTTGACCTATTGTGCGTGCCGCTAGTCGAGAGCTATTGGAAGAGACCCGTGCTATGCGCATAGGCCAAACTCAGTACCCTTACTTGTTGATTTGTCTGAGGTTGCAGCCCTTTAAACTGTGGATAAAAAGAATCTCTTGGATAACTAGGTATTTGGTAAATACAGCAATTTTTGGAAGAAAGTAATCATTCTCTTAAATATGACCAAAGCTATAATAACTATATTTCTGTATACTTTGATATAACCCACCTTTTTACTAACACCATGTTTATGGACTAGTTCTCCGAATTTAAATTTAAATTAAACTTTTCTTCGTTTTTTTCCACCAAGTATATCTCGCGTGACCTCATAATTTCGGGCAATTTACTTAGAAATCGGGGAAACTATCGTTTTCTCGGTTAATTATATCTTCATTAAGAGCGAACATAATTTATTATTCGTATTTGTAACAATACAACTCCGCAATTACAATTGCAAATCACATCTTTAACATGTAAAGGTAATCCTGACGTTGCCAAACCAGTGGATGCTCTAACACCTGTAGAAAGTAAAATTAATAAATAAATAAACAGAACAGATCGCTGTAATTGTATGCTGTTGCAAATTTATGGAAAATAGGAATCTTTTAATGAGAGCAATTAAACATATAGAATAATTAGTAAAGGCTGCATACATGGGCAATTTAATTTTGCATTGTATTACTCTTATCTATGCAAATGTGGAACCATTCATTATTTATAGTAGGTTACGATGTTTCCATATCTATATACAGGGTGGTATATACCTCCTTACATGGTCAACATTTTTATTTTTACATATACCTACAGGATATCTTGAAAAAACTTAAAATGCTCAATTTCTGTCATGTATAATATCTCTAAACCGGCTCGTGTTAGGGAAAACGTAACTGCGATATTCAATTGTTTTTTCGATTGCACCATTAGAATCACTATACAACTTACTACTAGTTTACTAATTTAATCGATTTCGTATCTCCAATAATAACGGAGTTAGCAATTGGCTGTACGTGACGGTCATACGACCTATGATAGCATACGGTTCCATAGTTTAGTGGTCCAAAGGACTACAATAAAGGACCAAAATCAAACTTTCTGGTTTACAGAGACAAGCCTGCCTGGCCATAACTGAAGCAATTAGCTCTACACCGTCAGCAGCTCTGGACATCCTACTGGACCTACCTCCTCTTCACATATATTTGGAGAGAGAGGCCAGATGGGCAACATACAGACTAAAGCAGGCAGCTATTAACATGCCGCAGTCTGACATTATAAACCACAATAGGCTGCTGGATGACATGGAAACTCAAAGCATCCTGGAGATGATTTCAGATGTCAAGCATGCAACGACCAACCATGAACTGCACTTTAACACTCTCTTCCCAGGAAAAGACGAATGAGATCGGAATAAAGCTGACCTATTGAAGGCAGATAGTTGTTTACAGGTAGCTCCAAAACACCCATAGGTGTTGGAGCCGGAGTATATAGTTGCAACCCAACGGTAAAAATATCCTCATCCCTTGGTAGTTATGCAACTATATTTCAGGCAGAAATCTATGCTATCGAATTGTGTGTACAGAGGCTGGAACAAACGCAACTTACACGCAAATCGATAAAAAATCTTCTTAGACAGCCAAGCAGCTTTTAAAACTCTTGGTTCCTACCGCTGTAACTCAAAAAAGGTATGCAGTTGTCAGCAGGCGCTCGTTCATTTGAGCAGAAAAAATAGAGTAACTCTGGTCGTAAGCCATTCTGGCCATGAAGGCAATGAGGCAGCCGACTCTCTAGCGAGGGAGGGTGCTGCTTCTGAATTTGTCGGACCAAAACCGGTTCTTGGTATATCATCGAGTACTGCCAAAGCAATTCTCTTGGCCTGGGCTGAGGAGCAAATCCTCCAGTACTGGCAAGAACTACCAAGATTAGTCCATTTGACGGCGTTCATAATAAACCCTTTAAAAACAAGAACTGAAAAACTTTTAGAGTTAAGCAGGTTGCATCTACGAACTTTAATTGGTCTATATACTGGTCACTGCTGATTAAAATATCATCTGTACAAATTCGGCCCAGCAGAAGAGTGCCGCTTGTGCCTAGAAGATGATGAAACGGCAAAACACTTTTTATGCACCTGCTCCGCTGGGGAAAGGATCAGATACTCGTTATTTGGCAAAGGACCACTTCTGCCAGAGGATCTGAATAAGTTCTCACCCGATAAGGTGATCAGCTTCATTAAGAGGCTGGACCTGTTGGGTGAAATATAAGTAGGTGTGAGCCACAATAGACCACATGGTCGCGGTGGAGGGTCGGGTTTTCAGCTCACTCACTTTTGAACCTAACCTAACCTAGCAATTATGCGTCGTTAAGTGTGGACACCCTGTATACTAATAGCCCTGTTTCCGCGTTTTTTTTAAGAATCTCAACTAGAAGAAATATGAATTTTGTTCCTATTATTTTGGGGCACACCGTATAATTCGTACACCTAGCTTTTGTGTAATTGTTAGTTTTTCTGCAGTCAGTTTTAAAATATTACTATTACTTACATTCACGTTTGCCTTGAACCAATAAAGAAGTGTAGAAATGTATTAATAACAGGATATTGTGTTTGTTGTTTTTGGGTAAAGTATTGGGAATGCCAAACGAAAAACCTCGCTGATCTCGAACGCTTCAATTACCGCCCGAGTGATAAATCGAAAAGTAATTGCAATTGCATAAACAAACGCTCCGTCGTCGGTAACCTAGTTAGATCATTTTCACTCGGAGTGCCAGATACCTTGACTTAATTTATGTCTTAAGTACCATTGGGTAACTCCACGAAGCCGACCACAATGATAGATAGAAATCAACATTCTTAATTGTGTTGGTTATTTGCAAATATAATTACTTAGTAATTAGTGTTGTAAAGTGACCGAGAATTTACTTTTGGGGAACGTTTCTTATTGGCGATTCAGATTACCGATGAGGGCGCTGCAAATTGTAAACAAATATGAAGGAAGACGAGTAAAAATTTGGCATTTCATATCACATCATCTAGCAACTTAGCATTCAACTACCATAAATATAGTGACTTCATGTGCTTGTTAGGGTGAAATAAAGGATAAAAAGAGTTGTAAAAGCAGTCAAACATCCCATAAGTGCTTTATTGCTAATTATATGATTTTTTTGGGTTGAAACAGGTACCCTAATTTTTGTTTGCTTACATTTTTTACCTAAAATAAATTTTAGCCTGTATGGTGATACCATATTAGTGCTTGTTTTTTCTTAAATAATGTTTAAATTAAAATATATTCTGTTTTTATAAGACTAATAATAGAAAAGTATAGACAAACTGCAACAAAGTGGTTATGTTGTGTAAATAAACGTGTTCCCTTTTATTAAATTGTTACATGCCTTTTGGAGAAATGAGTGAGAAACAGTTTCTTATACTAGGGCCAAACTTCTACCTTTCTTCTATCTTAAACACTTCTGTTGACATGTTTTGTGGAATGACACCCATAAACACGGCAATTTGTGTTGTGCTGATTTCTGTTGAATGCCATTTTAAAATGTAAAAATAAAGATGTACAAATACTAACCACGTCTGTTTTAACTTTGTAATACCAAAAAATCACAAACACCACTAAATTATTACGTTAAACAAACCCAAATACAATGTTATTTATCATTATATCAGCAATAAGCCTCCAAAAATTACCTTTTAAGTAGGTTCAAATATTTCCATGCAGAGGGCGCATTCATTTTTGGAATCGCCAATAGCAAGCAGGAGCACAGGCATCAGTGGAACAGACCTCGGACCAGGACAAATTATTGTCAGCTTTGGTTTCTCATATATTTTTTTTTATTAAGGTCGCGTCACTGGCCTAATTATTCTTTGGCAATTGTAAATTTAATATAAAGGGGCACATTGACTGTTCTATACAAGCCTACTAACTTTGTGACGTGCAACATAAAAATCCCTAAATTGCAGTCGACCAGTACGGTTTTGTTACAGTTTGTTTGGCCGATTGTATTTTCATATTTTCATTTCGATTGGTATTTATGTTTCGATCGCCTAAGTTCACACTGAATACATTTGATTCATTTTTGACTGCTGAATCGACAAAGCAGTGCAAACACGCTCTTAATCCCTACAAATAAATGTATAGAACCACCTCTGGTCATTATTTTTACTGAGTCACTACACAAATTTTGCGTAGAAAACGTTCCATTCCGTAAAATTCAAGGTAAATGTGTTCATTATTCTTGAAGCAATGTCTATATACGTAGACCTGTACACGTTCTCTCTATGAGTCAGTCAATGTGAACATAACATTTAAAAGAAAGAGTTAAAGATCAATGTATTCTGTCTGGTCTTTACTTGGTGTATTTTAATCGTTCTTAATAAGTTTATATCCTGTTATAAAGTATGAAGGTGGATATATCAGTCTAAATGCCACCAATATCTAGGTATATAAATTATATAATTGTTTTTTTAGTTTACCTGAAAAACTAAAATCTTTGGCGATGGATATAACACATTTTTTTTAATAATTGTTTTGAAAATGCACAGTTCTCATTTAGATGTTTCAAGGAAAATATAGAAAACACTCTTTAAACAAGTACCTATTTCGACTTGTGAGGGCTTTCTCAATTGGCGATTCAGATTACCGATGAGGGCGCTGCAAATTGTAAACAAATATGGAGGAAGACGAGTAAAAATTTGGTATTTCGTATCACATCCTCTAGCAATTTAGCATTCAACTGCCATAAATATAGTAACTTCATGTGCTAGTTAGGGTGCAATAAAGGATAAAAAGAGTAGTAAAAGCAGTCATACGTCCCATAAGTGTTTCATATTGCTAATTATATGAATTTTTTGGGTTGAAACAGGTACCCTAGTTTTTGTTTACTTACATTTTGGGCTAAAATAAGTGTGATAAACTGTATAGTGGTGCCATATTAGTGCTTGTTTTTTGTTAAATTAAATTAAAATTCTGTTTTTATAAGACTAATAATAATAATAGAAAAGTATAGACAAACTGCAACAAAGTGGTTATGTTGTGTAAATAAACGTGTTCCCTGTTAATAAATTGTTACATGCCTTTTGGAGAAATGAGTGAGAAACAGTTTCTTATACTAGGGCCAACTTCTACCTATCTTCTATCTTAAACACTTCTATTGACACGTTTTGTGGAATGACACCTATAAACACGGCAGTTTGTGTTGTGCTGATTTCTTTTGAATGCCATTTTAAAATGTAAAAATAAAGATGTACAAATACTAATCACGCCGTTTTTAACTTTGTAATACCAAAAAACACAAGCACCACTAAATTATTACGTTAAACAAACCCAAATACGTGTTATTTATCATTATATCAGCAATAAGCCTCCAAAAATTACCTTTTAAGTAGGTTCAAATATTTTCATGTAGAGGGCGCATCCATTTTTTGAATCGCCAATAGAGTAAATGTCTATTACTCTATTGAGAAAGGCCTAACAAGCCAAAATACTAGTATATAGTGTTTTCTATGCATTCCTTGAAACCTCTAAATGAGAACTGTGTTTTTTTCAAAACAATTATTTTCACGATGTTTCATAGAGAACCATCCGCTTCAAGTATCCACATTTTTTTTATTTCTTCCACATATTTTTAACTCCTTATACAGTAATTTTAAGTTTCTCAATTAAAATTCTAAAAACTCAGTATTATACTCTTCATTTTCTTAGCGTGATGTAAAATTGACGCCCACACATTTATTCTCTACTGTTTATACATTCATATACATTTGTCGAAAAAGTAAATACTACCACAAAATGAGGTCACCTGCGTGAATCATCAAACATTATAATTATTATTATTATAACCATATCGTCAGGTAAGGCAAACTCGACACATCCGTGTTTTGTTCTCCAGTTAGCGACATCGGATCTTTGCACCGCGTGGGTTCATTTCATTATACAGGGTGGTCTATTCTAAAGAGGAAGTCCAAAAGATCGACTGGCTGAAATTTCCCTTAACTCGTCTGCATCATCACAGATGTGGTATACCGGGCCAATATTAAATTATACAGATGTTTCTTGAGATGACAGTGCCCCGTTACGAGCCCTGCCAGACTCCTGAGTCGAGGTTTTCTCATGGCCGCAGCATCTCTACGGTCCTTTTCTGCGAAAGATCTTCCATGGATGCCTTCGCATGACTCTTTCCTAATCTTAAATTCCAGTAATTCCCATGTTCTAGCTCCAGTATTCTCCCAGAGCCGTTCTGACACTATAAGCGACTCCACAGGCTGGCTCCGGTTGAATAAGAACCATTTCAGATCCCTTTGTAATGTACTTATTAAACAAAGTTTTTTTAAGGCCACAGTAAAAATATTCTTTATACCTTTATTCAGAACTGTGCGGTGAGAGCGATAGTGTTCACGAGTAAAATTGATTTTGGGGCGGAAATATCGCTAGATTCTTTGGGAAACTTAATCTGGGACACCCTGTACTGTACAGACAGTAGCCAGATACCTACCTGTTGTAAATTCATTAATTATTCGGATGTTCCATTAGCAAATTCATCGAGAAACGATTATTATGACATCACCGTCATAAACAACGAGCTGTTTAGTCGTTAATATTTTTTAGGTAGGGATTTATTATTAGTAGCAGGTAGCAGGCACTTCCTTTACGGGAAAGAGTATGTACAGTAAGTTTGATATCTACGTTAAAGTTCAGTATATCACCATGCAAATTTATTTTGATCAAGGACATTTTACAGTAGTATATTTGTCGAGATAAAACAGATTTTAAAATTATTATCTTGACATGTATACACGGTAATCTATACAGGGTGTCCAATATGTATGAAATAATGTATATAACTTTTTTAAAACACCCAGTATAAAAAAATTGTTCAGATGAAAGTTTTTTAGTTAGGTTTTTTGCTTCTTTTGGTAAGTTTGAATTTGTTTGAATTGGCATAGCAACCAATTTTGTTTTTTTAAATGGCACTACGCTATTTTCTGTTGTTATTTGGAATCTACGCTTTTTTGCGTATGAAGGTGTAGGTACCTAGTATGATGGGTAACGGATTGGATTACAAAATTTTTGGAAAAATCTATAATTTCGATAAAAATACAAACATTTTAATTTAATTTTAAAATTTGCTGGTAAGACACATTTTAAAAGTCTTGTGTGAATTATGTCACGTTTCGAGGCTATTGGAAGAGACCCGTGCTATACGCATAGGCCAACACCCGATCTAAGGGAAGCTCTCTAACTGCCCTGGGGCAGGAGAAATGCTGCACCTAGATGTTTGTGTCTCTTGATCATGAGGCAGGCACAGCAACAGAGGATGTGAATGGAGTCCTCGTCATCGTGTCCACAAAACCTGCACCTTCTAGTGTCACTAAGACCGATAGTGCTAAGGTGCTTGTTGAGATGTCCGTGACCTGTCAGCACTCAATCACTTATGCTGTTAAAACTTGGCGCAAGTATTGATCGAGTTGCGTTCGACCAAGGTCCTTCAATTAAGATCCCGGCTTGTCGCAGCCCAGTCCCGTTCGACCATTCTTCCTCTGATCTTTTCTTGATCCAGTTTTCAATAGACCTTGTTACATAACTAGGCGGAAGCCCGAGTGCTGGTTCGGGCCCTGTAAACTGTATACTTGAGCCTCTTTCAGCCAGTTCATCGACCTCCTCATTTCCTGTTATGTTGTGATGACCCGGTACCCAGATCAATTTTACTTGGTCGTTCTGTCCCAATTGGTCCAGACCATTAATATACTCTATGTCCGCCCTGGAGGTGATCCTGTAAGATCAAGGCATACAAAGCCGCTTGACTGTCAGTTCATATCTGGATATGCTGTAGAGTATCTCCTTTTAAGATTTTCCTGAACACATGCAGAGATAGCAAACACTTCCGCCTGAAAGATCGTGGCATACTTTCCCAAGGAGAAGGATAGTCTCACCCTTAGGCGCACGCCTCGGCGCCTCTGATGTAATATAACCTGCCATTTAGTATTTATTTAGCATGCTACTAGCTAGCTAAAAATTGCGAAAGGGTGAATATTATGACCAAAATTCAAAGTGGTTGAAAACAATCCAGAGATCACGTGTAAAATGACTTTATTTTCGAATTTCCCGCTCGGCGGCTAATGCGAAGCTAGCTGTGAGTACGACCATAGCTACCAATACAGAAAACCAAAGTTTAGAGTTACGTGTTCTGCATAGGATGCCCATTTTCAATCTTCGTAAAAGCATTCTATATTTTTTATAATTCCTATCGTTATAACCAACTTTATGCCAAATTTTTGGATTATTTCCCAATTTTTATGTATCTTTGGAAGGTGGAGGCAGAAAATATTTTTATTGATAGTACAAGTAACATTGATAGCAGCAATTGTTCAAAAAATCCCATGTTCCAAATTGCTTCGCGTTCACGTTTATGGAGAATCACTTCAGACTTCTTACGTAAATAATTTATCACGTTATTGAAATAGTTGGAATCATGAACTAGGAACTGCAAACTATAGTACACCTAACATTAATAACTTCCTGAATTTCTGGACAGTTAGCCCCAGAACTAAATAAGAATCATTTCACTCTTAAGCAAGTGGTCACCGTTTCGCAACCGCAAGGTTAACTTCTTCTACAAACAAAAAACTGCCAGAGCGTAACTTGAGTCATCGATTATATCACAGCTGGTTTTATGTTTTCATTTTCAAGTCGATAGGATGACGAGGTGCTTTAGAAAATTATGTCGGTTTGTAGGAAGAAGAAACTATTTATTATTATAAAACAATAATATCAATAAGAATAACAATCAATATCGGTAAGAAGTAAACAGTTTATTGTTATTTTTTTTTAGGGTTAGTGTTATTATTTTTGTTTTATTATATTTTTACAATACGCTACCCGACAGCAAAGGCTATTATGGGTGGGCGAATCATAGCTAATAGCGAGTACAGAGAGATCCAGAATGATTGACGGGATTCTGAACGCACTCCTGAACCAATTGTTATCAAAACTGGTTTCCGTTTGCTATCAATTCAAATCAATTTGCAAATCAATCGAAATCATGACTACATGACTCTTTTTTTTAACCCTTTGTTATGGTTACATCATTACCTTTTTGTATTAGTAAAAAAATTATAAATTTCTTTACTAGTAAAACGATAGGCTTTTTCTATAAAACGTTCTACATAATAATATATAATGGAAGTATTATTATACGCTTAAAAAAAAATAGTATATTATTTTACTAAGAGTAGAAGGCGAACATTATTCATTTTGTTGAGCCCAGAAGCTTACACAGCCGAGGCTGTGTAAACTGGGCAAAACACAAAGAGCTTTTATACTCAGAGTAACATATACCATTTTTTCTTCAAGGGTCAAAATTAAAACTGTATATCTTCAGATATTAAAGGCGTTTTTTTGGCGCAGCTTGTTTCAAAACTGTTTAATTCGTTTCAAAACTCTCGTATTTGCGCGACGAAATAGTGACGTCATAAGGTGAATAATAATAATAATATAATAATAATAATAATATCTCTACTCCTCATTCTAATCACAAGGATTAGCCAGAAAGTCTGAGACTTGTGTGGTAGAGGGGGCGGCATATTATTTCGCGGGCCGCATTTGCGCCTCAGGAACGACTTACGTTGGTAGGCCCTAACCACCATTCAGTGCTGGAATGAGGGAAACCTGGAAAACCTCATTAGCTAGGGGGACAAGTCAAACATCAACTGATTTTAATCTCTCACATTAACACCAAGTTGACATTCTTCCCATCCTAGGCCATCGCCAGGATAGTTGCAAAGCCATCCCTGCGAATAAGCCTTGATCTACGAGTAAACAATTTAATTAAAAATTCTTTGGTGGAATGGGAATTAGAACCAACGACTTCTGGGTTGAGCGATCGAGACGCTAAGCCCTGAGCCACCGGCTCGCTATGTTTTGAAACTCGTTTGGTTTCAAAACGCTTTTCGATCTCGTTTTAAAATTGTGGAGGTGGCGTGGGAATTATTGTAGCCATTCAAGCCTTCTGTAATGTAAGTATATTCTAGCAAAGTTTACATATATTCTAATATGTAGACGTTGATTCTAGTGTCTTCCGCTGACTTTAAAAGTGAAATGACATCTGTCAACTATTTAGTAATAAAATCCAAAGAAATGTCATGGGTGCACTGATATTTATTTAAAATTCATATTGGATGTTTGTAAAAAAACATTAAAATAATGAAAAATAATTCAAACAGTTAAAAATTGTATATTGTGTTATTGTTATTTGGATTAAAAAGTGATGTTTTCGACTCGCAGATTTATATTCGCTTAGCTACGCTGACGCCCCGCCTCGCAAACACAAACAACTGCCCGTCAGAAAAAATATAACTTTTTATCCTATATTAATAACACATACTATTTTTAACCGTTTAATTATATTCATTAAAATCCCGTGAATGTTCATATTTAAAATCTGTTTGTACGCACCTAAACCAAGTTAGCAGGTACCGTTGGTATTATAACCAGCAATCCTGTAAAATGCCCCATAAATTCAGGTTACTGCTCCGCAAATTGTTTTGGAATGGCTTTTTAAACTATTTATACACGACAAACTATTAAGTAATATCGTGTAATACAAAGTACTACACGTAAATCTAGCGGATATGGGCAATTAGGTACCAACAGTGCACACATACAACTACGACAAGTCTCGCCATGTTAATTCGAGGTACTTGTCCATCGTTTCCGGTTTGGTGAGAACCATTCGTACTACTACGAGGCTACGGCGTGTCCCGGAGTACAATGGGTAGCAGTTTAAGCGTAATTTTATAGAAATATGTCGCAATATGAGCAAGTAATTAGCTTGCTTTGGGTGAATGGACACGAACGGTCTGTGTACAGGGTCTCCTTTGTTAACTCGGGTCGCTGCTCGGAAACGTGTAGCTTGATGTAGCAGGAATCTAGAACCTAGTGGAATGACGTCGCGTAAATTAAACAACCTCCCCAAATTCAAAATCAAAGGCTGTCCGGAATTATACAGAGTTGCAGAATGATTGTCCGTGCCGCTTCATAATGATTTTTTATGTGCCGCCTTTCTATTTTTAGTATCTGCACTAGAATCATGAGCGCAGGCAAGGGAATTTACTGGTTTGATTTGATTTGTTCCATGTCATGGTACGTCAGTAAATATAGGTATGTTAAAAATAAAATACAGACAATTTATTAAAAATAATATAGTTATTATTTTGTATTATTCTATTCCTATGTATCACCAGTATAACCTATTGAAACTGTGAATTGTGGAGCGTTAAAAAATATTAATTTATGGTTCTTATATTAATTTCAACATTAATTTCAATATTAAGAAATACAAAATTACCAACCTGATTTAGGACTCTCTGAAACTGTATAGTATTGAAAAATACTCCTTTAAACGGAAATGATACTTCAGTAAAACAATTTAAACACGAAAAATGCTGAACGCCCCTGAGTCAAACGTCAAATGCTGTCAAATAAGAAAATTCTCAATTGACAGTTAAAAAGAAAGTAATTTTAGCAAATGGAAATAAATTTTGATTATATTCAGGATAGGCTGCGTTCCCGTACCGGACAATCATTCTGGAACTCTCTGTATATACCATATACATTATACCACAACAGGCGTTGTTAAGGGTGTCCAAAATAAGATCCTCTGCCCTCTTATTTCAGAAAGTATAAGAAATTGAGGAAAAAATACAAAAATTTTTTGTTTTTACTTAAATTTTTCATTTTTGTTACTTTCTTTTACACAAGTTGTTCAGTTTTTCTGATCCAGGCATCAACTTTCTTATTTTAAATAGGATACCCTGTATCTGTAACTAATTATGACTTTGAATTCCCTTTAAAATTCTAGGAAGACATTGTTAAGGGTAACCAATCTTTCTTTTACCCGCTTTCTTAAAAAATTCGGTAAAACAAATAAGACAACTAAAAAAGTGTAAACCGGATATTGGCGATTCAAAAAATGAATCCGCCCTCTGCATGAAAATATTTGAACCTACTTAAAAGGTAACTTTTGGAGGATTATTTCTGATATAATGATAAATAACATGTATTTGGGTTTGTTTAAAGTAATAATTTAGTGGTGCTTGTGCTTTTTGGTATTACAAAGTTAAAAACGACGTGATAAATATTTGTACATCTTTATTTTTACATTTTAAAATGGCATTCAAAAGAAATCAGCACAGCACAAACTGCCGTGGTTATGGGTATCATTCCACAAAATGTTTTTAAGATAGAAGATAGGTAGAAGTTCGGCCCTAGTATAAAAAAACTGTTTCTCATTCATTTCTCCAAAAGGCATGTAACAATTTAATAACAGGGAACACGTTTATTTACACAACATAACCACTTTCTTGCAGTTTGTCTATACTTTTCTGTTAATAGTCTTATAAAAACAGAATATATTTTAATTTAAACATTATTTAACAAAAAACAAGCACTAATATGGCACCACTATACAGTTTATCACACTTATTTTAGCCCAAAATGTAAGTAAACAAAAACTAGGGTACCTGTTTCAACCCAAAAAATTCATATAATTAGCAATGAAGCACTTATGGGTCGTTTGACTGCTTTTACCACTCTTCTTATCCTTTATTTCACCCTAACCAGCACATGAAGTCACTAGTATATTTATGGCAGATGATTGCTAAATTGCTATAATAATGATGTGATATGAAATGCAAAATTTTTACTCGTCTTCCTCCATATTTGTTTACAATTTGCAGCGCCCTCATCGGTAATCTGAATCGCCAATACACTTAGGTAGACTCATAAAATACTTCACTGCATCGATATTACCTTATTGATATACAGGGTGTTTTTGAGAGATGCCTCAAACAAGTATACTTATAAGAGGTAAATTATTAATGAAATCATCAAAATTATGGTAAGGTTTTGTATTTCCTCGTTACCTATTATCCTAGATATGCAAAGTAATAACCTTATTATTTTTAAGATTTGTCGTAAACAACTACTTTGCGTACAACAGGCACCGACCAACATTGAATTACAACGGTATATCTTATAACCTCAAGTTATAACAGGGCACAATGGGCTTTGCACTGGTACCTCATTTATTTACAGGGTCTCCAAATTTAATATGGTTTTGATTCAAATGAAACCTTCACAACTCAATATTTTTAAATGCAAAAATCCTAGGTATAATTGTTTCTGTAATCTAATAATAATATTAATACCTGTACCCCTCATTATAATCACAAGAATTAGCTCGAGTCCGAGACTGGTGTGGGAGAGGGGGCGACATGTTATTCCATGAGCCGCATTTGTGCCTTAGAAACGACTTACGTTGGTAAGCCCTAACCACCATTTAGTGCTGGAGTTAGGGAAACCTGGAAAACTTCATTAGTTAGGGGGATATTCAAAGTAAAACACCAACATATAAAAGCGCATTGATATAAACAGAAAATAGAGCTGAATTTTATTCTCAATTTTTATTTCAAACCGTCAAAGTTTGGAAACGGAACTTACCCCAAATTTTGTTCGAAAACGTGGAGTTTTGTCGGATAAGTTCAGATGAGTGAAACCTCGATTTGGCTTTTTAAACCATTCAGCGATTTAAGATGGATTTAAAATAAAATTGCCGAGTTAAAACGAACATACTGTGCAGGGCAATGTTTCATGTTCCGAGCAAATGACACGATAATTCTGAAATTCCCATATTAAATTAACGATCACCCGGAGGTCATTGAAACTTTTATATGGTCTAGTGTTTCCAGTGGTTGCACATTTTTTTTATTTGCAGTATCAGCTACGGAAATACTTTGTTGGAGTTCATATTTATAATGTACAGTGATCCCAGTCACAGCCTTCTTTAGTACAAGAAGGCTGTGTCCCAGTACATCGTTGTCATCGTGGGCGGTTCGTGGGGTCTCCTCCTGTCTTGGCTCTACCCTGCAGGCTGGGTAGGATCTTCTGGCGCTCTTCTGTCTTGTCTTCTTTCTTCGCCTGCATATCTAACCCTTCGGGGGTAGTCTGTCTCAGGCGGGGGCGGCAAGAGCCGCTCTCGTCCAGGGTGGTGGTTTGAGATAGGTCAGGAGGGGCTGTGTATCCGGAGATGTACCTTTAATGGAGCCAAGGTTAGCTTAGCTTTGTGCAAAGTAAGGGAAGAGTACTCCGCTGTCTGGGGTCACGACTTCGAGGGGAGATCTGGGGTTTGTTTTTTTAGTCGCTTCATAGCCCTCTACGCTTGTTCCGGGTGGAATTTTGTTCCATTAAAATGGCTTCGGTTGAATAAAACGTTGTATACAACGTTTTATTCAACAGAAGAGATCTATATATAGAGAGATAGAGAGATCTATATAGTCAATAGTACATCTAGAGATGTACTATTGACTTACGTAAAATTTTTATGCACAATTTTTTAGCACTAAAGCATGCCCTACTTTATTGTTTATCATATATGAGTGTTTACCGGGATTTCCCATTTCATTTGACTAATGGCAATTAACATGGGCTATTGCATTTCATTGAATTTTATATTCCCAGGGTACACTATGAGAAATATTGCTAACGGAATCGATAGTAGTGACTGTCAAACACTTCTGATTACCAAAATACTGAAGCGAAATGCTTTTTTAATTAAAATATCAATAAAAATTCGTTTTAAGTTAACAGATGTACTTTACATACGTCTTTTAGTGATATTGTTTCACGTCATCTGTTGGACTAGTTGGTTAAGCGGCCGCCTTTCAAACTGAAACGCACTATTTTGGAGGTTCAAATCCCGCCAAAGACAACTTTTTTTTATTTTACTTTTTAATTAATTACAAATTATTAGTGTTTACTTATTCGAATAAATATGGTTCATTGTTAATGCTAGTTATTATTTTTGAAGCTATTCTTTAAAGTCACAATATTTACTTTTCAAAAAAATAAAACATGTTTTTAATTGATTCGTTTCCTTTATCTTTAGCTAAAGCTACTATCTTATAAAATAAGTAATCAACAAACAACATATTTTTTATTTATTACATGCACTGTGGTTTTACTAATAGTGTTCTTATCTCTGCTAATAGTTATTACATATTATACCTCAATCTGGATATTGAGTTAAACAGTTACAGAGGAACTGTCGTGAATTAGTAATAGGTTTTTTTTTAATAAAAAACTATAATTCTAAAATTATCAGTTTTTTAAAAATATGTTCGTATTTATTGGAATAAGCAAACACTTGTAATTGTAATTATTCAAAAAGTAAAATTTAAAAAATCTTACCTCGATTGTGATTCGAACCTGCGAATATTTGAAGTTCAGTTTAGGAGGCCGCGTCTCGTACCACTAGACCACCATGCCATTCCAAATTTCGTGCGCTAAGACAGCTATGTAAAATGTTATAGTTCACCTAAAATTAATTTTTAATGATATCGCATTTAATTAAAGAATCATTTCGTTTCAGTATTTTGATAATCAGAAGTGTTTGGCGATCAGTACTATCGATTATGTTAGCCATATTTCTCATAGTGTGTCTTGGGAATATAAAATTCAATGAAATGTAATCGTCCATGCTAGTTTCCATTAGTCAGATGACATGGGAAACCCGGTATAGTTATTTACAATTAATTTTTCACTTAAATCAGACCGTATATAACTCACTTTTCAATGTAGGAGCTCGTTACGATGCGTAATTGGATTCGACTATAGGGGATGGGGGATTTCCCACCTCTACGCCCTAAGTACACATCCAAATGTCGGACTCTATTCATAGCACACGTTGAATAGTATATACTTTTACCCAGAGATTAAAATTAATGATAATGAATGATCTAACTCTGAGAACAAAGCCTCTTCCAGCTAATTGGTAAGCAAGGATACGACTGCGATTTGAATAAACTTTTGTGTACGCCAGGAGAGACAATTAATTGAGCTGTGATGCAAAGAAATTGAATTAAAATGGAGAAGGTCGACCTTATTGTTTCCGTTTGGCTTTACTGTTCAGTTTAATTTATGTGTAATAAAAAAACCGTGTTCAAAATACGCTTTCTTATCCCATTATGTTTTCTCTAAATTGATTATAGTAGATGGTTTTTTATACAGTGCGTTTGATCTGAATAAACCAATTGGTCCGCGTAAATTAATTTTATCTATCCATATATATTAAAACGCGTCGATTCTGTCTCGCTCTAAATTCCGTCGCCGAATCGACAAAGTTTCAAAGCTATCTCCTCCGAGGGGCGATAGCGGAACGATCCCCGCGGGCCTCTGGAGGTCGCCCCCGGCCTTTCTTCAATGCGTAGGGGTATTTGCGTTCCGTTTCCTACGCGTTTTCCCAATTTAAACGCCTTTTCAAAAAACCTCTGCAAAATTTTCGTCGACCGCCGTTCGGCGAGAGAGATACGGCTAGCAACGGCGTTTGTCCTCGCGCCTAATGGCCCCGTCACGCCTGCCGAAATCCCGACTTTTCGCGGGACTCCCTAGACCCTTTTTCTGATTTTACGGCTACGAGAACCGCTTCACGCGAAAGTTCCGTCCTTTCTCTAATCCTTTGAGATTTTTTTTCGAGATCGTACGTCGAGTCCTTCTACGTCTATTTCGTTTTCGAAAATCTCAAGTCGCGTCCGTCTCAACTTCTTTCTCATTTTATCTGCCGATGTGAGATTGCACTAACGCGACAAGCACCTCCCACGAAAACTGTCAAATTAATTAAACTTCAGATAGGTTATTTTCCTATGAGAAATATTGCTAATGGAATCGATAGTACCGACTGCCAAACACTTCTGATTACCAATATATTGAAGCGAAATGCTTTTCCAATTACAAAATTCGTAAAAATAATTTTTTCGGGTTGACACGTACAGTTTACGTACATGATACAATGTACTTATTATATCATGGTTTACGTACTTAAACGTGTCAGGCTAAACTTTTTGACAACAGGCGCGGTAGCGTAATGGGAAAGTCGTAGGATTCAAAACATGATAATGCTTATTTCGCTTATACGCTGGGGGCACATTTTTTTTTACTTTTTAATTCCAATTATTTATTAGTATTAGTGTTTAGTTATTCTGTTTCATTGCCCGTAGTTTTTATTCTTTCTGTAGGTGAAGTTTGGAATTCATCATTTTAGCTTACAAAAGTAAATATCTACAATATTAATTTGCTGCAACAATTATGAGATCAATATATTTTTGGCCCCATTGATAAAAATGATAAAAATGTTTACTGAAAAATAAATTCTACGTTCAGCACTTAAAAAATTATGATGTTTTACCATCAAGAATAGAGTACCCTTACAATTCTTCAAAATATTAACAAAAATCGTTTAGTATAATTACATCATCATTCCAGATACAAAATTTCTTTAATATGTGTTTTCTTAAAAATAATATTGTTCTAGATGCTTTTGTCACCCGAAGGGTGACGCCAGGCCGCAGGCCTGGACCCCCGGTAGGGCTAGAATGGGAACTTCCCCCATTTCTAGTTATTTATTACATTACTGTTTATACAGGGTGGAAACTTTAGCTGGAATAAATTCGCTACCGTGGACCTGAATAATGTTTCGAAAAATTCCCGCCGAGACACGTCAACGTTTGAATGTATTTGCCTACCTTTTCCAAGCAATGTGCGAAATATAGCCCTTCAGTACGAAAAAAATCAGTACGAAACCGCGTACTGATTTTTCAAGAGGTTGAGGGTTGCATAACATTAAAATGTAATTGTTAAGTTTAATTACTTTTCAACGTAACAATGGGCCTTTTCCACATCTTTTTTTTATTTGCTTATTATAAAATACATACTTAGTTATGTATAAAAAGTATTTTTATAAATTTTTTTCTTCGCCAGATATATTTTGGAAAAATTGTTAAAATTACCATATATTTCAAATAATGCGCCATTGACGTCATACTCCAGTTCGTTGTTGTCTGTTGGCTGCCTTGCATTTTGTGTTCTGTCACGTGAAGTGTGCATAACCTAATTTTCGTTTTGTGTTTTGATTAATTTGATTTAAAATGAATAAAATTGAAGAGGGATGTCTTAAGGCTGATTCAGACAATCTTCCTTCCAAGAGTTGACTGTGAAATGGTTAGTTATTTCTACGTCATAAATATGAACTTTCTAAGTGCTGAAGTGCGCAATGTTAAGACAAGAAGGTTATTTTTTTATAACCTAAGTTATCAAACATCATTTAGTTGATTCTAGCATAGATTGTGCAGTGTTGTCATCTTTAGCGAAAAATACCTAAAAATTATTTTGCTCAAGGGATAAACTGTAAAATAATCATATTGATATGCTTTAGTAATAATTTATGGATAATATTTCACCTAAAAATACATATTTTCATTTCAAAATTACCAGAATGTAAATTTAATCCTTTCCAAGAAAAAAGTAAAATTATATGTGGCAACGTGGAGCCGTTCTTTAACTTGTCTACATTTTATTGGCTACTGGAGTGTGATGTCAGCGAACCGCGCAGTTTGAAATGATTCATGAAGACCGGTCACTTTGTACTTGGATAACTTCGCTTAATTACAATTCTTTAATAAATTGGGTTGATTCTACCTTTACTTATGTACCAGTATAACGTTTGATAATAATAAAATAGTAAAATTCAGTTTAGTGGAAAAGGTCCATTGCTCAAAATGTGCACCATTTACTTGTTGGCAACATCCTAATCTGTCATAGGTTTCGTCCCTTACATTACGTAACATTTCCGGTGTTATTGCCCTGGTTTCATCTCTTATTCTTGATTCAGCTCATCAATGGTGTTTGTTTTTTTAATGTAAACCTTATTTTTTGAGTTTCGAGTACTTACTATGCTATTATTGTTCGCCAATATCTGGACAGACTTTTCCCCGGTAGGTGGATTGGAAGACCAAGTACCATTGAGTGCCCAGCAAGGTCTCCAGATCCTACACAAGGATCCGTTGGATTTCTTCTTGTGGGGACATCTCAAAAATAAGGTTTACAGTCAAAAGATAAAGGCTCCTAGGTAGCGAATTTATTCCAGTTATAGCCTTCACTCTGTATACAATCCGTCCCTTAGGATGAATGGTAGGTACAAAAAATACTGACAACTGATATACAATTTTCGATGTACAGTACTGATTTTCGAGATACGGGGTGTCAAGGTTTTTATAAAAAATCGTTTTTTCTATATTAATATCTTGAAAACTCTTACGCCGATTTGGATGAAACTCGGTACGTTGGTTTGAAGTAGTAAGGGGCTTATGTTAACGTGAAAAGATTAAAATTGTTGGCTCCAGTGGTGTCCAGGAGGGTAACCTATTTGAAATTTATGGAAAAAAACATTGGACGCCACTGGTTTTTTACAAGTTTCGGATTTTTTTAGCTGAAACAATTTCAAATACAACTTTTTGTATTTGCATTGCAAAAAAACTGGGATGGCCCCATTTTTATAGCAGGAATTTAATATCTACAAACACTAGAAAAAATTCAAGATACAAACCTAAATAATAACTATATAAATGACTACAAACCTTGACACCCTGTATCTTGAAAACGAGGCAATTTAGGATACACATTTATTTGGACTCTTAGTTATACAATTGGGCAAGGAATTAGCTCCTACAGTATGTGAGGAACACCCTGTATAAGTAAGTTTTTTCTTCGATATTTTCCAACTTATACTGTGTGCCCATTATCTAATCTCCTTACATGGCTAACTTGGTTAATAGTGGAGATAGAGAATTAGTTAAATTAGCCAAATTGGGGAGAATTACAAGAGGAATTCAGTGCCTCTTTTAGATTGAATTTTAATTTTCAACTTTTCGAGATATTTTGAAAAAACTGAAAATTTCCAAAATTTTTAAATTCGAATATCTCGAAAACTATGAAAGATACAAATAATATAAAAATACTGTGTGATAGTAATTTTTACGGGCATTTTACTTTTTGAGAAAAAAATAATGTTATGTTTTTGTAAATGGCAACCGTATAGTTGGCTATGGTATCAATAAAAAGCTTATTTTTTTCTGATTTCAAAAATATAATATTTAATATACCTTTCTCTTTTCTTTTGTTTACTGTAATGAACAAATAATTTATTACCATAGTAAGCTATGAAAAACAAACGTAGATCAGTAAACAACAATAAAATACAAATGTCAGATCACACTAATATCACATTGTACACGTCAAAATTGAACGTTCATGTTAAAATCGTTATTGTGAAATGTACACAAACGATGAAAAAAATTATTTATTAAATATTACATTTTTGAAATCAGAAAAAAATAAGCTTTTTATTGAAACCATAGCCAACTACGGTTGCCATTTATTTTTTTATTTTTTTTTTCTCAAAAAGCAAGATGCCCGTGAAATTTTCAATGTCACCTCTGAATTCCACGTAAAAAACACTATCACAGAGTATTTTTATATTATTTGTATCTTTTATAGATTTCGAGATAATCGAGTTTAAAAATTTTGGCGATTATCAGTTTTTTCAAAATATATCGAAAAGTTGAAAATTAAAATTAAATGTGAAGGAGGCACTGAATTCCTCTTGTAATTCTGCCCAATTTTGCTAATTTAACGAATTCTCTATCTCCACTATTAACAAAGTTAGCCATGCAAGGAGTTAGATAATGGGCACCCTGTATACAAGAGATTTTTTACACAAACTGGCTTACATTTACGAGTTGTAGATACTTTCTGTTAAAATAAATGCTTCAACTTTGACAACATCCTGTATATGAATGTATGAATATTACTAAATATATTACTGTTGAAACAATTAATTGAGACATGACTTATGACTTGGACAGTATCTTAATAAGTAGGCAAGTAACTAATGTAATAAATAGGTAAATATTATGTTTACGTAATTATAATAATAACAGCAATTGTCGTTAATATCGTGTTAGCTTCATTAAACAAATTGTGAAAATTGTGACTGTTTCGTAAATCTACGCCTACCTTTTCTCTTTCTTGAAATTGTCATAGAAATGACCTATTTAAAAGTAGGCTAGTTCGTGAGGTATTTCCTGTGTGTGCAATTAAAACAATCCACAGATTATATGTCATACTTGACAGCATCCTATAGCCATAAAGCGTTGGTTGATGTATGATCTATGTGATTCTGCCTATGCATATGCTCCAATAATGGTTAGTCTATAAGTGGTATACTTATAGACGACCTTACCATTTTTACACGCCATAATAATTAGAATAAATAATTACTATTAAAATATTTTTCAATTAGATGAATAAATTTGATATATGCTATTATATTTGACTATCCCTCTAATTAATGAGGTTTTCCCATAGAAATTATAAAAAAGATAGTATACTTTTATGGTGACTGAAAATGGCCATCCTATGCAAGAACCCTAAACAAAGAAGGACTGATCAATTCATTCATAAAAATTTGAAGGTCATTTTCAACAGATTTCTCGTAACACGTCAGTGGATCCCCTATTGCCAAATTGGCCTCTAATTGCAGTTTCAAAAATTTTCAGTCAAAATATCCAACCCAATATTATTTCAGAGACTGTATTAATGCAATCAAATGTGATTTTAAAGTACTTATATATGTGTTTTACGATATATATCATACGATTTGAAGTGCGTTGTGCAAAAATCGTTGTCGATTTGACAACTGTGATAACTTGTGTTTTGTTAATCAGTGCACAGATTACTATGATATGATACAGAAATACTTTGATATGATGACATGACTGATGACAGTGATGACATTCCAAAGACAACCGAGACATTCTACATGACAATATGACATATATAGGTTATGTTAAAAGGTTAAAACTGTCAAATTAAAACAAAGAGGATATTTAAATTTCAAATCTCCCGCTAAAGGGAATCCACTGGCGTCACATAAGTGATAAACAAATGTGATTGGCTGTTACTGATTGATCAGTCCTTCTTTGTTTAGGGTTCTTGCATCCTATGGAGGAAACGTAACTCTAGCAATTTTGGTTTTTTGTATCGATAGCTCTGGTCACACTAGCATCTAGCTTCGCATTAGTCGCTGGGTGGGAAATTCAAAAATTTGTTTACATGTGACCTAGACTATTTGCAACCACTTAGAATTTTTTTTTATAATATTCACCATTCGCAATTTTTAGCTAGTACATGCTAAATAAATACTAAATGGCCGGTTACATTATATTATTATCAATAGTAGAATAATCCTTCCCAAAATTTTGGACAGATTGTACTCTTAAAGTCAAAATTTGCACAATATCGATTTATTACCCAAAGGTCATTTGTCTCACTATAAACTATAACAAAACAGTTGTTCAGGGAATACAATAAAATATAAAGTAAGGTAATATTTATCAAAAAAAAAAAAAGGTAAGAACAACAAATAGGTACACAAATAAGGTGGAGGCCATAAAATAAACAAGAACAATTAACACAGGCTGACAGCTGTCACACGTCAAAGGTTCCTAACTTAACACTTACTACCAATACTTGCAGGGTTGTATCCCATGGTGTGGTGTAAAAATTCCCAGATAATTCCCTAAAGTCATGTTTTCTCGTGTTCTGTATACACGATTCTTGCTAAGCAATACGCTACCTACTGGCGGCACGCATAACTAACGCTTGGGAATTTGGTTCAGTTTTGCGTATGTATGTCTATTGTGAATTTTGAAATATCCGTTGTTATACCTATTAGTTAATTGCTTTGATTAGATATGAATCATTATTGTTGTGAGCGTCATTGTTCCTCTTGGACAAAGAAAAACTCCTAGATCAGTTTCATACTTTTCCAAAAGCGGGAAAATCTGGAGCTATCGAGAAACTATAAGTTGGACATTAAAAGGTTACAGGAGACAAGTATGGATAAAGAAGCTAAAGGACGCAAAGTAGAGTGTGTGCTCTTTACTTTTCTCTAAGAATGACTATTTCCATAAAGGTATGTATGCCATATGTCCAATAAAGGATTTGACATATTTTGAGGTTAAGTTTCATTTTCAGATTGAACGCTCGAAAAATATTGAAATATATTTTAATTTTATATCACTACTTACCCCATTCAAAATAGTTTTACAAGCTTTTTACCTGGTTTAAAGTTCTCGACAACAAATCTTTGATGAATACAATTTCAAACGTCAGTGTCAGGGGCCGTAGGTTAGTATAGGTTACTGCCGTTTTGGTGCTACGATCTTAAAATGAATCGCGTATAGAGTGGCTATTTTTGGATGTGTCATGGATGTGTCGTATAATGGATATTCTATGATGTTTCCAGCATTTTTCTTATGTGTATACCATTAAGATGACCGTTCGTGCTAAAAGTTCCCATTTCAGACTATTTTTTCGGTACAGAAATATATTAAACTTTTGATTTAACGTAAAAACAATACTAATAAGTCAAAAGGCTAAAGTCGGATGTTTTGAATATTTAAAAGTCACTTTTTTATCGATTTTCTGTGACTGTGCAGGTTTTTTTTGTGGAAACTGTGTTTACCACGTGTGTTAACTTTTGATTAACCATAAAACAATTTATATTTAAATTACTCTTCATGTTGACTAAGTAGTGAAGTCATATTCATCAATTATGATTAATAAGGCTTATTTTCGGACGATGCTCTTAAAGTTATCACAAAAAGGATACTATTTTGGATGTTTGACTGATTTCGTAGTTCTAATCACAAAAAAGTTTACAGTCATGAACACTAAATTGGATCCAGGCTATAATAACAAAGCGTTGTTATTCTTTAAACAGATGACAAGCCTCCTATCGAAAGTAAAAGGCACAACTTTGCAAAAAGCCGGGTATTATTGCTCAATCATACATTCAAATTCAAGTAGTAAATCGACTCGCTCAACCGTGACTGTTTTGCGTAGCTGTATGAAAGGTGAAATTACGTTTGTATTGAACAATTACAAATGGGTGTGTCCTACTGTTGAACTGGTTCAGCAAAAGTTAAAAATTCATGTTTAATCGGGGTGCGATTACAAAAAAGCTGGAAAAAAATAATTGAGTTTCATGTGAATTTTTCCTAAACAATGCGAAAACGTCAATTAACAACAAAGAAGATTTCTTGCTTTGGACATAATAGCGTGATAGTTTCAGTAAGTTACTACCAGATGACACTTGTCAAAAAGTAACTAAATAGGGATATTTTGTGTTTAGGGCATCACTGTAGAGAACAGGGCTTAACTATTTTAAGGAAAGTAAAAACGTATTGGCGAGTCCAAAAATAAATGCGCCCTCTGCATGAAAATATTTGCACCTACTTAAAAGGTAATTTTTGGAGGCTGATTGCTGATATAATGATAAATAACACGTATTTGGGTTTGTTTAACGTAATAATTTAGTGATGCTTGTGATTTTTTGGTATTACAAAGTTAAAAACGACGTGGTTAGTATTTGCACATCTTTATTTTTATATTTTAAAATGGCATTCAAAAGAAATCAGCAGTGTCAATAGAAGTGTTTAAGATAGAAGATAGCTAGAATAGTTTGGCCCTAGTATAAGAAACTGTTTCTCACTCATTTCTCCAAAAGGCATGTAACAATTTAATAACAGGGAACACGTTTATTTACACAACATAACCACTTGTTGCAGTTTGTCTATACTTTTTCTATTGTTAGTCTTATAAAAACAGAATATATTTTAATTTAAACATTATTTAACAAAAAACAAGCAATAATATGGTTTCACCATACAGTTTATCACACTTATTTTAGCCCAAAATGTAAGTAAACAAAAACTAGGGTACCTGTTTCAACCCAAAAAATTCATATAATTAGCAATGGAGCACTTATGGGACGTTTGACTGCTTTTACCACTCTTTTTATCCTTTATTTCACCCTAACTAGCACATTTAGTCACTATATTTATGGCAGTTGAATGCTAAATTGCTAGATGATGTGATATGATATCGTCTTCCTCCATATTTGTTTACAATTTCCAGCGCCCTCATCGGTAATCTGAATCGCCAATTGGAAACTAGCCTAATTATTTTTTGGAGATTATAAATGTAATAATGAGACACAAGACTGTTTCATATATGGCTAAATTTGTGACGTGCAACATAAAAATCCCTAAATTGCAGTCGACCAGTAGGTACGGTTTTTGATTACAATTTGTTTGACCGATTGAATTTTCAGTGCGATATCTATGCTTCGGTTGCCTAAGTTCACACTGAATACGTTTAACTCATCTTTCGACTGCTTCATCGACAAGGGAGTTTTGTTTCAAAAGCCATGTGAAATTCGGTAAATCCTGCCCATCCTGTAAAATTAAGATTCTCTTCTTGACTAAGATTTTGACAAAAAAAACAAACAAATTATAATGAGAGTTTTCAGAAGTGGGACAAAATACTAAATATTCGAAAGCATAAAAAGTGATTGTCAAGAAAATGCCCAGATAAACATAGATAGGTAATTAAATTTGATTGGTGTTTACATGCCCTGTCCCTCGACGTATTACGGGTATATTCGAGTGTAGAAGGGCAGGTGTTAGCCTTATGCAATTCTGCCTAATGGGAACTGAGCCCTACACGTGCTCTTTACTTTTCAGCCGGCATTGGAGTACATTCAGCCCTGTAACCGGAAGTGATTCTAGTGATTCACTGCATATGCGTCTGTCGTATCTGAATGCTTCGGCCCTTGTAACCGAATTGGTCGTGGTGGTAGTGTTTGGGTGTATACACAACGTACCAAAAATTAATGTCCTAAATTTCCATAAAAATATCGTTGTTTATTCGTCTTTTTTTTTATCGATATTTTATTTTTCATGCTAAAATCAAATAAAAGTGAAATTTTTATATAATATAATAATAATAATAATAATATCTCTACCTCTATTAGGTATTATACCTAAATAGTAGGTACTAGTAGGTAGTAGTAGGTAATAGTAGGTAGGTACTTTTCTATATACTAATTGACTTGTTTCAGCGTCTTTTTTTTAATCTCGACAAGAAAAAAATATGAATTTTATTCATTTTATTCATAATCATTTTGAGACACATTATATCTAAATAAATAAGCCAAGATATTATATTGGCGATTCCAAAAATGAATGCGCCCTCTGCATGAAAATATTTGAACCTACTTACGAGGTAATTTTTGGAGGATTATTGCTGATATAATGATAAATAACACGTATTTGGGTTTGTTTAACGTAATAATTTAGGTGTGCTTGTTATTTTTTGGTATTACAAAGTTAAAAACGACGTGGTTAGTATTTGTACATCTTTATTTTTACATTTTAAAATGGCATTCAAAAGAAATCAGAACAACACAAACTGCCGTGTTTATGGGTGTCATTCCACAAAATGTTTCAATAGAAGTGTTTAAGATAGAAGATAGGTAGAAGTTTGGCCCTAGTATAAGAAACTGTTTCTCATTCTTTCTCCAAAAGGCATGTAACAATTTAATAACAGGGAACACGTTTATTTACACAACATAACCACTTTGTTGCAGTTTGTCTATACTTTTCTATTATTAGTCTTATACAAACAGAATATATTTTAATTTAAACATTATTTAACAAAAGCAAACACTAATATGATATCATCATACAGTTTATCACATTTATTTTAACCCAAAATGTAAGTAAACAAAAACTAGGGTGCCTGTTTCAACCCAAAAAATCTATATAATTAGCAGTGAAGCACTTATGGGACGTATGACTGCTTTTACCACTTTTGTATCCTTTATTTCACCCTAAATAGCACATGAAGTCACTATATTTATGACAGTTGAATGCTAAATTGCTAGATGATGTGATATGAAATGCAAAATTTTTACTCGTCTTCCTCCATATTTGTTTACAATTGCAGCGCCCTCATCGGTAATTTGTATCGCCAATTAGAGTACAAATTTATTATAGTACTAAATTTTGACTTTTAATCGACTATATCCATAGATAATATGGACTATATCCTACACCAAGTGTACAGCGATATGCACCTAATTCGTCCTCAGAGGGATCAAAATGCCGGACTCTAGTATGATTTACGCTGTCGAATAAGAAAAAATACTAGGGAGAATATTTTTTAAATGTAGTTTATTTTTTTTAGGAATTCGTTCTCCTTCCTGGCCGGTAGATTTTTTATTGGAGCTATAATTATTTTATTATTACTCGACCTTGACTGTCAATGTCTCGTGTAAAAAAATAAAGATATCTCTGATCCAGTCGGTAAACCTAGAGTATCATAAAACTGAGGAAAAGGATGTACGGCTGGGCAAATTTAGAATGTGTCGAAATACGTGTGTCGACAAACGTTAATTTAATATAAAAGTCCTTGGAAAATTCGTAGCTAATTTAATAAACACCTCAAAATACCAAACATATTTTTTGCCAGAAAATATACAAGTAGGTTGACGGTGTATGCTACAAAAATGCTAGTCGTCAAAGTTAGCAAGATGTAATTTGTAATTAAACGTCTTTCCATAATGGGATATTTTTGTTGATAATTACTAATTAGGTAGTCTCTAGTCTTATTTAATTCTAGGACTCTTAATTACATTGTCTGTGATTTATTTAGCAGTGATAGGTCTTTCTTCCTGTAGGTATTCTCTCATATTTTTTTGACCTCAAAGGCTCGATTCTCGAGTCGTGCAAATATTTTCGAATGCGAAATTGACGTAAAACTGATGCAGGCGGGTAGTTCTTTATTGGCGGTTCCAAGAAAGAATGCTCCCCTCTGCAAGAAAACATTTCAACCTATTGAAAAGATAGCTTTTGGAGGCTGATTGCTGATATAATGATAAATAAGTCGTATTTGGGTTAGTTTAACGTAATATTTTAGTGGTGCTTGTGACTTTTTGGTATTGCAAAGTTAAAAAAGAAGTGGCTAGTATTTGGACATCTTTATTCAGTTCAGTTGGAAACAGCTCCTCCGTCATTTTCACTTAAAAAGCATGTAACAATTTAATAACAAAAAACACGTTGATTTACAATAGAACCACTTTCTTCCAGTATATATTATTTTAGTCTTATAAAAATAGAATTTATTATATCGTAAAAATTACAATTATTATTTAACGAAAAGCCACAAACACGAAAGTGGTATTACCATTCACTTTTTCTACCGTTAGACACACTTATTTTAGTCCAAAATGAGTAAAAAAAACCTACCAAATGTAACGCTAAAAATTCATATGATAGCAAAAGAAGCACTTATGAGACAAATAACTGCTTTTACCACTACTTTTTATCCTTTATTTCACACAGCGCAAAAAATCATTGGATTTATCCCAGATAGCACAAATTATTTATGGAATAATCTGTAAATCTTCTAAAATGATTATTCATTGTCAATATTCCAGTAATATGCTTATAATAAATATACACTTTATATAATATTCTTAAAATATTCATTTTAGAATATTATGAATAGAATATTCCAGTAATATTTATTATAGAGTTAATATATTGTATTCTTTAAAGAATATTCCTGTAATATTAGTTATAGAATATTATGAATCTAATATTCCAGTAATATTTATTATAGAGTTAATATATTGTATTCTTTAAAGAATATTCTTGTAATATTAGTTATAGAATATTATGAATCTAATATTCCAGTAATATTTACTATAGAGTTAATATATTGCGTTCTTTTATAGAATATTCTCGTAATATTCGTTATAAAATATTATGAGAAAAATATTCGAGTAATATATATTAAAGCTGGCACTAGTAATATGCACAAAAAATATGCATTAAATATTCTCGCAAAATATTTTTTTGTGAAATTGCACCAAGACTTGCGGTTGTGTTATAAAACATTCTGAAAATAATATTTGAGTAATGTCTATTACAGCTAACCAGCAATATATACAGAAGAAACATGCGTTTAATATTTCTAGGAGAATATATTATGCGTTTGATTTTGTAATATTTTTTGTAAAATATTATGAAACGTAGCAAGGTGTATTGAGGTGTATTGTCACCTACGAAAAGCAATGTCGTTTGCGACTCTACCACTGGACAGCGGTGCTGCCCCCGGTGTCATCATGCTACTCACCACCTCAAGCACGACCCAGACAAAAAATTGTTGTCTGGTTAAATGAAGGTTTCGGCGAAGTTTTTCTTTTTTAATATGTTCCGCCTTCAGAAACACACTTGTCCTAGCCGGGCTTTTATAGTTTGTGATTATGCCGCTGGATGGAGACACTTATGTCCTACCAGCAGAATGCTGACGTACTTCTCTAAGTGTCTTTGCTGCCTGTGTGTCATTGTGCTTATCTCGTACTGACGAAGCTTAATAGGCAGGTCAAGTTGAGGTGGCAATACACCTCAAGCCACGTCACGACCCAGACAAAAAATTGTCTGGTTAAATGGAGATTTCGGCGAAGTTTTTCTTTTTGAATACCAAAAATGAATCTAAAAATAATCTATATAATATATTTATAATCTATAATTATCTATATAATATATTTATAGATTATTCTTTGTGTCATTTTTGGTGATCTCGGAATATTTGTTCCCTTATTCTGGGACTATTCTGCGATTATTATTTGAATATTTTATAATTATTCTTGTATTATCTTGTGGATTATTCTTGGAATAAGTTTAGGAATATTCTCTAGATATAGAAAAGTGTGTACTTTTCGATATTTTACAAATATTCCCAAAATTTATCTATATAATATTCCAATCTTCCTTCAGAATAATTTAGGTATATTCTAGGAATAGGTTTGTGCTATCTGGGTATGCCAGTTAAAATATCAATTGGTAAATGATGTGATATGAAATGCAAGATTTTCAGTGCCCTCATCGGCTATTTGAATCACCAATAGCAAGAGAACTGTCAAACTACGTCATATTGACGTCATTTTTGCATGCAAATCGTTTCGCACGGTTCGAAAATCAGGTCCTAGAGCATATATATAATACTACTATCAGCGTTTTCTTTTCAAGATCGCCGCGCCCCAGGGCGTCAATCTCGTGGCGGACCATAGAGAGCCCTTGAAAAGAACATGAATTTAGGGGATATTTGCCAGTTTGTTTACTTAACCTAAATACAAAATGAAAATACTGAAAATAGTAAAATAGTAATTACGTTTTTACTCTATATGTATGAAATTCTGATACCTACTGTGATTATTTTCCATTTTCAGTATAATTCAGTAGTTTGTTGATGTTTCTACGTTTCTACCGATCTAATCTAACCTCACTAATATTTTGGAGCGCCAAACCCCAGCAAAAATGGTAGTGCTCGAGGGGAAAGGGGAAAACAGTGGAGGGCGTCGCGCACTCGGTTAAAAGAACATGCTGCGGAACAGCTCCGAGTTTCTCCAAGCTGCCCAAGCCATTGAAAAGAATGCAGTATATATTGAGCTATTCGAGCTTTTCTTGAAGCCGGTTTATGAGATGGAGTTATATATTTCGTTCTCTTTCACGGACAAATGTTCCTGTGCACATGCCCAAGTGTTGTCCAATCCAATCCAAGAATTTCAATGTGCCGCGAAAGTAAAGAAAGACTGGGCTTTTGTTTTATCATATACAGGGTGTCCCAGTATGAGCGTACAAAAAATTACCAGTGGGTAGGCCAGACCAAAATAAGAATAAAATTCTTATAAAAAAATTTCTCTGATGCACGCCTAACGAGTTACAGGGTGTTATTTTGTAAAAAAAACAACAATTTTCCGTAATAACTTAACTTAAATAACTTTAACAACTTAAAAACCGTTTCGTAGATTTAGGTAATTTTTGGGTAACGTGTAAATCTATTAAAGGCCATTAAAACTATATGGTGTTTGTTTAACTTTGACACTTGTGGTGGCCTAGGTCTACTCTTCCTTATGGTTTTGGCTTCATAACTCTTGTATATCCTACTTTTTCGTGAATTAACTAAGTTTTCCTTAATCGGCTATCAATTCTGAACAAAAAAGGTGCTCTTGTTACACAGCTCTAAAATCAACCATTTTCGAGTACCTAAATTGAGTGTAAAGTACCGACTGTATTCCTTTATGCAGAAAAATGTATGTAATGATTTTAAAGTTTAGAGTTAAACACCATATAGTTTTAATGACCTTTAATAGATGTACACGTCATCCAAATATTACCTAAATCTACGAAACGAGTTTTTAAGTTATCTCGAAAAATTGTTTTTTTTCTTACAAAATAACACCCTGGAACTCGTTAGGCGTGCAGCGAAGAATTTTTTTTATAAGAATTTTATTCTTATTTTGGTCTGGCCTACACACTGGTAAATTTTTGTTCGCTCACACTGGGACACCCTGTATGTGTTTTGTCATATATGTGTTTTGTGGTGTGGTTATGTCACAGTTTATCTTTTGTATTTCAGGTATGTTTGTGTTTCACAGAAAATAAATTTGTGTTTTTCGTAGAGCCGGCAGTTTTAGAAGTGTTTTATTTATGTGTAACTTGTAGTTTTAGTTTTGTTCATACCTATGACTTATTAGTGATTAGAGACATTTGCTCATCAAATTATTTCGACGGTATTTTTACAGTCGCAACTGCAAGTTTAGGTACCTATATAAGAACATTTTGTAAATTTAAATATGTAGTGAATTAGGTATAGGAATTATACTGTACCGATTGTACGGATATCGTAAAATGCCGAAACGAAAAACTCAGTCGAGGTTTTGTCTTTTGTGCGAAGGAAATATTCCATATGAAGTCGCATAGGTACCTACCTGAAATATGTATTTTTAAAATTTTCTTTTCAAATACAAACTGCATCCACTCTTTTGGTAAACTTGATAAATACGGGAACATCCCAATAACAAGATTGAAAAACCGTTATATGTAGATAAAATACAATATAAAATAAAGTTAATTTATTGTATTCTACAGTATATGGAGCAAAATTCCCGCGGTTTGCTGCGCATGAGTATTTGGTATTTTCTCCGTGAAAGAGACAATAGATATGATTCTAGACTACTCTAATTTGGCTTCACTTGAGAAACATGGTAAAGATTACATAGGCTCCATATAGTAGTATTATATATATGTCCTAGAGCTTTCCGACGCAGATCGTTAGATCGCAGATAGTTTGCGTATGTTTCTTTATCCGACCAAATATTATATAGACAAATTATAGCAACAAAGTTTTGTGACCAACAATATTTAAAACAAAAGCTTTTTGTTTACATTAGTGCCCAAGCATTTGGTCCAATCAAAAAATGCCATTTTAATTTACTGCCTAAATTGTTGGGGATTTTGTGACTGTCACCAATGGGCGTGGTTTACACAGGTAAGTAGCCATGCATAAACGTAGAATCGGCGATCGCGAGGGGGATCGTCAATGATTTTACAATTGGTTTTAATAGTAAATATCAAGTACTATTATAAATAGTGTAGTAAATATTATACACATAATAATATTTGTATAAATTGTTGTTCTTGAATATGTAAATCTTAAACTTTGTATTTACTAAAATAAAATATTCTAATTTGTACTTTTTTATAATTATTATTTTCACCCCTTAAAACATAGCCGCCCATGCCATTGGGCACTGTAACAGGAAATTTCTTTAAATTGAGGTTGTGTTTTTTGTTATTCTTGGACACGATTATTTTATATACTGACAAATAGGCAATTACTTATCTATACATATTTGATCGGAGGTTTCTTTAATTATAATTTAAAAAATCCTAGTAGTGTTAATATAAAAAACAAAGATTCAGTTAGGTAATTGTTTGTTACATGACATCGATTTATTCCAATTCATGGAAGTGTTTTTTTACTAGGCATCTACTAAATAAAATACCATGCCCAAGATTAACTGAGAAAGTAAAATAATTATTCTAATAAGCTAATTAATATAATATGTAGACTTTGCTAATACTTCTAATGAATTTTTTATTCAATTCAATTACAGTGTAATATCGTCTATATAGAAATTATATAATGAGTGAGGCAGCCAACGGTAGTCTCTAAGCAATGCCTAATTTTATATTTAATGTGTTTACATAAAAACTTACTATAATCTCTTGCTAATCTTAGCGTTTGACTTTCTACAAAATGTATAAGCCGTGGTAAATTACGGAAGGCCAATCTCTAGCGATAACGTTTAAAATTCTCACTATCCAATGTTGATCTTAGGATCTTAGTATGGTTGGTTTTATTATATAGTTTTGGTGAAAATATAGTGACTCATTCACAGCATATGGAGCTGTTCGATGGGTGAAGCGACACGGGATCGCAATTCCATGGCATTTGGAAAGATACAGCCGTAGAGAATTTTGAACAAATATAAAAAAACAACTAAAATATTTCTTTTAATAAGTTATATTAGATCTTTTAGATCACTAGGACCGATATCGACAAGCGACGAATTCCTAATTATGACTATAAATCAGAACTTGTTGGCATAATCATATTATTTTTGCTACCTTTTCCTCAAGAAGATTGGAAGACGAAGAAGATTTTGTTATTGCCATAATAATTTGCCAAATGTTGATGCATTAATCAGAAAAGTTCATAAGTGATAGGTACCTATCTACCTAGGATTGGTGGAACTGGCAAATACCAATACGGCGAGACTGTGTTGGGTGCCAGGTCATAAAGGCATTGAAGGAAATGAACGGGCAGATGAACTTGCTAGAAACGGATTTGAAATGGCTTTCATGGGACCGGAACTAGCTTGCGGAGTCGCTTATAGTGCTGTCAGAACGGCTCTGGGGAAATGGGTCGAACTAGAACATAGGAGTGATTTTTAAAACCAGGACAGAATCACGCGGAGGCACTCATGGAAGGTCCTTTGCAGAGAAGAACTGTAGAGATCCTGGGCTTGAGTAAACCTCGACTCAGGAGCATGACTGGGCTCATAACAAGGCACTGCCATCTCAAGAAGCATCTCAATAATTTAAGATTAGCAAAAAGCCCGGTATGCGGGGGGTTAATGATGCAGACGAAACTGCGCTTCACATTCACAAGTGAATGTGAAGGCTACGCTCGTATGAGTCTAACGCTCTTGGGTAAACCATTTTTGGAACCTTGCGAGCTAAGAGAAATTTCAGCGAGTAGACTGAATAGAAGATTGGTGAGATGCACAATAGGCCCAGACGTGGCCTCAGTGCTTTGGGGCCAAGGAATTTATATACATGGAACGATTATCAAAGCTGTGCGAGTATTCCAATTTTGAATCCGCCATTTTGATGTCTGAAAATTGGTGGGAAATTTAACAGTATTAACCTGGCCTCTTCAATTAGATAGCAATAACAAATAAAAACCACAGAAAGCAGCAAGTAAAACTTTTGAGGCTAAGAAAAATTCTAAATAGGTATAAGAAATGTTCCAATATTTTATAGTTTAATTATAATTATTTCTGAAAAATAAAATATATCGTCACCAAACTTTCTTGTAAAATTGATGAAGGTACAAACTAAATATTTTGTGTACCTACCTATGTATCTTTTGTTCACATTATTTATGTAAAATACACCATTAGCCATTTAGAAAAGTAAATATTTAAAATGCATTATGCATATAAAATTTAACTATCCTTTACCTTACTTTAACTATCCTGGCTTATTTTTTGTATTGTTTATGTTCGCAGTTTTCATAATTTACTATTATATTAGATAGGAACTATAATTGCATGTTTCTTAAGACTTTCAATTCTTGTTATAAAATCCGAATTTACCTGGGATAATTACGAAACTCCAATACTCAAATATTGTCCCTCAAAGTCTATAAATCAAAGGAACACAATATAAACACACAAACAGAATCAAACCGAGAGAATCACAATAAAATAAACCAACAAGACGCCAAAAATACAAAACAAACACTATTTGCCAAATTTACCCATACTACTGTTGCCGTGTTAGGAAGATTTGAACCATTGAATTTTTAGATTAGAAAGAAAAAGACACTAGAATTCTAGGGTCTTGGTCAGGTGTACCAATACAAAATGTAGAAGTTGGGAGCAGTGTGACATCAAAATGGCGGCTCGCATGTTTTCACACAAAATTGGATGCGCAGTCGTCTATAATCGTTCCATGTATATAAATTCCTTGGTTATGGATAGATAGGAATCTGCAGTGTTGTAAAAAAAACTGACGCGCGTAAAGCGGTATCTGTTAAGATGTAATGGAATTTTTTCAAAACTTTCTTGTCGCTTATAACTAATTTAACTTTTTCAATGAAAACGGAAGCAAGTAAAACTATAGTTATAGTTCACCATCTGCGTAGGTATTTCGAAACATTTGCCCAACGCTGTATGCATTTTATAATTAATTGTAGGTGGAAGAAGTGCGTGTAAAAATCTTCTACAAAATGTAGAAGTTGGGAGCAGTGTGACATCAAAATGACGGCTCCCATGTTTCCACACAAAATTGGATGCGCAGTCGTCTATAATCGTTCCATGTATATAAATTCCTTGTTTGGGACTCGCTATAGAGGAATCCACCCGCAGGAAAAAGAAGACCGTATGAGTTTTTCAAACATTAATACGAAAAATATAGGTAGTTCTCTCCTATCAGAATATATAGATCTACACCATAAGTAGAAATATAATAATATCTCTGCCCCTCATTCTAGTCACAAGGTTTAGCCCGAAATTCTGAGATTTGTGTGGGAGAAGGGCGGCATATTATTATTCAGTAGGTCGCCATTCAGTGCTGGAATGAGGGAAACCTGGAAAACGTTATCAGTTCGGGGAAAGTTCAACATCATCTAATTTTAATCCCTCACGTCAACACCAAACTGATGCTCTTCCCTCCCTAGGCATGCACGCCAGGATGGTTGCTAACCCACCACCTCTGACGGGTTAAGCTATCGAGAAACTAAACTCTGAATTCTGAGCCACCGAATCGAATACATAACCTTTCTTTTTACAAGGCATAAACCAAACTAAGCATGCAAACTGTTGGTATGTACTAAACTCTTAAACTAATAAAAATGTTAACTACAATTCATTAAACAATTGTCGTAAAGTTAGAGCCACTTCTAATGCCACAATTGGTCATCACAACATAACAGGAAATGAGGAGGCCGATGCACTGGCTAAAAGAGGCTCAAGATATACAGTTTACGAGGCCCGAACCAGTACTGGGGCTTCCGCCTAGTTATGTAACAAGGTCTCTTGGAAACTGGATCAAGGAAAGATCAGAGGAAGAATGGTCGAACGGGACTGGGCTGCGACAAGCCAGGCTCTTAATTGAAGGGCCTTGGTCGATCACAACTCGATCAATACTTGCGCTAAGTCGTAACAGCATAAGGATTGTCACAGGACTGCTGACAGGTCACGGACATCTCAACAAGCACCTTAACACTATCGGCCTTAGTGACACTAGAAGGTGCAGGTTTTGCGGGCACGATGACGAGGACTCCATTCACATCCTCTGTCGCTGTGCCTGCCTCATGGGTCAAGAGACACAAACATCTGGGTGCATCATTGCTCCTGCCCCAGGACATTAGAGAACTTCCTCTGGAACGGGTGTTGGCCTATGCGCATAGCACGGGTCTCTTCCAATAGCTCTCGACTAGCGGCAGGCACAATGGGTCGAAAGAGCTGAGTGCTGCGGGTAACCGCGCCGCCTTGCAACAACAACAATGCCACAGCTTCTTTATGAATTTACTTACGACAATTTTGTTTACTCCACATAGATAAAAATAATTCAAGGACGAAATATTGAAGAATTTTGTTTGACTGTCTAAAAACATTTATTACAGGAAACTAGATGACATCAACCGGATAATTAATCCTATTATTTCAAACCACTCCATATTTTTTATCTAATGATGTAGGTAGGCACAAAATCGGGAAAGGTAACACAAGTAAATGCCACTTAATTGTGCTCCTATACTTCTGATTTCTAATAATTGCTAATTGAACTATTTATATGCACCGTACGAACCATTTAGGCGGGCTTTTATTTAAATAAATTCTGTTTGGGTCGTAATAAGTACTATATAATGTCTCGGAGAAATTTTTAAGTCATGTATATGTAAGTGGCAGCGTAATAAAATAGTCAAGGTGTGGGTTAAGTAAAGTCAGCTTATCCCGCAAAAAAATAAATCACAGAATGTGGGCAGTCAGATCCGTAACTTTGCGCGGTTGAGGCTGAAAAATATAGGTTAGCTTCGCCATGGACAAATGGGAGATTTTGCCTACTTTTACCGCCTAAGTTTCATTCAAATATGGCTGCAGTTGTATACTGTAGCAGATAGAAGTACCTATGTGACTGTAGCTATTGGCGATTCCAAAAATGAATGCGCCCTCTGCTTGAAAATATTTGAACCTACTTTAAGAGGTAATTTTTGGAGGCTTATTGCTGATATAATGATAAATAACATGTAGGTATTTGGGTTTGTTTAACGTAATAATTTAGTGGTTTAATTTTGGTATTACAAAGTTAAAAACGACGTGATTAGTATTTGTACATCTTTATTTTTACATTTTAAAATAGCATTCAAAAGAAATCAGCACAACACAAACTGCCGTGTTTATAGGTGTCATTCAACAAAATGTGTCAATAGAAGTGTTTAACATTGAAGATAGGTAGAAGTTTGGCCCTAGTATAAGAAACTGTTTCTCATTCATTGCTCCAAAAGGCATGTAACAATTTAATAACAGAGAATACGTTTATTTAGACAACATAACCACTTTGTTGCTGTTTATCTATACTTTTCTATCATTAGTCTTATAAAAGCAGAATATATTTTAATTTAAACATTATTTAACAAAAAACAAGCGCTAATATGGTATCACCATACAGTTTATCACACTTATTTTAGTCCAAAATGTAAGTAAACAAAAACTAGGGTACCTGTGTTAACCCAAAAAATTCATATAATTAGCAATGGAGCACTTATGGGACGTTTGACTACTTTTACCACTCTTTATCCTTTATTTCACCCTAACTAACACATGAACTAACTATATTTATGGCAGCTGAATGCTAAATTGCTAGATGATGTGATATGAAATGCAAAATTTTTACTCGTCTTCATCTATATTTGTTTACAATTTGCAGCTCCCTCATCGGTAATTTGAATCGCCAATACTGTCAAGGATTTTTAAGTTAAAAATTCTTGCAATACTGTAGCGGATAAAAGTATATAGTATGTGACTGTAGCAACCCTACCTAATCTATGACTGTAGCTCTCAATTTAGCTTTGTTCGGGTTCTCTAATTAACGAAGGTTCAGAACCTGTGCACAACTGTCAACGCATTAACAAAAATTCAGAACTGGGTTTGGATTGGATTCTAGAAAAGTAGTAAGTAACCTACTCTGTTGGAGTAGTAAGTAGTAAATTAATCAGAAAAGGATAGTAAAGCACAGGTATATTTCACTGATATAAGAAATAAGACTCATAAAATACGATTTACGTTTTATTTGGTCACGAAGATCAAACAGCACCTGAACCAGTCAATTGGTTATACAAAGGAAGGACTTAAAATTTATTCTTACAAATTTCAGCTGCTTTATTTTGATATTTTTTCAGTTGTGAAAGATCATAATCAATAATCATCCAAATTGTATATACCTACAAGATATAGTAACTTTTTCAGTCACTTATCTTTTATTATCTAACGCCCTCTTCTGTGGCTAAGTAGGCCTAGTCTCTAAGGGTGCGTTGTATCGCAGGCAGTTAACCAACGGATCACGAAACTAGAGATCAAAGTTTGATCTCAGATCAGCCAGTATTCTATTGTATGGACTTCAGTCAGATCAAGTTCAACTGATCCGTCGGTTTCCGTTTTTCTGTAGTGTTGGCTATTCTGCGAACGCTAAAGCGCATGGGCAAACTTATTGATTTTATTGTCACTGGCCTGCTATTGGACGTATCGGGCACCTGTTGAAACATATGAAAATAATGCGGGAATTCCTAACAATTTATGGTCGAAGGGAATTCCACGACCTTACTTACCTTGCGGAAATGCAATGTTTTGTACTTATTACATTTTTAATAATTATCACACATGAAAGAACTTCATGAATTAGATGTACAACAGAAAAAATTGGAAATTGAAATTTTGAATAAAAAGAGTTGAAAATTATTTTTTTAATTTTAAAACCAGTTTTTGTATAATTAGGTATTTTTATTAAAAATTTTTCTTACACTAATGCCTGAAACTAATTATTAATTAAATTATGCCTATAAACATTATTGTTATTTATATTATCATCTTGTATATGGTCAGGATTAATATTTTCCATGAACTGCATGGCCTCTTCGACATTTTCATCTGGCTCAAGATCAGGTTCGCCCCTCTCACATGCAATTAAAATTCACTCCCATTCCCATTAAATTAATACAGTGTAGATATAAATATTACTTACTTATTTTTAAAGCAAGGTAAATCTTCATTTATTTCCTCTATTATGATTCACCGTGTCTTTTGATAGTCGAATCGAAAACAAAATGATTTGTTTTTTCACGAAAAATTCTAGTTTTTCGTAGAAAAGCTTCTATTTCAACTAATTCTAAAAATCTTCATCATCAGCCAAATTTTCTAAAATATCTCTTCCAAAATCCATAGTATAATGATATTAATCCACAAGCAATAAAGTTAAATAAGTACACGAAATACGGAAATCACAAATGCAAACTATGTACATAACCTCAAATTTGTACTGATCCTCAGTTAACTAGCTGTTTTCCACCGGTTCCGTGATCGCTAGTTAAACCATGGATCAACGTTGATCTGTTACCATACAACACGTTTTTGTAGCTTGATCTTCGATCAAGCTGATTGACAGATCACCGACAAGTGAACTCGGACGATACAACGCACCCTAAATGTCCGATAATTTCCATAAACTCAATACTAAACCGCCCACTTAACTACCGTCCTTGATACACTCGACGTAATTTACAACAAATACTATTAATTTAGAAAGGTTGTGGGTTACACTTAATAGATCAATCGATTTATAAACACGCGTTTGGCCCTGGATAGTCAATACTGTCGATATATTATTTAAATTTCCGATAACTGGAGATATTGTTACTTTACGAAAATCCGTAGGTACTATTTTGAAACTTGTCTGCGAGAAAATACTCCGAATGGATACAAAGACCAAAAATCTTCTTATCCACATAGATGGTTAAGGTCACGTTATCACCGCTAATGCATGTTCCATTTTGTCACTTATATAAAAAAGCATTGTTTTTAAAAACAAAACTATGAACTTGTTCTTAGTCGGCATTCCTAATGTAACACATATCTAAATATGCCGATAATTTTTCTTTGTCGTAAGTTGTTGAATATTTTCCAAAAATGACGTGCTACGACCGGTTCATTCAACACGCACTTAAATTGCAGTCGACCGGTACGGTTTTTGATGAAAATGTTACAATTTGTTTGGGCGTTTCTATTTTCAGTGCGACATCTATGTTTCGGTTGCCTAAGTTCACTCTGAATACGTTTAATTCAAGATCTTCACACAGAAGATAGGATGTTGCGCCGAAGTGGGCGGTCCTTAATATGACGCGTGACGTCACTCTCCTCATTTTTAAACCTTGTGTTGTGTTTATCTCTGTGCATATTGGCGATTCAAATTACCGATGAGGACGCTGCAAATTGTAAACAAATATAAGAGTAAAAATTTTGCATTTCATATCACATCATCTAACAATTTAGCGTTCAACTGCCATAAATATAGTGACTTCATGTGCTAGTGAGGGCGAAATAAAGGATAAAAAGAGTGGTAAAAGCAGTCATACGTCCCATAAGTGCTTCATTACTAATTATATGAATTTTTTGGGTTGAAACAGGTACCCTAGTTTTTGTTTACTTACATTTTGGGTTAAAATAAATGTGATAAACTGTATGATGATACCATATTAGTGTTTGCTTTTGTTAAATAATGTTTAAATTAAAATATATTCTGTTTGTATAAGACTAATAATAGAAAAGTTTAGACAAACTGCAACAAAGTGGTTATGTTGTGTAAATAAACGTGTTCCCTGTTATTAAATTGTTACATGCCTTTTGGAGAAAGAATGAGAAACAGTTTCTTATACTAGGGCCAAACTTCTACCTATCTTCAATCTTAAACACTGCTACTCACACATTTTGTGGAATAACACCCATAAACACGGCGGTTTGTGTTGTGCGGATTTCTTTTGAATGCTATTTTAAAATGTAAAATAAAGATGTACCTACCTACAAATACTAACCACGTCGTTTTTAACTTTGTAATACTAAAAAATCACAAGCACCACTAAATTATTACGTTAAACAAACCCAAATACGTGTTATTGATCATTATATCAGCAATAAGCGTCCAAAAATTACTTTTTAAGTAGGTTCAAATATTTTCATGCAGAGGGCGCATTCATTTTTAGAATCGCCAATAATACCCTCCCATAGTCTTTCTTGTAGTAAATTTTGTGCTCTACAAAATAGTGTATGTGCAATTTTACTCTATCTTGTACCGTTCTCCCGAAATTCGTGGCGAAAACCTTACAGGAACAAATTTCGCAGTAAGAATATTGTGTTTAAGTGTTTAACAAACAGCTCAGCTTCGCGAAATTGAGGCATTTTATATTTTTAAGTTACAAAACGAACCATAACGAACATCTTTTGTTTGAGATTTTTTTTGTAATTGAAAAAATAATCGCGTTACAGACGAAAAACACACAAAATGCGCATCCCCGTAATGAAAAGCACTCTGAGAGTGACGTCATGCGCACGGCAGACGTAAACTGAAACCGAGAGGATCCGGCCCTGCATTTTATTCTCATCTTTTGACTGCTACATCGACAAGGGAGTGCAAACCCGGCCTTAAGTGAAAATAAAACCACCAAGTTTCTATTTTTCTAAAAGTCACTATCTGAGATTCCACAATAGACAAAAGTCTTGCTTTGATTAAGAGATTGACTGTTAATCATTGCTTAATTATATCAAAAAATACCTATTTTCCTATTTATGCTAGAAGACCAAAGATTGCGTTCAAATTTTGACCAGTTTCGATTAGTCAGACTATTATTTGTTGAAAAAGAAAATTAATAGTAATAAATAATAACCGGTGTAGGAATTACGTTCGCACAATTGATTTAATTACTCTAATGAAAAAATTGGTACACGTAACGCTATTGTGGTCCACATTACAACTTGGAACAATAGTTCTTTACGGTGGGGTCCTACTATCCACGCAAGGTCGGTTATATGTGCCTCGAATCTACTTAATTGCGCACCAATTATGGATTATTTCAGTCGCTGCTGCCTAATTATTGTGGAAGTGTTTTCGCGGACAAATTGAAGGCAATGATCTCTCAGAAATTCAAGAACTACCACGGATTTAAGAGTTGTTATTAAATTGTAGTTAGTTCGTAGTTGTCGTATGCCAAGAAGGTCATTTTTCTTTGTGCAATACAAAGCGTATGTAGGTACATCAGTATAAAATACAAAATGTTTCATATAAAAAAATCGTTTTCAAGATAATTTTACACCATACGCACCAGCTTTTTCAATATTATTTATTTGTACTTGATAACAAAAAATAGCTTTTGCTACCTACTAATTGAGCTATCTCAAAACTCCCCAAATATGGATTTTTATTAAAATAATATCACAAGTATAAAGATATATAATCTTTATACTTGTGATAATATTCGCCCTGTAGCGCCGACATCTTGAATTGCCAATTTTATCATTTTTTCCAGACCCCGGATTTGATTCGTCCGGCAAATTCACATCTTCTTCACATCAAAATCTTTATTTTCTAATTTTTGACCAAAAATTCGTAATTCATGGCCCTGAAAACCTGCAGAAGTTCCAAATTAAATCGAAGTGGTATCTGAATTAATCTAATTGGCGATTCAAATTACCGATGAGGGCGCTGCAAATTGTAAACAAATATGGATGAAGACGAGTAAAAATTTTGCATTTCATTATCACATCATCTAGCAATTTAGTATTCAGCTGCCATAAATATAGTTACTTCATGTGTTAACACGATACAACTACACAGATATGCCAATGCGCATCGTGACGTCAGTTACGAGGAAAAAACAATTGATAAACACGAAAATAATTATATCACTGCCCTTAAGAATTTTCGCATCGCATTGCCATTTTTCCCTCACGAATGACGTCATGCGCAGAGCAAACGAAAGTTATGAGCATATCTGTGTAGTTGTATCATGATGTGTTAATTAGGGTGAAATAAAGGATAAAGAGTAGTAAAAGTGGACAAACGTCCCATAGTTCTTCATTGCTGCGAATTATATGAATTTTTTGGGTTGAAACAGGTACCCTAGTTTTTATTTACTTACATATTGGACTAAAATAAGTGTGATAAACTGTATGGTGATACCATATTAGTACTTGTTTTTTGTTAAATAATGTTTAAATTAAAATATATTCTGCTTTTATAAGACTAATGATAGAAAAGTATAGACAAACGGCAACAAAGTGGTTATGTTGTGTAAATAAACGTATTCTCTGTTATGAAATTGTTATATGCCTTTTGGAGAAATGAATGAGAAACAGTTTCTTATACTAGGGCCAAACTTCTACCTATCTTCAATCTTAACCACTTCTATTGACACATTTTGTGGAATGACACCTATAAACACGGCAGTTTGTGTTGTGCTGATTTCTTTTGAATGCCATTTTAAAATATAAAAATAAAGATGTACAAATACTAACCACGTCGTTTTTAACTTTGCAATACCAAAAAATCATAAGCACCATTAAATTATTACGTTAAACAAACCCAAATACGTATTATTTATCATTATATCAGCAATAAGCCTCCAAAAAATTACCTTTTAAGTAGGTTCAAATATTTTCATGCAGAGGGAGCATTCATTTTTGGAATCGCCAATAGGCAATTTACTTATAGCCACCCGGTATAGTACCTACCCCATTAATTCACATAAATATTTCCAAAAAGTCACCCGATTCTTCTTCACGTTTGCTTACACAATCCCGGGCAATAAATTGGCCCCAAACGTTGACGGATTCGCCTTCGAGGCTTCGCGCCAGACAAATTTATACCACGGCTCTTGACAAGAATTGGGTGGCGGCATCTCTATTAATCCCGAAGCGCCAGACTACAGAGTCGAAAAGCTAAGATTTATGTGACTCTCACCAGCCTCCGTGTCGGTCTGTTTTCCGTCTTTCCCTGCAAAAAACACATCGAAAGGGAAGCACTTACAATTTGAGTGGGTGAGATCTGGTTTGTATCAACCTTTCGAATATTGTGTAATGGGCATGGGCGCCGCTAGGGGGGGGCAGGGGGACGACTGCCCCCTGTTTTTGAATCGAATACCAAGTGCAACGTCACATAATTTTAAAAATAGCCTAAATTAATATTCAGAGATAAAATTTTACAAATTATATAGGTACTTATTATCACTTATACAGTGTGGCCCATTAAGAACCAGGACACCCTTCTAAAAAATGTTTGGTAAGTGCGATTCCAATGAATTTTTTTATATATACAATTAGCCTCCTTGATGTACTTGTTGAACCTATTACGATGGTCCAGCTGCTAATCCTCAGCCTACTACGATTTTTTTTTCAATAAATGTTTTTTTAAATTACTTTAGGCATTTAGGGATATAGGGGACTAGTGTAAAGTGTGTTTTAACGTTATTATTAATTTGTGAGGTAAGTAAAGGAACAATATTCTAGATTAACAATAATTATTAGAGTTTCCAATGCCTGCTATATCTTTTAAACGAAACCCAAATTTTATAAACTTGAAAGATTTAAGGCTCTATAAAAGAATTATTCTTCGATACAAATTGTAGAAATTTGGGCCACAGGGGTTTTAAGTAATGTTGAAGATTGCCACGATGTCAAATTTTTAATAAAAAAATCCCTAAAGTAATTTTCGAAAAAATGGATTGCATAAAAAATCGTAGTAGGCTGAGGATTAGCAGCTGGACCATCGTAATAGGTTCAACAAGTACATCTAGGAAGCTAATATATACAAAAAAATTCATTGGAATCGCACGTACCAAAAATTTTTTAGAAGGGTGTGCTGGTTCTTAATGGGCCACAGTTTATATAGGTACTTATTATAAATTCATTTTTGAATTAGGAAGAGTGACATCATAAGTCAAATTTACAAAGTGGAACATTTTCAAGGTTGATACCTAATTTAATGCTAACAGTTTTAAAAAGCAGAGTTAAGGTTAAGATTTCTTTAAATTTCCATTTCAAACCAAATTAAAAAATACTAAACTTCAGTTAGTGATGTTGCTGTTGCTATTTATTATTTCAGTTACAGAACTTTATAGAAAAACTTCCTAATCTACGAGTTAATCCCCATACGTAATCAATAACTTGAATATGTCCTAATTCTTGTTCTTTTATTATCTAAGGTCCTAATTTTCGTTGACATTTCTTCGGCGTAGACATTCCGTCTACTATTGGGGATTCCAAAAATTAATGCGCCCTCCATGAAAATATTTGAACTTACTTTAAAGGTAATTTTTAGAGGCTTATTGCTGATATAATGATAAAGAACACGTATTTGGGTTTGTTTAACGTAATAATTTAGTGGTGCTTGTGATTTTTTGGTATTACAAAGTAAAAAACGACGTGGTTAGTATTTGTACATCTTTATTTTCACATTTTAAAATGGCATTCTAATAAACCAGCACAACACAAAACTGCCGTGTTTATGGGTGTCATTTCACAAAATGTGTCAATAGAAGTGTTTAAGATAAAGATAGGTATAGGAAGATACCCAAGAAAAACAATCTGTGATAAAGATAGGTAGAAGTTTGGCCCTAGTTTAAGAAACTGTTTCTCATTCATTTCTCCAAAAGGCATGTAACAAACAATTTAATAACAGGGAACAAGTTTATTTACACAACATAACCACTTGTTGTAGTTTGTCTATACTTTTCTATTATGAGTCTTATAAAAACAGAATATATTTTAATTTAAACTTTATTTAACAAAAAACAAGCACTAATTTGATATCACCATATAGTTTATTTTATCACACTTATTTTAGCCCAAAATGTAAGTAAACAAAAACTAGGGTACCAGTTTCTACCAAAAAAAATCATATAATTAGCAATGAAGCACTTATGGGACGTATGACTGCTTTTACCACTCTTTTTATCCTTTCTTTCACCCTAACTAAATAGCACAATGAAGTCACTATATTTATGACAGTTGAATGCTAAATTGCTAGATGATGTGATATGAAATGCAAAATTTTTACTCTTCTTCCTTCATATTTGTTTACAATTTGCAGCGCCCTCATCGGTAATTTGAATCGCCAATTAGTTCTGAAAAGAACTGTTTACAATAAATACTCAGCGGCAAGTAAATAAATAAGAAAAAAAAATGCTTTCTTGTGGAAAGTTTAAATTTGCCTGTATTCAAACGGTTTGATTTCAGTCACTCGGAGAGCTATATTTTACCGCGCAACTTAACATCACTCTTCCTACTTTAAAAGCAAAGTGTAGCTGTTACAATATACTTATTTATTTAATATATTTTATATTACCGTTATTTTGTTATTTTATTTTAAGAAAATGCCTTTTTGTTAAAAATATTTGTTATGTGTTTTGATCATGAAGAGCTTTTGATAGAATACATTTTTTTTTATTTGTAATGAGGTATTTTTTATTCTACTGGACATTGACTTTTTTGCCCTCTTTTCAACGAAACTAAAAATGTTTTTTACTATTCACTGCGAAGTGATTAGAAAAATTGTATTTTGTTGTTTGAAGGCAAATTACGAAAAATTATTTCCCATGGTAAGGTTACCTATGACAGTTGAATACTAATTGTGTGATTATCAAATGCAAGATTTTTACTCGTCCTTCTCCATATTTGTTTACAATTTTCAGCGCCCTCATCGGCAATTCGAATCGCAAGATATAAATAACTATATACACTAGTTTATTGATTTTGTAACCAACCAGCTCATTCAAGTGTATAACATTTTATTAGCCTTTGTCAATCGATATTGTTTACTTTATCACAATATTACCGTCATAATCACTAATCAGTGTAATCAGTATTAAAATATTCTAGAATGTAGAGAAACATTAACCCAGCTGTCTTAATCAATACTTTTTTCTAGTTAAAACCACACCATAAAATTTATTATTAATAATTTTATAAATAATAATTCCTATTTCAGTTAAGGTTGAAAACAATTTATTATGGGCTTGGTTACTTGTCTTTTTTGTTAAAATATAATAATTAGTGTACTCGCGATGATTGGTTCAATTTTTGTTTAAGTTGAACTCGTACTCCAAGGTATTTACTTCTGAGTAAAACAATTTTGTGTTTTATAGGAACTGCAAAAATATTTCCGAAACAAATTTTATAAAATATTGATCAGATATAAATTTTTACAGCAGTTATAAATGAGAAATTAGCACCATCTAATAAAATTATTAGGCACTTATAAAGGGCCTAATAAAAAACTTAATTAGGCACTATAAAATGGTTTAATAAGAGTGATTCTTAAGAAGCCATTATAAAATAAATTCTACATGGAGTCCACATAGTTTCGTAATTCATTAAAGTTTCAAGAAGTGTCCCTGCACGGAATTAGGCATATTTGATGGTCAGCGATTGCAATTTTTAATGCGAAGGAAATTTTACTGTAATTTATATAGTATTATGTTTTTAATAAATTTTAAATGGCCCTCAAGTTTGGTGATGTTTTCTAACAATTTTTAATATTTTGTAAAAACTCGAGTTAACAAATTTACGATTTTTGTCATCGAAATTTACGTTATTTTGTTTTAAATATCTTAACTTTATAACTAGCACATTTTTATTGCTATAAATGTTAATAAACCAATGATTTTTAAAATATATATAGCTTCTTATACCTTCTACCTTCAGAATTGTCGTTTTAAAATAATTAAACTGTTAGGTGATTCATATAAAGTACCTATAGAATAATCATAAAGGAACCTATATTATGGTTCCTTTATGGAATAATACACCTTAGAGATGAAGATCTTGTGACAGGACCGTAGTGTAATTAACATTTAACAAATCACCAAGTATTTTCACAGGGCCGCGCCAAGGGTAGCTACCGCCGGGGTGCGAAAATTTTGCGCCGCCCTAGCAGCATTCTAGGTTAATCACCAAATAATGGAGCAATAATTCGATAAAATAAATATGGAAATATAAATAAACATTAATAATAATAAACATAAATGTATTTTTCTTTGACAATTAACAAAAAACAAACAATATTAAAAATAACAACAACAATTAACAAAAAACCAACAATATTAAAACAAAAAATCCAAGAGCAGGAACTTACATAGTCTTTTTATTTAAATACTTCGTTTCTGAAGTCATTACTCAAAAAATAATGTTTCGGGGCTTCCTTCTTGCAAATTCCTTAAACAAATCAGACATATCTAGGTTTTTGAATTTTTTTTTTACTTTGCCTAGTCAGCTGAGTGACTCCCCGCTCCAGTCAGTCGCGCGCGGGCCGCCCCCTTTAATCGAGTAGGAAAACGGCGTTTCCTTGCTACTCGCGACAAATGTGATGACCGGCGACTAATAATAGATCGTGAAGAAAACCTTTTAACTTGGCTAAAACTGTAAATTATAACAATTCAACTGAGCTCTTAGAAAGTACTTATTTACTAAGGGGATCTGATCTAACTAACGGACAAAAATAAAATGTAAAAAAACGGAAAGAGATATATCTTGACTGACGTCTGCTACTAACCAACGGTGTCCTTTGTCGCCCCCTGGAACGTGGCGCCCGGGTGCCACGCACCCCTTGCACCCCTGGGTTGGCGCGGCCCTGTATTTTCAAGGACTTAAAAAATGTTTTTCCGCAAATTGAGCAAGTTAAATTACTGAGAATTGTAAGGTCGGAGGTATTTACCTAAAACTTTGTACAAGGTGTTGATTGAAGTGTTGTAAATTATAGAGAACAGCTATTATTGCTGCCGTTACCTGTAATGCCGTCTTTAAAGACACAGAATTAAAAGGATTGCCACATCTTACTTCCCAACCATATAAAATTTTATAACGGCTTTGTTGCCATTTCCATATTGCAGCAAATTTTAATACTATAACGGGTTCAGAAATTACAATTTACTCTCAAAAGCAATATTGGCTCAAACAGTTCTCTTAACATAATTATTTTGTAAGCTAATAGGGAACAGCTACAAAATAATTTTTGTAGCGGATCTGTTTTTATCACAATGTTAAAAATGCCACAGTATGTTCGCATTATAAAACAGTTCCATTTTATAAGATTAAATGTTTTATAAAATCTCAGTCAGAGAAACGTTTATAAAATAATTTTTTAATTGATTAAAATTTTATAATTTTCTTTCAAAAACGTTTTAACGATAAATTTAGAAAACAGTAAATTTGCAGACAACAAAAAAGTGTTTTCTTCAAGCCTAATGTACTACATTAGCAAAGACGAAACCACAAAAACTTAAATTTCAATTATTAATTTTGTGATTTTGAAACCAAATACTATTGATACTAATTTTTTTGTAAGGGTTAATGCCGACACTTGTAATAATTCAAATACGGTTATTATATTCTAAATTTGAAACCCTGGCCCGAGTACCTAATAAAGACATCATAAAGTAACAACATTTACTGGAAATGCTCACAGAAAATGGACGTGGAAAATGAAATCCATAAACGCAACGTGGTCAAAAGTTTAAGCATTATTTTGAGAAAATTTGTGAACAACGCATATATATTTCTAATAAAGACAAAGTTAGAAACAATAAGAATTGGCCATTGATCCCTCATCCAAATCCCAATGGGCTCTTTTCCTATTTTTTTTTTACATCGGCAATGGAAAGTAGTTGGAAAAAGAAGAGATACGTATTTCTGGAATTTTAATATTGGGTTCATTTAAGTCCATAAATTATTTTTTTATTGTGCGCGATATCGATGTGACGTCACTAAGCGAAAAATCAAAATTTGCGCCATTTTTTAGTGATTTCTAGGATATTTTCATTTGTGTGGTTGGTGTCACTGCGTGACAACTTTACTTTTGTTTATGTTTGGATTGTTTGGTTAGGGTAAACATCATGGTGAACATGACACATTGTTTTTAGTTTATATTTTTACCTGTGAATTGTTGTCTCGGCCTGTGACTGATTACAAGTGTATTTATTAGTAATAGAAAAACATCGTAATTTGTAAAGGTAATTTTTGAATATATTAATCGACTTTGCACTAATACCGTTAAGTTAAATACTAACCTTACATTTTTTATCCCTTTTATTTCTGAAAGGATCTATAGGATCTTTATCATAAAAGGATCTATAACCGGTAAATTGTCGGGCTTGGCCTCTACAAAACTAAGCGAAAATTCCCTAATTTTCGCTTAGTGGCGTCACGAATATAGAATAAAATTTCAAAATTGAATTAAAAATTTTCTATCGATTCAATTTTAATAACTTTTATCCTAATAATAAAAAAATATATATTTTATAAAAATACAGGTTTCCACTTTCATTTCGATTGAAGGAAAATACCCCATTCTACGCCTATGTTAGTTTACTTAAGTGCAAACCTGGTGAGGATCCCAAAAAACAATTTCTTTGCATAAAATTGCAGAATATAGAGTTCATATTTATTTATACATTTAATTTTTCAGGCAGTCGAGCAGGACCGCCACGTCCTCCGCCGTAAGCTCACCTCCAAGGAGTCCGAGCTGGACGCGCGAGTTGTGGAGCTACAAAACGACGTGGCCGAGCTCACCGCTAAGCTAGCCTCCAAAGACAACCTCCTGAAGCAATGGGAGAGGGAGAAGAGCGGCCTGGTGGCCGAGCTGGGAGCGCAGAACTCTAGGCTGACGGCGCAGCTGAAGGAGGCCGCCACCAGGGAGGCGCATCTGGGTCGCCAGCTGGACGAGTGCCGGGAACAGCTGGCGAGGGGGAAGAGCAACCTGCAGGTGGGTCTAAGTTTCGAATTTGCCAGCTTATCGTTATCGTAATCATTATACTGAACAGGCGCAGTGCCAAAAAGGATACTCTTCTTATGTGCAGTACCAAAAAGGACACTCTTTTTATGCGCAGTGCCAAAAAGGATACTCTATATGCGCAGTGACAAAAAGGATAGGTACTCTTTTTATGCGCAGTCCCAAAAAGGATACTCTTTTTATGCGCAGGGCGAAAAAGGATACTCTTCTATGCATAGTGCCAACTCTTTTTGACACTACGCTTACTCAGTATAACGATTACGATAACTAAGCTAAACATTGGGTTCAAAATTTCCCTATTGTCGAATTAGATGAAGAAATTTAACAATTACAAATTAGAATTGAGAGAACTTTTTAGATCCTTTATAATGCAAGTAAGGATATTAAATTTTAATGTATTATAGCTTGTCCTTGTATACCTTTATTAACATAATTTTCTCGCCCTCCCTAGGAGCACATGAGCAGCGTGGACGGCCTCCACGACGAGCTGGAGCTCACCACCGAGAAGAACAGGGAGCTCGAGAGGCGGCTGCATGCGGCGGCCGCCGAACGCGACAGCCTGGCCTCTGCCCTCGATGAAGCCTCCGACCGCATCCTACTCCTGGAGCGACACGCCCGGGAGCAGGACATGCGCTACCAGCAGAGCATCAAGGAGTACAGCCTGCCGCAGGAGAGGGTGTCCATTGAGGAGAGGCTGAACGGTGAGTGTTGAAGGCGGATTTTGTTATTTTAGAGGGGTGTGTATATATAAAAAACATGTTCATTGTCATCATTAATATTGTTGAGCAATGTTTATTTCATATTTTTCGCAAAATAAGTTTAACTTGCCATTTCAAAAAAATACTGGGTGTCCCACCGAAAACTCTGTCTTATTAATAATGTTACTCCTTCTGAGGTTCTAAAGATAAGGGAGACTTTTATACCACACACATCGAAAACACTTCAAAAATCGCACTTATTTCAATTAAGTATTGCTTTTTCTCTTGATCCCTGTTCTATTAAGACTGACAGACTGACTAGCCGGCACGCCGGGGGTTTTATATAAGTAAACTAGGCTTCTATAGATCTTCGTAGAAATTTCCATCGAATACTTATGAATAATCGGTATACCAGGGCAGTTCAATAACTAATCCACAGCCAAGTTATACGAGGGATATTCAATGAGTACCGCTGGTGGCATCCAGGAAATGTGGGCAAAAGGGTCTATCTCCCTTATTCGAATGCCTAGAGGGTTGACACTTCGTCCTTGGGGGTTGTCCCTGGCACCCCCAGAGGTGGTGTTGCCAGATTGTGCACAATTTTCCTAGGGTTGGGGAAAAAGTAGATTTGTCAACGTCGCATTCAAGCACTGTATCGGCGATTTTGTAACAATAATTATCAAAATATTATACGAAGTCTGCTAAAGTAAATTCCTTTCTATGTGGAAACCATCTTCAATTAAATAATAAAGGCACCCGCACAATCAAAATTGGTAATTATTTTTCTGTCTCCAAACGTAATTTTTTACACAAACTGTCAAAAGCATCCAACACTGTCATTTCCAAATTGTCAAAAGCATCCAACTGTCTGCAATTTGTCACATTCCTAATTAGTCTTAAATTGCTTCTATCTATTTTATGGTTGTTCTCAAACGCATGTAGAGTGACACCAATCTTATCTGTTGTACCGTATTTGAGATGAGGCATATGTTCCTTGAATTTAGTTTGAATTGACTTTCTAGTTTGTCCAACATACTTTTGATTGCAGTCTTTACAGCTAATTTCATAAATCACTGACTTAGGAAACTTTACGCAGACTTTTAGACTTGGCAATTGAATCTGCCTTGGAAATCGAGCTCAAGATACTCCTATAAGTTTTTCCCTATCTCTATAGCCGCTGCCGCTGGAGTACCCTACATAACTGAAAAACTGGACAGTATATACAAAAACATTTAGAATTACATTTTCGTTGTTTTTTCATATCCCTCTAATGAATAACAATATTGATCTATTAACAAATTTCATTTTCATGTAAAATATCCTTGCATGTCATCATTGTAAATCCATACCGCAACTATTAACCTCCCACTAAAGAAACAAAACCATCCGAAGATGTATCGTACTAACCCAAAAGACTAACTGTGTATGTATGTGTATTTCCTAAACAGCCGGTGAACACCGATCTCTCTTATCAGAAATGGACATATCGGAACCGACGCTGTCCCAGGAGTGCATGTCCGTGTACCGCCAACTCAGGTCTCTAGTCGTCCAACTCAAGTCGCACAACGACGATGACAGCGGGCTCCACTCAGACTGTTCTACCACGTCTATGGAGGATTCCTCTAGGTAAGCGATGGCGTACACTTTTATGTTTCTTTGTACAGATAATAAAATTGATGTTATTACGGCTGCTTGTCAAAGCGAAAATTAATATTAAATCTGCATTAACAATATTATCAGATAATAAAAATATTCATAGTTTTTATTATCATGTACTGTGCATTTTTATTGTCATTTTATTCGCTCAAAATTATTCAATTAACAGTTTCACAGAAGAATTGCTATTTAATGTATCAACTAGAAATGGGAGAAAATCGGTCTCGCAATTTTCTCACTAAATACTAATACTAATAAATAATTGGAATTAAAAAGTAATAAAAAAAGTTTGCCTCCAGCGTGACTGGAACTTGCTAAATCAGTATTATTAATTTTTGAATCCTATGACTTTCCCGCCGTTGCGCTACCACGCCTGTTGTCAAATGTTTACCTTGAGACGTATAAGTAAGTAAACTGTATATGTCAACCTGAAAAAATAATTTTTACCGATTTTCTAATTGAAAAAGCATTTCGCTTCAGTATTTTGGTAATCAGAAGTGTTTGGCAGTCAGTACAATCGACTCCGTTAGCAATATTTCTCGTAGGAAAATAACCTATCTGAAGTTTAATTAATTTGACAGTTTTTGTGAGAGGTGCTTGTCTCGTTAGTGCAATCTCACATTGGTAGCTAAAATGAGAAAGAAGTTGAGACGGACGCGACTCGAGATTTTCGAAGACGAAATAGACGTAGAAGAAGTCGACGTACGGTCTCAAAAAAAAATCTCAAAGGATTAGAGAAAGGACGGAACATTCGCGTGAAGTGGTTCTCGAAGCCATAAAATTAGAAAAAGGGTCGAGGGAGTCACGCGAAAAGTCGGGATTTCGGCGGGCGTGACTGGACCATTAGGCGTGAGGACAAACGCCGGTGCTAGCCGTATCTCTCTCGCCGAACGGCAATCGACGAAAATTTTGCAGAGATTTTTTGAAAAGGCGTTTACATTGGGAAAAGGAGCAGATAGCTTTGAAACTTTGTGGATTCGGCGACTGAATTTAGAGCGAGACAGAATCGACGCGTTTTAATATATATGGATTTTAGGATTTGTCTGCTAGAATATAACTGAAGTGACATTTTTTAGTTTCACAATTCATTTGAACATATTGTTAATTAAATTTTTCAAATATAATTAGAGTTCGACCTCTAGAAGCAGAAGTAGGGCATTTTTTGAACCAAATAACCCGGTATAACAGGCTGCTGCATATAAACAAATATATAAATATGTATCGTTGTTTGAGCTGTGTTGAAGATATGGAATATCGATAGAATAAAAGAAATTGAAAGTCTTTATTTTCTGTGGAAAAAGTGTTCAGTTTTCACAAGAACGGTGTAATAGGTATAAAATATTTTTTTATGTGCTGTTCGAGTATATATTTTTTTAAATGAGTAGAAAGGCCCATTGCAATATTTTATCTGTTTTCGATTAGTCTGCGTTACAAACTTATGGTTCTCAAATATGTATTTGAAATTCCTCTCTTGTAGATTTTCGCCGGGACTCCTCAGCGAAGTGGCGCAGGAGCTTGTAGGTCTAGTCTTGGACACCGACGTCGTACGGTTGCTAGAACGGCTGGAGCAGGCCAGAAGGGAGATCCAAGAGAGAGATGAGGAATTAACTAGGAGGGCTGAGAGGATCATGGAGCTTAGCAGTAAGGTATGTCACTTTCTACTTAGCGATTTCTAGAAGCAGGCGAATTTTAAATCCCCAACGGAAAGCCAGGGTTACCTTAAGCATCCGTTTTGTTAATGGCAACATCTGAATTTTATTCTTGTATTCATGCATTTCTCTACATTCTATTCTAAATTGGTTGCAATACAGTCCGTCCCTAAAGTAAATGTTTAATGTTTTATGACTCGATTTAAATTTTTCAACAACTGCTGTGAAGACAATTGACATACCTTTCAAATGATGTGCGCCACGACCTACTACGATCTAATTAAAAAAAATATTCCGACGGCGACTCTGGTGCCATCCATCAGTTGTCAAAATTCCATTTGCGGGTAGAAAGTAGTGGTTTTTTATAGAGTTGTAAAAATAACCGGTCATTCATTTTTTGGTCATTGACCGGACATTCATGACCGGTCACTGACCCGAGCATTTTTATATTTTTTCTGAGTTTCACCATTGGATTAGCTTTGCCAAGACGATCAATATAATAGCAAATACTTATGTTTCCTACTTTTTATAAGATACTGTATTTCTCATCATAATTCGAATGATGCTAAGTACTCCCAATATTCCCAAGGTTGTAGGGAACCAGTCTAACATACAATTGTATTGAAGGACAACAGATATTTGTAAATTCTTATCAACTGGTTTTTTTTTGTTATTTCATAGTTTTATTTGATTTCCTTAGTTGTTATATATTAGTTATATTGTTAAATAAATAAATTACAAAAGGAAATTTTAATAATGCTACTTATAGGTATGTAGAAAATGTTGTTTCTTTTTTCACCCGATAAGTATTCATTTAGTCTCTGAAAATCAACAAGACCCTAAAAGGCACTGCTCCCAACAATATAAAAATATTCTGGTGTTGAGAATTTTAAGCGGTAAAAATTAAAAATTTACATAAGCAGTAAACAATAACGAAAATGTCACATGTATTCTAGTAAAAAATAAAAAATATACAGGAGTAATATATATTTAATTATTTAAGTTCAATATTTAACCGAATATTATTAATATAATATAACAAAAATAAGTTATATTTTTTAACAAACATGAAAAGATAAAAATAAGTAGGTATTTGGAGTTTCTGTCCCCAAAATCAGATCAGTGCATTTCAACTTTTAAGAAAGCAGCTTTATATTTCCGTTAAGCCAGTTTAATATATCGTATTATTTGATTTCCTATACTGTCTCTAAGTATTGGAATTTAAGATTTAGGTAATTTATTGTAAACACATTGAAAATAAAACATAATTGAAATAACCTTGGAAATTGGGGTTAGAAATGTTTAAATTGACAATCATCTATTGACACATTTATAATGACGGGAAATTCAAATATGGTAACCGATTTATGTCCTGACTGGTCAGTGACTAAATGATGGTCATTTATGACCATTCACAACTCTAATTTTTTTACAGCATTCCTTCCTATATTTTGTTTGAGGTCGATATCTCAACTCGTTTAAAACTTGAGGTGGGGGGTTTTAGGGACAGACTGTACATTAACGTCTCTGAAAATTGTGTAGCTAAATTTGAACATCTTTCACTAAACACCCATTTTAGTTTTGCTAAACGTATGTACATCTACAAACGTAACTAATTCACGTTTAAAATATGCATAATGTCTTTGAAATGCCACGTTTTTTAGATAGAATTAACTTTAATCATTACCAGCCTTATTAATAATAAAACTTAGAATGTTCTAAGACGTGACGAGAATGTAATTAGTGAAAACTGCATTAATAATACCATTTAAATGCATGTTAACGCTAGAATGATGCTAAATCACTAGTTATCAGTTTGGGTATGTTTTACAATAAGTTGAAGTTAACCTAAAAGTTTGACAAAAATGGCAGCAGTTTTTCTTTTCCCTCCCAATTAACAAATCAAGAACGTTTTTCTGAAATATTAAATAATTTAATGTGAAATTTTCCTTATTTATATGTCAGTAACCTCAATAATTATTATAAAATTTTATTATGGCATGGTTACTTATCGAATTCATTAGGGAGTTTTTGAACCCCTTAAATTTGAGCACCTCGTTTTCGTTATTCTGAGCATGTGCAGTTCCAAAAAGAGTATCATTTTTGGCACTGCGCGTGCTCAGTGTAACGATTGCGATAACGATAAGGTAAAAATTTAAGGTGTTCAAAATCTCTCTATTATAAAAGGCAAAGTTAATGCTTATCAAGGGCGGATTTACCATGAATTCAAATTTTACATTAGCAAAAAGCAAAAACATAATTAGTTAAAAAAAATATAAACGTACTTCACTTAAGGATATTTTATTAAACACTTCTATTTGCTATTTCATGTTTGTCCAAAGAAAAACGTACCTATCTAAATGCAAAGATAATTTCTAATTTCACAACATTTTTTAAAAATGTGGTTCTTTGAGATACTCCCCCATGTTGAAAAGCTAAATCCGCCCTTGATTGCTTATTAACATAAAACAGTCTTGACACAAGACACTTGTCAGTCTTGTCACTTTGCGTACATTTTTGTAAATGCAGGTTAGATTTATTGCAGTGAAATTAGCTCTATGTATAGAATGAGATGTTGTCACATTAACTTCTTATTTAGCATGGTGTAAGTTATTTATCTATAAATATTTAATTATTAATATGAACTACTTAGATTGATTTAAGAATGCGGTTAGTGGTCATTAGTAAACTTGATGTTATTGTGATTATTATTAATATGGGTGTACATCAATTGAATAGCACTAAAATATGAAACACGATCTACTAACGTCCATTTCCCTCCGACAGGCTTCCGTTTGCGAGGTGGAACTCGCTGCAGCCCTCGAAGAAAGGGACAGAGCCCGGCACGACGCCTCGGATTCCTCGCTTGCTCAGGACGAGGTCGTCGTTAAAGCGAGGGAGGACAGGGATGCTGCGGTGGCGAGGCGGACCAAAGCTGAAGTGGAACTGGCCAAGACGAGGGTGGAACTTATGCAGGCCAATAGTCAACTGATTGAGTCTATTCAGCAGAAGGTGGATCTCAGTCAACAGCTAGAGCAGTGGCAGGTGAGACGGAACATCTTATTTTTACCTACTTTTGTATAATTTTAGCTAGTCATACTTATTTAACAACTAATACTAAATATACAGGGTGTAAAAAAAATAGGAATGCCATTCGTGGACTTTGAGGAGTGATCTATAAATAAAAATAAAAGTTCCTATGAACATATGCCCTAAAATGATTCCTAAGGAAGTTACAGCCCTGTGCGGGTGGATGAAAAGAATGATTTTTACTTATTTTTAAAAACAGTCACAGACTAATTTTGTGTTCCAGCATACATTTTTGTGCCAAAGAGAATGGCAATAGTAAAAAGATCTGGGACAGTTCTTAAAGGGTAGTTTTTCACAAAACTTTTTTATCTAAGTGGTTACAATAATTATTAACGTGAAAAATTAGGATTTTTTTACTTAAAAAAAAGGGAACGCTTTGTTTACTCGCTACAGTACGGTTTTCAAAATATTTGCGTTTAAAGTTTCCAATGCACTTACATTGTTTATGTCAAAGGTGGCGTATCTAGGTTTGACAATTTCAGTCAATTGTTTTTATGCGAATTCAACTGACAGTTTTATACACATTAAATACTTTTAGGGCCGGTCTTTCCCAAGGATTTTTAACTTATATAGGATTGCTCGATCCCTATTCCTCAATATAGTCCGTTTTAGTGACGTCACTACGAGACCCGGATACTCTTTCTCTCTCTGTATTGTACGATTTCTTATCTATGACGCGTTGACAAATCACTGTCACTATCTAACTCATATATTTTGTATATCAATCCGATGACGTAGCCGCAAGACCCAATCACGTGATACGGCTTATAAATTCTATGGATCGAGCAATCCTATATAAGTTAAAAATCCTTGGGTCTTTCCATCTCCTTATAAACATCATTTTAATTAAATTTATCTTCCTTGTAACTACAAAATGGGTCTCCACTGTGTTTTAAATTAAATCCTGTCTTTAAAGTTCTCTATCCGCCCTTTAACTTATCGGTCACTTTTACTGGCCTATAAGTTGTTACAAAGAGATTTCTAACCTCAGAAATTTTACAATTTGAGTGTTAGTAAACAATTTGATTAATAAAACGTCAAAAAATATATTTTTATAATGGAAAACACTTTTAAGAAGAAAAATTATTAGATCATGAAATTATAAACATGGTAAATATTGCAAATCGCGAACGAAAAATATATACTGTAAGGCCTCGTATAGACAATTTAAACATCTGGGATGATGAAGAATTTATGAGGAGATTTCGTGTGTCAAAAATAACGATGTTCAATGTTCTAGAAAAAATCGAGCAACATTTAAGGCATCACACCGACAGGTTAATATTAAAAAAGAAATGTTTACGTATTTGTTAGATTTTATGACATGTTTTATTGAATCATATTTTGAATGGGGGACTGAACTGCTACAATTTGTACTAGTAAGGGCCTCAAATTCTTGGGCGATTTGGTTCCAAGTTTTTTACTGTATCATCCTGGGAAGACATTTTTATGCTTGTGAATATTAAATTTAAACTAGAGATCCCAGAACCGACTAGAACTTAAAAAAAATTATAGTTGGTTATAGCCGCGGTATATTATAGCTAGGTAATGTTGTCATGATTGACATATTTTGTTGATTATGGTTAACGCTTTCCATCTGTCTCACTTTATTATATAGACTTTCTTAATCAGTATTGCAAAATATCATTAAACAGTCTTTCTACAAAAGAGCAGTTAAATTGTGTTGGAAAGACGCAATTTTTTAACTGCCAGATAAATTCACCCGTTAACTTTAAGTTTCTTTTAGTTAAAAGCAACTTTATAAAGAGATGGAAAGACCGGCCCTTAATGCCTCAAAAATTTTCTAAAATAAATAGAAACCATTCTTTTTATCCACCGTTTAAAGGGCTGTAACTCCCTCAGGAACCATTTAAAGGCATATCTTGATAGGAACTTTTATTTTAATTCATATATGTAGTATCACCCTTCGAAGTCTGGTACCTATACTCTCCTTTTTATACCCTGTATATACAGGGTGTTCTCGAAATTAAGGCATTTATAGTAACAGGACGTATAACTCATAAATTCAAGCCAGTTTACTGAAAATATAAAAATTGCAAAGATAGAAAACAAACCGATATTATAATTATTGTTCTTATTATGGTTCTGGTATGTGTACGAAAGTTGTTCGGAGTTGTCGGCATTTGTTTAGTACCTCACTTCGTTATTCACGAAAAAATTGTTAACTCCATTTCATGAAACTGTGACTTTGACTGTACTGAAAGTAAATTTTGTCATGTAGATGTAAAATTGTTTTCTCAAAAATATTTTTTATTAAATAAAAATGGGTAAAAGTAGTTAACTGCCTCTAACATCGTACCCAATTCTTATACCCACAGATGGACATGCAGGAGCTCCTTGACGAGCAGCTGAGAAGCAAGCTGTCGACGCAGGAACTGAAGATGCGGAAAATAGCCAACGAAGCACCGGTGGCGCCACCTAGGAGAAGACTCCTAAGTTTCTTTCAACGATAGCATCCCGAACGCTTAGGATTCATAGAAAATGTTAATAATCTCATAGGAAATGTCGTCGATATCTGCGTAACTTTGGAAAAGGGTGCATTTTTGCATTTTACGATAAAGGAGGGTCTCGCAAATTATTTACGCTTACAAATGCAAGTTTGTATCTTTCTTATGTTCTGGGTCGCGTTTTTTATCACCGTGTTTGTGTATAAGGTGTTGTACTTCGTTGTGTGTATTTATTTTGTGTTTTTTCGGTATTTTTAAAATATGGCGTGCAGATTCTTTTGACACGTCTTTACGAGTGCCTCGCCGATATTTGTTTTAAATTTCCAAATTTTACGTGTTACGATCATAGTCAAGTGATCGAATTACCGAGATTATGACCGTTGATAACGTTATGTCATAATTGATTGTTCCCGAACGGGTAAAACGGTAAACAAGTGTACTTAATTAACTGAGAATTTGCCGCCCTCAACCTGAACTGTAGACTTTGTAAATTGTACCACTTAAGAAGCTGAAGTTAACGGAAGTTGTTGTAAAAAATAGTAATATATTTTATATAGTTATAGTTATTCTTTGTTACTTGATAACGAAAGCCTGTCTGTTAACTTTGGCACTATTTTAATAGTTTTAAATTGAATAAAAACTGTGATTTTAAAGAATGTAAAGCTTTTACACTTGATACTTAACTAATATATGTATAGTATTGTAATTTTATATATACAGTGTAGCGGTATTTATTGTCACGAGTTCACTGGCAGCGAAAACTTTCTTAGACTTCCAAATATCGAAATAAACTCACGAAATTAATTAAAAAGTATTTTAAATCCGAAATATTTTTACATTTTGGAAGTTTAAGGAGAGACTGTATGCATAGAGACTTAGTTTAAAGAGTTGCAATATCGATTTTTGTATTTATTTTCAGTATGAGGTTCAAACACATCAGATAGTAACCTACCATTACTTTCTTGTTTATAACCTCATCAGTTTTATTGAAATTTGTACCTCGTTACCATGCATTTTCACTAACCATGTTGTATAATTTCACTGTAATATTTTTAATCTGTCGTTTTGCTGTTGTTATAGGTCTAACTCCGTCCAACAACTAATCTAAATGAAACTGTTATGCCTAAAGAGAATTTAATAAAATATTTTATCAATAAAGTGGTCTTTTAATATAACCTCTAATCGGACAAGCTTAAGGTCACGTTAGCTCCGCCAATGCCGCGTTCCATTTTGTCACAAAAAAGCATTGTTGAAAACAAAACGATGAAATTGTTTGTCTCTTATACCAGTCGGCTAAAATAATAGGCAGTGAGTATGATCTAATTCGATACAGAATAGGGACGAAGTGTAAATACTTAATACATAGCGGCACAAACGTTTGCACATAGAAAAGTGATGCCGCTTACGCATTACTATTGAACAGAACTATAAATTGTCTGTTCCATGGTGGTTTCATGCTTCTCTATTCCATCCCTCCACAATTCTTTACGTCGGATATAATTCCGTCTTTGTTTAACGGGTTAAAAAACGAAGAGCGAGATATGCAACCTATGCAACAAAAGTCAAGAGTGTCTAGAAGATCGGACATGCGCATTTCACACACATCCAAGTAGTTCATCGCAGCCTGACATAAGCGTAGTACGCGGGAAATGCTGTAATTTGTGTCTGGACTGCATATATTAATTGGTGAACTTGGTGATGTGTTACTTAGTTTATTTAGTGTTCGAAGAAAAGGATTTTATTATGGAAGCGATCGTGGGGAGTAGTGGGTTAGAAACGCGTAAACGATCTCATCTGACAAGCGAGGAAATTCGTATGATAAAAAATGTCTATGAGGGATTAAAAGCACGTGATAAAATTTTAAGTGTAGTGGATGCGGCAGAACTGTATAGTGAATTAACAAAAGTCTCCGTTCGTAGTGTATTTCGTGCAATAAAATATGGAGACACAGACACAAAGAAGAAGAAAAAGAAACACGGGAAGAAAAAAAATTACTGTGAATGAAAATGTGAAATATGCTATTCGGCGAAAAATTCATGGTTTCTTTTTCAAAAATGAAATCCCAACAGTAAGTAAAGTTCAGGCTGCCCTGGCAGAAGACAACGATTTGTCCAAACTCTCGTATAAATTGCTTATAAGGACAATACATGAAATGAATTTCAAATATTGCAAAACGGAATCGGAAGAGTATGATAGAGAAAAATGAGATTGTGACATGGAGACGAGAATATTTGGAGAAAATAAGAGAATTTCGGGCTTTAAATAGAAAAATATATTATATGGACGAGACATGGTTAAATGAAGGATGTGTAGACATGTGTTGTGTTGTGTAGTGTAGTGTAGTGAAATGAAGTGAAGTGAAGTGTTAAATAGTAAACTTGCTCCGGAATGTGATTAATCGCGTTTTCAGTGGCGGCTGTGGGTTGGTGGTGGGCCATCAACACTTAAAAGCGTTTTTTTAATATCTGTGGCAATATTCATCCATTTCGTTCAATGTACAACTAATCTGTAAGGTGAGTTTAAAAAACAATTCACAATTTCTATAACACCGTTCATGTTCTGATATATTTTATATTTATTTGACATTATTAGCACCTTTCCAATGATTTTTGCGTACGCCTATGGAATTACCCACCACAATTTATTATGTCACGTGGTAATACGTCACTGCCTATTATTTTATCCGACGAGTGTAGTTGAATATGCCGTAAATTGTCGAATGTTTTCCAAAAATGACGGGCTCCGACCGGTTCATTCAAAGCACCACATTTACAAAATCCAATGGAAATTTACATAAGAATGGTTTCTTCATTTTGTTGTTGTTGGAAAGCAGCGTGGTTACCCGCAGCACTCAGGCTGTTTGAAACATTGTGCCTGCTGCTAGTCGAGGCTATTGGAAGAGACCCGTGCTATGCACATAGGCCAACACCCGTTCTAGTGTAAGCTCTCTAATGTCCTGGGGCAGGGGAAATGTTGCACCCAGATGTTTGTGTCTCTTAACCATGAGGCAGGCATAGTGACAGGTAGTGAATGGTGTCCTCGTCATCGTGGCCACAAAGCCTGCACCTTCAAGTGTCATTAAGGCCGATAGTGTTAAGGTGCTTGTGGTGATGTCAGTTACCTGTCAACAGTCCTGTGACAATCCTTATGCTGTTACGACTTAGCGCAAGTATTGATCGAGTTGCGTTCGACCAAGGCCCTTCAATTAAGAGCCTGGCTTGTCGCAGCCCAGTCCCGTTCGACCATTCTTCCTCTGATCTTTTCTTGATCCAGTTTTCAATAATAGGCCTTGTTACATAACTAGGCGGAAGCCCGAGTGTTGGTTCAGGCTAGCATCTGCAGTAGATCTGATGTACTATAGGCACTTATAGAGTGGATTGTGCTTGCACAGAAAAAAATCAAATCCATTCTTAAAAGTGTTTATGTATAAAATAAGAGAAAAGATATTAATGCTTTCTGAGAATACCTAATGCTATTTTATTATACATTTTGATTATTGTAAAATTAACTAACTACCAGGAAAAATTTAAACGTTTTATCGGTATTTCCTGTACATTAAGAGTAAAAAAAAAGAGAAAAGCACAAACTTGCGATTAGTACCTGCACACAAGGTCCAACTTTTCACACAACTGTTCACTAAAGAATTTAATAAGACGCGCAATTTAGCGGAATTGAGATTGTAATCATCTGAACTTCCAAATAAAATTTCTCGATAAATAAAATATGGAAATAAAAAATCTCGATTCCCTCCTTTTTCGATAAATCCCTCAGTCAACAATATAAGATTCAAAATCCCTTGGAAGCATTTTTTCAAATTATGTAAATCTTCATGTTATTTTGTATATATAAGCCTTTTCAACATTTCATTTCAGTCTTAAGAATCATTACTATTGGATATGCTAGTTAGAAGACATTTAAACATGTATTTAATTTAATCAGTTCAACTGTTTATATATTTCTTTATATAGGAATTAAGCCAAAAAGTTAACCAAGAGATAAATTATTAATGAAATTATCAAATAGTATGGTTTTAAAAAGAAAAAGAAAAATGTATTAAAGACAATAAGTTGAGTTTATATGAAGATAGGTCGTTGTCATTCATTCAATGTTGGGGGGTGCATATTGCACGCCAAGTAGTTGTTTTTGACACATCATAAAAATAATAAGGTTAAGTATTCCTTTGCGTACTTAGGATTATAGTCTTGTAAAGGGTTTCTCAATAGGAACGCTCGATCTTTGTAATGTAATAAAACAAATTGTGTAAGTTAAACTGCTATGTTTTTATTTTTATTTTAAAACATATGTGAGCACATTATGTTTTAAAAATTATATCAGCTAAATGTCCGCCGCGGCTTCGCCTGGTGACTCGAATCCTGGAGATCCAATTTTCGATGACGTTATCGCATAGAAGTGGCTCAATTTCACCAATGACGCGTCTGATGTTGGCCTTTAAGGCGCCAACCGTCTGTGGTTTGTCGGCATAGACACGAGATTTCACAAAGCCCCAGAGAAAAAAATCCAGTGGCATTAAATCGCATGATCTGGGCGGCCAGTTAACGTCGCCTCGATATAACGGAACCCTCGAACTTCTCATGCAATAATGTCAGTGTATCACGTGCAGTATGGCACGTAGCACCATCTTGTTGAAACCATATGTTTGTTAGATCCATCCCATTCATTCTAGGCCAAAAAAAAATGTCTTATCATCGCCCTATACCGCTCACCGTTGACATTAAGTGCGACTCCTTCAGCGTTTTCGAAAAAATATGGACCGATGATTCCGCCGGACCACAGTGCACACCATACAGTGACTTTTTCGGAATGGAGTGGGACCTGATGAACCTCCCGTGGGTTTTCGTCGCTACAAATTCGGCAATTCTATTCTGCTTGTTAACGAAGCCACTTAACCAGAAATGAACCTCGTCACTAAACATTATTTTTCGTCCAAAATTAGGATCAACCTCCAACTGCTCTAACGCCCACTCAGCGAATGCAAGCCGCTATCTATGATCGTTGGGTTTTAGTTCTTGTGTTAATTGCACTTTATAAGGGTGAAACCCTAAGTCCTTATGCAAGATTCGCCAAACTGACGTCGAAGAAACGCCAAGCTCTTGAACACGACGAGGAATGGATTGTTGTGGACTCTGACGCACACTTTCCCGGACTGCAGCAATATTTTCAACAGATCTTACGCTTCGCTGACGTACAGGCATTGTCTGACCTAACAGCGACCTGGTTGCTTCAAATTTATTTGTTAGACGGCGAATTGTGGACTCTGAAGGACCATCGACACCATAAATTGGCCGAAGTGCACGAAACCTTTGCCGAATAGAACATTGATTTTGATAATAAGTTTTAACCATTTCGAGGCGTTGTTGAATCGTATAGCGCTCCATAATGAAATGTAAAGACTAACTGAATACACCTGTCAAAGATACAACCTGTCAGACTACCGATTTCGTCATACGCTGTTGCCAAACATCGAGCGTTCCTATTGAAAAACCCTCTATATAAAAGAATTTATATAGAAGGATTATAGGTAACGAGGAAACTTAAAAACTTTATTGAACCACAATATTTGATAATTTCATTAATAATTTATCTCTTAGTTGACTTTTTGGCTTAATTCCTATATAAAGAAAGATATAAATAAGATCCATTGTGGCATATACAACGGGTTATGGGTCATTCTACAGACTTAAGTATACCTCTTTGTAGCAGTATGGGTTGCTTTCCTTTTATAGGTATACCCAAGGAAGCATATTCCATAAAGATTTATTTCTTATTTCATACACGTGATCATTTCATGAACATGTACGATGCCAGTGGTTTTCTTTTTATGGAGGTTTCACTGCAATGGAAAACTGCGTATAAATAACACATAAATTATCATGTGTCAAGAAATATCTGTTCAAGCAGTGAAGGTTGTTCAAAATGGAAGAATTGAAAAGTGCGGTGAAGCGGAAGGTGATTTAGTACAGCAGACACCAATTTGATGCACAAAAATGTATAAAATTATAATAATTTCGTGAAAAAGCAAAGTGTGACAAATAATAAAATTAAAACATTACCGGCAAGCTTGCATTTGTTTATCTACTATTCCAAAGCAGATGCGCTACGTTAGTGTTATTTCTGCATGGTTTTCAGCCACAAGCTACAATTAATCAAAATCGTTTTTTCATGACATCCGTTTTATAAAAAATGTACTGAAAAAACGTACATGGTTTCGAGTTATTCTTTGTTTTAATCGTACTGCGGTCGGCAAAATCGGTCATCCTTCTTTTTTATATTATTTATTGTTTCTGTTACACAATTGACGTTTGTCTTTCTAAGCACTTGACACCTGTCATCTACCATATTGCAACTTTGTCTACGAATTCAACCGTAATAGTATTTTGTGGTAATCATATTTTGTGACTATTACTTAATTAGAACACCAAAAACTATCAATTTTACTTTAAATGCCAATGTCGTTGCATGACAGATGACTTTGAGAGTTTGTGACAGATATCTTGAAGTAAACAGAGTGACCAGTTGGGTTAAATTTGTACTAATTTCATTTGTTCTTTTATATGTTTATTTGTGACCATTTCCAATATAGAGTTTGTCAAATAAAGACAAATGCAATTTTTTGTTTTATTTTTCATAGCTACCTCGATTTTTCCATATCCTAATATTAATTATTACAAGTGAAGTGCTTTGGAATTGCATGCCATCATGGCACACCTGATAATTTATGTGTTATTTATCGGTTTTCAGTTGCAAGGTAAAACGGTTGGCCCTTTTTTCACTAAATTTGGTATGCAGAGTTCTAAAACATGCTTAATACCATTGAGTGATGGGATTTGTAATAAAAAATAGCTAATATGACTTTCGTGAAAAGAGGCAATTTTAAAAAACTGCTGCCCATGAAATAAAACTATTTATAGACTATGTTCCGTTGGATCTCCTATAGAAATATAGACCCCCAGGTTTTATTGGCCCTCCATTCTATATTTCTGAGGTGTTCACAAGCAAAAGCGAACACATTGTATATTTTATAGATTATTTCGTATATTTTTATTATTTTTTCTATTATTTTTCCAGAAACTTGCAGAGAAGTTTAAAAAAAAATTAAGTTGATAACGTCGAATAGCAAATCTTAAATATCACATACACTAAGAATCGTTTGTTTTTAAATTTAAAAATTTAAAATATAAAATATATTTAAAATATATTCTAAATATAAAATTTACATTCTTCTTTGCTTTTCCCGTAGCAAATTATTAGGCACTTGAAGATTCAACTATGCTTCATTTTTACCAACTTCGTATCTCATTCTGTTTTGAGATCCCCATGTGGAGAATCGAAACCGAAACACCCCGTATATACCACCATGGTGTTATTTTCATGAATTCAACTACAGTCTCACAATTCTATCCTAAAAATTATTGCTACCGAAGCTCAACGGCTTCAACCAAATTATCATAGCTCCAGCTATTGATATTTTCAGAGTTTTTGCCTGCTCTTCACCGTAGGAAAGCTCCTGCAAAATATACTAGCAATTCTTCAACAAATTACTGTATTCTTCGTATTTTACTGAATGGGGTATTTTCCTTCACTCGAAATGAAAGTGGAAACCCGTATTTTTAGAAAATATACTTTTTTTATATTTATTAGGATAAAAATTATTAAGATTGAATCGGTAGAAAATTTTTAATTCAATTTTGAAATTTTATTCTATATTCGTGACGTCACTAAGCGAAAACTAGGGAATATGTATCTATAAAGAGGCCACACTGATAATATGTGGCTAGTTTCAGTTTGTAACGACGATAAACGACAGTCGACATTTCGATAATTGACATTTGAAATTTTCTGTTAGTGTTTGGCTTGACAACTTGACGTGTTGTATTGTTGTTTTCTTGTGAAGTAAGTAAACTTTTATTAAACATGGAGCAAAGTTTTGTAGAGGCCAAGTCCGACAATTAACTGGTTTTAAATCCTTTTATTATAAATTATAAATCATCCCTTTTCAGAAATAAAAGGGATGAAAAATGTAAGTTTAGTATTTAACATAACAGTATTACTGCAAAGTCGATTAAATATATTCAAAAATTACCTTTAGAAATTACGATGTTTTTCTACTACTAATAAATACACTTGTAATCAGTCACAGGCAGAGACAACAATTCACAGGTAAAAAATAAACTAAAAACAATGTCTCATGTTTACCCTAACCAAACAATTCAAACATAAACAAAAGTAAAGTTGTCACGCAGTGACACCAACCACACAAATGAAAATATCCTAGAAATCACTAAAAAATGGCGCAAATTTTGAATTTTCACTTAGTGACGTTACATAGATATCGCGCACAATAAAAAAATAATTTATGGACTTAAATGAACCCAATATTAAAATTCCAGAAATACGTATCTCTTCCTTTTCCAACTACTTTCCATTGCCGATGTAAAAAAAAAAATAGGAAAACACCCCATTTTGTTGCAGATTTGAATCATTCTAAATCAATTACAACACGCTAACGAGGGACTAAAACTCGAAAACATCAATGTCTGTAGCCGCCGTTTCCATTTGGCATCAACTCGCTGCTTGTTAACACTGTCTTTCCGCACATGCCGCTGTCATTTACTAAAATTATACCAATTTCGCCCTCGTTACGCATAATAAAAATGCTTTACATAAACAACTCGGACAAAATTGTCTCCATATGCGTTGATCACAACAACACGTTCACATCCAGCCTCGATTTCTTCCTAATCGGTTCGGATTTACTTTTGTCGCACTTCTTCTCGTGTTTCGATATCTGCTCGACGTTACCAACAAAGTGGCACCCCCTCAGCTCGTACTGACAAGTAAGTTGCACGTGTTCCGCCATTTCTTCCATAGTAAAATTCCTGGCATCCCCTATTTCCCGTACGCAGTAAGGGCAGACGGCTAGATTAGTTTTGCACAAACCGCACAGGCTGTGGCCCGTCGGGCATAGATTTATTGGTGCCGTCAGGTACTCCTGGCATATTTGGCACTCCCAGGACTTACGGATGTGCTCGTTCTTCGTGAACTTCGCCTCTAGCTGTGCAAGATTGCCCCTCTCGATTACAGTGACCGTCAAGATGAAATCGTCCGAGTCGAGGATTTTAAACACGGACGACATGTTCACTCGGGCGCTGGTCATTTCTGACACCGGGTGGACGCCGTTCTGATACTTGTGGTACAAGATCCTGCACGTCCTCAAGAGACAATCGGAGCAGTGCTCTCTCGTGTTGAATTTTGTTATCTTTTTATCCGGGATGTGGATTCTGGACATGTTACTGTTGGTGGACAGCTCCATTTTGAACTCGTACCTTTTGGAGGTATCTCGGAGGCCGTAAACACCAACCTGGAACAAAATTAGGCTGGTGGTAACACAAGATTTCCAATAATGTATTTTAATTATTCAAAAGTAAGATTTCGGGGGATAAATTTAATTGAAAAATGTGTTCAATACACATTTATAATTGTAAAAAGAGTTATTCAGTCTTTTTGTGCACTTTTTTTGGTCTAGTAAACTCAAAAAACACTTCTAGAAGTTATTAATATCTATAACTTATTTGTGATGCAACTGTAGCCGTAATTTCTTGACTTGTAAAATAATAAAAACAAAAAACAACAGTATAACAGAAATATCTAAACTTTAATTCTAAACATCACATAAGTATCAAACAAGATATCGTTAAGAGTAAACTTAATTCGTCAACTATACATGTGTTTAATAAAGAAAATATTGTTAATTAAAATATCTTAAAGGAAAACTTGTCCATTGTGGTATCGGCGACACCAATTTGGGAAGGTCATAAGATTGCGATCCAAGTAAATTGATTTTACGCGGCAATTTTGTACAAATTAGCAAATCACTAATAATTTTGTTTATATTTTAACTGTTTTTAAGGTTAAGGTCAGAGTAAGGGAATTTGAAGGTCTTGAAGAGTATGTATGGGCAGCACAGAACAAACTCAAGCTCTATGGAGTTCAAAAAACATTTTTAGCAAATACTTGTAATAAAATTGCATAAAATAATCTGGTTTTTGTAATAAAAAAAAGTTTATAATGTAATAGTTGACAAAAGAATGAAGCCTTGAAATTCGTTTTCTTGTCTCTTATCTCTTAGTGTTTTTATTATCAATAAAATGATTACTTACATGAGTTGGGTACCTACCATAAATTCTCTGGTAAGTTCTAAAATCATGTATACGTTGTACGTTCAAACAAAGAATGTTTTATCACAAGCAATTTCTGATATTTAGGCTCCTTTTTTATAGACAATTTATAACTTGCTTTTATGCAGTTAAGTGTATGTAAGTGCAATATTCACTAAGATATTACACTTACATACATTTAACATAATAATAAATAATTGTTTTGAAAAAAACATTTAGATGTTTAAAGGAATATATAGGAAACACTATTTAGTGGCGTTCGGTAATTACCTCAGATTAATCTTTTTAGTCCGTATTGTTCATTAATTACATCTAGAGGTAGGGGAGGTAAATCTTGATCGTTCAGAAATTAAATCAGATCGATCAGAGCAAGATCTGTTTGCTCGTTGCATTTTGGTTGAGGAGAAAGATTAATCTGAATTTGTGAGGTTATGGTGGTCATGGTTGTCAATTGTAGTTGTGTTCGGTCATGATACTATCATGGCGTTCGGTAATATGCTCACGGATGCGACGAGATTACAGTCACGTGATTCCAGATGAGACGGACAAATAGAAAATAAATGAACGAAATTGATTGCATAAGCCATAACATAACCTCACCTTTTCTGTTTTAACTTTGTTGACGGTTTGTTTATATTCTATTTCGAATTATTTCAACAATGAATATTGTATAATTAACCATTTTAAATGCAGTCCAAGGATATGAAATAATTTTTGAAGATGAAGAATGTAGTTACAAATTTTTTGAAAAAAAATGAAAACTTCACTGAAGAAACTGTGCAAAATTTTTCTGCCAGGCGGTTTAAAGAACATTTTAGAATGTCTGCAGAAGTATTTGAAGACTTCTTAGGAAAATTACACTACAAAATTACCAACGACAACTTCAAAAAGTCAATGACAATTGACAACCATGACCACCGCAACCTCACAAATTCAGATTAATTTTTCTCCTCGACCGAAATGCTTCGAGCAAACAGATCTTGCTCTGATCGATCTGATTTAATTTCTGCACGATCCAGATTTACTTCCCCTACCTCTAGATGTAATTAATGAACGATACGGACTAAAAAGATCAATCTGAGGTAATTCCTGAACGCCACTTGTGATTGACTTTTTGAAGTTGTAGTTGGTTGTAGTTGAGTTGAGTTGTAATTTTTTGGAAATGGAGAAGTAGATTTACAAAATACAATTACATTAAATTTACAATTTACAAAAATTTCGCATTGTTTCATAAGCGAAATTTTCATTTTTTTGCAAACAATTTGTACATTCTTCATCTTCATCTTCAAAAATTATTTCATATCCTTGGACTGCATTTAAAATGGTTGATTTTACAATATTTATTATTTAAATAATTCCAAATAGAATATAAACAAACCGTCAACAAAGTCAAAACAGAAAAGGTGAGGTTATATTATGCCTTATGCAATCTATTTCGTTCATTTATTTTCTATTTGTCCGTCTCATCTGGAATCACGTGACTGTAATCTCGTCGCATCCGTGAGCATATTACCGAACGCAACTTATATACCAGTATTTCGGCTTGTTAAGCCTTTCTCAATAGAGTAAATGTCTACTATTAAATGTTTCCAAGCGTATTTTAGTTATTTATCTATTTACCTACCCCGGTTGATCCTTCCCATCCCCAAGCCCGAGTTTTTAGTATCTTTTGCTAAAAGGTACTAAGTAAAGTCCCGCATAAATCATTATTTTGAAAATGGCTCGGTCCCGTCGATTTTCTTTTCTTTTTACATTTGTTTTACATACATAAAATTATTTACAGGGCGACTCAATGAAGCTGCGTCGATATATCTACATATCTCCCAAATCTATCTCTAATAATAATTAGAGATAGACTCATAAAGCCTTATACCGTATTCGTAAAAAAGAGTTTTTCCAAATATGTAAAACAGAACAGTACTGGGTGTTCCTTTAAAATATTAAAGTTTATATCGAGTTAGTTTCATCGAGTCATCCTGTAAAAATTAAAAATATGTAAAAAAGTGCAAAAATATAAGAAAATCAACATGTTCGAGCGATGTTTTAAATACTGTACCATTTTTGAAAGAATGAATTTATGCGGGACTTTACGATCTTTTCACTACTCTTGAACACTATCGTAAATGCGAGTTGATTATCTTCTACTACACTACCAATAGATACAAGAGACCAAATTTCCAAATAAGAGAGTGCTCAAACATATATTCCAGCGCTCGCTTTTAACTGAAGATTATTTCTTCATTCACACTGAAGGTACTTGCAAAACCTGTAATTTTACAAATTATTCCTTTAAAACTAATTTATACCAAACACCTATATGATCGATGTACAAGAAATAGACATTACAATAATCAATTTTACATGTACATAAGTATATAAATATGATATGCAAAATTTGAGTTTGTCCTGCGACTCGCTCGCTAATCAATGTAAAGTAGGGACATCAGATAATTTAGAAAACTAATGGTACTTACTCTTAGAAAAAATCACAGAAATATCCTTAATCAAAAATATGATTTTCACAGAGATAGGTAGGATAGAGTAACAGTATCCAATAACTATATGTGTAGTAAGATAGTAATGTCTGATTAATTTACATATAATAACGATAATAGATAAAATACTGACCTCTTCCATTTGTACAAATATAATTTTACATCGACAGCAATGAGGTTCATATATCAAGTGGAGCACCCAGTATATTTTTACTACAAGTTGTGTAGGATTAAATATTGTTTCTAATGATATAAATTTTGAAGACGGCAATGATTACAATTCATTAAGATATTAGAATCGCGATAAAGGTACATACTTATTACCTAAACTGTAAAAACAATTGTTACTGACAAATCTATTGAAACTGTTAACATTAACTTGAGTCACAAGAGGTTAAATTTTGTTATACCCAACATGATGTCTACGTCAATGAAAAAGCCCTAAAATACCCGAAACATTAAAATTTCCTATCAAACCAACCTTAATATCCTGCTTCCTTTCACAGAGCACGTATACTAAAAATGGAACTTCATTCTTAACTATCAATCTCGTATGGAACTGAGAAAATCCGGGGTTTTCCAGAATTACGCTGTCATCACTTATAATATCAGGGTGATTCTCCACGAAGTGCATATGAGCTTCATGCATCTCCATGATCTCTCCGCATGGACACTTCATTGGTTGGTAAACACAAGCATCTTCGTGTGCTTTAACAGTATTCCAAACAATTTCTTTCTCGCAGTTTGGGTGTATGCAAGGGAACTTCATCGTTGAAGCTAAAGTCTCAAACATTACTGCTGGAATATTGACTTCAGTTTCCACAAACAAACACCTGCCGCATTTATATTCGTTACCGTAGATAGAGGTGATCATTATTGGAGGCACTGTTAAGAAACTATCACAAATCGAACATTTCAAGTTGGTCAAAGTGTCTCTTGATATCACTGCGGTGTTATCCATTTTCGAAGGATAATATATGGCTATGGCTTTTTGCTGGATCTTTTGTAGTTACTAACCTTACTAACTGTGATACAACAGGCATAAAAATTTCTAAAATAAAGTCAAATGTCAAATGATCAAAATCAACAACTACCCACACCACATAATTACTGCATTCTTTTCAATGGCTTGGGCAGCTTGGAGAAACTCGGAGCTGTTCCGCAGCATGTTCTTTTAACCGAGTGCGCGACGCCCTCCTCTGTCTTCCCCTTTCCCCTCGAGCACTACCATTTTTGCTGGGGTTTGGAGCTCCAAAATATTAGTGAGGTTAGATTAGATTGGTAGAAACGTAGAAACATCAACAAACTACTGAATTATACTGAAAATGGAAAATAATCAGAGTAGGTATCAGAATTTCAGACATATAGAGTAAATACATATTTACTATTTTACTATTTTCATTTTGTATTTAGGTTAAGTAAACAAACTGGCAAATATCCCCTAAATTCATGTTCTTTTCAAGGGCTCTCTAGGGTCCGCCACGAGTTTGACGCCCTGGGGCGCGGCGATCTTGAAAAGAAAACGCTTAATGGGTGCGTTTCGAATCGCGCATTACCCTGGATTTATAAACTCGGCGCTGGCGCTGGCGTTCGCGTCAAAAGTTAAAACAGTGTTTTAAAATATAATCCATAAACAACGGATTGGCGATGTTAGGTTGGTTAGGTATATTCCTATACTCGTTTATACACGGCGTTGGGGCTCATCGGCGTTCGAAGATAACTTATTTTTAACTTTTTCGCCCGGCGTTCGTAGCAAACTAGCAAATCCGTAGCCAACGCCAACGCCAGCGCGAACGACGAGTTTATAAATCCTGGGTTATGCACATTTTGCTTCCTACGTTCGTTCCAATTCACGCATTCTGCACGTCGTAGCATCCCTAGCTAGCTCCTCCCAAGGATTGTTAACTGTTTAACAATCCTTGAGCTTCTCCTACTTTTGGCTTCGTAGCACGCAGGAACTGCATCGTGTACGAGATGATATGTTTATGCATTGCGGGCAACTTAACCTCATATTTTAAACTTTTGGAAGGAAGGGAAGCCCCCGGATTCAAGGATTGTTAACTGTTTACAGGATTGCTCGATCCCTATACTACAATGTAATCCATAATTGTGACGTCATCAAAGATCCAAGGATCTCGAACTTGTAGAAATAGGTACAATTTATACTGTTATTACAAACTTTAATAAATAATATTATTAATAATCATTCAAATACGAAAATTCTCTTGCAAATGTGAAATATAACAAACACAAAATAGGTATATTTTGACAATTCGATTACATATATCTTCGATGACGTCACAAAGGCGGATGACAAAATTGAGCGATCGAGCAATCCTGTAAACAGTTAACAATCCTTACCCGGATTCACAATGCTCGATACGACACGTGTCGACGTCGACCACTATTCGACAATCGAGACCCAATTCGATATCGTGAACAAAGTAATTCCCAATCTATATCGATTAGAATTGTATTATAGCATCGACGTAGCATTTGTTCGTAAGAGTCGATTGTCGAACTGTTATATCATTTTGTGGGTTATGTATTATTATAAATTATTAATCTAGTCGTAGTCGAACTTGTTTGCTTGTTTGTAAATATAATTTGGACTTTTGGAGGATGTTTTTTAAATATATTCGGAATCGCCATGGTTTTTAAAATGAGGGAAGAACATAGTAAGTTTAGTTGATTTTATGGAAGAGCACAGATACTTTGCGACCGGTAGATTATCTTGTGCAAATTCTAAACAAAATACGTCTTTCTTTCCTTAAATCGCGTATTTGATTTCCTCTGCGAATTAAATCAAAAATAGGCAACATTTTTTAAGAAAAAAGTGATGAGAGCAAAATTCACAAAGCTACCGTAAAAAAATGGGGTTATGGTTCTCTAACATAAGCGTTCGACACCCAAGGATTGTTAACTGTAAACAGTTAACAATCCTTGTTCTCGACACCTACTTTCTTGTCGAGCAGAATTGATAGATATTCTCGATATGTCGAGAGGTCGGTAACCATTGTGAATCGCTACCTCCTCGATTTCTATATAGAAAAAATATATATCGATGTCTATTCGACTCGTGTCGAATCGAGGGATGTGAATCCGGCAGCTGATTCTGTGGTGTGGTGTTGCTAGTTTTAAACAATTCTTTTGCAAGAACAAGAATGCCCGAAATTTTGCTAGTTTCTCCATAACGAATTTAAATAAATTATAAATTGTCCACAAAAATAACTGTCAAAGTGTCAAAAGCCGTTCCGAAATGCATGAGCGCATCACACGCATCTGCTAAACGGAACGCTTTTATGTGTCACTGCAGCAGATGCGTTTCATGTACGATTTGGAACGCACCCAATATCCATAAGAACCACGGGTTTCTTAGATATCCGTGACTCTGACCAATCTGAGTGTCGACTCGAAGCTCGAAGTCGCACAGTGTCTTTAATCTATGGGACAATCACAAATCACTCAGAGACAATCTGAAATCACTTGTTTGTCAACGTTTTTATCTGCTATCTGCTGAATATCGTGTTTATGGTGTTTAACCATGATACAACTACACAGATATGCCAATCCGCATAGTGACGTCAGTTTCGAGGAAAAACAATTGATAAACACGAAAATAATTATATCACTGCCCTTAAGAATTTTCGCATCGCATTGCCATTTTTTCCCTCACGAATGACGTCATGCGCAAACAAACGAAAGTTATGAGTTATGAGCATATCTGTGTAGTTGTATCAATTGTATCATGTTAATGTTGTTTAACTTGTGATAGCTCCATCCCCATGACTCATATTTAGTTTACCATGGCGGTGCAAGTTGGGTTGCAGCAATCGCAACACAGAACGATGGGCGAAGGCAAGTGACGTGCGGCAAGGGGAAATCATCTAGTTACTTTCATATTTTTATGTTTCCTATGGATTTTTCACCAAAACAGTATTGCCAAAATTGGCAATTTTTGGTCAATAAATGTGGAAAATACGCTGTAAATGACAATCTCGCACTCGCATATTTCAATTTTTGTGATTCATTTTCATTTTGATTTACATGAGAAAATTGGAGCAGATATTACATTTGAAATAATTGTAAGTATTATAACCTTTTAATTATTATTTTATTAGATCATTGTCATGCGTTTTGTTATGTAGCAGTGCTGCGAGAGTGACTAGCTGATGCGATGAAGCATGAATATCTCCGACTGGCAAACCCGAGGTAAAGGTGCCAACCCAAAGCACCAACGGTCACTACTAAATTATTCATCTTATTTTATTAAATAAATTATCACAGGCCTTTACACTTCTTGATTAATTTGAAATCAATGATAAAGCAACTGATCTAGATTACTCTTAATGACATAGAAATACACTGCGTATTTATATTTGTAGAAAAAAGGAGTTATTATTGTCAAGTTTATTTTCACCGCTGGCGGAAATTTTCTTCTCTACCCTTGTTGATACACTACATGGAGCACATTCTTAAGGGCTTCACCTCAAATCTCTATTTCACACAGTTGTACGTTTTACTAGGTACTTCAGTCAATGTTAGAATGTTTGCAAAAATAATTCAGCAATCGAAGTGCGTAAAAAATTTTTATTGTTTTGTATTTGTTTAGATTTAATAAAACTAAATTGTAACGCTGAGTTTTTGTCCCTCTTAACTTTAAATTAATGCTATTTAATACTAGTAAAGTTATGTTTGTCTTTTTAATATTCAAGTAAGTGAAAATGTTAAGAGTGGATATTAAACGTCATCGCTTTGCTTAAAACCTGTAATTTTATTTCAGACAAATTACAAAAACCCTGGTTTTGAAACAAATAAAATAGTTTTATTAGCATTTAGTGAGATCTAAACGTTAATGAAATTCTTTTACTTGTTTCTGAGTCAGTCTTTTAACTTTTTTTGAAATAAAAATAAGTTTTGGTGAAGTGGTGACATCTTGTGGCCACTCTTACAAGGTAAGAAAAGTTAGCTAACTATTTTATCTACTAAATATTGAACGCCCTCTATTATCGGTTCATAAAACTTTTAGTACCGCGAAGGCACAGTGAGGGCGTCTTTTCTGTCATTAATCTGTCATTGCTGTTTCCATGGTTTTATAAAGTGAATGAACTTCTCCCTTCTCCCTATATATATTCTTTGTGGTACCTACCTGAAATCAGTTTAGTAGTATTATTAATAGGCTTAATTACAAACAAGGAAGTCTGGGAAAGGTTTTAAAAATAAAATGGTCAAAAATAAAATATGTAAAATTTTTATTATAGTAATAATAGTAATAATTATTTTCTTTACAAATTTCGAGAAACTATACAGGGTGCTTCAAATTCGATGCAATACATGGGGATCTCGGAAACGGTAAGAGATGCGAAGTCGGTTAAATGGAGGCAAAGTTGCGTATTCAGGAGGGCAACATAATGGTGAAAGAAATCAAGGCTAACTTGATTAGTTTTCGAAATATTTTGAAAAAACCGAAAATTACGATTTTCGTTTTTATTTTTTTAAGGGCCTATTTGATAAGGTATTCAAAAATAAAGAGCACTTTTCTGTAGCAACTTTTTGCCCTTTATCGAATGGTGTTAGCGAATTTTCCGCAAAACGTTTCGTTTCCCGGAAACCCACATCAACTTAATTTTTTTAAATACGGGCCTGGATTTTTTTTCAATTGTTTTGAAACATTTTTGTAACTTGATAGAATACCACCATAAAAGGAACCAGATTTAAACGTTTTCATTTAGATTTTTTTAACATCTAGAATTAACAAAAGTCGAACCAAAAGTATTAATGATGGATTTTTCTTAGACAAAACGTTTAAATCTGGTTCTTTTTATGGTGGTATTCTATCAAGTTCCAAAAATGCTTCCAAAAAATTGAAAAAAAATCCAGGTCCGTATTTAAAAAAATTAAGTTGATGTGGAAACGAAACGTTTTGCGGAAAATTCGCTAACACCATTCGATAAAGGGCAAAAAGTTGCTACAGAAAAGTGCTCTTTATTTTTGAATACCTCATCAAATAGGCCCGCAAAAAAATAAAAACGAAAATCGAAATTCTCGGTTTTTTCAAAATATTTCGAAAACTAATCAAGTTAGCCTTGATTTCTTTCAGCATTATGTTACCTTCCTGAATACGGAACTTTGACTCCATTTAACCGACTTCGCATCTCTTATCGTTTCCGAGATATTGCATTGAATTTGAAGCACCCTGTATATATAATAAATATAAAGACACATTTAAAAAATAGACTATTCATTTCTCCATATAATTAATTTGTTTTTGTTAATATTTCTAAAATTATAATTGATTTTGTTTTCAGGGTAAAATATATTCTTACCCTCAAATACAATCTTACAACATATAATTTTGGAAAATAATCGCATGGATGATTAAAAGGTATTACATTACATAATTCCACAAGTGTGTTGCATATATTATTTTTTGTGATACATTTTTCAAAATTTTCTAGGGAAGCTGAAAAATCTCTTACTGCAATTATAACGTTTATTGTAGCAGCTTCTAAGAGCACAAACATATCCTGATTTTCTATCACTCATAATGATTCCAAAACACAAAACTATAGCACACAGCACAGGGTTCAAAACAAATTCTCAAAAATAATTGCAACTACGCCTAAGGCTTCGATCGATAATTGTGAGTCGACACGGGCGCCACTGCCGTGTTCTCTCCTGAAAGGCGGAGCTTGGGAACATGCGCGAGGATCGGCGCAAAACGTTCCCGCCAACTAAGTGCCCTAGCTGTTTGTTATGGTAAGCTGTGGTATAAGCGTTAGGATAATTTGTGGATAGTATATATATATCTATTCTGTGATATACATGTTATAACTGCTGTGTGTGGCACTGGTAGTAGAGACCAAGCAAAAATGAAAAATATCGAAAAAAAGATTTGTAGGTTGTGTTTTCAAGTATTCAACGATGTAGATTTCAAAGCAATGAAATCATTGACCAGAGACATGTTGGATGTACTTTTGCTAAAACGGGTAAGTAGATATAAATATCTCCATATGTGCAGACTCTGTAGAGATAATCTTTCCAAATCTACTTTAGATTTTTTTAAAATAAATGTACATTTCAGAATTTGGACGAAGGAACTCAATACTTTCTATGCAATGATTGTTATGAAAAAGCGTGTGCAGCATTGAAGTTTAAATCCATATGTTTGGACACTGAAGATGCTATCTTTCCTTATGTTAATTGTGAAGGCGTCATTGATTTACGAGAAATATATTTCAAGGGTAAAGGAAATGAACAGTTAAATGATGTATTCAATGACCAACAAATTTGTCGGTTATGTATGCTGTTAATCAGCGGTGAATATATTTCATTTGATGAAGTGGAAATGTATATGGTTTTAATATACATACCTGAACTGGTGAGTAATCTGGTGTTAACAGCAGTAAGAGGGATTACACTGTACTAGGTCCTTAATATGGACCGCAGGACACCAATTAGGGTGTTCCTGTTCCTTTCTTTGGGCTTTTTGCACATGTGCCTTACCTCTGATGTACACCCCGCAATGAGTGTATTTGAAGCCCAAAAATGCGCATAAAAGCAGATGAAAGGAACACAGTAATTGCCTTATTTTGCCCATAATTTATATCAAAAACACATTCTGTCAAAATATTCAAAAAAGATTCACTAACGTTTCACTGACTGATGTTTGCAAAAATGAATCACGTGATTAATTACTCGAATAGGGGCATTTTAATTTTATTATTTATTCATGGCGAATATATGTAATAAGATTCTAAACAGGACATGCTGTACTATCGAGAATAACGATGACAACTCTTTTTGGGAAAATTCAAAATAAAAATATGCAGGGTGTTCCATTAAAAAAAAATTACACAGGCTCCTCAAAATTTATTTTGAGGACTCTGTATACCACTGACTAATTTTGGAAACACTTGGATGAAGGTTTCTGCATTAAATGTTTCTGAAGTATGAACTGTGAAAACAACATTATCTCGAAAACGGTTTACTTTGAATATAGCAAAGTGTATAAAGCAACCCTCAAATTTAAGGTAGAATCCAAAAGTGCTATAATATACAGGGTGTGTGTTCCGTTTCAAATAACAAAGTTTGTGGTTACTTCTGGTATAACCGAAAGTGCAATGGCTTTGAAAATATTTTCTTCGAAAGATCAGGTACAGTTACCTAGGCCACCAAATTTAAATAAAAAAACTTATCAGTAACTGCCTATGCTTGTAACGAACTAGTTGTGTGAATAACTCTTTACATGTAGACTGTTTAATAGAATTTCAGTGCCACCAAAGATCCTGTGATTTGCAAGCCATGCTTCGATTGTTTTGGGATCCATGGTGGTTTTATAAAAAGTTGTCTTGATTTGGAGGAAAAGCAAAAACTTTTTTGTGACAATGAAGGTGTAATACCGGCTGAAACTGAAGATATTCAACTGAAGTCAGAACAAAGCAAGCAAGAGGGCAACGAGTTCTTGATAAAATCTGAAGAAGTTGAAATAAAATTGGAAGATGTTGAACAGGACAGGTAAGGAAACATTATCAAAATTTGCACTTTGTGAACCAAATGTTGTACTTGGTTTTGTATTTACCATGAAAATAAAGCAGCTTGCTTTAATTTATTTTATTCAAGATTTCAATTTTGTACATTGCCACAATTCTTATTTATTGTGGAACTATAACGAAGGTGTCACTTTTTCTTACTAGCTTGCTGTAGGTCTTTTTGTATCTGGATGAGATGGCTATGTCTTTTTGTATCTGGATGAGGCAATATAAGTACACCAAAATGTCTCAAGTATTTGTAAGCATGCGGACTTATTATTTGAAGAATAGAGGCTAAAATCATAGTATTATTTGTGTAACGATATCTGGCCTTGCCTGATGTATGTAATTTTAGTTGCTCAGATATAAAAGCTAAAGCAGAATTATTTTGAAAACTGTCATCCCTCCCATCTGATATTATATTGTACACCAAAGAATCTCATCCATCAGTTCAAAATGTGGTTTAAAACACTTATTTTCATCGCGTATTTCAGGCTTTTTAATCCGAGATTTTGTATAACAAATCTTTTACTTCATTGAATTATTAGAGCATTTAAAAGGTGTCTTTAAATAAGGTTTAATGTCATTTTGGAAAATTTGTATATCGCAGCCATACAAAAATGTTTCTACTTTTAGATCATAATTTAATATTACGCAATATGTTATTACAGATCCAGGAGAATATTTTAATTTAAACAATGTACCTTTCTGTAGATCAATAATTTTAAACCAGCATTCTGGTACCTAAAATGAATTAAAAACAAGAAACTTTTTAAAATTGGTGTACAAAAATGTATTTTGATAAGTTTCAAACTCATTTTTACTATTTTTAATCGCTTTTACAAAATTTAGATTTTCCAGTTTCTCGAGTTTTCCATCACGACTTGGGCACAATTTTACAGTTTTAGGTATATAGAATGGGTAGTCGGGGAATTGATTAGGTAAGGCATTGCGTTTTAGTTAAGGAATTTTTAAACTTACAGTTACCTTTTTGTCAGATTTTGAATTGGATGCTGTAGAACAATTTATTATGTATATTTTCTTTAGTAAAATATCACAGACTGCTGAACTTCGAAGAAGTAAATAATTTCCTGTGAATAGCCGGTACCCATTTATTAGACATGTTTGCATCTGTTGAAAAACGAAACGCAAACGTATAACGTATTTTTTATAATTTCCATGACACCCCGGCACCACACAACAGAAATATGGCATTGTAAGTATATTGGTAACGCTGCTAAAATAAACCACAATACAAGAAATTTCACAAAATTTATTATTTTTTAATTAAAACTAAAACAAAAAGGAAGAAATGAATCACTTTAGACTTCAACCTAGCCCAAAAGAAAATAATAACAACTGTCACTGTCAACATGTGAATTGAACTAATGCCTTCCTATGTCTACGTCAAAGGGCTGTGATGTCACAGTACCCAGTGACGACTCCTTGTATTATCGGTTTTGCTGGCTCGTAGGGCTTTTCAGTGGTAATGATAAACGTCAAACTTAGAGGTCAATCCTCTTCTTAACCTAGAACAGCCATAAGTTAAAAATAGTTAAGCTTATCACTTGTAACTGATACTACTGGGTAGGGTTGTTTGGTTATAAAAAAAATTCCGTTGGCACAGTATTGCTACATAGTATGATCCTAACTACCATTGGAAAATCTAACAATAATGAACCGTTACACGATTCAGTTTTAGTGTATATTCTTGGTGTTTTATAATGACTTGATCCATTTTGTATTTTTCAGATTGCAGTCCTCCTTCTTGCAAGATGTGAAGTTAAATGAATCCTTTCATGTGAAGAGAAAAATAAATTGTAAAAGTATGTTTTTGGTTGACAGCAATTCAGAGATAAAATGGCATAAATGTGATTTATGCGATTTCAAGTCAAAGCATAAAAGTAGTTTGACGCGGCACTTGTTAACACACAAAGATGCTACAGAAATTCAATACAATAAATGTGATTTTTACGGATATAAGTCAAAGTACAAAAACACTTTGAAGAAGATACATAAGAATCCTACAGAAATAAAGTGGTATGGATGTGATTTATGTGACTATAAAGGAAAACATAAAGTTTCTTTAATAAGTCACATGATGAGACATAAGGATCCTTCAGAGATAAAATGGTATGAATGTGATTCATGTGACTATAAGTCAAACTATAAAAGTAGTTTGACGCGGCACAACATGTTAATACACAAAGATCCTACAGAAATACAGTACCATAAATGTGATTTGTGCAACCATAAATCAAAGCAGAAAAGTGATTTGAAACAGCACATGTTAACACATAAAGATCCTTGTGAAATACAATTCCAAAAAGATGATTTAAGCGGGAATAAGTCAAAGTACAAAAGCGCTTTGACGAAGATACATGAGGATCCTACAGAAATACAGTGGTATCGATGTGATTTATGCGACTATAAAGCAAAACAGAAAGTCAATTTAATAACTCACATGATGAAACATAAGGATCCTTCAGAGATAAAATGGTATAAATGTGATTTATGCAATCATAAAACAAACCAGAAAGCAAGTTTGAAGATTCACATGCTGACACACAAACATTCATCAGAAATACAATGGTATAAATGTGATTCATGTGACTATAAGTCAAAGCAGAAAAGTAGTTTGACGCGGCACAACATGGTTATACACAAAGATCCTACAGAAATCCAATACCATAAATGTGATTTATGCAACCATAAATCAAAGCGGAAAAGTCATTTGAAGCTGCACATGTTAACACATAAAGATCCTTGTGAAATACAGTACCAAAAAGGCGATTTAAGCGGCAATAAGTCAAAGTACAAAAGCGCTTTGAAGAAGATACATAAGAATCCTACAGAAATACAGTGGTATGGATGTGATTTATGCGACTATAAAGGAAAATAGAAAAGTACTTTAAAAACTCACATGATGACACATAAGGATCCTTCAGAGATAAAATGGTATGAATGTGATTCATGTGACTATAAGTCAAACTATAAATGTAGTTTGACGCGGCACATGTTAATACACAAAGATCCTACAGAAATACAGTACCATAAATGTGATTTGTGCAACCATAAATCAAAGCAGAAAAGTTATTTGAAACGGCACATGTTAACACATATAGATCCTTGTGAAATACAGTACCAAAAAGGCGATTTAAGCGGCAATAAGTCAAAGTACAAAAGCGCTTTGACAAACATACATGAGGATCCTACAGAAATACAGTGGTATGGATGTGATTTATGCGACTATAAAGGAAAACAGAAAAGTACTTTAAAAACTCACATGATGACACATAAGGATCCTTCAGAGATAAAATGGTATGAATGTGATTCATGTGACTATAAGTCAAACTATAAAGGTAGTTTGACGCGGCACATTTTAATACACAAAGATCCTACAGAAATACAGTACCATAAATGTGATTTGTGCAACCATAAATCCAAGCAGAAAAGTGATTTGAAAAAGCACATGTTAACCCATAAAAATCCCTAGAGAAATACAGTATCATAAATGTCATTTATGTAACTATAAAACAAAGAAAAGGTATGCTTTGAAAAGGCACGTGTTGATGCATAAGGATTGTTAGAAATATGCTAACATTAATGTGGTGTGCAAAGTAATTTGAAATGGCACAGGTTGGTATACAGGGTGTAGGTATTACGAAGAGGTCCCAGCAGGATTATCTCTGAAAGTCAGAATGGAAATCTGAAAATTTGTATACAGGGATTTATCAAAATCATCCCTATCCCAATATGAAATATGAAAAGTTAAGATAGGAATGTGCAAACCGTTTAGCTTGATCTCAAACAGTTTAGATTTTACAGGATGTCAAAGTTGCAAAATTTCAATATTCACCTGTCAATATTTCAAAAACAGTTGAAGATAAATATAAGACATGGTACATGAAACAGACTTAGAATTCAATGCAGAATTCAAAGATAAAATAAAAAATAGGTGTTTTCATTTGAAAAAATAAAGTTGATCAAACTTCAACTAACAAACCTGTTTGCAAATTACTTCTCTACTAATGTTGAAACTAAATTAGATCTACGTTTTGTCTACGATTTGTCTATGCCATGTACTCTCCCAGAATTTGCAATTAACTCGCTGTATTTTGAACCAATAATGACTGAAGAAATAAATAGTGTTATATTCAATTTGAAGAATAAATCTTGTGGTATCGATGGACTTACAGCACATCTAATTAAAAGTATGAAAGATAAATTATGCATCGTCTGATGTATGGTAATCTCCATTTAAAAAAAGGATCCCCTGAAAATATAGAAAATTACAGACAATTTCCTACTGGCAGATCGACAAGAGATGGCAATCTGCAATTTTTTTAATCGTGTGTATACTTGCTTTGACAGTGGTAGCAGGTATGTTATTTTAGTAATGTTTGACCTGTCTAAAGCATTTGATACCGTTAATTTTAAATTTTTGGAAAAAGTTATGTATAGTGTGGGAATCCTAGGTAGTTTACTGTCTTGGATAGTTGGTTATACGGAGGGTAAAATCTTGAGGGTGCAACTTGATGAGCAGTAATCTGAATTGAAAAACCTACTGTTAGATATTCCCAGGGCTCAATTTTGGGCCCACTACTTTTTATATTATATATAGTTTGCCTAATAGTTGGTTTTAATAGTTTGCCTAATTTTATAACAAATGGACATCAACTATATTCGCCGATGACATCACAATAATGTTGGCTGCAGGTACTCCTGACCAGCTCCAAACACTTGTTGAAACCACGTGTCAAGAGGTTAGTGCGTGGGCTCAGAGGGATAAATTAATTCTAAATAAAGCTAAGATGGTTGTGACGAACTTTGGACTACAAAAGCAGTTGCCTTCTATCGTGATTTTACATCATAATGTAGAGATCTCCAATAATTCGAAATTTCTTGTTACTCACTTAGATTCAAAACTTCTGTGAAGTCAATATGTTGACTCCAACATGTGTGTGCACAGTTTAATAAGGTATTCTTTGCACTGCTTTAGAAAGGAGATATGCTGGATGAAGCAGCAGGGCTGTTAAACTTGTATTATGCACTTGCATATTCACATATTTCTTATATTATTGCCTGGGGAAGTTTGACATATAGAGGCTGAGTATTTGTGGCCCAGAAAAGAATTGTTAGGTTGATATTTTGAATGACCTGTCATGAGAGTTGTAAAAGAAAGCCAAAGAGATATTAACTACTCCATTATTATTATATAAGGTGCCTTTTACAGTATCCAGGACTTTTTAAATAGGGAACTCTGACTCTTTACTTTGTCTGTTCACTGAATGTCCATGTAGATACTATATGTGTTAATAATAATTTATTTAGCTTTAGCCAAAAAATTTTGCAATAAACAAATTGGAGAAAAATATAACCTAATAATAATATACATCATATTTCACAGTTTTCCATAATGTATACCACATCCTTAGTTTATTAAACATAGTCAGACCTCTAAATAACAAAGTTTTGGTTTGCTTGCTAGATTTTGCTGTATCAATGAAAAAATCATCCGTAGTGCGTGTATCATTTGTGTATTTCATTAACATATTTAATTTTGTTTAATAAATATTCTGGAACCAATTTGTTTTTAATTTTATATATCATGTCCAATGTCTTCAAAATAATTTTTTGCTTTACACTCATAAAGTTTCTTTATTTCATTTTGATTAAAATTATATAAATAGTAGCACAAATTTCAATATACGGCATTCAAATTCACTGTAATTTCGACGTGTTTATTAAGTGCAATATATGATGCTAATTTTTTAAACTTACTGTCTAATACCATTTATACACTTTGTAGTATCTAGACTTAAACTATTTCTACTGAGTCATTGGCTTACTCTTATTTATTGTGTATTATGCCATCATTGAAAAATACAAAAAATGAATAAATCAACCTCGGCGCCGACGGATCAGTCAAAAGTTGTTTTTTTGAAAAAAAATTTTTCCTAATCAAGATAAATCGCTCACTAAAAAGCAGATTAACAATGTATAATAACTAATAACATTAAACACATCACTTAAAAACGTTTACGTTTCGAAATTTATATTAGAAAACGCTTTTTTGGATATTTATTGTCACTAATCTAATTTAATATGTAAAACCATTATTTTTACCTATTATTCTTGAAAAAGTCCGAAAGCTCGAACGTCCATGTATATGCACAGTATAATGCCAAAGACATTATACTGTGGTATATGGCTGAGTCCTTTAAAAATAAAAAAAATAAGGATTTTTTTGTGTGTGAACCGATTTGAAGATTGTTTTGAGTTTTGAAAATGTGAAATTCGGATAAATAAAAAGTATCTAAAGTAGGTAACGGTAAAAGCAAAGAATATAGACTAATTAGTCTCCGTGTTAATAATCTATGAATTAGTCTTTTGAATAGCGTACGCCGACCCATTCTTCCCCTTCCACATCTCTACCAAAATTAAAACAAAGAAGATATTTAAATTTCAATATTTTAAATCTCCCGCTAAAGGGAATTCACACGTCACATAAGTGATAAACAAATGTGATTGGCTGTTACTGATTAATCAGTCCTTTGTATAGGGTTCTTGATATCAGCACGACTATAAAGATCTTTATCTTTATACTTGTGATATCGATATCAGTCTTAGTCAGTATATCGTGAGTGTCTGTGTAGTTCATAAATAAAATATGTATGGTGTAGGTTTAGGTGTAGTTGTATCATGGCTTTTCTTTTTTTATCTATGAACATGGCTTCCTTATAACTTTTCTGTTATCTTTGTCTATGGTTTTGTGCTTTTAAATATTTTATTTTGTGGTGCTATACAGGGCGCCCTATTTCTTGACCCGTTGCATGGGTAACTTTTTTATTAGTAGAGATACAAAAACGCTTAAATGAGCAAATTAGTGCAGTTTCGTATTAGTAATTCTACGGTAAGGCGAAAAATTATATACGGGGGAAGGATGAAAAGTTATTGACAAAAAACGAAAAATCCAACTTTTCTATTATCCCTCGTAGCTCGTTCATTTGAAGAGTTAGAGAAAAATGCTTCACATGTTTTTTGCAGTATTTTTCATGTAAAATGACATGCACTTGCTACTTTTTATATATCTCTTAAAATGGTTGAGAATCACAGTAAAATATATTTTTTTTAAATGTAATGGATAGGTGGCTGTGACATTAACCGAAAGTCCCCTTTTTTCTCTTTCAGATGATATAACATAGTCCATATTTTATCCTTACAAAAGTAATAATAACCGTTGTTTTTAAAGAAAGTTTATTGTCACATCAAGAATGCTATGGAAATAAAACGAAAAATAAGATTCCTGATATTTTTAAAAACGTCTAGTTGGCATTTAATTATTGACAGATCATAAGTGACATTTTTAGTTTTTGTTAAGTAGTTTATTGTTTGTTATTAATACTGCATACAAAATAATAGTGTTGCAAATATGTACACCAACGAAGAGAAAAATGATATGCTATTTTGTTATTATAACCAAAATCGAGATGCACAAGCTGCAGCGAATCTTTATTTTGAAACTTACATGGAACGAAGACAACCCCATCATAGAATATTTAGACAGCTGGAAAATAATATACGATTATACGGTTCTTTTTCAAAGCCTAAGGATGAAAGAAACTTCAATGAAGACACTGAAATAAATGTTTTGGCTTATGTAAATTTTAAACCTGATTCTTCAACTGCAGAAATTGCACATCACTGCAACACTTCCAAGGAAACTGTAAGAGCTATTTTAAAAGGTAACAATTTAAAGCCTTATCATTATTCCATATGCAATACTTTATATCCAGCTGATAATCAAAGAAGGATGACATTTTGTCGATGGTACATTTCAAAATGCGAAGAGTATCTAGACTTCTGGAAAAAGATTTTATTCAGTGATGAAAGTAGATTTACCAACAATGGTATTTTTAACCGCCATAATAACATAATGTGGTGCCGAGAAAATCCACATCTTGTTTCTGAAAGAAGAAATCAACGTCAATTTGGGATAAATGTGTGGTGTGGAATTTTTTGTGGCAAAATTATTGGCCCATATTTTTACGAAGATAATTTGAATGCGAATAATTACCTTCATTTTCTAAGGAATACTCTAACAGAGGAATATTTAAATGAATTACCACTTCATATTTTTAGAAATCTTAAATACTTCCAACACGATGGAGCACCTGCGCATAATTCCCGCGAGGTAAAACAATATTTACATGAACAGTTTGATAATGTTATAGGAAATAGAATGGATATCGACTGGCCAGCGCAAACACCTGATTTGACCCCCTTAGATTTCTTTCTTTGGGGGTTATTGAAAGATAAAGTTTATGTGACAGCTCCTCTAGATATAGAGGATCTAAAAGTCAGGATTCAAGATGCAATTAGAAGCATACATGGACATACAATAAATAATGTTTTAAGAAGTATCCAGAAACGTTGCTTACTATGTATCCAACAGGATGGTGGTCATTTCGAACATTTACTTCAATATAATTAATTAATTAATAATTTCTGTTCTCAAAACATTCTTTTGTTCCATAATCCATAGCATTCTTGATGTGACAATAAACTTTCTTTAAAAACAACGATTATTATTACTTTTGTAAGGATAAAATATGGACTATGTTATATCATCTGAAAGAGAAAAAAGGGGACTTTCGGTTAATGTCACAGCCACCTATCCATTACATTTAAAAAAAATATATTTTACTGTGATTCTCAACCATTTTAAGAGATATATAAAAAGTAGCAAGTGCATGTCATTTTACATGAAAAATACTGCAAAAAACATGTGAAGCATTTTTCTCTAACTCTTCAAATGAACGAGCTACGAGGGATAATAGAAAAGTTGGATTTTTCGTTTTTTGTCAATAACTTTTCAACCTTCCCCCGTATATAATTTTTCGCCTTACCGTAGAATTACTAATACGAAACTGCACTAATTTGCTCATTTAAGCGTTTTTGTATCTCTACTAATAAAAAAGTTACCCATGCAACGGGTCAAGAAATAGGGCGCCCTGTATAGAGATGGAAATACCGGTTTACCTTTTGTCGCGGTTCCTGCCGCGGCGGTTACACAATAATACAGCGACTAAATACCGCGATTTAGTACTGACAATGATGGAAGTATTAAATATTATATTGGGCGCATTCAGGGAACCGCAGCTCTTCAGCGCTTTATTCAAATAGCTGCAGCGCCGTATTAAAACGCTGCAGTGCTTTATTAAAGCGGTAAAACATATATTTTATATTTTTCCCGCTGGATCGTTGAACAGTTCCATCAAGCGATAAAATTAATATAGTTTAGGTTTACGTCTATGGGTTTACGCACAAAATATCTATGGATAATATTAATTACTCTTAAAATTAATTACAAAATATGAATTACTGAAAATTATGTCACTTTAAGCTTGCGTTTAAAATGTCGATTCAGCGGACGTGAAGCTGTAAAGCGCTGGAGTGCTATGTTTCCCTGAATGCGCCCATTATAATATAACAAATTAATTACAACATACAAGGGACCAAGGGAGTAGAGCTGGGTCGCTCGTTCATTTTCTGCGTGCCGGCACGTGCAGCACAGCTCATTCAAATGAGCGCTCAGAGCGAGTTGTTCGTTTGAACGACGTGGTCATGGCACTGTCACTGTAGCATTCGATCATAAGTTTGGTTCATCGTGTCGTTCAAGTCGCTCGCTCTTGCCGCTCTTTGAAGGCTGGCGGTATTCAAGGGTTGTACACAAGAGGATAGCCGAGTTTTAAACTTGTAATTTGCAAACTTTTGATGTTTAGTTTTTATCAGAATTGTTTTTTCAGCCTTGTTTATATAGTTATATTAAAGCGAATATATTGTATTTTTACTATTACATTATTTGTATTAACTCATTTATTCCTAAATTATTGTTCAATATACCATGCATAAGAACTCGCACAATCAAACATCGTATGCGTATTGTGTAAAAAGCTCATGTTTGTGTGCTGTATAAATGGCGGAATGAACGATGAGCTCTTTCGTTGCGAGTAGTTCGCTTACGGCACCCGGCACACTGATATGTATATGTGTTAGAGATATGTCGTTCGCGAACGACCCGTTCGAATGAACCGGGTCTCAGTCGCGAACGAAATGAACCGGTACGCGTAATTTTAATAAGCCGGTTCCCGGCTCTCGGCAAAACGGGACGTTAGCGTACGACCACGGATTTCTTAAAATAAACTGGATCGCTAATACATACTGGTGGGGGTAGCTTAAAATAACAACTGATAGGCGGCCGCCATACTGTGCTAACTTCTAGGTATTTTATGAACTAAATGATGGTAACACTGTTGAGTTACCATCACCGCTTTTATATTTTCTTTTTGTTTTGTGGTTTATAAATCAAGTTCTGTGTGCAAGGTGCAAGTTATTTATTTGTTAATCTGAAGAAAAAACATGCAATTTCATCATTTCATCCATTTGGTCGAAGTATTCAATGTTGAAGGTTGCGATAAAAGTCTGAAAACGTAGATATCTGTTATCTGAAGAGTCAATCGAAAAGATACAAGGTGAAAAAGGCTGCAGTTTTGGAAAGAGTGCAAATTGAAGAATTTTTGAATAAATCTTGTGATAAAGAATATTTTATGATTAAGGTAATAACTCTTAACTTTTTAGACAATATGTATTAATAATACTTTGAATCATTTTAGGTTGCGCTAGTAATAGGAGTCTCTGGTGCTTGTCGATGCTACGAATTGACGAATTTGAAAATCACTAATGTATAGGACACTGGCGCTTATCTAGTTGTTTCGATACTAGATACCAAGACCGGCATTTCACGAAAGTTTAAAATTATAAATGAAGGATTTTCTATCAACGACGTAGAGATGTGTAGAAAATGTATTTCCCTAAGACCAAAGAACTTATCACAAAACAGATTCTTTTTACATTATAAGAATCAAAAATGTACTTCTCAGCCTGTTGGAATCAACACATTGGCAAAAGTTCCATCAAAAGTTGCATCGTTTCTGAACTTGGCAAACGCGGAAGCTTATATTGGCCACTATATGAGGGTGCACTTCAATAACTTTATTGGGAAATAAAGGTGCTGACTTTACACCCATCAAGCGGCATGGTGGGTGGAAGAGCCCTGCTGTGGCAGAGAGCTATATTGAAGACTCCGTATCTAACAAACTTGGTATTGCAAGGAAAGTCCAAGGTTCTTCTCGTTCAAGTCATTCCTCAGGAGAAGGAGACATCCAAAATTTGTTGCAAGAAGCAACTACAAACTTCCTATTAACGGAAACGAAGTGAAATATGAAAAAGCGAAGAACAAAATGTCTATTAATATAAATGTTAATTTTAATAAGTAAATTAAATTTGGTTGATTTAAGTTTATATTTTTTTATTATTTCAGTAGTGGATAATAGGTTACTTTATATGCTTTATAAGTGTGGATAAAACTCCTATTATAATGTGATTGTGTGTATAAATTATATTTTAGATGTGTTTTTATTAAATTCCTACCATATAATCATAATGATTTTGAGTTTTGAAGTTGTTAATGTTATCTTCTAGAAAAGCAGTTATTACCATATTGTGTATTATAAACTTCATGTAATTTTATAACAAAATAACTGATTAACCTATCCCAATTCATTCACAATATTTAATATATCTTAACAGTGTAAAGTATAAATTTGACTAATAACTACTTGACATTACTAATTGTATGATGTCATTCAGTTAAAAAATATTTTTTTAGTGCCGTTTTTACTGATAAGACGTGCAGCTACTTTCATCGTGGCTTTTTATATATGCAGCTCCTGCCACAATTAAAATAACTACAAACATATGTCTAATTCTTCGATAAATACCTACCTTATATCGATACCTTTTTGCCAAACTATCGTAAGTGACATTTTCCATGAAAATGACTATGGATCTATCGTAAGTATAATATGCAAATACACATCTTGGCAGAGGTAGATAGATCCATAAATATGTAAGCGTATTTAAATGTTTCATGGTTAAATAACTGCATACATTTTATCGTAAGTAACAGAACTATAATAGGCAGAGTGGCAGAATTGTCGTAAGTAGCCTAAGGTAAAATTTAGTGAGTGACTTACGATATTTTGGCAAGAAGGTATCGATATTAGAATTCCTCAAAACAATATACAAAACTGATCCTAACTAATTTTTATACTGCAATCAGACAAGGTTCAAATACTTGGTTGACAAACCATGTTACTTTAAAGTTTTTTGGGTTAGTTACTAAATTATGTTTAGACAAGTAACTATTATGAACCAGTTATAATTCCGGCTAATGTAAAATTTATTTAAAAAATGAAGTTGTAACAGGAGAAATAAAGAGTGTCGTCAATGAATTTAATATACATTGGTACCTACCAGACGTACCATTGGAAGATTTGTACATGTAGGGAGTGTCTTTACAAGCACATAAATTTCGACTTTGTCGAAAATCATTTCAAGTTAAATTAAAAAGAGATGATTCCAATTATTTGAAATGCACTATAAATAGAAAAAAATTATGTGTACCTTTGCTGCACAAATATAACTCTTGAGTCCAGTCCTGTCAATTACTCGTCATATCTAATGCACAAATAATACAATTTAATCTTTGATATAACCCTATATTAAGTTAACTTTTTAGACCCGCTGCTAAAGTATTTTTATTACAACAGTGTACATATTTTATACCCATATCCATCCATATAAGTAATATTTAGTTAGTCATATGCCCATATCTCACCAAACTATTTTCAAAATTTCCCTCTGTAAATACCTCAACATCATTAGCTGAAAACTAGCCAATGGAATCTTAGCACAGTGTGGCGACCACCTTACAACTGACAAAATGATAGTTAGGAATCAGCGATCCAGTTTATTTTAAGAAATCCGTGCGTACGACACATCTCTATTTGCAAGTTGAGTTCCTGGATAATAGATGGTTCTGAATTAAAATATATTTTAACCACATATCCTATTATATATTATTATATTATAATATTAATTGTAATTGTACATTTGGTAATATATTATGGTACGTTACATTATAAAATATATATAGTAGTATTATATATATGCATTATAATAATTATTAACTATGGATAATACGAACAGAACGAATTTTGTTCATGTCGTTCGCGAACGAAATGAACGAAGTTGGTTCAAGTCGTTCGCGAACGAAATTAACAAAGTTCGTTCAAGTCGTTCGCGAATGACAACATCAACCGGCTCAATTGATTCGGCTCACTGAACCTTATCTGTCTACTGACCGAGACTCGGTGATTCGGTTCCTTGAAAAGAGCCTGAGTGCCCACGTCTAATATGTGCCGCAGCACATTCGCATAGATAATGCAAGAACCCTATCTAAACAAAGAAGGACTGATTAATGAGTAACGGCCAATCACATTTGTTTATCACTTATGTGACGTCAGTGGATTCCCTTTGGCGGGAGATTTGAAATATTCAAATTTAAATATTCTTTTTGTTTTAATTTGACAGCTTTAACCTTTTAATATAACCTATATATGTCACATTGTCATGTAGAATGTCTCGGTTGTCTTTGGAATGTCATCACTGTCATCAGTCATGTCATCATATCAAAGTATTTCTGTATCATATCATAGTAATCTGTGCACTGATTAATAAAACACAAGTTATCACAGTTGTCAAATCGACAATCGATTTTTGCACAACGCACTTCAAATCGTAAGATATATATCGTAAAACACATATATGAGTACTTTAAAATCACATTTGATTGCATTAATACAGTCTCTGAAATAATATTGGGTTGGATATTTTGACTGAAAATTTTTGAAATTGCATATTAGAGACAAATTTGGCAATAGGGGATCCACTGACGTGTTACGAGAAATCTGTTGAAAATGACCTTCAAATTTTAAGAATGAATTGATCAATCCTTCTTTGTTTAGGGTTCTTGTCATGATACAAATATCAGGGTTTCTTGTAGATAATGCACATTTGTGCACAAAACCATTTGTGCAAGCAGAGACAATAAAAGATTCTTCAATGATATAGGCAGAATGGCAATTTCTCATCTTCCAACTTGGAGGGCGCTGGAAGCATGGATACCGTGCAATCCAATATAAAGATACCGGATTTTGAGTGTATTCTGTGGTATTGTGGTGCCGTGCCATGATACGTGTAGTTTGTAGTTTTATTTTTTATGGTCCTGTTTATAGTCACTACTATTCGATACGACCTACTTTTCTGCAAGTGCTGCATTCACTCAATTATTTCTTTACATTTTTAAAAAGTAAATAATAGCTTTGTTCTAGCACGAAATTTCGGATGGTTTGAAGCCAGTTATTGGATTGACCAACTGCGCATGTTCGTCCTAAAACTTGGTTACAAACGGTTTGGGATTTCTAATTTGCTAGAACGCTTTGAAGCAATTCCGTGACTCTTGCGATGTTATGTGGTGAACCAGTGAACTTAAATGCGTCAAATGTCAAATATCGGTATAAATGTATAGGTTATAATTTTTGATGTTCGATATAAATGTATTGTTCGTTTTTTTAAATATTACGGGTGAAACTAGTCCACTGCCCCAGAGTTTGCTGCAATCCAGAAATTGACAAGAGAACAAAAAAATAAAAAATATAGGTTAACTAAATAACATAAATTTATCGTCACATGGCGGCAGATATCCCGAACTTCTGCGCATGTCACAAACTGAAAATCTAAAGGAATTTCTGTGGACTACTTTGACGGTTTTCGACTGGTTTGTAAACGGGTTTTTGCTGTCGCTAGAACATCTGACTAATAGTCGAAAATCCAAGATTTGTTTGCTAGAACGCGTGTATTACTATGCGCAAACTCCGTACGATTGGGAAGCGTTTGAGATTGCTGCTAGAACAAAGCTAATATAGAATATAAGTATAACCTAATAAGTGTGCTAATAAGTATTGTATATTTCAGTTGATATTTTAAACGTTCCATTTAAATCGAGGGAATATACCCTTGATTTTAATTCGTTTTTTAATTATTGTGTAGTATGGTTTTGCAACTATTATTTTTTTATTTAAGTAATGTTTCATGTAATCTATATGCAGGATAATAGGTCTCATTGAATACATATTTTCTGAAATCGATCCAATGGTTATCCAACCAACCAACCAACCAATATGAATATGAATACTCAGAGACAATAAAAAGACCAGTCAAAACCCTGTTATACGGTTGGCAATAAGAAGCTCTGTAGCGCCCTCCAAGTCAGAACCCCGAAATATTAAAAACCGCGGGAGTTTTGAGATTTATTTACTTTTATTTAATGATTCGTATTGCGTCGCATTAGAATACCAAAGTTCTTTCTATCTGAACATTCAACCATATTGAGAAATCAAAGGCTAAAGTTTGAATAACTTATAATCTATTATAAAATTAATGATATTCAATTGAGATAAATATTACCCCAATATTGCATAATATTTATCCCAATTGAATATCATTAATTTTATAATAGATTATAAGTTATTCAAACTTTAGCCTTTGATTTCTCAATATGGTTGAATGTTCAGATAGAACTTTGTTATTCTAATGCGACGTCAGGTTGGTCGGTTGGTTGATTCGATAACCATTGGATCGATTTCAGAAAATATGTATTCAATGAGACCTATTATTCTGCATATAGATTACATGAATCATTCCTTAAATAAAAAAATAATAGTTGCAAAACCATATTACACAATTAAAACACGAATTAAAATCAAGGGTATATTCCCTCGATTTAAATGGAACGTTTAAAAATCAACTGAAATATACACTACTTATTAGGTTATACTTATATTCTATATTATTTACTTTCTAAAAATGTAAAGAAATAATTGAGTAAATGCAGCACTTGCAGAAAAGTAGGTCGTATCGAATAGTGATTATAAACAGGACCATAAAAAATAAAACTACAAACTACACGTATCATGGCATGGCACCAAAATACCACAGAATACACTCAAAATCCGGTATCTTTATATAGGACTGCACGGTATCCATGCTTCCAGCGCCCTCCAAGTTGGAAGATGAGAAATTTCCATTCTGCCTATATCATTGAAGAGTCTTTTTATTGTCTCTGTGAATACTGATTGAGACGAGTTCGTGAGGATGAATATACTTAATTAAATAAAACAATACACCTTTCTTCACATATATATATATGTGTGAAGAAAGGTGTATTGTTTTATTTAATTAAGTAAATTATGAATATGAATCATTAAATAAAAGTAAATAAATCTTAAAACTCCCGCGGTTTTTAGTATTTCGGGGTACTAACTTTGAGGGCACCACAGAGCTTCTTATTGCCAACCGTAAAACAGGGATTGACTCGTCTTTTTATTGCAGCTGGTGCGAGCTTATTTGTGGTGCGAGCTGTTACAATACAAGGATTGTTAACTGTTTACAGGATTGCTCGATCGCTCAATTTTGTCATCCGCCTATCTGACGTCATCGAAGATCTATGTAATCGAATTGTCGAAATATACCTATTTTGTGTTTGTTATATTACACATTTGCAAAAGAATTTTCGTATTTGAATGATTATTAATATTATTATTTATTAAAGTTTGTAATAACAGTATAAAGTGTACCTATTTCTACAAGTTCGAGATCTTTGGATCTTTGATGACGTCACAATTATGGATTACATTGTAGTATAGGGATTGAGCAATCCTGTAAACAGTTAACAATCCTTGGTTATAATACATGTACTAACTAGGGCTGTGTAAGTGTAATACGTGCTTTAGTAGCATGGATCTTTTGTCCTTGCAACCGAAGTATGAGGTAAGGGGAAGGAACATTTCTAGTTCTTTTTTATCTTATAAGTTGGTTAAAATTTCTACACTAAGCCGTCCTGTCTACCCTGGATTTTGTGTTTGTCTAAATAAAATGGAGGATATTATTATTATAAATAAAATTAAATTAAAATAAAACATTATTATTACAATGTAAGTCAAGAAGCTTATGATTTAATTTGTAGATTTTCAATATATGTTAGAACCTGTCTAAAATTATTCTTCATGCTTCCGCTGGATTTATGCAGCTTGCCATAAGAATAACTGAGTAAAATTAAGAAAATTAAAATTAGTACCTATAATAGGCTTCTCCATTCTTGTTACTTTTATTCCAATGATATCATTAGGCACATCAAAATGTTTTGGTATTGATTTTTTGCTATTTCTATTATTCTTATAGCAAGTTTCACGATCTCTAATGTATCTTTAATTTCAATTCAATAAATAACTGAAACTGAAAATATAATTGCATTATTTTGTTTTAACATTTTTTAATGTAATTATAGGTAAATCAAAGGATTGCTAGCTGTTTGAGGTACTCGTATAATGCGAAAGGAATAGTAGTTCCAGAAATAATTTACAATTATGAGTTGATGCAACATATCGAAGCAAATGTTGGAAAAGTAAAAAGTCTATGAATAATATTGCATCAGTGTAACAGTAGCAAAAATGTATTCTTGAATGATGTTGAAAACTGTACTAACCTATCGAAGTAAGATATGATTTGATGTGATTTATTTTAACCTACACTGCAATTTACACCCGAAAGAGTCGTGTAACTAATCTTAAGCCGCAAGGACAAAAAAAATATTTTCAGTGTATTGTGTAAAAAGTGTCTCGTTTACTTTCATTATTTGGAGTTTGTTAGTAGTGTCGTTACATTTTTCGTATTGAACATCAGAATGGCAGTTCATTACATATTCATAATGACGAAAGTGAAATTAGTGGCGTGAAAGTAACAATACTTAAAACTTGCCTTTATTGCAGGCACACGTATAAGAAAATATAGACAAGTAAGTTATTATCACTGTTAATAAGTAGGAACCTTATTTGTATTTAGAATAGTAGTTTTTTAAATGGTTTTATAATGCTAATGTGTTAAAAAATGTTTTGTTTGTAATACTTACCAATTTATATTCTGCAATGGTACATATAGCTATTTGAAACAATCACTTTTACCTGCTTTCAACTTTTTAACAGGTTTAATGTGTTGTGTATGTTGCATATTGCATATTAACATAAGGCAAACCGTAAACACAAACTTTAGTACATTTTTATAGTCGCAATAATTCTACAATGTCTTCATTATTTGATAGAGAAAACACTACTTAACTATTTAAATCTCTTAGTAGAGAGTTATCAAGCAACTAAAACAATGTAATGTTGAAGAAATACAGTAATATAGTTCTATACTATGCAAGCAGATAATGTATTTTCATTGAAAATTCATATCCATAAATGTCTATTTAAGACAAACTGCATGTTGAGAGCAGAAGTTTCAAAACTTGCTATTAATGTAATACTGGTAGTTAAAGCAAAAGATGTAAAACATATGTTTATACTATTTCAGATAGCTTTTAAGTTTTTGTGACCCATCATAATCGCCTATATTTTTCACTACCCCTCTCCGTCATAAAATATCACGTACCTACCTACGTAGCAGATTAGAAAACATTACAAGCATTATATGTTTGAGTCTAATCTGCCAAATATTTAGGTACTAGACACTTAATGGTACATGAAAGATATAGAGGCAGAGTTAGAAAAACTTGTCTATGTATTTTTTGTAATCAAATAAAAATTTTAAATACGTTTGTGATTTTTTTTACTTTTACGTTGAGTTACATTTATATTTAAAGGAACAGACACAGTTTTATTTATTAGTAAATTTGTGTTTGTACTTTTAAATATTTTTGTAAATAAAAGTAAATAAACAATTTAAAGGTCATCTGAGGTCATCCTTAAATTAATTCACTATATTATCTACCGAGTTAGGCACCATGGAACAAAATATTGATTTTAGTTCCAATTCTTCCATGGTCCCTGCAACTAGATGGCGCTTTTTAAAAGTCATTGCTGTTTCGATGTTGGTGTTGGTACAAGGCAAGAACCCTAAACTAAGAAGGACTGATCAATCAGTAACAGCCAATCACATTTGCTTATCACTTATGTGACGTCAGTGGATTCCCTTTAGCGGGAGATTTGAAATTTAAATATCCTCTGTTTTAATTTGACAGCTTTAACCTTTTAACATAACCTATATATGTCACATTGTCATGTAGAATGTCTCGGTTGTCTTTGGAATGTCATCACTGTCATCAGTCATGCCATCATATCAAAGTATTTCTGTATCATATCATAGTAATCTGTGCACTGATTAACAAAACACAAGTTATCACAGTTGTCAAATCGACAACGATTTTTGCACAACGCACTTCAAATCGTAAGATATATATCGTAAAACCACGGATTTCTTAAAATAAACTGGATCGCTGATTCCTAACTATCATTTTGTCAGTTGTAAGGTGGTCGCCACACTGTGCTAACATTCCATTGGCTAGTTTTCAGCTAATGATGTTGAGGTATTTACAGAGGGAAATTTTGAAAATAGTTTGGTGAGATATGGGCATATGACTAACTAAATATTACTTATATGGATGGATATGGGTATAAAATATGTACACTGTTGTAATAAAAATACTTTAGCAGCGGGTCTAAAAAGTTAACTTAATATAGGGTTATATCAAAGATTAAATTGTATTATTTGTGCATTAGATATGACGAGTAATTGACAGGACTGGACTCAAGAGTTATATTTGTGCAGCAAAGGTACACATAATTTTTTTCTATTTATAGTGCATTTCAAATAATTGGAATCATCTCTTTTTAATTTGACTTGAAATGATTTTCGACAAAGTCGAAATTTATGTGCTTGTAAAGACACTCCCTACATGTACAAATCTTCCAATGGTACGTCTGGTAGGTACCAATGTATATTAAATTCATTGACGACACTCTTTATTTCTCCTGTTACAACTTCATTTTTTAAATAAATTTTACATTAGCCGGAATTATAACTGGTTCATAATAGTTACTTGTCTAAACATAATTTAGTAACTAACCCAAAAAACTTTAAAGTAACATGGTTTGTCAACCAAGTATTTGAACCTTGTCTGATTGCAGTATAAAAATTAGTTAGGATCAGTTTTGTATATTGTTTTGAGGAATTCTAATATCGATACCTTCTTGCCAAAATATCGTAAGTCACTCACTAAATTTTACCTTAGGCTACTTACGACAATTCTGCCACTCTGCCTATTATAGTTCTGTTACTTACGATAAAATGTATGCAGTTATTTAACCATGAAACATTTAAATACGCTTACATATTTATGGATCTATCTACCTCTGCCAAGATGTGTATTTGCATATTATACTTACGATAGATCCATAGTCATTTTCATGGAAAATGTCACTTACGATAGTTTGGCAAAAAGGTATCGATATAAGGTAGGTATTTATCGAAGAATTAGACATATGTTTGTAGTTATTTTAATTGTGGCAGGAGCTGCATATATAAAAAGCCACGATGAAAGTAGCTGCACGTCTTATCAGTAAAAACGGCACTAAAAAAATATTTTTTAACTGAATGACATCATACAATTAGTAATGTCAAGTAGTTATTAGTCAAATTTATACTTTACACTGTTAAGATATATTAAATATTGTGAATGAATTGGGATAGGTTAATCAGTTATTTTGTTATAAAATTACATGAAGTTTATAATACACAATATGGTAATAACTGCTTTTCTAGAAGATAACATTAACAACTTCAAAACTCAAAATCATTATGATTATATGGTAGGAATTTAATAAAAACACATTTAAAATATAATTTATACACACAATCACATTATAATAGGAGTTTTATCCACACTTATAAAGCATATAAAGTAACCTATTATCCACTACTGAAATAATAAAAAAATATAAACTTAAATCAACCAAATTTAATTTACTTATTAAAATTAACATTTATATTAATAGACATTTTGTTCTTCGCTTTTTCATATTTCACTTCGTTTCCGTTAATAGGAAGTTTGTAGTTGCTTCTTGCAACAAATTTTGGATGTCTCCTTCTCCTGAGGAATGACTTGAACGAGAAGAACCTTGGATTTTCCTTGCAATACCAAGTTTGTTAGATACGGAGTCTTCAATATAGCTCTCTGCCACAGCAGGGCTCTTCCACCCACCATGCCGCTTGATGGGTGTAAAGTCGGCACCTTTATTTCCCAATAAAGTTATTGAAGTGCACCCTCATATAGTGGCCAATATAAGCAGCTTCCGCGTTTGCCAAGTTCAGAAACGATACAACTTTTGATGGAACTTTTGCCAATGTGTTGATTCCAACAGGCTGAGAAGTACATTTTTGATTCTTATAATGTAAAAAGAATCTGTTTTGTGATAAGTTCTTTGATCTTAGGGAAATACATTTTCTACACATCTCTACGTCGTTGATAGAAAATCCTTCATTTATAATTTTAAACTTTCGTGAAATGCCGGTCTTGGTATCTAGTATCGAAACAACTAGATACGTGCCAGTGTCCTATACATTAGTGATTTTCAAATTCGTCAATTCGTAGCATCGACAAGCACCAGAGACTCCTATTACTAGCGCAACCTAAAATGATTCAAAGTATTATTAATACATATTGTCTAAAAAGTTAAGAGTTATTACCTTAATCATAAAATATTCTTTATCACAAGATTTATTCAAAAATTCTTCAATTTGCACTCTTTCCAAAAGTGCAGCCTTTTTCACCTTGGTATCTTTTCGATTGACTCTTCAGATAACAGATATCTACGTTTTTAGACTTTTATCGCAACCTTCAACATTGAATACTTCGACCAAATGGATGAAATGATGAAATTGCATGTTTTTTCTTCAGATTAAGAAATAAATAACTTGCACCTTGCACACAGAACTTCATTTATAAACCACAAAACAAAAAGAAAATATAAAAGCGGTGATGGTAACTCAACAGTGTTACCATCATTTAGTTCATAAAATACCTAGAAGTTAGCACAGTATGGCGGCCGCCTATCAGTTGTTATTTTTAGCTACCCCCACCAGTATGTATTAGCGATCCAGTTTATTTTAAGAAATCCGTGCGTAAAACACATATATAAGTACTTTAAAATCACATTTGATTGCATTAATATAGTCTCTGAAATAATATTGGGTTGGATATTTTGACTGAAAATTTGTGAAACTGCAATTAGAGGCCAATTTGGCAATAGGGGATCCACTGACGTGTTACGAGAAAACTGTTGAAAATGACCTTCAAATTTTTATGAATGAATTGATCAGTCCTTCTTTGTTTAGGGTTCTTGGGTACAAGGAGAATGACCTTCTTCTTATAGATATTCTGTGGTACTAACAGCTGCCAGCAGAGACCATAGAAAAAAGATATAAATAATAGAAGGAACGCCCTTATGGCGCATGGTGTTCCGTCGAAAACTTAATCCCGCACCCGTTTGAGGGCGCTGCACAATTTCTAGAAAAGAATCCGCTTAATTAATTTAACTGCTCACGGCAAATGTTGCTCCCAGTTAAACGATGGCGCGATAAATGATATTACTACCAACTACTAATACTCTATGGTCCAGTCTAACGCTGTAACGCCCGATCACAGAATAAAATTTCTTCGTTTTCTTTGACCTCCTGCCGAAGACAGCTGATCAGCTGATTTAATATTTAATCTTAATCATTTAAACTAAGTATTTTTGAAGTTTTGGAAAAACTAAACTATTTAATAGTTTCAATTCCAATGTAAGTTAAATATTGAAACCTGAAGCCTGAAGCCAAACCCTGAAATGACCTGTAAGAAAAAACATACAAAAAATTTGGAACGAGGATTGTGGAGAAATGCCCAAGTAAAATTTTTTAGTCTCCAAAAAAAAATAAATTTGTTTATAACTATTCCACATGTGAAGAATTTAAGGTTCAATTAAAAGGATTTTTATATTTATGAAATGTAGGTACTGAATTAGACAAATTTTCGATATGTTAACGGCAGCATTTAACCAAGATCATTTAGAAAATTTGTTTGGTTACATACGGAGTTATGGGGGGTTCGTAATGTTTATCCAACTGTATATCATTTCTCCTGGTCATTAAAAACTTAATTGTTAATAATTTTATGGCCAAACATTCACCAAATTACAACTGTAAACAAAATATGTGGACCGAGAGTTTGGATAATTTACACAGCTTAACTGGAGAAATTATATCTGGAATACAACCTTTAGATGAGGAACCTATTAATTTACAGATTTACCCAGTAACTTATCACTGATTACACAAAGTCTGCAAGATGAACACTTGTTTACATGATTGGATATATTGGTAGATTACTAAGAAAACCATGTAAAGGTTGTACTTATTGCATAATAAATAACTTCCCTAGTTTCTTCTGATTTGGACTTTGATTTTATTGAAGCTATATATAGACAGTACGAAAGGGCATGTTTAATAATATCTAATGGTTATTTAAACTTTAATATCACACTCTTTATTTCCTCTTATTTTATTTAATTCTAAGATTATGCTCTTCTAAAAATATTTCAAAACTGTTAAAACAGATCTTAAAGAAAAACTTTCATTTGAGACTTGTAAAATGTAGTTTATTTGGTGGTGCAAAAGTGAACGCCATCAATGCACGTCATCAATTATAAAATTATTTACATGAAGGTAAAGGGACAAAAATATGTATTTCCTTGTAATTTATGTAATCACATCAGTAAATCACACGACTAGTGTTAAGTTATGCTATCCATCAAAATTTAAAAAATCAATAGATATCTGGAAAATAATATTGTGGATTCTTTCTGACGTATATCGCTTGGATTCTTATTTTGAGTTTACTAAACAATTTTCAATAACCAATTAAAATATTTGTACTAAACCCACGGATTTCTTAAAATAAACTGGATCGCTAATACATACTGGTGGGGGTAGCTAAAAATAACAACTGATAGGCGGCTGCCATACTGTGCTAACTTCTAGGTATTTTATGAACTAAATGATGGTAACACTGTTGAGTTACACACTGCTTTTATATTTTCTTTTTGTTTTGTGGTTTATAAATGAAGTTCTGTGTGCAAGGTGCAAGTTATTTTATTTATTTCTTAATCTGAAGAAAAAACATGCAATTTCATCATTTCATCCATTTGGTCGAAGTATTCAATGTTGAAGGTTGCCATAAAAGTGTAAAAACGTAGATATCTGTTATCTGAAGAGTCAATCGAAAAGATACAAGGTGAAAAAGGCTGCAGTTTTGGAAAGAGTGCAAATTGAAGAATTTTTGACTAAATCTTGTGATAAAGAATATTTTATGATTAAGGTAATAACTCTTAACTTTTTAGACAATATGTATTAATAATACTTTGAATCATTTTAGGTTGCGCTAGTAATAGGAGTCTCTGGTGTTTGTCGATGCTACGAATTGACGAATTTGAAAATCACTAATGTATAGGACACTGGCGCGTATCTAGTTGTTTCGATACTAGATACCAAGACCGGCATTTCACGAAAGTTTAAAATTATAAATGAAGGATTTTCTATCAACGACGTAGAGATGTGTAGAAAATGTATTTCCCTAAGACCAAAGATCTTATCACAAAACAGATTCTTTTTACATTATAAGAATCAAAAATGTACTTCTCAGCCTGTTGGAATCAACACATTGGCAAAAGTTCCATCAAAAGTTGCATCGTTTCTGAACTTGGCAAACGCGGAAGCTTATATTGGCCACTATATGAGGGTGCACTTCAATAACTTTATTGGGAAATAAAGGTGCCAACTTTACACCCATCAAGCGGCATGGTGGGTGGAAGAGCCCTGCTGTGGCAGAGAGCTATATTGAAGACTCCGTATCTAACAAACTTGGTATTGCAAGGAAAATCCAAGGTTCTTCTCGTTCAAGTCATTCCTCAGGAGACGGAGACATCCAAAATTTGTTGCAAGAAGCAACTACAATCTTCCTATTAACGGAAACAAAGTGAAATATGAAAAAGCGAAGAACGAAATGAAGTAAATTAAATGTGGTTGATTTAAGTTTATATTTTTTTATTATTTCAGTAGTGGATAATAGGTTACTTTATATGCTTTATAAGTGTGGATAAAACTCCTATTATAATGTGATTGTGTGTATAAATTATATTTTAAATGTGTTTTTATTAAATTCCTACCATAATCATAATGATTTTGAGTTTTGAAGTTGTTAATGTTATCTTCTAGAAAAGCAGTTATTACCATATTGTGTATTATAAACTTCATGTAATTTTATAACAAAATAACTGATTAACCTATCCCAATTCATTCACAATATTTAATATATCTTAACAGTGTAAAGTATAAATTTGACTAATAACTACTTGACATTACTAATTGTATGATGTCATTCAGTTAAAAAATATTTTTTTAGTGCCGTTTTTACTGATAAGACGTGCAGCTACTTTCATCGTGGCTTTTTATATAAGCAGCTCCTGCCACAATTAAAATAACTACAAACATATGTCTAATTCTTCGATAAATACCTACCTTATATCGATACCTTTTTGCCAAACTATCGTAAGTGACATTTTCCATGAAAATGACTATGGATCTATCGTAAGTATAATATGCAAATACACATCTTGGCAGAGGTAGATAGATCCATAAATATGTAAGCGTATTTAAATGTTTCACGGTTAAATAACTGCATACATTTTATCGTAAGTAACAGAACTGTAATAGGCAGAGTGGCAGAATTGTCGTAAGTAGCCTAAGGTAAAATTTAGTGAGTGACTTACGATATTTTGGCAAAAAGGTATCGATATTAGAATTTCTCAAAACAATATACAAAACTGATCCTAACTAATTTTTATACTGCAATCAGGCAAGGTTCAAATACTTGGTTGACAAACCATGTTACTTTAAAGTTTTTTGGGTTAGTTACTAAATTATGTTTAGACAAGTAACTATTATGAACCAGTTATAATTCCGGCTAATGTAAAATTTATTTAAAAAATGAAGTTGTAACAGGAGAAATAAAAGAGTGTGGTACCTAACCAGACATACCATTGGAAGATTTGTACATGTAGGGAGTGTCTTTACAAGCACATAAATTTCGACTTTGTCGAAAATCATTTCAAGTCAAATTAAAAAGAGATGATTCCAATTATTTGAAATGCACTATAAATAGAAAAAAATTATGTGTACCTTTGCTGCACAAATATAACTCTTAAGTCCAGTCCTGTCAATTACTCGTCATATCTAATGCACAAATAATACAATTTAATGTTTGATATAACCCTATATTAAGTTAACTTTTTAGACCCACTGCTAAAGTATTTTTATTACAACAGTGTACATATTTTATATCCATATCCATCCATATAAGTAATATTTAGTTAGTCATATGCCCATATCTCACCAAACTATTTTCAAAATTTCCCTCTGTAAATACCTTAACATCATTAGCTGAAAACTAGCCAATGGAATGTTAGCACAGTGTGGCGACCACCTTACAACTGACAAAATGATAGTTAGGAATCAGCGATCCAGTTTATTTTAAGAAATCCGTGACTAAACCATATCATTCGATTGATATCAGTAAAATATAAAGGATATATAATTAAGAAGAAATTAAGACTAATGGCGGCTGGTAAATCAGATTCAGTATTTACAACTATTATTGCATTTAATATAGTTATATGTTTGTTCTGTATCATACATGTTAATTATTCGTGCTGTAAAAATGTATATACAATCAGTAGTTACCTGATATATTGTATAATATAAGTAAAACCCAGTACTCTGTATAATTCTAACACTAGTAGGGATATTTCAAAAGTATAATTTTCAACAATATAATTTATTTCAAAATCACGGCCACATAATGATTTTTAATTGGAAAGTAATATTTGTATAAGTATTTGTATATTCTTTTACAATCAACAGTTAAAACTTAACATGTTAATAGATTGTATAAATGTGGTACTCTTTAAAATAAACCTACTGGTAAAATACATAGTACTGTGTTTGTTTTTGCTACAATATTTACTTCTGATTGGCTATACTTTTTACAGTGCTATTAAAATTAACATGCATGATACAGAATAGACCTATAATTAGTATAGCCACAGATTTTAAATTTACCGCCAATTTGTAACTATTATCTTCACATCGAGCAAAGCTTCGAAATTTTTTGTTGATCATAGACACGTTAACACTGGTTTAAAATTGTTAGGAAAAGTTTTCTGTTTTGTTTTATTAATAGTTCTCCCCGCACCCGATGTGTGGTGCTAAAATCGGGCATTGAGAATGAATATTGCAGGTCTCTTTCTATTATGTATATCCTTTATCTATGGCAGAGACAATGCTAGAGACTAGCAAAAATGAAAAATATCGAAAAAAAGTTTTGTAGTTTGTGTTTTCAAGTATTAAACGATGTAGATTTAAAAACAATGGAAACATTAATAAGAGACATGTTGGATGTACTTTTGCTAAAACGGGTAAGTAAATATAAATATCTCCATATGAGCAGACTCTAGAGATAATCTTTTCAAATCTACTTTCTCGAATTTTTAAAAATAATTGTACATTTCAGAATTTGGACGAAGGAACTCAATACTTTCTGTGCAATGATTGTTATGAAAAAGCGTGTGCAGCATTGAAGTTTAAATCCATATGTTTGGACACTGAAGATGCTATCTTTCCTTATGTTAATTGTGAAGGTGTCATTAATTTACGAGAAATATATTTCAAGGGTAAAGGAAATGAACAGTTAATTGAAGTATTCATTGACCAACAAATTTGTCGGTTATGTATGCTGTTAATCAGCGGTGAATATATTTCATTTGATGAAGTGGAAAAGTATATGGTTCTAATATACATACCTGAACTGGTGAGTAATCTGATGTTAAAGCAGTAATAGGGATACACTGTACCAGGTCCTGAATATGGACCACAGGACACCAATTAGGGTGTTCCTGATCCTTTCTTTGGGCTTTTTGCACATGTGCCTTACCTCTGATGCACACCCTGCAATGGGTGTGTTTGAAGCCCAAAAATGTGCTTGAAAACAGATGAGAGGAACACAGTAATTGCTTTATTTTGTCTATAATTTATATCAGAAACACATTCTGTCAAAGTATTCAAAAAGACTCCCTAACGTTTCACTGACTGATGATCCCAAAAATGAATCGTGTGATTAGTTACTTGAATAGGGACATTTTAAATTTATTATTTATTCATGGCGAATATAATAAGATTCTAGACAGGACATGCTGTACTATCGAGAATAACGATGACAACCCTTATACATATTAGCGGCGAAATATCCCAAAATAGCTATTTCAATATTCTCATTATTAAGGGGAGGTTTATTTCTTTCCACTATTTTCTTGACGGATCCAAAGTTCTTGAAATTTTCTATAATTTGTTATACAGCAAATCGTGATGGTTTCTGTTTTTGCGGATATCGAAGTGCAAATGTGTCACATGTTCTTGATAGAACTTTATCACATTCTCCATAAATAATAGATAAGTTGAAATAATCTTCATTTGTATAATTTAAGCGCCCCAGCATGATTGTTAATAATTTGCAAATGGCGAATCACAGCTTAATACATTGTTTAGCATTTATTTTGATTGTGTTTTAACGCTGTCAGAGCCAACTAAGAGTAACTGAACTTAAAATACGAAGCAAAATTACCAAATAAAAATATTAAACGGGCAATATTTCGAAAACTAAGAATTTTCGGGATAGACAACTATACACAAACTTACCCTTATTTTTAATGCTAAATAAGATAAAACCTTAAAATTTGGAGGTTCCCATTTGAAAAAATTGATTTTTTGCAGTTTTCCCAATTTTCTTTTTAACCTATTTTTTTGAACACCCTGTATTCATAGTTATTGAAATATTATAAAAATTCTATTAAAATAGGCTCTTTCCAACAAGGAACCCACCCCAAATTAAATAATAAAGGCTTCCTTTTAAGAAAAATGGATAACTGCTTTTGGGCCTGCAAACGTCATTTCTCTCATAAAAACTTAAATAATGTAAAAACGCTTAGACTTACGTATAGGACTTGATACATGAAATCTACCTAGAATTTTACGTAGAATCTAAAAATGAGGTAATATATAGGGTGTTCCATTTAAAATAAGCAAGTTGGCACCTACTTCCGGTATAACCGGAAGTGTCACCATCTTGAGAATATTTTAGGCGAGTTGCCCCCACCGACATTAGTATACCGTCAAATTTTCAAAATTTTCCTATGAATAGTTTTCCATATATAGATCGAGTTGGTTCCCGGTGGACCACCCTGTATATACCCCCTACTGACGTAGATTTTTCGGGAAAATTCAAAATAAAAATATACAGGGCGTTCCATTAAAAAAAAATACACAGGCTCCTCAAAATTTATTTTGAGGACTCTGTATACAACTGGCTAATTTTGAAAGCACCTGGATGAGGGTTTCCACTTTAAATGTTTCAGAAGTATAAATTTTGAAACCAACACTATCTCGAAAACGGTTTACTTTGCATATGGCACAAGTATATAGAATAACCTTCAAATTTAACTTAAAATCAAAAAATGCCATAATATACAGGGTGTGATTTCTGTTTAAAATAACAAACTTGGTGGTTACTTTTGGTATAACCGGAAGTGCAATGGCTTTGAAAATATTTTCTTGGAAAGATCAGGGACAGTTATCTAGGCCACCAAATTTAAATAAAAAACTTATCACTAACTGCCTATGCTTCTAAGGAACTAGTTGTGTGAATAACTCTTTACATGTAGACTGTTTTATAGAATTTCAGTGCCACCAAAGATCCTGTGATTTGCAAGCCATGCTTCGATTGTTTTGGGATCCATGGTGGTTTTATAAAAAGTTGTCTTGACTTGGAGGAAAAGCGAAAACATTTTTGTGACAATGGAGGTGTAATACCGGTTGAAACTGAAGATATTCAACTAAAGTCAGAACAAAGCGAGCAAGAGGGGAACGAGTTCTTGATAAAATCTGAAGAAGTTGAAATAAAATTGGAAGATGTTGAACAGGACAGGTAAGGAAACATTATCAAAATTTGCACTTTGTGAACCAAATGTTGTACTTGGTTTTGTATTTACCATGAAAATTAAGCAGCTTGCTTTAATTTATTTTATTCAAGATTTCAATTTTGTACATTGCCACAATTCTTATTTATTGTGGAATTATAACGAAGGTGTCACTTTTTCTTACTAGCTTGCTGTAGGGCTTATACAACAACACCGATAATACAAGGACTCGGTGATCTCGCTTAACATCACCACAGTCAGGTATTGCGTTGAGCCAGCAGCCATGTTGACGGCATATTGTATCATAAGTTTTGCGTTGTTTTAGCATTAAAAAAGATGTCTTTTTGTATCTGGATGAGGCAATATAAATAAGTACACCAAAATGTCTCAAGTATTTGTAAGCATGCGGACTTATTATTTGAAGAATAGAGGCTAAAATCATAGTATTATTTGTGTAACGATATCTGGCCTTGCCTGATGTATGTAATTTTAGTTGCTCAGATATAAAAGCTAAAGCAGAATTATTTTGAAACCTGTCATCTCTCATCTGATATATTATACACCAAAGAATCTAATCCATCAGTCGGAAAAGTGGTTTAAAACACTTTTATTTTCATCGCGTTTTTCAGGGTTTTTAATCCGATATTTTGTCTAGTTAAATAGCAAATCTTTTACTTCATTGAATTATTAGAGCAGGTAAAAGGTGTCTTTAAATAAGGTTTAATGTCATTTTGGAAAATTTGTATATCGCAGCCATCCAAAAATGTTTCTACTTTTAGATCATAATTTAATATTACGCAATATGTTATTACAGATCCAGGAGAATATTTTAATTTAAACAATGTACCTTTCTGTAGATCAATAATTTTAAACCAGCATTCTGGTACCTAAAATGAATTAAAAACAAGAAACTCTTTAAAATTGGTGTACAAAAATGTATTTTGATAAGTTTCAAACTCATTTTTACTATTTTTAATCGCTTTTACAAAATTTAGATTTTCCAGTTTCTCGAGTTTTTCATCACGACTTGGGCACAATTTTACAGTTTTAGGTATATAGAATGGGTAGTCGGGGAATTGATTAGGTAAGGCATTGCGTTTTAGTTAAGGAATTTTTAAACTTACAGTTACCTTTTTGTCAGATTTTGAATTGGATGCTGTAGAACAATTTATTATGTATATTTTCTTTAGTAAAATATCACAGACCCTGCTGAACTTCGATGAAGTAAATAATTTCCTGTGAATAGCCGGTACCCATTTATTAGACGTGTTTGCATCTGTTGAAAAACGAAACGCAAACGTATAACGTATTTTTTATAATTTCCATGACACCCCGGCACCACACAACAGAAATATGGCATTGTAAGTATATTGGTATCGCTGCTAAAATAAACCACAATACAAGAAATTTCACAAAATTTATTATTTTTTAATTAAAACTAAAACAAAAAGGAAGAAATGAATCACTTTAGACTTCAACCTAGCCCAAAAGAAAATAATAACAACTGTCACTGTCAACATGTGAATTGAACTAATGCCTTCCTATGTCTACGTCAAAGGGCTGTGATGTCACAGTACCCAGTGACGAGTCCTTGTATTATCGGTTTTGCTGGCTCGTAGGGCTTTTCAGTGGTAATGATAAACGTCAAACTTAGAGGTCAATCCTCTTCTTAACCTAGAACAGCCATAAGTTAAAAATAGTTAAGCTTATCACTTGTTACTGATACTACTGGGTAGGGTTGTTTGGTTATAAAAAAATTCCGTTGGCACAGTATTGCTACATAGTATGATCCTAACTACCATTGGAAAATCTAACAATAATGAACCGTTACACGATTCAGTTTTAGTGTATATTCTTGGTGTTTTATAATGACTTGATCCATTTTGTATTTTTCAGATTGCAGTCCTCCTTCTTGCAAGATGTGAAGTTAAATGAATCCTTTCATGTGAAGAGAAAAATAAATTGTAAAAGTATGTTTTTGGTTGACAGCAATTCAGAGATAAAATGGCATAAATGTGATTTATGCGATTTCAAGTCAAAGCATAAAAGTAGTTTGACGCGGCACTTGTTAACACACAAAGATGCTACAGAAATTCAATACAATAAATGTGATTTTTACGGATATAAGTCAAAGTACAAAAACACTTTGAAGAAGATACATAAGAATCCTACAGAAATAAAGTGGTATGGATGTGATTTATGTGACTATAAAGGAAAACATAAAGTTTCTTTAATAAGTCACATGATGAGACATAAGGATCCTTCAGAGATAAAATGGTATGAATGTGATTCATGTGACTATAAGTCAAACTATAAAAGTAGTTTGACGCGGCACAACATGGTAATACACAAAGATCCTACAGAAATACAGTACCATAAATGTGATTTGTGCAACCATAAATCAAAGCAGAAAAGTGATTTGAAACAGCACATGTTAACACATAAAGATCCTTGTGAAATACAGTTCCAAAAAGGTGATTTAAGCGGCAATAAGTCAAAGTACAAAAGCGCTTTGAAGAAGATACATAAGAATCCTACAGAATTAAAGTGGTATGGATGTGATTTATGCGACTATAAAGCAAAACAGAAAGTCAATTTAATAACTCACATGATGAGACATAAGGATCCTTCAGAGATAAATTGGTATAAATGTGATTCATGTGACTATAACTCAAACTATAAAAGTAGTTTGACGCGGCACATGTTAATACATACAGATCCTACAGAAATACAGTACCATAAATGTGATTTGTGCAACCATAAATCAAAGCGGAAAAGTGATTTGAAACAGCACATGGTAACACATAAAGATCCTTGTTAAATACAGTACCAAAAAGGTGATTTATATGGCAATAAGTCAAAGAACAAAAGCGCTTTGACGAACATACATGAGGATCCTACAGAAATAGTGGTATGAATGTGATTTATGCGACTATAAAGGAAAACAGAAAGTCAATTTAATAGCTCACATGATGAGACATAAGGATCCTTCAGAGATAAAATGGTATAAATGTGATTTATCCGGCTACACGTGTAAGCAGAAAAGCCATTTGAAAAATCACATGATAAGACAGAAGGATCCTTCAGAGATAGAACGGTATGAATGTGATTCATCTGACTATAAGTCAAAGCATAAAGGTAGTTGGACGTGGCACCTGTTAATACACAAAGATCCTACAGAAATACAGTACCATAAACGTGGTTTGTGCAACCATAAATCCAAGCAGAAAAGTGATTTGAAAAAGCACATGTTAACCCATAAAAATCCGTAGGAAATCCAGTACCATAAATGTGATTTATGTAACTATAAAACAAAGAAAAGGTACACTTTGAAAAGGCACATGTTGATGCATAAGGATTCTTTAGAAATAGGCTAACATTAAAATTAAAACAGTAGTGCAAAAGTAATTTGAAACGGCACAGGTTGGTATAAAGGGTGTATCACCAAGAGAGCCCAGTAGGATTATCTCAGAAAGTAGTCAGAATGTAAATCTGAAAATTTATATACAGGGGTTTATCAAAATCATCCTTATCCCTATATAAATATGAAAAGTTAAGATAGGAATGTGCGCACCGTTTTGCTTGATCTAAAATAGTTTAGATTTTACAGGGTGTCAAAGTTGCAAAATTTCAATATTCACCTGTCACTATTTCAAAAACAGTTGAAGATAAGTATAAGACATGGTACATGAAACAGACTTATAATTCGATGCAGAATTCAAAGATAAAATAAAAAATAGGTGCTTTCATTTGAAAAATTATAGTTGATCAAACTTCAACTAACAAACCTGTTTGCAAATTACTTCTGTACTAATATTGAAACAAAATTAGATCTACATTTTGGCTACAATTTGTCTCTGCCATCTACTCTCCCAGAGTTTGAATCAACTCGCTGTATTTTAAACCGATAATGACTGAAGAAATAAATAGTGTTATATTCAATTTGAAGAATAAATCTTGTGGTATCGATGGACTTACAGCACATCTAATTAAAAGTATTAAAGTTAAATTATGCATCGTCTGTTGTATGGTAATCTCTATTTAAAAAAGGGATCCCCTGAAAATATAGAAAATTACAGACAATTTCAGACTGGCAGATCAGCAGAGGCGGCAATCTGCAATTTTTTTAATTGTGTATATACTTGTTTTGACAGTGGTAGCAGGTATGTTATTTCAGTAATGTTTGACCTGTCTAAAGCATTTGATACCGTTAATTTTAAATTTTTGGAAAAAAGTTATATATAATTTGGGAATCCTATATAGTTTACTGTCTTGGATAGTTGGTTATACGAAGGGTAAAACCTTGAGGGTGCAACTTGATGAGCAGTAATCTGAATTGAAAAACCTACTGTTAGGTATTCCCAGGGCTCAATTTTGGGTCCACTACTCTTTATATTATATATAGTTTGCCTAATAGTTGGTTATAATAGTTTGCCTAATTTTATAACAAATGGACATCAACTATATTCGCCGATGACATCACAATAATGTTGGCTGCAGGTACTCCTAACCAGCCCCAAGCACTTGTTGAAATCACGTTTCAAGAGGTTAGTGCGTGGGCCCAGAGGAATAAACTAATTCTAAATGAAGCTAATTCTGTTGTGACGAATTTGAGTACATTATATGATGCTAATTTTTTAAACTTAGTGTCTAATACCATTTAAGTGTGTTATAATATTTGGTCGGATATTTATACACTTTGCAGTATCTAGACTTAAACAATTTCTAGTGAGTCATTATTGGCTTACTCTTATTTATTTGGGTATTATGCCATCACTGAAAAATACAAAAAATTAATAAATCAACCTCTGCACAGACGGATCAGTCAAAGCTTGTTTTTTTGAAAAATATTTTTTCCTTTTCAAGATAAATCTCACTAGAAAGCAGATTAACAATAGATAACATTAAACACATCACTTAAAAACGTTTACGTTTCGAAATTTACATTAGGTAAGAAAACGCTTTTGTCGATATTTAAGTATTGTCACTAATCTAATTTAATACTTATGTAAAATCATTATTTTTAACTATTAATCTTGAAAAAGCCCAAAAGCTCGGACGTCCATGTATATGGCTGAAAGTCCCCTTTTTTTTTTGTTTTTTAATGAAAAAATTAAATGGAATTGATTTATAGTGTGTAACTGACATTTCTCCATATATATAATGCATTTCTCTGATGAACAGAAACAGATTTGAAATCACCGAAAACCAAGGAATTTTATATTAAATTACTTGAAAACAAATTTGCAGGTTTATTGCTGTTCCATCATTAAATTTGTCTCGTAAGTTTGTTATTTAATTTAACAACAATTTGTTCATACGTTTAAATATAATATTTATTAATAAAGTTTATTTCACATTGAATAATTTTTTTATATAAATTATTTCACATCAGAACATCTTCACAATATTTTCAAACACATTTTTAAAATAGTGAATATCGTTGTTTGTTATTGTTATACAAATAACGGTGAATATATTTTATTATATTTTGAAAATATGAAATTCGGATAAGTAAAAAGTATCTAAAGGCAACGGTAAAGGGTCTTTGGTAAAGGCACTCTCGATAAGGATAGAGATAGTATGTCACAGAGACAATAAAAAGACCAGTCAATCCCTGTTTTACGGTTGGCAATAAGAAGCTCTGTGGCGCCCTCCAAGCTAGAACCCCGAAATACTAAAAACCGCGGGAGTTTTAATATTTATTTACTTTTATTTAATGATTCATATTCATAATTTACTTAATTAAATAAAACAATACACCTTTCTTCACATATATATATGTGAAGAAAGGTGTATTGTTTTATTTAATTAAGTATATTCATCTTCACGAACTCGCCTCAATCAGTATTCATATTCATATTGGTTGGTTGGTTGGTTGGATAACCATTGGATCGATTTCAGAAAAAATGTATTTAATGAGGCCTATTATCCTGCATATAGATTACATGAAACATTACTTAAATAAAAAAATAATAGTTGCAAAACCATACTACACAATTAAAAAACGAATTAAAATCAAGGGTATATTCCCTCGATTTAAATGGAACGTTTAAAATATCAACTGAAATATACAATACTTATTAGCACACTTATTAGGTTATACTTATATTCTATATTATTTAGGTCGTATCGAATAGTGACTATAAACAGAGACAACCCTGAGACGGGCAACTCCATGTAAAATTTTAGTTCGCAATATTGCACTGGTCCACTGTATGGGTAAGTGAGCCGCAGAGGGCGCACTCGTCACTCATTGAGGATTTAAAAATGCGCGGGTTCTATAATATTCTTCTTTTTTAAATTTCTGTTATATTTTAAAGATGAAATAAAACAAAATAGGTAAAATACATTGTTTATTGACAGAAAATTCAGATATAATACAATAAATAAGACAATATTTCTTAATTATTTTAGCTGGGCACAAAACTTGTCACAGGAGACATAAAATATATAATTTTATAATATAAAACTGTTTATAGAAAGTACAAACACACACAAATATAAAAATCATCTACACTGAATTCACAAACAGTACATCGTGTTTGGGGCATGTGTATATTTGTCACTATCATTAGAATGGTTATGGGTAGGTATGTACTAAACTCACAAAAAGCCCAACTAAAATAATATATAACGTGCACTTCACAATTCTTCACAAAAATATTTAAAACACTCTCAATACTGCAGAAAATTGATTATAAATTATAACGAGTTTACAACCAACAACTACACTACCACTATGCATATTGCATAGATAAAATATATATCACTATGTAAGAAAAACATAACAAAAAACATTTTGATTACAACCTCAACTACAGAATACAGAATATCACATTCCCGAATTAGGGGAGAGTCGGACAAGAAGGCTATAGTGGGCAAAAGGAATCGGCAATAGTATATTATACAAGTGTCGAAAAAGATATTTTTCGCACGAGTGAGACGGTTTGTGCACAACATTTAACACATTTTAAATTTAAGACATTTTTAGCAATTCGGCTCCGGGTGAAAAGTGGATACAAGTATAACATTTGTGAGAGCTGGGTTCATATGCACTTTGTTCAGATTACAAAAATGAAATTTACGTCTGTGAACACTGCAGAACTTCAATCCTTTTCAAAAGACGATAATAAAATTTTAGTTATTAGTTTGTATTAGTTATTTTAGTGATTTTATATATTGTATGAAAAAGCTTTCTTTTACACGTTCATTTAGAATGTTTAAATAAATTATATTTATTGAAGTTTTGTTTTTCGATGCATCTGATTCCATTTGTCCTGTCAACGATACCACGATACCTTTTGCCTTTATGATTCTTTTTGCCCAAGGCCCAATAGGGGATCGGGCAAAAGGCATCAAATGCAAAATTACGGAAAATATCGTTTAACTAATTTAAAAATGACTTTTGAGTGAAATAATTTGTTGTTTTAATAATAATAATAAACTTGGACATTACACTTCATAAAACAGAAATAATTGCTAATATTTCGGGAAAAATGCCCAACTCTCCCCTACTATGCGTTAGCTTAACGTGACATTTGACAACTATCAACTTCGACCAATAGAAAGCAAGGCTACTAACGCCATCTGAGCCATGTTTACCCAGTTGCTAGACAAGGATATCTAAATACAGAAATGCTGATGTATAACAAGGATGTCACTATATCACTATTTTCACTAGTGATGGGCGATTCGACTCTTTTCAATGATTCGTATCATTCGAATCGGATTACAAAAAGATTCGTACCAATGATTCGTATCAAACAAAATTTCTGTACACCTAACCGCACACTACATTTAAATATCGTATCGTACCGTACAGCGGGTACAGCCGTACGCCGTACGATATCCGCTGGGCTGACTAGTATAATTTATACCATTTTATACTAGTACCAATGTGTCGAATAACTCGCTACACTGTACGGTGTGTGCCCAGTGTGCGCGCGCTGTGATGTTTTGTACATACGCAATGGTACGAATCTTTTTAAAACCGATGATCCGTACCATACGAATCACTAAATTGATTCGTATAATTTGTACGAATCATACGGATTCGACCCATCTCTAATTTTCACTATTACCGAACTAAATTTCATATGTACTTGCTTGTCTCATGGTTGTCTCTGCTATAAACAGGAACAGGACCATAAAAAATAAAACTACAAACTACACGTATCATGGCACGGCACCACAATACCACAGCACAGAATACACTCAAAATCCGGTATCTTTATATAGGACTGCACGGTATCCATGCTTCCAGCGCCCTACAAGTTGGAAGATGAGAAATTGCCATTCTGCCTATATCATTGAAGAGTCTTTTTATTGTCTCTGGTGTGTCAGCGCCGTGAGCCCAAGAGTTCCGAAAACACCACGGCGCCGACATACTATTTTTATCCTTATCAAGAGTACCTGTTTTTTACTACATGCACTGATTTATTTCTTTGGATTGGCATAAAAAAAGCCGACAAAAGGGATACCATCAACTTTTCTATCATTCCCGAATTATAATAATAGTGTGTCCGTTTATACGACGCATTCGTGTACTGTCGTCGTGTCGTCCACTAATGGGTAAAATCATTCGAATGGTTCGTACTTACAATCGGAACCTTCCGAGTATTTTTACAATCTGAATCATTCCGAACTTACATTTCGAATAGGCCCATCACTAGTATTTTGTCTCTTTTTTTTGTTTTGTGATAATACTGATAATTAGGCATTTTTTGGCGTTGACCAGTTCAGCGAAATTCCTGACCTGGTTAGGAAAATCATATTTTTTTTAAATAGGATTTGTCTAACCTGGTCAGGAATTTCGATGAACTGGTCAACGCCAAAAAATGCCTATTGTCTATGGCGTTGGCTGCCGGCATATTGTGCGGCATATATATATGGCTGCCGGTATTTACAATACTTGTTTTGTGATTTGCTTTAAAGTTTTTAGTCAAAGTGTCTTAACTAATAGTGTATTTTTTAATTCAGAAACATTTTATGTAAGAGAAGCACGTCAGTTTTTATAAATCGCAGTGCATCTATCTATCATTTATAGATATTTTATTTTGTGACTAGTAGCAGTTAGCAGTAGAAATCTCGCAAATATAGGTATTGGTCTTACACAAAATTTATAATACCTATAATAATTTCTATTTGCTAGTGGTAATTAATAATTATTATTTTAATTAAGTACAGTTTGGGTTTTGGCATGTATTAAAGATAGATTCAAGCTTCAAGCTTAAGAGAAATGTCAATCATTAATAGGTATCTTATAATTTCCTAAAAATGTTCATAGACAGATTGAGTGTAAAATAGGTAATTTATTAAAATGAAAGAAAAACAATTTCCAGCAAGTCTACCGAAGTAGATATAGCACTAATGTTATCTAGAATGTCTTATATTTTTCCAGGATTTCTGAAATGGATAATTCTGTATCTGAAGATGTTATCCAGATCCCCATGGACTTTGCAACCAACCTAAAATGCATTGTATGCAGTGGATACCTTTCTATTCCCCCTATCATCTCTGGAAACAACGGAAAGAACGTTTGTGGCCGCTGCGACTTTATTACTTACAACAAACAAGAACGTAGGAATGTCATCTATGAAGATGTAGCAAAAATTATGAGCTTCCCGTGTATCTTCGATAAATGCAACAAAAAGATACCATGGGGGGAAGTAGAGAAACACGAGAAAATTTGCCCCTATGCCACAATACGGTGTCCCAAAAAGGACTGCCACGAAACTGTGTTGGTTAGGGAACTTGTGGCTCATTTTACTTGGCAGCACAAGTACGAGAAGTCGTCGAGTTATGCTGTTGTTAATGCGGACATCGACCAAACCGTTTTGGAGTCACCACAGTTGTTGATTTTTAAAGAGAAGCCTTTTTTGTGTTTCGCTTATAGGAGCAGCTCCTTCATTGGTATTAGTGTCTATTCTCTTGATCCATTCGAGGATGAAAGCATCAAATATTTAGTGGCTTTGACTTCTAACAATGGATTGCTCTCTAAAGGTAATTAAGTGTAGGTTTTGTGCTAAATGAGGTTAAAACTCATTGGTTCTTGTTGCATGAAAATTTTTTAGTCAACAAATATCATACTTCTGATATTTTTCGTTACTTTTAATTTGTATTTTTTGCAATTGCATTTTCTGCAAAATATGAAAGAGGAATACCTTTGTATTTTAGTATTTATCAAAATTTTATAACAAAAAATATCCAATACGTGTATGCTGCATGCTTCATCACTGTTTGAACTTATGGAAATCATGGTTATAATAATTATTAGTACATAAGTATGGTTTGACTACCGAACCAGCAAAGTATTAATGCATTTATTATAGGTTTGTTCCTGCATAGAATCTCTGATAAATCCCTGACAGTCAGGGATTGTGATTTAATGCGCATGTCTGATCTTAGATTAGTTTCTGATTTTTGCCGGAACACCGGATTTTTAGAGAACTTAATAGCAGAAGAAGAAGAGTACAATAAACAAGAACCAAATAGTTTTTTAACCTATAAATTATGGAGGAATATCATCAGTTTCTGACAAATAATTATTGTTTGTTGAGTTATAATATTAATAATAGACAGCGTACAATAATTGAGGTTAAAGTTGGTACATGGTTTTGGTTAATGCGCATTGCGCATGCACCGGACTATGAGTTTCCGAAGAATCAGTGAACTTTTCAAACTATCAGCAAACTGCCCTGACTCAAGCTGGAACAGAGGACAAGAAATCCTGGACTGTCGTTCGACTCTTGTTGGAACGCTTAGATTTGTAATGCGCATGCTTCTGACAGTTACTGACAGTTTTGGACTCCTGCAGGAACAAACCTTAAATTTACACAATCGTTACAGTGTTATGAAAATCCCTTTAATACTGACCCACACCATTAAAGATGACTTTATTTGAATACTGCTTGACTTTATCTTATTTGCAAAATTGTATGGGCTAAACAGCATGTCTTATTTGGATTTGGACGCTATACTTTCCTTATAACCTAAAATTTGTCCAAATTCAAGTGAATTTTAGAATTTAGAAAAGAAGATAGGAAATAAGAATTTAATATTTGTGTTTAAGACTACTTATAATGATGTGTAAACTTTTGTAGTAACATTTCAGAGTATGCAGCTTTTGGCATACCTATATTTATTTTCATATACAGTGTGTCGTCCCGTTTCCTACGCGTTTTCCCAATTTAAACGCATTTCCAAAAAACCTCTGCAAAATTTTTGTCGATTTTCTACGAATATTTTATCTTTGAAAACCTCGAGTCGCGTCCGTCTCAACTTCTTTCTAACGGATTCAATAGTACTAACTGCCAAACACTTCTGATTACCAAAACACTAAAGCGAAATGTTTTTCCAATCAGAATATCGGTAAAAATTAATTTTTCAGGTTATCACGTAGTTTACGTACTTCACTGTCTGGTATAAGTCGCAGGATTTCAAACATTGTAATGCTGAATTTCGCAAGTTCGAATCACGCTGGATGCAACTTTTTTTTTTATTTCACTTTTTTATTTTAATTATTGATTAGTATTACTAGTGTTTAGTTATTCTGTTTCATTGTCCGTAGTTTTTATTCTTTTTGCAAGTAAAGTTTGGAATTAATTTGTTCATTTTGGCAGTCTCAGATTCATCATTTTAGCTTACAAAAGTAAATTTCTTGTACAATATTAATTTGTTGCAACAATTATGGCAGCAATATATTTTTTAACGCCGCCGTTACACCTTTTAAAAGGGCGGGTAGGGCTCCAAACCGTAGCAGAGGGCCCCATTGATAAAATTGATAAAAAAGTTTACTAAAAAATGATTTCTACTTTCAGCACTTAAAAAATGATATTTTACCATCAAGTAGGTATAGAGTGCCCCTACAATTCATCAAAATAATTTAAAAAAATCGTTTGGTATAATTACATCATCATTCCAGATACAAACTTTCAGCTTTCTGTCTCTAAATTTATAATTTCATATACAAGGGATTATCTCAAATTTCTTTGATATGTATTTTCTTAAAAATATTATTCTAGATGCTTTTGTCGCCTGAAGGGTGACTTTAGGCCGCAGGCCTGGAACTCTGGTAGGGCTAGAAATGGGAACAAAAGTCGTTCTAGTTATATTATTAACACTTGTGTGTATTTATCTTTATCACTCTAAAAATATATCAAATAAGGAAGACAACACCACATCTTAAACCTGCCTAATTAAGGTCAAGCAATAACCTTATAAAGTCCACTTAGTTGTGCATTTTCGGTCTATAGATACTTCTGAATCAGCAGGGTTATTATACTAATTGCCTTTAACTGAAGACAAAAGACAGGCTAATTAATTTTAAGCCACCAAAATTGTAGACTCCTTGTATTACACTATTATTCCTTTAAGACCGTCTATAATTAACATGGACTTAAAGAAGTTTTAGCCCCCACAATATGGCAACGTCGCAGTCATTCATATTTTTAGTTGGAAGTGGAGGAAGAAAACAATCTAACCACAGTTTAAAAGGAATCTAACCTTAAAATTTGTGCATTCAAAAAGAAAAACAAGTTATAAATCAGCGTTTGAGTGTATATTTGAGAAATTTTAACTTAATTTATTTTACTCGCCTTTACTTGTGGAGCTATTCCATCAGATCTCTAAACCCGAAGCCTGGGGATCAATCTATTTATTAAATATCGTGCAGTGTCCTTGTCTACACGAAAAAGGCGCTGAAATTCTAAGGCCCTCAGGTCAAAAGGATTATTGTTGTGTCTCTTAAATGTCTCCTGTACACGTTTAATTCCCTTATATCATATCTTCGCCTTTCGTGTTCAACAAGAAATAGCAAATGAGGCACAAAAGCCATATTTTAGTCTTAAGTATGCAAAAATACAGAAAACAATTATGGACACAAATGTACGGCACGGTCTTAAACTAGTTTAGGGCACCTTCGGAGGTGGTTTAAAGTAGGAGCTAATAAATGTCTCGCATTTTAGACCAATTTGTAGACAAAGTCATTAGTATAATTCCAAAATATCGGATGTGACTAGAAAATCGGCGTGAAGTTAACTATAAGACATAGTTATGTCCAAAAGCCCATACTTAAGACGTCTTAAAGATTAGTGTAATAACCCTGCAGGTTGTGAAAATCATTGATATCCTAAAGAAATTTTAATGCCTGAATGCCTGCACTAAAAAAATGTAAATTTAAACACATTTACTTTCCAGTCCGTCAAAAAGTGGTGCCATTCAACAGCCGAATCCACTGCGCGGACTGCTACGAAAACAAATGCAACAAGAAGCATCACAAATACTCCCTGCACTACAAGAACAACTCCAACCAAGAGCTGCACAACAGCATGACGACGAAATTTGAGGTGGATTCCGTCAAACGGATTCTGGATGCCGACAAGGTCGCATTCAAGGTCACCTTGTGCAGTTCTGCGGACGCTCCCGCATCGAAGAAGAGGAAGCTCGGTCCAAGTTCCACGCCCAGCTCCGAATGCGACATCTGCAAAACGTTGCTGTCGCTGCCTCTGATCAGTCACAAAAACGGAATGACTATGCTGGAGTGCATCAAGGACAAGATCAAAACGTGTCCCTGCAACTCCGATATCCGAGACATCCTGGGGGATTTCGACGTGATCGATATCATGGAGGACATTAAAGTGGAGCAAGAGGGTGCTGCGACTACTGGGGACGGTAGTAAAGATGCCGATGCTAACGGGACAGAGGAGGTTGTCGTAGCCGAGGAATCTAGCTCGGAGACTGTTGAGAAAGAGTCTTAGGACGATTCCATTTTAATAGGACGTTGACTGGCTGTCCCAAATTAAACGTTCGTCTTTATTAATTTTTTTATTGCAGGAGGTATGGGGGGTTGTCGATTGGCAAACTGCGGTTATTTTTAGGTAAAATTCGTGAAAATGTCAAAATTCTTTTGGGGATGTGCCACCCCTGAAATAACGACAAGAATACCAAAGCGTTCAAAATGCAACTTTCCACAAAATAAATGAAAAACGATTATGTAAAATCTAACGGCAATTAAAAATAAAATAATAAAAAAAAAATAAACGAGAACAGAAAACTAGGAAATTTTTAATTGTAGTTTATGTTTTGTGTGTTAAATTTAAAACAAGTGACACATAATATTATTAAATACCTACAGTCAAAGCCAGAATTAAGCAAAGTGGAATGACCTCGCCAATCTGGTAAAATGCGGTGAAGCATGGGTATGCGTATTCTGTTTTACCATTGGGCACATCTCAGTTAATATATACTCGTATACTATTCTATAGAATACTTCTAGTATATATTATCGGAAATATTCCCAGTGGTAAAAAAATACAAATCTAAAAATGTCTAGTTAATATAGACATTTTTAAATTTGTCATTAGGTGAAAAATTATTTGCTTTTGAGTAAAACTCTCCAATTTTCCTGAAATTTTGCCTATCTCCCTATTTTCGGGGTATGGAATACAAATCTAAAGTTATTTTCTGTGGGCGAATGTAGTTTTTGAGGAAAAATAGCAGCATTTACTGAAATGGTGGTAGACAAAATTTCAGAAAATTTTGATAGTTTTACGCTAAAGTAAATAATTACCGAAAAATTTCAGTGGAAAACTGTAAAAAACTAATGTATACATGTAAAAATGTAATATAGGTACCTATTATCAATTTATATACAATTTATATTATCTTTATCAAGCAATTCTCTATATTGTATTATTTCTTTCAATAAGAATGCTGTCAACCTTTCCATATCTAAAATTCATCTTATGTAAAACTCTCCTTGATGAAGTCTTGCTCAGTTTAGGAATTATTTCGTTGTCGTGGATGACGTGCATTATTTTATTCAATGTTCGCAATTCATTTTTAAAGAAAGCCATGAACACCGCGTCGTATAGCATTCATTGCATCTCCATCAATCTCCACTTCTCTTCTACCTCGTTCATGTAGTTTAGGCTTCTGCACCTCTCCATATATTTTTTCTTCCCACAAAACTTTATAAACAGCCATATTTTGTAGTACCTGTATACTCCGCACATATTTCGACTAATTCATCTTTTGGGCACGGACGATCCCTTGCAAGGCACTTAAAAACTTGGGCTATAATTTCCTTTTCTCCAACGGATAAAGGCGATCTTCTTTTAACTATTGCTGGTCCCGGTGTATTTTCCATTATTCAATATCACTATGAAAACACAATATATCACAATAAATAATAATAACAAATAAAGTAATACATACTGAATGCACTTCCACTTTTTTAACTAACACAAATAAGTTTAAACACTGACACAAAGAATAAATACACTGAATTTTACCACAAATTTTTACCGTTAAGAAACGCACGCGAAATAACCCAACATTACGCCAGTGTTTCCCTACTACCTCGAGCGCTGTCGCTTGTTGGTTCCTGATTCGACCAATCAACGTCGTTGAAGCTCAGAGAAAAGAAAGCGTAAATGCAAGAATATGTATGTTAAATAAGGATGAACAGCTTGTCGTCAACTTTACGACTTTCGCAGTTGCCACATATTCGGAAATGCCTTGATATTATTAAGTAAAAGACAAATTAAACATTGTGTTTGCTTTAATAAAGTACAATAGGGATAAGGGACGTTAAAGACAAGTAAAAAATGGGTAAATAAGGTAATTAATACGTTTCCTGTTTTAAATAAGAATACTTTAGAAATAAATGTGACAACACAGATCTACTCTTTTTCCGGTCATTGCACTTTGCTTAATTCTGGCTTTGACTTTAACTCCATTATCATTTCGTAGTGATTTTGTGGGTCAAACTTTAAAAGTTTCATTAATATTCACGATCCTTTAGAATACTCTAATTTCTTGTATTTAATCCAATTATTTTTACTATTTTTTCCTGGTGGCATATTCCCAAAAGAATATTTGAAGGAATCGTAGAGCCGTTTCTTCTACCGTGTTCACTAAATCATGTACAGTATGTCGCAAGGCTGATGTAACAAAAGGGAGAAAGAACAAGAAAAGGCTAGTCGAGTATCTCAAATTTCAATTAATTTTAATCCGTTATAACTCTTCATTTAAAGATGCTTCTAAATATTATGCTGCATTTGTATCGCTTAAAAACTACCAATAAACTTCGGGTTGATTTTTTATTAAATGATTGCTTTCGTGAATTTACAGAAATTGAATGTTTTTCAGGCCAGTTTCATTTGGCGGGCTTTTATGACTCGGAAATAAGACCGTATTAGGAGCAAGTGTAAGCACCCCCTATAATTTTCATACAGTAAAAACCAGAACTAAGCAAAGTGGAAGGACCTCGCCGATCTGGTAAAATGCGGTGATGCATGGGCGTACGTATTCTGTTTTACCATTGGGCACATTTCAGTTAATATATACTCGTATACTATTCTATAGAATACTTCTAGTATATGCACTTCCACTTTTTTAACTAACACAAATAAGTTTAAACACTGACACAAAGAATAAATACACTGATAATTTTACCAAATTTTTACCGTTAAGAAACGCGCGCGAAATAACCCATCATCACGCCACTGTTTCCCTACTACCTCGAGCGCAGTGGCTTGTTGGTTCCTGATTCAACCAATCAACGTCGTTGAAGCTCAGAGAAAATAAAGCGTAAATGCAAAAACATGTATGCTAAATAAGGATGAACAGCTTGTCGTCAACTTTACGACTTTCGTAGTTCCAGATATTCGGAAATTCGTTGATATTATTAAGTAAAACACAAATTAAACATTGTGTTTGCTTTAATAAAGTTCAATAGGGATAAGGGACGTTAAAGACAAGTAAAAAAATGGGTAAATAAGGTAATTAATACGTTTCCCGTTTTAAATAAGAATACTTAGAAATAAATGTGACAACATAGATCTACTCTTTTTCGGGTCATTGCACTTTGCTTAATTCTGGCTTTGACTTTAGTTCAACTAATAAGAGGTAACAATAAATACATTTCAATTTACTAGAGAGTAGGTATCATAATTCATGTGTATAATTTTTCTAATACAAATAGAAATTCCGCACGCAGAGTAAACTCGTCTCGTAATGTGTCACAAGATTTGTACGTGTGGTGAGGGTACGGTAAGATTGTATATAACCGTAGGCTGGTATGTGTACGTGGCAGAGCAAAGCGCAATAACTATCACGTGATTTTGCATTGCGTGAAAACAATTGCTTCTGTTCGAATACTTTTCATGTTTTTTAATCGCATTCGTTTAATAGACATAATGGACACCACATAGAGAGAATGTGTTGATTTATTATAATTTCATTTGATTGAGTGGCGCACCTGATTTTAGTATTCTTTCATAGTTCCAACATTTGAAAAGAATCGCAGTAGTAAACAAGCCCTTAATTTGATTCAATTTATGTGTTCTATGATTCATGTCTGTTTCTTATTTAAGTTACTATTCCTTTATATCTATTATGTAATTGTATTTAATGTTTTTAAATGTATGCAAAATATTTCTATTTGTTTTTTTCCGATTTAGTATTGACACTGGCATCATAAATAAATAGTTAAACAAAGCATTTCTGGTGTTTGAACAATGAATTGAATAATTTATAAGTTAAAAAATTCAAGGGTTTTAATACCAACAGCTAAAGGTCATTCACGTTAAGTTTAAAGTGATGTCATTTTCAATAATTAATTGTCAATATTCGATAAACAAATGACCAATAAATTAGCATACCATTTGCCATTTACAAAGAGTTTTATATTTGGCAACCCTTCTCTGCGTTGTCAAGTTGTTATTTATTTATATTGCCTCTCTATTGTTTGCTGGCTTTTTGGTGTTTAGTTCTGCTTAAATTTTGCTCGTGTATTTTCTATTTACGTTTTCTAGTTATTCGCTTTACTTACACTAAAAGCAGTTCTTCTCAGAACGAAAACCATTGTGATTCTGTGATATTTTTCAAACTTCTGCCCGCAAAAAAGTTACATCTGTCAACGGCGTATTTTTTAACAAGGTGACGTCACTTTAAACCTAACATGAATGACCTTTATCAAAAAATGCCAATGTGGTTGCATGACAGATGACTGACAATTTATAACAGCGAAACCACAAGTATAGAAATATATACAGTAATTTTAGTTGGCGAAATCTAAAATGTCCGATGTTAAGTGTCCTTAAGTTTTGTTTTTTAAACACCCCAAAGATGACTGCGCATACTGCCGAGGCATAGTCATGCGCATTAGTGACTGTTTTGCATAGTTTTAAATACAACCTTGGTAGATACGCACAGGTCCGGATTATTATTTTTGAAGAGTCAAAAGGGTGGCCGATAACAATAAGTTATGTTGGCAGCTTATTGAACTGCTTTAAACAAATGTAAAGTCTTAAAAACATTTCTAATAACAAGATGGAAGCAGTACCTTTCTTCCTCCTTGAGAAACCTAAAGAAACTGAGAAATGAATTTTTCTCAGAATTTCGTTTACAGATAACAATAATAATAATAGTTTATTTACCAAAAAAAAAACCCAAAAATTTAACAATATTATTGCCATTGTTACAGAGCAATAGTGGGCAACATCATATACACACACATTACAATTTTATAGCAAAATTCAGATAGATGCACTCATGAGAGAATATTGCCCCCCTAACAATGTACAACACATAGTGTTTGATTTAAGAAAATAAACCAGTAAAATAAACAAAAATAGAAAGCTCACAGAAGAAAAACTTGTTTGTGAGCTTATTACTTAGTTAATTTTCATCTTCACAAATTTCTTTCTAAAGGGTTTTTCAATAGGAACGCTCGATGTTTGGCAACAGCGTATGATGAAGTCGGTAAATCGATACAATCAGACAGATTGTATCTTTGACATACGTATTCAGTTAGTCTTTACATTTCATTATGGAATGCTATACGATTCAACAACGCCTCGAAATGGTTAAAACTTATTATCAAAATCAATGTTCTATTCGGCAAACGTTTCGTGCACTTCGGCCAATTTATGGTGTCGATGGTCGTCCTTCAGAGTCCACAATTCGGCGTCTAATAAATAAATTTGAAGCAACCGGGTCACTGTTAGATCAGACAACGCCTGTACGTCAGCGAAGCGCAAGATCCGTTGAAAATATTGCTGCAGTCCGGGAAAGTGTGCGTCAGAGTCCCCAACAATCCATTCCACGACATGCTCAAGAACTTGGCCTTTCTTCGACGTCAGTTTGGCGAATCTTGCATAAGGACTTAGGGTTTCACCCTTATAAAGTGCAATTAACCCAAGAACTAAAGCCCAACGATCATAGACAGCGGCTTGCATTCGCTGAGTGGGCGCTAGAGCAGTTGAAGTTTGATCCTAATTTTGGACGAAAAGAAATCTTGCGATTTAACGCCACTGGATTTTTTTCTCTGGGGCTATGTGAAATCTCGTGTCTATGCCGACAAACCACAGACGGTTGGCGCCTTAAAGGCCAACATCAGACGCGTCATTGGTGAAATTGAGCCACTTCTATGCGATAACGTCATCGAAAATTGGATCTCCAGGGTTCGAGTCACCAGGCGAAGTCGCGGCGGACATTTAGCTGATATAATTTTTAAAACATAATGTGCTCACATATGTTTTAAAATAAAAATAAAAACATGTCAGTTTAACTTACACAATTTGTTTTATTACATTACAAAGATCGAGCGTTCCTATTGAAAAACCCTTTAGTAGTAGCTGGTTGATCCGGCCAAATATTATACAATACTACAATTTAACACAAAAAGAAAAACAAAACAATACAAGAATAAAAGAGTAGAACAAAACAAACACATTCAAAAAGTACAGTAACAAAAACAATCAATGCATACACAGTGAGAAATTGAAACTCCTACTTTCACTATTTTTTTTTCTTCATATAACAAATATGTAACTATGTTAGTTTGTAATTTTGTACTAAGCCTTATCATATATTAAGTTATAAATCATATTTCTCGTTATATTTCGTAACCATTTCTTAATTTTGGACTTGTACAGGTCGAGATTGTTACAGTATTTAATCTCAGTTGGTAAAATGTTATATATTTTAGGAATGATATACAAAAAATAACGCTGTCCAATTGTTTTCCTAGATTGGAGTAACTGCAAAGATTTATCTGCATTTAACCTTGTAGAGTATGCATGTTCTATATAAGATATTTTATCCTTATTTCTGTAGTAATAACATAGTATATTAACTGCGTATAACTGTTTATATCAGATGAAACAATATTTTGGAGCCATGTTACACACAATACAACGCGCATACTACCCAGGAGCAGACATGCGCATTAAAAACTATTGTACAAAAAAAATTTAAAGAGTGAAATTACTGTATACAAGGTGCCCATTATCTATCTCCTTATACATGGCTAACTTTGTTAATAGTGGAGAGAGAATTGTTTAAATTAGCAAAATTGGGCAGAATTACAAGAGGAATTCAGTGCCTCCTTCAGATTTAATTTTAACTTTCAACTTTTCGAGATATTTTGGAAAAACTGAAAATCTCCAAAATTTTTAAACTCGAATATCTCGAAAACTATAAAAGATCCAAATAATATAAAAATACTGTGCAATAATGTTTTTTACGTGGAATTCAGCGGTGATATTGAACATTTCACGGGCATCCTTAGTTTTGAGAAAAAAATAAAGTTACGTTTTTTGAAATGGCAACCATAGTTGGCTATGGTATCAATAAAAAGCTTATTTTTTTCTGATTTCAAAAATATAATATTTAATATACCTTTCTCTTTTCTTTTGTTTACTGTAATGAACAAATAATTTATTAACATAGTAAGCTATGAAAAACAAACGTAGATCAGTAAACAACAATAAAATATAAATGTCAGATCACCTAAAGTCACATTATAAACGTCAAAATTAAACGTTTATCTTAAAATAGTTATTGTGAAATGTACACAAACGAAGAAAAATATGATTTATTAAATATTATATTTTTGAAATCAGAAAAAAAATAAGCTTTTTATTGATACCATAGCCAACTATGGTTGCCATTTAAAAAAACATAACTTTATTTTTTTTCTCAAAAACTAAGATACTCGTGAAATTTTCAATATCACCGCTTAATTCCACGTAAAAATCACTATCACACAGTATTTTTATATTATTTGTATCTGTTATAGTTTTCGAGATATTCGAGTATTAAAATTTTGACGATTTTCAGTTTTTTCAAAATATCTCGAAAAGTTGAAAATTAAAATTAAATCTGAAGGAGCCACTGAATTCCTCTTGTAATTTTGCCCAATTTTGCGAATTTAACCAATTCTCTATCTCCACTATTAACAAAGTTAGCCATGTAAGGAGATAGATAATGGGCACCCTGTATATCTCTATACTTGTGGCAAAACTAAAGTAAACAGCCCGAGCGGTTGGGCTAAATTTATACTAAATTCATTTGTTCTTTTGTCCTCATATTTGAACCATTTTAAATATAGAGTTCGGGCTCCTATTTATTCTTCATGCTAAAGATCATAATTAATATCTCTCTATTTAATTTTAACGGTAACTGTTATGTCCATAGCTAGGCTATAGAGAAATTTAAATAGAATTTCAATTGTCTTCAACATTTTAAAATCCAAAGGGATGTTTTTGAATTTTTAAAGCTTTTCTAAATGGTACTAAATTACACAAGTTTGCCCCAATTTTACAGACAATTTAATTTATAAATAAAAAATCGCATATGCCACGGTGCAATTGTCACTTTGAAAGCGACAAAAGTTACCTGCAACTTTTACAGCGATAAATGCACTAGTGGTTTTTTCACTTATTCATTTTTTAATCAATTATCGCGGAGTCCCTTGCCAAAATAAATAGTTTGACATTTCTGTCAACAAGTTATTGAATTATTAAACACTAACAATGAATCGATTCGGTGATGCTCAAATAAAAATGTGTTTATTTTTAGTGTTTCATAAATAAAGTTTGCATTCGTATGTTTCTAAATTTCTTATTCATTAAATTGTCCTGCCGAATTACACTCGATGTTTGTATTGATACCGGATAAATTTGGATTGTTTAAATTCTAAACTGTTTCCTTTAGCAATTTGACTCGAAAAACTGTCAACCTTTTCTCGTCTAATTGCTTGGCAACAGTTTCTCATTAAACAATCCAAATTTATCCGGTAAAATACAAACCTCTTGTGCAATTATAAGTGATAATAATTGTTTTAGACAGAATGAATAATTGTTTTAGAAATGTTTTGCAGCTCCTGTATAATTATCTGTAACTGTAATTGGTTCACCGTACTTATAGTTCTGAAAAAAACACGTGATTTTCTTAAAAAGTTGTTAGCTAAATGATGTAGGTACTTATTTCAACAAGGTTACAATTTTTTTTATTTATTTATGCAAGTTTCATATATCTTGGATCTCCACTGTGTGCTGTTATATATCGAATGGATTGCAGATGCACAAAATGGAGAACTCTGCCCTTTTCCAACGACTCGTAGTTTATACATAAATAAAACGAGTAAACAATAAAATAGGCTATTGTATTACATAAACTTATAATTAAAGACAACAGTACTGAAACTGATAATCATGTATTCACAAAATCCTAATTTAATGTTAGCAAATTACGATTAACGTTACACAAAGCATGTACTATTAAACTGAATATAAACAAAAGCAGTAAAGTAAATACTTTATTAACCTATAAATTATATGCAAAAATAATTTCAATGATGCGACAATATTTAATCAAATCAGATTTACCAAATTTCGGCAAAAAAAATCACTCTCAAATGGAATGTACCGTAATTTAAATTACGGTTTATTGAATAAATAAACCATCACCAATAAACCAAACTAAGAAAAATACCAGATGTAATTTCAAGTTGCTAAATATAAAATAACTGGCATCATTTAAAATTATCTTCACGCACAATATTTGGATATTCCCTCCCAACTGGATAGAAATGTTACAAACTTTATTTGTAATTATTCCATCACAGTTCCCCCACTTATAATAGAGTACAAGTAACAATTATTACATTACGGTATACGATCAGGAAAACATTAGAGCTAAGTGATACGGCTCAAGTTTGGTATCGGCCAGAGCTAGTGAATGCCAATCCTTTGGGAGCTTCATAACCTACAAAATACAGAGTTTAGAACAGAAAACAGTTGTCAAGGGTATCGGGTACGACGGCCTGCAAAGGATAAGTATGGTTCAGTAGTTAATACGAATGTGTCAAAGCTTTGGAAGTAGTTTGATTATGAGCAATTATTGTTTCCCGACAGATCGCCAGAGTCCAAATGATTGTTTTAGGATTTTTGAAAATATTACTCCAGCGTAAAAACCGTTAGACCTGGCACAAAATAAAAAGTGGCTATTCGTGATCCTTTTTACTACTAAAATTCCCCAAGTATATAATAATTCAATTTCATTTGTTTAATGTTTAATTAAAACAGATTTGTATGTAAGAAAAAGATTGGATAGTTATCTAAAAGTACAGATTATACTTAACTATAATCTTGCTTCGAGATTTTTCTTACACACTGTATTTTAGAGAAAAACAAGACGAACCTTGTTAATTTTGGTCCCATATGGAAGTGACTCAAACAAATTTTGTTAGGAAATCTAGATTATGCGAGAAATTCAAATACATAAAATTTTGAAATTCACTCAATTGTACGTGTTATAAAATTCTCCAAACAATCAATTTTCACCTCACTGATAGAGTTGGGGACTTTCAGTAAAACAAAAAGAACCACCAAATAGTTTTTAAGTCAGTGTTTAAAAGAATTACTACAAATCACTAAAATATTGTAATAGAAACGTCAATAAATTAAATTTTCCACACCTATCACAAAAATATGTTGTATTTTTTTACACCGGGCATTTGGTACGTTTATTTGTATACATATACACAAAATGGGATGTGTATTACCCAATCTTTCACTGTATGATTTCATTTCCTCAACGTCCTGTGCATTTGTGTTCAGAAACAAACAAAATACGTTGTGAAATATAACATTATATGTTATTAATCTTAAAAATTGGTTGGAGATCTGGTGCCAAGGGAATTTTGACAAGGAAAGTGATGAGATAGTCATTTCGAAGTTTTCTGATGACATTTTTCATGTAAGTAATTGAATAAATGAGCGTTTACACTAGTTAATGTTTTATTATTAATTTTAACGTTGCTAAAAAGATGTCAACTATTTAAAAGACAACTGTGGTATACAAAATTTTGTAAATAATCTTCAGAGTAACTTAATTTTAAGCAAAAATCATAATATATTTTTTATTTGCCCAGAATCAAAACACTTCACAGCTTTCTGTATGTTTTTAAGTCGTTAGTAAATTTGATCGATTTTTTATATACTAAAAACCATCATCTATTTAAAATGGTTTCTAAACAAAATCGATCTACTTTATATCTACGATTCGTCTTTTGTAAAATAATCCTATCATAAACTGTATAGTTTTTAAATAACACGTCAAGGAATTGTCATTTTTCAAACCAAGGTAACCAATTTCAAGGCTAAAACAAACAAGGTGCTAAAAACAAATCCACAAAATGACTTTCCGGACATGGCGGGTACTTTATATTATCTGCGACTGACTATAGATTAAAAATACACCGCCCATAATTTACGTATTTAATTTTGTTGCATGTAAACAGCATGTCCTGATCAGTCACAGATAAATGTTTTTTGAATTATTTCGACTCGGATAAGGGTGTCTTATGTACCAAAATGGTTGGCATATAATGTACAATATATTTCATAAATGGAGTGAAGTAACAGTAGAATCATGTTTTAAACTGATTGATATTGAGAAAACATTAAGACAGAGATCTTATTTATAGTAAAAAAAACGTGTGCAAATTCTAAATATTTACTTTAAATTGGTGAGAAAAATTTCTGTTTAACAAAAGATCTTAACTCTTGTTAGAAATTAAATGTTTTTGAACGTCACACATTTTTTACTATAAGTATGTTTTGTCGCCTTTTATTATTTGCTTACCCTTTAGAAGAATTATCTTATATAATTACAGTGTTTTTCATTTTCTACATCTGAATATTCCCGACAACAGATAATAAATGTAAAACATAATTATTACTATTTGATAAAGAAAATTGACAGACGTTGGTGGCAAATAACTTAAAACTCTCCTGTGTTACAAAAAGAAGGTGAATATGCAATGCACAAATAATTTTTGTGAGAAAACTGGAAGGGCGGTCTATATTAAACCTTGGTAGATGTCAGTGCAATGTCGACCTTTTCTAAATAATTTACAGAACTAGTTTTTGCAATGCCCATTTATACTCCATCCTAGTCTCAATGGGTATCACAGAAAATGCTAGAGATTAGAAGAAATTAATAACAAGATCCCGATTTAACTGTCAAATTAGAAGTGCTGAACTTAAACGATTCTTGAGCGACACAGATACTTTTTTTACATTTTTTAAATCGACTTGGTGGGTTATTATCACTGGTGCTAAGTGAGTTTGAGTGAAGGTAGCTCCAGATCAAATTTTGGGCATAGAATTGATTGATGCTATTAGTTTTCTACTAGAGAAAATCATTACTGAGCTGTAGAACTTACATTTCAATGAAATTACAGTCAGCTATCTAGAAAAAGTGAGGTATAAATCGAAAACAATTGAAGTTATCAAATTTTTATCCTATAATAATTCAAATTATTCAGAAAATCGTATTCCTAAACCTAAATCAGGGCACTTATTGGAAATAAGACGGTATGTATGCTATTTTTTATGTATTTATTCTAAGTAACTGAATTAACTTTAGAAAAAGACTTCGAAGTATTTATTTAGTCTCACTGATGTTCGATTTCAATTTTTAGAAATCATTAAATACGACATCTGAAGGACCGACTTCCATCAATTTTCCTTACCAGATACACTGCAGATTGCAAATCAAACCACAACACCTGAATCCATCTTAAGAATTAATTTTTAATGCGTCAAAAAATACAGTCATAGTACACCAGTCTTTCCAAGTGCTAAAACAAATTACAGAAAAGTCGCAATTTCCGTTAGAAAACAGAAACCGAAGTGAGGGAATATGAAAACTTAAAAATATACCAAAATAAGAAACTATGTATGTGCGCTAGGCTACTCTCTCTCGAGCTACTTCTTCTGTATCTTCGAGGGCGCTTCGGCTCCATCCACATCCTCGGTATTATTCCTTTTCGTTCCGCCCTCTGCTTTAACCATTTTTTTATCCTCCAATTGCGGTAATTCCACCTTCTTAGACAAATCCTCGAGGATGTAATTCCTTGTCGTCTCAATCTTAGAGTCGCAGGCAGCCATGGGACATTTGTCCGCCTTAGTTTTGCAATTGTTACACATCGTATGCCCTAGTAAGCACTGATAGATCGGAGGGTGCATGTACTCCTTACAAACGGGGCACTCCAACATTTGCAGGAATATCTTCTTAGCCTTTCTTATCAGAGTATCCTTCATATCCTCCTTTGCGTCGTTTTTCTCCTTCACCTCCTCCTTAATCTCGGGCTTGTCAAGAATCGTGATAGTATATGTTATCAGCCCGGAGCCAAACATCTTCTTTACCGAATCCCTGTTTATCTTGGTAGTCATGCGTTTGGACACCTCTTTACGGTTGTCTTTGTATATGTGGAACTTTGATTTGCAACTGCCGTTCACGCACTTGAAACAGTGCTCTCTCTCGTTGAACATGATCACGTTTTGGTTACAGATCGTTATCGAATATTTGCTGTTATCCGAGCTCACCTTTACCTCGTATTGGGTGCCGTTGGCACTATCTACCGAACACACGCTTATGCCAAAGTTAACATCGTCGAAATCGAACAGGCTTATATAGGTCTTTCCGCTCTTTTCTAACACGTCTATGTTGTAGTAAGCATAGACGTTTTTGATAGTGAATAGATTCGTGTGAAATAGGTCCGCGTGCTTTTCTTTAAAGTGCGAAGCAATGGACCATATCTTATAGCTGTCGTGGCAGTTCGCCTTGGGGCATAAGATGGTGCGGAAGCCGCACGATCTCTCGTGCTCCTTCACGTCACTCGAGTGCACTTTCTCGCTACAATCTTTGTATGAACAGGGAAACGTCATCAGTTTGGCTAGGTGCTCGTACATGTTCACCTTGATGCTGATCATGGTCTTGATAGAGCTGCACCGCCCGCATTTGTATTGGTTGCCGTCATCGGAAATGAGGTACACGGGCAAAACGGACAAGTAAAAGTCGCACAGTGCGCACTTGAGCTGATCGACTACGCTATCTGGGGGGACAAACTTTTCCATGTTAGACTGAAATCAAAAAAAATAATGCAATTCACCCAAACGGAATGTGGCACGTTGGGTTCACGAACAAATTGCTGGAAACATTTTTAGTGTCTCGAATAACTGAAGACACCTGGAAATTAAGTACGCCAAGATCAAAGTCGCGAGCGGAGTCTATTTTATTTAAACTTGTAAGGCATGATGAATGAGAATTAACGAACAAAATTCTGAGAATTTTCAAAATCAGGTCAGGAAAAATGTTGGTATTTATTATAAATTTCAGCAAAATTGACTCTAGAAACTATACAGAACATCTTTTCAAATATGACTCTCGTAACTGTCAAAAAAAAATTATTATAAGATTAGCACAAAACGCTACTATCATTACATATTTTGTGCCTCAGATTTTTATTCTTGTTAGTTACCTTTTTGTTTTTTTGTATGAACAAAAAGTTTAGTTGGCAAAGGCGTTACACGAAATCCGTTATAGCTAACTTTTGTACAATTTTAAGCTTTATCAAGATCTCATATAAAACACAGGGTGTTCCACATGTTTGTACGGTGATTCAATAGTTAACAGTTAATAATAATATTGGTAAATTGAAATAAAATGGGCGCTTTTTCATAGCAACTTTTCACGCACTATCGAAGGGTGTAATCAGTTTTTTTAAGTAACGTTTCGTCCCTTCATATTCATCATCAACTTCGGTCCATTAGAAGTATCTGGGGAACCAATTAAGCTATTAATTTGCAATTTTAGGTAAAGTCAAAGTGGGCCATGATCTACTTGATGAAAATATTTTGCAGTTTCTACCATTTCCGGTTATACCGGAAGTTGACATTAGCTCCGTTATTTTAAATGGGACACGCTATATATTATTGCATTTTTGGATTCTACGTGAATTTCTACAAAACACATTTCATGTAGGATGTCCTATACCTATCTTCAACTGTTTTTGAAATATTGACAGGTGAATATTGACATTTTTCACATTTGACACCCTGTCAAATTTAAACGGTTTGAGATCAAGCAAAACGGTTTATACATTCCCATCTTAACTTTTCATAAGCTGTCGATTGACATTAATTTCAGATTTTAGTTTCACCGAACCATTTGCAGTTTAAAATCTCTTGTTAGATAATAGAATTGACCGCACAGCAATTCAAGCAATGATATTATATCACGTGCCTCAATTTATGTGCCGCAGTCAAATTACTTTTCATCAGCATCATGCAAATTCTAATATTTTAATCAAGTCTTTCTTATTTGTGAAGCTCGTTTGCGATGCTTAAAAATTTTCAAGAATAGGAATCAAGTTAAAACAGCTTTCAATTATATAGAATTTTATTCGATCAAACCATAAATCAGGCATTATTTCAAACTTATTAAAAAAGAAACTGAGAGGCGTAATCTAAATGGAAAGAAAGTACTAATAAAATTGTTCGGCGGTGTCCCAGTAATTAAGCAAGTACCATAATGCTTGGATAACGTTGAGGAAATTTATCTATTTAATATTGTGATTTTTCCTTTCTTTATTTTTTTTAGTTGCAATCTGGTAGAAGTTTTAGTTACAATCTATCGGATTGTACTGTAGAGCAATATTTTAAATCAGATCTCTGTTACGTTTACTATACATTTTTACCTCCTAATGTAAAGGCTGACCCTTTCTATTTTACATATAGATGATTCAAAAGTTTTGTAAATGAACAATTTTACAATGAGCTAAGTGTGCTACCCTTTGAACTGATTCTCGACACAAATAATGTCCACAATAAGGTCTGCATATTTAACGACCTTTTAACTTCAATATTTTAGCAAAATGTACCCACCAAAACGGTAAAAATTACAAAACCTAAAGCTCCTTCAACTTGAAAGTAATTATGAACTTGCGGGACAAAGCACTTATAAGTATAAAAGAACTAAATCTCTTTAAATCAAAACTTTTCAATCTCATATTGACTGGTCGACGTGTGGGGGCATAATAGAGAAATTAGCGGGTGTGTCACGATTTGGGCCTATTAGGATTATCTCAAAAAGTAGTCAGAATTGAAATCTGAAAATTTGTATACAGGGGTTTATCAAAAAGATCTATTCAATGCGAAAAGTATCAACTTCCTCCCACTTCCGGTTATACCGGAAGTCGACATCAACTTGCTTATTTTAAATGGAACACCCTATATATTATTTAATTTCTGGATTCTTCGTAAAATTCTAAACATATTTCATGTAGGATGTCCTACACCTATCTTCAACTGTTGAAATATTGACGGGTGAATATTGACATTTTTCAACTTTGACACCCTGTAAAATTTAAACGGTTTGAGATCAAATAAAACGGTTTGTACATTCCCATCTTAACTTTTCATAAGCTATCGATTGACATTAATTTCAGATTTAACCAAGAGATTAAATTTAATCGGAAATTTTTAATTTCTACAAAATCTGAAATTAGTCTCAAACGATAGCTTATGAAAAGTTAAGATAGAAATGTGCAAAATGTGATCTCAAACCTTTTAGATTTTACAGAGTGCCAAAGTTGCAAAATGTCAAAAGTCACATGTCAATATTTCAAAAACAGTTGAAGATAGGTATAGGACATCCTACATGAAATGTGTTTAGAATTTCACGTAGAATTCTGAAATTTAAATAATATACAGGGTGTCCCTTTTAAAATAACAAAGTTAATGTCAACTTCCGGTATACCCGAAAGGGTAGAAACTGCATAATATTTTCATCAAGTAGATCATGGCCCACTTTGACTTCATCTAAAATTTCAAATTAATAGCTTAATTGGTTCCCCAGATACTTCTAATGGACCGTTACTGAAGGACATCCTGTACTCTGTATTCAAAGCTCGATAGTAATGAATTACTATCTCAGTTATTATAAGAGATAGAGAAACTATTAAATTAGAGAAGTTTTGTAGATTATAATAACTGAGATAGCAATACATTACCATCGAACTTTGGCATAGCTTATACTTGCAAATATGTTTAAATATTGCAAAGACAAACTATAAACATTTTCGTATACCTCATACAGGAATTATAGAAGAAAAATGCACTAAAAATTAACCCTCGGTAATTTGAGAATGTCTTCAGTTAAAAGAAACACATCAGTTGTGAAAATTACAAAATTCTAGAAATAAATAAATAACTATAAACAATGGAACATCTACACCAATTGCAAGTCAAACTTCCTTAAAGAAAATACATAAAATATTCCATACCACAAAATCCTTTAGGGCAAATAATTAACTAAAAAAATTAAAATTAACATTTCAAAATATTTTCTGTTCAGTTTGGATAAATTTATAGTATCTAAACATATTATATTGGATTAAGCCTTACGTTATTATTATATTTCAATTCATCTAGAACATGTATAAGAAGAGTCAAACGGAGCACATAGTCGTAGTTATAAAAATTTTAAATAACACGGATCCAAACAAATTTTTACAAAGGCTTACCTTCTTATTTTCTGTCTTTTAATGATTGGTTTAAATTTCTAATAGTCCACAGGATAGCCAAATTTCAATGTTTATCCACCAAGTTCGCGAAAAAAAGAGCAAAAAGAAGAAGATGATACATAAGTTTTTTAGAACTTCTACAAATACTGCATTTTCACAGTTAAAGAAGAAATTAGATTACGGGAATATTTTTTTTATATATGGGGTCTTCATAAAGTAAGGGGTATACTTTAAAGTGTTTTATAATTTTAATAAATCAAGCTAGTAGCAAAAAGTAAATGGAATCTAGTTGCTTCAATAATTGGATTTTATTATTATGGAAAACAAAAGAGTTGTCATGTCAACTGCTGATACAAGTGTCAAACGTAATCATTGCAATTTAGAGAATTGTTCTCAAAATAAAATTCACATAAACGTAAATTGAAACGATTTAAACTTTAATAACATGGATCTACAAACAAGAATTCATTTAGTACAATGTTATTACGAATGCGGCAGAAATTAAACAGGTGGATTACAAAAATTTCGGACGAAAGTGGGTTTGAGAGCAGAGGCCTGTCAAATGAAAGCATACCGTAATTTGATTAGTAAATTTGAAATTTCTCTCTAAATGGTGGTCATATACTCAAAACTGTCGAATATGGTCAACCGATAATCCACATGAAATCGTTCAGGAAGCTCTTCATGACAAGGAAGCCAACGTTTGGTGGGGTTTCATATCCAATTTTATATCATTGGACCATACTTTTTGAGATACAGAATGGAGAGGCCATATCTGCAACTGCTACTGATGAAAGATACCTGCATAGGTTACGATATTATGCCATTTCACGTATACAAAACGAGCATGAAGGAATTAAAAACATTATTCTTATACAGGATGGAGCATCCCCGCATATTTATCTACCAGTTAAAGAATTTTTAACTGATGTTTTTCAAAATCGTGTTATAACCAGATATTTTGTAAAGTCATGGCCTCCAAGATCGCCTGGTCTTAACCCAGAGGATTACTGGCTATGGGGTTGTAAAAATTTGGTGTTTAGAACAGAACCAACACCACTGGAAGAATTAAAAGGCTCTATTAGGGATCAAATTCCTGCAATTCAATCAGAAATGCTGAATAATGATGCAGCATACAATTTGGAGGAACAGTTGGTGATTATACAGCAGCAAAATGGAACATATTGAACATTTGCGTTAACCACTGTTGGACATAAGAAATCCCATTATTTAAGCAATCGAATTTTTTTCACATTCTGTTAACTTAATTTGTTAAAAATACATAATAAGCTGAATTATATCCCTTACTTTATGATAACCTTGTAGTTCAAACTTTTATTAAAGTTTTTTAGTACTTCTACAAATACTGCATTTTCACAGTTAAAGAGAGAACTAGGTAGATTGTGTGAATAATTTCTGTTTGCTATAACTATGAAGCCAATAGTAAACAGCTAGTGAAGACATCGCGGTTGCTCGAAACACTAGCAAAATTTACCACAGGGACAGACCGACATACAAAAATAGCAAAAAAGAGTATTTCAAATCATACTGATGAAAACACCGAAGCAAATATGTTGCAGCATACAGTCTGTACCTGGGGAAAAATAGAAGATTTCACTGCTATAAAATATACCAAAGACTATCACACAATATCCACAAAAATAACAGCAACAAATATCTAATAAAATATCTAATTAAATTCCTCAAACAATATTCTCCCATAATTAATTGCATTTTACCTTTGTCTATTTAACTTCAGTAGATAAAGATTTTACTCAGAATCTAATATAGACAAATTCTTGCAAGGTGCAATAAAGTTAAAATAGTTTTAAAATAAGTGATGGAAATATTATCCTACAAACAGAGCAGTGTTGTTGCCAAAGTTTTCTATAACTTCTACAACTATGGATATGCATCATAAAACGCATGGATGGATTCACTAGTCGTACCTAACGCTCGATCAAAATTAAAATTAGTAGTGAAATATGAAATATCGGTAATCTCGTAGTCTTGCTTTGCTTCAATCTTGCGACATGGTTTATGAAAAAGTTATGTAAACAAAAAGAAACGATGTACTAGTTTTCACTTGAAAAATATTGATTTATGGTAATATTGGCGTTTGTACTTACTGTATTTACGGTTGTTCTGCAGTAAATATAATGTTTTTGTGTAAAAAATGGCAAGAAATATCACCCAAGCCGATCAATAAAATTACCGGTACAGGTTAGGTTACAGGTGTATATCGTGGGTTACAGAATCTCTTTCTTTATAATCTGTGTGGGTTACAGCAAACCACAGAGCCATAGAAAAAGGATATAATCTATTTTCTATGCACAGAGCCAGAGACACAAAAATTAGCCACAGACAAGGAGCGGAGCGACTTTACCACAGATATATAAACTATATATACATATTTAAACCTCTATGATTTGAACGATCAAACATGCGATCAAACGAACTTACCGGTGAAGTTCGATCGTAATTATATGAAGCGCTCCGTCCAAAGAGATAACTATAATTTACACCGCCTTCTAGATTTACTCCGTTTAACTTTAACCAAGATAATCGCGGAGGCACTGATAATTTACTTGGAAGTACGGCTTCTAGTCGCTAGATAGAGGTACTATTTTTTCAGTTATTTTTCTAAAATCTGCCTTACCGATGGCCCACCAGCTCCTTGGACAACCCGCCATTTCTCATAGGATTTGAAATTTGGAAGTATCTATGATCGTAGCTCATTGTTTGAAGACTTATAGATATTTTGTGTTTATATTTGTGCTCTGTCATAGCATTCACTACTGTAGGGGGCTACGGCTCTTTGCGAGTGATGTGTCAAACCCGCTATTTTTTGATAGCAGCTATTATTGCTACTGCTAATTTTATTTAGAAGCAGTGATGGGTTTTTAGCCGCTAATTAAACATTTAGCCAATGCTAAGATTATAGAGAGAGATTATATATCAGAGATTATACAACTAGCATTTAGCCGGCTAAAAATATTATAATTAGCCGTCAACAGAATATACATTGTTTTTTAATTTTTGACCCATCAGAATAAATTTTTCGCAATTACCAATAAAATATCTATTCATATACCTACTAGATACCTAGATAAGCGTAATAGGTATTATTAGGTCATGCATATTATAAGTCATAGATAGGGAGAAATTAAATCTAGAGTTAGCGATTATGTTGTGTTTTATGTGTATTATAAAATTATAATACCGCAATCCTCATCAATTTAATTAAGTACATCAAAAATAAAAATAATCATACAAATTATAAAATTAAACAAACTAATTAAATTTAAAAAAAGAAATAGAAGCTCCAATATATCTCCCTATGCGAGGTCATTATTACCACTGCTACTATAATATTTAGCTTGCTAATTTTGAATGGCATTTAGCAGCAGCGCAGCGATTAACATACAACCACAACCTGCTAAATGATTGATTAGCATCAGCTATTTTTTCTTGAGTTAATAGCAGTTGTTACTACTATCATTTAGCCGTTGTTTGTATAAGAATGAATACAACGATTTAGCAGTTAAAAAATAGCAGACTGCTATTTAGCAACCCATATCTATAGTCTGTGATTGTCTTTTGCTATTTTGTGGTTACTACTTATTATTCTGTGCTACTTATTTATTGTCGCCACAGAATTATACTATACGCGATTCATTTTAAGATCGAAGCGCTAAAATGGCGGTAACCTATACTAACCTACGTTCACTGACACTGACGTTTGAAATTTTAATCATCAAGGATTTGTTGTCGAGAACTTTAAACCAGGTGAAACGCTTGTAAAACTATTTTGAAAGGGGTAAGTAGTGATATAAAATTAAAATATATTTCAATATTTTTCGAGCGTTCAATCTGAAAATGAAACTTAACCTCAAAATATGTCAAATTCTGATAAAGGTTTATAATATAAAGACCTTAGCAGAGTAAACCGTTTATTATATTCTACTTGTCACACACAAAAGCACAATGTGTCACCATGAGCATTTAACCCCTTACCCACTGTCTGTCCAAAGGTAAGTATATATTTTCATAGATTCATTAGTAGAGTGGGTTCAGTGATCATAGAACAATAGAATACAATGGAACATAAATCAGCTGATTCCAACATCCCCTCTCAAGTTCAAGTTCAAATTTTTGCACTTGAAATTGCAAAGGACTGCAAACACATAAAAACAACATAAAACATATGCCAAAAATAAGATTAACATTACCTACTATTAATTTACCCTAAATTTAACATATCTTTAAACATCTTAAACTTATCGAATGATAAAGGTTTTGTTCCTACAAATGAAAATGTCGCAGACATTTTCATTTGTAGGAACATATTTAACAAATATTTTACCTTCTGAAACAATATCTTTTATAAAGTGTAATTTAATGTCTATATGCTTAGATCGCTTCGTATTTTCATAATTGTTTATCATCGCGATAGCACTTTGGTTATCGACACACAGTTCTGCTGAAACAGAGTTGTTTGTAAAGTCTTCGGCTAATCCTTTTAAATATAACAATTCAGTTGCACATACAGTGGATGCGATGTATTCAGACTCGGCACTAGAGAGAGACACTGTTTGTTGCTTTTTTGAACTCCACGACACTAAATTGTCACACCAAAGAATTGCCATTCCACTAACACTTTTTCTGTCCGTTCTATCGCCAGCCCAGTCGGAGTCGCTATAGGCAGTTAGGTTTTTCTTGGTAAAATTTCGACTAAATTTGAGAGTAGGATTCTGAGTTTCTTTAATGTACCTCACTACACGTTTCGCAGCTGTCCATACAGTTTTTGTTGGCTTTTCGAGATGTCTTCCCAGATACGATACACTAAAAGATATATCGGGTCTAGACACTGTTGCTAAGTAGTTCAGACTTCCAATAAGTTCTCTGTATGGTACATCTGTTAGAATGGTTTCGTCTTCACAGTGAAAGTTTGTTTCCATTGGTGTTTTTGATCCTTTGCAGTTTTGCATGTTAAATTTCATTAAAATTTTCTTGATAAACTTTTGCTGGGAGATGATGATACTTTCTTGGGTAATTGTAATTTCTGTACCGAGAAAGTTTTTCACTTCACCGAGATCCTTTGCATTAAATTCTATTTTCATGTTTTGGACAAATTTTTCTATATTATTTTGATTGCCTGTTAATATTACATCATCGACAAATATAACTAGCCAAATATTCTCACCGATATATAAACATACGTCATGTTTTGATCTAATAAGTCCTTGTGATGTGGCGAACCCATGAAAACGTTGATTCCAGCATTTTGGAGCTTCTTTGAGTCCATACAACGCCTTGTTTAATTTTAGAACACTAATTTTGTCATTTCCAGATTCTACATTTATTCCTTCAGGTATTTTTATGTAAACGTCTGATTCTAAGTTGCCATTTAAGAATGCAGTCGGTACATCAAGTTGTCTCACTTTGTAGTTATTGTTTAGAGCATGTAACAAAATCATTCTGATAGTTGGCATTTTTGCTACTGGAGAATACACATTTGAACTATTTTCTTTGTTTTCCTGGTATCCTTTTGCTACAAGTCTTGCCTTTTTTATTCCCCCTTGTTTTGTTCTAAACACCCATTTGGTTTCTATTGCCTTGTTGTCTCTTGGTAAATCTACTGGAGTAAAAGTTTCGAATTTTCTTAGTGACTCAATTTCATTATTAATAGCTTCCTTCCACTCTTCTGATTTTATAGCTTCTTGATACGTTTCTGGATCTTTTTCTTCTGGTGAGAAAAGACAGTAAGCAGTATACAATTCATAGTCGTCATATTTTAGTGGTGGTTTTGTTTTTCTTTTTTCAGATTTACTTTCTTCGCTTTCCGTACTTTGTTCTTTGGTTTTAATTTCCTTTAATTCTTCGTCAGTGAGTTCGTCTTCATAAATTTGTGTTCGCACTTCTGTCATTTTATTTTCATACTTATAATCTGACTCGTTGAACGTTACATCACGTGATACTACAATGTCGTTTGTCTTCGGATTCCATAACCTATATCCGGAACCTGAATATCCGACCATTCTCATTTGTTCTGCTCTGGGTTCTAATTTATTATCTTTTGGTAGTTTCAGTACCCACGCTTTTGATCCAAAAATTCTTAGCTTTTGATAATCGATTTTTCTTAGATATATTTCTGCTGGTACTTTTCCTTCAAGCGCTTTAGTTGGAGATCGATTTATTTGATAAACAGCACAACATACAGCTTCGTCCCATAGGTGCTTTGGTAGATTAGTATCGATAAACATACACCGTACCTTATCTAATATCGTTCTGTTTAATCTCTCGGATACTCCATTTTGCTGCGGTGTGTGAGTACAGGTAAATTCTTGTCTAATGCCGTTCTTCTTGCAGAAATCTTTAAATGAATTTGACAAGAACTCACCTCCATTGTCCGTTCTTAATCGTGATATTGGAACGTTTTTCGCTTTTAACCTTTGCACATACTCTTTTAATTTTTCTTCGGCATCAGATTTATTCTTCAATACATGGACTTCACAAAAATGAGAATAATCATCTATAATAGTTACGTAGTACCTTTCACCATTTTTCGTTTCAGTACTTGTTGGCCCCCAAACATCGCTATGTATTAGTTCGCCTATTCGACTAGATCTTTGTTTCGTTGCTGTTTTAAAAGGTTGTCGGGTAGCCTTTCCTTCTTTGCATGAACTGCACACTTTGTCAGAATAAGGTAAGTTTAATAACATCAAGCCTCTCCGATTGATATGTCCTAGACGTAAATGCCATAGATCGACTTTTGTTGTGGACAACATAGTAGCATTTGACGGTGCCCCTAGAGTTTTGAATTCTGCAATATATAGTCCTCTTGTTGCTTTACATTTTATTTCTCTGTTTTTCACAAATATGCTTGCATAGTTATTTTCAAATATGATTCGAAAACCTGCCTTATTTATCTTCTGCACAGATAATAGATTATGATACAAATTTTTTACTATAAGAACTTCAATATTTATTGGGAATTCATTGCCATTATCAGAGGCTTTTAACTTCAATATTCCTTTTTCTTTAGCTATCATTGTATCTCCGTTAGCTATTTTAATGTTTACTGGTTGTATTTCTGACACATTACTTAAGTGTTTTCTTGTACTTTCTTTTACTAAATGTTGCGTAGCTCCCGAATCCAAAATTAACTTTACTGTGTAATCGTCTTCTTCTTCTGTGAGTGTCGACATAGCTACAAACGTTATTTCTTCTGTGTTTTCTTCATTTTGCGCTAAGTTGCTACTTTTATTTTCATTTCTGTATGCACGTACGCCACGGCCTCTCGATTTGTATTGGTTTGCTCCTCTTCCTCTATATTCTCGTCTGTTTCCTTTTACTTTTGGACAGTTAGCTATGAAATGGTCTATGCCTCCACACCCATAACATTTTTGTTTCTCTTTGCTAATAAAACTACATTCTGTGTTTGTTCTTTTCTTGCTGTTACTGAATTTTAGCTCGGCATCCAGAAGCTTACTTTTTACGAAATCCATCGTTAACGTGACTGATGAAGTTTCCAGTACTGTTGTAACTACTTGATACTTTTCTGGTAGCGTTAACAGCAAATGACATACCTTGTCATCTTCTTCTAATTTTGTGCCTGTTGCTTCGAGATCTCTTATTAAACCATCTAACTTAACAAAGTGATCCTGCAGATTTTTATCTTCTTCACATTTAAGTGTCAGTAGTTGCCGCCTTATATACAATTTTGAGAGAACACTCTTTCTTTCAAAAATGCTCCTTAACGAATTTATCATATCGTATGCAGATTCCGCATCTTTTACATATTCTATGTGTCTGTCTGTAAGACATTGAACAATTATTGAACGTGCTTTGGCATCCTTACTAGTGAATATTTCTTTGTCTTTTACAGATAGTGCATCTAGTGCTTCCTGTGTCATTTTCTTTGTAGTTACTTCTTTGCATCCTTTTTCGGCTAATATGCAGCTCACTCTAAAAAGCCAGTTTGGAAAATTTCCATCATTTAACAACGGCCAATTTGCTGATGCGATACCAGACACCGACGCCATGTTTTTATTACTTGACAAGACTCTTCTTTTCTGCTTTTACTACACGCTTCTAATTTACAAAATCTTTAGCTTAGCAATACACTATGGCCTGGGACTCTGGGCCCATAACCTGATAAAGGTTTATAATATAAAGACCTTAGCAGAGTAAACCGTTTATTATATTCTACTTGTCACACACAAAAGCACAATGTGTCACCATGAGCATTTAACCCCTTACCCACTGTCTGTCCACAGGTAAGTATATATTTTCATAGATTCATTAGTAGAGTGGGTTCAGTGATCATAGAACAATAGAATACAATGGAACATAAATCAGCTGATTCCAACAAATTCTTTATTAGACATACGGCATACATAACTTATGAAAATAGTGATTCTTGGAGAAAGCTAAAGAGCACACACTCTACTTTGCGTTCTTTAGCTTCTTTATCCATACTTGTCTCCTGTAACTCTGTAATGTTCAACTTATAGTTTCCGCGATAAGTCCAACTTTTCCCGCTTTTGGAAAAGTATGAAACTCATCTCAGAGTTTTTCTTTGTACAAGAGGAACAATGACGCTTACAACAATAATGATTCATATCTAATCAAAGCAATTAACTAATATAACAACGGATTTTTCAAAATTAGAGAGTTTTTGAACCCCTTAAAATTTACGTTATCGTTATGGTTATTCTGAGTATGCGCAGTACCGAAAATGATACTATTTTTGGCACTGCGCATGCGCAGAATAGCGATAACCATAACGATAACGTAAATTTTAAGGGGTTCAAAAACTCCCTATTCACAATAGACATACATACGCAAAACTGAACCAATAACCCAAGCGTTAGTTGTGCGTGCCGCCAGTAGGTAGCGTGTAGCGTATTGCTTAGCAAGAATCGCCGATAGTGTATAATTCTGTGTTGTCGCTATTACTCTATGTATATTTTCTGTGCAATTCTGATTAATTTCACAGATTACAGATTATTTTAATTGCAACATACAAGGGAGATAAGAGATATTTATATTGATATTGATGATATTGATAATATACATGAACTAGCAAGCCTTAAGATAATTTGTGGAACTAACTGGTGGCAGAGACCAAGCAAATATGAAAAATATCGAAAAAAAGTTTTGTAGGTTGTGTTTTCAAGTATTAAACGATGTAGATGTAGATTTCAAAGCAATGGAAACATTGATAAGAGACATGTTGGATGTACTTTTGCTAAAACGGGTAAGTAGATATAAATATCTCCATATGTGCAGACTCTAGAGATAATCTTTTCAATTTTCAAATCTACTTTCCAATTTTTAAAAATAATTGTACATTTCAGAATTTTGACGAAGGAACTAAATACTTTCTGTGTAATGATTGTTATGAAAAAGCGTGTGCCGCATTGAAGTTTAAATCAATATGTTTGGACACTGAAGATGCTATCTTTCCTTATGTTAATTGTGAAGGCGTCATTAATTTACGAGAAATATATTCCAAGGGTAAAGGAAATGAACAGTTAATTGAAGTATTCAATGACCAACAAATTTGTCGGTTATGTATGCTGTTCATCAGCGGTGAATATATTTCATTTGATGAAGTGGAAAAGTATATGGTTTTAATATACATACCTGAACTGGTGAGTAATCTGATGTTAACAGCAGTAATTGAGTAGGGATTACACTGTACCATGTCGCAGGGCCTTATTTTGCCCATAATTTATATCAAAAACACATTCTGTCAAAGTATTCAAAAAGATTCTCTAATGTTTCACTGGAATTATTACTCGCATAGGGACATTTTAAATATATTATTTATTCATGGCGAATATACGTAATAAGATTCAGTCTCAGGACATGCTGTACTATCAAGAAGTAACGATGACAACCGTTACTTTAGATTTTTCGGCAAAATTTAAAATAGAAATACGCAGGGCATCCCATTAAAAATAATACGCTCCTCAAAATTTATTTTGTGGACTCTGTAAACAACTGGCTAATTTTGAAAATATGTGGATGAGGGTTTCCACTTTAAATGTTTTAGAAGTATAAATTTTGCAACCAACATTATCTCGAAAACGGTTTACTTTGAATATGGCAAAAGTATATATAAGAGTAACCTTCAAATTTAACGTAAAATCAAAAAATGCTATAATATACAGGGTGTGATTTCTGTTTAAAATAACAAAGTTGGTGGTTACTTTTGGTATAACCGGAAGTGCAATGGCTTTGAAAATATTTTCTTCGAAAGATCAGGGACAGTTACCTAGGCTACCAAATTTAAATAAAAAAACTTATCACTAACTGCCTATGCTTCTAACGAACTAGTTGTGTGAATAACTCTTTACATGTAGACTGTTTTATAGAATTTCAGTGCCACCAAAGATCCTGTGATTTGCAAGCCATGTTTCGATTGCCTTGGCATCCATAGTGATTTTATAAAAAGTTGTCTTGACTTGGAGAAAAAGCGAAAACTTTTTTGTGACAATGGAGGTGTAATACCGGCTGAAACTGAAGATATTCAACTGAAGTCAGAACAAAGCGAGCAAGAGGGGAACGAGTTCTTGATAAAAGCTGAAGAAGTTGAAATAAAATTGGAAGATGTTGAACAGGACAGGTAAGGAAGTAAATCTTGTTCTCGGTTTTGTATTTACCATGAAAATAAAGCAGCTTGCTTTGATTAATTTTAGTCTCAAGATTTCAATTTTGTACATTGCCACAATTCTTATTTATTGTGCAATTGTAACAAAGTTGTCACTTTTTCTTACTAGCTTGCTCTAGGGCTTGTACATCAACACCAATAATACAAGGACTCAGTGATCTCGTGTGACGTCACCGCAGGCAGGTATCGCGTTGAGCCAGCACCCATTTGACGGCATATTTTATCATAAGTTTTGCAGTGTTTTAGCATTATAAAAGAGGTCTTTTTGTATCTGGATGAGGCAATATAAGTACACCAAAATGTCTCAAGTATTTGTAAACATGGGGACTTATTATTTGAAGAATAGAGGCTAAAATCATAGTATTATTTGTGTAACGATATCTGGCCTTGCCTGATGCATGTAATTTTAGTTGCTCAGATATAAAAGCTAAAGCAGAATTATTTTGAAAACTGTCATCCCCTCATCTGATATTATATTGTACACCAAAGAATCTCATCCATCAGTTCAAAATGTGGTTTAAAACACTTTTATTTTCATCGCGTATTTCAGGCTTTTTAATCCGAGATTTTGTCTATGTTAAATAACAAATCTTTTACTTCATTGAATTAGTAGAGCAGGTAAAAGGTGTCTTTAAATAAGGTTTAATGTCATTTTGGAGTATTTTTGAATTTTGTTAACACATCACTTGGTAAATCACGAATTCCCGAAGTATTAAAAGTTAGTACTATTTCGCCTATAGCTAAAGTAGCTAATACAAACAAAGCCAGCGAATTCAGACCGGTTAATACTTTGCCTGCTTTGGAAAAAGCACTTGAAATTGTAATTTATAATCAGTTGCTGGAACATATAGAAAAAAATGAAATTTTTATGATAAATCAGTCTGGATTTCGTAAAAAGCATTCATGCGAAGCAGCTTACAATATCAAAGTTTAAGAATAATATTGATAAAAATAGATTCGTAGTAGCTGTATTATTCGATTTAAGTAAGGCATTTGAAACCGTAGATAGAAATATTCTGTTGATTAAATTACAAAAATATGGTATAGCAGGAAAGGTGCTCGATTGGTTTGAAAATTATTTATCAAATAGGAAGCAAAAGGTACGAGTTAGAAAATCATACTCAACTGAACTTGGAATAGAATTAGGTGTCCCCCAGGGTAGCGTATTGGGGCCACTACTTTTTTTATTATATATGAAGGATATTATACTATATGTAGATTGTGAATTCATTAATCTATTTGCGGTTGATACTTTAGTGGCCTGCAGTGATGCTAATCTAGATGTGCTAATCTAGATGCAGTGCGTCAAATGAAAAATATTTTATGCAATATTAGTGAATATCTCCAAATCAATAAGTTGAAATTGAATACTTGGAAAACTAAAGCTATGATATTTACAACTGAATATAGAGCTAAGCAAATTCAGACTGACAATATAAATATATTTTTAGATACTAAAAAAATTGAAGTAGTAAATAATGTTAAATACCTTGGGTTCCAGTTGGATAATATAATGTCTTTTGATAAACATTTTACTTATTTAATTAACAAGATATCTAAGAAAATGTACTTTTTCTCAAGAATTTCAAAACATTTTCAATGGAATCAAGAATAACAGTTTATCGGACTATAATACTTCCTCATTTTGATTATTGTGCCTCGTTACTCTATCAATTTAATTTGTCAAAAATGTCTACTTTACAGAAGCTTCAAAATAGAGGAATGAGAATTATTCTAGGATGCAGTCGTCTTTCACCCATTACTATAATGTTGAATATTTTAAATTGGCACTCTGTTGAAAAACGACTGTTTTTGTTAACAATGACATTTATATATAAAATAGTAAATAATATGGCACCATCTTATTTTCAAGAGTATATTGTGTTTAATAATAACATTCACGATCACTTAACTAGAAGTATGGATAATTTATATATACATAGATCAAATTATAGGACTACAATGAATTCTCTGTTTTCTAAGGGCATAAATGAATACAATAAGTTGCCTTATTCCATAAAAGCTTCTAATTCCTTCAAAACTTTTAAATATAATTTGTTAAGATTCATAAATGGGTAGTTGAAATAGTTTTCTAAGATAATGTCAACAGTCAATATATTATAGTTTAACGATATTCGTGTTAGGTTAATTACTAAAACATTGTGTGTTATTTGTACAGTATTGGTATGTATTAGGTAAATCCTAAATAAATAAACTCTTCTTATTTGTATATTGCAGCGATAAAAAATGTCTACTTTTAAATCATAATATAATATTACAGAATATGTTACTATAGGTCCAGGAGAGTGTTTGAATTGAAACAGTGTACCTGTTTCTAGATCAATAATTTTAAACCAGCATTCGGGTACCTAAAATGAATTAAAAACAACAAGAAACTCTTTGAAATTGGTGTACGAAAATGTATTTTGATAAGTTTCAAACTCATCTTTACTATTTTTAATCGTTTTTACAAAATTTAGATTTTCCAGTTTCTCCAGTTTTTCATCACGACTTGGGCACAATTTTACAGTTTTAGCATAAATAGAAAGAGTAGTCGGGATTGAGTAGGCACTGCATTGCTTTTTAGTCTAGGAATTTTTAAACTTACATTTACAGTTTCATCGGATTTTGAATTTGTTACTGTAGAAGATTTATTAAGTATATGTTCTTTAGCATAATGTAACATAGACCCTGCTGAACTTCGATGGATTAAATTTTTTCCTGTGAGTAACCACTACCCATTTATTAGACATATTTACATCCGTTGGAAAACGAAAGGCAGGCACTTTTGGTCCATTGTAATAATTTCCATGACACCCCGGCACCACAAAACATAATTATGGCATATACAGGGTGGTCCAACTTATAATAGCAGGACTTCATCAAATGATAGATAACGTTAAAATAATAGTAGTTTCTCAATACACTTATATTCGGGAAAGCTTCCTTTTCTAGATACAGGGTGTTGAAATTTTGCAAAAAAAGTATATTATTTTAAATATTACCAAAACGGCTAGTTAGAAAAATTGGAAATTTGGCACACAGTATCAGCTAAGGATCCTTTACGATTTAAGGCTTATGGTGATAAATTACGAAAACCAGCGGCGGAGTTATGGGTATGTCATCACCCCTTTTCGAAAAAATCTTTTACGCCACTGACTTTATTGCAAATACAATAACGTAATTCAATGCCCCATGGTTTTTAGAACAAAAAAGTATTCTTTCATTTTTTTCATACGGTGCACCGTTTTCGAGATATTTGAGGTTATATCAGGTAATATTGGGCCATTTACATTTAGAATTTAATTTAAATTTTATGAAGTAGACTGTGACAAGTTTTGACCAATTTAATACTTCCTTATAAGTGTTACTAAATTACTTTAAAGCAAATCTATCTGTTATTTTGAAATATTAAAATGCCTTTCCGATTTTCTAATCAAGAATATGTTGACATACACTTTATTTATGGATTTTGTGATGGAAATACGGTAGAAGCAGCTCGAGAATACCGCAGACAATCCCCCAACAGACGACAGCCACATCATAATGTTTTTTTCAAATGTGCACAATCAATTCGTTAATCAAGGATTAAGGATTAAAGGATATTAACACCGTAAGAAGAAATAATCGTATACTGCGTGAATTTAACAGAGATCCGAGAAAAAGTCAAAGAAGAGTGATTCGAGCCACTGGAACTCCTAAAAGCACTATTTTAAAAGTGTTAAAACGGGATCATCGACATCCTTTTCATCTCCAACCTGTCCATGGTTTACATCCAGGAGACGAAGAATACAGAATGGTATTTTGTAGGTGGCTTCTGGACAACAACGAAGATTTCTTAAGAAATATTCTATGGACCGATGAGTCATATTTTACTCGACGAGGTATCATAAATTTTCACAATCAACATGTATAGGCGCATGATAATCCACATGAAATCAAACCACGAAAGTTTCAACAAGAATTTAGTATTAACATTTGGATAGGGATCTACAATGGAAATCTCTGTGGCCCTTATGTACTTCCACAGCGACTAAATTCTGAAAACTTTCTGGAATTTTTGGAGACTGAGAATCCGAATATGTGGGATGACATTCCATTCCATTTGCGAAGACAAGCCTGGTTCCAACTCGATGGGTGTCCGGCGCATTCTAAATTCTAAATGTAAATGGCCCAATATTACCTGATAAAATCTCAAATATCTCAAAAACGGTGCGCCGTATGAAAAAAATGAAAGAATACTTTTTTGTTCTAAAAAGCATGGGGCATTGAATTAAGTTATTGTATTTGCAATAAAGTCAGTGGCGTAAAAGATTTTTTCGAAAAGGGGTGATGGCATACCCATAACTCCGCCGCTGGTTTTCGTAATTTATCACCATAAGTCTTACATCGTGAAGGATCCTTAGCTGATACTGTATACCAAATTTCCAATTTTTCTAACTAGCCGTTTTGGCAATATTTAAAATAATATACTTTTTTCCAAAATTTCAACACCCTGTATCTAGAAAAGGAAGCTTTCCCGGATATAAGTGTATTGAGAAACTGCTATTATTTTAACGTTATCTATCGTTTGATGAAGTCCTGCTATTATAAGTTGGACCACCCTGTATAGGTAACACTGCTAAAACAGACCACAACACAAGAAATTTCACAAAACTTGTTATTTTTTAATTAAAACTCAAACAAAAAGGGAAGAAATGAATCGCTTTAGGCTTCAACCTAGCCCAAAAGAAAATAATAACAACTGTCATTATCAACATGTGAATTGAACTAATGCCTTCCATGCCTTCCTATGTCTACGTCACAGGGCTGTGATGTCACAGTACCGAGTCCTTGTATTATCGGTGTTGTTGGCTTGTAGGGCTTTTCAGCGGTAATGATCGTCAAACTTAGAGGTCTATCTTTCTTTTAACCTAAAACAGCCTTCAAACCAGTTAGAAATAGTTAAGCTTATCACTTGTAACTGATACTACTGGGTATGGTGGTATGGTTATAAAAAAATTCCGTAGGCACAGTATTGCTTACATTTGATGCTAACTACCATTGGAAAGTCTAACAATAATGAGCCGTTATACGATTCAGTTTTAGTGTATATTATTGGCGTTTTACGACTTGATCCATTTTCTATTTTTCAGATTGCAGTCCTCCTTCTTGCAAGATGTGAAGTTAAATAAATCCTTTCATGTGAAGAGAAAAATAAATTGTAAAAGCATGTTTTTGGTTGACAGTGATTCAGAGATAAAATGCTATAAATGTGATTTATGCGGTCTCAAGACAAAGGTGAAAAGTAGTTTAACGCGGCACATGTTAACACACAAAGATGCTACAGAAATACGGTACCACAAATGTGATTTATGCAACCATAAATCAAAGCGTAAATATGATTTAAAACGCCACATGTTAACACATAAAGATCCTTGGGAAATACAATACTATAAGTTAAAGTACAAAAGCGCTTTGAAGAAGATACATAAGAATCCTACAGAAATAAAGTGGTATGGATGTGATTTATGCAACTATAAAGGAAAACATAAATTCCAATTAACAACTCACATGATGACACATAAGGATCCTTCAGAGATAAATTGGTATGAATGTGATTTATGCAACCATAAAACGATGCAGAAAGGCCATTTGAATGTTCATATGCTGACACATAAGGATTCTTCAGAGATAAAATGGTATAAATGTGATTTGTGCGGTCACAAGACAAAGTATAAAACTGGTTTGACGCGGCACATGTTAACACACAAAGATGCTACAGAAATACGGTACCATAAATGTGATTTGTGCAACCATAAATCAAAGCATAAATGGGACTTGAAACGGCACATGTTAACACATACAGATCCTTGGGAAATACAGTACCATAAATCTGATTTATACGGCTATAAGTCAAAGTGCAAAAGCGCTTTGATGAAGATACATAAGGACCCTACAGAAATACAGTGGTATGGATGTGATTTGTGTGACTATAAAGCCAAACAGAAAGTTGCTTTAATAACTCACATGATGAGACATAAGGATCCTTCAGAGATAGAATGGTATAAATGTGATTTATGCGGTCTCAAGACAAAGGTAAAAAGTAGTTTGATGCGGCACATGTTAACGCACAAAGATCCTACAGAAATACAGTACCATAAATGTGATTTGTGCAACCATAAATCAAAGCGGAAAAGTGATTTGAAAAAGCACATGTTAACACATAAAAATCCCTAGGAAATCCAGTACCATAAATGTGATTTATGTAACTATAAACCAACGAAAAGGAACACTGTGAAAAGGCACATGTTGATGCATAAGGATTATTTAGAAATAGGCTAACATTAATGTGGTGTCCAAAAGTAATTTGAAACGACACAAGTTGGTATACAGGGTGTATCCTGAAGAGAGCCCAGTAGGATTATCTCGGATAGTAGTCAGAATGGAAATCTGAAAATTTGTATACAGGGGTTTATCGAAATCATCCCTATCCCTATATGAAATATGAAAAGTTAAGATAGGAATGTGCAAACCGTTTAGATTTTACAGGGTGTCAAAATTGCAAAATGTCAATATTCACCTGTCAATATTTCAAAAACAGTTGAAGATAGGTTTAGTTGTTTCAGTAATGTTTGGCCTGTCTAAAGCATTTATAATAATAATAATAATAATAATATCTCTACCCCTCATTCTAATCACAAGGATTAGCCCGAAAGTCGGAGACTTGTGTGGGAGAGGGGGCGGCATATTATTATTTCGCGGCCCGCATTTACGCCTCAGGAACGACTTACGTTGGTAGGCCCTAACCACCATTCAGTGCTGGAATGAGGGAAACCTGGAAAACCTCATTAGTTAGGGGGACAAGTCAAACATCAACTGATTTTAATCTCTCACATTAACACCAAGTTGACATTCTTCCCATCCTAGGCCATCGCCAGGATGGTTGCCAAGCCATCCCTGCGAATAAGCCTTGATCTACGAGTAAACAATTTAATGAAAAATTGTTGGTGGAATGGGAATTAGAACCCACGACCTCTGGGTTGAGCGATCGAGACGCTAAGCCCTGAGCCACCGGCTCGACAATATTTGATACCATTAATTCAAAATTTTTGGAAAAAAGTTATATACAGTGTGGGAATCGTAGGTAGTTTACTGTCTTGTAGTTTAATGTCCAAATATCTTCAAATCGGTGGAATTAAGGTATGGGGAATGCTAATATCAATCGAAAGAGAATTAAAAGCTACATCCACTAGCATTATAAAACATTGGGTGTTGTATTTAAAATAAGTGAGTTATTGAACTTTCAATTTGACACAATTGGTCGGTATTTTTTCAAGGCCCTGTGTAACTTGCATCAACTTTCGAATACTACAGATGTTTGGATACCTTTTAGTATTTCTCGTGTAAAATTTTAGCCCTCTAGATTAAAAACTAGAAGAGATAGAACCGATTAAGCGTAAGTATGTTTTTTCCAAAATTTTTTAAAAAGTTGAAATATCTCAGAAACGAGTGAGTTTAGGGATAGGGTATTCTTATGAAACTTACCTTTAAATTTGACGTAGAATCCAAAAATGAAATAAAAAATAGTACATTCCATTTGAAATAAGCGAGTTGATCTACTTCCGTTAGAACCGGAAGTGTGACGTCATCGGCAATACTTTTAATCGATAGAAAATTGTGAGAAACTCCCATATATAAATTCTCAGAATTCCAATACGCGTATTATTCTAGAAACGTCTAATGGAATGCCTACGTGGAACATCCTGTATATATATGAGATCCCAATCAAAGTCTACATAATTCCCAATTTTTAATTTTTTTTAAGAAGTGGGTAGATGTAGATGCAGTATTTATGCCGCATGTGTATTGAATTTTGCGATATTCGTGGGCATGCGTACATTTGACTAAAGTACTCGATAAGGATATAGTGAGTGCGTTTCGAATCGCGCATTATGAACATTCTGCTTCCTAGATTCGTTGCACTTCACACATTCTGCACGTCGTAGCATGCATAGCTCCTCCTACTTTTGGCTTCGTAGCACGCAGGAGCTAGATCATGTACGAGGTGATGCGTTTTTGCATAGCGGGTAACTTAACCTCATGTTTTAAACTTTTGGAGGAAAAGGAACAGATTCTGTGGTGTGGTGCTGCTAGTTTCAATCAATTATTTTGCAAGAACAAGAATGCTAGAAATTTTGCTGGTTTCATCCATCACGAATTTAAATAAATTATAAATTGTCAAAAATAACTGTCAAAGTGTCAATAGCCGTTCCGAAATGCATGAGCGCATCATACGCATCTACTAAACAGAACACTTTTATGTCCCACTAAAGCAGGTGCGTTTAATGTACGATTTGAAACGCACCCATATGTCAGCGCCGTGGATTTTCTGAATTTTTGATTAGTATATTGTTTTTGCCTCTACCCGCTATACATATAGTAGTAGGTAATGGTGGTGCCATTTAAAAAAAACAAAATTGGTTGATGGCAATGAAAATACTGGCGCTGACACAAATTCAAAAACACACAAAACTAAAAATCCTTTATCTGAGCAATTTTTTTATACTGGGAGTTTTAAAAAAGTTATAAACATTATTCTGTACATATTGGCACCCTGTACAATTTCTTAGTATAAGAAACGGCATAAAAATTACTTACCTACTAGTTATACGAAAAAGCGAATGTTAAATTTCACAAGAGATGCAAAACTTCATAAACAGTCGTATTGGTATAATTTCCCTTTATTTATAAAATAAAAAAATAAAACTTGAATGAAACAAACTCTTTTATTTGTCAGTTTTCATTACATACTTAAATCTACACTGGTAGATTTAACTGTATTAAAAAAAATATATACGTAATTGTAAATATACAATAAATATATTCCATATTCAGTATAATAAAATATCCTACATAAATAATTAATAAAAAAATATTGAAATGCCTTACATATATACCTATTATATATTTATTCTACAATATCTAATTCCAGTATACCACTGAAGAAAATCAAAGGAGCACTGATAGATGAAATGTGTATTATTTCAGCTTTGTAAATCGATTTCGAGATAAGAACCTTCAAGATTTTTTTTAATTGTAGTGAAAGACATTTTTTTGTAGAGATGGGGAAGGGTTATTACCCCTTGGTAGGTATAAAAAAACGAAAAACCCATATTTTCCGTCAATTGGCGGGAAATTCAAATTTGCCGCCTAAAATTGTACTCTAACCTTATTTTAATTACCTGTTTCTGAAGTTTTACTCTTTACTGTGTGAACTGCACATTAAAAACCAAAACGAATAAATACTTAATAGGAGTTACAGCAAGGTTTTAGTCATTCTTTGGTTTTAGTTTCTACCAAAATGCCTAAAAGAAAATGGTCCATTTGGACACATTTTAATAAAAGTAATTTTTCCTGTCTTATAGCCCTTAACAGATAACTAAAACATGTAGTACAGAAGTGTATTTGGTCTCCATTGAAAGGTCTTGATGTGTACTACTCATTTTAATTGCAAACTTCATGGGTTTTTACCCTCAAAAATGAAAAAACCGGCTTTTTCCCCATCTCCAATTTTTGCCATGATCTTAATCAACAGCCTATTAAAAATTTACGAACTGCTACTGTGAGATTTCACTATTATTAATAAGATAAGATTTCATAGTGGTGCACATGGTTTATTCGCTCTAATTTAGCTGGATTTAGCGATGCATTACGCGTTAGAGATTAAGCAGCCGTTATTGCAGGTAGGTATGTAAAATCGGTTATGAAATAGGGTAGATACGTTTTTACTTGCACTGTTACAGACTTCGTTCACTGAGAAATTCTTCTGGGAATTCGTCACCTGCAAAATATTAAAAATAGGAGAGCCGGATTGTTCTAAATAAAGATTGCGCTGGAGTATAAATGAAAAAATGTCACAACATTTGACATTTTATTTAATTGTTCAATAAATTAATAAAAGCTCATAAGCCTTATATGGTTATTCTTAAGAAATAAGGCTTATATTAGCCTTATTCTTTGCTTATTAGTGGCTTTCTTGTTTTAACTTGCATGTCGACAACCTACAGAGCTCTGTTAAATCGAAGCTTTGCTGTAACTTTTTAAGTTACAGCAGTTACAGTGATTTAAAAAAGAAAAAAAATTGTTTAGTTGTAATCTACTCAAGAGAATTCTGCGTACTCTGAAATATCAAACCTAAATTGGTACCTCCTAGTTTTCTTGGTTATTGTTATTTTCCAGATGGCGAATCTCCCCAAATGAAGTTTTATAAAGCCGTGTCAGAAATTTACAGTATCTTGTTAATCCTTATCATCCATTTTTGGAAAAACGTTAACCACAAACTAAACTGCTTGTCATAATTTAAAAAAACACAATTTATTAAAAAAAATATATATAAAAATAAAGCAAGGGTGAATTACTTTTTGTCATGGTTATAAATTTGTTACTTTTTTTTAGTGATGTGAGTCGGATTTTTCCACTGGAAATTTTTCCATTTTTAGCTATTAGCCAGCTAAGAAAAGTACATTTTTGCCGGCTAAAAATTGTTTTTAGCCCAAATTCCCACCAAAGCTCGATCTTGCAACAATTAATAACCTAAATTTACTAAATTCAACCAGAGATTAGAGTGGGTATCTCTGAATTCAATATTATTGCTTTTGAAAAATATGTTTGAAAAATTGTCAAGATATGAGTGTTATCAGTGGCGGCGCGTAAACATTAATTGTATGTGTTCTGCTTAGGGTTGTCACATTGGTCGAATTCAATTCCGGGATATTAAGTCTGGCCGGAGCTGCTAAATTTTTAAAATTTTCAAGGTCAAGCGTTTTCCTGGCACATCTGAACTTCAACCGGGAATTTCAATCGGGACCGTACAGCTAATTCCCAGTACAACAATCACAGAAAATCCCGGCCATGTCCATGTGGCAATCCTATATAGTTTTAATCTAACTGACTTCTTATGTTTATTTTACCTAATAGGGCCAAGCTAGCCTCATTTGACAAATGATTTTTTGTTATTTCATGTCTCTTGATGCTCTGATTTAAATGACTTAAATCTGTCACGCCGTATATTATCCATGCTTTATCCCCACCGAAAAGTAAGCACGGAAAACAAAAGAGTACATTTTTTATATCACACCCACACATCCACTCTGTTTTTGTGTATACATTATTGTTAAATTGTCTTTTGTAACTTTTACTTCGGCTTGTTCCATTAACTTCAATATTTAATTGTGGTGCTGGCCTACCTAATTATTTTATTTTTAGTTTATCTTCATAAGGCAGAGAACCAAATAAAGTTTTTTGTAAAAACGAAACGCTATTCATTTTAGTAACTAGGTATAATACCCGTGGACGCCTAAACGAAAATATTTACCCATGCCGCTCACAGAAATAAACGACCACGTAACACGTCCTATTGTGGCTGTTGTCGTTGCAGCCACATAATCCCGTATAATCGTGTACTGGGTCACGTGCCTGATTAGCCAATAAAAACAAAGGACGCATCTAATTGTTCGCTGTGCACACATTTTGTATATCAGGTTGCGGTTGCATAAGGGGCTAGCTCGCGTCGTAATAAATAATAATATAAGCTCCTAGATTTATTTTAGCGCGAGAACATTTGGATTCTTTAAATTTTAAATATTTTACATTTTGTTGATATTTAATATGTTTAATTAATATAAACATAAACAAATGCCGCTTTCGACTCTCGGTATACTGTTCACTTTTGCACTCTGTGCTCGAGAATAGCTCCATACTTTATTATTACAGTTGATAATACAGGATGGAGATATATTGACTATGCGCTAAGTGACCTTGAGAATTTTCATGAAAAAATTATTATTTAATAATACTTAAGTAATAGCTTGAACAACACACGTATTTGGTATCAAATAAACCAGGAGAATGGAACAAATTCAATAATATTCATTAAAATGAAATATTATTTTGCCATTTTAGCCGAATTTTTTGTCGGCTAAAAATTGGCTAAGAAAGCTAAAAATATTTTTAGCCGGCAAGTCCACATCACTTTTTTAGATTTCAACGACTCAAATCAAGTCTACAAACAGGGTCACCAGCGAGGAACCTAATTTGCACCCAAATAAAATTGAATATTACCCATTTGTAAACACTTGTTTTAACTCTGATAGATTAAAAACCATAAAAAATTACAAATGCTTCCAAAGCGCGCTAAAATCACCAAATATTAACTAGCCTATTAACTGTACCGCAATTTTAAAACATACAAATGACCATAAAATTATTCAGTCTCCTTGACCTCTTCCGTTTTCTGCTCCGGCTCGGGACACTGTTTTTTACTGTTCAACGGACATTCGATCTCGTGGGCAGCGATCCTCTTCACTCCCGCCCGAAAGGCGCAGCGTTCAGTCACAAACTGACACGGCAACACGACGTTCTCCACCACATCCTCCAAGATGTAGTTGCGGGTACCATCATAAGTCCCTTCGCAAGACGGACATTTCTCAACCTTACCCTTGCAAGTGTTGCAAAGCACGTGACCCGCAACGCACTGGTGTATGGGAGGAAGCATGTAATCCTTGCAGATGGGACATTCGTACATCTGGCGGAATATCTTGTCTTTCTTTCGCAGCAGGTCCTTTTGGAAGACCTTCCTGCTGTCTATCAGGTTGACGACGTAACTCAGTTTTTTGTGTCCGAACGTTCGCGTCACTTGGTCCCTGTTGAATTTCGTGGTGAACCGCTTGAAAAGGGCGTACCTATGTAGTACATGAAGAACATTAGAAGCCATTACCTTGTACCGGGATATCAAAAATTATCTTGGTCAAGGGTGGTTGTGGAATGTAAAACGTGTGTCTTACTTTAAATTTGAAATATTATGTCACTGTCACACTGACATCATCAATAACCTACAAATTTCATACCTATTTATTTCAGTTGTAAAACGATAATGAACTACAAATTATGAAATAACGGTTTTAGTAGCAAGAAAAACTAAATTACAGTAATTGTTGGAAATGTCCCCCGTTTTGTTCGATGCACAAGTTGACGCGCCTCCTCATGCTGTGAAAAGCGTTTTGCAGCATTTCTGGCGTTATGGTTGCACATTGCTGAACAATTCTTTGTTGCAGTTCTTCCAAATTATTTACCGGAGTTGCGAAAATCTTGTTTTTTAAGTAAGGAAATATAAAATAGTCCATAATTGTCAAACAAGGTGATCTCGGAGGAAACTCAAGTTCTGTATGCAAACTTATCAGCCGGTCATAAAAAAACTCGCGGAGGAAAGCAATATTTTCTCGTGTAGTATGTGCTGTTGCACCGTTATGCTGGAAATAACCGTACCGAAGTTCATCATCATTTAACTGTTGCACAAATTCAGCCAAAAAGTTGTGTCTGTATCTTTCTGCGTTGACGGTGAAATCGAAAAAAATTGGCCCAATTATTCTTCTGCGAGAAACTGCCATCCAAACACCAATTTTTTGAGCATGTACTGGCGATTCAGTAAAAACATTAGGGTTATCATTGCTCCACATTCGCATATTTTGAGAATTGATGTATCCCGAAAGGTGGAACCACGCTTCGTCAGAAAAAAAAGTTAAGTCCAGAAGATCGTCATTCATTAAATTATTGACAAACCAATGGCAGTAAGCAAGGCGTCTGGGGTGGTCTGCTGGCAGAAGAGCTTGATGTGCTTGCATCTTATATGGATGCATGTTCAAGTCTTTCTTTAAAATCTTATGACATGTTCCATAAGAAAGTCCAATTTCCTGAGAAAGACGTTTCAAAGGTTTTGCAGGCTCCTCTTCCATAAGTTGACGAACGTCATTGACAACTTCTTCTGTACGAACTCTTGGTCTACCAGCACCTTTTTTATGAGTCACACAACCAGTTTCGCGAAACGCTTCAACACAATTTGTAAGGCACGCATAAAAATTGTCCGGTAATATTGCCACGTTTGGGAAGTGCTCTCGAAAATTGTCCAAACACAAACGTTGACTGTATTGCCAATTTCCATTACTTAACTAGCGCACCCGTCCGAAAATAGGCTTCAATCATGAAAATTTTGTGCTGTGTGGTAAGAGGCATGATTCAAAAACTAGATTAGAAAATTTCAGCACAATGACTTGACAGATTCTGACACAACAAAACATATTCAAAAATTTAAAGTAAGACACAAGTTTTACATTCCACAACCACCCTTGACCAAGATAATTTTTGATATCCCGGTATAATCTAACTTAAAATGTCATCAAGTCTTAATTTATTCAGATTTCAGATATTCAAGTACATTGTACAGTAAGTAGATACTTGATGAATTAAAATTTATCAAAATTCGACTTGTGCCGGGTTGTTCTATGATTATAATTATTAAAGACTTACCTTGTTAGTCTGTATTTGTGTTTCTCGTCCTTACAAGCTCCCGAGATGCACTTGAAACAGTGCTCCGTATCGTCGAAAGGGATAATTTTCTGATCAGTTGCAACAAACGCAAGCTTTCCGTCTTCCGACATTAACTTTATCTCGTAACGTGATTCGTCTGGCCCCGAGATACTACACATACTTATGACAAAGTTAGGGACGTAATGATCGAACAGCACCAGGTACGTTTTCGCACCTTTCACTAAAACGTCAATATTGAAATAAGAATAAACATTTTTTATTGTAAAGTTGTTAAAGTGGTAGTGATCAACATGTTTTTCTTTAAAATGTATGCCGATAGTTTGTAACTCAAATTTATCAGAGCAGTTGGCCATGGGGCAAGTGATTTCTTTATCTTCAACTTGGGTTGCACTGTTCCTATCGGACTGAGAAGGTAGTTTCAAGTTGCTTGAAATATCTTCCAAGATGTAATTCCTGGTGTTGTCGATCTTTGCTTGACAAGTAGGGCATTTCTCCACCTTCATTTTGCACTTATTACAAATTGTGTGACCAGTCACACACTGGTAAATCGGCTGTTGCATATATTCCAGACAATTAGGGCACTCCAGTAAACGACGAACTATCTCCTCCTCTTTCGATAATTCAAATTCGTCTTCTTCATCATTTACCTCATCCACTACCATGTCTTTGACCAAGTCGTCTAGGTCGTCCTCACACTCCGGTTTTTCCTCTACGATGTTCAAATGGTAATTGATCGGCCGACCTCTAAATGTTCTTAGAATCGCGTCTTTATCCAGCTTGGTGGTCATTCGTTTCAAAATTCCGTTCTTGTAGTACCGAAACAGATGGAACTCACTTTTACACACACCAGTGATACATTTAAAGCAATGTGTCTTTTCATCGAAGGGAACTATATTTTGTCCACTGACAACCACAGACTGTCTGGTTGAGTCAGAGTCCAGAACCAACTCGTAGTGATGATTATCGGATTCTAGAGAGCATACACTTATCCCGTAAAAAATGTCATTGTAGTCAAAAATAACTACATACGCATGGCCATCTCTTTCCAGCAGGTCTAAGCTGTAATAGTTGCGAACACTACTCACAGTAACTTTATCCTCATGGTAAGCTTCTTTATGATTTTCTTTGAAGTGGGATGCGAAATCCTTTACACCGATCCTCATGTCACAGTTCAGTTTGGGGCATACTATTTTCCGGTGTTCACACTTTTTTTCGTGCTCTTTGACTCTTGACCATTTTAACTTCTCAGTACAATTTTCAAATATACAAGGGAATATCATATGCTTGGCCAGCCTCTCATACATGTAACATCTGGTTTCGATGTATGTTTTGATGCCGTGACATCTGCCGCATTTATATTTGGTTGCATCCTCTGATATTATTGAAACTGGAGACACCGATAAGACCTTTTCACATAGCGAGCACTTAAGATCTTTAACTATGTCTACTGATAGCTCATAACCATCCTTTTCCATTGTAACTGCAGTAACAAAACTGGATCAATTAATTTCTGTAACCACTTAAAAAATTATGTTTACTATAATCGTTATCGTTATATCTGTGATATCATTAATAAATCTACCTTTTATAGCAATCTTATGTTGTACTATTTTATAGGATTGCAAATGATATGGAGGAGAAATACTCACTATTTCACAGTACAGTATAATACTAGCATTATTCTTTGCTACTTTGTAACAATTTTTTATTTGGAACTACTTGAAACTATTGATTCCGTTTTACCCAGAGTTTTACCAAATTTGTATGATAAACAGAAACACTGACAGTCTAACAGACCGAAGCCACAAAGCGACTTAGAAACAGAATAAGTAATCCCTTTATAATGTGTGCTGTAAAGTCTTTTCACTACCTTTTCTAATCTATGGTCTTTCTTGCGCACTGGATATATCTATCCTTTATTATTAACTTTAACATCAAAGGATAGAGCTATTCTCATGCACTAAATTCAAAAACGCAAGTTAGCCGAATTCGAATGGATATAAAAGAACATAATAAAAAATCGGTTGGCTCAGTTACGATGTCAAAAAAACATTCGATGCATATTCCTATTCTGTGGTCTATGCATTTGACAAATGTTTTTAGGATAACCTCAAATAATTAACCTAAAATAATCAAAATGAAAAATATTTAATTTTTGTTTTTTTTGTTAAAATGTTTTATAGACGAATAAATTCTGATTTTCTACGAAAAAATATATTTAATCGAGGGAATCCTTTATTTCAAAGATGTTTCTGTACTAATCTAAGGGAAAAGGTAAATAGAGATGTGATATTACAAACGATCGAAAATTCCCAAATAAACTCTGCTACAGACTGGATCAACGTAAGGAAAGCCATTTTAGAACACGACTTTAACAGAGGCCAGTATAATAATCATAATATCGATGCTATGATAGTTGGACATTGTGCGAAAACTAAGCAATACGATTTGGGGGTCTCTTACATTACATTTCTTAGCCAGGAACAAATTAAACCTAATTTAGCTACTATAGGCAAGTATTTGAGGTTAATATATGATAAAAATTATGACAATTACCTTCAAAATGGTAAACTTAGTGATAAAAGTGAAGAACTAATTATAAAATATTATGAAGATTTACGGAAAGAATACCCGGTTCTGGATTCTTTCACTCTTGAAAATGTTGTGTTAGCCCTTTCTCTAACAAGTCGATGGAAAGAATGTTTGGATCTACTTAAGGAAATTAAAATCACTGCTTCTCCTTCTACATTATCTTACAGTGCGGTTATTGCGTCAGCTTTCCTAAATAACGAAGAAGAGTTGGGATGGACATTGGTGCAAGAAATGCTTGAATGTGAAAAAGTACCTACAGGTATTACTTTCTTAGCTTACATTAAGTCTATTGAAAAACTTGGAAAAAAGAACGGTATTATGAAGAAATTAGAGAAGTTGTTCATGTTTCTTCAAGAAAATGATCTTAAGTGTAATGATATGGTTGCTGTTAGTATTTCTGAACTGGGGAACAAACCAGGCTTCCAGAGCAACTTTACCACCGTAAGTTTTGCGAGAAACTAAATAAGTTTTCTAATAGTATATTTTTAATATTATTTATTGGCTTATTTTACTGTTTATATCTTTCTTTATATAGAAATTAAGCCAAAAAGATAACTAAGAGATACTTATTAATGAAATTATCAAGTATTATGGTTCAATAAAGTTTTTAATTTTCTTCGTTACCTATAACCTAGGTACGCTAAGGAATAACTTTATTATTTTTAAGATATGTCGAAAACAACTACTTTGTGTGCAATATTGAATTACAATGGCATATCTTCATATAACCTCAACTTATTGTCTTTAATACATTTTTAATAGTAAAAATTTTTTTTTCCATTAAAATTCAATACAAAAGGTATATTTCAAAAACTAATTGTTTTTAATGTAATGTAGACGCTTGGCTTAATTCTTATATAAAGGAAGATATAAGTTTTCCAATGCTTACCTTCAATACACACAAAATCGGAACATATATTTTTTTAGGTTACCCATAGAGGAGTCTGCCAGAGCTGCTCTCAAACACTGAAGAAGTTTGAGTTGAGCGATGAAGAATTTATGGAGCTTAAAACTAAAGTATTTGAAAAGGCGATCATAGGTAGGGACATCTTTGTGAAAACAACTCCAGAAGAAGTTGAAAGATTTCGAAAGTTTGCTGAAAATATGAAAGAATTTGATGTAGTGCTGGATGGTCTGAACGTTGCATATTCCGTTGGGACGAAGAAGCCACCTCACTTTCTTTCAGCTCTGGTAAAATATTAAATATGGGAACATAATTAAAAAAGCCTTTATAATGAACATGTTCAGAAAAGTATATATGTATATTTTTTCAAACTGTTCAAAACAAACTGATTTTCCTCTTTGAAAATAACAAAGCATCCATTTTCATCCATTCTAGGTTGCGTCAGTGGTTGCGCACTTTGTCAATAGGGGTAAAAGAGTGCTAGTCCTGGGCAGGGTTCACATGAAACGCTGGCCGCAAAAGAATTGGGGCTACATAACACAAAACGCTGCTGTCTTTCTCACACAAGATATTTCACAAGATGACCCTTATCTGCTTTACTGCGCCCTCAGTTCGGGCAAAAATACCATTGTGGTAACAAGGGATCTCATGCGTAGCCACAAGTTTCTTTTGGCAGATCCAAGGCTTAAGATGCTGTTCAATATGTGGCTGTCGCAGCGACGCTATCAGTTGGTGAGGACGGACGAAAAGAGGGGACCTATATTCAGGTAAGTTTGGTTCTATTTCTTTTTAGGTTATAATGGAAGTCAGTGCTTTCTTCTTTCAATTTATATTGTGGAATAAATCTTGGGAGTAGTTCTTACATCCACCCCCGTACATATACAGGGTGCCCATTATCTATCTCCTTACATGGCTAACTTTGTTAATAGTGGAGATAGAGAATTGGTTAAATTAGCAAAATTGGGCAGAATTACAAGAGAAATTCAGTGCCTCCTTTAGATTTAATTTCAAGTTTCAACTTTTCGAGATATTTTGAAAAAACTGAAAATCGCCAAAATTTTTAAACTGGAATATCTCGAAAACTATAAAAGATACAAATAATATAAAAATACTGTGTGATAGTGTTTTTTACGTGGCATTAAGCGGTAATATAGAAAATTTCACGGGCATCTTAGTTTTTAAGAAAAAAAATAAAGTTATGTTTTTTTAAATGGCAACCATAGTTGGCTATGGTATCAATAAAAAGCTTATTTTTTTTCTGATTTCAAAAATATAATATTTAATATACCTTTCTCTTTTCTTTTGTTTACTGTAATGGACAAATAATTTATTAACGTAGTAAGCTATGAAAAACAAACGTAGATCAGTAAACAACAATACAATACAAATGTCAGATCACACTAAAGTCACATTGTACAAGTCAAAATTAAACGTTCATGTTAAAATCGTGGTTGTGAAATGTCTACAAACGAAGAAAAAAAACTATTTATAAAATCGTGGAAAAAATAAGCTTTTTATTGATAGCATAGCCAACTATGGTTGCCACTTAAAAAAACATAACTTTATTTTTTTTCTCAAAAACTAAGATGCCCGTGAAATTTTCAATATCACCGCTGAATTTCACGTAAAAAACACTATCACACAGTATTTTTACATTATTTGTATCTTTTATAGTTTTCGAGATATTCGAGTTTGCAATATTCTTAAAATTTAAAAGACATTTAACTATAAAATTAATTAAATTCATTTCTCTGATTACAGGTTAATCACAAATATTGAACTTTTGTGCTTGACCAAATTTGACCTCTTTATATTGACGCATTTAATTTCTAAAGTATAATTTCTTAAATATACCAAAGTCCACTATCATCAAACCTGTCCGGTCACTGACGAAATCACCCCTACTTGATTCTTTCTTGTAATTCTTATCGTTAAAGGTGATATTTTGGTATTCATTTCGACAATCTTACTGTGTGAGTGTAAAATAACTATCAGTTGTTTTTAATTAAACAGAATTCTGTTTTATTTTGTCAGGATACGAATTCAAAGGGTTAAATATGACTATTACATCTCTGGATATAATTTTTGATGAAATAAAAAATGCAATTAACTATTATAACAGTGTCAATTATTTAATTTGCTACATTCATACTACATTATTTAATTCCGGGCTTGGAGCCGTAGTGTATAGTTGCAACCCAACAGTAAAAATATCCTCTTCCGTTGGTAGTTATGCAACTATATTTCAGGCAGAAATCTATGCCATCGAATTGTGTGTACAGAGGCTGGAACAAACGCAACTTACGCGCAAATCGATAAAAATCTTCTCAGACAGCCAAGCAGCTCTTAAAGCACTTGGTTTCAGCCCACTCACTTTTGAATCTAACCGAACCTACTACATTCACCCATGGTAATGGTTTCGGACTGTTGGTCTGACTCCAAAGTACCTCTTTTAATTTAAAATAGTTCTTCAATATCTAAAATTTTCCCAGATCCGAAACAATATGATTTATTGGCTGTTGATTGTCGATTACTAATAAAATTCCTTAGTGTTCTAGGTCCGTAAACATTTTGGATAAGAGTGCTTACTTATTTTGTACTCCTGTCAATTGTTTGATGTGAACAGCAAATAAAAACTACCGGGATATCAAAAATTATCTTGATCAAGGGTGGTTGTGGAATGTAAAACGTGTGTCTTACTTTAAATTTTTGAATATGTTTTGTTGTGTCAGAATCTGTCAAGTCATTGCTCTGAAATTTCTAATCCAGTTTTTGAATCATGCCTCTTACCACACAGCACAAAATTTTCATGATTGAAGCCTATTTTCGAACGGGTGCGCTAGTTAATGGAAATTGGCAATACAGTCAACGTTTGTGTTTGGACAATTTTGGAGAGCACTTCCCAAACGTGGCAATATTACCGGACAATTTTTATGCGTGCCTTACAAATTGTGTTGAAGTGTTTCGCGAAACTGGTTGTGTGACTCATAAAAAAGGTGCTGGTAGACCAAGAGTTCGCACAGAAGAAGTTGTCAATGACGTTCGTCAACGTATGGAAGAGGAGCCTGCAAAACCTTTGAAGCGTCTTTCTCAGGAAATTGGACTTTCTTATGGAACATGTCATAAGATTTTAAAGAAAGACTTGAACATGCATCCATATAAGATGCAAGCACATCAAGCTCTTCTGCCCGCAGACCACCCCAGACGCCTTGCTTACTGCCATTGGTTTGTCAATAATGTAATGAATGACGATCTTCTGCACTTAACTTTTTTTTCTGACGAAGCGTGGTTCCACCTTTCGGGATACATCAATTCTCAAAATATGCGAATGTGGAGCAATGATAACCCTCATGTTTTTACTGAATCGCCACTACATGCTCAAAAAATTGGTGTTTGGATGGCAGTTTCTCGCAGAAGAATAATTGGGCCAATTTTTTTCGATTTCACCGTCAACGCAGAAAGGTACAGACACAACTTTTTGGCTGAATTTGTGCAACAGTTAAACGATGATGAACTTCGGTACGGTTATTTCCAGCATGACGGTGCAACAGCACATACTACACGAGAAAATATTGCTTTCCTCCGCGAGTTTTTTGATGACCGGCTGATAAGTTTGCATTCAGAAGTTGAGTTTCCTCCGAGATCACCTTGTTTGACAATTAGGGACTATTTTATATTTCCTTACTTAAAAAACAAGATTTTCGCAACTCCGGTAAATAATTTGCAAGAACTGCAACAAAGAATTGTTCAGCAATGTGCAACCATAACGCCAGAAATGCTGCACAACGTTTTTCACAGCATGAGGAGGCGCGTCAACTTGTGCATCGAACAAAACGGGTGACATTTCCAACAATTACTGTAATTTAGTTTTTCTTGTTACTAAAACCGTTATTTCATAATTTGTAGTTCATTATTGTTTTACAACTGAAATAAATAGGTATGAAATTTGTTGGTTATTGATGATGTCAGTGTGACAGTGACATAATTATTTCAAATTTAAAGTAAGACACACGTTTTACATTCCACAACCACCCTTGACCAAGATAATTTTTGATATCCCGGTAGAAAACACTAGTCTTCTAATAACTTTAGGAGATGGCACAAAGTGGTAAACCTAGTAGCTAAAGCATCTTAAATTCTATTCACGTATGAATGTAACATTTTTATTTTCAGGATACCACCATCTTTCAGTATAGTAGCCCAGCGTAATAAGGGAGTATGGCACATACCATATGAAAGAGACCTTCCCAAGGATAAAAATGAGTTTCATCGCACGTGGCTGTGTCTCAAAAGTTAATTTTTTAAATTGTAAATATAAGATGAATCATACTTTACTTTACGAATACACTTTTTATACAATTTATTTTATTTCTTTAGCGAGTGGATTAGTGCGTGCCCTTACCCTTACTCCATATAGATTTTCGATTGACACAGAGTTGTTCTAGGGAAACGGTTGCTTCTATTAACAAAATTTTCGTTCGGCCGCACCACAAATTAGTTTGACATTATATCTATTCCACGTAGTACGCGAGCAGTCGAATCAACAAATAAAATATGATAAATAGCGATATTTTTAGTTAAAACTTTAATGAAAATCACCTTTTTCTTTTTCTGGTAAATATATCTTTAAAAAAAAATGTATATTGTTAATTCTCGTACTAATACAGGAGTGTTATTAAAAAATCACAATATCGAGAAATACAGATGCATAAACAAAATTTCAAGAATTTGTAATGTCTTGAAAATTTCCCATTTCCAGTGCTATGGACTGTTAAATATTACTGTCTATAAAGGATATTTATTATACCTTAATAGACGACCTATTATTATACCTCGTTAGCATCAGTGGGACCTGTACCAGTTTCAAGCAGATACAATTATTATTAAATAAAACAATACACCTTTCTTCACATATCTACCGACGATGAGTACATAGTACATACTCGAAATGTATACAGGGTGCCCATTATCTATCTCCTTACATGGCTAACTTTGTTAATAGTGGAGATAGAGAATTGGTTAAATTAGCAAAATTGGGCAGAATTACAAGAGGAATTCAGTGCCTCCTTCAGATTTAATTTTAATTTTCAACTTTTCGAGATATTTTGAAAAAACTGAAAATCGCCAAAATTTTTAAACTCGAATATCTCGAAAACTATAAAAGATACAAATAATATAAAAATACTCTGTGATAGTGTTTTTTACGTGGAATTCGACGGTGATATTGAAATTTTCACGGGTATCTTAGTTTTTGAGAAAAAAAATAAAGTTATGTTTTTTAAATGGGAACTATAGTTGGCTATGGTATCAATAAAAAGCTTATTTTTTCCTGATTTCAAAAATATAATATTTAATAAATCGTTTTTTTCTTCGTTTGTGTACATTTCACAATAACTATTTTAACATGAACGCTTAATTTTGACGTGTATAATGTGACTTTAGTGTGATCTGACATTTGTATTTTACTGTTGTTTACTGATCTACGTTTGTTTTTCATAGCTTACTATGTTAATAAATTATTTGTTCATTACAGTAAACAAAAGAAAAGAGAGGTATATTATATTTTTGAAATCAGAAAAAAATAAGCTTTTTATTGATACCATAGCCAACTATGGTTGTCATTTAAAAAAACATAACTTTATTTTTTTTCTCAAAAACTAAGATGCCCGTGAAATTTTCAATATCACCCCTTAATTCCACGTAAAAATCACCATAACACAGTATTTTTATATTATTTGCATCTTTTATAGTTTTCGAGATATTCGAGTTTAAAAATTTTGGCGATTTTCAGTTTTTTCAAAATATCTCGAAAAGTTGAAAATTAAATCTAAAGGAGGCACTGAATTTCTCTTGTAATTCCGCCCAATTTTGCTAATTTAACCAATTCTCTATCTCCACTATTAACAAAGTTAGCCATGTAAGGAGATAGATAATGGGCACCCTGTATATAAAAAAAAATAAATAGATATGTGAAGAAAGGTGTATTGTTTTATTTAATTATATTCATCTTCACGAATTCACCTCAATCAGCAGATGCAATTATTGAACAAAGTCTACTCTCCATTACACGAATCCAACAGCAACACCTATTGATTTTTTTCCTTGCCATTCTGACATGGTATCAAATAAGACATCCTTCGCATCATTAAGTACAAAGAGGAGTCCAAACTTAATGCGGTTTGCCTAATTAAATTTTTAATTTTAATAGGTTTGTTCAAACTCGCCGTTTAGTATCGTTCATGAATCAATTTAAAACTGATTAATGCACAAGCTCTCAAGCACATATTTTATGGCGCAAACATTAGTTTGACACTGTTTGGTGATTGGAAAATAGATTCAGTTGGAACAGAATGCCAATTTTTTGAGATCGAGAGTTAGTGTGGTTTTGTTGCGACCCGCGATTTCATAATATCATTTAATTTAGTTTTTTTAATCTTGAAGGGGGTTGGAACTTTGGTGTGAAGCTAACACTGACGTAGTTTTCCACACAACACCAAAACACTACACTGCACTCGACGAGCGTTTTGCCAACCAAGTTGGCATTATCTAGAGATTATTAAAACTACCAGTTTTAAACTTGGTTGACGAAACGCGGATTCAGCGCTGTATAGTGTTTCGATGTTATGTGGAAAACTACGTCAGTGTTAGTTTTGTAATGTTTTTAAATTTGTATATAATTACTACTATTCTTAACTATTATACTGTCTTATTATAATATACAGGGTGCCCATTATCTATCTCCTTACATGGCTAACTTTGTTAATGGTGGAGATAGAGAATTGGTTAAATTAGCAAAATTGGGCAGAACTACAAGAGGAATTCAGTGCCTCCTTCAAATTTAATTTTAATTTTCAACTTTTCGAGATATTTTGAAAAAAATAAAAATCGCCAAAATTTTTAAACTCGAATAAGTATCTCGAAAATTATAAAAGTTACAAATAATTTAAAAATACTATGTGATAGTGTTTTTTACGTGAAATTCAGCGTTGATATTGAAAATTTCACGGGCATCATAGTTTTTGAGAAAAAAAATAAAGTTGTTTTTTTAAATAACAACCATAGTTGGCTATGGTATCAATAAAAAGCTTATTTTTTCCTGATTTCAAAAATATAATATTTAATAAATCGTTTTTTTCTTCGTTTGTGTACATTTCACATTAACTATTTTAGCAAGAACATGTAATTTTGACGTGTATAATGTGACTTTAGTGTGATCTGACATTTATAGTTTATTGTTGTTTACTGATCTACGTTTGTTTTTCATAGCTTACTATTTTAACTTTTCTTTTCTTGACCGTTAGAGATTTAACACAGATTGTTTTTCTTGGGTATATCGGTCACTTAATTACATATAAAAAAGGTTACATTTTTTTATACATGTATATATTTCTGACGTTTTGGCTTTATTAGGCCATCTTCAGAGATTCTGCAGAAGATTACATTTTACATTATTTGTTTAATATTTTTTTGATATATTATACTTACATTTATAGGATGTTTCATGTATTGTAACTAACTAAATTATAATAATTTTAAATTGTTTGAAACGATTATTGCGTTATTTTGCTGCATACATGTTGTTTGAGGGCTTTGACGCGACTGAGTTTTAAAGTGGTTTGGGTTCAGTTTTGTTTCCAAGCTGACAGATTTGCTGATATCATTCATATACATGCATTAGGTAGAGGTATAATTGAAACTTAAAAATAATATTTGTTCCGACATGTTTAAATTACAAACTAAATTTACTTAATTTAGTATTTTTTGTGAGATGTAAAAATTTTTTTTTTTTTTGTTTTTCCCCATAAATGATCTATTATTATTTGTATTTATTTTATTTATATTAATTAGTAGGTATTATATTTAATAATGAATTATATTATATTGAAATAAGTTTCACTTAAATTTTCTGTATCAGTGCGGTTATTTATTGCATTAGTATGTCTTTTTATTTGGATCATCTCGTGAATTGTTCTTTTGTTATAATTTGAAGATGGCCTAATAAAGCCGAAACGTCAGAAATATATACATGTATAAAAAAATGTAACCTTTTTTATATGTAATTAAGTGACCGATATACCCAAGAAAAACAATCTGTGTTAAATAGCTTACTATGTTAATAAATTATTGGTTCATTACAGTAATCAAAAGAAAAGAGAAAGGTATATTAAATATTATATTTTTGAAATCAGAAATACGCATTTTATTGATACCATAGCCAACAATGGTTGCCATTTAGAAAACATAACTTTATTTTTTTCTCAAAAACTAAGATGCCCGTGAAATTTTCAGTATCACCGCTTAATTTCACATAAAAAACACTATCACAGAGTATTTTTATATTATTTGTATCTTTTATAGTTTTCGAGATATTCGAGTTTAAAAATTTTGGCGATTTTCAGTTTTCAAAATATCTCGAAAAGTTGAAAATTAAAATTAAATCTGAAGGAGGCATTTTGCTAATTTAAGCACCGTGTATATCTATTATCTATGATTATTCTGTTCGTCTAGATACTCTTCAATCAGTATGAAAATCGTTATCATAATCTATACCGCTCATTTTACTTCGATGGTAAAAAGATATGCTTCATAAAGAACCATCCGCTTCGAGTATCCACTTTATTAAATTTACAGTTTTTCATTTATCGTCTTGCAACTTTGTCTATTGATTAAAGCGCTATATTTTGTGGTAATAATAGTGTATCAAACATTTGAAAAACTCAGTTTTACATTAAATGCCAATGTTATAGCATGACAGACGACATTGACAGTTCGTGAGTCCTATATTATAAAGCAGCTCGACCTTTTGAGTTAAATTTGTACTAATTTCATTTCTTTGTCCTTTTATTTTTGACCATTTTTAATATCGAGTTTAAACTCCTTTATGCTTTCATACTTCGCATATTGCAAGTTTAAAAAAAAGACTTAGGGCGACCGGGTACACATAAATTTAAAAAAAAAAAAATGTTTTGCCACAAAACATCGCCTCTTAAAACTTAATTTCAACCATCGAGCCCTGAAACTAATATGTGCAAAGTAACACTAATTATTCTTGAACTATTACCCAACGTTAAGAGGAAATAAAATACTCCTTAGGACAAATAACTTATTTATTCACGGATTGTACTTAAAAAAAATTATTCATTATCCTCCTCGTCATCGTCTTCCTGACTGTTGATCTGGAAGTACCTGAGCTCGTAGGAATCCTTTCCGGAAGCCACGACTCGTAACCAATCCCGGAGGTTGTTCTTCTTCAGGTATTTCTTGGTAAGGTATTTAAGGTACCTAAAAAAATAAAAAAATGACACGGATGAACTTTAAATTAGGTGTGACTTACACTAGGTCACGATTCATATACAAGCGTTAATACAGATGAACTATTAGAATATATACACTGTGCCAATAAATTAGAGGAACAATATAATTTTCTTTATAATTACGATTCTATCTTCTCAACTATTATTGTCTAGGACGGGGGACGGGTGATTCACTGCTCGCTATCTGATTTGCTGAATGGGGTATTTTTCTATTTTTTTTTTAAATCGACAATGGAAAGTAGTTGGAAAAAGAAGAGATATACGTATTTCTGGAATTTTAATATTGGGTTCATTTAAGACCATAAGTTATTTTTTTATTGTACGCGATATCTATGTGACGTCACTAAGCGAAAATTCAAAATTTGCCCCATTTTTTAGTGATTTCTAGGATATTTTCATTTGTGTGGTTGGTGTCACTGCGTGACAACTTTACTTTTGTTTATGTTTGAATTGTTTGGTTAGGGTAAACATGAGACATTGTTTTTAGTTTATATTTTTACCTGTGAATTGTTGTCTCTGCCTGTGACTGATTACAAGTGTATTTTTTATTAGTAATAGAAAAACATCATAATTTGTAAAGGTAATTATTGAATATATTTAATCGACTTTGCAGTAATACTGTTAAGTTAAATACTAACCTTACATTTTTCATCCCTTTTATTTCTGAAAGGATCTATACGATCTTTATCATAACAGGATCTATAACCGGTAAATTGTCGGACTTCGCCTCTACAAAACCTTGCTCCATGTTTAATAAAAGTTTACTTCACAAGAAAACAATACAACACGTTGTCATTTCTCGTCGTTACAAACTGAATCTAGCCACATATTATCAGTGTGGCCTCTTTATAGATACATATTCCCTAATTTTCGCTTAGTGACGTCACGAATATAGAATAAAATTTCAAAATTGAATTAAAAATTTTCTATCGATTCAATCTTAATAATTTTTATCCTAATATAAAAAAATATATATTTTATAAAAATACAGGTTTCCACTTTCATTTCGATTGAAGGAAAATACCCCATTTAGTAGGCCGATTGGTACCAAGTACAAATTTCACCCTGTACCCAACAGAACGGCTTACATTAAGTTGTCTTGCAACTTGAACTTCACTTAGATGTCTCTGATAACAAATAAGTGGCATACACACACTCGGTTTGACTTATTCTTTTTATGAATAAAGAAATTACCTTTTCCTTGACCTGATTCCCATGTTTTTGTCTTTTTTCGAAATGAACAGATTGATTTGGGCGAATTTCATAAATCTTATGATAAATAAACGATAAAATAACCAGCCTACTATATTTCACTGCTTTTATAAAATTGTAAAGAAAATTACATCTACTTTTCTGAGTGTTCCTCCGATTCATTGGCGCAACGTACAACATAAATGGAGGACAGTTTTATATTTGCAACTGACGTTGGTTCTGCTGCACAGAGCGGACTCGTGCTAAAACCATGGCTTATTTAAGGAAATAATTAACCGGCACGCATATATTAATACTGCCTGTCTTCAAAAACGATTATTATTATTATTCTGGACTATCTACATGACCGGTCCAGGCTGTAATTAAGTTCGAGACGATGTGTTGCACAGTGTAACTACAGAATATACTTCAATTGAAATAAGACCTCACATTTGTATAGACTAGTTACGGCTAGCATCCCAATGAATTGAAGGTTCACAACGCGTTGGCTCTTGCTCTCTCTCAAGTCTTCATGAAAACAAGAGAGAGGGTATGTACTTGATGTAGGGACATTCAAGCTCACGTCAGCATGTGTTTACCTCTTATTCCCACGAAAAGAAGAGGGCAGGTACACGCTGTTGCATCGCTGTGTCCCGCATCAGTCGGGGTGCCGGCCGCTGCTGGTATAGACATAACAACAAACTATCCGTCATGTTAAAAATAAAGTTGTATTTTTGACACGTTTATATATACAATAGCCTCTATAATCGGGCACTTCATTACATTGGCACGTCCAGCAGGGTTATTACACTAATCTTTAAGACGTCTTAAGTATGGGCTTTTGGACATAACTATGTCTTATAGTTAACGACACGCCGATTTTCTAGTCACATCCGATATTTTGGAATTATACTAATGACTTTGTCTACAAATTGGTCTAAAATGCGAGACAATTCTTTAGCTCCTACTTTAAGTCACCTCCGAAGGTGCCCTAAACTAGTTTAAGACCGTGCCGTACATTGTGTCGGACATAATTGTTTTGTATTTTTGCATACTTAGAGTAAAATATGGCTTTTGTGCCTCCTTTGCCATTTTTTGTTGAACACGAAAAGCGAAGATATGATATAAGGGAATTAAACGTGTACAGGAGACATTTAAGAGACAACAATAATCCTTGTGTGAGGGCCTTAGAATTTCAGCGCCTTTTTCGTGTAGACAAGGACAGTGCACGATATTTAATAAATAGATTGACCCCCGCTTCGGGTTTACAGATCTAATGGATTAGCTCCACAAGTAAAGGCGAGTAAAATAAATGACGCTAAAATTTCTTAATGAGTAATATAATATGTAAAATATAGATTTTAGTAACCCTTCGATTTCTGTCTCATGGATGTTACCAAAGTGTGGGGGGGGGTAAGGATTTTGCGATTCCATTTTCAATTCAGTTCAAAAATATACACTCAAACACTGGTTTATAATTTTTCTTTTTGAATGCTCAAATTTGAAGGTTAGATTCCTTGTAAACTGTGGTTAGATTGTTTTCTTCCTCTTCCAACTAAAAATATGAATGACTACAACGTTGCCATATTAGAGGCTAAAACTTCTTTAAGTCCATGTTAATTATAGACGGTCTTAAAGGAATAATAGTGTAATACAAGGAGCCTATAATTTGGTGGCTTAAAATGAATTAGCCTGTCTTTTGTCTTCAGTTTGACAATTAGTATAATAACCCCGCTGTACTCCGGCACCCCTGATGGGCGGGGGACACTCTACGAGCGGTCGGTGGACCGAAAAAACACGGATAATGCTTCATCTACCTTAAAGTTTCTTATACAATCCAGTAATCCGGCACACCCTGGTGTTTATTAGTGCCGGATTAGTGAGACTCTACTGTACTGTCAAAAATTATGTACAATATTACACTGCCAAGTAAGACCGATCATACACGATTAAGTGTCGCAAGAATGATGGAATCGTGAACACCGTAACTGACCCATCTGGCAAACATTTCTCGGTTTTTTGATTCGAAATTCATATTTCGTCCATAATAATAATTATACCAAGTGTATATAGGTCAATGTCGCTGCACATTGTATTGTACTAAACATTAAAGAGTTTAGCAAACATAGCGAGCACAGCGTTTCATCTCCACAGTTCTAAACGCCACTATGACTAGTTGTAAACGGCATGTGGAGCTGGGACTGTGGTATAAAAATAAAATAGGGTAGTACCTAGATGAAAATGTTTTAGAAAAAACATGATTTTGTGGAAAAATAAGTTGGTCTTTTTTAATTTTCTTGAATCGAGGAAAGACCTACAACTGTGAATTCGGTAACCTCTATAGTTTACTTGGTACTATGGATTCGGATAAAAAATGATCCTATTATTTATTAGCCTATTTATGATCAATTATAGCCGATATTTTTCTAAAACTGTTGGATTCAAAGTTTCTACGTACCTTTTCGAGAAAGGAATTTCGGAATTGAGCACCAATTTGGTCCCCTTCTCCCTTCCCAAAGTCACGGCGTGTTGGGACCCCTTTCCCCCAGCGAAGTTACCAGTTTTTCCACCAATCTTTATCCTCGTTTTCAAGTATTGCTCCTAAAGAAGAAACGTTTATAAAATCTATTAATTTGTAAATCAAGACCATCTTCTTCCAACAATAAGAATCACATTTATTACTCAAATATTTTATTAAGACGGCCGTAATCAAAATGTCGAGATGGTAGACAATTTCCAAGTCTAAATTTTACCTTAAAAAAAGTTTTATGATTCATCGTAGTCTCTTTTGGGATTACACCACCTGTAAAATAAAAAGTAGGAAACCAGAAGTATTCAAAATAAAGATTGACAGTATCGTATCAAAGCAAACTTCTAAAGTTTGCCCCAATATTTCTGCTTTCCCATTTTTTTATTGTTTTACAGGTGTAATCCCAAAAGAAACTATAATGAATTAAAAGACATTAAAAATGTTTTGTGTGCACTTTTGTTTTTATTCCAAAAGAAACTATAATGAATTAAAAGACATTAAAAATGTTTTGTGTTGCACTTTTGTTTTTATTTCAATTGTTTCTTTTAATATCATACACCCATATTAATAATAATCACAGTAACATCAAGTTTACTAATGACAACTAACCGCATTCTTAAATCAATCGAAGTAGTTCATATTAATAATTAAATATTTATAGACAAATAACTAACAGCATGCTAAATAAAAAGTTAATGTGACAACATCTCATTCTATACATAGAGCTAATTTCACTGCAATAAATCTAACCTGCATTTACAAACATTTACGCAAAGTGACAAGACTGACAAGTGTCTTGTGTCAAGACTGTTTTGTGTTAAAAAGCAATCAAGGGCGGATTTAGCTTTTCAACGTGGGGGAGTATCTCAAAGAACCACATTCTTAAAAAATGTTATGAAATTAGAAATCATCTGTGCATTTATACAGGTACGTTTTTCTTTGGACAAACATGAAATAGCAAATAGAAGTGTTTAATAAAATATCCTTAAGTGAAGTACGTTTATATTTTTTTTTCCTAATTACGTTTTTGCTTTTTGATAATGTAAAATTTGAATTCATGGTAAATTCGCCCTTGATAAGCATTAACTTTGCCTTTTATAATAGGGAGATTTTGAACACCTTAAATTTTTACCTTATCGTTATCGCAATCGTTATACTGGGCACGCGCAGTTCCAAAAATGATACTCTTTTTGGAACTGCACATGCTCAGAATAACGATAACGACGTGCTAAAATTTAAGGGGTTCAAAAACTCCCTAATGAATTCGATAAGTAACCATGCCATAATAAAATTTTATATAATTATTGAGGTTACTGACATATAAATACGGAGAATTTCGCATTAAATTATTTAATATTTCAGAAAAACGTTCTTAATCTGTTAATTTGGAGGGAAAAGAAAAACTACTGCCATTTCTGTCAAACTTTTAGGTTAACTTAAACTTATTGTAAAACATACCCAAACTGATAACTAGTGATTTAGCATCATTCTAGCGTTAACATGCATTTAAATGGTATTATTAATGCAGTTTTCACTAATTCCATTCTAGTCATGTCTTAGAACATTCTAAGTTTTATTATTAATAAGGCTGTATATCATTATTACTAAGCTATCAGTGTAGATTAAGTTAATTTCCCTGACTTTACTGGTAGTAATACATACTAAAATACTTTAATATATATTAAAAAATGTCGCTGAACATTGTATTATACTAAACATGAATGAGTTTAGCAAACATAGCGAGCGCAGCATTTTATCTCCACAGTTCTAAACGCCACTATGACTAGATGTAACCGTCAAGTGGAGCTGGGACTGTGGAATTTAACATCTACATTTAACATTTACATGTGGTATAGTGAATATACACATTCACTAGTAATACTAGTAGTTCAAATAGCTGCAAAGGTCATTATGGTGGTAGGGTATCCAATGATCAGTAAAAAAAGTGTACTTACAAAGTTAACCACGTCCAGAATGCCATCTTCAACGGGATGAGTGCAATCGATAAGGAATTTTAAAGCAACTTTCTTTTTCTTCAATCCCTTGCCTCTGATCTGGGGCTTCTTGGCCGGGGGCTTCGTGGCGGGCGCGGCGGCTTTAGTCTGGAATCCACAACATATTTAGTTGTGTTTCGACCAGACTTTATTGGTATGAGTTTGCCGAAACACATCTGGAGCAAAAGTGTGGTTAACTTCTGCTGCAAACGAAGGTTAATTCCGCAGAAAAGTAAAATATTTAAAAAAAATTTATGCTTAGGGATTATTTTTTACACTGCAGAATTAAATTAAAATGTAAAAAAATCCTTAAATGGTGTTCTGAAATACACACGACACATTTAAGGTTATGATTTGATAATCCAGAAATATTTCTGCCATCCGTGAACTTTTTCAGAAATATATTCTTTCAATTAATTACGAAAAACTTTTGTACATTATTGATTAAATATTGTTTTAAAATCACAATTTCAAATTAAAATAATATAAAAAATACTTACAGTAACCATTTCGACGTTCTCCAACCAAATAAATGATAACAGAAAAAGACTGAAAAAGGAAAGAGAAGGTGACAAGTGACCAGTGTTGCCACCATGATACAACTACACTGATATGCTCATAACTTGACCAAATTTCGTTTGTTCTGCGCACGACGTCATTCTTGATGCTAAAATGGCAAAAATTCAAATGCGTTACCGTCCAAGGATTGTTAACTGTTTACAGGATTGCTCGATCCCTATACTACAATGTAATCCATAATTGTGACGTCATCAAAGATCCAAAGATCTCGAACTTGTAGAAATAGGTACACTTTATACTGTTATTACAAACTTTAATAAATAATAATATTAATAATAATTCAAATACGAAAATTCTTTTGCAAATGTGAAATATAACAAACACAAAATAGGTATATTTCGACAATTCGATTACATAGATCTTCGATGACGTCAGAAAGGCGGATGACAAAATTGAGCGATCGAGCAATCCTGTAAACAGTTAACAATCCTTGGTTACCGTCAACGTGACTGTCAGTGATATAATTATTTTCGTGTTTGTCAATTGTATTCCCGTATTATTATAATTGGAGGTCCGAGGGTTATCAAGTTGTCATTTTTATATTATAGGGTGGTGTTTATTTACAGTAGTGCTTCTTATTATCTCTTCAAATTATAAAATTTAAGTTAGAATTATATTCGGTAGGTAGATCGGTACACAGAATGCGGTTTGAATTAAAATAAGAAAGATTGATATTAGTCAACTATTATTTTAGTTTCCCTGTATGAATCGTGTATTATAATTCCATAATCGACGTTTCTTTTATATTGTTATCTTTGTTTACAAGTATTTTATTTAATTTTGTATCAAAACTGACGTCACGCTCATCGATAGACCACGCCCCCATGCGCATAGGCATATCAGTGTAGTTGTATCATGGTTGCCACCCCATGATACAACTACACAGATATGCTCATAACTTTCGTTTATTTGCGCATGACGTCATTCGTGAGAGAAAAATGGCAATGCGATGCGAAAATTCTTAAGGGCAGTGATATCATTATTTTCGTGTTTATCAATTGTTTTTTCCTCGTAACTGACGTCACTATGCGGATTGGCATATCTGTGTAATTGTATCATGTTGCCACCCTAGTATAACAAACTGTCCCACGAGCAGGCATGTAATATCCCTTATTTTCATTAAAAATCCCGCCAACTTTAAATTCTGTTTCAATTTAATTAGTTTAAAATAAATACGTACTTACCTAGCATCTACCTAATAAAATATAAAATAATCAGACTATTTGAAAAATTTTTAATAAATATTTAAACAAAAAATATATATTAATAATAAACGATGAATATTAATAATAAAGTAAATTTTAGGTTATCAATATTTTTTAAAAGAATAAATATCTGTATTAATGTGTCTTTTAGTGTTATTTAGTGTGTTAGATGGCGTCCGAATAAATCAAAGAAATCAGTCGATCCAATTACAGAAATACAATATCTGTTGATTAGCTTTATAACTACAAGATGGCAGGAAGGCGGGGATTGGGGTATCAGGAAAATAATACAAAATCAGGTACGGTACGAATGACAAGAAGGAAACGTTATTAATTTATTTAATGTAGATTTTAAAAAATCCCTCGAAAATACGTGAATATCTCTGTCCCGAGCAGATCTCAAAAATCCCTCAAATCGGGATATATCCCTCAAGATGGCAACACTGCCAAGTGACAAACAAAACAGAGTCCCGATTCTGATTCCTCGATTCAATATCGAATCAACCGTGTATCCTTGTCAGAGTATATAAAGTTATACTATGTCCTTGTTACACTCCAACACATTGCGTAATACCTTCTTTTTCTAATTCGTCTATTACTATCGAATCGAGAAATGTGAAGTTGACCCCAGAACAGATAGAAGTAATGAGAGCAGTGTTGCCAACGTTTGAAAACTTACTGTATAGGATACCTACTCCAAATTATCGAATTTTTCAAGTAATGATGGTACAGCTTATGGAGAAATTATGGTACAATTTTAAATGTTAAAAAAGATGTTATTAAGAAGGAATAATAAATTATTAAAATTGTTTGCATATACAATTTATTGGTAACACAAATTAAAAAAAATGCCTAGATGCCTAGATGCCTAGATGCCTAGATTATGCCTAGCAACAAATCGATTTTCTCTTTCTAGGATATTTCTCTTGTGGCACACTTTTTGGACATATTTCCCTTGCATTGGGCATTGTTTATCCAGTTTGCGCTCGTAAATGGGATTTTTTATATATGAGTGGAATAGTCGTAAAAATTATGGTATAAACCTGAAATTATCGTAAATTTAATTTTCCCTTCATGATAGATTGATAGATTATCGACTGAACCAAAATTACGGCATGGAAACGATAATTATAGTACGGTTGGCAACACTGAATGAAAGATAAGAGCAGAGTAAGTTTGGAAAAAGCAGAAACGTGAATTTTATAGTATGATATAAATGAGGGAGACAAATATCAAGTAAAGAGGGACAAATTCACTAACGCGGATTGGCTAACAATAAAACGGACTGTGTATGTATAGCCAATTGCATGTGAACAGCCGAGGATAACTAAGGTTCTCTTTTATCTCTCATTCCCATTCTTTTAAAACACGGTTAGAAAAAGAATACGGTTTAATATGTAGAAGAACTTTTCAGTTGCGTTCCGTCCGAAACTTTCACCATGTGCACGGTACATCGTAGGTGTTAATTTTAACCATTTTTAGCACAGTTCTGAGTTATGGCTATTAGCATATTGTTTAAGTATTAGCGAGGGCTACGATTTAAGTAATTACATTTAAACAATGCTATTAGATTAGTTTTTCCAACAAATTACCATTATATCTGGTATCATAAAACTGAAAAAAGAATAAATAATAATAATAAGCAGAAGTTACCATTGTAGATAATTTATGAAACAAAAATATAGATACAATACTGTTTTATTTTATTTACTCACCATTTCATTTCAGTATGAATCATTGGTGAAACTGAAATATAGAAAAAAAAAACCTTTATAAATACCCAATTTTTTTAATAATCTCTGGGACCCGTCGATTTTCTTTTATTATTGCCCTTATTTTACATAAATTTAAATTTGTACAGTGTGGCCCAAAATAAAGCTATGCTATACCAAGAACTTTCATATTTTAAATCGGACACTCTGGATTTTTGACATATTTGGAAATAACTCTTACGAATACGGTCGTATAAGGTTTTATGTGTCTACCTCTAATAATAAGGAAGATAAGCTCAAAAAAGTATGCCATAAGCGTACCAAAAAAACGATGTGTTGTAGAAGGACTGTGCCTAGCAACAAGTCGATATTCTCTTTCTAACACATTGATCTTATGGCACACATTTTTGGGCATATCTCCCTTACTATTATTATAGATAAATAATCCTTTAAAAAAACCTTATACATGACCATAATCCCAGAAAACAGTTCTTTCCTAATAGGTATATGAAAAAATATTGAATGTACAACTATCCTTTGAAAGCCTTTCACTGCGTCGGTCTTTATATAAATTTCACATTTGTCACATTTCTCCTTTTTCTTGACAATTAATAATAACAAAATAGCATAGCATCATCGTAGTCTTTTAAGCACAGAATATCTAGGTATAAAAGAACTAAGACTTAAGACTAAGAATGATGACCCTAGACCAGGGGTCGGCAACCTTTTGAGTCGGAAGAATCAAAAATTACAATTTACAAAATTTCAAAGTTTTGAAAGAGCCACAAAATTTTTTTTTGCCAACTATAAATAGTACTCGCATAAATAAATAAAGTTTTTTTAATAAAAGAAAACGAATCTATTTATTTATAAGAAAAAATATCGATTTATTTATATATAAGTAGCGTTTTTCATAACAAATTAGATAATATATATGGCATTATTAGATAATTACTTATTATTTAAGCAAAAAATTAAAACAATTAAACATTTATTTACAACACTAACTTGCAAGAACACTAAACAAAGAAGGACTGATCAATCAGTAACAGCCAATCATATTTGTTTATCACTTATGTGACGTCAGTGGATTCCCTTTAGCGGGAGATTTGAAATTTAAATATCCTCTTTGTTTTAATTTGACAGCTTTAACCTTTTAACATGACCTATATATGTCACATTGTCATGTAGAATATGTCTCGGTTGTCTTTGGAATGTCATCACTGTCATCAGTCATGTCATCATATCAAAGTATTTCTGTATCATATCATAGTAATCTGTGCACTGATTAACAAAACACAAGTTATCACAGTTGTCAAATCGACAACGATTTTTGCACAACGCACTTCAAATCGTAAGATATATCGCGTAAAACAGATATATAAGTACTTTAAAATCACATTTGATTGCATTAATACAGTCTCTGAAATAATATTGGGTTGGATATTTTGACTGAAAATTTTTGAAACTGCAATTAGTGGCCAATTTGGCAATAGGGGATCCACTGACGTGTTACGAGAAATCTGTTGAAAATGACCTTCAAATTTTTATGAATGAATTGATCAGTCCTTCTTTGTTTAGGGTTCTTGCATGTTCGCCGCATTTTGGAAAACATCTACGATTTATAATCGTGGCATTCTGGTTCAGACGCATGCGTCAATCGCAATCGCAGACACAGCTCACAGCTAGGAAATTCTACCTTAAATTGGATGCAATTACATGGTATCTTACTGGAAACCATTAGAGATAGAGACTAGGTTAAATTGAGGCAAAGTTGCGTAATTAGAGAACGTATATCGACATGAACAAAATCGCTTTCATTTCAATTAAAAATGAGGGATGCTTAGAGCTTCACTTGTCAACAAAACATTAACACTGGCTGCCTTCACTGAAAATGTTTGTGGAATTTATACGTGCCTACACTATATTCTCAAAATATATTTTACTGAACAAAAAATAAAAGAAGCAGTCAGGTGGGTAATACAAATACAAAACAAATAAACTTAAAAAAAACACACACACCCCAGAAGGTGATATTATAGTTAATATCTACTGATATTCTAACCACATATACCTATATAAACCCGCAAAATAATAATGTGCCGCACCCTCTCCCACACAAGTCTCTGTCTTCCGGGCTCATCATATATTTACTATTTTTTATAATACTATATGTTTTTGTAATAGTCGTGTTTAAATTTACTGCTGTCACTTGCTAACAAACAATTGGGATGTATGAATAGACATAAAACTAACTAATATTTTTGAGATATTATAGATCCAAGCACCTTTCATATTATCTTTCCAAGAGTTTGTTATTTCTTTATTTTAGTCAGTCAATAAACGTAGACCAAATATCTTTGTCCACCCTGTAACAAATTAAACTCCCACCATCGATTTTATGCTAGCGCCGCGGCCGGTCCCCACTTCAACTAAACTTTCGACATTTGTTGGGAGAGTCGAAAAACCTGCCGTCCGTTCAAGACTAGTTCTATCGCCGCGATATGAAAAATCGGTCATTTTCATAAGAAAACGGTGTCCCAGTGCGTATTTCTAAATAAAAACCGACACAGACATGACAGTGTTAACAGTGATTAGTGTGCTTCTCCTCATTGGATGCTCGGCCGCTTCGGATTCCTACGATTTCGAAGGTAAGACACGGATCTCTCACCTGTGTGAGAGGTAATCATTTTCACCTGGTTACGCAGTAGCCGCCGCTTTGCTCTTATTTGACACGGGCCGCGTAAACAAAAGATGGGGTCAACGCTATCTGCGTTCCTGGTGCCCTACGCGACTGTCGGCCAGCATCGACAAAACAACAAAAATCAAAGACGACAGGTGCACGGTGAGATAAATACAAAATGGCGAGTCTATACCTTCGGCAATCGAAGGATACCCAAGGGCTACTTCGTCCTCAAACAATCGGTGTGGCAGAAGAGTGTCCTCGCTTGACTTTCTTGCGTAGCGGCCTCGAAAGGCCCCAATCGAGAAGGCCAGTCGTGAAGCCGATAATCGATTCTTTTCAAGCCGCTGTTATTGATTCAAGTCTCGCCTCCGTTTTCGACGTTGTTTATAATAACACAATACTCGGATTGCATTGTTTTGTGTGCCAGTTGATGCGAAATCGTTATTCTCCTGTTTGATATGATAAGGCACAACAATGCGGCGTTTTATCGCCAGCAATGCTGCATTGGGGCGACAAATCCGGCGGAGCCGCACAAATGCCTCGGCTGTCGGCTTTGTGCTTATTTTGCGTTTATATTTGTAATTATATTTTGTGTCTTGCACCAGCAGAGATTACGGAGAATGCACGGGAAGCGGAATCCAATCCGCTGACGTTGACATTTAGGAAAAACTCGGATTGTTTGTATCGACGTCGACGGGCCGTCTTGATATTGTTCGCAAGAAGTATTGTTTGGTTAAATTGATGGCTCGGCGCTTTGTTCGCAAAATCAATTCAACTGGGGCGCCTATGGACACGTTATTTCTTTATTTTAATGCCCGCCGTCTGCACAAGGGGAGCTTTTGTGCGAAATGTTTGTTGCAAGATGTCTGTTAACTAGACAAAATATAATTATTTCAAATACCTAGGTATCTTATAGATATAGGTACTACTTATTGAGTATTTTTTTATAGGTAGACACAAAGCTACCTATCTTTAGAATTCACCAAGGATTTTCATAAGGCAATAATATAATAGGTACATGCCACATGCCTGATTTTTCTAGGAACTTTTAGCTTTTATCAAGTCGCTAAAAGTTACAGATCACTTTTGTAAAGTAGGTATCTACAGAATTTATTCTTATGAAAGTTGATGCTCGGGAAAGTGCTGCTTTTCTTCAGGCAGTTGGAAAAAGACAGTAGTTTTTTTAATTATTGGAAAACGAGGTATGTAAGTATAATTCTTCTGTATGCAGATGACCTCCAACGTCTTTCTGCTGTATCTAATGTTTAGTGCTTCTCTTGAGCTTTAATTTGACAAAGTTCACAATTTGTGTACACCAAAAACTCATCTCCTCCGCGTAACTTTTCATATGTAATTCAGATGTATAATATCGATGACAGTTTTATTAAAATTGTACCAGTTTTAAAGATCTTGGAGTTATATACCTAGTTAGCCATTTACCTATAATTCTCACTGGAAAAGTGGAAAAACTGAAATTAAATTGATTTGACACCTACTTGCAGCTAGGGGAAATCTAATTGGACCATAACAGTGTTCTAATTAAAGACTAATTTGTACCCATTAAAGAAATTTTGTACCCATAACCATTTACCTATAATGCCTTCTTGAAAAGTGGGGAAACTGAAATTAATTCGATTTGACACCTCTATTAGCAGCCAGAGGAAATATAATTAGACCATGACAGTCTACTAATTAAAAGCTAATTTGTACACATCAAAAAAAATTTGTACCCATAACCACTTAGCCACAATTCGCATTTGAAAAATAGGGGTGCTGAAATTAAATCAACTTAGCACCCCCACTTGCTACTGTGGGAAAATTAATCAGCTTATAACAAAGTACTAATTAAAGACTAATTTGTGCCCATTAAAGAAATTTTGTACCCATAACCATTTAGCTATAATTCCCACTTGAAAACTGGGAAACAGAAATTAAATCGATTTGACACATGTACTTGCAGCCAATGGACATCTAATTGGACCCTAATAGTGCAATAATTTTCTATAACTAAAATATAAAAAATATTTATTACCTAACCAAATTAATTTAATTAATCAAATTTCACTAGCTACAATTGTACGGATTTTTTATATTTTTATTTTGGCAATAGTCAGTAGAAGTACCTACCTACTAGTTTTTATAGTTACATATACAGGGTATTCCTTAACGTCATGTCCATGCTGTTGGAGCTAATTCCTTGTCCAATTTTATGACAAAGAGTCCAATAAACTTGTGTCCTAAATTGTCTAGTTTTCCAGATACAGGGTGTCAAGGTTTTTATAAAAAATCGTTTTGTTTTTTTTTTTATTAATATCTTGAAAGCTCTTTCGCCGATTTGGATGAAACTTGGTACGTTCGTTTGAAGTAGTAAGGAGATTATTTTAACGTGAAAAGATTAAAATTGTTGGCTCCAGTGGCGTCCAGAAGGGTAAACTATTATGGGCAAAACATTGGACGCCACTGGTTTTTTACAAGTTTTGGATTTGTTTTTAGCTGAAACAATTTCAAATACAACTTTTTTGTTTCTTACATTTTTTTCCAATCTTGCTTCGTTTTCAAGAAAAAAATATAAAAACTTACATGGATGTCTAAATGTTTATTATTTTAAAGTAAATAACTGGGATGTCCCCATTTTTATAGCAGGCATTTAATATCTACAAAACACTAGAAAAAATGCAAAATACAAACCTAAATAATAACTACAAATGACTGCAAACCTTGACACCCTGTATCTCGAAAACGAGGCAATTTATGACATGACATTAAGGAACACGCTGTATTTAGTTTTACTTAAAAAATAGAAAAACTATAATACTGGGTGTCCCGTCGAAAAGTATCACATTTCGTCGCCTTATATCTCGAAAACTAAAAGAGATATCGGGATGCGGTTTGGACAGAACGATTTAGCATTTTTGTAAGTTTTTTTTGGCACTGTTGCCAAATCTCCAAATATATTAGTAATTTTTTTATGGAATACGCTCCTCTTTGGAGTAAAATTACTTGCTTATATTAAATGGAACACCCTGTGTATTTTGCCATAATCAGAAAGCCTAATCACTCTACTTTTCAAAAAGGTATGCATTGTTTACATTATCTTGAGAATTGGAGCCACAAAATTAAATTTGTTAGAAGTACTCTTATTTGAGTTATTACGAATGAAAAAAATACCTTATTCTTGGTAAAGTTATTTTAAAGTTTTTGTACACTTATTTTAAATAAAATACCCTATATATTTTAAAATTTTAAAATCTCTGATCAAACTTGATGTGGAAATTGACTGCATTTGCTTTTTAAATGAAAAAAGATAGGGAGAAAAGAATAATTCTTTAATAATCGGTAGGAACGAGTTTTGTTAACAATAACAAAAAAGCACAATGACAGTAATAAAAATAACAGATAAAATAATCAAAATAACTGTAAATAAAAACTATTTGAATAAGTTAAAACAATTGGTTTTAACTGCCTACCATTTACTTCAATATACATTTGTGCATCCTGAGTAGTAAATGATCAAAAGTGTGTGATCCTTCTAATGTGAACATTTTTATATCTATACTTCAAATATTTGACACAACTGACAATACAGTTTATTATTGTACTTTTGTTTTTCATGGCTACTGTGAAAACGAAGACCAGCTTCACAAACTGTTCAAGTAAGAGGTGCTCCCATTAAACTGAATTTAGTGGCTCCAATTCTCAAGATAATGTAAACTATGTATACCTTTTTGAAAAGTAAAGTGATTAGGCTTTCCGATTATGACAAAATATACAGGGTGTTCCACTTAATATAAGCAAGTAATTTTACTCCAAAGAGGAGCGTATTCAATAAAAAATTTGCCAATATATTTGGAAATTTGGCAGCAGTGCCAAAAAAAACTTACACAAATCTAAAGTCGTTCTGTCCAAACTGCGTCCCAATATCTCTTTTAGTTTTCGAGATATAAGGCGGCGAAATGTGATACTTTTCGATGGGACACCCCGTATAATAAATTGCATTGCTCAAAGTCAAATGTTATACAGTACCCATGAAATTAAAGATTCCAACTTTAACCATTTTGGCTGCATATTCGTTCCCTGAAATGATGAAATGAATATGGGACTATCGCTATTTAATTGCAGTATCTCCATTTTTCAGGTCGGAATTATAGCTAAATGATTATGAGTACATTTTTTTAAATGGATATAAATTGGTATTTATTTAGTACACTATTTATGGTCTAATCAGATTTCCCCTAACTGCAAGTAGAGGTGTCTAATCGATTTAATTTCAGTTTTCCTACATTTCCAGTGACAATTATAGGGAAATGGCTACGGTTACAAATTTTTTTAAATGGGTACAAATATTAGTCTTTAATTAGTTCACTATTATAGTCTAATTAGATTTCCCCTGACTACGAATAGATGTGTCAAATAGATTTACTGAATTTCGGTTTCCCCACTTTTCAAGTGGGAATTATAGCTAAATGGTTATGGGTACAAATTTTTTTTGATGGGTACAAATTAGCCTTTAATTAGTACTTTGTTAGGGGCCGATTAATTTTCCCACAGTAGCATGTAGTGTTGCTAAGTTGATTTAAATTTAGCAAGCACCCCCACTTTTCAAACGCGAATTGTGGCTAAATGGTTATGGGTACAAATTTTTTTTGATGGGTACAAAATTAATTAGCACTAAATTATAGGCTAAATAGATTTTAAATCCATCGAGGTGAGGGTGCCACCTTTATTGACATTCGAGATTCCGTAACAGCTCCAATAATTGTCCACGTTCCCCATCTTGCCACCCTGTCTGCATCGTTTTTTTTATTTAACCATACCCAGAACTAATATATTAAAATAGCCTCCGTTACACCAAAGTTTAAATAGATAGACCCTTTGGTTACATCCAATGGATTATCACTGTCGGATGCTGAATTTGGCAGAAATTTTCTATTCTTAAATTCTTACCATTTGGTAATCTGTCTCTCTATTATTAATTGTTTGAAACTTCAGTTTTTATTATTACATACTTTACATTGAAAAAACATTTATTGGCGTTTCTTCCATTAGTTAATAGGGACAAGATGCTCGTATGTTTTTTGTATTTATTAGTCGACATTAGCTATGTTAATTTTTTTAGGTATATGTTTTTGAATGTAATATGTGCACATTTTTTCATTTTTTGTATTCGCTATGTTTCTCCTACCCATGATACAACTACACAGATATGCCAATCCGCATAGTGACGTCAGTTACGAGGAAAAAACAATTGATAAACACGAAAATAATTATATCACTGCCCATAAGAATTTTCGCATCGCATTACCTTTTTTCCCTCACGAATGACGTCATGCGCAAACAAACGAAAGTTATGAGCATATCTGTGTAGTTGTATCATGCTCCTACCCATTATATCAGGTGACGTTTTGTAAAAATACAAGAAAAGAATTTTATTGTGTATTGGTTTAAAAACTTCATATTAATTTTCAATAACCGCACTTATTAATACATAAAGTCACAAGCTCAAACCCTACTTATTTACACCCACCCCCTTGTGTAAAGGTTATATCGAGGGTTATATTTGTCTGTCAGCCTTTGGCCCACGCCATTATTCACACCTATGCTGACCCTCTTTATGGGTCACTCCCTGCCAGGCAATGAATATCCATAAAAAGAGAATGTGAAAAATACTTTGAAATGAAAGGCTCTTAGCAGTGGCTCCTGGCCTTTTTCTCTCTAGGGTAATCGGTTGTTTTTAGCTTAACAGTATTAAAGTATTTTACAAAGATGAACACGGCCAGAGGAAAGTTTAATACCGATGTTGTGTAAATAAACGTGTTCCCTGTTATTAAATTGTTACATGCCTTTTGGAGAAATGAGTGAGAAACAGTTTCTTATATTAGGGGCAAACTTTTACCTATCTTCTATCTTAAACACTTCTATTGACACATTTCGTGGAATGACACCCATAAACACGGCAGTTTGTGTTCTGCTGATTTCTTTTGAATCCCATTTTAAAATGTAAAAATAAAGATGTACAAATACTAACCACAACGTTTTTAACTTTGTAATACCAAAAAATCACAAGCACCACCAAATTATTACGTTAAACAAACCCAAATACATGTTACTTATCCTTATATCAGCAATAAACCTCCAAAAATTACCTTTTAAGTAGGTTCAAATATTTTCATGCAGAGGGCGCATTCATTTTTGGAATCGCCAATAAATTTCATTGAAACTAGTGCACAGAGGACACCCTCTGTGACTAGTGCCCAAAGTGAACAAACAAACGCCCGCAGTGTTTTTGCTGCTGCTGCTGTACTTGGCTGTTAACATATTTTACGGTGGGACCTTAGCCATTTAAGCGGCGAATGTATCTCGACATGATGAGGTAGGACGGGAGGAATAAAAAAAATGGTAATGCCTCGGCGCATTAACTTCGCATTTAGGCCAAACGGGCGCTGGCGGAAGCCGGCAAAAAATTGCGGCACATGGCGTAGGAAGTCGCTTAAACGTACAAGATAGACGATCTAACTGATTGTCTGCCGTTCCTGGTTTCTGTTGGAAGGTCTGTTCTTTCATATCTGGCACGTAAAAACCAAATAGCGGCCGCATGTAGATCAGAAGTGGCTTTTAGGATTTATTGCAGTTTCTTTTGGGATTACGCCACCTGCAAAATAATAAAAGACGGGTAACCAGAAGTATTCGTTTGTGTGAAGTTATCCACGAAATCTCAGCCACGAATTCTGACGTAGAGACAATCGTCTTTGATGCACGATAGTTCGGATCACTATTTCAACGAGTTGTCTCAATTCGCATTATATCATGGAGTAATAATAACAAATTACTGGATTACATAATAGTTATTATAACTATATACATTTCAAAATTTATAGATTTCATTAGTTTTTCGTTGCAAATAAATTACACCTTGTATTTTCAAAACGAAGGGGAATGCGTTGATGAAACACGGACCGTATATTACTAACATAATATGGATTACTACTATGGTATTGAAAGTTTTTTCATCCCCGCCTTTGGGGCTGAAAATGACATACATAGGTAAATAACAGTAAAATAAGTTTATTAGTTTTTCAGTGCATTTAACTTACACTAAGTATTTTTTAAACGAAGAGGGATGCGTTTATCAAATTTGGACCGAACACTACTACTACAATATAAATTGCGACGGTGGTATCAAACTTTTGTCACCCCCGTCCTTGGGGGGTGAAAATGAGAATAATATAAATTTAATACATTTTTCAATTTATTTATAATACGTCCTGTATCTTCCAAACAAAGAGGGATGCGTTGGTCAAATTCGGATCAGACATCGCTAATACAATATAGATTACAGCGGTGGTATCAAAAGTTTTGTCACCCCCGTCCCTAGGGGTGAAAATGGCTGAAGTATCACTAATATATATTTAAGAAGTATTTCACATTTTTTACAATACATCCTGTATCTTCCAAACGAAGAGGGATGCGTTGATCAAATTTGGACTTAACATTACTAATACAATATGGATTACAGCGGTGGTATCAAAAATTTTGTCACCCCCGTCCTTGGGGATGAAAATTACAGAAGTAGCACTAATATAAAATTAATAAGTTTTTCACATTATTTATCATACATCCTGTATCTTCCAAACAAAGAGGGATGCGTTGATCAAATTTGCACTGAACATTACTAATACAATATGGATTACAGCGGTGGTATCAAAAGTTTTGTCACCCCCGTCCCTGGAGGTGAAAATGACAGAAATAGCACTAATATAAACTTAATAAGTTTTCCACATTATTTATAATACATCATGTATCTTCCAAACGAAGAGGGATGCGTTGATCAAATTTGCACTGAACATTACTAATACAGTATGGATTACAGCAGTGGTATCAAAAGTTTTGTCACCCCCGTCCTTGGGGGTGAAAATGACAGAAATAGCACTAATATAAAATTAATAAGTTTTTCACATTATTTATAATACATCCTGTATCTTCCAAATGAAGAGGGATGCGTTGATCAAATTTGCACGGAACATTACTAATACAATATGGATTACACCGGTGGTATCAAAAGTTTTGTCACCCCCGTACTTGGGGGTGAAAATGACAGAAATAGCACTAATATAAAATTAATAAGTTTTTCACATTATTTATAATACATCCTGTATCTTTCAAACGGAGAGGGATGCGTTGATCAAATTTGCACTGAGCATTACTAATACAATATGGATTACAGCGGTGGTATCAAAAGTTTTGTCACCCCCGTCCTTGGGGGTGAAAAGACAGAAATAGCACTAAAATAAAATTAATAAGTTTTTCACATTATTTATAATACATCCTGTATCTTCCAAACGAAGAGGGATGCGTTGATCAAATTTGGACCGAATATTACTAATACAATATGGGTTACGACGGTGGTATCAAAAGTTTTGTCACCCCCGTCCTTGGGGGTGAAAATGACAGAAATAGCACTAATATAAAATTAATAAGTTTTTCACATTATTTATAATACATCCTGTATCTTCCAAACGAAGAGGGATGCGTTGATCAAATTTGGACTGAACATTAGTAATACAATATGGATTACAGCGGTGGTAACAAAAGTTTTGTCACCCCCGTCCTTGAGGATGAAAATTACAGAAGTAGCACTAATATAAAATTAATAAGTTTTTCACATTATTTACCATAGATACATCCTGTATCTTCCAAACGAAGAGAGATGCTTTGATCAAATTTGGACCGAATATTACTAATACAATATGGGTTACGACGGTGGTATCAACAGTTTTGTCACCCCCGTCCTTGGGGGTGAAAATGACAGAAATAGCACTAATATAAAATTAATAAGTTTTACACATTATTTATAATACATCCTGTATCTGCCAAACGAAGAGGGATGCGTTGATCAAATTTGCACTGAACATTACTAATACAATATGGATTACAGCGGTGGTATCAAAAGTTTTGTCACCCCCGTCCTTGGGGGTGAAAAAGACAGAAATAGCACTAAAATAAAATTAATAAGTTTTTCACATTATTTATAATACATCCTGTATCTTCCAAACGAAGAGGGATGCTTTGATTAAATTTAGACTAAATATTACTAATACACTATGGATTACGACGATGGTATCAAAAGTTTTGTCACCCCCGACCTTGGGGGTGAAAATGACAGAAATAACACTAATATAAAATTAATAAGTTTTTCACATTATTTATAATACATCCTGTATCTTCCAAACGAAGAGGGATGCGTTGATCAAATTTGGACTGAACATTACTAATACAATATGGATTACAGCGGTGGTATCAAAAGTTTTGTCACCCCCGTCCTTTGGGTTGAAAATTACAGAAGTAGCACTAAAATATAAAATTAATAAGTTTTTCACATTATTTACCATACATCCTGTATCTTCCAAACGAAGAGAGATGCGTTGATCAAATTTGCACTGAACATTACTAATACAATATGGATTACAGCGGTGGTATCAAAAGTTTTGTCACCCTCGTCCTTGGGGGTGAAAATGACAGAAATAGCACTAATATAAAATTAATAAGTTTTTCACATTATTTATAATACATCCTGTATCTTCCAAACGAAGAGGGATGCTTTGATTAAATTTAGACTAAACATTACTAATATACTATGGATTACGACGATAGTATCAAAAGTTTTGTCACCCCCGTCCTTGGGGGTGAAAATGACAGAAATAACACTAATATAAAATTAATAAGTTTTTCACATTATTTATAATACATCCTGTATCTTCCAAACGAAGAGGGATGCGTTGATCAAATTTGGACTGAACATTACTAATACAATATGGATTACAGCGGTGGTATCAAAAGTTTTGTCACCCCCGTCCTTGGGGGTGAAAATGACAGAAATAGCACTAATATAAAATTAACAAGGTTTTCACATTATTTATAATACATCCTGTATCTTCCAAACGAAGAGGGATGCGTTGATCAAATTTGGACCGAATATTACTAATACAATATGGGTTACGACGGTGGTATCAAAAGTTTTGTCACCCCCGTCCTTGGGGGTGAAAATGACAGAAATAGCACTAATATAAAATTAATAAGTTTTTCACATTATTTATAATACATCCTGTATCTTCCAAACGAAGAGGGATGCGTTGATCAAATTTGGACTGAACATTAGTAATACAATATGGATTACAGCGGTGGTAACAAAAGTTTTGTCACCCCCGTCCTTGAGGATGAAAATTACAGAAGTAGCACTAATATAAAATTAATAAGTTTTTCACATTATTTACCATAGATACATCCTGTATCTTCCAAACGAAGAGAGATGCTTTGATCAAATTTGGACCGAATATTACTAATACAATATGGGTTACGACGGTGGTATCAACAGTTTTGTCACCCCCGTCCTTGGGGGTGAAAATGACAGAAATAGCACTAATATAAAATTAATAAGTTTTACACATTATTTATAATACATCCTGTATCTGCCAAACGAAGAGGGATGCGTTGATCAAATTTGCACTGAACATTACTAATACAATATGGATTACAGCGGTGGTATCAAAAGTTTTGTCACCCCCGTCCTTGGGGGTGAAAAAGACAGAAATAGCACTAAAATAAAATTAATAAGTTTTTCACATTATTTATAATACATCCTGTATCTTCCAAACGAAGAGGGATGCTTTGATTAAATTTAGACTAAATATTACTAATACACTATGGATTACGACGATGGTATCAAAAGTTTTGTCACCCCCGTCCTTGGGGGTGAAAATGACAGAAATAACACTAATATAAAATTAATAAGTTTTTCACATTATTTATAATACATCCTGTATCTTCCAAACGAAGAGGGATGCGTTGATCAAATTTGGACTGAACATTACTAATACAATATGGATTACAACGGTGGTATCAAAAGTTTTGTCACCCCCGTCCTTTGGGTTGAAAATTACAGAAGTAGCACTAATATAAAATTAATAAGTTTTTCACATTATTTACCATACATCCTGTATCTTCCAAACGAAGAGAGATGCGTTGATCAAATTTGCACTGAACATTACTAATACAATATGGATTACAGCGGTGGTATCAAAAGTTTTGTCACCCTCGTCCTTGGGGGTGAAAATGACAGAAATAGCACTAATATAAAATTAATAAGTTTTTCACATTATTTATAATACATCCTGTATCTTCCAAACGAAGAGGGATGCTTTGATTAAATTTAGACTAAACATTACTAATACACTATGGATTACGACGATAGTATCAAAAGTTTTGTCACCCCCGTCCATGGGGGTGAAAATGACAGAAATAGCACTAATATAAAATTAATAAGTTTTTCACATTATTTATAATACATCCTGTATCTTCCAAACGAAGAGGGATGCTTTGATTAAATTTAGACTAAACATTACTAATATACTATGGATTACGACGATAGTATCAAAAGTTTTGTCACCCCCGTCCTTGGGGGTGAAAATGACAGAAATAACACTAATATAAAATTAATAAGTTTTTCACATTATTTATAATACATCCTGTATCTTCCAAACGAAGAGGGATGCGTTGATCAAATTTGGACTGAACATTACTAATACAATATGGATTACAGCGGTGGTATCAAAAGTTTTGTCACCCCCGTCCTTGGGGGTGAAAATGACAGAAATAGCACTAATATAAAATTAACAAGGTTTTCACATTATTTATAATACATCCTGTATCTTCCAAACGCAGAGGGATGCGTTGATCAAATTTGCACTCAACATTACTAATATAATATAGATTACGACGGTGGTATCAAAAGTTTTGTCACCCCCGTCCTTGGGGATGAAAATTACAGAAGTAGCACTAATATAAAATTAATAAGTTTTTCACATTATTTACCATACATCCTGTATCTTCCAAACGAAGAGAGATGCGTTGATCAAATTTGGACCGAATATTACTAATACAATATGGGTTACGACGGTGGTATCAAAAGTTTTGTCACCCCTGTCCTTGGGGGTCAAAATGACAGAAATAGCACTAATATAAAATTAATAAGTTTTTCACATTATTTATAATACATCTTGTATCTTCCAAACGAAGAGGGATGCGTTGATCAAATTTGGACTGAACATTACTAATATAATATAGATTACGACGGTGGTATCAAACGTTTTGTCACCCCCGTCCTTGGGGGTGAAAATTACAGAAGTAGCACTTATATAAAATTAATAAGTTTTTCACATTATTTACCATACATCCTGTATCTTCCAACCGAAGAGAGATGCGTTGATTAAATTTGGACTGAACATTACTAATATAATATAGATTTCGACGGTGGTATCAAACGTTTTGTCACCACCGTCCTTGGGGGTGAAAATTACAGCAGTATCACTGATATAAAATTAATAAGTTTTTCACATTATTTATAATACATCCTGTATCTTCTAAATGAAGAGAGATGCGTTGATCAAATGTGGACTGATCATTACTAATACGATATAGATTACGACGGTGGTATCAAAAGTTTTGTCACCCCCGTCCTTGGGGGTGAAAATTACAGAAATAGCACTAATATAAAATTAACAAGTTTTTCACATTTTTTACAATACATATTGTAATTTATATTAGTGATACTTCAGCCATTTTCACCCCCAAGGATGGGGGTGACAATACTTTTGATACCACCGTCGTAATCTATAGTGTACTAGTAATGTTCAGTCCAAATTTGATCAACGCATCCCTCTTCCTTTGGAAGATACAGGATGTATTATAAATAATGTGAAAAACTTGTTAATTTTATATTAGTTCTATTTCTGTAATTTTCACCCCCAAGGACGGGGGTGACAAAACGTTTGATACCACCGTCATAATCTATGTTATACTAGTAATGTTCAGTGCAAATTTGATCAACGCATCCCTCTTCGTTTGGAAGATACAGGATGTATGATAAATAATGTGAAAAACTTATTAATTTTATATTAGTGCTACTTCTGTAATTTTCATCCCCAAGGACGGGGGTGACAAAACTTTTGATACCACCGCTGTAATCCATATTGTATTAGTAATGTTAAGTCCAAATTTGATCAACGCATCCCTCTTCGTTTGGAAGATACAGGATGTATTGTAAAAAATGTGAAATACTTCTTAAATATATATTAGTGATACTTCAGCCATTTTCACCCCTAGGGACGGGGGTGACAAAACTTTTGATACCACCGTCGTAATCTATATTATATTAGTAATGTTCAGTGCAAATTTGATCAACGCATCCCTCTTCGTTTGGAAGATACATGATGTATTATAAATAATGTGGAAAACTTATTAAGTTTATATTAGTGCTATTTCTGTCATTTTCACCTCCAAGGACGGGGGTGACAAAACTTTTGATACCACCGCTGTAATCCATATTGTATTAGTAATGTTCAGTGCAAATTTGATCAACGCATCCCTCTTCGTTTGGAAGATACATTATGTATTATAAATAATGTGTAAAACTTATTAATTTTATATTAGTGCTATTTCTGTCATTTTCAGCCCCAAGGACGGGGGTGACAAAACTTTTGATACCACCGGTGTAATCCATATTGTATTAGTAATGTTCAGTGCAAATTTGATCAACGCATCCCTCTTCATTTGGAAGATACAGGATGTATTATGAATAATGTGAAAAACTTATTAATTTTATATTAGTGCTATTTCTGTCATTTTCACCTCCAAGGACGGGGGTGACAAAACTTTTGATACCACCGTCGTAATCTATATTATATTAGTAATGTTGAGTGCAAATTTGATCAACGCATCCCTCTGCGTTTGGAAGATACAGGATGTATTATAAATAATGTGAAAACCTTGTTAATTTTATATTAGTGCTATTTCTGTCATTTTCACCCCCAAGGACGGGGGTGACAAAACTTTTGATACCACCGTCGTAGTCTATATTATATTAGTAATGTTCAGTGCAAATTTGATCAACGCATCCCTCTTCGTTTGGAATATACAGGATGTATTATAAATAATGTGAAAAACTTATTAATTTTATATTAGTGCTATTTCTGTCATTTTCACCCCCAAGGACGGGGGTGACAAAACTTTTGATACCACCGGTGTAATCCATATTGTATTAGTAATGTTCAGTGCAAATTTGATCAACGCATCCCTATTCATTTGGAAGATACATGATGTATTATAAATAATGTGGAAAACTTATTAAGTTTATATTAGTGCTATTTCTGTCATTTTCACCTCCAAGGACGGGGGTGACAAAACTTTTGATACCACCGGTGTAATCCATATTGTATTAGTAATGTTCAGTGCAAATTTGATCAACGCATCCCTCTCCGTTTGGAAGATACAGGATGTATTATAAATAATGTGAAAATCTTATTAATTTTATATTAGTGCTATTTCTGTCATTTTCAGCCCCAAGGACGGGGGTGACAATACTTTTGATACCACCGGTGTAATCCATATTGTATTAGTAATGTTCAGTGCAAATTTGATCAACGCATCCCTCTTCATTTGGAAGATACAGGATGTATTATAAATAACGTGAAAAACTTATTAATTTTATATTAGTGCTATTTCTGTCATTTTAACCCCCAAGGACGGGGGTGACAAAACTTTTGATACCACCGTCGTAATCTATATTATATTAGTGATGTTCAGTCAAAATTTAATCAACGCATCCCTCTTCGTTTGGAAGATACAGGATGTATTATAAATAATGTGAAAAACTTGTTAATTAGCATTAGTGCTATTTCTGTAATTTTCACCCCCAAGGATGTAGGTGACAAAAGTTTTGATACTACCGCCGGAATCCATATTGTATTAGTAATGTTCAGTCCAAATTTGATCAACGCATCCCTTATTGTTTGGAAGATACAGGTTGTATTGTAAAAAATGTGAAATACTTATTAAATATATATTAGTGATACTTCAGCCATTTTCACCCCCAAGGACGGGGGTGACAAAACTTTTGATACCACCTTCGTAATCTATATTGTATTAGTGATGTCTGATCCGAATTTGACCAACGCATCCCTCTTTGTTTGGAAGATACAGGACGTATTATAAATAAAGTGAAAAATGTATTAAATTTATATTATTCTCATTTTCACCCCCCAAGGACGGGGGTGACAAAAGTTTTGATACCACCGTCGCAATTTATATTGTAGTAGTAGTGTTCGGTCCAAATTTGATAAACGCATCCCTCTTCGTTAAAAAAATACTTAGTGTAAGTTAAATGCACTAAAAAACTAATAAACTTATTTTACTGTTATTTACCTATGTATGTCATTTTCAGCCCCAAAGGCGGGGATGAAAAAACTTTCAGTACCATAGTAGTAATCCATATTATGTTAGTAATATACGGTCCGTGTTTCATCAACGCATTCCCCTTCGTTTTTTGAAAATACAAGGTGTAATTTATTTGCAACGAAAAACTAATGAAATCTATAAATTTTGAAATGTATATAGTTATAATAACTATTATGTAATCCAGTAATTTGTTATTATTACTCCATGATATAATGCGAATTGAGACAACTCGTTGAAATAGTGATCCGAACTATCGTGCATCAAAGACGATTGTCTCTACGTCAGAATTCGTGGCTGAGATTTCGTGGATAACTTCACACAAACGAAGTATTCGGAATAAAAATATTCAAAGTGTACTACCAAGGCAAACTTCTAAAGTTTGTGGTGGTGAGAAACACACCGTAGTGCCTTTGGGTCTGTGCTACTATCTGTCTGACCATGATACAACTACACTGATATGCTCATAACTTGACCAAATTTCGTTTGTTCTGCGCACGACGTCATTCTTGATGCTAAAATGGCGAAAATTCAAATGCGTTACCGTCAACGTGACTGTCAGTGATATAATTATTTTCGTGTTTGTCAATTGTATTCCCGTATTATTATAATTGTGAGGTCCGAGGGTTATCAAGTTGTCATTTTTATATTATAGGGTGGTGTTTATTTACAGTAGTGCTTCTTATTATCTCTTCAAATTATAAAATTTAGGTTAGAATTATATTCGGTAGGTAGATCGGTACACAGAATGCGGTTTCAATTAAAATAAGAAAGATTGATATTAATCAACTATTATTTTAGTTTTCGTGTATGAATCGTGTATTATAATTCCATAATCGACGTTTCTTTTATATTGTTATCTTTGTTTACAAGTATTTTATTTAATTTTGTATCAAAACTGACGTCACGCTCATCCATAGACCACGCCCCCATGCGCATAGGCATATCAGTGTAGTTGTATCATGTGTCTGACAATTATTGTCAAATTGACAGACAGATAACGATCTGCTTTTCCGTTTGTTTTCTAAAGTGTCCTCCAGAAAACCGCTGTATACGCGATTCTTGCTAAGCAATACGCTACCTACTGGCGGCACGCACAACTAACGCATGGGCCTTTGGTTCAGTTTTGCGTATGTATGTCTATTGTGAATTTTGAAATATCCGTTGTTATATTAGTTAATTGCTTTGATTAGATATGAATCATTATTGTTGTGAGCGTCATTATTCCTCTTGGACAAAGAAAAACCCCGAGATCAGTTTCATACTTTTCCAAAAGCGGGAAAATCTAGAGCTATCGCGGAAACTATAAGTTGGGCATTAAAGAGTTACAGGAGAGAAGTATGGATAAAGAAGCTAAAGAACGCAAAGTAGAGTGTGTGCTCTTTACTTTTCTCTAAGAATCACTATTTCCATAAAGGTATGTATGCCGTATGTCTAATAAAGGATTTGACATATTTTGATGTTAAGTTTCATTTTCAGATTGAACGCTCGAAAAATATTGAAATATATTTTAATTTTATATCACTACTTACCCCTTTCAAAATAGTTTTACAAGCTTTTTACCTGGTTTAAAGTTCTCGACAACAAATATTTGATGAATACAATTTCAAACGTCAGTGTCAGGAGTCAGGGACCGTAAGTTAGTATAGGCAAAGCTTATAAGCTTTGGTATAGGTTACTGCCGTTTTGGCGCTACGATGTTAAAATGAATATGCAATAGGTATATGACAAATTAACTGAGTTTCATCAGTGGTTTTTAGTTTCATATAAAATTCTTTAATATTACAAATGATTTTTTATTTGAAGGAGATGCCGAAAACAACTACTCCACGGGTAATGTGCCTCAACTGGCGTTGCATTACTCCGGTATCTCCATGAAAGTCGCCACATCCTTCATAGAAATCAACCACCAGACACTGACCGATTTCGCACTTATTATGAGCTCATCAATAAAATTTAAATAAAATTAAACAGTATATTTACTAGTTTTGTTAGTGGTGGTGAGGAACACCGTAGCGCCCTCTTTCGGTCTTCTGTAACAACCTGTAAGTTTATGAAAAATTGAAACCTCTTTCAAAATCCTTTCCAGGCGTAAAATATTTGTTTTTTTCTGTTTGCCGACGATCGGCAGTGAGGTAAAATAGTAAAGAGTACTTGGAATATTTAATATTTTCATGCATTAAACCGAGGTAAACCGCGTATTGAAATTTCAACACATTCCTCTTCCCCTAAAAAGGGGTCGTGAAAAATATTATCGCCCTCGGGCAAACGAGATCTGTTTTTAAGCTTACAAAATGAGGTCTAAAATATGCACATTATCGATCGATCGTACATAAAACTTGACGTAAATTCTCAATCCTCCTCAATTTATTATTTCGCCCAGTTCCTCCTTAACTTTCTCTATACAGTGTGTGTCTTTAAAATTCCTCTATACATTGTGTGTAACGACCAATTGAATGACGACTTGCCACCGTCAAGAGTGTAAATACCTCACCTAGGAATGGATGAGAGTCTTGCGGAGAGTATAGGGCCGAAATTCCTTAAAAAAACCTCGAATTTCGCTAGTAAAATTAACATTCCACACCTCCCCTGCGTATTTTTTTTTGTTTCCCAAACTCAAAAGACCTTTGAAAGGGCAGAGGTTTGACTCGATTGGAAACATTAAAGAAAAATCGCTGGAGGAGCTAAACAGCATTCCACAAGAACAGTTCTTAGGGTCCTTCCAGCAGTGGAAACGACGTTGGGAGAAGTGTATACGTTGCCAAGGGCAGAATTAAGCAAAGTGCAATGACCGGAAAAAGAGTAGATCTATGTTGTCACATTTATTTCTAAACTATTATTTAAAACAGGAAACGTATTAATTACCTTATTTACCCATTTTTTTTCTTGTCTTTAACGTCCCTTATCCCTATTGTACTTTATTAAAGCAAACACAATGTTTAATTTGTGTTTTACTTAATAATCTCTACGAATTTCCGAATACGTGGCAACTGCGAAAGTCGTAAAGTTGACGACAAGCTGTTCATCCTTATTTAACATACATATTCTTGCATTTACGCTTTCTTTTCTCTGAGCTTCAACGACGTTGATTGGTCGAATCAGGAACCAACCAGCTAATGCGCTCGAGGTAGTAGGGAAACAGTGGCGTGATGTTGGATTATTTCGCGCGCGTTTCTTAACGGTAAAAATTTGTGGTAAAATTATCAGTGTATTTATTCTTTGTGTCAGTGTTTATACTTATTTGTGTTAGTTAAAAAAGTGGAAGTGCATATACTAGAAGTATTCTATAGAATAGTATACGAGTATATATTAACTGAAATGTGCCCAATGGTAAAACAGAATACGCACGCCCATGCATCACCGCATTTTACCAGATCGGCGAGGTCATTCCACTTTGCTTAATTCTGGCTTTGACTTTTTTTTTAGTCCCGCACAAAGTATCGCTGTCTCTTTCGATGCTACATTTTATATGGGTTTAATATGTGGTTGTCTTTGAGCCTCATCCTTTTATGCCTGCCTGCATATAGTTATGGGTATACCCGCATCGTATTACTCTGTCGTTTTGCTGTTCCTGTTCCAGAGCGGACGCGTACCTACATACATAGGGCGTAATTAACTGCAGTGTAAGAGGACACTGCCCTGGCCCTCCTTGAAACCGGGACATATCAAAGCAACACCACCTATCAAAGCGGCTACGGAAGGAAATAAGGGGAGTGTTTTTGTTTTGATATCTGTCGACGTGACGAGTGGACGGTATCAAAAGAAAAGGCGTAACTATTAGCATTTTTGGTTTACTGCTCTAGAGTGCTCTCAGAGTGATCTAGGAGTGCTCTGGTCGTAATTCTCGTGTCCCATTTTGGGTATAAATTGCTCTTGTTCGGAGTTTCGTGATCGATTTATCGATTGCTCTGAAATCTTAAATGAGTGCTCACAATTCACTTGAAAAAATTGGCAGAGCATCAACTGCCATTTTAAATAGATAACCTCAAATTTTAGAATTCTTTTGTGCCCATAGATAATTTTTTAACCGAACTAAAAAACTTTTGCAATCTATGGAAATATCATTTTCATCTGATAGTTCAAACGAAGAGTTTGCATATAATTGCAAGGAAACAAAATACAAAATAAAATATTACGTTGAAAAATTATATTATTACTTATATTTGCTGATGGTTGTCCAGTATTATTGTATAGTTAATAATCACTTCTGTATCCATTCTCTTTTTAAGTATTTCTTTGTTTCAGAGAAAAATCCAAAAGCATAGAGAAATGCAAAAATAAAGAGTGTTCCTTTCCGTGTTAAAAATTGGCACTACGTGAAATGACAATTGACAATAGTTATACTTGACCCATGTGACACCAAGGTGGGTTTTCTGAACGAATGTTAACATATTCCTGTTTTATCGACAGAAGAGAGACGGGCTATTCAAACTTAAGTTAGTTTTTGCTTTATAGGTTGATTTTTGGAAGGAAATTTTGAACCGAATACAAATTTTTGCGAACAAGTGTTTTCAAGTCTGTATCAAATTAGTTTTAAACTATACCGGGTGGTTTAAAGTGGATGGCCTATTAGACGTATCTCGAGAATGAATATAGGTATTTATTTTTCTGAAATTTTGGCTGAGGACATAACCTCGAAAGATCTATAAAAACAAAATATTTTCAAGGGTGTAGGTGCCACTTCCGGTTATACCGGAAGTCGACATCAACTTGCTTATTTTAAATGGAACACCCTATATGTTATTTCATTTCTGGATTCTACGTAAAATTCTAAACACATTTCATGTAGGATGTCCTATAACCATCTTCAACTGTTTTTGAAATATTGACAGGGTGAATATTGACATTTTGCAACTTTGACACCCTGTACAATCTAAACGGTTTGAGAGCAAGCAAAACGGTTTGCACATTCCTATCTTAACTTTTCATAAGCTATCGTTTGACACTAATTTCAGATTTAACCAAGAGATTAAATTTAATCGAAAATTTTTAATTTCTAGAAAATCTAAAATTAGTGTCGTTTATGGAAAGTTAAGAAAGAAATGTGCAAACCGTTTTGCTTGATCTCAAACCGTTTAGATTTTACAGGGTGTCAAAGTTGAAAAATGTCAATATTCACCTGTCAATATTTCAAAAACAGTTGAAGATAGGTATAGGACATCCTACATGAAATGTGTTTAGAATTTCACGTAGAATCCAAAAATGCAATAATACATAGGGTGTCCCATTTAAAATAACGAAGTTAATATCGACTTTCGGTATAACCGGAAGTGGTAGAAACTTCAAAATATTTTCATCAAGTAGATCATGACCCACTTTGACTTCACCTCAAATTCCAAATTAATAGCTTAATTGGTTCTTCAGATACTTCTAATAGACTGTCACCGTGGGACATCCTGTATATCTGGTATACAGATATACAGATACAGAGATAGAGTATGGTATACAGATACAGAGTATGAGATTGGCTGTAAGCAGGTTGTACTAGATGATTTGCTTATTTTCACCAGCCTCCATCCCCCTCCCACAACTTCAGACCATGGTTCACCATATAGCCTAAGTAAAGGACACATTTAATTTCAACCCTTTCCCCTAATTTCAGCAGTTTCGGGGCATTACGGTGGAAGCACATTCAAAGAGTTCAGTATCCTTTTTTATTGCGAGTAGTGTGAAGGGCAAATAATTGAAGCCGTTGGACGCCCCCCCCTCGGGATTAGATATCGTTGGGCATAAAGAAGTAAATGCGCCTAAAGTCAAGACCAGAATTAAGCAAAGTGGAATGACCTCGCCGATCTGGTAAAATGCGGTGCTGCATGGGCGTGCGTATTCTGTTTTACCATTGGGCACATTTCAGTTAATATATACTCGTATACCGTTCTATAGAATACTTCTAGTATATGCACTTCCACTTTTTTAACTAACACAAATAAGTATAAATACTGACACAAAGAATAAATACACTGATAATTTTACCACAACTTTTTACCGTTAAGAAACGCGCGCGAAATAACCCAACATCACGCCACTGTTTCCCTACTACCTCGAGCGCAGTCGCTGGTTGGTTCCTGATTCGACCAATCAACGTCGTTGAAGCTCAGAGAAAAGAAAGCGTAAATGCAAGAATATGTATGCTAAATAAGGATGAACAGCTTGTCGTCAACTTTACGACTTTCGCAGTTGCCACATATTCGGAAATGCCTTGATATTATTAAGTAAAACACAAATTAAACATTGTGTTTGCTTTAATAAAGTACAATAAGGATAAGGGACGTTAAAGACAAGTAAAAAAATGGGTAAATAAGGTAATTAATACGTTTCCTGTTTTAAATAAGATTACTTTAGAAATAAATGTGACAACACAGATCTGCTCCTTTTCCGGTCATTCCACTTTGCTTAATTCTGGTCTTGACTTTAGTTCACAGGATAAACGGGACGGATTGTCCCTCCGGTTTCCGTCGGTTCCCATTTTCCTTTAGTCGCGCACCCTCCAGGCTGCTTTTCTTTTCCGGACGGGTCTACCATGTCGTAACCCGAGGAGGCAACAAACAATCCTGTTAAATTTAATTTTGGTAGAAGCGGCTGAGAAGTTTCGGCCATTCATTATATCTGTATCCTTTTTAATTGAAAGGGATTAAGGCAGAAGGTTCTCATTTACTAAGTAACGCAGTTCACAGCCCTATTATCATAAATAAATATACTCGTACAGTGTGTTTTCTTTAAAACACCATACCTACAATTACAGGTTCCTATTTGTTAGCCCCCTGGCGGAGATTTATTCGAACATCCAAGAAAATAATGCTTGTTTGTTTGTATTTATACCACAAGAATAAGAAAATAACCGGAAGTATATTGCAACAAACAACAATTAATTAACAACAAAGAAGATTTCTTGCTTTGGACTTGTTGTTGTTGGAAGGCGACACGGTTACCTGCAGCACTCAGGCCTTTCAACCGATTGTGCCTGCCGCTAGTCGAGAGCTATTGGAAAAGACCCGTGCTATGCGTACAGGCCAACCTGTTCCAGGGGAAGCTCTCTAATGTCTTGGGGCAGGAGAAATGCTGCGCCCAGGTGTTTGTGTCTCTTGACCATGAGGCAGGCACAGCGACAGAGGATGTGAATGGAGTCCTCGTTATCGTGTCCGCAGAACCTGCACCTTCTAGTTTCACTAAGGCCGATGGTGTTAAGGTGCTTGTTGAGATGTCCGTGACCTATCAGCAGTCCTGTGACAATCCTTATGCTGTTATGACTTAACGCAAGTACTGATCGAGTTGCGTTCGACCAAGGCCCTTCAATTAAGAGCCTGGCTTGTCGCAGCCCAGTCCCGTTCGACCATTCTTTCTCTCATCTTTTCTTCATCCAGTTTTCAATAGACCTTGTTACATAACTAGGCGGAAGCCCGAAAACTGGTTCGGAGCCGGTAAACTGTATACTTGAACCTCTTTTAGTCATTTAGCTCTTTAGCTATTCATTTTAAGATTGTAGCGCCAAAGCGGCAGTAACCTGTACTAACCCATGGGCCTCTGACGTTTGAAATTGTGTTCATTTGTCAAGTTAAAACAGGTAAAAAGCTTGTAAAACAATTTTTAAAAGGGTAAGTTTAGTTATATAAAGTTAAAATTCATTGCAAGATAGATTTTGTTAAGCTCTTTTTTACTAACACCTTGGAAAATTCGTATGTTTTAGGTTAAATAAGTGTCAACCTAAAGTTACTAAAACAAAGTATTTATATTTCTTTTTGTAAATAATCTTAATACTCAAACATGAAATTAATCATTTTAGAGGTAGCTTTTTGTAGGGATAGCAATAGATTTCAATATTTTTCGAGCGTTCAATCTGAAAATGAAACTTAACCTCAAAATATGTCAAATTCTGTATTGGGCATACGGCATCTATACCTTTATAGAAATACTCATTCTCAGAGTGCAAACGCGTCCCTAACGAAACATTCCGACAGCGCCATCTTTGTTCACACTTCAATTTTGCGCCAGAAAATAGTAAACTCGACGGAACCATTAATTACATTCGTAATAAATGTTTAGGACGTTTCGTTCGCTCGACACACGCATGTATCTTCATCGATCCCGCTGAAACTTGCGAAACAAAAAGATAATCCACTTCCTTCTGTATTAGTGCATCGATCCCGGCAAATGGATAGGCCAGTTCTTTGGCAGTCCAAGTCATCAATTACCATTATCTGGGCTGGGCTAGATGGGAAATCTATATTCAGAGGAAGATAACCCCCAGTCCGACCGTTTCTGAGAGACTTGTTCCAGATAAGGGAATACGGCCGACGGAATAACTCACTTCTTGGATATGAGGTGTGAGAACTTTGAAATGATACCATCACCCACCGAGGATGATGAAGACTGAGCGATGTACATGGTGGCACTCGTAAGTGTCTCTCTGGCTTTCATGATATAATTGATAATAGTCGTGAAAAAAATGATATAGCAAGTGTTTTGTTTTGTGGATTTCAAATCTTGAACTTTTTTAGTTAAATAAACAAAGAAAAAATCTAGTTTTTTAAATTTAAATCTAGAGTGCCGTGGTTCAGGAAAATGGATATTTGCCAATGAAAATTTAATCAAAAAATTATACTAAGTACCCCAACATTTCTTTTTGTGCCTACACTGGAAAACAATTTATTTACTTATGGTAAATCATAATTATGGTTCAATAAAGTTTTTAATTTTCCTCGTTACCTATGATAGTCCTAGGTACCTTATTATTTTTAAGATATGTCGAAAACTACTAGTTCGCGTCCAGTGTGTACCCCGTACCCCCAAACATTGAATTACGACGGCATATCTTCATATAACCTCAACTTATTGTCTTTTAATACATTTTTCTTTTTAATAGTGTTATCTACATTATGGGAAGGAGATGCTGAAAACAACTACTCCACGGGCAATATGCCCCGACTGGCATTGCATTACATCAACATCTCCATGGATGTCGCCACATCCTTCATCAAGACCAAATACCAGACAATGACCGGTTTCGATCTTGTTATGATCTCATCAGATTGCCATAGGTATCGGAATCGATAATCGATGAATGATCTGGCGACATTGATTGCCTAAGGGGCATATGTGAATGTTTGTAGTGGCGAGATACAGTGAAATACACTGCAGTGCCCTCTTTGGGTCTTTGCTACTACCTTTGCTTCATCATTTATTTCACTGTATCTCGCCACTACAAACATTCACATATGCCCCTTAGGCAATCAATGTCGCCAGATCATTCATCGATTCCGATACCTATGGCAATCTGATGAGATCATAACAAGATCGAAACCGGTCATTGTCTGGTATTTGGTCTTGATGAAGGATGTGGCGACATCCATGGAGATGTTGATGTAATGCAACGCCAGTCGGAGCATATTGCCCGTGGAGTAGTTGTTTTCAGCATCTCCTTCCAATAATTAAGTAGGATTGTCTTCCTCAAAGACAATAGAGGTCGCTGTAATGGCATCTGCTTTTCTGCAGATAGTTATCTGCCTGTCAATTAGACAATAAGTGTCAGACAGGTAGTAGCATAGACCCAAAGAGGGCACTGCAGTGTATTTCACTGTATCTCGCCACTACAAACAGTGTTATCTATATATTTCAAATAATGAAATATTGCCTGATTCTCCTTAATACGTAATATATCACTAAATAAAGCCACTAATATGATACCTGGGAGTAAATCTGATGCTTTATACCCCGATTCAGAATTAAGCAAAGTGGAATGACCTCGCCGATCTGGTAAAATGCGGTGAAGCATGGGCGTGCGTATTCTGTTTTACCATTGGGCACATTTCAGTTAATATATACTCGTATACTATTCTATAGAATACTTCTAGTATATGCACTTCCACTTTTTTAACTAACACAAATAAGTATAAACTCTGACACAAAGAATAAATACACTGATAATTTTACCACAAATTTTTACCGTTAAGAAACGCGCGCGAAATAACTAACCCAACATCACGCCACTGTTTCGAGCGCAGTCGCTTGTTGGTTCCCATTGGTTCCTAATTCGACCAATCAACGTCGTTGAGGCTCAGAAAAAAGAAAGGGAAAATGCAAGAATATGTATGTTAAATAAGGATAAACAGCTTGTCGTCAACTTTACGGCTTTCATAGTTGTCAGATATTCCGAAATTCCTTGATATTATCACAAGTATAAAGATATATTATGTCTTTATACTTGTGATATTATTAAGTAAAAGCAAATTAAACATTGTGTTTGCTTTAATAAAGTACAATAGGAATAAGGGACATTAAAGACAAGTAAAAAAATGGGTAAATAAGGTACCTAATTAATACGTTTCCTGTTTTAAATAAGAATACTTTAGAAATAAATGTGACAACACAGATCTACTCTTTTTCCGGTCATTGCACTTTGCTTAATTCTGAATCGGGGTATAGAGTAGGTATACCACTCTTTCAATAAAAAAAGAAACAATCAAAAAATTGTATACAATTCAATGCCTTAACAGCTGCAAGTGGAGGTTTAAAAGGGTAGCTCGAAATTGAATGTCCAGGTTGGTCCAGGAATGTAATAGGTTCAAAGGCCTGCGAACTCTATCCAGATACGTTATTAAAAATGTTCAACGGGTATTGTTCCATTTGAGGGGATTTGACTGGTATGAAAAATTTCATTATTCACTTTGAATCTGATGAATTAATTCGCGTGGTCAGTGACATGTTGAGTCAGAATTTGTTGGGGTGAAAAATGAAATAGACCAAAATTGGTACTTATCGGTTAATATTTTCAATAGTAGGCTGTATTTTTGTTTTTCTTCTCTATTAGAGCAGTATCATATTGTTTTCTTTTTATCTTATTTTATAGAGGACGTTTCCTAAATAGATGTCAAAATCAATCCTAGGTTTATACCGGGTGTTCCACATAAAAGTCCTCAGCCTCGTATCTCGGCAACGGAAAGACATATTTTGATTTTGAAAAAACATATGACAAAGCTTCGTTACGAAGTTCAACCAGATTTTTTTTCAGAGCAAATTGGAGATGGCGTTGAAGTCGAAAGACATTTTTCGTTGGTAGGAACTTTGTAACAAGGTTTATCTGATACCTTGTTCAATTCTAAACAATTTTTGTCAAATGACTATTTTTCAAAAACTTAATAGTTTCAGAGATATCGGGCACTTCATTTGGTGAGGCCCAAACTCAACCGTATTTTGGAGTCTGGAATTAATACCTTATACAATGAAACATTAATTATCCAAGTCAACTTAATAGCTCTTTTTAAGGATTAGTGAGATAGTAGGTATATATTTCTGTAAAATATGACAAGAATTTTCTAAATACCTAATTCATTTTGTATAATAATTCATAATTATTTGTACGCTTGTCCTAAAATAAATCCTGAATGTATGTATGTACAAACTGAATTAAGTATTTAAAAAACTTTTGCCGTATTTTACAGAAATACATATTATTTCACTATTCCTTAAAAAGAGCTATTAAATTGACTTGAATAATTATTGTTTTATCGTATAAGGTAATAATTCGAAACTCTAAAATACTCTTCAGTTGAGGCCTCACCAAATGAAGAGCCCGATATCTCTGAAACTGTTAAGTTTTTGAAAAATAGTCATTTGATTAAAATTGTTTAGAATTGAACAAAGTATCAGATAAACCTTGTTACAAAGTTCCTGCCAACTAGTGATGTATTTATCCACAGAAAGTGGAAAATCATTAATGTACACTAAAAACATAACCGGGCCAAGAACTGATCCTTGTGGTACTCCTGCATTAATTTTGACTCGAGTTGATGCAATATTGCCGTGCATTACATACTGTTGCCTATTATTGAGGTACGAAGTTATTTTATATTTATATTGTAATAAAGAAATAAATTTATTGAGTTTATATTTTCGAACAATTTCTGGAAAATATGTTTGTGGCTTCTCTGAATACCTTCAAACCCAATAAGTTTGTGTAAAATAATTTGACTACATTCAAATTGTATATAGAATGCATTTTCAGTCCTCTCCGTTTTAGAAATAAAATACAGGGTGTTCCATTCAAAAAAGGACAAGTTGTGGTCATAACAAGAAAACTAAAAATTAAATCAAATTTATTTTTATGCCATTGAATATGTATGACTAAAAAGTGCCCGTAAAATGTTCTAACATTTTGAGATATCTTGAAAGGGAAACGAGAGGGCACCAGTCGATTTAGCCGAAAATCGAGAAGCGCCCTATAGCTCGAAAACGGTAAAGATGGAGAGATATGGTTTGCGCCATTGTTATTTTTTCGAAAAAAGAGCACAGGACTCGTCCATCAGATTTGCTCTATCTATTACAGATCCTCCGTAACCCTCGAAAACATACCGATTTGAACCACCTTGTACATAAGACTCCTGGGGTGGTCTGCTGACCAAAAACACTTGGTATGGTTGCATCTTATATCGATGCTAGTTCTTCATTGCAAAATTCTATTGCGAAAATACACCTCCGCAATCGGTAGTTATATTACATGTACTGCGAACTTGCTCAAATCTATTATTATCAATTATTATGAAATCTTTTATCGGTTGTTTTTACTGAGATATCTGGAGATATCAATCGGTTATAAGTAATACCATTTGATATGAGCACTTATTAGATATTTATTTCCGCCTATATTGTAAGTAGATTAAGTTTAATCTCACTCTTATTGTAGATATCTACCGTGCAATATTGACAATATATTACGTATCACCATCGGTACATTTTCATCGTTTAAATTCTAAATTTAAACTCGGTAGCGAGCCGGCCAACCATTGTAATCCACCCTGCGACCTTTAGAATCAAAATCCTCCCAGCAGCTCTGAAATTAAATCCCCCCTTCACTCTATTATGTACCCGGGAGACAAAATAACAAGATCTTGCACCTTTCCCAGATCACAATGGCCCAGCCAGACGCCCGGAATCATTATGGATCATTATTCCACCCCCTATCCCACCCGCTGCCCTCAAATTGGCGTTGACCCAAGCTGGTTCACCGGGTGGCCCACTTTCAGAGCTGATCTGGTGTATGAAGATAAAGTAGAAACGGATTTTAGTCAGATTTGGCTGCAAGAAACACATTCGGAAAGACCGGGTGGATCATATATAACAGTAAAGGTTTGAGAGCTACTGATTTTTGTCGAAATTGAGCCAAATGCCGACTTGGGTACTTCCTCTCCCTGAACCACTTTCGGACGGTCTCATTCCCAAGGTTAGTTGGTCATGAGGCAGTCACCTGATCTGCACAGGTGATGAAAAGCCATCCAGGCCCATGAGTGCAGTTGTGGAATCTCACCTGAAGTCCTTCATCTGGCAATTCGCAACAGCTGACAAAGTTCAGGCTTCTTTATCCAGGATGGATAGTTCCCAACCTAATTTCCTCTATTAAATAGAAGGTTTGGTGGTATTGTGTCCCTCTTGTTCTGATGAACTAGCATCTAAACGCTCGCGCTTGGTCTCCTTCCTGCTAGAGATTAGGCTCCCGTTGGTCCAGCACCGTTCTTAAGGAGGTTTCATAGGACATTAGACTCAAGCAAACGAATTAGACGCCTTGCAGCTCCTGTAGATGATGCCTCATCAGTCGCCTTTTTATTGTAGTTTAGTCTATCGTAATTCACAACTAGAGATGGGTCGGGTGGGAATGGTCCCAACTGGGTATAGTCTGAAATATTCCATCATACCGATATATTGCCTGGTTGTTTGAGAATAATCTGGTCTGCTTTGCTATCGGAGAAATTCACACTTGTTCCACACTTGATGACAAATATTTCTTACAAAAAGGTAATATAGGAAGACTTGAGAGATTTACTACCAAGCTTGCAACAATTTATGGGACTTCCCATTGAATCTACGAAACAAGTCACCCTGTACATAGAGAAGGATTACAGATGGAGCTTCACGTTGCTTTATGGAGCGCTTTGAACACGTTTCAGACAACAGAACGGCTTCCTTAGTTTTGCGGGCAAAAAAGCGGGTGGGGGCGTGCGCGAAGAGGATTGTCTCTACTATTAGCGGTTGTTAGTGGTGAGTTGTTGAAGGGAGGTTTCCCAGTTTTTGCTGGACTATAGCGTTCCGAAGTCATGTCGAATATATTTGTATCTGCTGTTCCTGGAAGCAATCGATAGTGACTTATTACGAATAAGGAACGTACGTAGTAACAAAACGATGAAAATATGCTCTTCAGGGTGATGTCAGAATTAAGAGTCTATGTTTTTATTTCTTATTATTATTACAATCACATGAAACTTTAATTCAAGCTATAAGTAAACAATAGTGTTCAAAAACACGAATAAAAAAATGCGCACTAAGCGCCAAAACCCTGTAACGCACCTGAACTCTACGCAGGGAACTGCCAATAATGAAACCAGTAAGAGAGATAGGCAGGATTTTCAATGAGTTGTTCGAGTTGTCGGTCAATGCACTATCAAAACCTGTTAGATCGACTGAAGTTCTTCCTTGCAGTGTTTGTTGGACGTTGAGGAAAGTTGGAGTGACTTTTCCAATATAGTTTGATTTTTATGAAAAAACAAATTTTGCACTCCATTTGAAATTTGATATCTTGATTGCATACAGGATCCTCAGAGTTTAGTACTAACTTTGAGAAACTTAAAACTCTCAAAAGTACGAAAGCGTAGAGAGGCCACTCTTTTCTATTTTTTTTTTTCACAATAATTTCGAGGTTGAACTTGAAATTTCGAGTTCAAACTCAAAATTTCGAGTGTTAACCCGAAATTTCGAGTTTAAATTAGAAATTTCAAGTTCAAACTTGAAATTTCGACTTGAAAATCGAAATTTCGAGTTCAAACTTGAAATTTCGAGTTTGATATCGAAATTTCGAGTTTGAACTTGAAATTTCGACTTTAAGTTCGAAATTTCAACATTAAACGAAATTTTACGTGTAGGTTACTCGAACTTCATGCATCTATTCTATTCCAGTAGGAGACCTTAACAGTGTGAAAGTGTCGCAGTGACTTGCGTATGTAATAACTATTGATTTGTAGAATGAATAGTCTTATCAAGTTTTATTTTTTGCTTGGCTTTCGACACAAGAAATTTTGAGTTTAAACTTGAAACTTTTCACTTTAAACTCGAAATTTAGAGTTTGAACTTAAAATTTCAAGTTTGAACTCAGAATTTCGAGTTGAAAGTGAAAATTTTCAAGTTTAATCTCGAAATTTCGAGATGAAAGTCAAAATTTCGAGTTTGATATGGAAATTTCGATTTTGAACATGAAATTTCGACTTTGAACTCGAAATTTCAACATAAACGAAATTTTACGTGTAGGTTACTCGAACTTCCTGCATGTATCCTATTCCAGTAGGAGACCTTAACAGTGTGAAAGTGTCGCAGTGACTTGCGTATGTAATAAGTATTGATTTGTAAAATGAATAGTCTTATCAAGTTTTATTTTTTGCTTGGCTTTCGACACAAGGAATTTTTAGTTTAAACTTGAAACTTTTCACTTTAAACTCGAAATTTCGAGTTTGAACTTAAAATTTCAAGTTTGAACTCGAAATTTCGAGTTGAAAGTAAAAATTTTCAAGTTTGAACTCGAAATTTTGAGTTTAGAAACTTGAAATTTCAAGTTTAAACTCGAAATTTTGACAGGAAAGTCGAAATTTTAAGTTCAAACTTTAAATTTCGAGTTTGAACTTGAAATTTCGACTTTCCTGTCAAAATTTCGAGTTTAAACTTGAAATTTCAAGTTTCTAAACTCAAAATTTCGAGTTCAAACTTGAAAATTTTTACTTTCAACTCGAAATTTCGAGTTCAAACTTAAAATTTTAAGTTCAAACTCTAAATTTCGAGTTTGAACTTGAAATTTCAAGTTTAAACTCGAAATTTCGAGTTGAAAGTGAAAATTTTCAAGTTTAATTTTGAGGTGAAAGTCAAAAGTTCAAGTTTGAACTCGAAATTTTGAGTTCAAACTCGAAATTATCCTGAAAAAAAAAATAAAAAGGGTGGCCTACGTTTTCGTACAAAAGTGTTTTTTTTGTATATTTCAAGTTTTTACTAAATTAAAACTGTGTGTTTGCCGACGGACCATAATACCAAAGACGCTTGTGAGACTTTATGTAGAGTTTTACTGTACCTAAGTTCCATAGGCGTCTTGTTATTTTTATATTTGTCTGTTTGTCTTAATCTTACTAGCACGACCACGCAGCGTAGACCCGCCTAAAGGCAACAAATGACTAACGAGTGACAAAACATCTAATTACGCAGCCCACTGTAAAGAGCGGTGCCCGAAATTACTTCCCGGTGTCAAATTATGCGTCATATCCTCGCGTTATTCTAACGAGGGTGCGGTGTAAAACACTCGCCGTGAGCGGTGATGGCCCCCCAGGTCTTCATAATGGGACGGGCGACCCTCCTCTGTTCGGAAGCCCCTGGGATCCCCGCAAAGAGACCTGTCTTTAAAAGGGCAAGCGCTTAGAGGGTTGCATCGTTATCTTCTGGACTACAGAGGGGTATTACCTAATTCAGGGTATTCAGTGATGGTCTTAAGGGTGGGCAAAAGGGTTAATACACCCGGCGGTGATTATCTGGGAGACTGGCGACCATTAAATACGACCTGAAATTGGGGATGTACACTTGGGGATGTGAGAAGAATTAATATGAAAACTATCTCCTCGGCTTATCTTATCAAATCATTAAATCCACTGTTGAAGACCTTCCCGAAAATGACAAAATTTATCAACTAGATATTATGCCTACAATCTATACCATCTTCAGAGTATGCATATCTAGTTATTAATATTTTTTTTGTGGCACTTTGTGTGACGATGATAGACAGTGGCGGCTCATCAGGGGAGGCAGTGCCTCCCCTGTGAAAAATTACAAAGAATTCCAATTTTTAAATACATAATATTTACTAACAACTAATAAATATATTAATAATATCCATTAATATAATAAGTAATAATGTAAAATGTAAATGCTTGTGTTCCCGTACTATTATTTGAAATTATTTCCAATCACAAACGACCCAACGCCATCTATGGTTATTCTTGGGCGCCTCAGTAAAAATTACCACGGTCTGCAAACTATTTGGTTTGTAGCGCGGGTAACGCTGGTAAGCTGACGAGTCACAACAGCCGTCTTTCGTCTTTAAGACGGCTGCGGCCGAGTGTGGCCGACCGGAGGCATAAGTATGAGATGCCTCCTTTGAACCGATGTTTTCGGATAAATGAATTATTTGCGCATGCATGTGAGATCTGAACACATGCTTTTTGAATAAAGCAGAGGCAAGTGGAGGCAAGACCGCCCACTACTCGCATCCTTTCCCTCTTAGAAATTTGCGGGAAAATAAGCATGTACGGATGAAGATTGAAGACGTTTGCATACTATCAGTGACTATAGATTTCTATGGTCACTGTTGTTAGGCAAAGAAATTAAGTTTAGTATATTAAAATAAACCATTTTCTCAGTATATTTCCTCAGTAAGAAAATATCTAATCTGAAGAGCAAAATGTAGCATATTGCGCTTTCTAAATCTTCTTTAATTTTTAAACCAAGTTCTTAAATTCAGACACAGATTCGACAATTCTCTAAATACGCATTTCTTTACAAACGAGGCACTCCAGTTGTCTGCTCGGGTTGCGGTTTGATATTTATGGGAGATTATCATGTATAATGCATGCGAGAGGAATTTGAAATCTCATTCCTCTGGCGTATTATATGCGGCGTCTGAAGGATGGAGACGATTCCTTCTTGCCGAGATCGTTTATATTCATCCTCCACCGTCTCGTACAACATACAAATTACGTTTTAAATCATGGTGGGCGATGTTGGCGTGGGTATAAATACGCCTCCGGGCGTACAAACAGGTGGGGATAGTAATAAACTAAAAAAATCAGAGCCTATACCTTTTACAAGTCTTGGTACTGTTAATTTTTGATCATTTCTAACTAATAGATAGTAATTTTTGGATTAAATAATTTAAATTTTGACACCTGCGGAAAAGCAGGTTGCTACCTGTCAATTAGACAGTAATAATATCCGACCAAATATAATATAGACAAATAATAGCAACAGAGTTTTGTGATCAACAATATTTATAACAATGGCATTTTGTTTACATTAGTGCCCAAGCATTTGGTCCAATCAAAAAATGCCATTTGAATTTACCGCCTAAATTGTTAGGGAGTTTGTGACTGTCACCAATGGGCGTGGTTTACACAGGTAAGTAGCCATGCATAAACGTAGAATCGGCGATCGCGAGGGGGATCGTCAATGATTTTACAATTGCTTTTAATAGTAAATATTAAGTACTATTATAAATAGTGTAGTAAATATTATACACATATGTGTGTAAATTGTTGTTCTTGAATATGTAAATCTTAAACTTTGTATTACTAAAATAAAATATTCTAATTTGTACTTTTAGTTTTATAATTATTATTTTCACCCCTTAGAACATAGCCGCCCATGCCGTTGGGCACTGTGACAGGTAATTTCATGAAATTGAGGTTATGTTTTTTGTTATTCTTGGTCACATTATTTTATATACTGACAAATAGGCAATTACTTATCTATACATATTTGATCGGAGGTAATAATTGTCAGACGGATAGTGGCAAAGATGACCAAAAGAGGGCACCACAGTGTTTCTCACCGATATTCTGTTTGTTCTTCTGTTTATTCTGAATATTCAATGTCATCGTTTTCGCAATACGCGATTCATTTTAAGATCGAAGCGCTAAAACGGCAGTAACCTATACTAACCTCCGGTCCCTGACACTGACGTTTGAAATTGTATTCATCAAAGATTTGTTGTCGAGAACTTTAAACCAGGTAAAAAGCTTGTTAAACTATTTTGAAAGGGGTAAGTAGTGATATAAAATTAAAATATATTTCAATATTTTTCGAGCGTTCAATCTGAAAATGAAACCTCAAAATATGTCAAATTCTTTATTGGACATACGGCATATTTACGGAGAAAAGTAAAGAGCACACTATCTACTCTGCGTTCTTTAGCTTCTTTATCCATACTTGTCTCCTGTAACTCTGTAATGCTCAACTTATAGTTTCCGCGATAGCTCCAGATTTTTCCGCTTTTGGAAAAGTATGAAACTGATCTCGGGGTTTTTCTTTGTCCAAGAGGAACAATGACGCTCACAACAATAATGATTCATATCTAATCAAAGCAATTAACTAATATAACAACGGATATTTCAAAATTCACAATAGACATACATACACAAAACCGAACCAAATTCCCATGCGTTAGTTGTGCGTGCCGCCAGTAGGTAGCGTATTGCTTAGCAAGAATCGCGTATTGTTATCAGTTACCCACAAAATATCCCTACCCCTATATCTTCAACCTGCAGAATAAAGGTCAAACACTACTAACCTTATTAACAGTTCCCTTATAAAAAACATACATGCGCAATGCGCATGCTCACATGTCAAAATAAGGGAAACCTGCTTACTTTTATAGGGCGTACAATAACTCTCATAAATGCTGAAATAACTTTTGAACCAGTCGACATACGGAGATCAGACCCAGTCGGGATAAGGATTGATCAAGTGGCATCTAGTTCACTACTTTCTAACGTTTAAAATTAACCAAGTTTACAATAAATACAATAACCCTATTCTGCAAACGCAGATGAATCAAGAAATAAAACTACGTCGCCTACTCAGGAATAAATATCTCAAACGTTGGTAGGTGGTGTACTTCAGAAACAGTTGGCGAGCGGCGCCTAAGCCATTAACTTCCCGAAGATTACACCTTGGTGTCACTGCGTCGTATTTGTTTACGAGAATACAGCGGGGTGCACTCGGTACGAACGGTATTAATATTCCGGGGACTTCCCATTGGGGCCAACTCCGGGGACCGCGTGAGAGGGCTCGGGGCGCCACGGGACGCTCTATTGTTGGCAAATTACGCCCGAGGTGGCGACAGGCGTTCCTTCAGCGGCGTATCAACGGGGTGGAACTTCTTTCGTCGTCAGTGTTTTTGTACAAGAAAGAAATAATGTCGTTTTGTCCAGATTTTTCGAATGGGAAGTTAAAAACAATAGAATATCAAATTAAAAAAGTTGTGAACGTATAAACATTAATGATTCGCTTAAGAGTCCAATCATATTAAGGTTTTGCCTGAGAATAATTCCCCTAAGCTGGAAACTGGATATGCATAGTTGTTGTTGTAAGGCGGCGCGGTTACCCGCGACCCATTGTGCCTGCCGCTAGTCGAGAGCTATTGGAAGAGATCCGTGCTATGTGCATAAGCCAACACATGTTCCAGGGGAAGCTATCTAATGTCCTGGGGCAGGAGAAATGCTGCACCCAAATGTTTGTGTCTCTTGACCATGAGGCAGGCACAGCGACAGAGGATGTGAATGAAGTCCTCGTCATCGTGTCCGCAAAACCTGCACCTTCTAGTGTCACTAAGGCCGATAATGTTAAGCTGCTTGTTGAGATGTCCGTGACCTGTCAACAGTCCTGTGACAATCCTTATGCTGTTATAACTCGGCGCAAGTATTGATCGAGTTGCGTTCGACCAAGGCCCTTCAATGAAGAGCCTGGCTTGTCACAGCCCAGTCCCGTTCGACCATTCTTCCTTTGATTTTTCCTTGATCCAGTTTTCAGTAGACCTTGTTACATAACTAGGCTGAAGCCCCAGCACTGGTTCGGGCCCTGTAAACTGTATACTTGAGCCTCTTTCAGCCAGTTCATCGACCTCCTCATTTCCTGTTATGTTGTGATGACCGGTACCCAGGTAAATTTTACTTGGTTGTTCTGTCCCAATTGGGCCAGACCATTAATACACTCTAGGACCACCCTGGAGGTGATCCTGTAGGAGATCAAGGCACGTAAAGCCTCCGGACTGTCGGTGCATATCTGGATATGCTGGACAATGCAGTAACGTGTCCTTAACCAGGAGTTACGTTGTTACGCCCCTGCATATCTCTTTCTCCCTCTTTCTTCGGAAATTCAAATCTGGCGTTATTGTGCCCGATATAATCCCGAAAATGGACTGTAATCCGGAATAATTGAACAATAGTGAAGGACAGCACAGTTTTTTTTTATATATATACGAGAAGGGGGAAAACTGGGCCTGCTTTTGTGCCTCGTTTTTAAAGATAGCCATTTACGTGGTGATTAACGTTGCCCAGGAGTTTTTATGCTATTTAGCCAAAGTATGCAGGGGCGGGCTCGGAGCTTGTTTTAATAGGTAAGGCCTTTTTGACAGAGAAAGTTAAAAAATGTCTATGATTTATCTCCTGCCATACAATGCGATAGGTGTAGTTAGAAGCAATAAATAAGGCTGGTAATTCTTCGTAACATTCTGTGTGTGAAGGCGAATGCTGAAGCACGACAATAAGGGACTGCTGTCGATCAGCCGCAAATAATTCATAACTGGGAACCGGCTTACATATGCAATATGACATTAACTGCTGCTGTAAAGCGCACAAATATCTATTTGAAAAATGATCAAAGGCCTTATGCTAAATTCCTCTTCAGTTATTTTTGTTATGTTGTAATATACATTTAACATAATTCAAAAATAATAGAGATATAATAATTTCACTTTTTAAATTTTTTGTACAAAAGATTTTAAAGCGCATGTCTGCTCCTGGGTAGTATGCGCGTTGGTAGAGATGTGAAAGGGGAAGAATGGGCCGGCGTACCCTATTCTGTGGGCACACGTTTCCTTTACAGGTATTTTATCTATGTTTACAGGTAATCCGCAGACGTTAGTGTCGGTTTAATTTGTCTAAGCTTTTGTGTTTGTGATTTTGATAAGTGTTTTGTATTCTGTGTGACATGGCTCCAAAATATTGTTTCATTTGTAAACGAAATTCTGAGCAAAATCCATTTCTCAGTTTCTGCAGGTCAAGCAAGATAACCTGCTTCCATCATGTTATTAGAAATGTTTTAAGACTTTACTTTATATTTGCTTAAAGCAGTTTAATAAGCTGCCAACATAACTTTTTGTTATAGGCCACCCTTTTGACTTCAAAAAATAATAATCCGGCCCTGTGCGTAACTACCAAGGTTGTATTTATTTATATGTGCTTAAAACAAAACTTAAGGACACTAACATCAAAGATATTTTGCCGACTGAAATTACTGTTTATATCTCTATACTTGTGCCTAAACAATGCGAAAAATTCAATTGACAACAAAGAAAATTTCTGTGAAAAAACACGAAGTTACTGCTAGATGACACCGCTGTCAAAAAGTAACTAAATTATTTAGGGATATTTTGAGTTTATTACGTTATTGTAGAGAACAGGGCTTCACTATTTTAAGTTTTAAGGACAGCAAAAACGTATTGGAAACTGGCCTAATTATTCTTTGGCAGTTGTATATATAATAATGGAACACATTGTCTGTTTCACATAAGGCTACTAAATTTGTGACGTGCCCTAAACATAAAAGCCCCTAAAGTGCAGTCGAGCAGCACAGTTTTCGATAAAAATGTTATAATTTGTTTAGCCCAAGGACATCTTTATTTAAATGTCCTTGGTTTGGCCGATTGTATTTTCAGTGCGACATCTACGTTTTGGTTGCCTAAGTTCACACTGAATACGTTTAATTTTTGCACACAGCGAGTGCAAACGCGCCTTAAGGTAAGTTTAAATTTGTGTAATTTCGAAATTACCCAACAGATGCCAGTCTTTGCTAGAAAATATGCTACTATTGTAATATAGTCCCAAATTTAAAACCAGTATGAATTAATTTTCTTAAAAACAAGGTGAGACGAAATATGCTCTCATTTCGTGATGAATATGCTGTAGGTATTTGTTTGTTTTCATGACGCTACGTGTTTGTCGTTTATCTAACACAAACAGTGAGCACTAAAAGGTACAGACACACAAGAGACAGGTGGCCGGTAAAAAGAACCAGACCCTCAGTTCCTGCAACTTGAAAATTCACGGTTCAACTTTAAACAAATTGGTTAACGCTTCTAGGGTATTTGTTTACGTTCATTCCGGTTCCCCCGTTCGTATACACAGAGAAACAACGGACACTGACAAATGGCTAGCTGTCTTCCACCCCATTAGTATATTTTTAACACGCGCCCTCGCTTCGAAGAAGTAAGGCAGGCGGGAGGGAGTTGTGTGAACCTAAAAAGTACATATTAGGGCGTGTATGCCCAAGGAATAGATTCTAGTTTCTTAAAACACCCAGCGAAACAGAAAAAAACAAGAGAATTTCGTATAAAATTCCGAAAGAACTGTAATTTCGGTTATTCTTAGGTAAAATTCTGGAATATAACATTTATCTATACCCCTTATGCTTCGATTTAACCGAGTGGCTTTCTATCGTACAAAAGTGTAGAAGGGCCACATCCCGCTTTTTTACAAAATTTCGTAAAAAGTTTGTAAATTCACACGTTTCCTAGGAAATTTCGTAACAAAAGTGTAAATATCAGCTTTTTCGTAAAAAAAAGTACATTTCGTAACAGAAGTGTACATTCCGTAAAAAGTTTGTGAATTTACACTTTTTCAAAAATTTCGTAAAACGTGTGAATTTCGTAAAAAATTGTGAATTCACTTTTTTATGGAATTTCATAAAAAGTGTAACTTTTATCCTTTTCGTAAAAAAGTGTGAATTTTATAAAAAGATTGTGAATTTACACTTTTGTATGAAATTTCGTAAAAAAATTGTGAATTCACTATCTTTTTACGAAATTCACACTTTTTACGAAGTTTCATAAACAAATGTAAATTCACAATATTTTTACGAAATTCACACTTTACGAAGTTTCATAATAAAGTGTAAATTCACAAACTTTTACGGAATTTACACTTTTTTACGAAATTTTTAAAAAAGTGTAAATTCACAAACTTTATATCTTTTGTATTTAAACAGTATACAACTGTTTGAAACAAGGATAATCATAAAATCAACTGCGAATGGACAGAATGGGAACGTAAACTAACATAAGCGAACCCAATAAAAATTGAGCATATCTACGAACTGAGCGAACTAACCAATCAACATCTGGGGCTCGGCAGCAACATCTTGGAATCAGGTCACGTGGTAGCAGAGAGGGTCTGAACTGATTCCATACTGTTTGTTTTCAATGATTTCATTGGTGAATGTTGAATCGACTGTCAATTATGTCCTTTATTTTATGAATGATATGAATTGCATTATCAATAACGAACGAAATTTGTACATAGAATGAATGATTCCTTCATCTTTGGACACAAGTCTAGAAATAGAGAAGGAACACGTATTTTTATTCTTGCTATAGTCCATAAAACTGTTAAAAGTATTTACTCATATAGTATGGAAGCACTTCATCACAATTAAAATAAAAACATATTAATACGAAAAAAAAAACATTTTATTAACATATTATTTTATTGCATTGAGTGTAATGACTGAGATGACGTTAAATTATTTTTAACTCCAGAAATAATCTGAATCACATATGTGTTATGCAAATTATCCTTTTATTTGTAAATAAACATGTTTGTATAAAAATGGTACGCTGCCTGTACAAGTCATTACAAAATTATCATTATTATCAGACATAAACTACGGATAATAAAATTAAAAAAATGCAGTCGATTACGAAACTGCTCTGTACACCAACAGTATGTACAGGGGTCATCTACAGCTCGTTGCAGTGAACTTCCTGGCCTTAATTTTGTCCCGATAAACTTAAAAACTCGATTATGTAATAATTAATTATTTTAGTTTGCACATTTCTTATTTAACAACCCCAACAAATAGAATAGACACAAAACGACAACAAGAAAAGAAAAAACAAATTTGCAACTCTTAAAAATTAATAATGTTGCTCTAAATTAAAATTCAATAGTTACCTACATAAAAAAAATCCAATATGGGGTATGTCATGTTGTTATTTAAGCTTTCTGTTGTTGAAGTTAGATAACATATAGTTGTTGGTTTACAAATGGCTCCAAAACACCCATGGGTGTTGGAGCCATAGTATATAGTTGCAACCCAACGTTAAAAATATCGTCATCCCCTGGTAATTACGCAACTATATTTCAGACAGAAATCTATGCCATCAAATTGTGTGTACAGAGGCTGGAAGAAACGCAACTTACACTCAAATCGATAAAAATCTTCTCAGACAGCCAAGCAGATCTTTAAAGCTCTTGGTTCCTACCGTTGTAACTAAAAAACGGTATGGAGCTGCCAGCAGGCACTTGCTCAACTGAGCAGGAAAAATAGAGTAACTCTGGTCTGGGTCCCAGGCCATTCTGGCCTTGAAGGGAATGAAACAGCCGACTTTCTAGCCAGGGAGGGTGCTGCTTCTGAATTCGTCGGACCAGAACCGGTGCTTGGCATATCCTCGAGTACTGCCAAAGCAACTCTCTTGACCTGGGCTGAGGGGCAAATCCTCCAGTACTGGCAAGAACTACCACGATTAGTTCATTCGAAGCGTTCATAATAAATCCTTCAAAAATAAGATCTAAAAACCTTTTAGAGTTAGCAGGTTGCACCTACGAACTTTAATTGGCCTATACAGAGTTTTTCACGTGACCCGTTCATTAGAATATTTCAGAGACTACTACGATCTAGATTTTGAAACTTGGGACACTGGGGTTCTTGAGTATTCTCGTTTCAAGAAAAGTTATGACGTCACTGTAGCACTTCCGGTTGTACCGGAAGTTAGTAGTAACTTCGTTATTTTAAATGGAAAGGTATAGATTTTGTTGCATTTTTGAAATCTACGCAATTTTTTAGGATGTTTTTGTTAATATATCCCTATACCAAAAATGAACAGTTCTGGAGATATTTCGATTTAAAAAAAAAATGACGATACTAAGCCTATATTGTGAGTGTAATATCTAGAACTTCTAAAAAGCTATAACTTTCAAAATTTAAGCAATAGTAGAGCAGGGAAAGGGCTTTCCAAGAATGTACTGCTTCTGTCGATAGTCCATACGGGATGTTCAAAACTCAAGGGCCAATATTAAAAACTTCAAACACAAAAAAGTTGTTTTTTTCAAATGGAACACCCTGTGTTTTATCTCATCAGTAGATCCAGAATTAAATTCTAGATCGATTGGTATACGCATTCCCTATACCTATCTCCAACAGTTTTTGAGTTATATGCAATTATTTATGTGAAAGAAACCAAAAAATTGAACTGTGCTTGTCAAAAGTTTGATATTACTTTTAGTTGTTCAAGTTTGGTGGCAGTTACAATGTGGTGGCAGAACGAATTATTAAATAATAATTATACTAACGTTGATATTTTAAATTTATTTTACATTTATGGGGAATGTAATAAAATAGTTGAAAGAACTTGTCGTGTTTTCAATGAAAGACCCAAATTTAACGAGAATGAATAAAACGATACATGTTATTTGTCTTCATCTTCAATTATAGGTTTGTGATATGTCTTCTTAATGTCAATTCTAATATGAGGGAATTGCAATTCCATCTTCCGAATTTTATCTTGTTCATTGTTGATAAATTTGGATATATTTCGTTGAAAATACGACAACAATTTGTAGTTATTTTATTAAATTCCCCACGAATACAAAATAAATTTAAAATACCACTCATTTGTAATTATTTAATTTTCTGCTGTATAATTGCTGCTATAATTCAACAACTAAAAGTAATTTGACAAACACAGTTCAATTTTTTGGTATCTCGGCCTTCCTTAAAATTTAGAGATACACATATTATCGATGCTAAAGTTTCTTTCACATAAATAAAATTGCATATAACTCAAAAACTGTTGGAGATAGGTATAGGGAATGCGTATACCAATCGATGTAGAATTTAATTCTGCATCTACTGATGAGATAAAACACAGGGTGTTCCATTTGAAAAAAACTCATTTTTGGTATAGGGATATATTAACAAAAAGTAGATAGACTATAGGCGTTCTGGCTCAAAAACTCCATGTAAAAGCCCATAAGAGCAAAACTTGCATAAAAATGACCAGTTTTGCCCCCACCACTTTCCTTTCGGAACGCTGCGGGCGTGTCGGACCGGGAATGTCACCCCGGTCCGACCAAGGTCATGCAGGACCGCCCGCAGCGTCCCGAAAGGAAAGTGGTGGGGGCAAAACTGGTCATTTTTATGCACGTTTTGCTCTTATGGGCTTTTACATGGAGTTTTTGAGCCAGAACGCCTATAGCCTATCTACTACAAAAACATCCTAAAAAATTCCGTAGATTTCAAAAATGCAACAAAATCTATACCTTTCCATTTAAAATAACGAAGTTACTACTAACTTCCGGTACAACCGGAAGTGCTACAGTGACGTCATAACTTTTTTGAAACGAGAATACTCAAAAACCCCAGTGTCTTAAGTTTCAAAATCTAGATCGTAGTAGTCTCTGAAATATTCTAATGAACGGGTTACGTGAAAAACCCTGTATACTGGGCACTGCCGTTTAAAATATCATCTGTACAAATTCGGCCTAGCAGAAGATGCTGAGTGTCGTTTGTGCTTAGAAGATGATGAAACGGCAGAGTACATATTATGCACCTGCCCCGCTGGAGAAAGGATCAGATACTCATTATTTGGCAAAGGACGACTTCTGCCAGAGGATCTGAATAAACTCTCAACCAATAAGGTAATCAGCTTCATCAAATTTCCTAAACTATTTATATATTAACTCAAAAACCTGCTTGCAAGGAAAAATATGGATTTTGCAATAATCGCCGGCATTTCACATTTCATTTTCAATTCGCTTGCTTGAGGATTTCCTCAAGCAAGCCCGTGATTAATGGTTACGCACCCCTGAATGCTGGCCGGTCAACCGATTCACCCTGTACAGTACATCAAACTCGCACCGGCCTCAAACCAGAGGGCAATTACAGTGTCTCAAAACCACCCGGGCCAATCTCTCCGTCTCTCTCTGGCTGCTTCAAGCGGGGGCCATATTACACGGATCAATAGACGCCTTCGTACCAATCCCCTAGACGAAAAAAAAAATCATAGCAATTTGCTATTTATGGTTCAGATTCAGAAGTCGACAACCGGTTACTTCGGGGAATTTCTGCTGGATATTATTCGGGTGCTCTTACAGGGTGGCCATGTTGGCAATTATCAGGTCGGGGGTGCAAGCATAAGCATAAATAAAATAATTAGAAGAATTTCACGTAGCCGGGACCTTTGATGTGGTTACCGATGGTTTGGTGACCTCGGTTCCAAAACGGAGACAATTTTCGAGTATATTTTATTGCTTTTCCATAGGCGCGCCCCATTAATTTATATTTTTACAGTTAAGTTATGAAATAAAACAAGTACTTAAACAAAGAATAACATTTTACCATTTTAACATAACATAGCAACAAATTTCACGAATTTACAACAACTGTTTTGTAAACTTTTAATAACCGTGTTTTGTAAAACAATACTTTAATTGAAATAATACTTCAAGCAACGATATAAAGCTTACACAATCAGTGTGACGCATATTTAAATTGCCAAATAAATCCAAATTGGCATTTTCGTAGGCTTAATAGTAGGTTTGGTTAGGTTAGGTTCAAAAGTGAGTGGGCCGAAAACCAGACCCTCCACCGCGCCCATATGGTCTATTGTGGCTCACACCTACTTATATTTCACCCAACAGGTCCAGCCTCTTAATGAAGCTGATCACCTTATTGGGTAAGAACTTATTCAGATCCTATGGCAGAAGTTGTTCTTTGCCAAATAATGAGTATCTGATCCTTTCCCCAGCAGGGCAGGTGCATAATATGTGGTGTGCCGTTTTATCATGTTCTAAACACAAGCGGACTCAGCATCTTCTGCGGACACTTTAGCATCCTCCTCTCCTGATTCGATGGGATCGGGCTTTTATTAGGAGTTGGATTGATCCCAATCTCTTTGAATTCCTCAGTTGCCTGGGGATCGAGGGTGTGACCTCCCTCGTCAGGTTGTTTTTTTTTACTGGTTGGTTTTCCATAAAAGTCCCACCAGTAGCAAGGCATTCAAGTCCACCACAGCAGAGCCCCAGCACCACTTTACTGAGGCAAGGCAAACATACTCTGGAAGGTTGCCCAGTATTCCAAAGACCCCGTTAGGGACACTTATCACCCCGATGCCGGGGGAATTTATCGACCTTCCTCGTCTAGATCCGTCGTGTTTAGTTGTATGCAGGGCCACTTCGAGCAGGATGTGGCTCTTCACCACGCACAGACGTTCTTGAGAAAAGCTTCCTCATGGGATTGCCAACTTCCCACTCAGCTATTCCCTTGGAGTCAGTGGCTAGGTGCTAGACTCCTTGACCCCAAGCTTAATAGTAGCAAAATAAAGCCGATTCATCCAAATCTTGATATGCTTTACAATATTTTTCACCAACATTGCCAGTATGTTTAGTGAGGCATTTTTTGATTACTTTAATACTCTGCAAAATACCTTATAAAATTCGATTTCAGGATGGAATCTAGGGTAACCGAGCATAGAGGTTACTGGAAGCAATAGAGAGCACGTGATAGGGAGATCTGCTTCTGGTTATTTATTCTTGTAGTTCAAGTTCTCAGCATCTTCGGCGTGGTCGTCAAATCAGTTGCAATAAATATTCAAAGACCTTCACCAGAGCCTCCCGTAACGTTTGGTGAAAGAACTCCGACACAGAGCTACCTATACCATTATGAAAATTATCAAGCAAGGCCATTCCATCCACTTGTTTTTGAATCGATGTGCGAATGAATGAATCAATCACTTTATATCCACAACCATCAATTTTAACTTGGGGGTTCATCCATGTGATCCGAGGTGCTAATTTGACCTGAATCGGACGGCAGACGCCCCGCTCAGTGATAAATTCTCAGCCGTAACACCCTTAGCGTAGGGGGGGGGGGGGGGTAAATCCCCAGATGGGGATATATATAGGGATTTTACATCCGCATTTCCGCTCTCACTTTACGACTGCCAGTAAATCCCACGGCGGGAGGCCGGCGGTTAAAAAAGAGGTCGCCGGCACCTTTCACGGAATAAAGCAATCCTTATGGGGTTATGAAAACTGAAAACAACCTAAAAAGTTTGGTGCGAGCAGCGCTAAATAATGGCTAAAACTCGCCTACACAGAAGGTCTAAAATATTGAAGCAGGAAGTATGGTTATGTGACGGCACACCTCTCACTTGAAATATATGTCAATCGTACATTCACCCTTCTACAAATTTTTAACGTGTAAAATTGCGATTATAAGAATTTTGTATTTAAATCTGACATGTAAATGAATTTTAAATAAAATCGTTGAACATTGGTGGTCCTCTTTCGTGCTGAACGAACTGATTGAAGTTAAACTCATTAAATCGAAAGTGATTATAAAAATAATTTTGCTTTAGTCTCAGCAAAGTCTCGCACTACCCAATTTTTAGTCATGATTAGAATGAGGGGTAGAAATATTATTATTATTATTATTCGTGCTTTTGCGCATGGTGCACTCCTCAGTTTTTCACTGTGTTACTTCTTCCGGGGTTCTAAAGAAAAGTGAGACTTTTATACAACAGTACAAATCTTTATTTAACACTTCAGACACAATGCAACACTTCTTGTACAATATCTAAATAATTACACACAGAAAACACTTCGAAAATCGCAACTTATTTCACTTGAGTATTGCTTCTTCTCTTGATCGCTGCCTGATTAAGACTGACTTCCTCGCCGGCACGCCACGGCCTTTATTTAGATAAACTAGATCCTCGTAGAAATTTCCATCGATTACTCATGAATAATCCGCATACCGGGGCAGTTCAATAACTAATCTACAGCCAAGTTATACGAGGGATATTCTATGAGTACCGCTGGTGACATCCAGGAAATGTGGGCAAAAGGGCCTATCTCCCTTATTTGAAGGCCTAGAGAATTAAGACTTCGCCGTTGGGGGGAAGGAAGGAACTAGGTATATACACTTTCTTAAAGGTTAAGTTGTGTGAGGTGATTTCTATGAATGAATGTGGAGTGACACCCGTCACCGTTATAATAAATGGAATGATATGAACTGGTTTCTGTTTCCATATTCTTTCAACTTTTGGTAATTGTTGATATTTTTCTTTCTTTTCTGTATATTTTTTTGCTATGCTTTGGTCAGATGGTATTGCCACATTGATAAGGTAGGTGACCCTTTTTTTATTTAATCTTGAAGTGTTATATCTGGTCTATTTAAGGGTTATCGTTTTATCAGTTTGTGTGGTTCAGTCCCAGTATAATTTATAATATTTGTTTTCTATTATAGTTGGCGGTGAATATTGGTAGTACATTTGATGCTCCGATTGCAGATTATACGACAGGGCCATTGCATGTTGACTAATTTTTGCCACTGCATGTCTATTGGTATATTGCACACCTGCTAACAGTTTCTCCGTTCAGCGTCGAAGCTGAGACCGAGTTCATCAGCTGCTCTTCGTATACATACATATTTTTTATACTTATTTGTCACTATAAGTTGGTTTTCTACTTCAGATATAAATCCCTGTGTTTCTGGGTATAATTGTCCTGTTTTTAAAAACATATGAAAGTTCTTTGTTTATATGTTCTTGGTTGACACTATTATAATAAAATATCTGCCCTGTAATGCTTTAGACCTTATTGTTTATTTGTCTGAGCTTTAGACGATCATACATCCTGCTTCTTGTATTGATAGGTTTAAGGGTGTGAAACCGTTGTCGATTTCTGCTTGGTGGTGGTGGTGCCTCCGTTCGTGGTGATGGTTGGTCATTTGTACGCTTGAGGCTCCGATTGCAGATTATACCGCAGGGCCAATTGCATGGTGAATGATTTTGCTACTCAATTATGTCTATTGGTATTATCAAAGTCTACATAATTAGAGTATATGTAGACTTTGGTATTATGTTACACATCTGCCCATAGTTTACATCCGGATGTTATATCAAAGGCTACATGTAGACTTTGGTTATATGTTCTATTGTTTCAGAAAATAAAATATCCTTTAAAACATATTTTTTATAGTTACTTGTCGGTATAACTTGGTCTTGTACTACAGAGAGTCCCAGAATGATTGTCTGTGCCGCTTCATAAAGAGTTTTTATGTGCCGCCTTTCTATTTTTAGTATCTGCACTAGAATCATGAGCGCAGGCAAGGGAATTTATTGGTTCGATTTGATTTGTTCCTGCCATGATACGTCAGTAAATATAGGTTATGTTGAAAATAAAATAAAGACAATTTATTCAAAATAATATCGTTATTATTTTGTATTATTTTATTCCTATGTATCACCAGTATAACCTATTCAAACTGTGAATTGTGGAGCGTTAAAAAACATTAGTTTATTGTTCTTATATTAATTTCAATATTAAGAAATACAAAATTACCAACCTGATGTAGGACTCTCTGAAACTGTATAGTATTGAAAAATACTCTTTTAAACGCAAATGATACTTCAGTAAAATAATTTAAACACGAAAAATGCCAAACGCCACTGAGTCAAACGTCAAATACTGTCAAATATGAAAATTCTCAAATTGACAATTAAAAAGAAAGTAATTTTAGCAAATGGAAATAAATTTTGATTATATTCAGGATAGGGTGCGTTCCCGTACCGGACAATCATTCTGGAACTATCTGTACAATTACAAATCAATAATAGTTATTATTATTATTATTATTATTATTATTGTTATTATTATTGTTATTATTATTATTATTATTTATTATTGTTTGCTGCATTTTTTCGTAAATAATTTTAGATAAATCCTGCATGACAACGTCTAATCCACGAACGCCCGCAAAATTTACCTCTCGACAAAAAGCCACACAAGAAGCCCTCCCGATTTAGAGATTTAATTAATACATTGGAGATAGGCGGCCCTCCAAGATGATAAATCACCCGGTCACGATCTGCAAGAGGATGCGTGGACCCAGCTCGCTCGGGAACTATTTCGAAGAAACTTTCTACTCGTTAGTGGGAGTTTTTATAATGGAAACTATATGGCTAAGAATAACTTTGGTTGGTACTTCGTGCGGTGGATCTCATGGCATTAATATTTAGATAGCAAAAGTTATGACGACGCTTTTTTTCCAGGAATTCAAATCCACAAAGAAAAAAAAATGTGAATGAGATTAGACTGTGCTGTTGCAGATGCCAGCTTCTATTTTTTTAAAAGGCAGTTTAAAGTTATAGATATTAATCAAAATATCTAATAAACCAACATAATTGCTAAATATTATTGGCGATTCCAAAAATGAATGCGCCCTCTGCATGAAAATATTTGAACCTACTTAAAAGGTAATTTTTGGAGGCTGATTGGTGATATAATGATAAATAATACGTATTTGGGTTTGTTTAACGTAATAATTTAGTGGTGCTTGTGATTTTTTGGTATTACAAAGTTGAAAACGACGTGGTTAGTATTTGTACATCTTTATTTTTACATTTTAAAATGGCATTCAAAAGAAATCAGCACAACACAAACTGTCGTGTTTATGGGTGTCATTCCACAAAATATGTCAATAGAAGTGTTTAAGATAGAAGATAGGTAGAAGTTTGGCCCTAGTTTAAGAAACTGTTTCTCATTCATTTCTCCAAAAGGCATGTAATAATTTAATAACAGGAAACACGTTTATTTACACAACATAACCACTTTCTTGTAGTTTGTATATACTTTTCTATTATTAGTCTTATAAAAACAGAATATATTTTAATTTAAACAGTATTTAACAAAAAACAAGCACTAATATGGTATCACCATATAGTTTATCACACTTATTTTAGTACAAAATGTAAGTAAACAAAAACTAGGGTAGCTCCATGTTTCAACCCAAAAAATTCATATAATTAGCGATGAAGCAATTATGGGACGTTTGACTACTTTTACCACTCCTTATCCTTTATTTCACCCTAACTAACACATGAAGTAACTATATTTATGGCAGCTGAATGCCAAATTGCTAGATGATGTGATATGAAATGCAAAATTTTTACTCGTCTTCATCCATATTTGTTTACAATTTGCAGCGCCCTCATCGGTAATTTAAATCGTCAATATGTATCACTTCACCGCCTTCTAGATTTACTCCGTTTCAAGATAATCGCGGAGGCGCTGTATCACTCAATTCACAAGTGCAACATCGATAGAAAGTCGAACCACTTTAGTACACAAATAAACTGATGGACTTGTGAAGTGGTCCAAGGAAAATTTGTGTCAAATTTGAAGTCGCATATTTTTTTTATGTATAAGTCGCAGATACAGTCCTCGCCCACGACAGAAGGCGTACCTGCTGTAGACTGTGGACGACTATAATAATTGCCGGGAGACTTTTTACAACACAACAGTCTACTGCAAACATAGATCCCCCCACTGAACTACAGTCGCCCGCATGGAGTTATTTATTTCAATTAAACTTTGAAAGTATTGTTTTACAAAACAGGGTTATTAAAAGTTTTGAAAACATTGTTTGTAAACACGTTAAATTTATACACCCATGGAAAATGTTCCTCAAAATTATATAAGAAAAGTGTTTGGTGGAATGGAACTATATTGTAACGAAAGCCCTTTCGTGGCAAAGAGCGAATTGCCGCGAAGCATCGAGAACGATGTTCACCTAGATAAAAATACAATAGATAACTATCTTAATATTGACATTTGAAGAATTAAAACTGCGCCCTCAGACGGTTTGGAAGGAAGTAGGTGTATAACTGGTTGCATCAGATATTTTCAATGAAAATGGAAGTAACGTTTAACTGGTTGCATAAGAAATATTTGCTTGCAGGATCGTTGACCTTCTCTACCAATACATTTTTTACTGTTACAAATAAAATAAAAATATTAGACATTATATATATTTATCACGAATTTATAAAAAGCTCTACAAACACTTTTACATTAATATAATCTAAAACTTACGTTGCGAAAACTTTATAAATTATTAAATTATTAAGGTTATAAAGTAATTGTGTTTCCAAGGAATAAGTACAATCTTTTCTTGCAGCACCTCTTCTGAAACGTCTATCATGCACCTTCTTGCATCTTTTCTTTTAAACCTAAAACATAATAATCTAATAACTGAACACTAATTACTAAAACTGATTATTATTACATTACCTGTATTATTACATCTCCCCAGAATATTCTTCCAGAATGATAATAATGGACTAAAGTTTATCAGCTACTGAGGAAACAAATCAAACACAGAGCAGTTAGTGCATTTTTTTTCATAGGAAATTCTTTAAAAAACTGCGGCGAAAACTTCAATGTTTGAATGTCAGGTTATATTTCAACGAAAAACGACGCGGCAAAATGGCGACGGAAAGTAAATATTTTAGACTACTAGATGTGTACGATTTTGTTTATCTCATTAGCTACAGCACCATCTATCGGTTTGGAAGAAACTAAAATTGCATCTCGGGCGTGTTCTATGTAAGAAAAACATCTATTTCTTTTCATTTAGGGATGTTCAGTACCCAGTATGTACGACGAAGATCTTCCCGGCCACCAATCGACGTTTCTGGTGTGTTCGAGATGCAACGGTCCTTTTCTCGAACAGGCGTGAGTCACCGAGCAGAATATATAAATTGGCGATTCAGATTACCGATGAGGGCGCTGCAAATTGTAAACAAATATGGAGGCAGACGAGTAAAAATTTTGCATTTCATATCACATCATCTAGCAATTTAGCATCAAGTGCCATAAATATAGTGCTTTCATGTGCTAGTTAGGGTGAAATAAAGGATTAAAAGAGTGGTAAAACCAGTCAAACGTTCCATAAGTGCTTCATTGCTAATTATATGAATTTTTCGGGTTCAAACGGGTACCCTAGTTTTTGTTTAATTACATTTTGGACTAAAATAAGTGTGATAAACCATATGGTGATACCATATTAGTGCTTGTTTTTTGTTAAATATTGTTTAAATTAAAATACATTCTGTTTTTATAAGACTAATAATAAAAAAGTATAGACAAACTGACACAAAGTGGTTATGTTGTGTAAATAAACGTGTTCCCTGTTATTGAATTGTTACATGCCTTTTTATACTAGGGCCAAACTTCTACCTATCTTCTGTCCTATTGACACATTTTGTGGAATAGCACCCATAAACACGGCAGTTTGTGTTGTGCTGATTTCTTTTGAATGTCATTTTAAAATGTAAAAATAAAGATGTACAAATACTAACCACGTCGTTTTTGAATTTGTAATTCCAAAAAATCACAAGCACCACTAAATTATTACGTTAAACAAATCCGAATACGTGTTATTTCAGTTATATCAGCAATAAGCCTAAAAAAAATTACCTTTTAAGTAGGTTCAAATATTTTCATGCAGAGGGCGCCTCCATTTTTGGAATCGCCAATACGCACACAGGATCTTCAGACAGTTAGTCTGTCGACGTTAGTTAAATAAATACTTATGAATATAAATAAATACGTGTAATAAATATTTGTAGTGCGACTATCTGTAAATGGATTGACTCTTGTTATATTTGGTGTTTAATAAATAGTGACTGAAACAATTGTGACTTTATCATTTATCTGTATTTAAAGAACCGGTTTTAAAACTAAGAACGTAACAATATTATACACTTAAATGTATACAAAAACAAAAAAAAACAAAAACAAAATACTTATAATTTGGAAAAATTATTAAATGTTAATCTTCATTGAAATAAGTACTTCCATATTTTGTTTTATTTAAGAAATTGTGATTGTTATGATATTAAAACAAGATTTTTCCAAAACAAAACCATAAAAATACAAATTAATTAGATACGCCTATGGAAAAGCAATCAAATATCTTATATATCAAAAATACGCCTCCCTTTTGGAACTGAGGTCACAAATCCATCCATCCATAACCACATACATACGCATACTCACTTTTTCCGCTTTGAATAAAGGAGCATCTGACGTCTTGACTACTTACAGATCTGACTTTCAGAATTTTAAATGTACAAAAAAGTGTTTTATTTTCAGTCTACAAAGAAAAAGACATAACCGTAAGACAGAACTTCTCTTCTCACTTAAAGCGACTCGACCACTTGAAATTTGTCGATTTCATTTGAATTTCCAATGAGTGAATTCAAGAGTAGGTATTTAGATCGACGCTTCCAAATACCGTTCTCAATTTTCTGTTCAAACTTCTCGCGAGAACGAAACAATGAAGTTTAAACTTCCAAAGTTAAATTATGAGGAAACCGGTTTGAAGAGTTGGAAGCGGATTCGTTCGGTTACTTGTTTGGCCCGTTTACAATGTCCGCAAAATCCAATGCGATATCTGAGAGCTGAGCGCTATTGGAATTTCACGTGTCGCCGCTGACGAAGCGTCTGTTTTTAATCGTGGAATCAAAGCGGCGCTGAATTTGCGAAGCTGGTCGGGTTTGGACTTGGCGATTCAAATTGCCGATGAGGGCGTAGAGAATTGTAAACAAATAGGTATGGAGGAAGACGAGTAAAAAGTTGCTTTTCACATCACATTATTTAGCGACTGGCATTCGACTGCTAAAATATAGTCACTTTATGTAGTAATTATGGTGAAATAAACTATAAAAAGTGTGGTAAAAGCAGTCATATGTCCCATATAAATCCTTCTTTACTATAATATGCTATACAGTGTTATTCAGAACTTATCCATAATAAAATTTGGGGATGTTCAACGTACATGTACAAATGTGGTAGTGCAAAAAAATTTTTTTTGGCGGGCTCTGAAAACTATTTAAAAATTTTTAATTACACGCCGTTGGATACTGGTCCACTGTAATGGAGTGACCTTGGGACTGGCTAGCACGAAAAAAACTTCGGAAGTTCTGAGAGTATACCGACACCCGGCGCAAAAAAGATTTGCAGCGTTTTTACTTTAAAATAAACTTAAAGATAGATAGATGTAACCAAAGTGACGTGTCTTTAAAATGAATAAAATTTTGTTACACTAATTTATAAGAATTGCGCTACTTGATTACTAGGTATTAGAAACATGAAATTATAAAAAATTTGCACATACCTTGTTACAAAAGCTGTACGAAATTTTGTCCCTCGACTTCTACACACTTTTGGGCACGCCTTATTCAATTTTGCCGCACTAAAGCGAATGTTCCTCCTGGTTGCTGATCTTGTAGACGCAAATTATTAAGTAAATTGGGGATTTTCAGCATTTTGCTACAACAACCACTCACAAAACCTAACTCGTAATTTATAATCCGCTGCTAACAGTGCTTGAACAAGCTGGATATGGTACGGATAAAACTGAGCTTCGTGTAGTAAGCGCCACACCGTTGATTGGGATACCCCAGGCACCTAGCGATCTGACTTGTACTTATTCGCGTATTTTCACGGACCAGATTCAACACTTGTTCTTTAGCTGCTAAAATACGTTGTGATCGTCCCGGGCCACCATCTCGTCCACTCCAACTTCATAAATAAGAATCATGTCCATTAACTCAGCATTTCTGTACACATGAGCCATTTTGAAAATTTTACAGTTTCACACTCCTACGATAAATAAAGCACCCGCACTGAGACAGCGACACAGATAGACTGATGACTGCATAGACAATAGACATATTATCCCCACTCCAACTCTACATATTCGCTCGTTGTTTACTGTTTTTTGAAGGAATGTGATATATCAGATGTTGAAGTACAGTTGCCCATCTACGTAGTCCTTTATAATGGTATAACTTTAAACATTGTTTACGGGAAATCCTAAGACTCATTATAAATTTTTTTGGTGATTTCGATTTCTTATTTAAGGATGCACATATCCTCAAAGTTTTAGAGATAAGTTCTGAATAACCCTGTATATCATGATTTTTTTGAGTAGAAACATTTGGTAGCTTTTTTACTTATATTTTGGACTAAAATAAGTGTGACAAACGATCGAAAAAGTATATAGTAATACTATATTAGTGTTTGTGGTTTTTTGTTAAATAATTGTTATTTTTACGTTAAAATATATTCTGTTTTTATAAGATTAATACTAAGAAAGTATAGATAAGCTTCAGGAAAGTGGTTATATTACTGTAAATAATGTTTCCTGTTATTAAGCTGTTACATGCTTTTAGGGCTTCGCAAGCCGGAGCGGTAAACGGTAGCGGTAGAGGTACCGGTAAAAACGCGGTAGCGGGATATCGCTCTGTTAGTCAAACCAGAGCGGTTCCTTGGGCAGTTTTTTGGGTGGTATTATTGTATTAACTAAATATTGTTAGGAGACAGTGGGTTGAATTCTTCTGATGAAGAAGATTTACTATTGCTGGCGATAATAGAAGATAATGTATGAGGTAGAAAAATGAATTACATTTAGCTTATGTAAATAAAAAATAAATAATATTAATAGAAAGAAAACGAGAAAATGGCTAATTGTAAAATTGCAAAAGCGTCATGGGTTTTGCATAATTATTTAAGATACAAAAAACTTGATGCCCAGTCTACCTACTGAATTTCTAGAACCACCTGACACTGAAATCGCAGCATTTACTCTTATGCGAAATTACCCCAGAAGAGCAGTACAAATGGCATTCCAAATAAGAGATGACTTGGTTAACTTTTATTTAGTACTTATTGTCTTCATTTAAAGCTTCTCCTATCTCTTGCCAGATTTTATCCTTTTTTCTAATATTCTTATATTCAGGGTGGCTTAAATCAAATAAAATAGGATGTATTTTGACGAATTCAATTAATTTTTTGATTGGCATTTTTATGTACGGTACGCGGTACACGGCGGTCAACTGTGTCTACAGTGATACACAATTGTATCGCTGTAATACCGCAGCGTCTTCGCGGTATATCGCTGGCGGTTTGAACACGTACATTTACCGCCGTGTAAACACCGACCGCTGTACCTCTACCGCTGCCGCGTACCGCTCTGGTTTGCGAAGAGCTTTTTAAGTGAAAATGAGTGAGGAACTGTGTCTCATACTAGGGCCAAACTTCTATCTTCAACACAGCAGTTTGTGTTATGCTCATTATGGTAAAATCTGTAAAATTAAAGAGGTACAAATACCAGCCACTTCGTTTTTAACTTTTCAATATCAAAAAGTCACAAATAGCACTAAATTATTACGTTAGACGAACCCAAATACTTACGTGTTATTAATCATTATATTAGCAATCAGTCACTAAAAACTATCTTTTTAATAGGTTCAAATGGTATCGTGCAGAGGGAGCATTCATTTTTGGAATCGCTAATGGAGTTTATATAATAATAATAATAATAATAATAATAATAATAATAATATCTCTACCCCTCATTCTAATCGCAAGAATTAGCCCGAAAGTCTGAGACTTGTGTGGGAGAGGGGGCGGCATATTATTATTTCACGGGCCGCATTTGCGCCTCAGGAACGACTTACGTTGGTAGGCCCTAACCACCATTCAGTGCTGGAATGAGGGAAACCTGGAAAACCTCATTAGTTAGGGGGACAGTCAAACATCAACTGATTTTAATCTCTCACATTAACACCAAGTTGACATTCTTCCCATCCTAGGCCATCGCCAGGATAGTTGCCAAGCCATCCCTGCGAATAAGCCTTGATCTACGAGTAAACAATTTAATTAAAAATTGTTGGCGGAATGGGAATTAGAACCCACGACCTCTGGGTTGAGCGATCGAGACGCTAAGCCCTGAGCCACCGGCTCGATAAATCTAAATAATATGCTCTAATTTCGTTAATTCTTGCGGACAAATATACTTGTGTCTGCCCGATGTAGTTATTAATTGCTTCCGCCACACAGAAGACTGTCTCAAAATACTTTTTGCGAAGTCATTCTAATTATTGAAGTTAAAAAGCTATAAAACAACGACCAGTACAGGAATTTGGATCCCACAGAAGTCTGCGTAAAAATAAAACCTTGGTAATAATTATTTACTGTAGCGAACACCTCCCCAATTTTTCAGAAATATTGTCTACCCCCTATTTCGAGTGTGCTGGATAGGAACTTGACAATATTCGGCCATTAATAACAATTTAAAATTAAAATTTGAAAGTTTTTGCGCCATTTTCTTCTTCTTCTATAGGTTGGTAGCAATTAACATACATGTTCCTATATGAATCGCAGTGCAAAGGACAGTCCCATAACAAAATTGTGTTTAAAAATTTACATTTGCAAGGAAAAAGTAAGTTTTTAAAATTATTTTGTTTGTAAGGTCTTCCGATCTTTACCTTTAAACTTTTTGGTGAAATTTGGCATACCTAATGCCATTTCCAGATATCTAGTTTTGTTATTAACACTTACATAACCTACATTTTAAAGAATTCTCTTGAAAATCCTTTGTCGATTTTAAAAAACCAGTTGAAGCCGCTGATATAGGACAGGGGCGGTTTCAGCCGTTGGCCGAAACTACCACTGTGGTAGGAATCTAATTTTATATTTTCTATAAATGTTTTAGATGGTTCGAAATTAAAAAAAAAATTTACCAGAATGGTAATGCAATTATATTTAAAGACACATTAAAAATAAAAAAAACAAGTTAAGAGAAAAGTATTTGAGAGTTCCAGCAGCAATTCAGGTGAATCAGTTAAATTCTTGTTACAGTGAAAGGGACGATAATATTAGTTTGGATCACAATATTGGCATTGCAAATTGCCATTCATTATATTATCTGTGTAAAAAATGTTAATTCAGAACATTAAAAGATTAAAAGAATTCAAAAGATTAAAATGTATTTAAAATTCAATACAAAAGATATGTGGTATGTGGTGTGGATAAGAAATAAATAATGCTTGTTTAATATTTCATTATTTCAAAGATGTAGATAACAATATCAAAAAGAAAAATGTATTAAAGATAATAAGTTGAACTTATATGAAGATATGCGGTTGTAATTCAATGTTGGGGGGTGAATATTGCACGCAAAGTAGTTGTTTTCCACATATCTTAAAAATAATAAAGTTATTCCTTTGCATACCTAGGTTATTGGCGATTCAGATTACCGATGATGCGTCTGCAAATTGTAAATAAATATGGAGGAAGACGAGTAAAAATTTTGCATTTCATATCACATCATCTAGCAATTTAGCATTCATCTGCCATAAATATATGTAGTGACTTCATGTGCTAGTTAGGGTGAAATAAAGGATAAAAAGAGTGGTAAAAGCAGTCAAACGTCCCATAAGTGCTTCATTGTTAATCATTCATGTAATCCCAAAAGAAACAAACTATGAATCATGAAAATGCACCACAAATAAGTTACAGACATTGCTTCATTGCTTCATTGCTAATTATATGAGTTTTTTGGGTTGAACCAGGTACCCTAGTTTTTGTTTACTTACATTTTGGACTAAAATAAGTGTGATCAACTGTATGGTGATATCATATTAGTGCTTGTTTTTTGTTAAATAGTGTTTAAATTAAAATATATTATTTTTATAAGACTAATAATAGAAAAGTATAGACAAACTGCAACAAAGTGGTTATGTTGTGTAAATAAACGTGTTCCCTGTTATTAAATTGTTACATGCCTTTTGGAGAAATGAGTGAGAAACACTTTCTTATAGTAGGGCCAAACTTCTACCTATTTTCTATCTTAAACACATGCCAATAAATTCTATCCTTACAAAGTAAGATTGGTTCAAGAGTTGTCAGATGATGATTTCGATAGACGTGAAGAGTTTGCCGACACAATGATAGAAAAATGTTACGATAAAAATAATCCAAATTTTTTAAATAATGTTATGTTTTCCGATATGGCCACTTTTTGTATTGATGGAAACGTAAATCGGCATAATTGCAGATACTGGTCACGTAACAATCCTCGTTGGATGAGAGAATCCCACACTCAATTTCCACAAAAGATTAATGTATGGGCTGGAATAATAGGCGACAAAATAATTGGTCCTTTTTTCATTGAAGGAAACTTAAATGGTCCGGCGTATTTAAATTTATTACAGAATAATATTATACCTGAGTTGGCTCGGTTATTTCCAAATCTAAGTAAGTATTCTCAATTGCCTGTTAATTTAGAAATTTTATTATTTGAAACTTTCAGACAATAACAATGTCCCAAATAACAATATTTGGGTGCAACAAGATGGAGCTCCACCTCACTATGCGCGTGACGTGAGGCAATACCTAAACGATGTGTTTCCCAGAAGATGGATTGGAAGGCGTGGTTTTATCGAATGGCCCCCGCGATCACCCGACATGAATCCTTTAGACTATTTCCTGTGGGGTCACTTAAAAAATATTGTTTATAAAACCAAACCTGCCAATATTCAGGAATTAAAAAATAGGATTACCACAGAGATAAGAAGAATTGAGCAGTCAGGAATGTTACAAAATGTACTGCAAAGTTTTAAACATCGCATGGCTTCTTGTATGGAAGTAAACGGACAACATTTTGAGCATCAGCTGTAACCGCCTTTACTTTATGTTTTCAAAAGATCCTATGGGATTTCTATTAGGATATAAATTATTAAAGATATTACACGTTTCCTGTTGACTTCTACGCACATCACCATATCCTAATATCATTAAAATCTCAATTCGTTCTTTCTCAGATAAACGGTCCATTGAACCTTTCAATAAACACCAACAATAATAGTTTATTAAAACGTCAAAATTGTTTTTGTCGCAGACATAGCCGCCCTGATGTAATATTTTAACTTCGGCGGAGATATTGCAAATGTAGCTGTAACTCCGAAATTATGGCAGTTAGGTATAGGGAACATTACATGAAAAATATTCTAAATTTCTTAGAGATTTCAAAAACAAAAAAATATATAGGGTGATCCATTTGAAATAACAAATTTCAGTATATTTCCGGAAAAACGAAAGATCTGACAACAATGTAAATGCCACACTAATATCGGCCATATTACAAAACCCTTATAAACCAAAATTCATAAAAATCGGGCAAGCCGTTTCCGAGATAATTGAGGCGTTCCATACATAAAACTCACTCTGTATAAAGAAAGATATAGAACACATTTCTGATTTTCTCACATTTTCGTTTATAGGCGACGGGATAAGGTTAGCACCTGTGTAATTTTGTTGTAAAATAATGAAAAATTATGACATCTATTTCCATAAAAAATAACACCTACAGTAATTTCGTCCGTTATGGAGTTTGAAGGAAAAGCGTGCTAAGTAATAAACTTTTATTGTGTTTTACGATGCAAATTTAAAAACTAAAAAGAAGACAGAGGCTCAAATTGGGCTCTTGTATTTCCCTACGGTCGACAAGCTTTTAGCCTGTGTGTATATTGCTTATATTTTTAAGAACTACCAAAATAATCTTCCAACCGGTTCGTAGAAAACATCAATTCAACTTAAAAAATTTGCCGTGTTCATACACGGCTTTCCCATATTTCATATTATAAATAATGTTTGCTCTTGAAGCTTAAAATAAACATTTTTTGCGGCGAAGTGTTAAAAACCTTTAGTTATCGAGAGAGTAAAACAGCCATGTAATATTCTTCAACATGACAGTTGCGCAATACGTTTACGTAACGCTTTTTCTACATTTCTCAGTACTCGGTGTTTGTGTTATTATCTAACACGTCTGTTACTCATTTTTTTAGACGTAAAACTTATCCTTGGTCTTGAGAAAGTATACGTGGTGGTCTAGTTTGGACGCTCACCGGTCACTAGGCTTTGACCCAGAAGCTGAATTCAAAAACTATAGTAATGAGCTTTGCGAAGAATCAAAATTTGGTTCCAGAGTTTTACATTATATTTTACATATTTTCTAATCGTTAAAGTAACCTGTATCTCTTGCTCTTCATTAAGGTGGTCGTATTACTAGTCTAAAATGTTGAGATGTAAACGCAATTTCAAAGTTATAAATGTTAAATACGTTTAATAAATTTATAGTAACGAATAGCACGAAGAATCACTGGAAAATAGCATACATAGGACAATAGTCTTTAGAATACCCATCAAAAAAAGTAAAGTGGTTGTGTAGCTTATTATTGGTGGGCATTTCTATAAAAATTAGTGCGCGAATGTCAGTTGATCAACTTTTCTTTTTAGCCAATTGGCGATTCACATTAAGTACCGATGAGGGCGCTGCAAATTGTTAACAAATATGGAGGAAGACGAGTAAAATTTGTGCATTTCATGTCACATCATCTAGCAATTTAGCATTCAACTGCCATAAATATAGTGACTTCATGTGCTAGTTAGGGTGAAATAAAGGATAAAAAGAGTGCTAAAACCAGTCAAACGTTCCATAAGTGCTTCATTGCTAATTATATGATTTTTTTGGGTTGCAACAGGTACCCTAGTTTCTGTTTACCTACATTTTGGGCTAAAATAAGTGTGATAAACTGTATGGTGATACCATATTATGGTTTGTTTTTTGTTAAATAATGTTTAAATTAAAATATATTCTGTTTTTATAAGACTAATAATAGAAAAGTATAGACAAACTGCAACAAAGTGGTTATGTTGTGTAAATAAACGGGTTCCCTGTTATTAAATTGTTACATGCCTTTTGGAGAAATGAATGAGAAACAGTTTCTTATACTAGGGGCACACTTCTACCACCTATCTTCTATCTTAAACACTTCTATTGACACATTTTGTGGAATGACACCTATAAACACGTGTGTTGTGCTGATTTCTTTTGAAAGCCATTTTAAAATGTAAAAATAAAGATGTACAAATACTAACCACGTCGTTTTTAACTTTGTAATACCAAGAAATCACAAGCACCACTAAATTATTACGTTAAACAAACCCAATTACATGTTATTTATCATTAAATCAGCAATAAGCCTCCAAAAATTACCTTTTAAGAAGGTTCAAATATTTTCATGCAGAGGGCGCATTCTTTTTGGAATCGCCAATAGAGCGCGTAATAGGGAGATGTTGCTTCTGGTTATTTATTTACTTTTGTCCTGTCACTACCACATTCAAAGATTTATTACATTTGAATTGGAACACCCGTATCCATCTTGCCTTCGAAAATTCACCGCATAAATTTTTTGTTTTAGTTTTACGCTTTGATCTGTATCAAACAAGGGTATTACATTTCAAAATGAAATTTAATATTAAAATCAAGCGTGTTTTTAAGTTGTTTACCGAGAAAAATGATATTTCCTGTAATGTTTATCAATATCATGTCTGCGATTATTTTATTAGTAACAGTAACACCGGTGTCACCAGATATTAAATTTCATGCTTCTGGGTCATTTATAATTAGTATTAATTACATTTTACAGAATATAAAATAGTATCTGCTTGCACTATTTTACCTTTCAAAAAATGGTCTGAATAGTCATCTTTTAGAATGCCCCCCCCCCCCCCCACTCATTCGTCAGCTGTTTTGCTATTATTCTTGTAGGTGGTTTTAGTAACTAATTTTGTTTATTTTTTAATTTCCGTAAGTGTCCAATTGGATTTACAATATGATTTTAGGAAAGGACGAGAGATAATGAACTTTGACCAATTGGAATTCCATAACTGTCCAATTGCATTTCCAATATGATTTTAATTCAAGTCGAGTCAATGAATTTTGACCAATTGGATTTCCATAAGTGTTCAATTGGATTTACAATATGATTTTAGGAACAGACGAGAGCCACTAAACTGAGCCCATAGAGATCATTGACTGACTAAAATTTACAAGTTACTACATCTATAACATATTAGTAAGGGCTTATAGATGGATATGTCTATATAGTTCTATCAAATGGCGCTTTTATCGATGCCCTGTAAGAAATTACGGAAGAAATTATACTGTATAGTAGAAAAAAATGTTTGGAGCGCCGCATTCATTTTATAACAAAAGTTAATGGTTTTAACTTGATGAATGTCTCTTAAGTATCTGATACCTATTTCATTGTGACTGGTATATACAGCAGGCCCTTTCCTAGGCACCTAAAATGTACGGGGTAAAAAATCAGGCTGCTAAGAACAAGATTAAAACAATTTCGGTCGCTATTCTTATTTAGTTGATATAAGAACAAGAACTCGAAGGCATTGTAAGGTCACTCATCAATAATTCAATAAACATATTTATTTTTACCGTTTCGGTTTATTTTATATTTCCTGATCCTTCCTCAAATCTGTCACAATCAGATACTATGTCAGAACGCGTGTGAGGAGGTTAAATGATGGCGCTCAACGTGGGGCCCAGACAAAATTCTCTAATAGCACCCTTTTCTTTCTTGTTCCAGCGCCTAAGCTGGATATAGACAACCTGGAGAACGGCTACCATGGCATCGTGAAGGAGAACGAGACAGTTGTGGAGGTGACGCCCGTGATCCGCGCCGTCGGCGCCAGCGTCTGCCGTTTCCGCATCGTCAACAAGCACCACGGGGAGGCGCCCTTCGAGATCGTACTCAAGGACGAGGGCGAGGCCGAATTAAGGGCTCGCAGGGTGTTAAACTGCGAGAAGAGGAAAAACTACAAGTTTGACATCGCCGCCGTGGGCTGCAACGGCAAGCAGAGTGTAAGGTAGGTTTGTGGATGGAATTTCCTAGTTAAAAAAAAAATTGCATTTAATAGCTCGGTTAAATACATTTTAGTGTTTATTTATTCGTTTATTCAGATACTGCATCCCATAGTACAGAACCAGTTCCGGTGTAAGAGAAAATAGAGAAAATTTTATACAATTAATTAAACATCAAGTTCAATAGTTAGATGTCATAACAATCGATAGAATAATGGCAAAGCATACAAAACGCGGACTAAACAGTATTATAAACCTGTTTGTTGAAGGTCAGTTTAAAGTAAAGAAGAACCCCGAAATCTTTAAACTCACCTACTTTATTTAAAGAAATGCCATTCAGTTCATAATCAGAGACCAAACAGATGTTGGATCAAACCAAACAAACGTCTTATCCTTCCTGTTGAAGGATAAGGCGTTTACACAGGCGTTTTACGCGTTACACTTATTAAATAATAATGGCTCCAATATCGATCCTCGGGGTATACGGATGTGATAAGAAATAGATCAAACCTAGATATTTTTGAAATATTGTTTTGACAAATAATTAATGACTGCTAAGATATTGATAAACTTTTTTTCATATTTTAAACTGGGGGTGTATTCCCTTATTTATGTGATACCACCAACGTAATTTCGATTGTTATACAAGCAGCCGCTTTGGACACAAAAAGATTGTATCTCAGTCGAATACATAAAACAGCCCATATGGCTCCAACTTCCCGGCAAGTTCTGTTCGAAAAAGTTAAATAAACACTTCGGCTTATCTAAGAAGAACATCAGAAGGGGGATAAATGCGACTAGTTCCCGAAACTCTGGAATTACCGAAAACATGAGCGCCGCCCTGCCTCATGCATATTTTATGGTTCCACCCTAGGACGATTTCATTCAGAGCAGATTGATAAAGTGCTTCGAGGGGCGCACTAGGAGTTTTTCTTTGTAACTTTCCGAAAGGGTCAAGCTAGTAGCAAAGATTGTCTCATTCGACTAGGAATCCTTTCTAGTAGTCCGTACTGCACGTTTCTTCGGATTCGCGTGTACAGAATGTTTGATTCTTCCGACTAAATTTTATAAAAAGACAGTAGGTATCTATTTTAATTTACCTCCTAAATTGTTAGGGACTTCGTGACCGCGACCAGGGTTGCACAGATTAAGTAACCTGAAGCCTCTTAAATTTGGTAATCATTCAACCCAGAACATTTTAACGAGGAATTCTGATTGTAAGATGACCACTTTCAGTCAGACTTTGAGTCGAATTTTGGCTTGCACAGACCCACCAAAAACCGTGGAATTTCTGAACTAAAACCCCGAGAATTGATTGCCGTTTTATTCAACATTAACAACAAGTATTAAAAGACCCAAACAACTGTAATGCTCAGTGGACTGTCGTGTCTCGTCTTTATTAGATTAAAGAAAGTCACTTTCAGGTTATATTATGTTAATTAAAATTACATAATAATACGTAATTTTTATGTAGGCAAGTTAAGAAATCCTTTATTAAGCAAAATAAATTGATAATTGATTAATGATGATGATGACCGAGCAGGTGGCTCAGGGCTTAGCGTCTCGATCGCTCAACCCAGAGGTCGTGGGTTCTAATCCTCATTGCGCCAAACAATTTTTCATTAAATTGTTTGCTCGTAGATCAAGGCTTATTCGCAGGGATGGCTTGGCAACCATCCTGGCGATGGCCTAGGATGGGAAGAATATCAACTTGGTGTTAATGTGAGAGATTAAAATCAGTTGATGTTTGACTTGTCCCCCTAACTAATGAGGTTTTCCAGGTTTCCCTCATTCCAGCACTGAATGGTGGTTAGGGCCTACCAACGTAAGTCGTTCCTGAGGCGCAAATGCGGCCCGCGAAATAATAATATGCCGCCCCCTCTCCCACACAAGTCTCAGACTTTCGGGCTAATCCTTGTGATTAGAATGAGGGGTAGAGATATTATTATTATTATTATTATTATTGCGTTTCCCGGCACCATATAAATTGTATATCTTATCATCTAAATCGTTTTGACTGCTTTTCAGATTTCGAGAGAAGCCATATATTATTTGACCCCTTCTGGCAAGGTGTGGACAACTTAACTCTAAATTTAAGGACCCCAGTTAAGTGCAATCCACTTTAATTGCTTACGGGATTATCAGAGTACGTTAAAAGCAAGGACTACATTTTTAACCTATCATCACCTATGGGATGATAAAGTACACTTAAGCATGCAGGCATTAAATTTTTGTTAGTCTTTTCATTTTGAGCCAAGATGGTTATTTTTTGTTTCCTAGATGATGTAAACGTATCTTTCAATATTTTTTCCACCACGGATACGGATACTTACGGATTACGCTTTTTACGGCGTTCGGATACGTCCAAAACTGTCATGGATCAAGGAATTTATATACATGGAACGATTATCAAAGCTGCGCGAGTATTCCAATTTTGAATCCGCCATTTTGATGTCTGAAAATTGGTGGGAAATTTAACAGTATTAACCTAGCCTCTTTAATTAGATAGCAATAACAAATAAAAACCACAGAAAGCAGCAAGTAAAACTTTTGAGTAAGAAAAATTCTAAATAGGTATAAGAAATGTTCAATATTTTATAGTTTAATTACAATTATTTGTGAAAGATAAAATATATCGTCACCAAACATTCTTGTAAAATTGATGAAGGTACACACGAAATATTTTGTGTACCTACCTATGTATCTTTTGTTCACATTATTTATGTAAAATACACCATTAGCCATTTAGAAAAGTAAATATTTAAAATTTAACTATCCTTTACCTTATTTTAACTATCCTGGCTTACTTTTTGTATTGTTTATGTTCGCAGTTTTCATAATTCACTATTATATTAGCTAGGAACTATGATTGCATGTCTCTTAAGACTTTCAATTCTTGTTATAAAATCCGAATTTACCTGGAATAATTACGAAAGTCCAATACTCAAATATTGTCACCCAAAGTCTATAAACCAAAGAAACACAATAATAAACACACAAACAGAATCAAACCGAGAGAATCACAATAAAATAAACCAACAAGACGCCAAAAATACAAAACAAACACTATTTACCAAATTTACCCATACCACTGTTGCCGTGTTAGGAAGATTTGAACCATTGAATTTTTAGATTAGAAAGAAAAAGGCACTAGAATTCTAGGGTCTTGGTCAGGTGTACCAATACAAAATGTAGAAGTTGGGAGTGTGACATCAAAATGGCGGCTCCCATGTTTCCACACAAAATTGGATGCGCAGTCGTCTATAATCGTTCCATGTAATGCCATGTATATAAATTCCTTGTTATGGACGTAAAGCGTTTATTCGAGAAAGTACGTCCGAGCCGAGCCGTTCGAAAATAAAAAAAAAGAATCGAGTAAAACAAGTTACCCACCTCGGACAGTATGGTCAAAGAGTATAGATTAATAAGGGAATTAACTTGATGTAATTTCCTATCTGCCAAGTTTCGGTTTTATTTCCTTGCAATTTATCACGCATACCTAATGTATTTAAAACGCGGTGACCCGGCCCCGATTTCCGAATTTCCCAATAAAATTACTGTGTCAAATAAGATTCCTCTTAGTAACCGAAAAAGCCAGCTATTTAGAGCGCCTCGCTCGAATTGTTTTGGGAGCCCATTTGGCAACCACTGAGACATACATCTGACTAAGATATGTATATTTATATCAAGCCAGTAATGTTTATTTACTTTTCCTTTGGGATATTATTCAGTGCTCGTACCGTGAGACATCATTCCTATTTATGTATCATCAATGAGAATGCCCCACACCCAGTGGACACTTGCCAGTGGCCGTGGCACGCCGCGATTGTAATAATTGCTTGTATGTACTTGGACCCGTTCAAGGTCAACCGAAAATTAAGACCTATCAGGAGGCAGTAGGTGACATGAGCATTAGTACAAAATAATCCTAAACTATTTTAGATGATTATGTTGAAGAAGGAATCTTTGGAGTTATAAAAGCCATTTTATTGGACCATTTTTCCCCAATTTATGTACCTTGAATAATTTACTATGAGTGGCTAGAGTAAATTCTCATTGAAATTAATAAGCCCGTAATGAGCCCAGAATGACCGCCTTCTGCATTCTTTCGGCTAGAAGATCTGCCGAATTTCGGCATGCCGGTATGATTTTCAGTTCCGAAAGCAGTGTATCTCTTGCTCCACCGAGGGCTCCTATTATCAGTGCCACAAGCTTCACAGTATGTTCTGGATGGAGTTTGAAAAGAAGGTCTCGATATTTCGTCCGTTTTTCCTCCTCTTTCAAGACAATGTTGGTCTGGGCAGGAGCCGAGAACTCGATGACAAACATTGTCTTGAGCTGGTGGTCGAGGAGAACTACATCAGGCTTATTGGCTCGAATCTGCCTGAGCGTGGGAAATGAGTAGTTCTAATAAATTCGGCACCTCTCATTGCCCACAACGGACTCAATATCCCCCGGTGCGGATGGCAGCACTGCTGTTTCGTCTATCTCGTACGAGTGCCGTAGAAAGTAGTAGAGCACTCGTAAACCCGCATTGTGTCTATGGATATAGGCCGAGACTGCATATGCCGGACAAGCGGAGAGCAGATGCATAATTGTCTCCGACGCCCTATGGCAGGCCCTGCAGTGGGGTATTTTCCTTCAATCGAAATGAAAGTGGAAACCTGTTATTTTTATAAAATATATATTTTTTTAATATTTATTAGGATAAAAATTATTAAGATTGAATCGGTAGAAAATTTTTAATTCAATTTTGAAATTTTATTCTATATTCGTGACGTCACTAAGCGAAAACTAGGGACTATGTATCTATAAAGAGGTCACACTGATAATATGTGGCTAGTTTCAGTTTGTAACGACGACAAATTCGATAATTGACATTTGAAATTTCCTGTTTGTGTTTGGCTTGACAACTTGACGTGTTGTATTGTTGTTTTCTTGTGAAGTAAACTTTTATTAAACATGGAGCAAGGTTTTGTAGAGGCCAAGTCCGACAATTTACCGGTTATAGATCCTTTTATGATACAGATCCTATAGATCCTTTCAGAAATAAAAGGGATGAAAAAGGTAAGGTTAGTATTTAACTTAACAGTATTACTGCAAAGTCGATTAAATATATTCAAAAATTACTTTTACAAATTACGATGTTTCTCTATTACTAATAAATACACTTGTAATCAGTCACAGGCAGAGACAACCATTTACAGGTAAAAATATAAACTAAAAACAATGTCTCATGTTTACCATGATGTTTACCCTAACCAAACAATTCAAACATAAACAAACGTAAAGTTTGTCACGCAGTGACACCAACCACACAAATGAAAATATCCTTGAAATCACTAAAAAATGGCGCAAATTTTGAATTTTCGCTTAGTGACGTCACAGATATGGCGCGCAATAAAAAAATAGATGGACTTAAATGAACGCAATATTAAAATTCCAGAAATACGTAACTCTTCTTTTTCCAACTGCTTTCCATTGCCGATGTAAAAAAAAATAGGAAAACACCCCGTTGACATCAGGGACCTCCATACCCATGACACGGCTTCAATAGTCGAGGGTGTTTGTTGAGAGATGTAGATATTAAAAGCCATCAAACTAGTAAAACCCTAGTTGAGTTGAGATAGAGAATGCTTGCGCGCGCACATCTCTAACCGAAAAATCAGTTCTGTATTCAGCGCTCACGAAGACGGTCACGTTTCTCAATCTCTTCAACTGTTAATAGAAATAAGCAATCTTTTTAAGTTAGTAAACAGTGTTATGGTTGTAATATTATACTGGACATCTTGTTGAGAGTAAACATTAAACAATTTACAACTAAAGAAGAAACACTTTTCATTTTCTACACAAATACAGTCCACTCCCAGACCAAAATTCCGAAGATTGTGTGCCCATACACAAAACATTGGTCCAAACGATCCGGATTATTCCAGAAGACACCTACAATAGGCTTCGGAATTTACATCGCAAATATCAAGAAGTTTGAAGAGCTGTTTCCTCGCAAAGTTGTGAGCCCCTATTCTCTATTCTCTCGCTGTTACGCAGTTACCCTCACAAGAAGCTGAAGTACCTATCTACAATCTACACCCTGCACCCCGTAATTCAGATTGCAGCATAAAGTCAGTGTTGTGATTGTGAATTAGTGAAAATTAGAAAAGTGATAGTGCACTTGTGCAGTGACATCATCACATCAAAAATCAACAGGTTAGCTTAGCTAACGCTCGCAGTAAGTAAAGTCCCGCCAAAACACCGCTGCGCTGCTGCGCATCTCTCTCCTGCCCGCACCACAGTTCGATCAGCCCTGGGTTCCTGGTTACACGTTGCCAACCGAGTCAAGGTCAGACGTTCAGTTTTTTATGCTGTTTGTTTATTAAACATTCCGTCGTTTTTGTCACACTTGTTTCTTGGGTATTCAGATTATTTAAAAATCAATACTTAAACACATTTTTATTTTGAATATATAAAATATTTGATATTGTATAGTTCTAAAGTAATATAAAACTTGTAGTTAACAAAATCGCTCGATAAGTTCAAATATTTATAATTTGTATTTACATTTCATAACTTCAAATTATTTGTATAAATAAAATGGAAGCTTTAATTAAGCAAAGAGCTAGTGCTAAAGCGGCTATCACTAGAATTGAAACTTTTTTAAAGAAAAATGAAAATAATGCTAACATAGACGTAAATGAATATGTAACACGAGAAACCGCATTAGTTAAAGCTTTTGAAAAATATTCACTAACACAGGATAATATCGAGCTTGAGATCGAGGAAATTGACGAGTCCCAAGAGCAGGACAGAGTGGATACAGAAACAAAATTTTTTTCTGTACACGCTGCGATAAAAACAAAAATTCAATCAACTTGCATTATACCCGCGGTAAATTCTACCATCTCTCCACGCCCTCCTTCGCAGCAAGTCTCTAACACGAATATCACTAGTCAAGTAAAATTACCAAGCGTAATTATGCCTTCATTTTCAGGTAAATATGAAGATTGGAAATCGTTCATAGATTTGTTTACAGCACTCATAGATAGTAACGCTCAGCTAACAGATGTGCAAAAATTTGTATATTTAAAATCTGCACTAAAAAGTGAGCCGTTAAATCTAATCAGTAAACTTCAGTTGACTAATGAAAATTACAAAAAAGCATTAGATCTTTTAAATGAGAGGTATAACAACAAATTAATGATAATAAATACGCATATCAAAAACCTACTAGAGGTTCCTTCTCTAAACAAATGTTCCGCTAATCTCTTAAGAGAATTTTTAACTCACATAAAACAACACTTAAATTCACTAGAAGCGTTAAATATATCTATAGCAGAATGGGACCTATTGCTAATTTACAGTTTTAGCCAAAAGTTAGATTTTAATACTCGCAAAGCATTTGAATTAGAAAAAAGTACAACTGAACTTCCCACGTTAAAGGAATTTTTTGCATTCCTAGAAAAAAGGTGTGCAGCTTTAGAAAATCTCTCTACTTCAGATACTAAAGGAAAAGCCACTCATCTAGTAAATATGTCCTTTAACGCAAACAAAGCTTTAAAATGCACCTTTTGTAAGTTGACGAATCACAACATTTATAAATGTTTAAAATTTAAAGCGCTGCCACATACGCAAAAACGTCAATTTATTCAAAACAATAAACTTTGTTATAACTGTTTCGGTTCAAAACACATGGTAAATATTGTAATTTGTTCAAAGAGAGAACTGAACAGGAAATTTAATGTTTCTTGTGCAATACTACCTAAGGTCACTTGCTCATTGCCCCAATTTAATATTAATAAAGGTGACTTACCCATTCCCGAAAATATTAACTTGGCAGATATCACATTTAACACCCCGTCCAAAATAGATTTATTATTAGGTTCAGACATTTATTATGACATTATTCTCCCAGGAATAATTCAGCTAGGAAATAAAATGCCCACGTTGCAAAACACTCACTTTGGTTGGGTCCTAGCAGGTCCAGTCCCAAATAATTGTTGCTCTACAAATATCACTCTTTCTTTATGTTCGCATTTTTGTAACATTAACGATCTTATTCCTAAATTTTGGCAACAAGAAGAAATTTCTGATAAACATACTTTAACGCCAGAAGAAGAACAATGTGAACAATTATTCCTAAATACTACAAAACAATTAACAAATGGCTCGTTTCAAGTAAATTTGCCACTGCGTTCTCCCAATGAGTATCTTAAATTAGGAGATTCCTATACACTCGCTAGAAAAAGATTCCTGTTATTAGAGAAAAGATTTGAAAAAGATAAAACATTATTCTCACGATATAAGGCATTTATCGACGAATACGTTGCTTTAAAGCACGGTAAATATATACCATTACAATTAAAAAATCATAAGTCAGAAAATAAATATTTTTTACCCCACCACTGTGTGATTCGAGAATCTAGCGCCACAACCAAACTCAGAATAGTTTTTGACGCCTCGATGAAAACCGGAACTACTTATTCTTTAAATGACATTATGTTCAAAGGTTTTTCAGTTCAGCCAGAGTTATTTGACATTCTGTGTAGGTTTAGAATGTTCAAATTTGTGGTAATAACGGACATACAAAAAATGTATCGCCAGATAAAAATTAATCCTTCTCAGTTATTTTTACAAAACATACTATGGAGAGATCACCCTAGTGAAGAATTAAAGTGTATCGAATTACAAACTGTAACTTACGGTACAAATTCAGCGCCCTATCTTGCAACGAGATGCTTAGTCAAACTCGCCAATGAACAAAAAATAAATTTTCCACGTGCTTCGCAAGCAATACTCACACAATGTTACGTAGATGACATATTGTTCGGTAGCAATGACTTTGAAACTTTGCTAGACACTAGAAGTGAACTAGTAAAAATGTTAAACTCCGCAGGATTTAAGTTACACAAATGGTGTTCCAATTCACAGAAATTTTTAGACATAATTTCAGAAAACAAGCAAAGTGATGCCTTTGATATCAAATTAGAAAATACTTCTAACAAAGTTTTAGGTTTGTCATGGTGTCCAAATTCTGATAATTTTAAAATAAATATACCTGTGATAAATAATGAAGAGTCGCCCACAAAAAGAAATGTACTATCACAAATCGCACAATTATTTGACCCTTTAGGATTTATTGGCCCGGTGATTGTTACAGCTAAAATCATTATGCAAAAAATATGGATTCAGAAATTAGAATGGGACGATAATCTTCCTCCGGACTTAATAAATGAATGGAATAAATATATTTATAATATTTCTCATTTATCGAACGTAAAAATTCCACGTCATATATTTTTAACACATAAAATATTAGCAATCCAACTACACGGTTACTCAGATGCATCTTTAAAGGCGTTCGGTGCATGTTTATACGTACGAACATTGTACACTGATGGAATTGTTTCTTGCAATTTAATATGCTCCAAGTCGCGAATCGCTCCGTTAAAAACAATTTCATTGCCTAGATTAGAACTTTGTGGAGCAGTTTTGCTTTCAAAATTGACAAGTAAGATCATTTCTATATTCCCATTTAAGTTCGATTATGTTAACTTGTGGACAGATTCACAAATAACTCTATGTTGGCTAAAATCTCATCCTTCAAGGTGGACTACATTTATAGCAAATAGAGTTGCACAAATACAAGAATTAACTTCGAATTTCCAGTGGCGTCACGTTAAATCTAAAGATAATCCCGCAGATTTATTATCTCGAGGATTAAGTTCAAATGAAATAACAAATAACCTTTTTTGGTGGCACGGACCTCAGTATTTACACAATTATTCTTTCAAATTAGAAGGTCATGATACGGAAATTAATTTGGAGGAAATTCCTGAACAAAGGAAAATTGCTATGTTAACTACCCCAGTACCTGATCAAGCTATATTTTCAAAGTTTTCTAGCTTCACACGATTACAAAGAGTCATAGCATATTGTTATAGATTCACAAATAATGCAAGAAAAAATTCGGTCAAATGTTATGAAGCTCTCACAGTTAAGGAATTACATAAGTCTCACACAGTAATAATTAAAGCTATACAAATTTCTCATTTTTCAAATGAATTTGCGCAGTTAAAAGCTAATAAACCTATTTCGGTTAATGCTATAGCTTCACTATATCCTTGGATAGACGAACATGGATTAATTCGTATTAATGGACGTCTTTCTAATGCAAATATTAGTTTCGATCAGAAATATCCCATATTACTTCCAGCAAGGAATCATGTCGTAAAATTATTGTTAAAAAGAGAACATTTAAAATTATTTCACGCAGGCGCACATACTGTCTTGTCAAACATTAGATTAAGATATTGGCCAGTAAATGGCTTAAGACAAATAAAACAAATAATAAAAAATTGTCTAGTTTGTCACCGATTCAAAGCTTTATCGGCAAAACAGATTATGGGCAACTTACCTAAGGATAGAGTCTCTAGAGCCAGACCATTCATCAAAGTCGGTGTAGATTTCGGTGGACCTTTATTCATAAAATCATCCAAATTAAGACGTGCTTCAATAACAAAATGTTACATTTCACTTTTCGTGTGTATGGTAACCAAAGCTATACACATCGAGGTAGTTTCAAGCCTCTCAACAGAAGCATTTCTGCTTACGTTAAAAAGATTTATAGCGCGTAGAGGAAACCCATCAGTCATTTATAGCGACAACGCTACAAATTTTGTTGGATCATCCAATCAATTAAAGGACTTATATAAATTTTTTAAATCTCAACAAACAACTGATGAAATTAAAACTTTTTTGGCTAATAATGAAACGGAATGGAAGTTCATCCCGCCTAGAAGCCCACATTGGGGAGGTATCTGGGAGGCAGCTATCAAAAGCGCAAAATATCACTTAAAACGCATCGTTGGAAACGCGCATTTAACCTTCGAAGAGCTTGCCACTATACTCGCTCAAATTGAAGCGATTCTAAACTCGCGACCAATTTGCGCTCTCTCCACTGATCCTTCAGACTTCACTTGTCTGACGCCAGGTCATTTTTTAATTGGTGATAATTTAACTTCATATCCTGATAAAGACTTTACAAATATTGCAGAAAATCGATTATCTCTTAGGCAACGTTGTATGAAAATGCAACAAATTTTCTGGAAAAAATGGTCTGTTGATTATTTGAATAGATTACAAAACCGTCCAAAATGGTACAGACCTAGCGAAAACTTAAAGGTCAACGACATTGTTCTCCTAAAAGAAGACAATGTGCCTCCACTTCATTGGCCCAGAGCCAGAATCATTGAAGTTTTTCCCGGTTCCGATAAGAAGGTTAGAGTGGTAAAACTTAAAACCTCTGAAGGTACAATTATGCGACCTCTTTCAAAATTATGCCCACTTCCACATGAAGACTAAAATTTCAATTTTGTAAATTTTTTCTTGAAGTTTGCACTTCAACGCGGGGGAGGATGTTGAGAGATGTAGATATTAAAAGCCATCAAACTAGTAAAACCCTAGTTGAGTTGAGATAGAGAATGCTTGCGCGCGCACATCTCTAACCGAAAAATCAGTTCTGTATTCAGCGCTCACGAAGACGGTCACGTTTCTCAATCTCTTCAACTGTTAATAGAAATAAGCAATCTTTTTAAGTTAGTAAACAGTGTTATGGTTGTAATATTATACTGGACATCTTGTTGAGAGTAAACATTAAACAATTTACAACTAAAGAAGAAACACTTTTCATTTTCTACACAAATACAGTCCACTCCCAGACCAAAATTCCGAAGATTGTGTGCCCATACACAAAACAGTGTTAAATACACCATCCTGGCAAGCCATTATGAATTCCTCGGTCTCCGACTTATAATTATTATTATTATTATTATATTATTTAGAACCGTGTTTTTACCACAATCTTCTTAAAGACTGGTGGTCTTTACAACCCTGTTCTGTAAGCGCCGGTCAATTCTCGGTATTTTAGATAAATCGTACACAATGTATGTTTATTCTGCGTAGGCGTGAGGTACCCGTTTATTATCTGCCAAACCCATTTAAACTGAAGTAATGATAGTGAATTTACAAGGTATTTTCATCGTAGGCAATACCCGTTATCAGCCGAACCGAGACAGTCTCGTGTTAACATTATGAGATAATTATAGAAGTTCAACAAAACACGCTCATCGTTTATTATGCAGCTCACAATGCGTGACCTTTCGTCTATGGCCGTCACTTCCTCAACTGAATTCGATAATTTCCTTTGCATTATAGTGAACATCCTTTCAGGATGTCTTTGAATTAGTGGTAATGTTAATCTAGTCACTTCCAGCCTCTAGCCGGATCGAGATCAATAATCTGTACTGTAGAAGCAGTGGCGGCTCGTAGTTTTCGCCGCTGAGCAGCCAGCTTAAGGGCGAGTTTGCATTGCATTGTGGATGAAGCAGCCAAAAGATGAATTAAACGTATTCAGTCTGAAGTTGGGTAATCCAAACACAGATGCCCCACTGAAAATACAATCGGCCAAACAAATTTTAATCAAAAACCGTACTGGTCGACTGCAATTTAGGAATTTTTATGTTGCACGTCACAAATTTAGTATAGCCTTATATGAAATAATCAGTGTGTTCCATTATTAAATTTATAATTACCAAAGAATAATTAGGCCAATTTCCAATACGTTTTTATTGTCCCGTCCTCTACAGTAAGTCACTGAACACAAAATATCCCTAAATAATTTAGTTACTTTTTTACAGCAGTGTCATCTAGCAGTATCCTACTGAAACTATTACGCAATGGGGTGTTTTCCTATATTTTTACATCGGCAATGGAAAGTAGTTGGAAAAAAAAGAGATACGTATTTCTGGAATTTTAATATTGGGTTCATTTAAGTCCATAAATTATTTTTTTATTGTGCGCAATATCGATGTGACGTCACTAAGCGAAAATTCAAAATTTGCGCCATTTTTTAATGATTTCTAGGATATTTTCATTTGTGTGGTTGGTGTCACTGCGTGACAACTTTACTTTTGTTTATGTTTGAATTGTTTGGTTAGGGTAAACATCATGGTAAACATGAGACATAGTTTTTAGTTTATATTTTTACCTGTGAATTGTTGTCTCTGCCTGTGACTGATTACAAGTGTATTTATTAGTAATAGAAAAACATCGTAATTTGTAAAGGTAATTTTTGAATATATTTAATCGACTTTGCAGTAATACCGTTAAGTTAAATACTAACCTTACATTTTTCATCCCTTTTATTTCTGAAAGGATTTATAGGATCTTTATCATAAAAGGATCTATAGCCGGTAAATTGTCGGACTTAGTCTCTACAAAACCTTGCACCATGTTTAATAAAAGTTTACTTCACAAGAAAACAACAGTAACTTCAATCAGCCAACTTTTCGACAATTTGAAAGCAGAAACCTTGAATTCCTTTAAGACACAAATCGATTCTGCAATTACTGAACAATTATATTCTACCAAAAGAGTCTCCTACGCTGCTGCAACTACTACAAAGTCATCCCTACTTGTCACACCAAAAGTCGTACAAAATCCATCTGTAACCAAAAGCGAAATACTGTTAAAAGTAGATCCCATTGATACAAACATTAGTCTAGCTAAAGTAAAACATGTTCGTGATGGTGGATTACTTATTACCTGTAAGAGTGACACAGAATCTGCTAAATTGAAGGAAGTTGCTGCTGATAAATTATCCGAGAAGTACAATATTAAAGAAGTTTTCACTCTTAATCCTCGAGTTCGCATCGTTGGAATTTCCGAAAAACTGGAAAATGAGACGGTATTAAATTATCTTAAATTTCAAAATCGTAATGTGTTTAACGAAGAGTCTGTTTGTTCAATAATCTCTAATGTCCCATTAAAAAAGAGGAACAACATTTTTCAGGTTACTATTCAAACTGATAGATCCTCATATATGAAAATTATGGAGCAGGGTAAGTTGTTTGTTGGCTATGATTATTGTAGCGTATTCGACGCCATAGAACTTCGCCGTTGTTTTAAATGTTGCGGGTTTCACCACCTTGCAAATAGATGTTCATCTAAAGTCAGTATTTGTCCGCGTTGTGCTGAAAATCACGGTGTGGCTGATTGTAAGTCAGAAATTTTGCGTTGCGTAAATTGTATTAATTTTGTGAAAAGTAACAAAGATGCCAATATTAAAGTGGACGTTGATCATGCTTCATGGGACATTTCGTGCCATGTGTACAGTCTTACTCTTGAGAAATTCAAAAGCAGTATACTTGGTTCTGCGTAGCAACCAACAGTAACACATAATTCTATGATACAGAAATCATACCTACAATGTTACTATCAAAATTGTCGCGGTGTCTGTACCAAAATAAGTGAATTATTTATTACCATTAATGCCAGTAGTTGCGATGTCATTGCTTTGAGCGAGACATGGTTGCATGACAGAATAAACACCGCGGAAATTTTTGATTTAGGTGTGTATGATGTCTATCGTCAGGACCGTAATTTTGATGCTGTCAACAAAAAGAGAGGTGGTGGTGTTCTGTTAGCCATAAATAAAAGGTGTAATTCTACCTACTTTGACATCAACTCAGTCTGTAATACTTTCTGTGATATAGACTTTGTAGATATAATTGGTGTAAAATTAAGAATGGGTAATGATTTATTTTATATCTTTAATTTATACATTCCTCCAAGCCTAGGTTCAGCTGAATACGATTGCTTGTTTGACGCTTTTGAATCTTTATACCCTATATTTGGTTGTAAAATACTTATACTTGGAGATTTTAATATGCCCCTATACTCATCTTATATTTCAAGTAACGTATATAACAAAAATATCAACTCTTTACACAACTTTATGAGTTACCTTAATTTGATTCAACATAACTCTGTGTTGAATACTAATAATAGAATTCTTGACTTTGTTTTATGCAATGAATTTTGTGATGTAATTCGAGCACCTGAAATTTTGTTACCAGAAGACAGTCATCATCCAGCCCTTTTTATTGAAATTTTCATCTCTGCTTCCGATTACAATAATGCATTTCCCCTAAGCCAGACCTGTGGCACATCCTCAGAACTCAATTTTAGAAAGGCTGATTTTGAGGCTTTATATCTTGATTTATCATTAGCTGATTGGTCTTGTTTATCATCTGTTTCAGACGTGGAAACTGCGGTCGACTTATTTTATGGTATCTTGAAGTCTATCTTGATACAGCATGTACCCACCATGAAGATTACAAATTTTAGCAGACAGTTTCCACCGTGGTTTAATAGGGAAATTATTTCTCAATGGAAAATAAAAAATAAAGTCTATAAGAAATATAAATCTTCCAAGCTGCCTCAGGACTTTGATAACTTTCAAACACTTAGGTCTTCTCTTAAGTATCAAATAAAGGAAGCATACAAAAAATTTGTGTCTGACGCAGAAAAATCCGTTAGAACTAATCCTAATACTTTTTGGTCATTTATAAACTCTAAAAAAAGCACGACATCTATTCCATCTTCCATGATGTATAACACCCAAGAGATAGATGATCCTCAAACAATAGTGAATACATTTGCCAGCCACTTTTCCGAGGCATATTTAACTCCCGCAGTACTGATATTGACGTTAATGAGTTTAATGTGAATTATACAACTGTCTTGCATTTGATGACGGTTTCTGATAGGGATGTCTTACCTGCACTTAAAAGGTGTAAAAATAATATGTGTATGGGTCCGGATGGTATACCTGCTTTTTTGTTAAGGGATTGCTCTATTGTTTTCGTAAAACCACTAGTTATCTTGTTTAATTTAATACTATCTACACAAAATTTTCCTAATATCTGGAAAATATCTAGAATTACACCTATTCACAAAAAAGATGCAAAAAATAACTTTGCTAATTATCGCCCGATTGCCATTTTAAATAACTTTAGTAAAGTGTTCGAATCTGTTATGCATAATATTATATCAAATCATGTATCTGATATTATTGTACCACAACAACATGGATTCATTCAGGGTAGATCCACAGTATCGAATCTCGTGTGTAAGACTGAATTTATTTCAAAGGTCGTAGATGAGGGAGGTCAGGTAGATGTTATCTACACTGACTTCTCCAAGGCCTTTGATAGACTTGACCATTCTCTTCTAGTCAGCAAGCTTAATGATGTTGGACTATGTCCTGCCTTACTTAAGATGTTCAAATCATATCTTACTGATCGTTCACAATTTGTACAGTATCGCGGTTTCAAGTCTGGCACTTTTCATCAATCTTCAGGTGTTCCGCAGGGTTCGATACTGGGACCTCTTCTATTTATAATATTTATTAATGATATCGCCACTGCTCTCGATGTTCAATATTTGCTATACGCAGATGATCTCAAGTTGTACTGTGAAATTTCCTCGAAGTTTGATTGTGACAATCTTCAAAACAACCTCGTGCTACTTAATAACTGGTGTTGTAATAATAAATTGCCACTCAATGCTAAGAAATGTAAGGTCATGTCATTTCATCGTAAAAAAGTACCAATAATTTCTGATTATACAATTGATGGTGATTTGCTAGAAAGACCGGAGATTATGAAAGATCTAGGTATTATTTTTGACCCAGAGCTCAGCTTCACAAACCATATTCAAGCCTGCGTGACTGATGCATATAAAAGTCTTGGGTTCATTTTGCGTAACTCGAAAGATTTTAAAAATATTTCCACACTACGTTTATTGTTTACAACGTTTGTTAGATCGAGGCTGGAGTACGGGTCGATTATATGGAGTCCTATATATAACACGCATATTGTTTTGCTAGAACGTGTTCAGAGAAGATTCTTTAAGACGGCACTGTTCTTGTTGGATGGGGTCTATCCTGTCAGAGGGACACCACAAGAGTTGTTTTATGAAATATTCTCATTACATAGTCTTTTGTGTAGACGTAAAATGTTATCGGTTGTTTTTCTTTTTAAACTTGTTCACTATATTGCAAGGTGTGAGTCACTTACGGCAAATATTACATATCGGGTACCTAGAATGAATAGCCGACATAGCAACTTATTTGTCTTGCCATTTGCGCGCACTAATTTACTGATAAAGTCGCCATTATATCAAATGTTAAACAACTACGCTGAAATTGAAGGTTCTTTAGACATCTTATGTTGCAATCTGCAGAATTTAAAAAAAGTGTTTTTAGTGGACTGAGGCATGTTTGGGTCTTTTTGTAATGTTCATATTTTAGGTATTTGTTTTAAATAATTTATCGAATTTTGTACAGGATCAATTTTACTGTTCATTTTATTGTTCATTTTATGCTTGTATGTGATATTTAACTGTTTTTTAATAAGTATTTTTGTTTTTCTTTATGTAAATTCTAAATTATGCTCTGCTACTTATCCTGTAATTGGGCTTCAGCTCGTTGGATATTTTATGTAATAAATAAATAAATAAATAAATAAATAAAATAAATAAACAGTACAACACGTCAAGTTGTCAAGCCAAACACAAACAGGAAATTTCAAATGTCAATTATCGAAATGTCGACTATCGTTTGTCGTCGTTACAAACTGAAACTAGCCACATATTATCAGTGTGGCCTCTTTATAGATACATATTCCCCAATTTTCGCTTAGTGACGTCACGAATATAGAATCAAATTTCAAAATTGAATTAAAAATTTTCTACCGATTCAATCTTAATAATTTTTATCCTAATAAATATAAAAAAATATATATTTTATAAAATTACAGGTTTCCACTTTCATTTCGATTGAAGGAAAGTACCCCATTATATCGTTGATCGAAGGATTCAATAAAACGCGCAACTCAGTGGAAACGGTCGAGTGTTGATTAAGATGTCGGGTGCAACATCTTAATGTGCATTTTTTTCATCTTCACAATAATTATGAAAGGTAGGAACGATCTACGCGACTTTTCAGTGGAGGACTCCTGACAAAAAAGAAAACCGCTTCTATAAGCACCCGGACCGCCGCTGATGGCAGTGATTACCGCGTATGGCGGCTATTACGAGAGCAACACAAGCACTCCGCCGCCTTTATACCCCGATGCCGCCTTCTGTCTTGTTCCGGGGCGAACCCGCCAACCGAGTGCCCCCATTCTCCGCGGCATCCACTTTAGAAGAGATTACTGTGGATTCCGTTTGTAGTCGCGTTTCTGAGTAGGCGAATCTCGCCCCCGACGAACAAAAGAATCAGGTCACCTTTGGCGAGAGCCCGCCTGCCGTGATCGCGCCTTCTTTCATTTGATTCGCAATTAGAGGAGAATCGGGTGTTGGGAGGGTTGCCATGCTAATGTTGTTTGAAGTTGGCTGCGAGTTTATCGAGCGCTGAGGGAGGGGTGGTTGTTTATTTTGTTTAAGGTCGCTTTTAGCTGATTACTGCTCGCTACCGGCACGGCCAACTTGATACTTTTATTGCCAATGGTGAGAAGCGAACATTATAGATGTGCAACTCTACCGCTACCGCCAAATAATGTAGTGGCGCCTCTGGTGATACGCACCAGAATTATCAAAAGTGAAGTTTATAGAATTTAGAAAAGAGGAGTCAATTAAGATTGTGATCAAGAATATTATATTATTGTTAATGCTTCTGTGTATTTATTTTTTTCACTTTAAAAAATATATAAACATGCAATATGGTAAATACTATTGGCAATTCCAAAAATGAATGCGCCCTCTACATGAAAACATTTGACCCTACTTAAAAGGTAATTTTTGGAAGCTTATTGCTGATATAATGATAAATAACACGTATTTGGGTTTGTTTATCGTAATCATTTAGTGGTGCTTGTGATTTTTGGTATTACAAAGTTAAAAACGACGTGGTTAGTATTTGTACATCTTTATTTTTACATTTTAAAATGGCATTCAAAAGAAATCAGCACAACACAAACTGCCGTGTTTAGAGGTGTCATTCCACAAAATGTGTCAATAGAAGTGTTTAAGATTGAAGATAGGTAGAAGTTTGGCCCTAGTATAAGAAACTGTTTCTCATTCATTTCTCCAAAAGGCATGTAACAATTTAATAACGGAGAATACGTTTATTTACACAACATAACCACTTTGTTGCTGTTTGTCTATACTTTTCTATCATTAGTCTTATAAAAGCAGAATATATTTTAATTTAAACATTTAACAAAAAACAAGCACTAATATGGTATCACCATACAGTTTATCACACTTATTTTAGTCCAAAATGTAAGTAAACAAAAACTAGGGTACCTGTTTCAACCCAAAAAATTCATATAATTAGCAATGAAGCACTTATGGGACGTTGACTGCTTTTGCCACTCTTTTTGTCCTTTATTTCGCCCTAACTAGAACATGAAGTCACTTTATTTATGGCAGTTGAATGCTAAATTGCTAGATGATGTGATATGAAATGCCAAATTTTTACTCGTCTTCCTCCATATTTGTTTACAATTTGCAGCGCCCTCATCGGTAATCCGAATCGCCAATTAGCATAGTTTACGAAATTTTCAGTAAACAGTAGCAGTAGTACTAAAACAAAATTAAATTACAAAACACGAGAAAGTCGTCGGGATATTTTTAAGAGCTCAGTCCAAATGGTATTTTTAACAGGTGAGGCACATCACCAATTAGTCAGGGCGTTGTTGGAGGGGGAACGGGAAGGAATAAACATATTTTTAAAGCCGTGAAATGGGTCGACATATCTCATTTCAGCTGTTCTGTTTTCTCTGTAAACTTTTCCTCCGTTCCGTCCGCCTGTTCGGGACAGGTCTCGTAATTCGTACGTAAAATGAGAACGGAGTTTGAAATATTGAAATGAATTCTGGATTTTGTGGGTTTAATTTAGTGTAACGGGAGATGGAATTATGTTTTTAATCTTGCTCACGTGTTACCGCCAACCTGAAAAAAAAATATACTTTTCGTAAAGAACAAGTCGATGTAATGTAGACAGGGGAAACGAATTAGTTGAATTATAATTAATTATGATGCAGATTGGGGTTTCTTGATCTCAGTTAACATAAGAAAAAATACAATAAGACATCCGACCAAATATTATACCGGGACATCAAAAATTATCTTGGTCAAGGGTGGTTGTGGAATGTAAAACGTGTGTCTTACTTTAAATTTGAAATAATTATGTCACTGTCACACTGACATCATCAATAACCTACAAATTTCATACCTATTTATTTCAGTTGTAAAACAATAATGAACTACAAGTTATGAAATAACGGTTTTAGTAACAAGAAAAACTAAATTACAGTAATTGTTGGAAATGTCCCCCGTTTTGTTCGATGCACAAGTTGACGCGCCTCCTCATGCTATGAAAAACGTTTTGCAGCATTTCTGGCGTTATGGTTGCACATTGCTGAACAATTCTTTGTTGCAGTTCTTGCAAATTATTTACCGAAGTTGCGAAAATCTTGTTTTTTAAGTAAGGAAATATATAATAGTCTATAATTGTCAAACAAGGTGATCTCGGAGGAAACTCAACTTCTGTATGCAAACTTATCAGCCGGTCATCAAAAAACTCGCGGAGGAAAGCAATATTTTCTCGTGTAGTATGTGCTGTTGCACCGTCATGTTGGAAATAACCGAACCGAAGTTCATCATCGTTTAACTGTTGCACAAATTCAGCAAAAAAGTTGTGTCTGTACCTTTCTGCGTTGACGGTGAAATCGAAAAAAATTGGCCCAATTATTCTTCTGCGATAAACTGCCATCCAAACACCAATTTTTTGAGCATGTAGTGGCGATTCAGTAAAAACATGAGGGTTATCATTGCTCCACATTCGCATATTTTGAGAATTGATGTATCCCGAAAGGTGGAACCACGCTTCGTCAGAAAAAAAGTTAAGTCCAGAAGATCGTCATTCATTAAATTATTGACAAACCAATGGCAGTAAGCAAGGCGTCTGGGGTGGTCTGCGGGCAGAAGAGCTTGATGTGCTTGCATCTTATATGGATGCATGTTCAAGTCTTTCTTTAAAATCTTATTACATGTTCCATAAGAAAGTCCAATTTCCTGAGAAAGACGTTTCAAAGGTTTTGCAGGCTCCTCTTCCATACGTTGACGAACGTCATTGACAACTTCTTCTGTACGAACTCTTGGTCTACCAGCACCTTTTTTATGAGTCACACAACCAGTTTCGCGAAACACTTCAACACAATTTGTAAGGCACGCATAAAAATTGTCCGGTAATATTGCCACGTTTGGGAAGTGTTCTCGAAAATTGTCCAAACACAAACTTTGACTGTATTGCCAATTTCCATTAACTAGCGCACCCGTTCGAAAATAGGCTTCAATCTTGAAAATTTTGTGCTGTGTGGTAAGAGGCATGATACAAAAACTGGATTAGAAAATTTCAGCACAATGACTTGACAGATTCTGACACAACAAAACATATTCAAAAATTTAAAGTAAGACACACGTTTTACATTTCACAACCACCCTTGACCAAGATAATTTTTGATATCCCAGTATTTATAGGCAAATTATAGCAACACAGTTTTGTGACCAACAACATTTAAAACAAAAGCTTTTTGTTTACATTAGTGCCCAAGCATTTGGTCCAATCAAAAAATGCCATTTGAATTTACCGCCTAAATTGATAGGGATTTTGTGACTGTCACCAATGGGCGTGGTTTACACAAGTAAGTAGCCATGCATAAACGTAGAATCGGCGATCGCGAGAGGGATCGTCAATGATTTTACAATTGTTTTTTAATATGTAGTAAATATTAAATACTATTATAAATAGTGTAGTAAATATTATACACATATGTGTATAAATTGTTGTTCTTGAATATGTAAATCTTAAACTTTATATTTACTAAAATAAAATATTCTAATTTGTACTTTTAGTTTTATAATTATTATTTTCACCCCTTAAAACATAGCCGCCCATGCCGTTGGGCACTGTGACAGGAAATTTCTTTAAATTGAGGTTGCGTTTTTTGTTATTCTTGAACACGATTATTTTATATACTGACAAATAGGCAATTACTTATCTATACATATTTGATCGGAGAATAAAACGGTATTGACCGAATATTTTTCGTTAAAAATGAAAAACAAATAATTGACACACCACTATTCTGCGCGTGATAGAGAGAATGAATGCTTCTGGTTATTTAGTTATTATTGTGTCTTGTGTGGTTCTCATAGAAATTATAAAAAATAATGCCAATATCCATTATATATGACACATCCGAAAATAGCCACTCTATGCAGAACACGAGAAAACGTAACTTTAGGGAATTTTCTGGGAATTTTTACACCATACCATGGGATTATTGGTAGTGCTTAATCCCAATTAAGTGTTAAGTTAGAAACCTTTGACGTTTGTCAGCTGTCAGCCTGTGTTAATTGTTCTTGTTTATTTTATGGTCTCCCTTATTTGTGTATTCATTGTTCTTGCCGTTTTGTTGATAAATATTACCATACTTTATATTTTATTGTGTTCCCTGAACAACTGTTTTGTTTTAGTTTATAGTGAGATAAATGGCCTTTGGGTAATAAAACGAATTTGTGCAAATTTCGGCTTTAAGAGTTCAATCTGTCCAAAATTTTGGTAAGAATAGAGAGTTTTTGAACCCCTTAAAATTTACGTTATCGTTATGGTTATTCTGAGCATGCGCAGTGCCGAAAATGATACTATTCTTGGCACTGCGCATGCGCAGAATAATGATAACGATAACGACGTGCTGAAATTTAAGAGGTTCAAAAACTCTCTATTATTCTACTATTGATAATATTGTAACGTGACTGGCCATTTAGTATTTATTTAGCATGTTACTAGGTAAAAATAGCGAATGGGTGAATATTATGCCAAAAATTCCAAGTGGTTGCAAATAATCTAGGCCACATGTAAAATTACATAATTTTTTCATTTCCCACCCGGGGGCTAATGCGAAGCTAGATGGTAGTAAGACCAGAACTACCTATACAGAAAACCAAAGTTGCAAGAGTTACGTTTTCTCCATAGGATGGTCATTTTCAGTCTCCATAAAAGCATTCTATATTTTTTATAATGTCTATGGTGGTTCTACGTTACAAGAAGAAAATGTTATAAGTTGCTTATATGAATAAATATCAATAAAACAATTTAAGTACTTTATCTACTTTTGCTGTACCTACTATATTTTAAAAACTTATTTTATTTACCCTTGCTACAGCTGATTTGACTTGTATGAAGCACACTTTACCATTTGCCATAGAAAAAATCTTTTTATGCTCGCGGCCTTATACACAAACTACGAACAATGGCCGATAAAAATTATTGCACATCAAAATTATCGTAAATTCCGTTACAGAAAGGATTACGCCTCGCCCAATTACCTAATTTGAAAAATGATTCGTATACCAAACGCTTATTCCATACCGAGCACAAGGCTTAATTAAATAATCCCCTGATACAGATTACCAAACGCGCAGCAGTTTAGAATGTAATTCTATTAATTTAGTAATACCGGGGATAATAAATTGGGGCTTTTGCAAAGTTCAGCACACACGCGTGCCCGCGACACATACACACACTTGTCGAGCCGAATTTAACAAAGCCGTACGCGGTGCTGTCGGTTTCGTTATGTCTCGATTTCCACAAATTAATTTATAATTTACGAGGAATTAATTCCAAGTTTTGACTGGAGAAATTGCACTGTCGGCGAGTTGGATAAATTAATTTCGTTATAAAATACAAACCGACTTTACAGGGTGGTTTAAAAATTAAAAAGACGATTTCCGGATCTGGAAAATTCGACGTTGCCGAAAATTAGTTACTACAACCAAAGTTGTAATAACTACAGTAAATACCAGAATTAAGCAAAGTGGAATGACCACTTTTTTAACTAACACAAGTAAGTATAAACACTGACACAAAGAATAAATACACTGATAATTTTACCACAAATTTTTACCGTTAAGAAACGCGCGTGAAATAACCCAACATCACGCCACTGTTTCCCTACTACCTCTAGCGCAGTCGCTTGTTGGTTCCTGATTCGACCAATCAACGTCGTTGAAGATCAGAGAAAAGGAAGCGTAAATGCAAGAATATGTATGTTAAATAAAGATGAACAGCTTGCCGTCAACTTTACGACTTTCGCAGTTGCCACATATTCGGAAATGCCTTGATATTATTAAGTAAAAGACAAATTAAACATTGTGTTTGCTTTAATAAAGTACAATAGGGATAAGGGACGTTAAAGACAGGTGAAAAAATGGGTAAATAAGGTAATTAATACGTTTCCTGTTTTAAATAAGAATACTTTAGAAATAAATGTGACAACACAGATCTACTCTTTTTCCGGTCATTCCACTTTGCTTAATTCTGGTCTTGACTTTAGTTCTCTTATATAAAGGTCGCGGCGTGCCGGCAAAGGATATAGACTGGCGAGGTAGTCAGTCTTAATCAGGCAGCGATCAAGACCAAATAAGCTATACTTAGCGTATTTGGTCTTGAATAAGTGGTATTTGGTCAGCTATAAGTGAAATAACTGTAATTTTCGAAGTGTTTTCGGCGTGTATTTAATTAGATTTTGTACAGGAAGCGTTGTGTAGTGTTAGAAGTGTTAAATAAAGATTTTTACTTTTTACTGTTGTAAAAAAGAAAATATAAAAATATTATTTCGTTGTTAAACAACTCTTTTATCATTATTTAAATTATGTAACTCAAAAAATTACCTATTCCAACATTTCTCTATCTACAGTTAACATCAGTGGCGGCCCGTGAGTTTGAGTTACAAAATAAAATAAATATATAAAACAAAATAATGTGCATTTTTTCATCACAAACAGAGTATGTAAACAGAAAATTTTGATTGTCAAATTTGCGAGTGAAAGCCGGCTTACTTAACATCCTCCTTGCACTTTAACTAAATTTAACACTGACTTTGAGCATCCACTAGTTACTAAATCCACGTTTACCTAAAACTTAAAGTTATTAATAACAAGCTTTTTTGTCACATACCTATATTTATACAATTTAAACTCCGGAAAACACGCGAAACCTCTCGCACTCCGAAAACTGCATATAATTCAGAAAGGAACCGACAGTTTATAGCGACATCTATGTTTCGGTTGTTTAAATTCACACTGAATACGTTTAATTTCTTTTGACTGCTTCCTCGACAAAGGGGGTGCAAAATCACCCTTAAGTCGTTCCTTTTTTAATATCTTTGAGGCGAACCAGGCCGCCTCTTTCTTTCGGAACGTCGTGGGCGACGTAGTGGGCCATGCCCCGGCGGCGTAGAACTTGTCAGCCGAGTGATATACGACGCTGAATTACTCGGCGGAGTATTAAAATCGGTAACCAAAATAGGAATAATCTTGACACATTCATTCGAGAGAGAGAAAAGGAGAAAGTGGGCCGCCGCAGCTTTATTACCGCTTGATAAATGGGGCCCTGTGAGGCCGTATTATTACGTGGAACTTGCAAGGATCTTATTAAAAAATAAACGAAGTATATAAGTGGTTCCCAGTACTTCCCACTGCGAAAAGTACCGGTATTTTCTAAATTTACCGCAGCTTAGCCACAATAATAAATAAATGACCAGAAGCATATCTCCCTATTGGCGATTCAAAAAAATTAATGCGCCCTCTGCATGAAAATATCTGAACCTACTTAAAAGGTAATTTTTGGAGGCTTATTGTTGATATAATGATAAATAACGGGTATTTGGGTTTGTTTAACGTAATAATTTAGTGGTGCTTGTGATTTTTTGGTATTACAAAGTTAAAAACGACGTGGTTAGTATTTGTACATCTTTATTTTTACATTTTAAAATAGCATTCAAAAGAAATCAGCACAACACAAACTGCCGTGTTTATGGGTGTCATTCCAAAAAATATGTCAATAGAAGTGTTTAAAATAGAAGATAGGTAGAAGTTTGGCCCTAGTATAAGAAACTGGTTCTCACTTATTTGTCCAAAAGGCATGTAACAATTTAATAACAGAGAACACGTTTATTTACACAACATAACTACTTTGTTGCAGTTTGTCTTTACTTTTCTATTATTAGTCTTATAAAAGCAAAATATATTTTAATTTAAACATTATATAACAAAAAAATAAGCACTAATATCAGTGGCGGCTGGTGACATTTGGATATGGGGGGGTGCAGATATAAAAAAGGTCATATTTCAAGGTCAAACCCCTTAAAATTATAAATTAGAAATTCGCAGAGCAAAAATATTTGCTTGAAAAATAACTTTCGTTACACAAATATCCTCCTTTTCAATACGATTGACGGAAATCTCGACAAAAATTGTTTAAAATAATATTTAAATAGGTAGGTAGTAGGTAATTAATATTTAGATATCAAAAATTTACATATACGACGTTACCTTCAAAAAGATGAAAACGAGAATTCAGGAAGCAGGAACATAACTATTTTTAGTTTTTAGATATCCATTAATTAAAAACGATATGGCACAATCACAAACTCAAAAGTATTTTTGTTATTCAATTCATAGTTATCAAACGACACATTAAATTATTACGTAGGTAAATAAACTTCATACAGTTATTTATATACGGGTGCACTCACTTTCTAAAATTGAAATCAGCTCTACGGTCTTTCATAGAAATAAATTTTTCCATAACTTTTTCATCGAAATTATGTATGGGGCAGGCAACGCCCAATTCTTTTATTTATACCTACTTTATTTCCCAGTGGAAGATTTGTAAAATTAGCTCTAATTATACTACTAACAGTATTCATGTTAAGTAATATATAAAATTGTCTTTTCACAAAAATTGAATAAGTAATTTAATAATGTTAAAAATATGTAATGTGTTAAAAATATGTTATAATGTTGGCGTAGGGTCGCGAAATAATTGCGGCCAAATCTGCATAATATAAGCATACGGAAAGTATCTAACGAGTTTAGTCGAAAAGGAGATCGGGTCGGTTGCCATAGTTACCTGGGCCGCGACTCAAAGTGCGGCCACAAAGCTGTGATGCTTTGCTCACTGTGCAGTGGTGTGCTGTGGTGATCCAGTAATGTGGACTCTGGCATTATGAGTACGATAGCTCAAGCGCTCGAGCCTTTCCTAATAATTGTTTTGTACTACAATACATGTTGTAACATTTGCATTTAATTTATAGTAATGATAATAATAAGGATTTCTTTGGTATTTTTGGAGGGGGGGCGCGCGGCCATGCGGCCTTAAGGAGGAGGCGCCACTGACTAATATGGTATCACCATACAGTCACAGAGGACACAGACCAGAGGCGAAAGCTTGCGGCGGTGTCTTTGATGTTTAATGGCCCATTTTCGATACCAGTTACGTCTACACTGAGAGAAATAATTGCTTAATTCTAACAATACCACCTTACTATAGGTACTCTGAAAGAAGTGTTTAATGATTATCGTTAACGGCTTTTGTAGATTAAGTATATCAATACAATAATTCACCTTATGTAATGTAACTAAACCACAGAGGACCTAGAACAGAGACGAAGGCTAGTGGCGGCGTCTTTGATGTTTAATGGCCCATTTTCTGTACCAGTTATGTCTACACTAAGAGAAATAATTGCTTAATTCTAACAATACTGCCTTACTATACTCTGAAAGAAGTGTTTAATGATACTTGTGGTTGTGACTGATATGTTATATTACTTATATTACTAATGTCATTCAGTTTTTTGTTTTATGTATTTTTAATAAATGTTTCATGTCATTTATTGCAAATAAAAGATTTATCATTATCCATATGTGATCTTGTATTTTTTATTATTCCCAGAAAATAACCCGAATAAGTTGTAGATCATTATTAGAATTAGGAAAATTATCAAAATTTTGCTTATAAATGTACCTATGCTTTTATTAATAACTGAAGTAGTAATACAATAATTATTATTTTCCGACTGATATTTTTACACTGGTTTTGTAAAATCAGATGCATTTTTAATAACAATCACCAGTATACAACATATTTTTAAGCAAGTTCTAACAAAAAAAGCCATAAATTTGAACACAGCGCAAACTTTACATGTAGACCAAGATACCTCCAAGCTTCGTAAGATTATTTCCTGTATTAGAATAATTTAGAGGTACATCTCGATGATAAAGCACATGGACTATTTATTTATGTCCATCTATATTAAATAATTTAATATTTAATTCATTTATTCTTATTCTGAATTTTGTTGGTGTGCACTGCAAATTTTTTGCACTTGCAACTACAATAATTTGCTACTAATATACTTATGTATTAGTACAGTCAAAGCAGACTTAAAGGAAACACAAATATTGGTAATGTAGCTTAGTTACATGACATAAGGTGAATTATTGTATTGATATACTTAATTTACAATAGCCCTTAAATATAATCATTAAACACTTTTTTCAGAGTATAGTAAGGTAGTATTGTTAGAATTAAGCAATTATTTCTCTTAGTGTAGACGTAACTAGTACAGAAAATGAGCCAATAAACATCACTAGCCTTCGCCTCTGGTCTATGTCCTCTGTGGTACAGTATATCACACTTATTTTAGCCCAAAATGTAAGTAAACAAAAAGTAGGGCACCTGTTTCAACCCAAATTTTCCGTTGACTGATTTCGGAGCATAAACTATAGTACGGGAATATTTTTTCCGGTCTATGAAATCATAGGTTTGTTCCTACACAGCAGTTTCTGATAGTTTGAAGCACTGGTTTAATAGTAAATTCGATTCATGCATCGGTTGAAAACTAATTTGAAATATTGTTGTTGGAACACAATCTTTAGTTCACATAATATCCGGTAGAATAGCTAGAAGCGTTGTTTTATTTTGTTGATTTCGATTTTCGACGAGTTAACCTTAAAAAATGCCAGGTAACAGATAATAAAAATTAAAAAGTTTCAACATTTACTCTAATGTGTTATTTAGATTTCATGGATTTACAAGAATATGATTAATTCTCAGTTCGACACTCCGTACCAGCAGTGTTGGAGCTACAGCAAATGCCGCTCATGCAAGTCGGAGGTCGGGTAACCGCTGGTGCAGAAACACAGAATAACACCCCTTGTGCAGAGACAAATGAGGCACAGTGGACACATGTCACATGTTACACTTGTATTGATAGATTTATATAAGAAATACAGGAATAAAGTTAGAACCCTGCAAATTCCAAATCTGAAAAAAATGTGGCAAACAATTTCGGAATATATTGAGATTACTTTCGCTTTCACTTGTAATATGCACAATACAATATACATAATACATAACATAATGTAATATACATAATAAAAATAAAATTATAACACTTCAAACAATATTTAAATAATCGACTTTCTCTAAAAATTTAAGAGATTGGTTAAGATTTGCCATTTTCATTTTATCCAATATCCACTACGCATGCGTCTGACTAGTAGGCTCTAAATAATCTTCAAATCGATTTGACAGTCACCAAACCGTTTGAAACCTAGTCACTTTTTTGTTGGAATGGTAAAATATTACCACTAGTTTGAGATTGATTGTGTTGGAACAGGTAAATATGTTCTGCGCAGACTCCTGACAGTTTGCTGATAATTTGGCGCTGTGTAGGAACAAACCTAATATCAGAATTATAAATTCTACGTTGGGAATGTATAGATTTTGCGACGATCGCAGACAAACTACTTTTTATTGTTTATAACTCATAAAACCGCTAACCTGCAAAACTGTAACTCGTCTGGATGCCTATTTTTTCCACCAGAGTTTTTTGAAATCGCCAGCCAAGTTATTTCTTTATTTATGACGTTTATTAGGTGCTATTTAACTTCTATCTTGGACGTGAGTTCGGATCACCCCGTATGAATTTTCTCTGCTACGTTAGCCGTGCACCGCGGTCGTTGGATCTCTTGAACCTGGTTTTTCGCGGTGACTTCACGGCGACTCGTCTGGGTTCTGCGTGACGAAAGGAAATTAATAAGCCAATTATCCCTTTAATGCCCGTCGTTTTATTCAAATAGCTTGTTATGCGGATTTATGGAAAGGTGAGCTTCCATGTCCGTCGGCACTCACTGAATCGTCAGATGGTTTTGTGATATATTTTTTACTGCCGACATAATCGTGGAGCCTATACGCGATTCATTTTAAGATCGTAGCGCCATCTCGGCTGTAATCGGTACTAACTTATGGGCCTGTGAAATTGTATTCATTTGTCAAGTTAAAACAGGTAAAAAGCTTGTAAAACAAATTTTAAAAGGGTAAGTAGTTATATAAAGTTAAAATTCATTGCAAAATAGATTTTGTTAAGCTTTTTTTTACTTATACCTTGGAAAATTAGTATATTTTAGGTTAAATAAGTGTCAACCTAAAGAAAGTTACTAAAACAAAGTACATATTTATTTTTCTTTTAGTAAATAATCTTAATACTCAAACATGAGATTAAGCATTTTAGAGGTAGCTTTTTTGTAGGGATAGCTATAGATTTAAATATTTTTCGAGCGTTCTATCTGAAAATTAAACTTAACCTCAAAATATGTCAATTTCTTTATTAGGCATTACAGCATACATACCTTTATGGAAATAGTCATTCTCAGAGGAGGGTAAAGAGCACACTCATATAGTCTGCGTTCTTTAGCTTCTTTATCCATACATGTCTCCTGTAACTCTTCAATGCCCAACTTAGTTTCCACGATACCTCTAGATTATCCCGCTTTTGGAAAAGTATGACACTGAGCTCCAAGAACCCTAAACAAAGAAGGACTGATCAATCAGTAACAGCCAATCACATTTGTTTATCACTTATGTGACGTCAGTGGATTCCCTTTAGCGGGACATTTGAAATTTAAATATCCTCTTTGTTTTAAATTGACAGCTTTAACCTTTTAACATAACCTATATATGTCATATTGTCATGTAGAATGTCTCGGTTGTCTTTGGAATGTCATCACTGTCATCAGTCATGTCATCATATCAAAGTATTTCTGTATCATATCATAGTAATCTGTGCACTGATTAACAAAACACAAGTTATCACAGTTGTCAAATCGACATCGATTTTTGCACAAAGCACTTCAAATCGTAAGATAAATATCGTAAAACACATATATAAGTACTTTAAAATCACATTTGATTGCATTAATACAGTCTCTGAAATAATATTGGGTTAGATATTTTGACTGAAAATTTTTGAAATTGCAATTAGAGGCAAATTTGGCAATAGGGGATCCACTGACGTTTACGAGAAATCTGTTGAAAATGACCTTCAAATTTTTATGAATGAATTGATCAGTCCTTCTTTGTTTAGGGTTCATGACTGAGCTCGGGGTTTTTCTTTGTCCAAGAGGAACAATGACGCTCACCACAATAATGATTCATATCTAATCAAAGCAATTAACTAATATAACAACGGATATTTCAAAATTCACAATAGAAATACATACGCAAAACTGAACTAATGGCCCATTCGTTAGTTGTGCGTGCCGCCAGTAGGTGGCGTATTACTTACGTATGGCAAAAATCGCCTATAGAAACAGAAATGTACACGACGAGCTGAATCGATCTGTATATGGAAAACCAATAGAGATGGAATTTAGCAAATTTGCATGGGCAGCTAATAGATGGCGTTGACTTTTTAAAAATATTTTTGGCTTTCTGTCACTTACGGTTATACCGGAAATCGATACCTACTTCCTTGACAAATTAGAGGGACATTTTTTTTGAGGTGTTTTTGAGATATTTAGATTTTACAAAATATTCTTTATAATCTTCCGAGTTTGTTTTCTTCATATTAAACCCCCAGTCCTCTAAAATAGCAGCCAATTCTATGACAAAGGTTCCTCCTTCAATTTTGTATGATTTTTCTCGGCAAAATTGTAAAATTGTTGCCAAACAGTTGCCTTAGAGCTTTTCATATTTAATGGAATTAGTTTGTCCGCCTCTTTTCTGATTATCTCCGTATTTTCCTGTCAAAAACGCGACATTTCTCTTCGGACTTCGGAGATTTTCAAAATATTCAGACTTCGAAAACATTTCCGGAAAAAATCAAACGTTAGGGAGATTACAAGGGAAAATCGGAATTCGGAACCCAGAAACCGCCCCCAGATACCGAGGCAGTACACCCTGTACACAAAGTGAAACAATTCCAGGAATCCGTTTAGTTTATGAATAGCGTACGGTAGATAAATTTCCAAACATTTACAGTTAGTTGGCGAGGGTCCTCTCTGTTAATCCACCGTTTTGTCATAATTGTTTCTGGGAATTTATAGGCCTGAATTGCGAAGTGGGCCATTTGAATTAATACACAAACAAGTCACCAGAGGGATCGCAGATTTGCGGGCGATTTAGTGGGACATTAACAATTCCATTTTGGGGCGTGGTGGGGACTATCGGGTGCCATTAGGTTATAGAGGGTGGGAGTACTTGGTTCCTGTCAACTCAGTAGATAACTGATCAACACATTCTTTCTCCGATCGTCTCCGCAATATCTCAGCGCAATTTGGCGCCGAAAATTTTATAGTTATTATGAATATTATGATAGGTTTGTTGCTACACAGCGCCAAATTATCAGCAAACTGTCAGGAGTCTGCGCAGAACATATTTACCCGTTCCAACACAATCATTCTCAAACTGGTGGTAATATTTTACCGTTCCAACAAAAAAGTGACTAGGTTTCAAACGGTTTGGTGACTGTCAAATCGATTTGAAGATTATTTAGAAACTACTAGTCAGACGCATGCGTAGTGGATATTGGACAAAATGAAAATGGCAAATCGTAACCAATCTAACTTAAATTTTTAGAGAAAGTCGATTATTTAAATATTGTTTGAAGTGTTATAATTTTATTTTTATTATGTGTGATATTACAAGTGAAGCCGAGAATAATCTCAATATATTCCAAAATTATTTGCCACATTTTTTCAGATTTAGAATTTGGAGGGCTCTAACTTTATTCCGGTATTTCTTATATAAATCTATCAATAAATGTGTAACATGTGTCCACTGTGCCTCATTTGTCTCTGCACAAGGGGTGTTATTCTGTGTTTCTGCACCAGCGGTTACCCGACCCCCGACTTGCATGAGCGGCATTTGGTGTAGTTCCAACACTGCTGCTACAGAGTGTCGAAGTGAGTCTCCGTGTTATTAATGTATGGAACTGACAATTAATCATTGTTGTAAATCCATGAAATCTAAATAACACATTGGAGTAAATGTTCAAACTTTTTAATTTTTATTATCTGTTACCTGGCATTTTTTAAGGTTAACTCGTCGAAAATCGAAATCAACAAAATAAAACAACGCTTCTAGCGATTCTACCGGATATTATGTGAACTAAAATATTGTGTTCCAACTACAATATTTCAAATTAGTTTCCAATTGATGCATGAACCGCACTTGCCCATTAAACCAGTGCTGCAAACTATCAGAAACTGCTGTGTAGGAACAAACCTGATATTTGAAAGGTTACCAGGCAACCCACTACGTCTGTCCGGGAATTTTTGCCCATAGTACGGGAATGTTACTAGTACTAGTTTATACTCCGAAGTCGCCCATATCCATTGAACGTGGTCATGACCTGGAATGGTTTGGGGTCGAGCGGGATTATCGCTCTTTACTTTCCCCATCGCTGTAGACCTGGACTGCCTCGTAGAGATGGATTCCATCCTTCACCAACCCCGATCACAAAAAGTGATAGGTGTGGGCGATTAATGGGGTCTCCTCCGGTTCTGGCTCTACCCTACAGGCTGGGTAGGATCTTCTGGCGCTCTTCTGTCTTGTCTTCTTTCTTCGCCTGCATGTTTACCCACCGGAGGTAGTCTGTCTCGGGCTGAGGCGGCAAGTGTCGCTCTCGTCCTGGGTGGTGGTTTGGGGTAGGTTATTTACCCTCCCCATCGCTGTAGACCTGGAAAATTGCTTTAAAAATTAAAGAGACTAAAGACATTACTGCCTGTATGCGGTCGACATTTTATAGATAATGATTTTACTAATGTATGCTACGAATTTACTAATGTTTTGTAGATACTGATTTTACCAAGGTAGAGTGGATTATGATTTCTTTAATTGGCTTTTGTCTAACACCAACTATGTAAAGATGTCTATTAATTCGATCTGAACCCGCGGAATTTTAAAGGACATTGACAATTTTAATTAATTCCAAGTATATTCAACACGTACTTTTATGGAAAATGCACGGCTATCACCGCTAATGGCCTTTTCCACTAAATTGAATTTTACTATTTTATTAATATCAAACGTTATACTGGTACATAAGTAAAGGTAGAAGCAACCCAATTTATTGAAGAATTGTAATTAAGCGAAGTTATCCAAGTACAAAGTGACCGATCTTCATGAATCATTTCAATCGGCGGGTTGGCTGACGTCACACTCCAGTAGCCAATAAAATGTAGACAAGTTAAAGAACGGCTCCACGTTGCCACATATGATTTTACTTTTTTCTTGGCAACGATTAATTTTGCATTCTGGTAATTTTGAAATGTATTTTTAGGTGAAATATTCTCCATAAATTATTACTAAAGCAAATCAACATGATTATTTTACAATTTATTCCTTGAGCAAAATAATTTTTAGGTATTTTTCGCTAAAGGTGACAACACTGCACAATTAGAATCAACTGAATGATGATTTGATAACTTAGGTTATAAAAACTAAACTTCTTATCTTAACATTGCGCACTTCAGCACTTAGAAAGTTCATATTTGTGACGTAGAAATCGTTAACCATTTCACTGTCAACTCTTGGAAGGTTGTCTGAATCAGCCTTAAGATATCCCTCTTCAATTTTACTTATTTTAAATCAAATTAATCAAAACACAAAACGAAAGTTAGGTTAAGCACACTTCGCTTGACAGAACACAAAATGCAAGGCAGCCAACAGACAACAACGAACTGGAGTATGACGTCAATGGCGCGTTATTTGAAATATATGATAATTTAACAATTTTTCAAAATATATCTGGCGAAGAAAAAATTTTTAAAAATAGTTTTTAGGCATAACTAAGTATATATTTTATAATAAGCGAATAAAAAAAGATGTGCAAAAAGCCCATTGGCTCCCACCAAAATATGTTGAATCATGGTAGCGGCTTCTATGAACGGTTTTTTTTTTAAGTAAAACCGAATGGCCCCCATGGACGTTGGTATGCTACCAAATTTTCAGACTTCTAATTATGGTTTTTCCGTAATCGATCGATGGAGTTGCCGGTGGGACACCCTGTTCTATATACCGATGAACGTACATACGAACACGATTTAATTTAAATGCACAAACCATAAACTGGTGAACTACAGCAGCACGCGTGCATTATTTTTTACCCGGACATTCCAAAACCGTAAATTACGAGTCCCGGACGCCATTGCGTCCGAACAGTGAACAGCCGAGGGAGATAAATACCGCTGACGATAAAAATTACAGGGACGCGTTGGCCTCGAAAGCATCGTCGACGGTCATTTGTTTTTGTGTGTATTCGCCTGGTTTATGGCCGTTCGGGGACCGTAAATTAACAATCACGTCCAATAAACGTTTACGTATTTAATCCATGGTGCATTCGAAAACAGTTTCGTGTTACATTTGCGATAATCTGTATGTATGCAGAGGCCCTGGGACAAAAATTGTGGTCAAATATACGCTTCAAGGCCTCGTTTCGAGGAAAAAAAAAACCATAATTGTAATTGGATACCACTTTTTAGGTACTTCAAGAAATATCGTGAATAATTCATTATTATAGGTGATTCTTGCTAAGCAATACGCTACCTACTGGCGGCACGCACAACTAACGCATGGGCCCTTGGTTCAGTTTTGCGTATGTATGTCTGTTGTGAATTTTGAAATATCCGTTGTTATATTAGTTAATTGCTTTGATTATATATGAATCATTATTGTTGTGAGCGTCATTGTTCCTCTTGGACGAAGAAAAATCCCGAGATGAGTTTCATACTTTTCCAAAAGCGGGAAAATCTGGAGCTATCGTGGAAACTATAAGTTGGGCATTAAAGAGTTACAGGAGACAAGTATGGATAAAGAAGCTAAAGAACGCAAAGTAGAGTGTGTGCTCTTTACTTTTCTCTAAGAATTACTATTTCCATAAAGGTATGTATGCCGTATGTCCAATAAAGAATTTGACATATTTTGAGGTTAAGTTTAATTTTCAGATTGAACGCTCGAAAAATATTCAAATCTATTTTAATTTTTATATCACTACTTACCCCCTTTCAAAATAGTTTTACAAGCTTTTTACCTAGTTTAAAGTTCTCGACAACAAATCTTTGATGAATACAATTTTAAACGTCAGTGTCAGTGGCCCATAGGTTATTATAGGTTACTGCCGTTTTGGCGCTACGATCGTAAAATGAATCGCGTATTGCGATGTGTAGAGCTTAGAGCTCGACGTTTGGGTGCAAAGTCAGTGACGTCAAATAAGTTTTTAATATTTTTTATTATAATACCATGATACAACTACACAGATATGCTAATAACTTTCGTTTGTTTGCGCATGATGTCATTCGTGAGGGAAAAATGGCAATGCGATGCGAAAATTCTTAAGGTCAGTGATATAATAATTATTTTCGTGATTATAAATTGTTTTTCCTCGTAACTGACGTCACTATGCGCATTGGCATATCTGTGTAGTTGTATCATGTATAATACCTGCACCACAGCATAAGGAAGAAACAGTAGAGAAACTCGTCGGACCTTTGAAGTTTCATGACTAAAATTATTCACCTGTAAGACGCCATTTCTGTGTAAAAGTCAGGGTTGGTCACGTCAAATGCAGCCACAAAAATCTCATCTCAATATTCTCATAATAACTATAAACTATAAACACTTAGAGCACGTCTTGGGCTGGTTATTGATGAGGGGATGATATCTTCGTCTCGGGCGGTTTATTTGTTTTAACATCAATGAATGCTCACATGTACATACATATTGTGGGCACACTGTAATGACATATGGTCCAAGTGTGGCTCGTAATAATCCCTACGTAAAATATTTGGCCCTCTTACAACAGAAGGTTGACGACCGTCCACACCACATCTTGTATAAATTAATAACTATTGGCGATTCAGATTACCGATGAGGGCGCTGCAAATTGTAAACAAATATGGAGGAAGACGAGTAAAAATTTTGCATTTCATATTACATCATCTAGCAATTTACATTCAGCTGCCATAAATATAGTGACTTCATGTGCTAGTTAGGGTGAAATAAAGGATAAAAAGAGTGGTAAAAGCAGTTAAACGTCCCATAAGTGCTTCATTGCTAATTATATGAATTTTTTAGGTTGAAACAGGTATCCTAGTTTTTGTTTACTTACATTTTGGACTAAAATAAGTATGATAAACTGTATGGTGATACCATATTAGTGCTTGTTTTTGTTAAATAATGTTTAAATTAAAATATATTCTGTTTTTATAACACTAATAATAGAAAAGTATAGACAAACTACAACAAACTGGTTATGTTATGTAAATAAACGTGTTCCCTGTTATTAAATTGTTACATGCCTTTTGGAGAAATGAGTGAGAAACAGTTTCTTATACTAGGGCCAAACTACTATCTATCTTCTATCAACACTTCTATTGACATGTGTTGTGGAATGACACCCATAAACACGGCAGTTTGCGTTATGCTGATTTCTTTTGAATGCCATTTTAAATTATAGGTTCAAATATTTTCATGCAGAGGACGCATTTATTTTTTGAATCGCCAATAAAACACAAGCCGTATGTGTGGTAGAAACTGAAAAATAGCCCAACATCAGAGCTCCGAGTCTTTTTCTTCACAACAAATGAATCTTTGGTAGCAGTGTCGGTCCTCTCAACCCTCACAGTGAGTGACGTTTTTTCCAAAATAGTATCCCGTCACCAGTCTACAAAAATATTCAAGATATAGATGTCTTTCGACGCCGCGTTGGTGCCGCATACTAGCGAGTTAAAAAGAAACAGTTTAACGAGCTACATCAAGTGTTCGCTTAATGTGTTTGGTTTAATTATCTGGCGTGTTTATTTTCTTTTTCCAACGGAACTGCAGAAGTGTAGTTATACGAGGACGCTCCAAGGAAATGTAAACACTGGAGGGTACTTAAGTATTAAGAACTTTTAACCATTTCGCAATGAGTAAATGAACTAGAAGTTTATTGTTTTTCGTGTTTCCAGGAAAATTTTTCAAAATGTAAGGTATAGGCAACTTATTTTCTTCACGTTGGCACCTGCTTCACCAACAGTGGCGTGTAAACGTCCCCTTTAGATTTGTCCGTATTGGCGATTCCAAAAATGAATGCGCCCTCTGCGTGAAAATATTTGGACCTACTTAAAAGGTAATTTTTGGAGGCTTATTGCTGATATAATGATAAATATCACGTATTTGGGTTTGTTTAATGTAATAATTTAGTGGTGCTTGTGATTTTTTGGTATTACAAAGTTAAAAACGACGTGGTTAGTATTTCAACATCTTTATTTTTACATTTTCAAATGACATTCAAAAGAAATCAGCACAACACAAACTGCCGTGTTTATGGGTGTCAGTCCACAAAATGTGTTAATAGAAGTGTTTAAGATAGAAGATAGGTATAAGTTTGGCCCTAGTATAAGAAACTGTTTCTCACTCATTTCTCCAAAACGCATGTAACAATTTAATAACAGGGAACACGTTTATTTACACAACATAACCACTTTGTTGCAGTTTGTCTATACTTTTCTATTATTAGTCTTATAAAAACGGAATATATTTTAATTTAAACATTATTTAACAAAAAACAAGCACTAATATGGTATCACCATACAGTTTATCACACTTATTTTAGCACAAAATGTAAATAAACAAAAACTAGGGTACCTGTTGCAACCCAAAAATTCATATAATTAGCATTGAAGCACTTATGGAACGTATGACTGCTTTTACCAGTCTTCTTAACCTTTATTTCACTCTAACTAGCACACGAAGTCACTATATTTATGGCAGTTGAATGCTAAATTGCTAGATAATGTGATATGAAATAGAAAATTTTTACTCGTCTTCCTCCATATTTGTTTACAATGTGCAGCGCCCTCGTCGGTAATCTGAATCGCCAATAACTTTTATCTTAAACATCTCCTATGTGAAAATGTGGGGAATCTGCGGGGTTCACCCTGTATACACCTCATTTGTTTTCGACATATTTTAGTACCGGGCGCCACCTGGTGCTTTCAGAAATTGGCCACTTTTCCCGGCGATTAAATGAGACATAAGCAACACCCGCCGTTCTGTTTGCCAAGTAAACATTTCGAACAAACGCCGTATGTTTATTTAATGTGAAATGTGGGTTGCCTGCGAGAACCGGCCGAGTACCTACGGCCTATAAATAAATCATTGACACACTGAACGTTTTCGTTTCGTTTGTACAAGGTTATTACTGTCGATTATGGGATCAATTAATTCCATATTACGTTGAAAATTCAATTTAAAAATGGTTATAAATAACATAATAATGCTGACCAGTTGACATGACTCACGCGAAATGTAGGTTATAATAATATTTAAATTATTGTAGGTAGGTACTGTCTGAACAGGTTGACCGGTATGATTTTTGTAATGTAATGAGTAAGAGTACACCATTTGGCGTCCTAAGAAATTTAAAAATAATTTAACTGTGTCAAATCTATTAGAATAAACAACTTACGTCTTATTTCGTTGCAAGTGAAAGGTGAACTTTAGGAAATAGAAAAGTGGTCCTTCTCCTTCAAACCCGCTGTCCTGAAAAGTACAATATATTTTGAAAAAGAATGTTCCACATCTAGAAAAGTAATTTTGGCATATTTAAAAGTTTTCAAGTACGTGCATTACCATTGGCGATTCAGATTACGGATGAGGGCGCTGCAAATTGTAACAAATATGGAGGAAGACGAGTAAAAATTTTGGTCATACGTCCCATAAGTACTTCATTACTAATTATATGATTTTTTTGGGTTGAAACGGGTACCCTAGTTTTTGATTTCTTGCATTTTGGGCTAAAATAAGTGTGATAAATTGTATGGTGATGCCATATTAGGGCTTGTTTTTTCTTAAATCATATTTTAGTTAAAATATATTCTGCTTTTATAATAGTAATAATAGTAAAGTATAGAGAAACCGCAACAAAGTGGTTATGTTGTGTAAATAAACGTGTTTCCTGTTATTAAATTGTTACATGCCTTTTGGAGAAATGAGTGAGAAACAGTTTCTTATACTAGGCCCAAACTTCTACCTATTTTCTATCTTAAACACTTCTATTGACACATTTTTAGGAATGACACCCATAAACACGGCAGTTTGTGTTGTGTTGATTTATTTTGAATGCCATTGTAAAATGTAAAAATAAAGATGTACAAATACTAAGCCTCCAAAAATTACCTTTTAAGTAGGTTCAAATATTTTCATGCAGAGGGCGCATTCATTTTTGGAATCGCCAATAGAAAGTATATTGTCAAGATAGAACGCAATCTTCCTAATATTTTCAGCGATCCGCGCAACAGCGCTCTCTGATGGTTTGGAACAAAAGTAATAAGGCCAAATACGTCTCAGATGATATACAGGAATTTGATATTATCAACTGTACCTTGTGGGAACTAAAGTGCCATCTACTAGTTTTTATTAAAAAGTCCCTTATAACCGCCCAATTTCAAATTGAAAATAGTTATCTTTGGGTTCATAATCAAATCTACTAAACTTAGGTAAAGTTGTATTTAAAAGCCATGGGTACTATTATTGAGACAATTGCATCCAATGTATTAAAAAATAACTTTACCAAAAGTCTTTAAAACTTGACTATGAAAACGCTGCCTTGCATCCACTTTACTTGGCCACACAGTTAGGAACAGCATAACCGGCTTTCTCCATTTTAAATACGAATGTAAAATATCTACTCAGTACCTACTCAGATAAAAACTGGGATACGAAACCTTAACAGCTAATATCTAATAAAAAGTCTACAATAATCAATAATTAACAAACTAAGCACAAATGAAAATGATTTGACAAGCCTCACAATTTGACAATTCAAATAAATGAAAATAGATGGATTTCCCTGATATAATTTAATTTGAATGGATGCTGTGAGCAGATTAAAATATGCGTAAAATGAAAACGGAATATCGCCATCTATCGGTTTGGGAGAAAAGTTTCGGCACCATGACAGATTTATCTAACAATACCTGGTTTCTTTCTATCTTGATTATATATTTTCTATGGTGCATTACCACTTGATTCAGCATTATTTTTGGTAACATCTTACTGGCGAATTATTACAGTTATTGGAAGGGCTTCCAAGCAGTCAAAAGATGAATTAAACCACCCTGTAGCTATAATATAGTTTCCTTATGCATTATGCGAAATAAACACGCGTGTCTTGCCATAAATTAAGATCACGATTCGTAATGAAATATGAGTCTGGGATTCTAATTAATTATTATTAAATGAGATTATCAAGCATGAACTCATGGAGCGGCTGTGTGCATGTTATATTTGAAACCTCGTTAGAAACGAACCAAATTGGGACACAATTACTTGTCTTGCAGTTGGTAAAACCAAAAACAAATTGAAATTGTTAGTCATGCATTTATTATATACAATTTTAAGTCGTTTTGGTACGTATATAGCTACTGCATATATTATATTTGAATATTTCGGGGACGTAGAAAGGCCTCTTTAAGAGGAGCAGTCCCAAAAACCCAGACGAGGGTCTATTTTTAAAAATAGTTTTCAGATTATACATAATTGTTTGTAGAGATAAAGGTGTGGATTAGATAACCAAACATTAATTCTAAAAATAAAATATAATCTTTTTTATCAGGATCACACATTTTTAAAAATTTTAACGATATCACGTAAAGAAGCCATTTCCCAAGTTTGGCAATTTGAAATAAATCCTCAAAATATTTACCTACTACCGTCCAAAATCATTCCGAAAAATATTTACAGAATTTACATTTGACGTTTAGACCGATTGGCCTTGCCATTTTTAATAATTTCTGGCTATTTGCATGATACAACTACACTGATATGCTCATAACTTGACCAAATTTCGTTTGTTCTGCGCACGACGTCATTCTTGATGCAAAAATGGCGAAAATTCAAATACCTTACTGTCAGCATGACTGTCAGTGATATAATTATTTTCATGTTTGTCAATTGTATTCCCGTATTATTATAATTGTGAGGTCCGAGGGTTATCAAGTTGTCATTTTTATATTATAGGGTGGTATTTATTTGCAGTAGTGCTTCTTATTATCTCTTCAAATTGTAAAATTTAGGTTGGAATTATATTCGGTAGATAGATCGGTACACAGAATGCGGTTTGAATTAAAATAAGAAAGATTGATATTAATCAACTATTATTTTAGTTTTCGTGTATGAATCGTGTATTATAATTCCATTATCGACGTTTCTTTTATTTTGTTATCTTTGTTTACAAGTATTTTATTTAATTTTGTGTAATGGCTGACGTCACGCTCATCGAGTAGACCACGCCCCCATGCGCATAGGCATGTCAGTGTAGTTGTATCATGGCTATTTGTATATAAGGGAACATGAAACGCTGTTTTGACACTTTTCTCAAAGATGGCGCTCCAGCTTGTCTCTGAAAACTATGAATGCATGTAACTGTAAAGTAAATATTTTTGTGTTTGTACATAGTGACTCAAAAATACGTAGTTTACATTACTTTGCAGTGTGATAGGTGTGGGCGATTCGTGAGATCTCCTCCTGCCCTGGCTCTACCCTGCAGGCTGGGTAGGATCTTCTGGCGCTCTTTTGTCTTATCTTCTTTCTTCGCCTGCATGTCTAACCCACCGGGGGTAGTCTGTCTCAGGAGGGGGCAACAAGTGCCGCTCTCGTCATGGGTGGTGGTTTGGGGTAGGTCAGGAGTGGCTGTGTAGCCGGGGATGCACTTCTAAAGGAGCCAACTGGCCCTTTAGCTTTATGCAAGGTAAGGGAAGGGTACTCGAAGTGATCCCGCGGCTTCGAGAGGAGGTCTGAGAACTTACAGTTTCCACGATAGCTCCAGATTTTCCCGCTTTTGGAAAAGTATGAAACTAATCTCGGGGTTTTTCTTTGTCTAAGAGGAACAATGACGCTCACAACAATAATGATTCATATCTAATCAAAGCAATTAACTAATATAACAACGGATATTTCAAAATTCACAATAGAAATACATACGCAAAACTGAACCAAATGACCATGCGTTAGTTGTGCGTGCCGCCAGTAGGTAGCGTATTCCTTAGCAAGAATCGCGTGCATATATCATTAAAAATTATCTAGCCAGCGGTGGGAAACACAATGCCATGGTTCATAGTAATACATAATCCATAATAGACACTTTACAATTTATCTACTAATATGTAAATAATTTATCTTGGAACGGCGCACTAAAGAATATTATAGTAAGAGTTCGTTCTGAAATATCCTCAGTTTTGAAAGAAATATACAACTTTCCCCCATATATTCTTATTATTCTGATGTCATCAATCGTGGTTGGCTGAAGTGTAAAATATTTGCTCAGATGTTGCTATTAAAGAAATTTATTAACAAGGAATTTAATTTTGCACGTTTTGGCTGGCGCACGGGACTCAACGTTTAAAAAAAAGCTCTCTAATTTCAGCCTTTAATTGCCTTGGCGATTCCACGCGTCGTAAACCACTTCTAAATCGTCCGAAAACTAATTGGGAGTGCAGAACTATCGGAAAACTATCCGTTTACCGCAATGTTTCAAGTGCTCTTTCTTGTGGAGTATCCATTTCCACGTCTTGAGAAGTTTGTTGGAAAAAAATCACATATAATACGGAGGTAACGGCATTCGTGTTACTTCAGTAATTGGTACGGAACAAAAATTACTCTCCCGGCAAAAAGAAGAGTATTGGTTTCGCGCGGTGATATATCGAGGTAGTCCGGTGATATTACTGATATGTTATTACTTTCATAAAAACTCTCGGCACTTGCAATCGTAATAAAAATGCAGTTATTTCTTATACGTAACTCTGTCAACAATATTACTTTTCTAGTTTCCGTCGTTTTAACTGTTATTTCTTTGTAAAAAACGACTAGGTACTCCTTTTAACTTTATTACTAGAAATGGGAGAAAATCGCTGTCGCGATTTTCGTTCCCATTTTTAGCCCTACCTGCGGCCTGGGGTCACCCTTCGGGTGACAAATGCATCTAAAATAATATTATTTTTAAGAAAATACATAGGTATTAAAGAAATTTTGTATCTGGAATGATGATGTAATTATACTAAAAGATTTTTCTTAATATTTTCATGAATTGTAAGGGTACTCTATTCTTGATGGTAAAACATCATAATTTTTTAAGTACTGAAAGTAGAATTTATTTTTAAGTAAACATTATTATCAATTTTATCAATGTGACCAAAAATATTGTAGATATTTACTTTTGTAAGCTAAAATGATGAATTTAACAGACTGCCTTAATGAACGAATTAATTCCAAACTTTACGCGCAGAAGGAATAAAAGCTACGGATAATGAACCAGAATAACTAAATACTAATAAATAATTGGAATTAAAAAGTAAAAAAAAGTTTGCCTCCAACGTGACTGGAACTCGCGAAATCAGCATTATGAAGTTTTGAATCCTACGACTTTCCCGTTGCGCTATCACAGCTGTTGTCGAATGTTTACCTTGAGACGTTAAGTATGTAAGTTTACGTGTCAACCTGAAAAAATAATTTTTATCGATTTTCTAATTGGAAAAGCATTTTGCTTCAGTATTTTGGTAACCATAAGTGTTTGGGAGTCAGTACTATTGATTCCGTTAGCAATATTTCTCGTAGGAAAATAACCTATCTGAAGTTTTATTAATTTGACAGTTTTCGTGGGAGGTGCTTGTCTCGTTAGTGCAATCTTACATCGGTAGATAAAATGAGATAGAAGTTGAGACGGACGCGACTCGAGATTTTCGAAGACGAAATAGACGTAGAAGGAGTGGACGTACGGTCTCGAAAAAAATTCTCAAAGAATTAGAGAAAGGACGGAACTTTCGCGTGAAGCGGGTCTCGAGGCCGTAAAAATTAGAAAAAGGTCTGAGGGGTCCCGCGAAAAGTCGGTATTTCGGCGTGCATGACGGGACCATTAGGCGCGAGGACAAACGCCGGTGCTAGCCGCATCTCTCTCGCCGAACGGCGATTGACGAAAATTTTGCAGAGGTTTTTTGAAAAGGCGTTTAAATCGTGAAAACGCGTAGGAAACGGCACGAAAATACCCCTACACATTGGAGAAAGGCCGGGGGCGACCTCCGGTGGTCCGCGGGGATCGTTCCGAGATCGCCCCTCGGAGGAGATAGCTTGGAAACTTCGTAAATTTGGGGACGGAATTTAGAGCGAGACAGAATCGACGCGTTTTAATATATATGGATCTTTATTTTTTTCATCCATCATTACATTCAACAAGTAACAAGTCAAGTAGTTCAAGTACAACATATGACAACTGACAAACTTAAAAACATTTTTTAACGCTTCTTCTTCTGCTTAATTTTAGCGGTCTTTAACACTAACATAAACTATTTCGAAACTGACACGTGTCCAATTAGAAGAGTGGAAGACGTATGCCGCAAACAATGCCCAATAAACTGATGAGCAGGGTTGTCTAATTTTAAGTGCCTAGCAATTATGTTTGGAACATTTGCTATTGTATTTTTTCTACTGGTTCCACAGAGCAGGCCATTTTTAATAGGAATCCAAGGTAACTCGAAAAGTATCAAAGTTACGGAAAAATTGATGGCACAGTCTCTTGATACTTTTTCCAAGGTCAAAACATGGGACATCCTGTATAACAAGCAACGCACGAAATTCATAACTTTTATACAGAGTGATTTTTCAAAAAACGCCGTGACAGATCGAATTTGTTTTTTAAAAAGACACGTGCTGACATGAAAAATTTTGTTTTATCTGCTTTTGTGTTAGAATTGTGACGTCATCATACATTTTTTCAATTGCAATGCCCTGTATTTTAAATCCCGCTTTTGTCCCAGTACAAGGGTACCCCATATTAGGGGTTTGCTATTTACCGTTTACAAAATACCGGGTGTTTTTTGAGAAGAATACACGTTAAGCATACACATTTGGTTTTTGTTTAAAATAATTTCAAAATTAAAAAATTAAACAAATTCGGATATCGGAATTTACTTTTAAAATCAGCTACGGTAAATTCAATTTGTAGCACATGACTGAAAATGTCACTTTTGTGTATGTCATGATGTATGATGTGATTGTTTCAATTTCATTAATTTATAATTGTTTTGAAAATGCACCATCTCTAAATTAAAAATAAGAAAACAATAAATCTGATTTTTCCTTTTTTATTTCAGTGCCACCGTACACATAACAGTGTCAGACGTGAACGAGTACGCCCCGACATTCTCTGAGCCCAGCTACGTAAGACAAGTGGACGAGGGACGCATCTACAATGAGATCGTCAGGGTGGAGGCCACCGACAGAGACTGCACGCCAAAGTTCGGGGACGTCTGCAAGTATGAGATCCTCACCTCAGATCAGCCGTTCGTCATCGACATGGATGGTGTTATCAGGTGTGTGAAAACGCATGATAAATTAGTTAATAAATGACAACACCAATGGTAGACGTTCAGGTATGTAGAGAACTATTTGGTGTACCCCAAGGTTCAATTCTGGTGTCCTAGGATAACCTATACGTTGTATCCTAACAATAACAATATACAAATATATTCACACATTCAATGAGTGTGAGGTTGTATTCAATTGTCATTCAATGAGTGTGAGAACATGTTGCAGTGGCGGTTTTACCATAAGAGCTGCGGAGCTGCAGAACACATAAAATTTTATGTATTTAAGCTTTTAAGCATATTAAATATCAACAAAATACAAATATTTAAAATTTAAAGAATCCAAATGTTCCCGCGCTAAAATAAATCTAGGAGCTTATATTATTATTTATTACAACGCGAGCTAGCCCCTTATGCATCCGCAACCTGATATACAAAATGTGTACACAGCGAACAATTAGATGCGTCCTTTGTTTTTATTGGTTAATCAGGCACGTGACCCAGTACACGAATATACGGGATTATGTGGCTGCAACAACAACAGCCACAGCAGTAAATTCAGTAATATTTCATAGTAGGACGTGGTACGTAGTCGTTTATTTCTGTGAGCGGCACGGGTAAATATTTTCGTTTAGGCGTTCACGGATATTATACCTAGTTACTAAAATGAATAACGTTTCGTTTTTACAAAAAACTTTATTTGGTTCTCTGCTTTATGAGGATAAACTGAAAATAAAAGAATTAGGTAGGCCAGCACCACAATTAAATATTGAAGTTAGTGGAACAAGCCGAAGTAAAAGTTACAAAAGACAATTTAACAATAATGTATACACAAAAACAGAGTGGATGTGCGGGTGTGATATAAAAAATGCACTCTTTTGTTTTCGGTGCTTACTTTTCGGTGGGGATAAAACATGGACAATATACGGCGTGACAGATTTCAGTCATTTAAATCAGAGCATCAAGAGACATGAAATAACAAAAAATCATTTGTCAAATGAGGTTAACTTGGCCCTATTAGGTAAAATAAACATAAGAAGTCAGTTAGATTAGAACTATATAGGATTGCCACATGGGCGTGGCCGGGATTTTCTGTGATTGTTGTACCAGGAATTAGCTGTACAGTCCCGATTGAAATTTCCGGTTGAAGTTCAGAAGTGCCAGGAAAACGCGTGACCTTGAAAATTTTAAAAATTTAGCGGCTCCGGCCAGACTTAATATCCCGGAATTGAATTCGACCAATGTGACAACCCTAAGCAGAACACATACAATTAATGTTCACGTGCCGCCATTGACATGTTGTATTCGATTAAATGACTGTTTTGCAAAAATATGTGACTGGTGCGCTAGATTGAAACTGTCTTAATTTAAAAGAAGTGTAACTTTATGATATTCACTTGCGAATATACATTAAATGGTAAAAATCTAGGCATAACCTTCAACACAAAGTTTGCCAAACCATTCTTTTGTACTAAAGTCTCATTAGCTCTGCTTTCGCTTAGACACTGAAACTCATGTGTATAATATGTGAAATTTACTATACATATTTTGAAATATTCAAGAAGACGAAAAGTAAGGTAGAACGTAATTAGGATTTTAACAAAGTGTATCGTCACTGTAAAAATTGATCAATATTTCAATTATCCTATACTATAGCCTTTGATACGTATTTCCAACAATCATGAAAATATAATAAATATAATAGAGCTTTTCCTTTGACGTACCAACTTGTACCAGTCATAACTAGTTATTAGCGTTTGTTTTCAATTGTCGAAAGTAGTAATTAGTCTACTTTTGCTGAAGTGTATATTAATAAGAAAAAATTGTATTTAACTTTATTTAGACATTATCAAGATGGTTTTTCTTTGGGTATTTTCATCCAATCAAATATTATATAAACAAATTATAGCAACACAGTTTTGTGACCAACAATATTTAAAACAAAAGCTTTTTGTTTACATTAGTGCCCAAACATTTAGTCCAATAAAAAAATGCCGTTTTAATTTACTGCCTAAATTGTTAGGGATTTTGTGACCGTTACCAATGGGCGCGGTTTACAGTAACCATGCATAAACGTAGAATCAACGATAGCGAGAGGGATCGTCAATGACTTTACAATTTTTTTTTAATAGTAAATATTAAATACTATTATAAATACTGTAGTAAATATTATACACATATGTGTATCAATTGTTGTTCTTGAATATATAAATCTTAAACTTTGTATTTACTATAATAAAATATTCTAATGGTGTGTTTTCCTATTTTTTTTTACATCGGCAATGGAAAATAGTTGGAAAAAGAAGAGATACGTATTTCTGGAATTTTAATATTGGGTTCATTTAAGTCCATAAATAATTTTTTTATTGTGCGTGATATCTATGTGACGTCACTAAGCGAAAATTCAAAATTTGCGCCATTTTTTAGTGATTTCTAGGATATTTTCATTTGTGTGGTTGGTGTCACTGCGTGACAACTTTACTTTTGTTTATGTTTGAATTGTTTAGTTAGGGTAAACATCATGGTAAACATGAGACATTGTTTTTTTAGTTTATATTTTTACCTGTGAATTGTTGTCTCTGCCTGTGACTGATTACAAGTGTATTTATTAGTAATAGAAAAACATTGTAATTTGTAAAGGTAAATTTTGAATATATTTAAGCGACTTTGCAGTAATACTGTTAAGTTAAATACTAACCTTACATTTTTCATCCCTTTTATTTCTGAAAGGATCTATAGGATCTTTATCATAAAAGGATCTATAACCGGTAAATTGTTGGACTTCGCCTCTACAAAACCTTGCTCCATGTTTAATAAAAGTTTACTTCACAAGAAAACAACAATACAACACGTCAAGTTGTCAAGCCAAACACAAACAGGAAATTTCAAATGTCAATTATCGAAATGTGTCTGTCGTTACAAACTGAATCTAGCCACATATTATCAGTGTGGCCTCTTTATAGATACATATTCCCTAGTTTTCACTTAGGGACGTCACGAATATAGAATAAAATTTCAAAATTGAATTAAAAATTTTCTACCGATTCAATCTTAATAATTTTTATCCTAATAAATATAAAAAAAAATATATTTTATAAAAATACAGGTTTCCACTTTCATTTCGATTGAAGGAAAATATCCCATTTGTACTTTTAGTTTTATAAATTATTATTTTCACCCCTTAAAACATAGCCGCCCATGCCCTTGGGCACTGTGACAGGAAATTTCATGAAATTGAGGTTATGTCTTTTGTTATTCTTGGAAATGAGCATTTTATATACTGACAAATAGGCAATTACTTACCTATACATATTTGATCGGAGGTATTTTCCCATAGTTCGGAATATACGAGTATTAATAAATTAAAAAAGAAACCTCTTCAATAAAAATAACTATTAGGGGTTTGTTTTTGGTTAATAAACAAGTTCTCCCATGCAAGTCATAACCCTTTCTTCAAATATATATTTTTCCCCAGGAACACCGAGCCCCTGGACTACGAACGTTCCCACAACCACATCCTGTCCGTCATCGCGTACGACTGCGGCATGCGCCAGAGCTTCCCCGCCCTGGTGACCATCAAGGTGAACCGAGTATGCCGTTTGGGTTGGCGTGGCTTGCCCGAGCGTGTAGACTATGCCCCCACGACGGGCAAACAGGAGCTGTTCCCCTCCGCCAGTTTGGAGCTATGTGACGTGCCTTGCAACGTAAGGGAATTGAGGACGAGGGTGGACCTCGCTACCAGGTGAGTCGGGTCTTTGACTATTTGTTCATCCATAGTATCCATCCATCCATCCATCATTTGTATATCCATATTAACGATATTATGTAATCGATTTTTTCTCTTTCGACCAAAGTTTATATAGACAAATTGTAACAATAATGTTTTGTTTCCCAACATTAAGGGAGTAATAACAACATTATATTGACTAAAGTCAAAGCCTGAATTAAGCAAAGTGCAATGACCGGAAAAAGAGTAGATCTGTGTTGTCACATTTATTTCTAAAGTATTCTTATTTAAAACAGGAAACGTATTAATTACCTTATTTACCCATTTTTTTTACTTGTCTTTAACGTCCCTTATCCTTATTGTACTTTATTAAAGCAAACACAATGTTTAATTTGTGTTTTACTTAATAATATCAAGGCATTTCCGAATATGTGGCAACTGCGAAAGTCGTAAAGTTGACAACAAGCTGTTCATCCTTATTTAACATATTTACGCTTTCTTTTCTCTGAGCTTCAACGACGTTGATTTTGGTCAAATCAGGAACCAACAAGCGACTGCGCTCCAGGTAGTAGGGAAACAGTGGCGTGATGTTGGGTTATTTCACGCGCGTTTGTTAACGGTAAAAATTTGTGGTAAAATTATCAGTGTATTTATTCTTTGTGTCAGTGTTTATACTTATATGTGTTAGTTAAAAAAGTGAAAGTGCATATACTAGAAGTATTCTATGGAATAGTATACGAGTATATATTAACTGAAATGTGCCCAATAGTAAAAGAGAATACGCACGCCCATGCATCACCGCATTTTACCAGATCGGCGAGGTCATTTCACTTTGCTTAATTCTGGCTTTGACTTTAGGCGCAGTGCCAAAAAGGATACTCTTTTTGACACTGAGCATGCTCAGTTCACCGATTAGGATAACGATAAACTAAGGGGTTCATTAGGGAGATTTTGAACCCCTTAATTTTTGGCTTATAGTTATTGTAATCATTATACTGAGCAGGCGTGCCATACAAACAAGCCTTAATGTATGAGTAAATAATTTAATTAAAAACTATCTGGTGGAATGGGGGTTTGAACCCATGAACTTTGGGTTGAGTAATTGAAACACTGAGCTCTAAGTCACTCATCCGATTGGTACAGTATATTCAATCTGTAAGAGGCTCTTTATTTTACAATACATTTCTTATACTTGCTCTCAGAGAAGTTACTAAAATATAGATATATTTTGAAACAAATATCTTTCCCTAATAATACCATTGAAATAATAAGATATATTTAGTGAGTCATTCTTATTCTGCAAGACATTTTTATTTTCAAAAAGCTATCTTTATAGTGCATATTTATTATTTCGTTATGTTAACAACTACTCATGTAAATGAATTGTGAGTTGCATACTTATCCTTTTATTATATTTTGTTCATTATTAGAATTGGACAAGTACATTGAAACTTGCATAAATGATTTTAAACTCGAAATATTTGACAGTTTTTTGATGTTTTTTTCATGTAAAGTTGCAACATGTACAATACGTACATGTACTGCATTTTTTCTAAGGTAAACTTTATACTGCATATTTCCTATTTGATTATGTTAGCAACTATTTATCTAAATGAATTGTGAGTTGCATACTTACTCTTTTCTATATTTTGTTCTTGCCAAGATTAGAGTTATACTTGTCGGCTAAAATAATAGGCAGTGACTCATGATCTAATTCGATACAGAATAGGGACGAAGTGTAAATACTTAATACATAGCGGCACTAACGTTTGCTCAAAGAAAAGTGATGTCGCTTACGCATTACTATTGAACAGAACTATAAATTGTCTGTTCCATGGTGGTTCCATGCTTCTCTATTCGATGCCACCACAATTCTTTACGTCGGATATAGTTCCGTCTTTGTTTAACGGGTTAAAAAACGATGAGCGAGATATGCATCCTTGCAACAAAAGTCAAGGGTGTCTAGAAGATCGGACATGCGCATTTCACACACATCCAAGTAGTTCATCGCAGCCTGACATAAGCGTAGTACGCGGGAAATGCTGTAATATGTGTCTGGACTGCATATATTAATTGGTGAACTTGGTGATGTGTTACTTAGTTTATTTAGTGTTCCAAGAAAAGGATTTTATTATGGAAGCGATCGCGGGGAGTAATGGATTAGAAACGCGTAAACGATATCATCTGACAAGCGAGGAAATTCGTCATTATTAGCACCTTTCCAATGATTTTTGCGTACGCCTATGAAATTACAGTCCCCACCACAATTTATTATGTCACGCTGTAATACGTCACTGCCTATTATTTTATCCGACGGGTGTAGGTACATAGAAACTTGTGTGATTGATCCTAAAATTAAACATTTTTTTACCATTTCAGGATGGGTTTTTTTATATATAAGGACTATTTTAAAACAAAAATATATGCAGAAATAGTTGTGTGCAATATGGTGTTTAAAGAGAGATAATAATTAAGTTGCAACCCCCGCTTACATGCAATTTAATAAAGTTACTGAATTTTTGTTAATGTCTTTATACAGGGTGAGTCAGAACTTGCCACTTGTCTGGTAAGATAAGGTGGAATTTTAAAACATACAAAAAAAATGAAAGGAGGAAATTAATTTGTCGTGAGTTTTATAATATTCGGGAAAAAGAAGCCACCTGTAGTTCTATTAATTACGTCCCAGGTTATAGTGAAAAAGTAGGTCGCAGATTAGAATGAAACGGGTGTGAAACGATTAGTATTAACAAACGTAATGTTGGGAGGATTTTGATAAACAACAAAGAAAGGGTTAATAAATTGAAACATTCGGGAGTATACCAAATTAACTGTGCGGATTGTAATGCCGTGTATGTGGGTCAAACTGGTAGAAGTATTGAAACTAGAGTTAAAGAACATAAAAAATCCATACTAAATAACATAAAAAATTCAGGATTTTCGACGCATTGTATAGAAAACAATCATTTTATAGATCTGGAAAATGTAAAGGTACTGCATCGGGAAAAGAAAGGAAAGCGCTTAAAACTGTTAGAGCATAGAAATTAAAAAATCTTTAATTAGAAATCCTTGTACTACAAATGATCAGATAGGTTTTACACTTTTGCCCTTCTAAGAAAAGGTATTAAAATCTCTGGCTTTACCAGATGGGAAGGATCAATCAGGGTAGGTAAATAGATAAATAACTAAAATGCGCTTGGAAATATTTGGTAATAGACATTTACTATATTGAAAAAGGCCTAACAAGACGAAATACTAGTATATAGAGTGCTTTCTATATATTTCTTGAAACACCTAAATGAGAACTGTGTTTTTTTCCAAACAATTACTTATGTTACATTATGTTAACAACTATACATGTAAGTGAATTGAAGTTGCATACTTATTGTTTCCTATGAATATATGTCGCACTGTATAAGGCATAAAGTCCGTCCCCCCCCCCCCTCTAATTTTTGAACCACTGGGTAGATTGTGATGAAATTTGGTGCGATAATATATGATTAAATTCTGCATTTTTTGACACATCCATGACAGCTCTGAATGTCAAAGTGACAGCTGGGCGCGCAATAGGAACATTTTTTTAAATGGAAATGGGGGTCGCGTAATAACTCATTTTGAAACTATTTTTATGCTCTAAACATCCCCCAATTTTGAGAACATTTGGTTCAGTAATTTCCAAATAAAAAGCAGTAATATCAGTTTATAACATGACCTTTTTACCACATAATCTTTATAATAGAACTTACCCATGGAACATTTATTTGTGAGGAGGTTCATGGTGGTCATTTTCAACATCTTTTGAAGTAACACGTGTTTTCTAAATTTGTTTCTGCCTCTACGTTTAATTTAAATTATTTCATAATTTCTTAATTTAAGTTATTTTAGGTTAGGGATGGTTTATTGTTATTTGTTTACTTTTAATTTTTGTTCTGCTTTGAATAATTTACAATAATTTGTAATATGTATGTAAAAAAATGATATAACAGAAATCGATATTACTGGTTTTTATTTGGAAATTACTGAACCAAATGTTCTCAAAATTGGGGGATATTTTGAGCATAAAAATAACTTCAAAATGAGTCCCCACTCGACCCCATTTTCATTTAAAAAAATGTTCCTATTGGGCCCCCAGCTGTCACTTTGACATTCAAAGTTGTCATTGATGTGTCAAAAAATGCAGAATTTAGTCATATATTATCGTTCCAAATTTCATCCCAATCTACCCAGTGGTTCAAAAATTAAAGGGGGGAGGACGGACTTTATGGCCTCACTGTATATGATACTACTATATCGCATATTCCCTATGTTAGCCCATAAGCGGTTTCTCCAAAAACACAAATTTTTTTTTAAGACATCGTCAGAGAGATGTAATATTAATGCTAAGGTACTCTCGATAAGGATAGAGATAGTATGTCGGCACGGTGGTGTTTTCGGAATTTTTGTTCCTCTATCCGTGACATAGTAGTATTATATATATGGTAACTATAAAGACTGTTTTAAAATGCAGAAATGAATGTGTCCAATAATCGTGTTTAAAGAGAGGTTGCCACACCTTGAAAATTTGTTTTATACCTACTCTTAGATAAGTACTTGCATAATATTATCACATCACATTAAAACTAATCTAATCAGAATATCTAAGCTAAGTAATGATTGTTATAAAGTGACTAAGCAGTCCTATTTACCGACATTTTTTCAATGAATTGTCTTATCAACAGATCTGAATATTATGTTATCGATTAGATAAATTTGAAGGATCACTTTAACATTCAGTAACTCGAAATCTTTAATTCTGAAAATCTCACATTTATTGTATAACATATTAAGATCAGGGAATGAGAACAAATAGTCTAGATACCCATTCGAATTTAACAATCGCAATAATTAATGTATTCACTTCACTTAATATATAAAAACACCACCCGTCCGTTACGCAGCGAACCATAAAGCATTTTACTTACTAACGTTTGTAAACATCTAAGCTAATCTTTGGGCAATTAATTTTATTACCAGTCCCAACGTTCTTTAGTCCAGCGAACCACCGTGTTATCAACAAGCGAATTCTATCTCCTTACGCCACCTAAACTTTATACACACACATCAACTCGTGGAACCTAACCTCCTGGACGCTCCCGGTATACCTGCACCCCTTCTCTTCGTTCTGGCAAGCCACCTGCAATGTCTCCAGGATCTCCTCCAGCACAAAGTTCCGCGAGTTGCCGATGAACGCCTTGCAGAAAGGACACGTCGTCATCTTCGACTTGCACGTCTTGCACACGCTGTGCCCCAAGTCGCAGTTGAAGACCGGCGCGCACATGTAGTCCTTGCAGATGGGGCACTCGAAATTTTTGATCATCGTGCCCACTTTTAGGAGCTGCTCGCGGGGGTAATTCAGTACGGGGGTGTCGAAATGCTCTTGCAGCTTCACGTTGTACGTCAGGATGAGGTTGTCGGACCGCTTGAGGTTCTTGAATCTGGTAGTGAGGAAGTTGAAGGTGTTCTGCTTTACCAGACCTGAGGAATATATAAAAAAACGTGAAACAAATTACTGGTTCTGGTTTTTGGTCACCCGTACATGATTACTGACCTATTCGTATAAAGTTGATAAGGTGCAGCTTGTCGTTGAAGGCCTTGACTTCCTGGTTCTTCATGGTGAAGTGTGAGTTGTCGGTTTCCGACGTTAAGGTTATTGAAGCCGTGTACTTCAGATCGCTCTGCTTCTTGCAGAAAGAAAACACCCCGAAGTGGTAGTCGAAGGAGAGGATGTCGCCTGTCGCCTCGTCGTAGTTGCAGTCGCTGTGCACGAACAGGAGGAAAGGCATCTGTCTGAAGAGGAGCAGGCATACCTGATTGTCCGAATTGAAGTTCCATACTTTCTCTTCCTTGAGGATCTTTCGGGCGCTCACTAGGTTGTCGGGAAAGATGTACCTGAAAGTGTGAAATATTGTCAGAAATTTGGTGTCCTCCTTTGTATTTCTCTGGTGCACACCTTGGTTCAGGGTGCAGTCTTGTCAGTCTCTGTTGAAGTAGCATAAAAACACCCCATTCGAGAATTTTATCGAGTCCAAAAATGTCTGTTAAAATACTTAATTTTTTATTTTTACTGTAAATGCATAAGAAGTAGTAGAAAGTAAAAGTAAAATCATAATGGGGTATTTTCCTTCAATCGAGGTGAAAGTGGAAACCTGTATTTTTATAAAATATATTTTTTATATTTATTAGGATAAAAATTATTAAGATTGAATCGGTAGAATATTTTTAATTCAATTTTGAAATTTTATTCTATATTCGTGACGTCACTAAGCGAAAACTAGGGAATATGTATCTATAAAGAGGCCACAATGATAATATGTGGCTAGTTTCAGTTTGTAACGACGAAAAACGACAGTCGACATTTCGATAATTGACATTTGAAATTTCCTGTTTGTGTTTGGCTTGACAATTAGACGTGTTGTATTGTTGTTTTCTTGTGAAGTAAACTTTTATTAAACATGGAGCAAGGTTTGGTAGAAGCTAAGTCTGACAATTTACCAGTTATAGATCCTTTTAAGATAAAGATCCTATAGATCCTTTCAGAAATAAAAGGGATGAAAAATGTAAGGTTAGTATTTAACCTAGCAGTATTACTGCAAAGTCGATTAAACATATTCAAAAATTACCTTTACAAACTAAGATGTTTTTCTATTACTAATAATATACACTTGTAATCAGTCACAGGCAGAGACAACCATTCACAGGTAAAAATATAAACTAAAAACAATGGCTCATGTTTACCCTAACCAACTAATTCAAACATAAACAAAAGTAAAGTTGTCACGCAGTGACACCAACCACACAAATGAAAATATCCTAGAAATCACTAAAAAATGGCGCAAATTTTGAATTTTCACTTAGTGACGTCACATAGATTTCGCGCACAATAAAAAAATAATTTATGGACTTAAATGAACCCAATATTAAAATTCCAGAAATACGTATCTCATCTTTTTCCAACTACTTTCCATTGCCGATGTAAAAAAAAAATAGGAAAACACCCCATTGCATGGTCTCTGCACTGTAAGTGAAAGGCTGCAGATGGACAGTGCAAGTATAATTTATGACAGTCTCAGAAGTCGCCTGTTTCACTAGAGTTCATCTGGTCGACTGTAGTGTGTGGGTGTGTTACGTATGGACATGGTTATAGCAATACGATTTGCGCGTAACAAAAAAGCCTAGTAAAATGGCCATACTAAATTTTGTTTGGAGCGACTATACAATACGTCATTTTTAAACATTACGTACTCTCTGTGGAACTTCTCGAAATGTGCGGACATCTCCACGATCTGGCACTTGCTGTCACAGTAGTCGAACGGGCACGTCAGCGTCCGCCACTGGCACTCCCTGTGGTATTCCCCCAGGGCCGCCGCCGGCATTCTGCTCAAGGCGAACCGCCTTTCGTATGCCGATGGGCACAGCACCACCTGTGGAGATAAAATTGCAGGCTCAAGTCATAGGTAGTGTTTTTCTTTGTTTTTTTTTTTTTGTTTTGTATATGCTGGAATGTGTCAGTCTCTATAATTTTGGCTATTAATTATAACTAATTTTAAAATCAAGGCTTATATGGAAGTTTTTTGTCCTTATAATGGACCGTCCGATCCGTACACTGCTGTAGTGACTATGGTCTATTATTGGCCCTATAGAGGACTGTCTGATTCCTAGTAATCATTGAAAGCACTGGGAGTAAACATATTGCTTTGACGTATTTATTATCAGTACTACTAAAAAATACTTTAAGTACCTTGCATTAAGTATTGCTTGTATTATTACAATCAGTATATTTTATTAGCATCGTCTTTAACAAATTTAATTGAATCTTACAACTAATAGATGAGCTAGCAAATGACTTAGATAAAGGCTTCTAAATAATTTACATCTAAATATAATCTAGCAAACCGTATTCTAGGTATTTACAGTAATAAATAATATTCTATTGAATATCGATGTCATTTTGTACTTATTTGATACTTTTTCTATTGACACTATGCTCTTAAAGGATGATGGATTGGTGTGCTTTATTAGGTTTACTCAATATTTTTATATTTTTTGTACATCGTGCATATTATAATTTACTCTTTACTATATGAATGTAGTTTTTCAACTCTTTGTTTCAGTAAAATAAACGCTCTATTTATTTGTAACGTTTCAGATTATTTTATGCTAAACCATCGTCAGATGTGTAATATTATTTATATTTATAAGTTTAAAACCATACTATTACATTAATCAAATTTAGGCCAGGTCTTTCCATCTCCTTATAAACATAATTATAAATTTATCGTCCTTGTAACTACAAAATGGGTCTCTTCACTGTGTTTTAAATTAAATCCTGTCTTTAAAGTTCTCTATTTGCTCTTTAACTTATCAGTCACTTTTACTGGCCTATAAGTTGTTACAAAGAGATTTCTAACCACAGAAATTTTACAATTTGAGTAAGTAAACAATTTGATTAATAAAACGTCAAAAAATATATTTTTATAATAGATAACATTATTGATTTTGAAGAAGAAATATTATTAGATCATGAAATTATAAACATGGTAAATATTGCAAATCGTGAACGAAAAATATATACTGTAAGGATAAGGCCTCATATAGACAATTTAAACATCTGGAATGATGAAGAATTTATGGGGAGATTTCACGTATCAAAAATAACGGTGTTAAATATTCTAGAAGAAATCGAGCAACATTTACGGCATCACACTAACAGGTTAATAATAAAAAAGAAATTATATCTACTTATTTGTTAGATTTTATGACATGTTTTATTGAATCATATTTTGAACGGAGGACTGAACTGCTACGATTTGTACTAGTAAGGGCCTCAAATTCCTGGGCAATTTGGTTCCAAGTTTTTTACTGTATCATCCTGGGAAGACATTTTTACTCTTCTGAATATTAAATTTAAACTAGAGATCCCAGAAACGACTAGAACTTAAAAAAAGTTATAGTTGGTTATAGCCACAGTATGTTATAGCTAGGCAATGTTGTCATGATTGACATATTTTGTTGATTATGGTTGACGCATTTCATCTGTCTCACTTTATTATATAGACTTTCTTATTTAATCGGTATTGCCAATATCATTAAACAGTCTTTTTACAAAAGAGCAGTTAAATTGTGTTGGAAAGACGCAATTTTTTAACTGCCAGATAAATTCACTTGTTAACTTTAAGTTTCTTTTAGTTGAAAGGAACTTTATAAATAGATGGAAAGACCGGCCCTTTTAATTTAATTTAAAAAAATGGATGGTAAATTATGTATTTATTGATAACGTTTGAGATTTTTAACGTACGTGACATTTTTATATGCAGTAAGCACTAGAATAAATAAATCGCCAGAAGGATATCTCACAGGTGGCACCTTTGAAGTGGTTACTGATGGATTTGTGACCTTGGTTCCAAAAAGTAGACCTTTTCGAGGATTTACAACACACATAAAAACAATTATTATTACTATTATTATTATTATATTTTATTGCTTATCCATAGACTGCTTAATTAATTAATACTTTCACAATTTTGTTTTGAAAAAATGTTTTAATATCATGGCTGAGGCCATAATAGAGGCTCCTAATAGAGAGCAAACCATGAAAAGTAACTTTTCCTCCAAATAAAACATGCTGTTTTTTTTTCTTCAAATGTCGGCAAATTTATGCAAGAATTTATACAAGATTTATCTATTTTCAATTGAAGATACTGTGCGTTTCACGAAGTTGTATCCCGGATTGGAATGTTAGTATAAATTCCAACGTATGGAGCGTCGTCATGTTATTAGTTAAATTCAATGCATTGGCACATCTCGGTTACGGACCGCTACAAATTGAGGTGGTGTGATTTAAGCGCGTGTGCCAGTCTCCCACAGGATTTGCCAGCGAATCCTGACAATCCGAACATTCCAATCCGGGATACAACTTCGTGAAACGGACAGTAAGTGGGTTTGCAAGGAACGGGTTGTTTCTATAGTAATGCAGCATAAAGCTGTCAAGTGGACATCCCTGTCAACGTTGGAATTTTTTTAAGATTGCGTTGAAATAGGTAGTCTAGGGATATATTGGTAAGCAATTATTGAGTAATTTCAATCAAATAATGAAAACTTTGGTCCTAAATTAGTTCTATATGATCATCAATTAATAAATTTGAATTGTTGATGTTTATGTGTTTGTATGTTTCTATGATAACACTTTTCCCTCTGGCGAGACGGCAGGAAAGTGAAAAGTAAACGTCCAGTGGAGAAAAATGAAACTTCACGGCCGACTACTCACTCGAGTAGTCGGCCAGAAAAGATATAATCCAGAATATGTCAAAATTCCCTGACTTTTCTAGGTTGCTAGACACCCTGACTCAAGACGCTACAGCACTGGGTATTTCTGCTAATATACCAGGTGACCTAAACATCTTGTGCCACTATTGCTATACCCGAAACTGGGATATACGAAATCGGTTAAACTAGAAAAAGGTTACCTTTTGACGGCAGCGCTCTTCGTGGCTGGACACCTCGTCCCAGGGCAGACTCTTCTCGCAGTAGGTGCACGGGAAGAGGGCAAACTGGGCCAACCGTTCATAGGCGGTGTTGCGGGGCCACCCGGGGCTGCAGCGGCCACAGCTCATCTTGTCCTCGTGGGTGGAGATCGGGGGCACCGAGAGATAGCCCCGGCAGAGGTCGCAGCGCAGCTCCTCGGCCACGTGGTCTGGTAGCAGCAGCTTGGCGGCACCCATGGTAGCGGGGTCTGAAATTCAGAGTTTAATAATTGATTAGAAACACAAATTATAGTACCGAAATAAGTATAATAACACCCAAAAGTTGCAAAGACAGTCATTGGTGGTAAGCTTATTCTGCACTGATGAGTGCATAGTGAGATCGAAACTGCATAGTGTATGAGTAGCAGGACAACTTCCATAGGCAGCATGTTCTGTCTTCTTATTTTTCCTGTGGGTCGAGTCCTCTATAGCCAGTTCCAAAGCCCTTGCATGAGTGCCTTCGCACGATTCTGTCCTGGTTTTAAACACCAGCAGCCGGATTCACATTCCTCTATTCGATACGTGTCGAATAGAAATCAATATATATTTTATCTATGTAGAAATCGAGGAGGTAGCGATTCACAATGGTTATCGACCTCTCGACATATCGAGAATATCTGTCAATTCTGCTCGATAAATAAATAGGTGTCAAACGCTTATGTTAGAGAACCATAACCCCATTTTTTTTACGGTAGCTTTGTGAATTTTGCTCTCATCACTTTTTTCTTAAAAAATATTGCCTATTTTTGATATAATTCACAGAAGAAATCAAATACGCGATTTAAGGAGAGAAAGACGTATTTTGTTTAGAATTTGCACGAGATAATCTACCGGTCGCAAATTATCTGTGTTCTTCCATAAAATCTACCAGACATACCTACTAAATGTTCTTCCCTCATTTTAAAAACCATGGCGATTCCGAATATATCTAAAAAACATAAAACCAACCTCCAAAAGTCCAAATTATATTTACAAACAAGGAAACAAGTTCGACTATGACTATAGATAAATAATTTATAATAATACATAATACATAACCCACAAAATGTGGTCTCGATTGTCGAATAGTGGTCGACGTCGACACGTATCGTATCGAGCATTGTGAATCCGGGGGCAGTAATTCTTATGTTCTAATTTGGCCCATTTCTAGCAAGTTCATCTGCCCGTTCATTTCCTTCAATGCCTTTATGACCTGGCACACAAGGCAGTCTCACCGTATTCAAATTTGCCAGTTCCACCAGCAATTGCAAACAGTCCTAAACAAACCTCGAACTGATCAGTTTATGTGTGTACCCTTTTCTCACATTCTCCGCCAAAGATGCCATTATTGCAAAAATTTCTATTTGGAATACCGCGATATAAGTCCTCAGACTATAGCTTGTACGCCATCTAGGTCTCAGCCCAAATACTGCAGCTCCTGTTCCTCTGTCTGTTTTAGAGCCATCTGTGAACCATACCAGGCTCCAAGCTTCCAGAGAATTTATCTTCAACTCCCAGTCACTGAGATCCTGTATTTGAACCTCGGATGGCTTACGGAAGTTAACCCTTGCAATCATTTTGTCGGATATCACCTCTAGGATAGGCTCTGACATCAATGTGTTTCTTATCTTGGAGTGTCCCCTTCCTTGGGAACTACCTATCCAATCGTCATTGTTCCTGATTCGGTATGCTGCTATCCTTGCTTCAGCATCACATGAAGTGGTGGTAGATTTAGTAAGACTTCTAGTGCAGCTGTTGGTGCTTAAGGCCCCCCTAGTTGTACCTACACAGGCCAACCTCTGAATCTTATTCTTATTATATGTTCTGTCTAGTAATACACTTTAAAACCGCTACACTATTCTACTGTGGTTCACGAGAGGGCAAGACAAGATTATTATTAATCGTCTGGTACGATGGAGGATAGACAAAGCTCCGGTGTTGAATATTCACAGTAAGAATTTAGAAAACTTTGAGATATGATTTTTCGTACTCTCAGATCTAATAAAAAAGTTTGTAGGTATCACTTATGCTCTGAAACGCTTAGTTAGAGGGTATTAAAATTGTCAAAAAAATATGTTTTTTAATACTCATAATATAATTTTTATAATACAATTATTTAACTAATTGAATTTTATCATTTCCTTTTTTAGTTTAAACAAATGAAATAACCACGTAAAAGTATGATTTAAAAGTAAAACTTGCCCATTGTTTCCTTGTGATTTTCATTAGGCTCCTCATTGGTAAATTCTTTTTATTATTTTATTTTAAAACGCTTGAGAGATAAAAAAACTACAACAAAATGTTTGGATACGTTCTGTAATTCTTTAAATTATAGTTTAGGCAATATTGTCATATTGGATGTACAGGGTATTCGCGTATATTTTGACCCTACCTACAAGGGTGAAAGTTAGAACAAAAATTTAAATACAAAAGTTGTTTGATTTTTCACGAATTACCTTTTGGCTAGGTCGAAAAACAAATTGCATGTCGTTAACTTGGGAAAACCTATTGAACATAATATTTTTAAATGGGACACCCTGTATAATTTTTCACGCTTGGGCAAACAGTTTTTTCCTGATTTAAAAAATATATATTTTGTTGACATTTGCACTGACAGTTTTCGAAATATTCGACAGCGAGTACCATAAAAAAATACAAAAAATACAAAGAGCTAAAAATATTTAACACTAGAAACCAACAGTAATAAAAAATATTTAACGATTTTCGATGTAACCTCCTTAGTTATTTAAACATTTTCTAATATTTTCATTTCTTAATATTTTTTTATAATTTATTGTAAACATTAAATATTTCGAAAACTGTCAACAAAATATATATTTTTGAAATCAGAGAAAAAAAATTTTCTCAAGCGTCTAAATTTATACAGGGTGTCCCATTTAAAAATATTATGTTCAATTGGTTTTCTCAAATTTGCGACATTCAATTTTTTTTCGACCTAGCCAAAAGATAATACGTGAAAAACCAAACAACTTTTGTATTTAAACTTTTTTTCTAACATTCTTAATAACCCCTGTAGGTAGGGGTCAAAATATACGCGAATACCCTGTACGTACCCCAAGGGTCGCTATTGGGCCCATTACTATTTATTATGTTTATAAATGGCATAACTACCAATGTGAACGTCAATTGTTTGTTTTATCCCGATGACGCGAAACTGTTTATGCCATTAATGATGATAAACTTCCTTTAAATGTCTCTAAGGGTAGTCTTCCTTAGAGGAAGGGAGACAGGAAGAACGTTTCATTAGCCTTTCATTATAAACTAAATCGTGCGTTTTTTTTTCAAGCTCCACGACAAATTTTTACCCTTAAACTTTATGTTTTGAAAAATACAAAGCCCGTGCAGAATTAGCTCAATATATTTAATCGCTCTATTGCAAACATTAAAAACTTATTTTTAAATAATTTAGATGATTAAATATTCCTTTTCCTGCTGATAAGACTATTGTGTTATTTTTTCTCAACCCACAATTTGTGTGAGACTTTGGGATGCAGTACCTAAATTTATGAGAATCTGCTCGATCACTCACGGTCCAGTTGGCTGCTACGCGCGATTTGACGGACAATGGACAAAATAATAAGCGATCGTAGACCCCGTTGCGCAATTTTGTCACAGCTGTAGTAGGTAGGTGGATCGGCTCACACCGCACCTTGACCTACCGTTACAATTTCTCGATCCTACAAACGCGTCCGTGACAGTGACTTATCTTATAATAACACACATGCAAACACATAAATAAAGCGTGTCCTACCTTTGTCCAAAACAAATTCCATTTCGCAAATCGCACCACCACGGAAGTCTTCGCAATGCACTCTAGTAGACAATCAACACTCAAATAATAATAATTAAAAAGCCGCACACTACACAGATACTTTATGCAAAATAACGCAACGCACTGGACTTTATTTGCGACAAACAAAGCGTCGCAGGAGAGTGTCTTGTTGAGACGCTTCTTTCTCCTTTGTTCACCGCAACATTGGCAAACACCATTTGAATTCAAATTCAATCCGTAAAAGTGCCTTGACGTGTGTCTCAAGGTCGGGCGCGGCTAGGAAGTGTTAACAATCGCCTACGTCGACGAAACGGTAGCCGACTATGTTAATTCGGAAAATGTAAAGCATACTTACTTGATCGGACTTTTGGGTGCGATTGAAGAATCATATTATAACACTGCGATTTTTTTACGCTTCGCATCTGTGTGCGATAAGATAGCTTTTGTTTTGTAACGAGCAGATTGTAATTATTGCCTGATAAAGTGGATTTACTGCAGATTTGCTAAAAATAGCACGCGCGCGTGAGGTATTTTATTTGGAATTGCGCTTGAAATTTGATTTGAGTCATTTTATGGCGTGATCTTGCAGTTCCACCACAGAAATTCTGTAAAACGCAGATGCTAGACGCGAGATTGGCGCGGTATTTCAGTTTTTTTTTTCGTCAACTCTGTATCTATGTTGAGTTGAATAAGAAATTTTATATACATAGTTTATTTCAAATTACTATCATAGAGAGATCATATACTCTTTTTAAAAGTAAAACACATGTACGCCGCTGCCTGAAATTAATAATATTTTCGAAAAAAGTACAAGGTGAGTCAAATTGAATGGTAACGTTGAGATTTCGCGTAGATGCAGCGTTGGTGCAAACTTATTGTGTTCAATTATTCCAAAATATAAGTAATATATCTAAAAACAGAATAAATTCGTTTGTTTTTGAGTTTTATACCTATTTTTCCACCTAAATTGAAGAGATATCAAAAATTATCTTCTTCAGAGGTGGTCTTGAAATGGAAGGCAATATTTTCTGCTTTTGATGATAGTAGTACGCTGTGATAGTAGGTTGTTATTCGCTATTTTGAAACAAAAAATACCCTAAACACTCATTAAAACCTGTCAAATAGACAGTCTAAGAAGTCCGAACTTAATAGGGTTGGCCTGATAATGAATATGTACGAAAGGGTAGAAGGGCCACATCCTACAACATTAGTTCGTAAAAAGTTTGTGAATTCACACGTTTCCTACGAAATTTCGTAACAAAAATGTAAATTGTAGCTTTTTCGTAAAAAAGTGTAAATTTCGTAAAAATTTTGTGCATTTACATTTTTTAAAATTTCGTAAAATAGTGTGAATTTCGTAAAAAGATTGTGAATTAACACTTTGTGGAATTTCGTAAATAAAGTGTAACTTTTATCTTTTTCGTAAAAAGTGTGAATTTCGTAAAATATTGTGAATTAACACTTTATGGAATTTCGTAAATAAAATGTAACTTTTATCTTTTTCGTAAAAAGTGTGAATTTCGTAAAAGATTGTGAACTCACACTTTTTTATGGAATTTCGTAAAAATAACATCTCTTTCGTAAAAAGTGTGATTTTCGTAAAAAGATTGTGAATGCACACTTTTTTATGGAATGTCGTAAATAAAGTGTAACTTTTTTCTTTTTCGTAAAAAATGCGAATTTCGTAAAAGATTGTGCATTCGCACTTTTTTCTGGAATTTCGTAAAAAGTGAAACCTTTATATTTTCGTAAAAAAGTGTGAATATCGTAAAATATTGTGAATTAACACTTTATGGAATTTCGTAAATAAAATGTAACTTTTATCTTTTTCGTAAAAAGTGTGAATTTGGTAAAAAATTGTGAACTCACACTTTCTTATGCAATTTCGTAAAAAATAACATCTCTTTCGTAAAAAGTGTGAATTTCGTAAAAAGATTGTGAATGCACACTTTTTTATGGAATGTCGTAAACAAAGTGTAACTTTTATCTTTTTCGTAAAAAATGTGAATTTCGTAAAAGATTGTGCATTCGCTCTTTTTTCTGGAATTTCGTAAAAAGTGTAACATTTATCTTTTTCATAAAAAAGTGTGAATTTCTCTGAAAAGATTGTGAATTCACACTTTTTTTATGGTATGTAGTAAATAAAGTGTAACTTTTATCTTTTTCATAGAAAAAGTGTCAATTTCGTAAAAAGATTGTGAATTCACACTCTTTATAAAATTTCGCAAAAAAAGTATAACGTCTATCTTTTTCGTAAAAAATTGTGCATTTCGCAAAAAGATTGTGAATTTCACACTTTTGTTACGAAATTTCATAGGAAACGTGTGAATACATAAACTTTTTACGAAATTTTGTAAAAAAGTAGGATGTGTCCCTTCTACGTTTTAGTAGAACATTGTAGATAAGTAAATACAAGATATTCAAAGAAAATGATTTTCCAGTTTTTTATTAAGTGATGAAATGCGACCAATCAAAATTTTTCTGTGAAATATTTGGAAAGTTTTTTTATATTACCCATGGCAAATATAATATTTTATATTATATATTTATAAGCCAGAGAAAACATTGGGTCTTCTCGCGTTTATAAAAATTTCAACATCCTGTTTTCGATCATTTCTGAGAAACAAAATTTTTTTGTTGAAAAGTTTTTGTGTCTTATTGAAAAAAAATTAATATCCCTAAAAATATTGAGCCATAAGGAACCTTTAACAAATCATGTAACCGAAAATTAAGAATTCCAGATTCCAAAATGGTAATAAGTCGGCCATTCTATTGAGAATAGCAAAGTTATTTCGCTGGAAAATATTTTCCATAAAAAGATCCCGTCACTGAATGCCCATAGCCAAATTTTCAGGTCAAAGTAGTTTTCCGTTCCCTATATATTTCTAATGGACACTTAAAAAAAATTGTCTAGAATAAGACGACTTTCTTTATTAAAATATTTATAGATCAAGATGTAAGGATTATCAATCGTAATACTACAAGTACTTGAACATTATCTGGTTATGTGTCAATAACTTATTACACATTAAAAAAAATTTGGATTTGAAAATTCAAATAAGTAGGCTGTGTAGCGGAAGGACTATTTAACCTTGAACGATGGATGATTCTTCAAATGTAAGCTATCCGTTTTGAACAGCGGATATTTTACAGACATTTATCATCATTTAACCTCCTCTGCATCTTTTACAGTTTATGGGGTACAAATAATGATCCGAATAACGCTCTATAATTATCGCTTGCTCTAAATTTTGTATCGTAGCCTTACTTGTAACTTTTATTCCAGGCACATTGGAAAAGGATGCGACAGAGACACCTACTCCGTTCAGTCGCAGAGGAAGCTTTGCGGAGCTTCCCCGGCCGCCATCGACTTGCTACCCAGTCCCGGCGTGGGAGCGGAATGGACGAAGCCGCTTATATCTGACGAGGGACATGAGAGCGACCAGATGTTTGAATTTGACGGTGAGTAATTTGGAAAAGTAGATTTTGGGTTCTTCCAGAAAATTCTTCCATTTCATATTTGCATAAGATTATGAAAAAATACAAGTTTATTTATAGCTTGAAATTTTATCAACTTATTTATTTTTCTTCTAATAGATAGGCATTGTAGGCATTGACTTATTGTTTCTACTTAAAATTTTGCGCTTTTTCCAAAAACTGCAACATATAAAGTTCACAATAAGAAAGTTACTTGAGGACTTATCCTTTGCATGGCCCTGATGTTACACCCCTGAATTATACGCTGTATGTCAACTAGGAACAGAAATGATCTCTGAATTCCAGCGGCGCATCACCCACTAGGCTATGTAGACCGCATAATAAGGCTCTGGATTTAAGAGCTCCGGAATGGGGTCTAATTCATACCATTTTTTCCTGTTGTTCGACTTGACCTAAAGAGCCATATTTACTATTAATAATACATTATTCTAAACATCTTTTAAATAAAATACCATAATAAATAAATAGTCAATTCAGTAATACGTCTATTCCAGTATAGCTACAACAGCTACACATTCTGTGTTGTTTTTTTACCTTCAAATATTTTTGATTACTGATTTTTTTTCTTTTTTATGATTCACAATTAGATTGAATACAAAGATTTTTATTTTTCTATATTTTTACCTATTGCTTAGTGTGTTTTTGTTTATTTTTTCCAAGTTTAAATAATTAAAATTAAACATCGTTTATTGCAGCATAAAAATCCCAAAATTGCAGCCACGCAATATGATTGTACCTTCAGTGCGACATCTATGTTTCAATTGCCCAAGTTTAGTCTAGTGACAACTTTTAGTTCGTATTTTGTCGACGAGGGCACGTTAACGGGTCCTGAAAGTGTTAATTCTAGTGATACTTAATTTTACAGATGTTCCATACTATTATTTAACAAAAATTGTATTTCTTATCGTACAGGTTCCAGTACCGCTGTCTCCATCCCTAATTCTGTGTTGGACCACAACTTGCCAAGCACCTTTACAATTGCCACATGGATGCGACACGGGCAACACCCCAGCCAGGACAAACACTTGAAAGAGCACATCCTGTGTACCGCCGACGATCACAGTAAGTTTAATACCTATTTTTTGTTTTTTTTTTATTAAAGAGACGATATTAGAAAGTCTCCGAGCATGTCCATGAACGCTCCAAGAAGTTACAGTACCTCCATGGGAACCAGTTTAACTCACGTATTTGAAGCCTACCATTGTTGTCATTGCTTCACGTCTTCTAGGAAAAGCAGACGCAGAATTACCACATACTTAAAATCTAATGCAGCAGCACTGATCAGGACCCGTAAAAACCCCCATTTACCAAATTTGAACAAAAAATATAGAGGGTGTTCGGTTCTTCACCGTGTTAAAGTTGAGCAAAATAAGGACTTCAAGCGAGTCAAGTGTGCCATGGAATTATCTAATGTTAGTTCTGTTAATTCTTCAACTGTTTTGAAATAATTCCAGGGCACACTTGACTCGCCAGGCGCCTTTGAAGTTCTTATTTTTCTACAAACTACAAACTACAAACAAAAATTTAAAAAAGCAAACAGTTATTGCTTACACTTTGAAAAAGGCAACTTCATTTAAGGGCATAAAAACATTGTTACTATTTTTCAGAATTTGTTACTTTTTGCGCTAACGGCTCTTACCTTTCATAAAAGAGTTCTGGCAACACTGCCCGTCAACCATCAGACGTTATTAGAACATTAAAGTGAAAAAAGGCATATTGATTCTTTGGTTAGCATCGTCGATACATGCTGTAGAGTAGCTGGGATCATAATTGTTTCAACTGGAGGATACAAATTTATTCATCAAATAAATGTTAGCTTAACTCGCTTTTCTTTTCCTCTTATACATGAATCTGACTTCTAAAATGTATGGTATACAACTAGAAAATTGCTCTTCTATTGTTTTTGTTTTTCAAGATAAATGTGTAATAGACAAAAAAAATTTCAATTATTCATACAGTACTCTGTCAGAAATGTCCGAATGCAAAGAAGATCTGATGAGGTATGAAATCACAACTGCTTTGTTTCGGCATCGAAAATTGTTGGAACCATCTTCATAAAAATGCTTCACATTACCTGTGTTCTCGTCCATCTATCAGAGTCACTAATTGTTGCACCTTTATTGCTATTTACATGTTCGGTTTAACAATGTTTCCTTCCTTCTTCGAATCCCGTGACATTCAAACACTCTATGCTTCAGCCTTCATAGTAGATGGACCAACCAAATACTCCGTGTGTGCCACAGACGCTATATTTTGAACAGGTGATAACTTTATATTGTTTTTAGTATCAGGGCAATATTAGAAACATATAAGATCACCGTAACTGCGATATTTTGTCTTAAAATCTAGTAAACGTTTATCGTTACAGTAGTTGTCTTTCAAATGCTGACGATCTAAAATTCTTTACCCGAATCTAATCCGTGGATGATGCCCATAAATTACAAGCCGATCTCTCTAATCTTGTTATGTGGTGCAATAAAAAACTTTTAAAACTATCGCCAAGTGTTATAAGATAAGGTTTTATCTATTGTTTATAATTATCACATTAACAACTCGATTCTTACTTGTGTCACTACGGTTAATGATCTAACTGTCACTTTTGACAAACATGTTACGTTTGTCAACCACCGTCACCTTAAAAGCTTTCAAAACGTTGGGTTTTATAAGGCGGCATACTTTACCTATTAATGACACATCCGCATTACAATCTTTATACTTTTCCTTAGTTCGGAGTATTCTTGAGTTTAATAGTTTTATTTGATCCCCTATATATACGTGTCACATTGATCGGCATGATAGAGTTCAGGGTAAAATGTATCTTCACCTGTTAGAATGGGGTATTTTCCTTCAATCGAAATGAAAGTGGAAACCTGTATTCTTATAAAATATATATTTTTTTTATATTTATTAGGATAAAAATTATTAAGATTGAATCGGTAGAAAATTTTTAATTCAATTTTGAAATTTTATTCTATACGCGATTCATTTTAAGATCGTAGCGCCAAAATGGCAGTAACTCATACTAACCTACGTTCACTGACACTGACGTTTGAAATTATATTCATCAAAGATTTGTTGTCGAGAACTTTAAACCAGGTAAAAAGCTTGTAAAACTATCTTGAAAGGGGTAAGTAGTGATATAAAATTAAAATATATTTTAATATTTTTGGAGCGTTCAATCTGAAAATGAAACTTAACCTCAAAATATGTCAAATTCTTTATTGGGCATACGGCATACATATACACATACATATCTTGGAGAAAGGTAAAGAGCACACACTCTACTTTGCGTTCTTTAACTTCTTTATCCATACTTGTCCCCTGTAACTCTTTAATTCCCAACTTATAGTTTCCACGATAGCTCCAGATCCCGCTTTTGGAAAAATATGAAACTGATCTCGGGGGTTTTTCTTTGTCCAAGAAGAATAATGATGCTCACAACAATAATGATTCATATCTAATCAAGGCATTTAACTAATATAACATCATAAATTTCAAAATTCACAATAGAAATACGTACGCAAAACTGAACCAAATGAACATGCGTTAGTTGTGCGTGCCGCCAGTAGGTAGCGTATTCCTTAGCAAGAGTCGCGTATATTCGTGACATCACTAAGCGAAAACTAAGGGAATATGTATCTATAAAGAGGCCACACTGATAATATGTGGCTAGATTCAGTTTGTAACGACGACAAACGACAGTCGACATTATGATAATTGACATTTGAAATTTCCTGTTTGTGTTTGGCTTGACAACTTGACGTGTTGTATTGTTGTTTTCTTGTGAAGTAAACTTTTATTAAACATGGAGCAAGGTTTTGTAGAGGCTAAGTCCGACAATTTACCGGTTATAGATCCTTTTATGATAAAGATCCTATAGATCCTTTCAGAAATAAAAGGGATAAAAAATGTAAGGTTAGTTTTTAACTTAACAGTATTACTGCAAAGTCGATTAAACATATTCAAAAATTACCTTTACAAACTACGATGTTTTTCTATTACTAATAAATACACTTGTAATCAATCACAGGCAGACAACAATTCACAGGTAAAACTTAAAGTAAGGTAAGGTAAGGTAAAACTTAAAGTAAAACTTAACAGGTAAAACACAGGTAAATATAAACTAAAAACAATGTCTCATGTTTACCATGATGTTCACCCTAACCAAACAATTCAAACATAAACAAAAGTAAAGTTGTCACGCAGTGACACCAACCACACAAATGAAAATATCCTAGAAATCCCTAAAAAATGGCGCAAATTTTGAATTTTCGCTTAGTGACGTCACATAGATATCGCGCACAATAAAAAAATAATTTATGAACTTAAATGAACCCAATATTAAAATTCCAGAAATACGTATATCTTCTTTTTCCAACTACTTTCCATTGCCGATGTAAAAAAAAAAAGGAAAACACCCCATTCAGTTATGCATGCTTCAAAGGTTAAAAGTTAGGCGAGAAAATGCTTAACTTTTTCCATTATTTAACATTTTAACGGCATAATAGACTGCAGTGATTTGTTTTCTTTAATTTCTTTGAGAGTTCCTCCTAGAAATACGAGACAAGGGCACCTTTTTTATGTTCGAACAGACAGAAACCAGTATGGATTCACGACTATAGCAGATCATATGGGTTGTAGTTTTAATAACATTTTTAACTCGCTCGACATTTTCGATACTAGTTTCAATACTTTGAAGACAAAGGTAATTTCTCTCCCTAGGGTTTAGGTCTCACGTAATAGCATATAACTTTGTGTCACTTTATCTATTGTGTTTTCATGTTATATTAAATTAAATAGTTTTAAGTTATGTAGGTACTATTTTATTAGCTGTAGTGTACTGAAGAATGATTAAAATTGCTTTAGGCGAGATGGAGTTTTGCTATTTAGACGTTTTAATTTATTTACCAATACGTTGTAGCAGATATTACGCTTAATTCTTAGAATCAGTATATTTTCTTCATCTTCAGTCATTTGAACAAACCGTATTCATAGATGGGGTGTTTTCCTATTTTTTTTTACATCGGCAATGGAAAGTAGTTGGAAAAAGAAGAGATACGTATTTCTGGAGTTTTAATATTGAGTTCATTTAAGTCCATTTAAGTCCATTAATTATCTTTTTATTGTGCGCGATATCTATGTGACGTCACTAAGCGAAAATTCAAAATTTGCGCCATTTTTTAATGATTTCTAGGATATTTTAATTTGTGTGGTTGGTGTCACTGCGTAACAACTTTACTTTTGTTTATGTTTGAATTGTTTGGTTAGGGTAAACATCATGGTAAACATGAGACATTGTTTTTAGTATATATTTTTACCTGCGAATTGTTGTCTCTGCCTGTGACTGATTACAAGTGTATTTATTAGTAATAGAAAAACATCGTAATTTGTAAAGGTAATTTTTGAATATATTTAATCGACTTTGTAGTAATACTGTTAAGTTAAATACTAACCTTACATTTTTCATTCCTTTTATTTCTGAAAGGATCTATAGGATCTTTATCATAAAAGAATCTATAACCGGTAAATTGTCGGACTTAGCCACCTTGCTCCATGTTTAATAAAAGTTTACTTTACAAGAAAACAACAATACAACACGTCAAGTTGTCAAGCCAAACACAAATAGGAAATTTCAAATGTCAATTATCGAAATGTCGACTGTCGTTCTCGTCGTTACAAACTGAAACTAGCCACATATTATCAGTGTGGCCTCTTTATAGATACATATTCCCTAGTTTTCGCTTAGTGACGTCACGAATATGGAATAAAATTTCAAAATTGAATTAAAAATTTTCTACTGATTCAATCTTAATAATTTTTATCCTAATAAATATAAAAAAAATATATTTTATAAAAATACAGGTTTCCAGTTTCATTTCGATTGAAGGAAAATACCCCATTACACCGTTAAGTCTGGTTCATTTGAACAAATCAGCACGACTGTGTCATTTAGTGATTAAGGTTTGACGCAGTCTCTAAAAAGTGTCTTACGAAACTTGAGCATGGTCTTACAATCACTAATAATGAAATCGTCTTTCTGCTTTTAGAAATGAACAGACATCACTATGCTCTCTTCGTAAGAAATTGCCGCCTGATCTTGCTGCTTAGAAGGGACTTCTCAGAGGGTGACCTCAACATCTTCAGGCCTGCTGAATGGAGATGGAAAATCCCACAGGTAAGATCGTCGTCAATATCGATTCCTAAAAAGTATTCTGACACTCGTCAAAATGGTTGATATAAATTTAAAAATGTATTTAGACAGCATATAAACAAATAGAATTTAATTACACTTATGAAAATATAAAAATCTGTTACATAGAATACAGAATATATTCATACAATTACAAATTACGTTCTATCCAAATCTATAAAAATACACAGGGTGTTATATTTAAAAAATACAAGTTGTGGTAAAACCTCTCTTTTTTGGGCCACCCTGTATAAATCACAGTAATATTAAAATGTGTCATCCATCTAATAAAAATCGACCGGTCCGCCCTCTATACCTCACCATGTATATATACCACTGACCACTGAACATCACATGTTAGAAAGTAGTGTGTTCTTACATTAAAAATGTCAATATCACAAGTTCTAAGGAACTATGAATAATTAACCAAAAGTTTTCCATGGGAGAATTTATATTAGTAATTTTACATCTTCACGTTATTTCTAATTCTCGGTTTGTGATCAGGCACGTTAATATTTATAGCGGAATATGTCAGGTACTATTTGACAATGTAACACGTTGAAACGAACAAAATTTTGGTATTTTTCTTCTCAACACTTGCTTAAAAGAGATATATTAAACTCTGATCTTTGGGATTCCATATAATATAAAGAATGGATAAGTCCCGTGTGGTTTTTGGTACAAGCATCTTATCATTAATATGATTAGATCTTATAAGATAAACTTGTTAATCATCTGCATATAGCAGGAATTTATAATGTTTTTTAATATAATCAGATATGTTCTTTATAAATTACTATAAATATCAAGGGTCCAAGTATAGAGCCATGGGGCACCCCTGAAGTAGTAACAAAAGTGTCTGACTTACCATTATTAAATTTGACAAAATTGAATTTGTTGTGAAGATCAGATCAAAATGGTTCCAAGTTGTTATTAAAAAAAAAAACAGTAAAGGCGATATTGTGATTAAATCTATCAAATGTCTGCTGGATCGGTATTAATAGTACCTATTCCAAAGCTGTTGATATTTTTGGTCATATAGTCACTGAATAACACGCGAGTTTGTGATGACGGACTTTTTGTTAATAAAACCATGTTGTTCCTCTAAAATTATCGGTGAAACATGGAAGTAGTTACCTGCTGTAGATTACCCCCTTAAAAATTTTGGATAACGATGGTATAATCCTAAATGGTCGATAGGTTATGATATAACTAGTATCTCGATAAAACTAGTATCTCTGGTATCTCAAAGTAATCTTTGGTGTGAAGGTAACACTGACGCAGTTTTCCGCATAACACGAAAACAGTATACTGCACTCGACGCGCGTTTCGCCAAGCAAGTTGGCATCATCTGGAGACGATTAAAACTCGGTTTTAATCATCAGTTTCCATTTTAATCATTAAAACTCAGTTTGAATCATCTCCAGATGATGATAACTTGGTTGGCAAAATGACCTTCGAGTGCTGTATAGTCTTTTGGTGTTATGTAGAAAACTATGTCAGTGTTGTTGAAAATGTGTTGGTTGTGTTTACAGGTAAATGTTTGATTTATTCATAGTATTATTGTGACGTTTCAGGTCTGCGACGATCAATGGCATCACTACGCCGTCAACGTCAGATTCACCGACGTCGAGCTCTACATCGATGGTCAGTTGTTCCATACCGAAAAGAAGAACCCCGAAGTAATCGACGACTGGCCTTTGCACCCAACCAAGGGAATCAATACTACTCTTACCGTCGGTGCTTGCTGGCAGGTAAGACAAAAATAAGCGATATTACGTTCATTTTTATAATTATTTATCAATAGAGATGGGTTTACCCCCGGAGTTTTGAGTTTGCGTTAATGTTCCCTTCCTAAAATTCCAGAAGTTTTAATTTTAGCGCAGAATTATGTCCAAAATTTTCGAAATTTTGCCAATCCTAGGAATTTGAAAAAGTTCGTGTGGTAATATTTTTTCTTTTCCCACAATACAAAATATGTTATATTTTTTTATAACTAACAAATTCGTGGAAAAAAGAAATAAAGCTGTAAAATAGTATACAGGGTGTTCCTTAATGTCATGTCCATACTGTAGGAGCGAGCTAATTCCTTGCCCTTTTTATGCCAAGAGTCCAAATAAACGTGTGTCCTAAAAATCGCCTCATTTTCGAGATACCAAGGTTTCACTTCATTCCTTTTGTGTAAAATTTCAGACTTTTTGAAGAACTATTGAAAAAAGGACACTTTCTCATAGCAACTTTTTACGCTCTATCGAGTGGTATAAACAGTTTTTTTAAGTAACGTTTCATCTTCATAACCATCATCAACTTTAATTTTTCTAATACGGCCCCACTAATATTGTTACGTCGCTCGACAGCATTTTTTCTTCTGAGCAATGATATATCATATGCTATACTTTGTTTGTTGTTCCATTATCTGTTGATTATTAATTTTTAATTTATTGTTTTGTTAATTGTTCTTTATTTTTGTTAATTAGTTGTTATTTTATTCTTAATGATTTGTTACGTTTTTATTATCCTTTTGTTAATACATACAGACAGGCAGATGAGTTTGATGATAGTTTTTCATGTTCAAATCATGTTCAAACTATACCATACCTGAGTTAACTTGGGTAAACACGTTAAGCGGTTAATGCAAAACAACTAGTTTAGGTTATTAATTTTAGCGGCAATTTCAAATTGCATAATATATTTGTGATTTTTGGGAATATTCCAGGAGTTTTAAAAACTTCCACATACCCTGAGAGAATATTCCTTTTCAGTAAAAAATCTTCTCCTGAAAATATTCCCTGTTTGGGAGCTTCTGTCGCCGACTCATCTCTATTTATTAACTATCATCTACAGCTTTGGGTTATTTTTCATCTTTTCATGTAACATAAGTGAAATTAAAGTCAATAAAAATGTTGTAAGACATGATTAAAGCTGAAATAAAAGGACCTTTTAGTTCACTGGAAGTTAGTATGCGTTATTAGCACAAGACAGCACTGGAAATGGGGTGTTTTCCTATTTTTTTTTTTTACATCGGCAATGGAAAGTATTTGGAAAAAGAAGAGATACGTATTTCTGGAATTTTAATATTGGGTTCATTTAAGTCCATAAATTATTTTTTTATTGTGCGATATATCTATGTGATGTCATTAAGCAAAAATTCAAAATTTGCGCAATTTTTTAGTCATTTCTAGGATGTTTTCATATGTGTGGTTGGTGTCACTGCGTGACAACTTTACTTTTGTTTATGTTTGAATTGTTTGGTTAGGGTAACCATCATGGTAAACATGAGACATTGTTTTTAGTTTATATTTTTACCTGTGAATTGTTGTCTCTGCCTGTGACTGATTACAAGTGTATTTATTAGTAATAGAAAAACATCGTAATTTGTAAAGGTAATTTTTGAATATATTTAATAGACTTTGCAGTAATACTGTTAAGTTAAATACTAACCTTACATTTTTCATCCCTTTTATTTCTGAAAGGGTCTACAGGATCTTTATCATAAAAGGATCTATAACTGGTAAATTGGCGGACTTAGCCTCTACAAAACCTTGCTCCATGTTTAATAAAAGTTTACTTCACAAGAAAATAACAATACAACACGTCAAGTTGTCAAGCCAAACACAAACAGGAATTTTCAAATGTCAATTATCGAAAGGTCGACTGTCCTTTGTGGTCGTTACAAACTGAAACTAGCCACATATTATCAGTGTGGCCTCTTTATAGATATTCATATTCCCTAGTTTTCGCTTAGTGACGTCACGAATGTAGAATAAAATTTCAAAATTGAATTAAAAATTTTCTACAGATTCAATCTTAATAATTTTTATCCTAATAAATATAAAAAAAATATATTTTATAAAAATACAGGTTTCCACTTACATTTCGATTGAAGGAAAATACCCTATTATGCTTTTTTTTATTTCAGGGATCTGACAACAAAATGAGACACCACTTGAAGGGTTACTTAGCTGGTTTAAGTGTTCTGGTAGGAGAGAACGAGAAGCCCGAGGTGTTGAGCTGCCTACATCAGTGCAAGGAGAGTTTACAGGTCAGCATCACAGTTTTGTACCCGCTGCCAATTTAGGTTATGCCCGACTTTACATTAAAATATCTGTTCAGGTCCCGGCGATGGAGTTGCTCCAGCCCGGCATGGAACTCCTGACCAACTCGGATCTCACAGAAGTCACCGTCGAGGGTGACAACCGCACCAACCTAGAAACTCTAGTCCGCAAGATCGGCTACGCCAACTCCCGCGAATTCCCCACGCCCGGCCGCCGCAACCTCCGCCTGACCACCACGGTGACCTGCGACAATGGCAAGCAAGTGAAAGTGCCCGACGCGCAGACCTACGTCATGGTGCTGCGTCCGCAGACGCCCAGCATCATCCTGAACGGTACCGGCAACATGGCGAGGAAGTACGAGGACTTCAGGATGGGCGTCAGGGTCCTGGCCGATATACATATCACCGGAGAGCAGAAGTTGGACAAATGCCAGCTGACGATCTACCCGAACCTGAATCCGGACCATGAGAATCTGAGTGTGCCCGAAGAGATGCTGAAACGACTCGGTAAGTGCATCTTTTTTCAATTATCACAGAATATACGTATTCCTGTGACTTAAGCTGCTTAAAAATGACTAAAACCGAAATTGTGGCCATTATATACAAATAAATATTACGGGATTATCGTATTTGTGTTTCAGGTATGGCAGCAAGAGTGTCCAAGGACGGGGTGACCATCACTGGATCTGATATGGTGTACAACTATGAGCAGTTGCTCCGGCAGATCGTCTACACTAACCACAAACCTGCTTACTACCTCAACCGGGTGTTCAAACTCACCTGTTCCGAACTCAACGGACGGTTCACCTCCAATGAATACGTTCAGACTGTAAGTAGGGTTCACTATAAAATCAATCCCGATCGGTAATGTTGCATATTGCTGCATGTAAAAATATTTAAATCTTTTATTAAATTCAACAATTGACGACGACGATTTTATAAATGTTTTATAAAATTGTTAAGTCTTGATTGAATCTCTGGAAGGAGTTTTGGAGAATAGGAGTTCCATGATTCTCTTAAAAAGCTCTGTAAGTTGTAAGTCTTTAACAGAAGTCAAATTTAGATTAGAAATACATTAATCTAGTATCACTTTTATAAGATTTTTAAGTCTTTTTAATCCAATTAGAGTCTCATAACGGTTTTATAAAAAAACTTAAACTTTTTTGAGACTAATAATTGACAGATATTGGTAAACAGATTACTACAAAACAATATAAGGATTTTATTAGGTTTACAAGAGTCTTATATTAGTTTGAAGATTCTTAATTTCTATAAATCCTATAACATTCTTAAAAAGCTTTTATGTATCTATCACTTATCAGATTGTTAACTCTTAAATCCTAAAAGTTTTTCAAGAAGCACTTATAAAACCTTCTATAAGTCTGACAAGACTTACTATAACATAATGTTATAATTTTATGATACCACAAGAGTATGGTGTCAATTTTATAAGATTTTGGAGTCTTGTAAGAGCTTTATAAAAATGTTTGAGAGTAGGTATTTACAATCTAAAAAGACTTAAAACTGTTTTAAAACCCTGTCAATTCGATTATAAAACTTATGTAAGAATTATGGCTACAAAAGTCAAGCCACTTAAAAGTTTATAAGAGTTTCATAAGGTTCTTCAGTATTGTCAGAGTGTGATGTTTGATGAATCATGGTGATGTGTCATAAATAAGTTGTAAACAATAAATATAAAACATCTTATACAATCACATCTTGTACATCAACAATATTATATCTTGTGATAGTATTTAAGAGTAGCTTTTATATATAAGGTTTTTATGAGATCGTAATAATACTCTAATAAGTCCTAAAAGATATTATAAGATTTTGAAAAGTCTTATAATAGTTTTATAAGATTATTTACTAATTATGGTCTATAAAACTTCAAATGGTCTAAACTTTTATAAAACTGTTATTAGACTAATAATACTCTTACAAAAGGCTTAAATAATTAGAATATATGAACTTTATAAGAATTATAAAATTACTAAGAGTTTTATAAAATTCTTCAACCTTGTACAAAAAAATCTAGAGTATTTATGTAAGACTTTTAAAAAGCCTTTGGGAGACTGAAAAATTTACAAAAACAAGCTACACTTAAAACTAAGACTTCTAAGAATCTTCTTTCCGTTGCAGTTGACCGTGATCCACCCCCAGCCCAAGGAGACCGTCGCCCACGCCACCGTCAACAAGCACAGCGTGGAGATCCGCCCTGCTTCCGTCGTGTCGCATGACTACACCCCCTCCGAGCACCTCATGGCTGCCGGTGGCTCACACGCCGTCACCATCATCGTGGTGGTGTGCGTCGGATTCCTGCTGTTCATGATCGTGCTGGGCGTGATCAGGATCAGGGCCGCGCATCACCGCAGCTCCGCCGAGGAGGCGCAGGACGGCGAGATGACCTGGGATGACTCCGCACTGACCATCACCGTCAATCCAATGGAGGTGAGTGAAAGGATTTCAATTGTAAGTAACGTTTTTTTGTTTTTTTTTTAAATTGAAAAACTAATAAGAATAAGTTATTTTTTATTTATTTGTTTGTCCACAGAACGCCGAGAGGAAGCTGGAAGGCAACACGGTGGAGTACAGCGACACGGAACAGTCTGATTCGGAGAGCTCCTCCGACGAGGAGAACATCGACGGTCCCTGCCGCGTGCCCGACTCCTCGGAGGACGAGGACGAGCAACCGGGTCGTGTCCGCAAGCACGACTACCAGAATGTCAGCCAGCTGGAGTGGGACAACTCCACCATGTAAGGGGGCTCGAATGGGCGGCGTCGAGGGTCGACGTGACGGGTGACGGACGGCGTGTTTGTATCTTTCTGTTGGTCTAGTTGAGAATATCGTGAGCTATTGCGTGGAGTTCTTAAATTTGGGGTCGTTGGGTGTGATGTCACGTTCAACATGCGCACGCTCATCAGTTATTCGTATTTTTATACACTTTTTACGTTGGATGGCATTGTATAATATATCAAAACCATATATAATATAAAGGTGCTAATAAAGAAAAAATTAAACAAAATTCACGAAAAATCTGTAATTTCTGCGTATATTACGCATACATATGCATACCCGCACGTTCGATGTGATGTCATATGCAGCGTCGACACCTTTAAGAGCACGTCATGCAATTCGTACGATAGTAACTGGTACAAAATTAAACGGTAATTTCAGTCTATTTAAAATCCAATAGTAGGCGTTGCGTTTTACATTGTCCATATTAGAAACTTACCGTAAAGAGGAATTGACTGTTATGAATTGATTTTGGATACGAGAACGCGATTGTCCCAGAAATACAAAAAAAAAAAATAGAAGACGAGTAAACTTATGACCCAGCTATATATTTTATAAAGGAAAATATAGAGCATAATTTGCCCATTTTACAATCTGTTTGATTGCTGATATGATGACGTGTTTATAAAAAAAACATGGGATAAAGTGATTTTTAGCTGGGGTTTCTTAGTCGGTAAATTTTAGTTTTAAGTTACTGTATAAAATTTAAGCAAATGTTAATGTTGCTCTAAATTTATATAGGGTGATGATGATGATGATAACAGTGGCGATTACTTTCTTTCACATTCACATTTTGACTCAATTTTAATAGATAAAATGTCAGGTTCCTACCATTACTGATTGTCAGTATGTCAGATACGGAACGGCAGCAACAAAAAAGGTTATGGCGACGTGGAACCAAAAATATTGATTGTTATTTGTTTACATTACTTGAGGAAATCTGTTGTAAACATTTTGATTGCATTTGGAATTTGAAATAAAACATCAAGGCATTTTTGGGGAACGAGAAGAATATTAAGGGGCAGATTCTATTCTGCAGAAGAAGAAGAAGAGGTGTTTAGTAGATGCAAAGTAAAATTCATTTGTTTAGGGTTTAATAGGTTGTTTGATTCTTTCATATGATTCCACTGACAGGACACGCCTTTTCGTAAATTCAGCAAATTCATGCATGATCCAGTTTATGTTTTATTAGAAACACCATTTTCTAGATGGAAAAATGTGGACAAGAAAGATTTTTTAAATTGCGGGAGACCTGTGCCTTCTCTCGATGTTGAAAAAAAGCGACAGTCAAAAGACATTCGGAAGTTTCGGTATGAGTGATGTTCGGAGTATAAGTGGTTGTGTGGAAGTGTTTATTTAAAAATACTTTTTTGTATGCCGTGTTTAATTATGGGTGTAAAAAAATTAGGCGTGTGGAATAAGGAGGGATTTAACAATTTTGGGAATGTTACGCGAGGCTGTCGTAAGCGCGATGCTTCTTTAGAACATATACGGTGTGCATTAATGTTCGCAGAATTAAAAAAAATAGTATCTAATCATCAATAGTATCATCAATAGTAGCTAATTATGCAACTTTTACGGCAGTGGTACAATGTGGCTGTGGTACTGGTAATTTATGTGCAAATTGTGGACGAGATGGTGGCCCGGGACGACCACAACGTATTTTAGCAGCTGAGGAACAAGTGTTGAATCTAGTCCGTGAAAATCCGCGAATAAGTACAAATCAGACCGCTAGGCAGGTGCCTGGGGTATCCCAATCAACGGTATGGCGCTTACTACACGAAGCTGTTTTTTTCGTATCATATCCAGCGTGTCCAAGCACTGTTACCAACGGATTATCGATTACGAGTTAGGTTTTGTGAGTGGTTGTTGCAGCAAAATGCTGAAAATCCCCAATTTACTGGTGATGTACTAGTTACAGATGAAGCTTTGTTTACTCGAAATGGAATACAGAAAATTCACAATACACACGTTTGGGTACTCGAAAATCCACACACAATTCAACGAAATCACTTCCAAGACCGTTTTTCGAACAGCTTTGGTTAGCTGAACCTGTGGTTTTTTCAGATGAACTTGTTTTGATAATTTTTTTGTGAAATTACAAACGAATGTTTATTTTTTAATTATTATTATTATTATTATTATTATTATTTATAAAATAAATACCTGAAATTTAGTTTATATTTACGAATTCTTGAATTTACGAGTTTTTTAACAGGCTAATTTGTAGTGCTTTACGTTTCAACTGCTATCATGAATGTATCTTTTGTATCTTTCAAAATAGGAAATATTTTATAAATAGAATTAAAACTAAAATACAAATTTAACAAATGAAAGTTACGAAGACCACTGGATTTGTATAAAATTAAAAATGTTCCGTTTTTTGCTGTGCATCTCATGTTAAACCCCCATTCGAAGCAAAACTGCGTTAGTTTTTGCCACCTTTGATGCTACTCGCAGAATTCAGATTTCCAAAACCATAACAATGTAAAAGAAAAAGTCGGTCGCCACTGAACGATGATGATGAATATAAGAAAAGAATTTTATATTAAAAAAAAGGTATTTCTGGGACCGGTCACAATAAATTTCGTTCAACATTTACCAAAGTCCGTTACTTAACCCGGCCACATCCCGTCACGAAGGCCCTCGGCCTGTCTCGAGGCAACCGCGGTGGACCCTACAACAAGGTGCAGTGCATGTAGATGCAGAAGTGCCATAGCGCGCACTCCGCATGTCGCGCCCGTAAAAAACGCCCGCACGTCAAGGACAGACAGCTTCGGTCGTACAGCGTCACTCGCCGGCCTGACTACCCATTCCACGCCTCCCATACTCGCCTTTTCGCTTCAGCATCTCTCGTCGGGTGTTTTTTACACGCGTGGCATCCAATATCAATAAAATAATCGTCCATATTTGTTAGAGATATATACAGTGTGTTTATACGATGTGGGTGAAGAAGCGGCGCTTCGGTTTCCTCTGAACATAACCACGCAATTTTTACAGTAATCCATAAAATATGATTTGGATAGGGTTTTTTTTGTTTCGGTAGTAAAAATTGCAGCGGTATTGAAAACGGGAAGCCATTTTTCGCACACATCGTATGTGTATACCACCTTCTTAGCTAGTATTGAGTATATATAAATATTATATATAAAGAGCTATTTACACCCTTTCGCTTGGATCATTGCCTTACGTTTTTGGTTAACGGGCAGCCATTTTACTTACGATTAGTCATTTGTTGTATTTTAAGAACCTTTTAATGTAAATCGTTGCAGCATGCTTATGTTCGAGGGCACTTCACTTGTACGTCTTCTTTTGGGGTTATGTTTTGATGACCGGAACAATTGAATAGTTATCGTGGAGTGTCCTTCTAGGCCTTGTAAGATGTTAAATTATTGCTTTTAAGTTTTAAAGTATTACGTTTGGTTTGATTGGCGATTTTTTTTAGCCTAAATTTGAGGCCTATCAAGCATCGTTTGGTTTCTCTCCCAAAAGTATTGTTTTTTATACCTATATACGAGAATGTGAAGCGCTTTTTTGTACTTACCTAACCTATCTAGATGTTAAGTTCTTCCTCACTTTATGCACTTGAAATCGTCACCCAAAATAATGAAAAATCTAAATCATATCAATTTTTTAAATGTGCAATCGATCTGGCTGTTTTTACGTTTAAACGTCTCGAATGCACCAGGGAAGCTACACCGATTGCATTCGTGTAAGTTGTAGTATGCCTTGAAACAATTGTTTTGGATTACTGTTTTGATTGACCATTTGATTCCAAGGCACACTTGTTGAAAAGCACTTAGGGCAGGTTTCAAACAATGGACTATCGGTGTGGTTTATCTAGTGGGCTCGAGACTGTCATTTTTCTACAAATTTTCTACGTAGACTTGATGTTTGTCCCTCTGTCGCACAATTTTCATGTTTTTTATTTCGAATACCTAGTGTTTTAAAGAGATGTATATACAGTTTTGCAGCTAAAATAGTATTTTTTTGTAAGTAGTTATGGGTACTTAAATAATAATATAATATACATATAAATAAAATGGTTATTTTTAATTTTCGAGGAGCATTTGGCAATATTTAAGGTAGTATATTGGAACAAAGGAAAACTATATCATAATAATGCAATATCGATGTTACATTTTCATTTTGTATGGCCATTTTGTTTGTACGGTGTTGCAGTTTAGAAATTAGTAGCTGTGATGTCAAAAGAAAAACAAAAGAATGTTAGCTTAGAGAAAATTAAGCACTTTCTATACTTTGTTTTTTAACTTGCTTCGTAAATCGGTCGTGCAAGTTTTCCAGGCAGTTTTGAGGTTAGGTCAACACATAGTAGTTCCACGTTCATTGGCAGCATTGGAGGTATACAGGGTGCATAGTAAAATTCCTTTGAAATGGTTAGTCACCTATTTTTGTACATAGATAGACGTAGAGAGGATTTTTTTAAGATGGATTAAGTTCTTTAAATTCCAGACCTAACTTAAAAATGATCAAAATGTATACATGTATATTTGGTTTAGAGAAATTGTAGTAGCGTTGATTGGAAAGCTTGCGACGACTTCTGGGTCTATTTCATAAATAAATGACACTATTTTTGACAACATTCCAATAATGATATACTTACTAATGGTAATTTATTTGTAAAAGTTTATATCTTTCTGATAATAACAGCTTTTTTGTGTGTTTTAAAAAAACAGAATCAAATAATCCGAATGTCTTTAGGTGTTGAGAACCACAATAATTATATAATACATAAATGTATATTAAAAAATTAATAAATATATGGAGTTTGTTTATCCTAGTCTTTGCCCTCCCATTTTTGCATTCCCAAAGACTTTATTAAGGAGCATAATCCTGTGATAGACAAAATTGTTATAGACGTACGTTTTGTTATATTTAGCCAGCCTGAGAAGTGAAAATATTAAAAACAACAGACTGCTTATCACATGCAGTCTGATGCAAAATTGTATTAAAATACCTCCTGGGGTTTCTATGCTCCAGGCATAGAAATCCAAAGGTTACAGGTCACATAGAGTGAAATGTCTAATAGCTACCAGGAGCAGAATTTTTTAAATACCTCCTGCATCTTCTGCACTCTCGATACAAAATGTTAAAATTTCAGGTTTTTTGAAATAAAAGGATGAAAATTTGTATTCAAATACCTCCTGGGATTTCTACGCTCCTGGTATAAAATCCGAAGTCTACAGGTTGCAGAGTGAAATGATGTTCTTAGTAGCTACCAGGAGCAATATTTTTTAAATACCTCCTGCATCTTCTGCACTCCCGATACAAAATGTTAAAATTTCAGGTTATTTGGAGTAAAAGGATGAAAATTTGTATTCAAATACCTCCTGGGATTTCTACGCTCCTGGTATAAAATCCGAAGTCTACAGGTTGCAGAGTGAAATGATGTTCTTAGTAGCTACCAGGAGCAATATTTTTTAAATACCTCCTGCATCTTCTGCACTCCCGATACAAAATTGAAATTTCAGGTTATTTGAATTAAAAGGATGCAAATTTGTATTCAAATACCTAATGGGTTTTCTATGCTCCTGGTATAAAATCCGAAATCTACAGGTTACATAGAGTGAAAATGATGTCTTTTTGTAGCTACCAGGAGCAAAAATTTTTTAAATACCTCCTGCATCTTCTGTACTCCCGATACAAAATGTAAAATTCCAAGTCATCTGAAATAAGATGCAAATTTGTATTCAAATACCTCCTGGGTTTTCTACGCTCCTGGTATAAAATCCGAAGTCTACAGGTTACATAGAGTGAAAATATCTTTAGTAGCTACCAGGAGCAATATTTTTTAAAATACCTCCTTGCATCTTCTGCACTCCCGATACAAAATGTTAAAATTTCAGGTTATTTGAAATAAAAGAGGATGCAAATTTGTATTCAAATACCTCCTGGTATAAAATCAGAAGTCTACAGGTTACATACAGTGAAAATGATGGCTTTAGTAGCTACCAGGAGCAATACTTTTTAAATACCTCCTGCATCTTCTGCACTCCTGATACAAAATGTTAAAATTTCAGGTTATTTGAAATAAAAGAGGATGCAAATTTGTATTCAAATACCTCCTGGGTTTTATATGCTCCTGGTATAAAATCAGAAGTCTACAGGTTACATACAGTGAAAATGATGCCTTTAGTAGGTACCAGGAGCAATACTTTTTAAATACCTCCTGCGTCTTCTGCACTCCCTATACAAAATGTTAAAATTTCAGGTTATTTGAATTAGAAGAGGATGCAAATTTGTATTCAAATACCTCCTGGGTTTTCTATGCTCCTGGTATAAAATCCGAAGTCTACAGGTTCCATGCAGTGAAAATGTCTTTAGTAGCTATCAGGAGCGATATTTTTTAAATACCTCCTGCATCTTCTGCACTCCCGATACAAAATGTTAAAATTTCAGGTTATTTGAAATAAAAGGATGCAAATTTGTATTCAAATACCTCCTGGGTTTGGAAATAAAATACTTTAAAATGGTTATACACTTTATTTTATATAATTTTCAACAACAAAGTACTAATTATCAACAAACGAGATCTTAATATTACCACAGATTACAAATGTCCTCATTCGATATTATTTGGAACATCAGAATCAAGAACAATAAAAAAATGGAAAGAGAATAAATTGCCTGTGTCGAATATATATATCACAATGCGCTCTTCTTTCAAATTCAATTCCAAATGTACAACTTTCCAAGTAGTTTCAATGGCCGACCGACTAATTATCGCAAAATGACAGTTTTCGTGTATCAATTAACTGCTGCGCCTTTCTAAATTTGGTCGCAAGACTAACGTGAAGTGAATATTAATAGTTTCAGAGATGGCTAAATCTAAAAAGAACAATATTGCACCTAGCTAAGAACTGTATAAATAAGTTTTTCCTTAAACAACAGTTTTTTGGGGTAGATCTAGGAGAAATTTCACACATTTCAAAACTACATTCATAACTACCAGCAATATTACCAGATTTAATCCCCATGGATGTCAGTACCCTAATAAAAGAATACTTTAACTTTTTACGAAATTTAAAGAACCAAAACTAAATAAAGCAGTAAATCTGCGTTTTAATAAAACTTGGTCTGGCAGATGTATTAAACATGATAAGAGAACATAAGACTATGCAGAATCCCAGCATCACGACAACTTCATACTTCAAAACTCGTATTCTCCTCGATCTACTCATGTTTTTCTTATGCTACTCAATTTTTCCTCTCATTCGAGTTACTTGAAAGAGGCATACATGAAAATTCCTGTATATTCATAGCTCCGCTCCTCGTTCCCTATCCGTTAATTGCCGCCCTTTGGTTTCCGTCTAGTTTCCTGCACGGCAGCCACTAGACTCTTAACCGCCTCCTCGTGTCCTGCAAATATCGAGAAACAATCAAAATTATGCTCTAGAGCATAGCTGCTAGATTGTTTAACTGAAACATGAGATAGTCAAAGTAGTTCAAAGTTACCGATGTGTACTGTGCTGGAATAAATATTCAAAAATAATACTGAACATTAGAAAAATGATGAAATAACAGAATATAATGGAAAAATTACTACCAACAAGACACACATAAAAACACAAATAACTTAAGGTAAAAATTAAAGTAGTTCAAATGTACCAATGTGTAAGGCTATGCCATTAATAAGAGATATTTATTTCGAAATAAAAACAGAGAAAATGAAGAAGAAAGAATATGGAAAATAAGACCATAAAGACAATAATTATGAACAAGAATAAAATAAAGATGAAGTGGATGATCCAAACAATATAATACTATTTTTATAGAATGGGAATATGAAAAAAAAAAAAAAACAGTAAAGAAAATGATAAAAAGGTCAAAAGATGAGTCACTAAATGAATAATGAAAAAACCGTAACTTTATCTAGAAACCAACGAAATAATTCCATATACTCACCTTCGAAACTGTCGGCTTTGCGCAGCGGCGGCATAGGCGGAGTGGGAGCGGACATCTTGTGACACATATGGTGCCTCCGCTTGGGCGGGAAGGTCTCCCAGCTGCGCTGCTTCTGCGCTAACGACATGTTCTTGTTACGCCGGTTGATCACCACCACCAGGGTCTTGTCGTTGCCCTCGAGGCTGGAGCGGCGACTGGAAGTGCTCAGCGAATCGGCCGAATCATGCATCGAGTAGAAGACGTTGTCCTCCCCGTCACTGTACGGGTACACCTGGAAGTAATAACTACTTTCACAAAATCATTGCATCACGTAACCTTTCATGTTAGTTTGTTTTTGAAGATAAGGTAAAATACTGTCACAAAATCAGCGACACAGTGTCTGAGTGCGGCGTTGCCAAATCTACTTTTTCCCCAGCCTTGAGGAAATTGTGCACAATCTGGCAACACTGCCTCTGGGGGGGGGGGTAAAAGAAACAACCCCCAAAGAGTGAAGTCTTAAACCTTTATCCCTTCAAATAAGGTAGACAGGTCCTTTTGTCGACATTTTCTGGATGTCACCAGTGGTACTTATCGAATACCCCTCGTATAACTTGGCTGTCGATTATTTATTGAACTGCCCTGGTATGTAGATTATTTGTGACTATTCGATGGAAATTTCTACGAGGATTTAGAAGCTTAGTTCACCTATATAAAGGCCGCGACGTGCCGACGAGGAAATAAGTCTTAATCAGGCAGAGATCAAGAGAAGAAGCAATACTTAAGTGAACTAAGTACAATCTCCGAAGTGTTTTCGGCGTGTATTTATGTTAGTTATGTTAGTGTATGTTTCTTGTACAACTAATTAGTTGTACAAGAAGTGTTGTGTTGCATTTGAAGTGTTAAATAAAGATTTTTACTGTTGTATAAAAGTCTCGCTTATCTTTAGAACCCCGGAAATACTGTTTTGTTTACTTGTTTTTGACCAACTGACTTACACTTACGATAGAGTTACACGTCCTGTTAAAATAAATGCCTCAACTATAAGAACACCCTATATATGATATGGAAAAAGCTACAAAATGCATACCTTCTTCTTGGGCTGCTTAGTGGGCAGTTTGCCTTTATTCTTCCCTTTAGGGCTGCTAGGGCTGGACTTGGTCTCGTGCACCAGCGCCTTGATATTCTGGCTGGTCGCGTCGGAAATCCTCTGATATTCGGACTCCGACTTGCACTTCTTCACCTCGCTGTCCGACTTGCTGGACGCGTTGATCTTGTCGCAGCTCTTGCCTATCTTCTTGTACATTATCCTCTGTTTGGAGCCCAGCTTGGCTGCAAGAAAGGGGTGTTGTTTTTATGACCCACTTTTAGGAAAGATAATTCAACAAGAATCACGCCGTTGGGGGCGAATATTTACGCCTTGAGTAAGACTTTCGAGTATTAAAGCAAGTAACAGACATTTTACGATTTATATATCATATTTATAGTCTATTTGCGACAATCAATGACTTACCAATAGACTCCAAGTCCGTCTTGCTCAACTTCCTGTCGTCCTTCATCAACTTCCTGTCCGTCTCGGTGTCCGATTTGGAGGACGGCTGGCTCTGGCGCCTGTTCATGATGTCGTGGAGCTTCTCCTTGATGTGGGCCTCCAGGCGGTCGATGTTCATTTGCTGGCTGGTCCCAAAAAAGCCACATATAGAAACGGGGGGACAGAAGGGGAACACGTACGGCATGCAACACTACAGCTTGACTATGTTCATAAAAATTTTGATTTTGACGAGAAACCTGCAATCGGATTTCAAATCTTCAACTATACAAGGGGCTCTGCTGCGCCCCTGCTTACAAATAGCCAAGTTATCGGGTTATTCACATAGCTTTGCCCTTACCAACATGAAGCAAAACGGTCACCTGAACTGGTGTAATACACGTTGGTAGACCTGAATGTGTAGACTTAAAAAGTTCTTAAATACAGCGTGATCATAAATCTGTCACGCTGTATTGTTATTTTAATTCTGAATTGCTTGAATACATAATTTTATGTGATTATTATATTAATTGTTTAAATGTAAAGAATACGGTATAAAAGAATGTTCAAGTACAATATATATTAAATACCAATCAGAAAATTGCACGCTACCTAGTAATAAAGGGCTTTTTGGACGTTGGCTTTGGAGGGGTCACCAGCGGTTTCTGTGGTGTTGACATAGGTTTATCGGTCTGGCCTGCCGATTTGCTTCGTTCCCGCTCCTGGATGTTGGGACGGACTTTTTCCAATAATTGACCTAACACTCTGCTGCGCGAACGGGGAATTTTGCCAAGAGCCGCATCGGACTGCTGCAAGATCCCTGGAAAAGGTGTCAGTCAATGTTAAGTGATTTGATTCAGACTTCACGTGATCGTCTAAATATAATTACTAGACCCCGTCCGGTGAATTTGGATATCAAGACGTAAATAACAGGGTTTATGTGCTAATAAAAATATATTAGCACATAAACAAATAAATACAACAGCAAATAAATATAAGTTTTGTTTCGAAATGATACAAGGGTAAATGAAAATGCATTCTCATTCATTAGCTACCATACGAATTTATTTCTGCTCCGACAGTCAGGCGGCCTTAAATGCTTTAGCATCTCCAAGGACAAGATCCGCTCTTGTCCAAGAGTGCGGAGATACCCTGGAGGAGCTGGTCAGAGGAAAAGAGGTCAAATTGGTATGGGTACCAGGTCATAGTGGAATCCCAGGGAACGAAAGGGCCGATGAACCGGCTCGACTCGGATCTCGGGGACCCAGCCAAGGACCAGAACCGGTTTTAGGCATTACACGAAGGCAGGTCAACATGGCTCTTAATGATTGGGCTCATGAGACACTAAGTAAACACTAGAGAAGGAGTGGAAGTTGTACACAAGCTCGCAACTTTATAGTGGAGCCAAGCAAGACAAAGATGACCTGGCTTTTAAGTCGTAGTCGGAAGGCTCTAATCGAGTTGGTGGGAGTTTTAACATCACTGCAGGCTTAGAAGACATCTATCATTGATGGGTGTTCCCTATCTGCCCAGAGTGCGGGGAGATATAGTTATATACTCACTTCTTGGCAGAATGCGTGACTTGGCAGACTAAGACACGACGTCTTTCAAATCGTTTGAAAATAAAATATTGTATTTCATTTGGAGTATAAGTGACTTTATGTGATTCGTATAGATTTAATTCGCCTCGCTGTGCTCAGCGTTTAAACTTCTATACTCACCACATAAACTACCACTTATACTCCTAATAAAATAAATATCTATTAATGTTATTTTTCCATAGACAAAATACCTACACCCATATTAATAATAATCACAATAACATGAAGTTAACTAATGACAACTAACCGCATTCTTAAATCAATCTAAGTAGTTCATATTAATAATTAAATATTTATAAACAAATAACTAACACCATGCTAAATAAGAAGTTAATGTGACAACATCTCATTCTATACATAGAGCTAATTTCACTGCAATAAATCTAACCTCCATTTACAAATATTTACGCAAAGTGACAAGACTGACAAGTGTCTTGTGTCAAGACTGTTTTGTGTTAATAAGCAATCAAGGGCGGATTTAGCTTTTCTACATGGGGGAGTATCTCAAAGAACCACATTTTTAAAAAATGTTGTGAAATTAGAAATTATCTGTGCATTTAGATAGGTACGTTTTTCTATGGACAAACATGAAATAGCAAATAGAAGTGTTTAATAAAATATCCTTAAGTGAAGTACGTTTATATTTTTTTTAACTGATTACGTTTTTGCTTTTTGCTAATGTAAAATTTGAATTCATGGTAAATCCGCCCTTGATAAGAACTTTGCCTTTTATAATAGGGATATTTTGAACACCTTAAATTTTTACCTTATCGTTATCGCAATCGTTATACTGCGCACGCGCAGTTCCAAAAATGATACTCTTTGGAACTGCACATGCTCAGAATGACGATAACGACGTGCTAAAATTTAAGGGGTTCAAAATCTCCCTAATGAATTCGATAAGTAACCATGCCATAATAATATTTTATATAATTATTGAGGTTACTGACATATAAATACGGAAAATTTCGCATTAAATTATTTAATATTTCAGAAAAACGTTCTCAATCTGTTAATTGGGAGGAAAAAAAACTGCTGTCATTTTTGTCAAACTTTTAGGTTAACTTTAACTTATTGTAAAACATACCCAAACTGATAACTAGTGATTTAGCATCATTCTAGCGTTAACATGCATTTAAATGGTATTATTAATACAGTTTTCACTAATTACATTCTAGTCACGTCTTAGAACATTCTAAGTTTTATTATTAATAAGGCTGATGGACTTGAAACCATTGTTTTAAAATTGTTAAGGCAGGGGAATTATACAGTTTCCTAGGTACTAGTTTCCAAGAATTACTGGTAGCCATGGAAACCATAACACATGTTATGTCAATACCATATGTCTGTCCAAATCAATGAAGAAAGTTAATGCTAAAGCAGTAATATAATCTTCAAGAACATGGTTAAAATTACCGAAGAGTTGGTAAGGAAACGATCAGAACACAATGAAGGTATCGTCAAGCTATATTTTTATAACGATATTCATAATTTAAGTGCCCAATTTCAAGCAATTCTAATAGTCTGAAAATAGAAACTGGAAATTACATGATTTGAACATTTAAAGTTCCCAAAAACATTGCTTTATTACATAAAAGAGGTTATAAAAAACCAGATACATAAATTGGCCTTAGATTATGCTCTAGAAATCACCATTGTTAATTCGTGAAACTACAATGCCACCGGATATTGCATAGTAACTCCTTCAATCATGTTACAACAAAATCACAAGCAAAAAGTGGCCACTTGTGAAGCAATATTACTGTAGAAAAGTGTTTGCTTAAAAGCAACAAACTGCAGTACTAGTCAAATTTAGTTATTAGAAAATATTTTTATTGTACATTACATGCTGATTATACATGATACACGATACTTCACAATACACAGAGAGATCTACGAGGTATAGCCAAAATGAAAAAAAATACACTTGGGGTAATGTCTGGAAGTACTTCAAGAAACAACGAGCCTACAAAGAAGTAAAAAACGCCTAAAAACTTAGTAGTAACCTGATGACAAGTACAGATGCTACAAACTTGATTTAATTCGTCGACCTTGTAGACTCGTAGCTCCTTGAGGAAGTATTTCTGGACATTCCCCCTAATAATTTTTTTTCTTATTTTGTGACTCTTAATTCAAATTGTAATTTTGACTGTACCTCTTACGACATACCCTGTTCTGTATATTGGCGATTCCAAAAATGAACGCGCCCTCTGCATGAAAATATTTAAACCTACTTAAAAGGTAATTTTTGGAGGCTTATTGCTGATATAATGATAAATAACACGCATTTGGGTTTGTTTAACGTAATAATTTAGTGGTGCTTGTGATTTTTTGGTATTACAAAGTTAAAAACGACGTGGTTAGTATTTGTACATCTTTCTTTATTATTATTATATATAATAATTAAATATTTATAGACAAATAACTAACAGCATGCTAAAGAAGAAGTTAATGTAACAAGATCTCATACTATACATAGAGCTAATTTCACTGCAATAAATCTAACCTGCATTTACAAACATTTACGCAAAGTGACAAGATTGACAAGTGTCTTGTGTTAAGACTGTTTTGTGTTAATAAGCAATCAAGGGCGGATTTAGCTTTTCAACATGGAGTATCTCAAAGTACTACATTTTTAAAAAATTTTGTGAAATTAGAAATTATCTGTGCATTTAGATAGGTACGTTTTTCTTTGGACAAACATGAAATAGCAAATAGAAGTGTTTAATAAAACATCCTTAAGTGAAGTATGTTTATATTTTTTTTAACTAATTACGTTTTTGCTTTTTGCTAATGTAAAATTTGAATTCATGGTAAATCCGCCCTTGATCAGCACTAACTTTGCATTTTATAATAGGGAGATTTTGAACAGCTTAAATTTTTACCTTATCGTTATCGCAATCGTTATACTGAGCACGCGCAGTGCCAAAAAGTATACTCATTTTGGAACTGCACATGCTCAGAATAACGATAACGACGTGCTAAAATTTAAGGGGTTCAAAAACTCCCTAATGAATTCGATAAGTAACCATGCCATAATAAAATTTGATATAATTATTGAGGTTACTGACATATAAATACGGAAAATTCTGCATTAAATTATTTAATATTTCAGAAAAACATTCTGGATCTGTTAATTGGGAGGGAAAAGAAAAACTGCTGTCATTTTTGTCAAACTTTTAGGTTAACTTTAACTTATTGTAAAACATACCCAAACTGATAACTAGTGATTTAACATCATTCTAGCGTTAACATGCATTTAAATGGTATTATTAATGCAGTTTTCACTAATTACATTCTAGTCACGTCTTAGAACATTCTAGGTTTTATTATTAATAAGGCTGTATAAGTTTGGCTTGATGTTGAAGCCGAGGTCTTTATTTGTCTGGTTTCTACTCGGCAAGCGGCATATCTCAAAAAATTTGTTAACGAATCTTCTATGTTCGTGAACCATGCAGGTATCATCGGCACCTTGGAGGAGCTGTCGCTCCACCAGGAAGACATCGAGAAAATCGAGCACCTCAACAACTGGTGCAAGGAGCTGCAGATCCTGTATTTGCAGGCCAACCTCATATCCAAGATCGAAAACCTGAACAAGCTCAAAAAGCTTCAATACCTCAATCTCGCTGTGAACAACATCGAAGTCTTCGAGAATTTAGAACGGTGCGAATCTCTGGAGAAGTTGGATTTAACCTTGAATTTCATCGGCAACTTGGAAAGTGTGGCGTCGTTGAAGAATAACGTACATCTGAAGGAGTTGTACCTGACAGGTTCGAATTTTTGTGTAATTTAATATGCAAAGAACTTTTTTTCCAAGACACTATAACAATGAATTATTTTGTATAAAAAGAGGGCCATTTCGGAACTGTTTGAGATCACCATAGCAACTGTACAAAAAAGAGATTATTGTACAGTTGTACAGTACCGAAAAGTAATTTGACATTGACATTGCATGTCACATAAAATAATTAAATAGAAAAATAGAAACAGATAGTGACTCCGATGAATCGGTAAACTGGAGGTGCTAATTAGAAGCGGTTGGAAAAAAAATATTATGTTAAACTCGTACAAAAAATATGTTTTCGAGTAGGGATGCCGACGGGTACCCGACTCGCTACCCGGTTCCCATTTTAGGACCCGATAACCCGTTAAAAATCCGATAATCCGTTAAATACCCGATAACCCTCTAAGCCCCTCCACTCGGTCGCCCTCTATGTCACTCATATTCATATGACAACTTGTTTTTTTTTGCGATTTTGCATTGGCGCAGGTTTGGCGATATAAAATATGATATGAATTGGAAAATATTTGCTATGTTGAATGCTATGGTTGATATCGCGTAATAGATAAATAGCGGGTAACGGGTAAATAACGGGTAACGGGTAATTAACGGGTATACCGGGTTATTAACGGGTACATCGGGTTATTAACGGGTAGCGGGTAAATACCGGGTATTGAAAATGGGTACCCAGGTAGTAAAATTAACAGGTATCGGTATCCCTATTTTCGAGACTCGTAAAATTGCCAGACGACACGTCCGGCAACCTTTCCCTCGTCCTGAAAACGTGTACGACATTTTTACGACATTTAACGGCAATTTTCCTTGTGAGTTCAATGATGTTATCATATCCTATAGATTGATCATGTTTTAAACGTGGAAAACCATCATCAAACTCATCTGTGTCTGTCTGTATATATTAACAAAAGGATAATGAAAAAGTAACAATGAATTAAAAAATAGTAATGAACAGATAATGGAACAATGAACAAACTATAGCATATAACATCATTGAACGAACAAGGAGAAATGCTTCAACAGCATACTTCACTCAAGTGAAGTAAAGATATGAATGATTATCTCCTCCACAACCAATCATGTTAGGCTTGACGTTTTTGAAGCACATTATTGGTCACCAATGGGGGTATCCTTACTACACTCGTAGTAGTTTGTTTTTGTTAATTACATTAACCATCTGTTAAGCTGTAGAACTCTTTTTCTACACCCCGTTGTTAGATTCCCCGTTGGGTTTGGATTGTGTTGCGAGAACTACCAAGAGGTGGCGCCACTGAGGCTTGCGTACGCAAGGCTTACCAATTGTGCCAAATACTCAGGTCTTTGCATTCGTAGGTATGCTCACTTATATTGCACTGATGAGATCATAAAAAGGTCGAAACCGGTCTGCAATTAGTGACATTCTACGGTGTGAGGTCCAGAGTATTTCCTCGTAGTTTTCGTTGCAATCCAAAACATTCTATTTTGAATTCTAACATTGTTAGATAAAATACGCCAAATTTTGCTTTGTAATTCAGCGCTCGGCGTGTTGGTTGGATGTTATTGTATCCAATTTGAAACGCTATAGATATTCTACTTGTTTTCAAAACAGATAAAGAATTATTTCCCAAAAGTCACCTATAAACAACCTATATTCACGCACATATTTATTTGCCTGTATGTAAATTTGAATCTGATCTTTTGTCAATTTACTAATTATTTGTAATATTATTATACATATTCCCGATTGTATTGGAATTCTAAAGATGTTGGAACTGAACCGAAACCCTAGTTAAAACAGAGGATGTAAGCCTTTACTTTCACCTATCGAAAAACATTCACATTGAAAAAGCACCTAAATATAGACAAAAGAATATCACTTTTAAACTTGTCATTTTAGGTAATCCTTGTTGTGACTTCGAAGGCTATAGAGAATATGTCGTAGCACAGCTCTCGCAACTGCAGAACTTAGACGTGCAGGAAATCAAAAGAAGCGACAGAATAAGGGCCAGGCAAAATTTCGAGGAAGTGGAGCGGAAGGTGAAACGTTGTCAGGAAGAGTACAAGTGAGAGAATTAAATATTACGATTATTCACACGTACATTATTAACATCATTGGCAGACTACAAATAGGTTAATAAACTTTTTCTAGAATAGAAAAAAAGCATTATATTGTAGTAGAATGAAAAAGTTTTGATGTAGCCGGGAATCGAACCCGGGACCTTCGGCTTTCCGGGCCAATGCTCTTCCAATTGAAACATAATTCATAAACATAAACGAAACTGTGCTGTCAGGCGGATTCGTTATCCCACTTCTGAAGCTGTAGTAGAATGAAAAAGTTTCGACACAGCCGGGAATCGAACTCGGAACCTTCGGCTTTCCGGACCAATGCTCTTCCAACTGAACTACCGCGCTTCCACACTTCCATTCTACTAATCAGTATACCTTTCTTAACATAATTTACTACAGTTCGGCCATACCTTACCCCCCCCCCACAACACAGCCCTTCTGTGAGGGGGGGTTACTTTAGGGACAGACAGTATTAAACCATACGCATGTGTGACACGCCATGAACGCTGAGACATACTTCAAATGTGGGTGCTTACATTTAACTAATAATATCTGTTTTAGGTTGCAGAGACGAGACCAGAAACAACGCGTCTTAGAAAAAAACACCGTTGACTTATCAGACGATGAATTCTGGAAAAGCACCAGTGAAAACTGTCCAGAGACGAGGATAGAAATAGCCCATCGGTCGGGTAAGAATAAGAAGAGTACGGACACCAAAGAGGAGCAGCCCAAAAGGAGCGTATCACTATTCAACAAGGACGGAAGGCCTCTGAACATCAACCAGGCCAAGCTAAGTTTCACCTTCAACGACGAGGACCCCAAGCAGTTTGTCTTGGACGTTGCGGTTTACAAGTTCTTAGACACGAATTTGATCGACGTGGATTTGCAACCGATTTACGTCAAGCTGACCATAAAAGGTAAAAGATAAAGACCAAACAAAAGCCGTAATTCTTGGAGATGCACATGTGTATTTTTTTTAGGAAAGATTTTCCAGATGGTATTTCCAGAAGAGATACAGACGGAAAAGAGCACCGCCCAACGGTCCCAAACCACTGGTCATTTGGTGTTGAAGATGCCGAAGGTGAACTACAGAGCAAAAACGTGCAAGGTGTTTCCCAAAAAGGAGGAGAAAGAGGAAGTTGTTAAAACGGAAGACGAGGGGAAAGAGAAGATAAACTATTTAGAGGTAGAGGAAAGGGGGGATATGGACTTTAGTAAAATCGTAGAGAATAGTGATAAAGTGAAGAACTTGTATAGTAATCCGGAAATACCTCCGTTAGAATATGGATATTTTTGTTAAAATTGTGTTAGTTTATTGATTAAACATATTTGTTACCCTATGTAGATTTTTTTTATTCCTTAATAGGAAATTTTAAAAGAAAAACATTAAAAAATAATCAATTATTACTGAGTCACTTTAAAACGTCAGTGGGAAGTTGACGTTACCATGGCAACGGAATAAATAACTATTGTTTATTCTGTTCTGCCAGCTCTGCCTTATTTGTTCTGCACAAGGTAAAATAAATGTGCGAAAACGAATTTGAAGAAGAAAAACTTCCTTCAGGCGTGGAAGAATATATGTTAGAGGCCGTGGGGAAACTATTTTTCCGCACGGAAAATCGCGGGTGATGTACGAAAAAGAATATGCTTACTTTCAATTGTGGAAAACCGCAAAGAATATTAATGGTATGAGTGAAAAGGTGCTTCTGGCATAATTTTTGGACAAGTAAAAAGATAAGTCAAAGAAAGCAGTCATCAGAGGAAGATGGTCGAACGGGACTGGGCTGCGACAAGCCACGCTCCTAATTGAAGGGCCTTGGTCCCTCGATCTCAACTCGATCAATACTTGCGCTAGTCGTAACAGCATAAGGATTGTCACAAGACTGTTAACAGGTCGCAGACATCTCAACAAGCACCCTAAAACTATTGGCCTTAGTGAAACTAGAAGGTGCAGGTCTTGCGGACACAATGACGAGGACTCCCATTCACCTCCTCTGTCACTGTGCCCGCCTGATGGTCAAAAGACGCAAACATCTGGGTGCAGCATTTCCCTGCTCCATTATAGAGCTTCCTCTGGAACGGGTGTTGGCCTATGCGCATAGCACGGGTCTCTTCCAATAGCTCTCGACTAGCGGCAGGCACAATCGGTCGAAAGACCTGAGTGTTGCGGGTAATCGCGCCGCCTTCCAACAACAAGTAAAGCAGTCAAATTTATGGTTCTATTACCCGGTGCTAAAGTCAACGTTGGTGGTAAATGAAAACTGTGACATGCCAAAGTAAATAATTCGTCTGATAAGTACACTTCATTGAATAAAGCTTCGTAAGGTTTTCAGATACAGCAAACTGATTACATTGCTAAATAAATCAACTGATGTCATGGGATTTTTAAGAGATACTTCAGAGACGACTATCTGTTAATGAGGGTGAAACTTTTAGAAATATTTTCTTCAATAATTTTAGAAATTTAGATTTTATATTACAAGCTGTTGCAATAACGGGTTTATTTGGGACGTGCTAGTCCAATGAATTATAGAAGTTAGAAACTTCTATTGTTGATGATCGAAAATCGGCCATTTTGCATTACAGACAAATGATGTGGAGCAAGTGTTTTGAGTATTGTCAGAAAATATGTTGATTTGCATCCTAAAAACATGTTTCTCCAGAAATTCTTTATCAACTATCCACAGGGAAAGTGTTGGCAATCCTGTAAGTAAATTACTGCAGGAATAATAACTTTTATAACATTCCTAAGAAAAATGCCATTTTTTTAAGTTGGCAAATTCAAATATATATACGGGTTATAGTTTCCGCCCCTCTGCAGCCACAATGCTGGCAAATTCTGGTGCTGACCAGGTAGTCGTCAAGCGTATAGGGGGACGGAAGTCATCTTCACTGGCCGAAGCTTATATTGAACACTCGGTAACGAGAAAGATTGCAGTATCGAAGAAAATACTCAATGATGGAATAAAAAATTTGTTACATGAAAAAATACTGTTCCGAGAATAGAAATTTCTGGAAAGGTTAATTGTACGATTAAAGGTCATATTGATTGAAACGAAAATGGAAATAAAAAATAACGTTACAAGTGAATAAAATAATGAAAAAATGAAAGTACTTGAAAAGTATCTACCCTTGCTGGTCTGACTCACCTATATGCTCTAGGAGACTCGCCAAGTGCTGAGCTTGTTCGCCCTGGTGCTGCCCCTGCTCGCTCTGGCTGCTCTGACTCTGCTGGGCCGGCGTCAAGCTCCTGATGTAGGGCTCCAGTTGACACGCCAACTTCAAAAGAACCACGCAACAACTCCGAATCATTAGGTATTCTCTCAAAGGGGGAACAACAAATTCGTGATAGTCAAGGGGTTTTTAAACACACTAAAGTTCATTGGTGGTTTTTTATTTTGACCCAAATGAGATAATAAAGTGTTACAAATTATTTTTGTAACAGTTTGTCTTTCCTGTATTTTTGTTACTGCACAATTAAAAAATTGTATTTTACATTATAAGTCCGGTAGGCGAGGTATTACAGTACGAGTACAGAAAAGTGTAAGCGAGTACTGTAAACACCTACTGGACATGCATCGTATGATATTTTAACTCATACTGTCGTAGTTTTAAAATAAAAATGAATTATTGTAAATTTTAAACCAATCATTAAAATAAAATCTCACAATATTCAAATTGCACCACTCTCTTAACAGCCTTGACATGCAAGGTGGCATTAACCTTCTTTTGACGTATCATAATTTTCTTTGGTTGTATAATAATGGAGTGCTCAGAGCAAATTTTAAATAAATCCCCAAACATCGTAGCTTCACTGAAATGGGTAGGAAAGCATTATTTATATTTGCCTGACTTTTAGTTTTAACAAAATCAAGGCCGGTCTTTCCATCTCTTTATAAAGTTGCTTTTAACTAAAAAAAACTTAAAGTTAACAGGTGAATTTATCTGGCAGTTAAAAAATTGCGTCTTTTCAACACAATTTAACTGCTCTTTTGTAAAAGACTGTTTAATTACATTGTCAATACTGATTAAATAAGAAAGTCTATATAATAAAGTGAGACAGATGAAATGCGTCAACCATAATCAACAAAATATGTCAATCATGACAACATTGCCTAGCTATAACATACTGTGGCTATAACCAACTATAACTTTTTTCAAGTTCTAGTCGTTTCTGGGATCTCTAGTTTAAATTTAATATTCAGAAGTGTAAAAATGTCTTCCCAGGATGATACAGTAAAAAACTGGGAACCAAATTGCCCAAGAATTTGAGGTCCTTACTAGTACAAATCGTAGCAGTTCAGTCCTCAGTTCAAAATACGATTCAATAAAACATGTTATAAAATCTAACAAATACGTAGATATCATTTCTTTTTTATTATTAACCTGTTAGGGTGATGCCGTAAATGTTGCTCGATTTCTTCTAGAATATTTAACGCCGTTATTTTTGATACACGAAATCTCCTCATAAATTCTTCATCATCCCAGATGTTTAAATTGTCTATATGAGGCCTTCCAGTATATATTTTTCGTTCGCGATTTGCAATATTTACCATGTTTATAATTTCATGATCTAATAATATTTCTTCTTCAAAATCAATAATGTTTTCCATTATAAAAATATATTTGTTGACGTTTTATTAATCAAATTGTTTACTATCACTCAAATTGTAAAATTTCTGAGGTTAGAAATCACTTTGCAACTACTTATAGGCCAGTAAAAGTGACCGATAAGTTAAAGAGCAGATAGAGAACTTTAAAGACAGGATTTAATTTAAAACACAGTGAAGAGACGCATTTTGTAGTTACAAGGAAGATAGATTTAAAATGACGTTTATAAGGAGATGGAAACACTGACCCTAAAGCGGATAAATGTCAAGAATTGGCTTAAGCTCCTAATAACAGTCCCGTAAAGTGTTACTAGGAAATAACATTACGTATCAGGCACTGTAATATTCCATTTATCGGCTACAAATCAGTGCAAAGTGGTAAGTAGATTTACTAGACAATATGAAATAAAAAAACGAGTCAAGAAACAAAACATCTATAAAAATACCATAAAAAAAAAACTGTAAATACCCTAATAATGCTAAAACTAATGCAAATATTAACCGAGATGGGGTACGAGTGTTAAATTACCAACCCTACATTTACATTTAATCTTTACCTGACTCAGGTGTTTCAGTTCATTCCTCAACGTATTGACGTCCGCCCTCTGACAGCTGAACACCTCCTGTTCAACCCTCAAGCGCCACATCTGCTCTTCCCAGGAGGCATCGAAAACACTCGCCATCCTATCCAAGTCTTGCTGCTGCCTAAGGCGTAAAAACGTATACAAAACTGATTTGTATAAGTTGCGATTAATTCTATAGTGTTTCATATCACTAGATGCTTCGAAGATTTGAACATTTTCATTTTAAATTTTGAACCAAAGTGTTTAGAATAAAATCAAATGTAGTTAATACTGACCCGTAAGTATCGGTATTAACCACTGAAAACCATGATTTGAATTTCAAACTAGGTCTTCCAAACCGGTTAAAATTTCCAATATAAAAAGACTTAAGGCGAATTTGACTGACCGGTCTACTGCGCACTGAGATTATCTCCATCCTTTATTGTCAACTTTAACACTAAATAGTGGAGCTATTCTCAGTGCGCACTAAAGTAAAGACCAGAATTAAGCAAAGTGGAATGACCGGAAAAAGAGTAGATCGGTGTTGTCACATTTGTTTCTAAAGTATTCTTATTCTAAAGTATGTTACAATCATGTTTGTACATGTACATGAATAAACATGATTGTAACAAAGATGGTTTGTGAATTGAGGGTTTTTCTTTTGAGGTATTGTGATTTGAATGTTGCCCATTGTACTGTTGGGTATAATGATATCTGTGGTTTTACTATATGTTAGAATCACTGATCTCCGCACATACAGATGCGTAAGCATCTAGGTGCAGTATATCTTGTTTTGTGAAAGTGTAATTGTATTGTTTGTATTATTGAATTGTATTGTAATGAATTGGATTGTAATAATAAAAAAAAAAAAAAAAATTAAATTAAAAAATTAAAAATAAGGATAAACAGCTTGTCGTCAACTTTACGACTTTCGCAGTTGTCACGTATTCGGAAATTCGTTGATATTATTAAACAAAACACAAATTAAACATTGTGTTTGCTTTAATTTAACATACATATTCTTGCATTTACGCTTTCTTTTCTCTGAGTTTCAACGACGTTGATTGGTCGAATGAGGAACCAACAAGCCACCGTGCTCGAGGTAGTAGGGAAACAGTGGCGTGATGTTGGGTTATTTCGCACGGGTTTCTTAACGGTAAAAATTGGTGGTAAAATTATCAGTGTATTTATTCTTTGCGTCAGTGTTTATACTTATTTGTGTTAGTTTAGAAAGTGGAAATGCATTAAGTGTGTATTACTTTATTTGTTTTTATAATTTATTGTGATATATCGTGTTTTCATAGTGATATTGAATAATGGAAAATATACCGGGACCAGCAATAGTTAAAAGAAGATCGCCTTTATCCGTTGGAGAAAAGAAAATTATAGCCCAAGTTCTTAAGTGCCTTGCAAGGGATCGTCCGTGCTCAAAAGATGAATTAGTCGAAATATGTGCGGAGTATACAGGTACTACAAAATATGCTGTTTATAAAGTTTTGAGGGAAGAAAAAATATATGGAGGTGCAGAAGCTTAAACTACATGAACGAGGTAGAAGAAAAGTGGATGCAATGACTGCTATACGACGTGGTGTTCATAGCTTTTTCTTTAAAAATGAACATCCAACATTGGATAAAATAATGCACGTCATTATTTTGCTTTGATTATTTTGATAATGATAATATAAATTGTATATAAATTGATAATAGGTACCTATATTACATTGTTACACGTATACATTAGTTTTTTACAGTTTTCCACTGAAATTTTCTCTACTATCAAAATTTTCTGAAATTTTGTCTACCACCATTTTCGTAAATGCTGCTATTTTTCCTCAAAAACTACATGCGTCCACAAAAAATAACTTTAAATTTGTATTCAGCATACCCGAAAATAGGGGGATAGGCAAAATTTCCGGACAATTTGACAGTTTTATGCTAAAGCAAATAATTTTTCACCTAATGACAAATCTAAAAATGTCTATATTAACTAGACATTTTTAGACATTATTAACTAGACAAATCTAAAAATGTCTATATTAACTAGACATTTTTAGATTTGTATTTTTTTACCACTGGGTATATTTCAGTTAATATATACTAGAAGTATTCTATAGAATAGTATACGAGTATATATTAACTGAAATGTGCTCAATGGTAAAAGAAAATACGCACGCCCATGCATCACCGCATTTTACCAGATCGGCGAGGTCATTCCACTTTGCTTAATTCTGGTCTTTACTTTAAATGCAAAAATGCAAGCCAGCCGAATTTGCTATTAGTTTATTTTCAACTCTAACACATTTTTAAATAAAATAACAGATGTGCTGCTTACTTTGAAAAAGAAAAAAACACTTGCTGCAACATATTCATCTACAATAAAGAATGCTATTTAACTGTTTTCTTGTCGTCGTACAAGAAAAACTTACAAATCCTTACCTTTCGAGGCTCTGATCCAAATGTAGGCACTCCCTCGTCAACAATTCGTACCGAGCCGATAACGGTGGCGTTTGGGCCTTCCTCAGCGCCACGATGTCCCGGTGCAGGTCGCCCACCTTGGACAAATCAATGAAACCTTATTGAAATAGGAGGTCCCTATTATTCGTACAAATTTACAATGCTTATTTCCAGAGACGGACATAAAGGGAGACTTTTTCCCGAGATTTGCTCACTTTTTTAGAATATTATACTACTAATTTCTAGAAAATCAACAAAATGAAAAATTTCCAGAAATATTCAACCCGTTTCGTACATAATTTTCTGTCCAAATTCTGCTTGTAATATACAGGCTGTTTCCTAAATACAGGTCAAAAATCCAGAGGAATATTCTGTGGCCAAAAATAAGATTTTTCATATTATATTAACCTGAGGTCATATGGCAGCCGTTGTCGAGCTACAGGGTGTCAAAAATAAGAAAAAAAGTGTTTAATTTTTATTTTCTAAACTGTTTGATGTAATTTAACCAAATTCTGTAGCTCAACAACGGATCGCGTAAGACCGCAGGTGTATGTAACAAAAAAAACCTCATTTGTGGCCACGGAACACATCCCTGGATTTCTGACCTCTATTTAGGAAACACCCTGTATAATAAACTCAAGTATACCTAACCAGATTTTTTATTGGTTTATAACGAATTTTTCTAACTTTTAAGGGCTTTACGATGTACTTAGTTTCGAACGACAGTTTATAAATATAAACATACCTTCTCCTTCACGGCATTAAACTGCTGGTTGAGCTCGCGGATTTGCGACTCGAACGAGCGGCAGTGCGCCGAGAACGACCCGTCCCCATCTAACACTTTGCTCTTCATGGCGTTCTGCTGCTTCTTGGTGGTGGGCGGTGGGGCCTCGTACAACCTCGAAGCTGCAAGGGCGCGATCGATATTAGTGAAGACGATTTTTTTACGATTAGCGAAAGATTTTTCTAATAGGTTTAAATTTGTTAGGCTTAATAAAATTTCAAAATAAGAGGATTTAGGGATGCAAGAAATTTATTATTAGAAAGGTTAGTCATTAGTATGTGGACAGGCCACTGACCTCAGGCCAAAACCACACAAATTTTTTCAATTGTAAACAAAAATGTTTCGGTTGTGTAAACAAATGCGTAATGAGTCCTCGATGTTTACTTGTTCCTCTGAGGCAGAAGTACTTATTAAAAGTCACTTTTTGACATAAAAATTACCTTTTTGTCCATATATCAACCGTGCAAATTTTTACAATTGTAAACAAAAATGTTCCGGTTGTGTAAACAAATGTGTAATGAGTCCTCTATGTTTACTTGTTCCTCTGAGTCAGAAGTACGTATTAAAAGTCACTTTTTGACATAAAAATTACCTTTTTGTCCATATATCAACCATGCAAATCTTTATAATTGTAAACAAAAATGTTCCGGTTGTGTAAACAAATGCATATGGAGTCCTCTATGTTTACTTGTTCCTCTGAGTCAGAAGTACGTATTAAAAGTCACTTTTTGACATAAAAATTACCTTTTTGTCCATATATCAACCATGCACATTTTTACAATTGTAAACAAAAATGTTCCGGTTGTGTAAACAAATGCGTAATGAGTCCTCGATGTTTACTTGTTCCTCTGAGTCAGAAGTACGTATTAAGTCACTTTTTGACATAAAAATTACCTTTTTGTCCATATATCAACCGTGCAAATTTTTACAATTGTAAACAAAAATGTTCCGGTTGTGTAAACAAATGCGTAATGAGTCCTCGATGTTTACTTGTTCCTCTGAGGCGGAAGTACTTATTAAAAGTCACTTTTTGACATAAAAATTACCTTTTTGTCCATATATCAACCGTGCAAATTTTTACAATTGTAAACAAAAATGTTCCGGTTGTGTAAACAAATGTGTAATGAGTCCTCTAAGTTTACTTGTTCCTCTGAGTCAGAAGTACGTATTAAAAGTCACTTTTTGACATAAAAATTACCTTTTTGTCCATATATCAACCATGCAAATCTTTACAATTGTAAACAAAAATGTTCCGGTTGTGTAAACAAATGCATATGGAGTCCTCTATGTTTACTTGTTCCTCTGAGGCAGTACTTATTAAAAGTCACTTTTTAACATAAAAATTACCTTTTTGTCCATATATCAACCGTGCAAATTTTTACAATTGTAAACAAAAATGTTCCGGTTGTGTAAACAAATGTGTAATGAGTCCTCTATGTTTACTTGTTCCTCTGAGTCAGAAGTACGTATTAAAAGTCACTTTTTGACATAAAAATTACCTTTTTGTCCATATATCAACCATGCAAATCTTTACAATTGTAAACAAAAATGTTCCGGTTGTGTAAACAAATGCATATGGAGTCCTCTATGTTTACTTGTTCCTCTGAGGCAGTACTTATTAAAAGTCACTTTTTAACATAAAAATTACCTTTTTGTCCATATATCAACCATGCAAAATTGAAATTCCTCAAAGTGAAGAATTAGAAAGTACAATTAATAAGCAATCTACCCATATGCTTTGTGGGACCAACGAAACTGAAATTACAATTGAGAGAAGGCACTCTGAATTCAAAAGTAAAATAGAGTCCAAAACGCAATTTGACAGCTGAAATGTCACTTATATTACATCGTCAGATTCAGAAAATGACGTAGATTCCAAAAATATATATAAAAATCGAGAATTTGTATTACTTTCGGTAAAACCGGAAGTGCCAAAAAGGTAATTTTTATGTCAAAAAGTAACATTTAATAAGTAGTAAACAAATAAGGGGGAAAATAGGGGTCCATGAATCTGTGCCACACTGTATAGGATGGTTAAAATAACCATTTCCCAGAAATTCTAACAGATTTTAAATAAGTTATAAAGTTATAAAACAAGAATATAATTTCAATTTATTGGTAATTTTTATTTGTTTCTATTGATAAATATACCAAATAGCGTTCGACTTGCTCCCACTTAAACCCCTGGAGACAAAGAATATCATCCAAGCCTGCCAACACAACCGTAACCATGCCAAAGAGAAATATAACATCTGTTAAAAACAAAACGTTACAGTACCTGCGGCCAGTTCGGACTGATGCTGACTAACGGCCGCCAGCCCGATCCACGGTTCCAGGCACTGGGCGAACTCGCTGCGATAGTTGGTTTTGATCTGCGACGACTGCAGAGATCTACGAAAGACACACGCTACACTAACCGTATTTTTATGATATACAAACTGCTATCGTAACTTTTTTGTTTCACTACCTGACTGGTTGACTCAAGTTTCCCACCGCCGACAACCTCTCGATCAGCGAGGGGCACAGCTCCAAGAACTGATATTTGTTGGCGGCCGCAGTGAACGTGGTGCACAGGACGAGGTGCAGCTGCAGAACGGGCATGACGGTTCCTATAAAAGTCACAAATAATAATGTAAAACCTCAAAAAATAAAACAGAAACTAGGGATACCGATACCCGTTAATTTTACTACCCGGGTACCCGTTTTCAATACCCGGTATTTACCCGCTACCCGTTAATTACCCGCTACCCGTTAATTACCCGCTACCCATTAATTACCCGCTACCCGTTAATTACCCGGTATACCCGTTAATTATCCGTTACCCGTTATTTACCCGTTACCCGCTATTTATCTATTACGAGATATCAACCCATAGCATTCAACATAGCAAATATTTTCCAATCCATATCATATTTTATATCGCCAAACCTGCGCCAACGCAAAACCGCAAAAAAAACAAGTTGTCATATGAATATGAGTGACATAGAGGGCGACCGAGTGCAGGTGCTTAGAGGGTTATCGGATATTTAACGGGTTATCGGGTCCTAAAATGGGAACCGGGTAGCGAGTCGTTATCGGGTGCCCGTCGGCATCCCTAACAGAAACGCATGTTTACTTTACAGTTCGTCTTTTGTTCGGATTTTTTTATAAAACACGTACATATTCTACAATAAACAAACAAAAACTATACTCTTTTCTATCCTTAGAAAAACAGAGGAACATATAGAAATGCGCGTCGAGTGCAGTATACTGTTTTGGTGTTTTCCACATAACACCAAAACAGTATACTGCACTCGACGCGCGTTTCTCCAACCAAGTTGGCATCATTTGGAGATGATTAAAACTAAATCTATGCTAACATTGTGTCCTATTTATACCTAAACTATTTCTTCGGTTCAGTGAACCGTCGTGACAGCTCAGTGAACCATCGCAACTTATCAGTGAACTGCCGTGACAGATGAGTGAACCGTGATTTACTAACCAATAAAGCGGGCTATATAGGATTGGCCCTCTGTCACCATTCATACTATTTTTACATTTACCAATTTCCAACATCCAGCTTTCTAAAATTTGTTATATTTCTAATTAGTCTTAAATTCCTACTATGTATCTATTTTATGGTTGTTCTCAAACGCATATTGGGCGACACTAGACTTACCTGTTCTACCATATTTGAGCCATATGTTCCTTGAATCTAGTTTGAATTGACCTTCTCGTTTGTCCAACATACTTTTGATCGCAGTCTTTACAGGTAATTTAGTAAATCCCCGACTTTTCCTTAGTTCCTATTTTTGTCTTTTGGATTGCCTAAAAGTTGTAGTTTATTTTCAGATTTCAAAATGAAAGAGAAAATCCAAAATTAATATCCGTTCCATACGATCCTCGTTTCACCCGTGGTTTTGATAAGGTTTTTAAAGATATAGGTATGTCAGTGGTTTATTCATCGGGAAATAAACTACAACAACTTTTAGGCAATCCAAAAATATGTTGGACAAACAAAAAGGTCAATTCAAACTAGATTCAAGGAACATATGGCTCATCTCAAATATGGTAGAACCATATTTATTGGTTAGTAAATCACGGTTCACTGATTAGTCATGATGGTTCACTGAGCTGTCGCGATGGTTCACTGAACCGTAGAAATAATTTAGGTATAAGTAGGACACGATGTTGGCATAGGTTCAGTTTTAATCATCTGCAGATGATGTTAACTTCGTTGGCGCAACGCGCTTCGATTGCAGTATAGTGTTTTGGTGTTATGTGGAAAACTACGTCAGTGTTGATATACAGGGTGATTGTACCTCATATTAAACCCATACGCGACACTGAAAGAGATAGCGATACTTTGCGTAACACTAGTAGAGATATATATCGTTGATTAATCTGAAAATTGTGTTGTACCGTTCATTAAACTTAGTTTTATGTATCATAAACGCTGATTAGTGACCGATTAGATTTCCTAACCTCGCTTTTTAGTTATTTTTCATGTTTTCTGGCATTGTGCGTCTCAGATTTTCATGGATTTTCAGTTTATTTAATAATTTTTCAATAAAATGGATTTCGCGGAGTTCGACAATATATTTTTAGAGGATGATCAAAAAAATATAATTTCCATAATACCTCTGAAGTTCTATACGTTACATTTGCCACTGTACCATTAACTTCAGTGGCTATTTTTCCCCAAGTTGGTTTTTTCCTCACTGGTTATAAGGTCTATTTTCTTGTTTTCAAGAATGTGCTTAAACGCTGCGCAAATATTAGCGATCAGCAATTTTTCCTCTCACGAGAAACTTACACATCTTTGCCTGGTTTTCCCCGTAGTAGAACTCATATTGTACATTTTATTTTTATACAAATATACATATATTAATTTCAACATTCTGTCAAAACACTTACACATGAATGCCAAGACCCAAAAAAGTGGGGTTATATTACTGCTGTGAAGATAGCAACCCAAGTAAAATTTGCACTGTTGCTACATTGTTTTTCAGATTAACTAACAAATGATTAATATGTAACGGTGCAATTGAAAAATGTTTAAACAGCTAATCAACGATAATTAACGGCTAGCTAATCAGTGTTTAAGGAGAAAACGGTACAAACGGCCATAAATAAACACATTCTGTGTTTTCCCGTCACTGGTTACCACGGCTGGTAACCATATAATCAATAAAGCCACCATCCCACACAAGATACGATTCGTCTCTCAAAACCTATGCATTACCATACGCGGCGAAGCAAATCTCATGAATGAATTGCCTATGATATTAAGTGGTACGGTGACCACTTACCTAACAGTAGCAGTTGACCGCGGTACACACGCTCCTTGCTCTCGAACTGCCGCTGCACCTCCATGATCATAGTGGCGTGCGTCTTGGCCATAGCCTCCTGCATGCCCTGGCAGAAGGTGTTTATCGTGTGCTTCTCGCTGTCCATGTTCCTGCGCAACTCGTCCATGAGGCCCTTCAGAGCTATTATTCCGTCTCTGACAGACGTCTACGATAAGAAATTTTTAAAATGGAGTTAATATCGCTGAATTACGATATTTCGGCGGTAACAGTTGTAATGGGGTATTTTCCTTCAATCAAAATGAAAGTGGAAACCTGTATTTTTACAAAATATATATTTTTTTTACATTTATTAGGATAAAAATTATTAAGATTGATTCGGTAAAAAATTTTTAATTCAATTTTGAAATTTTGTTCTATATTCGTGACGTCCCTAAGCGAAAACTAGGGAATATGCATCTATAAAGAGGCCACACTGATATTATGTGGCTAGTTTCAGTTTGTAACGACGACAAACGAAATTTCCTGTTTGTGTTTGGCTTGACAACTTGATGTTGTTTTCTTGTGAAGTAAACTTTTATTAAACATGGAGCAAGGTTTTGTAGAGGCTAAGTCCGACAATTTACCGGTTATAGATCCTTTTATGATAAAGATCCTGTAGATCCTTTCAGAAATAAAAGAGATAAAAAATGTAAGGTTAGTATTTAACTTAACAGTATTACTGCAAAATCGATTAAATATATTCAAAATTTACCATTACAAATTACGATGTTTTTCTATTACTAGGTTAGGTTAGGTTCAAAAGTGAGTGGGCCGAAAACCAGACCCTCCACCGCGACCATGTGGTCTATTGTGGCTCACACCTACATATATTTCACCCAACAGGTTCAGCTTCTTAATGTAGCTGATCACCTTATTGGGTGAGAGTTTGTTCAGATCCTCTGGCAGAAGTTGTCCTTTGCCAAATAATGAGTATCTGATCCTTTCCCCAGCAGGGCAGGTGCACAATATGTGTTCTGCCGTTTCATCATCTTCTAATCATAGGCGGCACTCAGCATCTTCTGCTAGGCCGAATTTGCACAGATGATATTTTAAACGGCAGTGGCCCGTGTATAGGCCAATTAGAGTTCGTAGGTGTAACCTGCTTAACTCTAGAAGTTTTTTAGTTCTTGTTTTTGAAGGGTTTATTATAAACGCCTTCGAATGAACTAATCGTGGTAGTTCCTGCCAATACTGGAGGATTTGCTCCTCAGCCCGGGTCAAGAGCGTTGCTTTGGCAGTACTCGAGGATATGCCAAGCACCGGTTCTGGTCCGACAAATTCAGAAGCAGCACCCTCCCTAGCTAGAGAGTCGGCTTCTATTACTAATAAATACACTTGTAATCAGTCACAGGCAGAGACAACAATTCACAGGTAAAAATATAAACTAAAAACAATGTCTCATATTTACCATGATGTTTACCTTAACCAAACAATTCAAACATAAACAAAAGTAAAGTTGTCGCGCAGTGACACCAACCACACAAATGAAAATATCCTAGAAATCACTAAAAAATGGCGCAAATTTTGAATTTTTGCTTAGTAACGTCACATAGATATTGCGCACAATAAAAAAATAATTTATGGACTTAAATGAACCCAATATTAAAGTTCCAGAAATACGTATCTCTTCTTTTTCCAACTACTTTCCATTACCGATGTAAAAAAAAATAGGAAAACACCCCATTTGCTAGTCAACAAGAACATAACCACAACCGTCAAAACCGAATGCCTATAAAACTTTCCCTGTTACTCTCACCTGGAGGTCCATGATGGCGTTCTGGCCCCTCTCCAAACGCTTGGCGGCCTGAGCATGGGCGGTGTCGATGTCGACGCACTGACCTCTCATGTCGGCGGGCAAATCACGGAAGCAGTGGACGCACAGCATGGCGTTTTGCAAGGGCGAGAACATGATGTAGTGTTCGCCGTGTTGCGGGCACTGAACACAATTAATTGGTATTTTAAAACTCGTCTCACTAGGACTGCGTCAAGAGAAAGACTTGGAGAATACTAGTTTTACTACATTTGTTAAAACGATCAAAGGACATTTTACAGTCAAATAAATTGTATCTTGTGTCATTTTGATGTTAAGGAGGGTCCTTAAAACAAAGAGATGGATATGTCTAAATTAAATATACAGGGCGTACTACGTAGACATTCAATAAGCCGTTTCTAGAATACAACGCGTACTGGAATTCTGAAAATTTGTATACCGGGATTTCTCGCAATTTTCTATCGTTTAAAAATATTGGCGTTGAGCTGCGACTTCCGGTACCACCGAAACCGAAGCTGTAGCTGTTTCGGTTATATAGGAAGTTGACGTCAACTTTGTTATTTTAAATGGAACACCCTATATATTATATCATTTCCAGATTCTACGTAAAATTCTAAACACATTTCATGTGGGATGTCCTATACCTATCTTCAACTGTTTTTGAAATATTGACAGGTGAATATTGACATTTAACCACTTTGACACCCTGTAAAATTTAAACGGTTTGCACATTCCAATCTTAACTTTTCATAAGCTATCGGTTGACATTAACTTCAGATTTAGCCAGAACTTAAAAATTTTCAATTAAATTTAATCTCTTGGTAAATCTAAAATTAGTATCAAACGATAGCTTATGAAAAGTTAAGATAGGAATGCGCAAACCGTTTTGCTTGATCTCAAACCGTTTAGATTTTACAGGGTGTCAAAGTTGAAAAATGTCAATATTCATCTGTCAATATTTCAAAAACAGTTGAAGATAGGTATATGACATCCCACATCAAATGTATTTAGAATTTTACGTAGAATCCAGAAATGATATAATATATAGGGTGTTTCATTTAAAATAAGCAAGTTGGTGCCGACTTCCGGTTAAACCGGAAGTGCCAGAAACGTGAAAATTAAACATTATTGATGAATGAAACCACATTTACGAATGACAAATCATATTTTTCCATATTATTGTCTCAGAGTATTAAATTTTGTCCCTGGATTCACTTACAGAGAAATAAATCTGTCAACTTCATGCCATTTGACATTTTGACGTCCCTCGGCTCGTGTAGCAAACAGTCTATATAGACCCAAACTTAATTAACAACCTTCAAATAAATTTCCTCGCTATCAAACATAAAAAGGACTACAGAGAAGACACACAGAAGTTTATAAAAAAAGTATTTGATTAATCACCTTCAGTCAGTGGCGGCTCCCCAGGGGACGCAAGTGACGCACCGCTTTACCCAAAATTTCCGTTTGGTTGTATCCTTTAAAATTATTTTTAATTTCATATACATTTTTGTAATTTAGATATATTTTGACACTGGAAATGTATTGTGTTTGTTTTATCTACAGAAAAAAACGAATAATTATTATAAAATCTTGCGCGCTGAACGCCTTCTAAAATAACATTGGCTTCATTGAGAGCAACATTAAACTCTGTACTGTTCCCTTCTTATAATCAGCAAGTGACACAGATCACTATCAGGTGGTATTTCCGCGATAGCCGTGACGGCGGTTGCCACGGCAACAATAGGGTGGCCAATACGTGACTAAACTCCCCTATGGGCGAATGAGTGTCCCAGTACAAAAAACCTTAGTACAATTGAAGACGCTTTGAGGGAAAATTCCAGACTATATATTAAACAGTTTAACGATGACTTCCTTCTAAATAGACGGTTTATGCAATTACCTATTCGCGCAGTTACTTATTTAGGCAGACAAGAGTTGGCATTTCGAGCCTACATTGAATCGGAGTGTTTGGACAATCGTGGCAATTTTAAAGAACTTTTGGACATGTTTATATCAGTAAAATCGGGTAAGTTCCTTAGATACTTTTTTAAAGATGGCGAATTCGCCGCTTAGTATGTAGTCTGATACTAGGCGGCATTCACAAGCGGCTGTTCACCAGCAACTGCAATGACTTCGACTTTGCTTGAAATTTTCGCTTGCGGTGCTGTTTTCATTTCCGGGCCTGCGGTCCGCACCTTAGTCCGTAGTCCGCGTTACCTGTTTACTGATTCACGAGCCGCCACTGCCTTCAGTTATCTTCGACGGTTATTAAAATAACTTCAAAATATAACAAAACTACCCCACCAGAAGAGAGTACTCACCCTCTTAGGTTCTTTATTGCATTTGGTCATATGAACAACTTCATGGCTTGAAAACATTTTGGCCCTGTGAGTGTTGTCCCTGCAGATCGAACACAGCGCTTGTCCTAGAATGCCACATTTCACAAATTACTACCAAATACAGATCTACCACACAGGACTACACACGTAACAAAGCAAACAATAATTAATCAAATTATAAAAAATATCATGAATGCAGACAGGAGAATTTTGTATTTGCCAAAAAGACAGAGAAGATTGGAGATGTACAGGGTATTCGCCTATATTTTGACCCCTACCTACAGGGGTTATTAAGAAAGTTAGAAAAAAATGAAATACAAAAGTTGTTTGCTTTTTCACGTATTATCTTTAAGCTATGTCGAAAAAAAAATTGCATGTCGTAAACTTCGGAAAACCAATTGAACATATTTTTAAATGGGACACCCTGTGTAATTTTACACGCTTGGGTAAACATTCTTTTCCTGATTTCAAAAATATATATTTTGTTGACATTTGCACTGACAGTTTTCGAAATATTCGACAGCGAGTACCATAAAAAAATACAAAAAATACAAAGAACAAAAAATATTTAACAGTAGGATCCAACAGTAATAAAAAATATTTAACGATTTTCGATATAACCTCCTTGGTTATTTAAAAATTTTCCAATATTTCCATTTTTTAATATTTTTTTTATGATTTATTGTAAACAAAATAAAGTGCAAATGTCAGTGCAAATGTCAGTGCAAATGTCAACAAAATATATATTTTTGAAATCAGAGAAAAATGTTTTTCCCAAGTGTGTAAAATTATACAGGGTGTTCCATTTAAAAATATTATGTTCAATTGGTTTCCTCAAATTTATGACATTCAATTTTTTTTTTGACCAAGCCAAAAGATACTACGTGAAAAATCAAACAACTTTCGGATTAAAACTTTTTTCTAACTTTCTTACCCCTGTAGTTAGGGGTCAAAATATACGCGAATACCCTGTACAGTTTGAGTCACCAACACAGCTCACCCACTTTTCAATGTCTTATTTTTATTTTAGAAAAAAAAATTAACATATGGGCACGAAATGGTTTGTTATTGGCTAAAATTTAGACACATTAATTTATGTACAGGATGTTCTAATTTCTGGTGCCATTAAAGTCGGATTTTTTTTAAATGGAAATACATAGTTTTTTTAATCATCAGAGGCTATGAAGAGAGCTTTCCAAAAGTATAATATAGTTGGTATCTGCTTTCATCCACTTTTGAAATATAGCTACTTAAATTTTGAAAAATTAGTCATGATATTCATATTTTTCGACCAAGTTATGAGTGTGCTATGAAATAAGTGGCATGAATTTACATAACAAACGAATTTGAGCCAAGTGAACTCTCAACTAGTGCATTTTCAATCAATAATAATAATATCACCATGAAAAATACGAATAACACAGCTTAAACTTTAATAATTTTTCAAAATTGAATTTAATTTTTTCTTGTAGAATCACCCCCCCCCCAATTTTTTTGCGCATCAGGTACGGGCACCCTGTATATCTGAACATCAACAATCGTTTTATACCGGGTTTCCCATATATAATCTAACCAATGACAATTAGCTTGAGCTATTTCATTTCATTTCATTCAATTTTATATTCCCGAGGCACACTATGAAAAATATTGCTAACGAAATCGATAGTACTGACTGTCAAACACCTCTGATTACCAAAATACTAAAGCGAAATGATTTTTTAATTAAAATATTAGTAAAAATTCATTTCAAGTTAATAAGTAGTTTATATAACGGTCTTAGGGCGCGGCACATCAAGTGGCCTACCCTAGCGGTATAAGTCTCGCCTCTCAAACTCAAGCGTAAAGTTTCGCTCGTTCAAATCCCACCATAGGCAATAATTATTGTAATTAATTAAAAAGTAAACAAAGAAAACCAAAAAAAATGCCTCTGGTGGGATTTGAACTAGCGAAACTTAAAGCTTCAGTTTGAGAGAGCGCGAATTAGGTATATCACTAGGCTACCAAGTCACTTGACATAGAACGTCCTGAAATAAGTATGTAAAATATATGGGGTCATCATAAAGTAAGGGGTATACTTTAAAGTCTTATATAATTTCAAGAAATCAAGCTAGTAGCAAAAAGTAAATGGAATCTAGTTGCTTCAATAATTGGATTTTACTGTATCTATGGAAAACAAAAGAGTTGTGGTGTCAACAGCTGATACAAATGTCAAACATAATCATTGCGATTTAGAGAATTGTTCTCAAAATAAAACTCACGTAAACATAAATTGAAACGATTTAAACTTTAATAACATGGATCTACAAACAAGAATTGCTTTAGTACAATGTTATTATGAATGCGGCAGAAATTACACTGCTGGATTACGAAGATTTCAAATATACTTTACTAAACCCTATGACATCCCTGCAATTTTAAAACTCTTCTCTCTGCCCTTTAAAATGAAGACCGTCCCGTGACTTAATGATAAGAAAATTCAAAATAAAAGAAAATAAAGAAACACCAACCTAGGAAACCAAGTAAACTTCAACAAGCTAAGAAAGAATGTTTGGTTAGTACCGCAGGTGTTGCAGTAGTACATGTTGGCTCTGTCCCGCTTGTCGCAATTGCAACACGGTGGGTTTTCGCTGTTGGCGATGTCGATCAGCTGCCTCATGAGCGTGTCGGGTGGGGGCAGCGCTGAACCGTCTTTCAGCATTGTGGGTTGCCTGCAAAAACACACGGCTGACAAATTTACGAATGATGTAAGAGAAAAGAACTAAATGAACTAAAGATCACTTGATTTTAAAGATATTAGAGCCTACTGTCTATCATGACACTTATTTATCAAAGCACTGTCAAAAGTATCACTTTTCAAAATAAAAAAAAATTTGATTAATTTTTACAACATTAGCCACCATGAGACGGTGCATAACCGTCTTATTGATAGATTTATTTATTGGAATTCAGTTCAGGGCCAGTTTATTAGGAATTAGGAATGTGCATCTAGCAAATGTTTTTTTGGCGAAATCGTAATCCCGTGTAATTTCATAGCTGCCTAGATTGCGGATATAGCCAATTTAAACTATCTTTAATAATTTCTTATGTGTAAAGTAAAATAGCTATAGGAAAATTTCAGAATTGGACTAATACGTATAGCATATATTTATCAAAAATGGGCTTCAGCCTCACCCACGTACAAAAAACAAAACGACCCCTGTATGTTGCATAATGAAGGGATCCACCCACCTGCAAAAAGGGCATATTAGCCGGCGGTCCTGCTCTCTGCCCCTGAGGCAGCGAGCGCAAAAGGTGTGATAGCAGCTCAAGATGCAAGGCTCGGTGAAATAATCATGGCAGATGGGGCACAAGAGTGGGTTCTTCGGGAAGTCTAGGGTCGCTTCCATCCCTGGCGGCTCCATTTCTACGCTGCACGCACTGCAGATCACAAAAATATCGGAAACAAACTACACTCTCATTATTTCGGTGCTTTACGTTACCTGACGAAGTAAATAATACCGAAAAACGGTGAAAAATTCTAATTCTAACGTTTCCAAAGGCAACAACAGTTTTTCCGGACTTGACGTTAGCTAGCCATTTGTTTTTCTTTTGTTTTTGGGCTCGCCGCCCCGATTTTGCGCATGTGCGATTTGACTTGACCTACTTCGCAAATTACCTACCGCGGTTGTGGTGATTTTCAATTTTGGTAAAGCAGAGTTTATGTTGCAAACTAGCTGATTAATTTTATGAAAAATCAATATTTCCACAATAGAAGGCGTGCTGCAACGGATGTGACCTAAAATATGAATTAATTTTAAAGTTTCCAGAAGCCCCTTATTTTTAAATAAGGCATATAAACCATTCGATTTAAAAGTACATTTATAAGTGCCACAGATTATTGACATACCACAACAATCAGTGGGGAGCAAATTCAATGAATTAAAGATATATTTATTTTTTCTTTTTCCGGATCTTCGTAAGACAGTGTTTGTATAAAACTTGATAGAAATATGCAGCCTTATTAATAATAAAACTTGGTTATTGATTGGAAACAGACAAGCACGAGCGGTCATTATTGTCAAAATATAGAGCTCAACATTTGGGCGCAAAGTCAGCGACGTCCAAGGAAATTTAAAAATAATTTAACCGTTATTAGAATAGAATAAAGTTATCAATGAAGGATGTACTTTAGCATATATATCTGCATCAAAGGTGATCGACCGTTTGCGGGACCTAAAAAGTTCCTATTTCAGACCGTATTTTCGGTAGATAGGTACACAAATATCGTAAAAACTTTTGATTTAAGGTGGCGATTAAAAGCTTCACGCCAATTATCTGATTCTCTACGTTTATTTGAAAATACACATGTAGTAGTAAAATTTAAAATTTGGCGCCGCCTTCATGCCGAATGTCAAAAAGGTAATATGGCGGGAAAAGTTAGTTAAGATAAGGGAGAGAAGAATACCGCATGTCTGTGAATTATTATTGTAAAAACTTATGTGGCAGCCTGCATTTATTTGGAAATATACACATTGTTGTTTGTATGTGCGAGTATTAAATCACATCCCCTACAATCTCAGGTGTGGGGTACAACGGATTCGTGGATTTATCAAGATAATTTAAGTTAACCTAGAAACCACGTGTATAACCAGATACACAAATCACTTTTTGAAAAAAAAAAAAAAAAACAAAGTAATTGCCTCAAGATGAGTGCCAAGGATGTCCCTGAAGATGTTTTTGAAAACTTTGTGCAAAGTCGTATTAACCCTTCGCCAAGTGTTAATAATGGTACAACCAGCACAAGTGGCACGACTCCAGAAAGTCTAATGACAACTGTAAACGCCTTACTAGAACAAAATGCCCAAATGTTGAATCTTTTAGCACAAAGCCAGAACGCCGGTGGTGCTATACAAAATTTTAATGTTATGCCTGATCTCAGCAAAACCATTGATGTTTTTAACGCAGAAAAGGGGCCGCAACAAGCTTCTGAATGGCTGAGACAAATTGAAACTACTGCTACTTTACATTCGTGGCCAAAACCTTTTATTTATGAAACTGCAAGATCCCACTTAGTAGGTGCTGCAAAGTATTGGTACCAAGGACGTAGCAAGGAGATAAAGAACTGGGATGAATTCAAAGCAGCGTTCAAAAAAACGTTCCTCTTTGAACGAAGTAAGACTGATTTGTGGAAGAAAATGCAGTCACGAACACAGCTAGCCAAGGAGAATATACATATGTATTTTCATGAAAAAGTAAATTTGTGCAAAGAACTGGATCTATCGTTTTCTGAGATAAAAGAACAAGTTCTCATAGGCCTATGGTCACGAGACTTATGCAATTATCTTATGTCAAGGCTTCATGCCAATGAAGATGAACTGTACCAGGATGTAGTTTTCCATGAAAGAGTGAGCGGAGCTCGTCGAGGCAGAATTAATGAAAGGATTGATATCAAGTCGTACCCAATAAAGAAGGAGGAGAAGCCAAATGAAATCAAAGCAGAAGTGAAAACAGCAGCTGCGTTTACAAGAGGTGTCAAGCAAGAATTTAAATGTTACAACTGTTATGAAAATGGACACTGTTTTACTGACTGCCCAAAGCCAAGACGTGCCAAAGGATCCTGTTTTAAGTGTGGAGCACAGGACCATCAAAGAAGAAACTGTCCAGAGCTACGACCATCTTCAACTACAGTCACGGAGAAGAAGGAAGGGAGCACCCTATTGGTAGACGAAGCAAGCCCGATAGCCCCTTACATGGTTCCTTTAAGCTTAGAATTAAATGATGATCGTAAGACTGAAATATCATTAAATGCATGTTTAGATACTGGTAGCCCTATTAGTTTGATAAAATGTTCATTGTTGCCACCAGGTTCTTTTAAAACTGACTTAGATAACCATCGTTTTTGTGGCATAAATGGTAGCGAATTAGAAATATTAGGTCTCTTTAATCAAACTGTTAAAATTCAAGATATTATTATTCCCATTTCTTTTTATGTAGTGCCCGAGAGTACAATGAACTTCTCAGCTTTGTTAGGTAGAGATTTCACAACTCTAGAAGATTTTCAAATTAGCATTGGCAAGGAAATAGAAATTAAAAGATTAGAGAAGTTAAACTCGAAAGTAGAAACTGAAATAAATCAACTAATGTTAATAGATATTGACTCTGATAAATTGCCTCTTCTGAATATTAATAAAGAATTGCCTTTTAGTGTTCAAAATGATGTAAAAAATATTGTCTATGATTATTTGTATAAGCCTAAACCAGATAAACCAGAAGTTGATTTTGAATGTAAAATAATTGTTAAAAATGATCAGCCTTTTGCATTTAGACCGAGAAAATTATCTTATGAAGAAAAAGGTAAATTACAACAAATTTTAGATGACTTATTACAAAGAGGTATAATTAGAGAAAGTTATTCACCTTATTGTAGCCCTATTGTTTTATTGAAAAAAAAGAACCAGACTGATTATAGACTTTGTATCGACTATCGAGAGTTAAACAAAATTACTGTAAGAGATCATTTTCCCCTGCCTTTAATAGAGGACCAATTAGATTTACTTAAGGATAAAAAATATTTCACATGTTTAGATTTGAAAAGTGGTTTTCACCATATTAAAATGTCCGAAGATTCTGTTAGATACACTTCATTTATAACTCAGTTAGGACAATTTGAGTATTTACGAGTACCTTTTGGTATTTCAAATGGTCCATCTGTTTTCTGTCGATATGTAAATAAGATTTTTCAAAAGTTAATTAAGAATCAAAAGATTTTGATATATCTTGACGATATTATGATTGCTACTGAAACAATGCCTGAACATTTGTCAATTCTTTCTGATGTTTTGGATTTAATGGTAAAAAATTTATTAGAATTGCGGTTAGATAAATGTTTCTTCATGAAAACTGAAGTAATCTATTTAGGGTATTCAGTAAATTCAGAGGGGATTAAACCAAATCCTGAAAATGTTAAGGCTGTACATGAATATCCAATTCCCGATTCGACTAAAAAAGTCCACAGATTTTTAGGCTTAGCTTCATACTTCCGAAAGTTTATACCTTCGTTTGCAGTAATCGCTAAACCCTTATATGACTTAATCAGGAAAAACCAAGCATTTCATTTCGGAGAAACTGAACTCTGTGCGTTCAATACTATTAAAGAAAGATTAGTTACTGCACCTATTCTAGCAATATACTCACCTTTCTTAGAGACAGAACTACATTGCGATGCCTGCTGTAAGGGTTACGGTGCAATTTTATTACAAAAACAAAAAGATGGATTTCTCAAGCCAATTTCATATTACAGTAAAAGAACTACAGATTTTGAGTCAAGGTTGCATAGTTATGAACTTGAAATGCTAGCTATAATTAATTCTTTGAATAGATTTCACATATATTTGCAAGGAATTAAGTTCAAAATAATCACTGATTGTAATTCTATTAAACTGGCATTAAATAAAAAGGAAATTAATCCTCGGATTAATAGGTGGGCTCTTATATTGCAAAATTATAATTATGAACTTGAACATCGCGAGTGTAATAGAATGAAACACGTTGATGCACTGAGTAGAGTAAATTCTATTTTATTATTAGAGGAAAATACACTAGAACAAAACTTGTCAATAGCACAAAATTTAGATAAAAATATTAAAAAACTTAAAGAACAGTTACAACTTAAAGAAGACAAAAATTACGAATTACAAAACGGACTTGTGTATAAAAAATTAAAAAATAAAATTCAGTTCTATGTTCCTGAAGTTATGGAAAATCAAATAATACAAAATTGTCATGATCATTTAGGGCACTTAGGAGTAGATAAAACTGTAGAATATATTTTGAGATCGTACTGGTTTCCTGAGCTGAAACAAAAAGTAAAAAATTATATAAGTAATTGTATTAAATGCTTAACTTACTCACCAAATTATGGTAAAAAAGAAGGAACGTTGCATAACATTCCGAAAGGGAATAAACCATTTTCGACATTACATATTGATCACTATGGTCCATTAGAAAAGTCACCTACTGGAAAGAAGTACATATTTGAAGTTATAGATGGGTTTACTAAATTTATTAAACTGTATGATGTAAAGTCTACTAAAACAGTTGAGGTCATTCATAAATTAGAGGAATATTTCAATTATTATAGTAAGCCACTTCGTATTGTCTCGGATAGAGGTACAGCTTTTACGAGCAAAGAGTTTGAAAGATTTTTGGATAACAATAATATTGAACATATAAAAATAGCGACTGCATGTCCCAAAGCAAATGGACAGATCGAAAGGGTCAATAGAGATTTAACACCTATTTTATCTAAGCTAACTGAACTTAAAAATAAATGGCCAAAAAACTTACCTCTCGTAGAGTTTGCTGTCAATAATTCTATCTGTAGGTCCACTAACCAAAGCCCTTCAATGTTATTATTTGGTATAAACCAACGTGATCGAAATGACTATTTAAGAAGCTTCGTTGAATTACAAAATGATACTGAACGAAATTTAGATTGCATGAGACAAGAGGCGCAAAACCAAAACCTAAAAGTACAAGATTATAACAAAAAGCAATTTGATAAAAGTCATAAAACGCCTTATCAGTATAAAATCAAAGATTATGTATTGATTAAAAATTTTGATGTGACACCTAATGTCAATAAAAAGTTAATCCCGAAGTACAAAGGTCCGTATGAAATTAAAAAATTATTAGGCAATGATAGATACCTTGTCACTGACATTGAAAATTTTCAAGTTACTCAAAGGCCATTTGAAGGAGTTTTCAGTTCTGAAAATATGAAACTGTGGCTTAATTCAAATTAAGTTCTTTACTACTGTTAGAATTTAAGTAAAATTAGGTTATTAAGTTCCTATGTGTGTTAGTATTTAGTCTGTTATTAGTTAAGAAAGTGTAAGATACTTAACTTAAGCACTATGTTATGATACTCACCTTATGTTTCAAACCTTATGTAAACCTTATGTATGTCACCTTATGTAAACCTTATGTTTTATGAAGTTTAAGCCTTATGTATGCATTTTAATGTTATGGATGTTATGATGTTACTTAGATCGAGGACGATCTGTTATGTCAGGTTGACCGAACTGTAGTAGTAAAATTTAAAATTTGGCGCCGCCTTCATGCCGAATGTCAAAAAGGTAATATGGCGGGAAAAGTTAGTTAAGATAAGGGAGAGAAGAATACCGCATGTCTGTGAATTATTATTGTAAAAACTTATGTGGCAGCCTGCATTTATTTGGAAATATACACATTGTTGTTTGTATGTGCGAGTATTAAATCACATCCCCTACACACAGTTCAATATAAAAATAAATATACCTACCTAGGTATTATAGTTTTAGCGTGGGTCTCATCTCAAGTAAAAATAATTTAAACTTGAACTGGGATTAAAATTGACTAAAATCGTCTCAAATACGTTGAAAACATCTCCGTATTATGAACTTCGGCTTTTTGAAAGGGGATTTTTATGATCACCTCAACCTAAGGTTGAACTAATTTCTAAAAGTAAAACTGCCATTCTACTATATAAAAATTATTCATGAAAGTTGTCCAATACACATATATTTAGACAACTTTCATGTATGCCTTCGCAGAAAATACGGACCATTTATAGAAGTGAAATTATTTTGAATTTGTGCAACTCAAGAAGTTTGGCAACATTACAAAAAGAATTAGTGTTTTTTTTATCGTTGTTTGTATAAGATAAGAATAACAAACAACAGTTTGATTGTATTTTTATCTAGGGTTTTATCAACTGGCATTGGACTTCTGCTTGCTATGTAGACTGTATATGTACTTAGATTTGCCTTCCAAAAAACATATTCTCAAATTTAAAAACATTACATTATAAAGGAAGGCTAACTGTGCTGCCATCCAAGAAGTATTATGATATTAGCTCTCTTTACGCCCTTTCTGACACAATAGTTTATATGTAATAGCAAATTTCTGTACAAAAAATGATAAAAAAATTACCTAGATTAGTCAAACAGCCATTAATTGTCTAATCCCGAAGCCAACAAACAACCATAATGAAATTATCTAATAACATTTTTCTTCAAGCGTATAATAATACTTACATTATATTACGTAAGATATACCGTAGAAAAGGCCTATTGTTGCACTAGTAAAGAATTATTCATATTTTTGTACTAGTACAAAAAAATAAAAGTACAACGAATTAAAAAAAGTCAAGTAGCCATAATTTCTCAGAACTATCAGTTCAAAACTAAACGTCACGTCAGATCGCCTTTTATACAAGCAAAAATATCTAGAGAAACAGTTTTGAAGTTGACACTTGAAGATAAAATAATATATGTCACTCGGAGTATTAAGCTCTTTATGTGTTTCACCTAGTTCAGTCTTGGCTAACGCCTCGGCTATGTAAACTTCTGGGGTTAACAAATAATGTACGCCTTCTACTCTTAGTTACAATATACTATTGTAGATTCCGTCCGCTTATTCCCTGTAAATGAGGAATGATATGGTAAATGAAAACATAAGACACACCACAATCTTAAAGTCTATATTATTACTTTTTATGATATATATACAACAATTAAATAGAAACATTACATTATATACAGTTATTGTAGTACACTTATATTTGAAACTTATTTTCAGCAGTCGATATTCACGTTGTCCTTAAATATATCCCACAGCCTGCTTTATTTACTTACATACCTATGATTTTAAGTTACCGAAATATTGTTTTTCTTTTCAAAATTCCTGCATGCCGAATACAATATTTTATTAAAGTTACAGTAAATAATCCTTGTTTGATAATATTATACATACACATACTTTTAATTAAGTGATTCATTATCCATTCCGTTGGAAAAGTCGCTCATATTAGAAACTCCCTAAAAGTAGTGATATAAACGGTATATTTCTACATAGTTACTAAATTGTCTTTTATTTATACTCTTCATAATAATAAATTCAAACCGAGGTTGGAATTTTGATTTTATAACTGGTTTTACACTTCTCGTCCCACAGGTAAATTGCTTAAAACATAAATCATTGCATTTTTTATTCTTATACTAGGGGTAGAGGAAAATTTATTAATTTAGTCATCCTCAAAATTTGATTAACAATTTTGCTCTTACCAAATCTACAGTGCAAAATAGTGGAGTCCAGTATTGGAGTAAGAATTTCGATTCCACCCCTCTATTTCAGAATTTTACGTCTTAAACTAACACTTAAAATTCATTTCTGTGTTATTAAAATGAATTGATAAATATATAAATAGATAATAATATAAATAAACAATAAATTGATATGAATTAATTACAGGACACGAAATTTATATTTTAACAAAAAAGGGTCCCCTACAGAATACAAAACTATTAACTGTCTCCATGTGGATGAATTGGAATGAATTCAAGAAATCATAGAAACAATAATGCCTTAGATCAAACCAAGAATATTTCCATTTAAATTTAAACGCAATATGTACAATTCTACAATATAGAGAAAGTTTTAACAAACCCGGATATTTCTTTTAATTGGATACATAGTGATTGGTTGCTTTTCCCAACATCTACGTTCAAAGAACGATGCCAATTAATCATAACCTTGTCAGTTACCGTTGAGCACCAAGCGCTTAATCACTGGTAACGCCATGTCGATGGAAAAGCCATAATTGTCGTCTTTTGTAAGCATTATAACAAACGTAACTAAATTTATTTGATTGTGGTTCGTGTAGTGATAAGTGGGTCAAACTTTACACTTAGGCCCTTTGGTTTAAATTCCCTTATACAGGCAAATGGTCCCTTAAAGATTATTCGTAGAACAGACGCACTCTGGAGGTGGTGATGAGCAGATCGTCATCGAAGAACTTCGTCTCGATGACAACATTACCGCTGAAAAAGGTCAAAAATAGAATACATTAATTTGAATCTTTTTAGCAGGCATAGTGATGTAAAATTCTCGAGCACGTATTTTTGGAGAACGTTCCCCGAGCACGAACGAGCATGAACGAGAATAAACGTGCATAAACGAAAAAACCCTGGAATTTATATTTGGGGTATAGTGAAGTATTTAGAAACTTGCTTTTCGTGGTTCATTCTGAAACTGCTCAAAATTCTCAAAATGCTGAAAATGCTCCTAATGCTTTATATGAAAATAAGAGTGTATTCATATTCTGTGTTGCAAATAATACAGTAATAACTTCTAACATCAAAAAAAAAATTTATTAAGTAAAAAAAAATAGCAAAACTTAAGTTAACATGCATGTAGAAACATAGTGTAAGATAAGATAAATATAGCTTTGACATAGTAGCTTATACTTAAATAGGTATAAAATATTTTTTTATTTAAAAAAACTTTATATAAGAAAAATCAAATTGCAATCTCAGTCTGCCGTTGACATTTCATTTTCATTTTCCTGGCAAATTGACGACTACAATTTGTAAAAATGCCCCGGCCAAGTTTGTGAAACTTTTAAATAATTTTTTTAACTTCTAAAATGCATACCTAGGTAATTCCGTTTTAGTTTGTTTTAAATGTTATATACAAACAGATCCACTATTCAATTTAAGCGCCACATTGAATTTTCCCGTTTAACGTTGACCGATAGATATCCTTATCTTAGACACAAATTATAAATTAAATTTGTAAAATTTAATATTTCCTTGCACTACGTAATAAAATATTTATAAAATACAGGTACTTTATACTTATTGTTATTAATTGACCCCTTACGGATTCGGGACATTTCACACATTTTATTAAATGATTTGCCATCCGTGTGGCATGCTGGCTATATTCACTATTACAAAATTTGCACGAATAAACGTCTTTACCATTTCATTTTTTACAAAAAAAGGAATCAAATGCCTTGCATTTTCTTCTGGGCATATTGATTAAAGTATATTCAACTCGATATTCAATCAAAATGAAGTACGTAAATCTCTGCTAAATATATGTATAAAGAAATTTAACTCTAATCTAACCACACTCGCTGACCTTTATGCAAATATGTAATCGAATGTGTTAACTAAATCAAATAACAAAATAAAACCAGGGGATCCACAGAGGCAGCATGATGAGGCACGCAGATGAAGCGCGCCCATTGGGCGGGATCGTGCTGAAAATTCTCTTTCGTGCCGAGTATGCTCTGTGGGGAATATTCACAGAGAGCGATCTATCGTGCGCGCACGAACGATTTATCGTGCGCGAACGTTCTCCACAGCACGAAGGGAACGTTCTCCCCTTTACATCACTAGGCATTAACATACTTTCAATTTTGGCGGTAAAATGGGCGAGAGGATAGATTTTTAACATTGTAAATGTTTATACTCATATATGGGGGACAAGTTAAGATTTTGCGGTGTCGCGATCGAGTGACGGAATACATACAGTGGAGCAGATGTAATCTATACAATCTATGCAATCTTTAGATAAGCTGTTGTTTTATGATACATGTATATGATAAAAAAAATCATATGATTGTCATTGGTCTACCTCTCGCCCATTATAGCCGTTTTAAAAAAGTAGGTTGCTCACTTCAAGACTGAGGCGGGCATCATTTGCGATTCCGGCGCGGCTTCCATAATTGATTGCCATGTATTTGTCGACTCTGGCATAACAAAACCAAATTCAAAGTACCACTCCTCAAGACACCTTCCCTTGAACAGAACCTTCTGCTCCAGACGGAACTTCTCAATCTGCTCCTTGGAACTAAAATTAAACTCTCGAGATACTGCACGACATTTGAGGATGTTCTTAGGTACGCGAGCCTCATGCTCTACGTCTGGATAGCTCAGGTCCTCGGAGTTCTGCCAGAAGATTTTGCCCCCGTCGGCGTCTCTCAGACAGATCCAATTGCTGGAATGTATAAAGGAAATTTCAGTAACTGCGACCTAGAGAGTCTAAATGCCGAACTAGGTCACGAAATATACTTTTTACTAACAAATTTGTTAAAGATACCAACATAACCTTAAAAGCAAAATAGAAAACTTACATTTGAAAGCCTTTCAGAATGTCCTCTGCACTCTTGACTTCTTCGGTCATCCTATTGTTAACGGGATTCTATAAATCGTTGTCGAATTTTTCGCTGTACCTTATTAAACCAACAATTTTTCTATTTACAGGAAAAACATCAAAAATTTAGTTGACAGATGTCAAGCTGACGCGACGCGTACGACTTGCTTAGTGGCTGCGGCTACTGAAGTACGCGTTGCGTACGAACTACGTTACTATTGCCACTTTCGCTACTACTACCTTACTTTACAAATAACAATCATTACGTAAGTGGTTTTAAGATGAATTATTTGAATATTAAAAACTATCGCTGCCTAGATAATCTTCCTTATAAGTTAAAACGGAGTCAATTTAGAGGTGCTGTTCAAAACATTTAACTCTCAGGGCGTTTTCTATAATTCAATATTTCCATGTGGTGAAGAAACGGTTTCTGATTGGTTGATTTGAAAAATTCTGCATTCTGATTGGTCCCACAGAATCCACCACAGCAAAATGTTGAAATAAACTGTACGCGCCAACTTTAGCAAACTATCTGAAAACTTTTAGATCCAGGGATGCCCGGCGCCTAAAAGTTGACCATTTCAGACCTGTTCAGACCGTTTCCAAAGTTGAAGTTAGATGTTTTGAATAGGCATTTCCCTAAAATGTAATTTATAGCGACAAGGGCGAGATTTTCAACGATAAAATATGAATTTATCCACTAGTCTGACATTTCTAAAGCTCAGTTTGAAACAATAAATAAGTATGTAGACATTTCGAGAGTACGATTATAGAAAATTAGTTATGAAATATTCTTTTGTTTAAAATATACGTGTACCTAAAGATACAGGCAGTACTTATATTTTCTAGTATAGCTCCTCTAGCAAGCTATAGCCATAGATTATAGATAAAATAGATTGCTGATTGCTGTAGTTAGTAGCACAAGTATATATCTTTATACTTGTGTTAGTAGTTAGTTTTTATAGCAAACTCATGTTAAAAATATTACGAATCGGTATTATTAATTCCAGTAACATAACATTTATACCTATGTATACATTGAAAAAGGTAACCGGCGTTCAGAATTGCCACAAACAAATGTGTCATATATAATAGCGTATCATAGAAAAAGTTATAGTGATACTAGTGATAGTGACACCAGTTAGTACATTAGCAAAAAAGTGGCCTGCTGTTTCGCTTAACAACAGCAGCGCCTTCTTCCGTCATATATGATAGGTACCTATACCACCTATAAATCAGCGAATTTTGTCTATGATCCTGCTCGTAGGTACTCGATAGATCGACGCAACAGAGATAGTTACAACTTGGTTACAACGCTTTCCTTTCAAGCACTATTATTGGGACGCAACAATTTCCAAAATCCCATAAACTGTGCATAAACCATCATTCTCCATTATGCAATTTCCACACGATCAGTGGCGTGCCGACCCCCGAAACATGACAAATTATTCCACGCCCGCGCGCGCAATCCACCCGCCGATCGATTTCCTTTCAAGGTAGACGAATCCGCGGGCACAGAAAAAAACAACATAATGGACGTCGCTCGCAACATTTAGCCCTTTTGTGATTAATTTTAATCGTCGGATTCGCAGGCGGCCGGCCGTCGCCTTATCGACCACCATTTCCGCATTCTAATCGGGTCCGTTTGGCGTTAGTGTTCTGCCTGCAGGAATACAAGGGAACGATGTCTGCAAACGGTAAGTGTCTGTAGTTCTTAGGGTGACTATTTTTCGTCAAGGTACCATATACATATCTTATACTAGGTAGGTACCTCAATTCTATTTTTTTACGTTCCATATATCTAGAATGGCCCGTATAACATGTTTCTGTCTTTTCTAAATCGAAATTTTGATCGAGGGCATAATTTCTACCTTGCAAGATATAATAAACCTACAATTTTATATTCCTTGCAAATTTGTTTAGTTTTGGTACCTATACAGATACATTTTATTTTATATTATGTTGGTGCCTTGGTCCGTGGCTCATTTATAGCATCGTAAAAATGGATTTGCTTTATTTTCATGCAATAAATTTGCTTCTTCTTATAATATAAATATGCGCTGTACTTCGGATTGCCGACGTATCGAGGTGTCAGAATATAGTCTTTTATATGTACTTATGTTGAATGTCGTTTAAATAAGAATGGTTTGTGGTTTAGATACTTATAATAATTAACAAATCGGTTCTGATAACAAACCTATCAAGGATTAGTTATAAGTTTAGCAGGACCAATTATTTTATTCGGTATAATTGTTATATAGATGTGTAGCTTCCTTCTCGACCGTTATTTGTAGGTATATAACATATATATAATACTACATATATGGTATATAATCACAATTTCACTATACAGAGTGTCTCAGTGTGAGCGTACAAAAATTTACCAGGGGGTAGACCAGACCAAAATAAGAATAAAACTTTCACTTTACAGGGTGTTATTTGGGAAAAAAACAAAAACAATTTTCCGCAATAACTTAAAAACCGTTTCGTAGATTTAGGTAATTTTTGGGTGACGTGCACATCTATTAAAGGTCATTAAAACATGGTGTTTGTTATTGGCTACATTGACATTGAAAACATGGTGTTAAGTATAGTATATTAATTAATTATTGGAAAACTCCATAGTAAATAATAACTTACTATTTTGTACAACTGAGTTGACTTCTAGTAACTTAGCAGTAACTGTATCTTACTAGTGTGACTATACACGTAAAAATTTTTGACATAACTGTTGTAAAAGCGACTTTGTTATTTGTAATGACAGGTACCTACTAGATATGACAACAAATAAAATCTTTGCATGTATTTTTCTGCATAAGGGAATGTAGTCAGTACTTTACACTCAATTTATGGTTGATTTTAGAGTTGTGTAACAAGAGTACCTTTTTTGTTCAGAATTGTTAGCCGATTAAGGAAAACTTAGTCAATTCACGAAAAAGTAGGATATGCAATAAGAGTTATGAAGATAAAATCATAAGGAAGAGTAGGCCTAGGCCACCACAGCAGGTGCCAGAGTTAAACACCCATGTTGTTTTAATGACCTTTAATAGATGTACACGTCACCCAAAAATTACCTAAATCTACGAAACGGTTTTTAAGTTATTGCGGAAAATTGTTTTTGTTTTTTCCAAAATAACACCCTGTAACTCGTTAGGCGTACATCAGAGAAATTTTTTCTATAAGAATTTTATTTTATTTTGGTCTAGTGGACCCCCTGGTAAATTTTTGTACGCTCACACTGGAACACCCTGTATTCTCTTGGTAATCGGTTCATCAATTAAAAATTGTATTTAATATTTATAACGTTTCGGTTTATTTTAAACTAAAGCTTTTAACTTTTCCTGATATTTATATATTTTCCTATTTTTTAATTTGTACTTATTGCTAATTTTTAATTTAAATTCATTGCAGGTGTTGTAATATACCCAAAATTTAGAGCGTCATATAAGTAATCCATCTACCTATAATAGACACAAGTGATAAATATAACTCACCTCAACAGATTTTTGTATTTCTATTCAAGGAACCCATATATTCACATTAGTTGATTAAAAACTATTACGTACCTTGTTCTGAAGTAGATTATGGATTTATATTAGTATTTGTAGGTGCATATTTCAAAAATATTAAAATATAACAGTGGCCGCCTGCGGGTTTAACTTCATCGGGGGGTTAAAAAAAATGTAAATAGGTAAATTTTCGTGTTTTTAATCTTATTCATGCACATACTTCAAGGCATCGCCGCCTAGATTATCTTGTTAAAACGGAGTCTATAGCATAGATAAATAGTAGTTATACCGATCTGGGTAGGCGGCGGTGCTTCAAGGTCAGCAATTCCTGCTTTTGTCCAGTTTTTTTCACTTTTAAATAACAAACATACAAAACAAAATGTGTCTTCACAACCGCACATGCAGAATGCAGAGTCTAATAAACAATGTTGTCAAATTTGCGAGTAAAAGCGAGTTTGCCAGCATAGTTTTTATTCTACACCTGAACTAAATTTAACACTGGCTGTGGGTATCTATTTATTTTTTAAGTCCACTTTTCTTCTAAGCTAAAGTTCATAATAACAACAACAACTAAGCTTTTTATGTTACAAACCCTCATTTTCTTTATTAATTTTTAAAATATAAACACCGGAAAATACGTGAAAAAATAGATAATATAATTCACACAGGAATAAGCGAAAACGGGTTAATGCTACACATGGAGTCCAAAACAAAGAGAATAAAATTACTCTCAAAATTATGCATATTTAGTATTTAGAGAATTCTGTTTCATAAAGCGCGGGAATATTTTTAAGGGGTCAGCGCCGAGTTTTAGGCGACCGCCTAATATCTTAAACATATTGAATTAATGTTATTCATAGAAAATAAGTTATTTAAGGTTTACATGTGGAACAAATTTAAAAAAGACTATGGCAAAAGACCATGGGAGCGAGCAGAGTCCTCCCTCATGGACCGCCACTGCTCGATATACCTAGTTTAAAACGAAAAATGTTATAAAAGTCGCATATCTGCTCATGACATGTGTCATACCCATGATACAATAATACCCTTATTTATGATATTATATACAAACATTTCACGAAGATCCATAGATATAGTCGCCGCAGCTCGATTTCAAACAAAATAGTTTTGTGGATACTCGTAAATCTTAAAATACTTCACGATGATGATCCGAATTTTTTACCGCGGTGAAATATTTTCCCAAATATTGAAATAATGTCAGCTAAATAGATTATGCGCGCGTCCATGATATAACTTTTGCGCGTCATAATATATTGTCCTCTAAATCGAGGTACCTGTGGAAATTTCAGTGCCGACTATCTTGCAGATTATACTTTCTCAAACAGGATAAATCGCGTTACCCGCCAACTGAACTGCGGTCTACCAGATTGTGCACGGGCACATCAACAATCAGGAATCAAACCATGCAAAAATGTTGAATGCTTGGCCGCGTAATCTGTAAACCAATATTTTCGCCCAGGAGATTCGGTTAGGGCTTGTTTGTATGTATGAACTAAAGGTAAACGTGACAATCATCTGCGTTTGATTGAATAAAACAATTGAACAGTGAGCGGAGACCGCCTACTATATTCTAGAATAAAAAATACACTGCACCGAGTAAGCAACCAGCAATCACCTAATCAGAGATTATCTAACGATATTAACAAAGCCTAAAGCCTATTATTATGTAGTTAGGTAGGTATTCAACGTATAGCTTCGTCTATATGGCCTAAACCTGAACATGAGCCTGTAATAAATGTTCTTTGCATGTAATTGTTACATAACAAAGGGTCATATTGATGTACCTAAACTTTTAGAACGTGTTGCAGCTAGTGTTGGATTAAAAAAATATTTTCTTTCTTTGGTCTTCAAATAAAAAAATTGTATACAACAATAGAAGACTGCTTAAGATATTTTATCTCTTGGTTTCCAGAAAAAGACTTCAAAGAGAAGCTCATAGCGGCTGTGAAGAAGGAAGTGAAACAAGTGATGGAAGAGTCGGTTACACGCAAGTTCGTGCATGAAGAGAGCGGCTCCGTAACCTCCCTCTGCGGGGCAGTTGAATCGTGTCTCTCTCAAGGTATTGTGCATACTTTTGAATATACAGGGTAGCCTTTTAGAGATACAAGATCGGCTAAATTGGGAACGATTTTGATGACAATGCATTACTGTTTTCAAAGTTGAAAAATGCCCTCAACTTCCTTTAATATCCTGAAAAAAAAACCTTGAAGCCGACTCATGTAAGGGAAGAGAATGAAAAGATAACAGGTTCTTGCATATAATCTAAAGATACTTAGGTACTTTAAGAGATATACCTAACATTACCTATTTTGTATTTTTTAAATACTAATCATAGTTAGCTGTGGGCTCCTTTAAATAGCTTTTTTTTACTACTAACATGAAAAAACCAAATGAGGTAAATAACCTCATTTGTGTAATGAGAAGTAGTTCACTATTAACCTAGGTAAATAATGATAATTCATTATTTACCCAAGGATTGTTAACTGTTTACAGGATTGCTCGATCGCTCAATTTTGTCATCCGCCTTTCTGACGTCATCGAAGATCTATGTAATCGAATTGTCGAAATATACCTATTTTGTGTTTGTTATATTTCACATTTGCAAAAGAATTTTCGTATTTGAATGATTATTAATATTATTATTTATTAAAGTTTGTAATAACAGTATAAAGTGTACCTATTTCTACAAGTTCGAGATCTTTGGATCTTTGATGACGTCACAATTATGGATTACATTGTCATAGATAATGTTACATTGTAGTATAATAGGGATCGAGCAATCCTGTAAACAGTTAACAATCCTTGTTATTTACCTACGTTAATAATAAATTTTATTGAAACCCAACAGATTCAATTGTTTTATTCGTTGCCTTGATAACCGAGCCCCAAGCTACTTGATATTTCGATATGTTTGAGTAATAGAGGAAATGACTGATTTTAAAATAAAAATAAGATCTTTTGGCGTTAGTTGGGCTATTAGTAGTAAAAAAATACTATACAGGGTGGCCCATTTGGACTTAGGACACCTCTGTAAAATGGATATTTTAAGTCCGATTTTGATGATTTTTTTTTAGGTTGTTACTCATGGAAAATTGCATTTTGTGGCAAATAGACAGATTTCTTTATTTCATGGGTTACTTGATCTTCACAACGTATTTTGGGGCATAAATTAATTTAGTGAGAATTGTTATTAATATTCTGTACTTTAGGATGAAATTTGGTACAGAGCTATTTGAGGGGGCGCAGAATACAGTGGCGTACTTAGTTTTCGTCTAAAAAAATCGCTAATACGATTTCTCGAAATTTCGCCCCCAAAAAAATTGCAAAGTAGGCCTTGATTTGTGTAACAGAAATCTGTCTATTTGCCACAAAATGCAATTTTCCATGAGTAACAACCTAAAAAAAAAATCATCAAAATCGGACTTAAAATATCCATTTTACAGAGGTGTCCTAAGTCCAAATTTGCCACCCTGTATATACTTCGGTTGAGAAGGCCATTATTTACCTCGAAAATTATATCCTTCGGCGCTACGCGCCTCAGTATATAAAATTTCTCGGTAAATAATAGCTCACTTCTTAATCTAGGTATATAATATACTATTTTTTCATTTCAACGGTATGAATGTTTGTACATGTGCTCATCTCATCTAGGTACGACTGATACATTACAAATTACAAATTAAACAAGTGCGGGCTTTGAAAACAAAAATATCTTTCTAACAGTTGTCAAACAATCCTTAACATTATCAAGTTGAAGAAAAGACAGTGGAAGACTTCTGAAAGGAAAGTGTTCAACTGAGATGTGATCCAATTTAAAATTGAATTATAAATGAATGTGATAAATTGTAGGGTTACGCAGACGTGCTCTGGGACTGTTTAAGACCTCCTCCACGACGGCTCTGCTCCATAAAATCGCCAAACATAGCCCTGAAGCGGCAAATATATCCAAGAAAGTACAAGAACTGGAGAATGTGGACCCCAATCGCAGGTCGTCCAGCAGCAGCGACAGCCTTACAAAGCCCACGTTGAAAAAGAACGCTTCTCTCCCTAACTGCACCCCTCTACCAAAATATTTATGGATCAGGTAGGCCCTATATGGCTTTACTTTCTCTTGCGATATAGTTTAACTGAATATAACTAGTTCTCCATCTTATCCAGAGGTTATTTGAATCGACAAAATTTTGTTCTTTAACCTTTTTAAAGTTAGCGGAAGTTTAGGGTTATATTTTTGGTACAGATGAGAGTAAATCAAAGAAAGTAACTAAAATAAGTACCAAATTATAGTTCATATACAGTGTTATGCAGAACTTATCCATAATAAAATTTGGGGATGTTCAACATACATGTAGAAATGTGATAATGCAAAAAAAAATTTTTTGGCGGCTTCTGAGAGCTTTTTAAAAATTTTTCATTGCACGCCGCTGGATACTGGTCCACTGTAATGGAGTGACCTTGAGACTGACAATGCAAACTGGCTAGCACGAAAAAAACTTCGGAAGTTCTGAGAGTATACCGACACCCGGCGCAAAAAAGATTTGCAGCGTTTTTTACTTTAAAATAAACTTAAAGATAGATAGATGTGACCAAAGTGACGTGTCTTTAAAATGAATAAAATTTTGTTACACTAATTTTGTAGAATTGCGCTACTTGATTACTAGGTATTAGAAACATGAAATTTATAAAAAATTTGCACATACCTTGTTACAAAAGCTGTTCGAAATTTTGTCCCTAAAGCTATCCAATTTTGCCGCACTAAAGCGAATGTTCCTCCTGGTTGCTGATCTTGTAAACGCAAATTATTAAGTAAATTGGGGATTTTCAGCATTTTGCTGCAACAACCACTCACAAAACCTAACTCGTAATTGATAATCCACTAGTAACAGTCCATTAACTCAGCATTACTATACACATGAGCCATTTTGAAAATTTTACAGTTTAACACGCCTACGATAAATAAAACACCGGCACTGAGAGAAGACACAGATAGACTGATGACTGAATAGACAATAGAGATATTATCCCCGCTCCAATTCTATTCGTTCGGTCGTCGTTTGAGGTACAAAAACGTGTTTACTTTTTTTTTACCACATTCTTAGGAATGTGGTAGGTATATCAGATATTGAAGTACAGTTGCCCATCTACGTAGTCCTTTATAATGGTATAACTTTAAACATTGTTTACGGGAAATCCTAAGGCTTTTATTATAAATTTTTTTCGTGATATCGATTTCTTATTTCAGGATGCACATATCCTCAAAGTTTTAGAGATAAGTTCTAAATAACCCTGTATTGTAGTCTAAGTGGCAATCCATAGCTGTCTGGAGTTTATTCAATATAATTTATTTTAGGTTAGCTTTATTCGATAAACAACTGGCCAAAATCATCGACTTCTTGGTATCGAATGCGGGAAAGTACTATGATAAGGATGCCCTCGTTGCAGACCCGGACTACGGTAGTATTTTGAGTTCGTTGTTGGTAGGGCCTTGTGCGCTCGACTATTCGAGAACAAAGAGCCACGATCACTACTGGACGGATCCCCCTGCAGATGAATTGGTAAGTAACGGAGGAATATAAGATAAAGCATAAACGGTTGCGTGGACGCATTCTGCAAAAAATAAACGAGTAAAAATCATTCTTTCATTACTGCGAGAAGAATTTCTCGATCTGTATACGAGTAAATAACTTTGCGTGTGACATCATCCACACAAGGAACTTTCCTTGTCTAATAGAGAAAATGTATACCTTAAGGATCTGCGAGTGATGCCCCGACGCAGATGATGTGTGTTTAAAATCGTTGCTTTAAGTCCCTGAGGAACAATAATTCTGAACACCGACTATCTCTCAATATTGTACACGGTAGAATCTGATTGACTGAATTCTCTCGAAAGGTTCAAAGACACCGAATATCTAGCGGCCACTCCACTCCCCCCTCCGTGCGTCGTCCTATCCTCAACTTCAGGCGGTCTCTCAACACCAGCTCCGAAGACACGATGTCCAGTCGTTCGTCCACGCAACACATAGCCAAAGACTACGTGGAGAGCCTACACCAGAACTCCAGGGCGACTCTGCTGTTCGGGAAGAACAATGTGCTTGTGTTGCCAGTGAATGCAGGCGTATCTGAACCCATGCCAGGGTAAGTCCAAAACATAACCCGGATATCTTTCAAGTCGATTGTTTAACTTCTGTAATATAGTTCTCGCTAAATACATTTTTTACGTAAAAGATTTTTTTTACAGATATTTGAGCTTGCACCAAACGGCGCACGGTTTAACAATCAAGTGGACGCCGAACCAACTGATGAATGGTTTCACGGAAGAGTCTCAAGACAAAAGGTGGGCAAATACAGGGTGTTCCAAGATAATGTGACACATTTTAATGGCTTATAACTTCAACGGAAAATGAGATAGCGACAAGCGGTTTTCACTGGTGCTCTTAATATTACAAAAAGTTTTCTTTTGTCATCGGTACAAGTTTGTTTTACTTCTACAGGTGCTTGAAAAAAATTGCCACTTTTTAATTCAAACTTGTGATCAATTTTTAAATGGAACACCCTGTAGATTATATTGCCATTCGATAGAGACACTTTTCCTCTTTTCAGAAATGTATAGTTTGATAGAGTTGTACCAAAAATAAAAGAGTTATTTCAAGTTACACACCGGCTCTTTTCAATAGACCATAATTTTTTTGGAATATCATTTTTTTTTACATTGTCAGTACAGAATAACGGTATGCATCAACTAAAGCTATTATTAAGAAAAGAACTGATTTAATACAAATTTATACAAATTACATTAGAGCATAAATTACAATGTTATTGAAACAAAACCACCAATTAAGAAGAATTCAGTTTTAATATGCACACATATGTGTTGTATATCTTTAATGTTTTAGGTTAAATTGCTGAATGTGCCCACCGTTTTCTTCAATACACTTTTGCAATCTAAACTGCATATTGTTGAAGGCAAGTTCTAACATTTCTGGTATTATGGTCTGAAAAACATTAGTTATGTCTTAGTTGTTTTATATTTTGTACAATAGGACTATAACGACCTTTGACATAACCCCATATGAAAAAATCAGGTACCGTTAGTTCGGGAAAATGTGCAGGCCATTCTATTGGTCCGGCTCTTCCTATCTATCCTTTGATGCATTCCGTTATTCTGTACTGACAATGTAAAAAAAAATAAAATGTGATTTTCCAAAAAAACTATGGTCTATTGAAAAGGGCCGGTGTGTAAATTGAAATATTTCCTTTATTTTTTGGTACAACTCTATCAAACTATACATTTCTGAAAAGACGAAAACTGTCTCTATCGAATGGTAACATAATCTACAGGGTGTTCCATTTAAAAAATGATCACAATTTTAAATTAAAAAGTGGCAATTTTCTTTCAAGCACCTGTAGATGTAAAACAAACTAGTACCGATCATGATACAACTACACTGATATGCTCATAACTTGACCAAATTTCGTTTGTTCTGCGCACGACGTCATTCTTGATGGTAAAATGGCGAAAATTCAAATGCGTTACTGTCAACAGTGTCAACGTGACTGTCAGTGATATAATTATTTTCGTGTTTGTCAATTGTATTCCCGTATTATTATAATTGTGAGGTCTGAGGGTTATCAAGTTGTCATTTTTATATTATAGGGTGGTTTTTATTTACAGTAGTGCTTCTTATTATCTCTTCAAATTATAAAATTTAGGTTAGAATTATATTCGGTAGGTAGATCGGTACATAGAATGCGGTTTGAATTAAAATAAGAAAGATTGATATTAATCAACTATTATTTTAGTTTCCCTGTATGAATCGTGTATTATAATTCCATAATCGACGTTTCTTTTATATTGTTATCTTTGTTTACAAGTATTTTATTTAATTTTGTATCAAAACTGACGTCACGCTCATCGATAGACCACGCCCCCATGCGCATAGGCATATCAGTGTAGTTGTATCATGGTACCGATGACGAAACAAACTTTTTGTAAAATTACGAGCACCAGTGAAAACCGCTCGTCGCTATCTCACTTTGCCTCGAAGTTATAAGCCATTAAAATGTGTCACATTATCTTGGGACACCCTGAATTTCATTAACATGTTACGGGTGATGTGGGAAATCAAACCATAAATCATTATCTCCTATGAAATTTTTTTCATTAATACACCTTTAGCAGTCACCTCCACAATTTTGTACACATGCTTATAAAACGCCCTCTATGGGGATTGGCAAAGGCAAATTATAAAAACTTTACATTGAGACCTACCTTTTTGGTTATAGTGTTTACTGGGATTACGCTCTGCAAGTTCGATTGGACGAGATAGTGTACGTCCACTGCCACCAGGACAGCGAAGCGGGTGGTACTGTGATACTCGTTGGGCAGGATGGCGTCCAGAGGCCTCCCATACACTTTCCTAAAGGTAAGTCTGCTTACAAGTCGAGTAGAATACGTAAACATTGGTGTCACGTTTGTTGTTTTTCCCACTTGACATCAAAAATTCCCAGAGCCGGAATCCTTTCTAACAAGTTCATCTGCCCGTTCATTTCCTTCAATGTCTTTATGACCTGGCACCCAACACAGTCTCGCCGAATTGGCATTTACCAGTTCCGGGGGTATTTTCCTTCAATTGAAATGAAAGTGGAAACCTGTATTTTTATAAAATATAATATTTTTTTATATTTATTAGGATAAAAATTATTAAGATTGAATCGGTAGAAAATTTTTAATTCAATTTTGAAATTTTATTCTATATTCGTGACGTCACTAAGCGAAAACTAAGGAATATGTATCTATAAAGAGGCCACACTGATAATATGTGGCTAGATTCAGTTTGTAACGACGACAAACGACAGTCCACATTTCGATAATTGACATTTGAAATTTCCTGTTTGTGTTTGGCATATATATAATACTACTATATCGCGTATTTCCTATGTTAGCCCATAAGCGGTTTCTCCGAAAACATTAAAGAACAAAAGATATAGTGCTATACTGTTCCAGAGACCCTTTGTTCGATTTGCGCATGCGCAGATTTTGTCGATATCCATAGTTACGGAAGCTGACACATTGTTTATAGGTTGACAGACTTTCCAATTTTCAACTTTTTTTTAAAAGAAGTCGGTAGACAGAGATGCAGTATTTATGCTGCATGCTTATTGGATGTAGCGAAATTCGTGCGCATGCGCATATTTGACTAAGGTACTCTCGATAAGGATAGAGATTGTATGTCGCCGCCGTGATGTTTTCGGAATTTTTGGGCCACTACCCGCGATATATTAGTATTATATATATGGTGTTTGGCTTGACAACATGACGTGTTGTATTGTTGTTTTCTTGTGAAGTAAACTTTTATTAAACATGGAGCAACGTTTTGTAGAGGCTAAGTCCGACAATGTACCGGTTATAGATCCTTTTATGATAAAGATCCTATAGATAGATCCTTTCAGAAATAAAAGGGATGAAAAATGTAAGGTTAGTATACTTAACAGTATTACTGCAAAGTCAATTAAATATATTAAAAAATTACCTTTACAAATTACGATGTTTTTCTATTACTAATAAATACACTTGTAATCAGTCACAGCTAGAGACAACAATTCACAGGTAAAAATATAAACTAAAAACAATGTCTCATGTTTACCCTAACCAAACAATTCAAACATAAACAAAAGTAAAGTTGTCACGCAGTGACACCAACCACACAAATGAAAATATCCTAGAAATCACTAAAAAATGGCGCGAATTTTGAATTTTCGCTTAGCGACTTCACATAGATATCGCGTACAATAAAAAAATAATTTATGGACTTAAATGAACCCAATATTAAAATTCCAGAAATACGTATCTCTTCTTTTTACATCGGCAATGGAAAGTAGATGGATCCAGAAATACGTATCTCTTCTTTTTCCATCTACTTTCCATTGCCGATGTAAAAAAAAAATACGAAACACCTCATTGCAAACAGTCCCAAACTTTTGAAACCTAAAAATGCAAAGCTTACGACAAATTATGAGGACTTTTTTGTAATCGAAATTTGAATATCTACCTATCTGATATATTTGCAAATCAATAACCAATAAAATATATAACAATACACACAAGGTAACTGTTTTTATTGGCTCCAGAAGGTGCCAGGCTCGTCTACAATGGAAACAAATGATATACTATTTCATTTATTTCCAAAGCCTTCAATAATTTCATAATTTTGAAAGGTGAAAGTTCTATAGAAAAGTTATTCTATCTGAGATTTTCATGTAACGCAAGATATATTTGAATTTTAGAGGCCCCTGAATAATGCTATGTTGTCAAATTTCCTGTAAAAAAATCACTAATATGATTTCCCGAAAAATCGCGTCGAAAAAAAATTATAGCAGGTTGTGGAATGGTAACATCACCGTCGTACTAGGTTGTAGAAGTACGTATTAGGCATACACTTATTCATAAAAAAATAATCATCCAAATCGTGCTGCTCAGTAAAATTTTACAGCAGTGTGAAGATGAGAAGTGAAACACACTGTATCTCAATTTATCAAAAAGTATGCTGGGCGAACAACAGGAAGACATCGAGAAATACAGGAATAATGTCCCGTATTTCTTAATTTTCCTGAATTATACTTCTTCTCGTTTCTGTAGGGGGACACATGTTGGCTTTTTTGAGCTGTATAGAAACGGGACTTCTGCCTAGAGGTCGTTTAGACCCTCCTTTGTGGTCTCAGAGATCTGGCAAAAACAGTACGAGACGTAGGAGGCCGCTGCCTGCACTCTCGGAAACGGAAGAGGCGACAAAGGATTACGTGTTTAGGATCATCGATAACAGCGACCATAAGGATATTTGTAAGTACATTATTTTCAGTTTCCAACACAGATTATCGTTTCACAGGCAAGTTGAATAAACCGTTTCTTCCTCGTAATTTAATTGGAATTTTTTAAAGCTATTTCCCACGCTTACAGTAAAACGCAACGAACTGATGGACACACACGCCGCACTGCCAACGAAAGTTAGAGTACAGCTGTGCAGTACCAGCACCAGCTCTGAGAGCTCCACTAAAAGCTTTAGCATCGACCAGAACGTCCCCGACAGTCCGCCAAGCGTGTGCATTCAGGCGGTGTGTGACAGCATGAAGCGGCAGATCATATCGCGGGCCTTCTACGGATGGCTGGCTTACTGCAGGCACCTGTCGACGGTGAGGACGCACCTCAGCGGGCTGGTGAATAGCAAGATCATGTCCGGAGAAGGAGCGAGTGAGGGTAAGCATTTTGTTAGAATATGTAGAAGTAGTAAGTGTTTTTACTTTTTATTAATGATCTAGTAAAACATCAGACGCGGAAGCGCAATCATACTAAACTTTCTTTGCAGGTATAACCGCAGAACGATGGGTGGAATTGTGTGTAGATGGCGTGGTGTCAGATTACGCTGAAGTCTACAGGCTCACGTACTTCGGAGGCATAGCGCAAGACTTGAGGAACGAAATATGGCCTTATCTCTTGGGACACTACAAATTTGGGAGCACGCTGGAGCAACGAAACGAATTAGACGAAGAAACCAAGCAGGCGTAAGTTGATTGTTCACCTACGTGTTACACGCCGACAAATGTTTACGATTGTTTTACGCAGCTATGAAAACACTATGTCGGAATGGCTGGCTGTGGAGGCGATAGTGAGGCAGCGCGATAAGGAGAACCAGGCGCACGCCATTGCCAAGCTGAGCAGCGAGAGCATGTCGGCAGATCAGCTGCCACCTCAGATTCAGAGGGAACTGAGCAACGAGGCGAGTTTGACATGCATTTGTAAACCATATTGTTTCCTAATATTTTTGTTAGGTTTTTGAGGACGATGTCGTGACAGACGACGAAGGCGAGGAATCCCTGGAGGAGGAAAAACCCGAACGCCGCACCTCCAGACCGAAGCGCACAAAACAAAACACCATCAAGTACGAGAGCGACGAAGAGGACGGTGGCGGAGGAGGGACCGAGGATGCTGCGGAAAGTACAAATCCTGACAACGTACAAAACGGAGAAGCCTTATCCAGTAAAAATAGTAGAAATAGTAGCGTAACGGGTGATACTAATGTAGGTGAGCCAAATCTAAGAACTTACTCTTTCGGGTCTGCGTATTTATACAACTTATGACGCTGAAACAGTATGTATAGTAATTATATTAGTAAAATAATCGGGCGGAATGCTTTCATTTTTAACATTATGGAAATATTTTTGTGCGAGCTCAAAACGAAATGATAATATATGTTCAAGAGTGTTGCCAAATCATCATTTTGTTAAAAATTAAAGGGATAAGTGTTTGTGACGTAACTAACCGTAATTTCTTGATCACGATTGTGTTGGAAATAAAAACCAACGGATAATATCATATCCATGCAACCATCGGAGACGTTAGATATGATAACACCATACAGGAAAGATTATTATAAGCGTGCCGACCGTTCTATCAAATAAGACGCTACTCCATTAAACGAGTAAGGTATTATAACTGAACCCCTACTTCTCTTCACGCAACTCGCCGGTGGAGCGCTGTGCTATGTATATTAGTGGAGTAAAATCGCCAGTCTAACTCTGAACGGGCCGTAATACTTCACTGATAAATGTGAGCTCTTTTTAAAAATTCGATAATTCAAAAATGGATCGATCGAAGTTTTAGTTTTAAGTCATTTTCTTGGTAATATACAGGGTGTTAGTTAAACATGCGGCAAAAATTCAAGAGGTTATTCCTTGGACTATTCTAAGGATATTTTATCCTTTGATGATTTTTGAAAAAGCGCTTTGTTGCGAAGATATAGGGCGAAAAAAATTTTCAACAAATCCAATTTTGGTATTTTTCACATTATTAATGTAGGTGAAATAAAAGTATGGCGTACTACATTGGACGTATCAAGTAAAAGAAGTATCAAGAAGTTGTTTTTTCTTACCAACATCCCGTGATACTTCGGAGTGATTATTTTGTATATTTTTGTAGTTTATATGTGTCGCATTTGTTAAGATTGATTGACGTTTGGCTAGTTGACGTGTAAACGGTTGTTAGTGAAGTCCTCTATCATGGCTCGTTATACGAATGCCGAGATGGCTGACATGCATTTTATTTATGGACTTGCTGATGGCAATACATTAGAAGCTAGGCGACTGTACATTGAACGATTTCCTAACCACATTGCTGCCGATAGAAAAATCTTTCAAAGTATTCATCAACGTCTTCGAGAAACGGGAACATTGAAGCGAAGTGGAGGACCAGGAAGGCCAAGGACTGTAAGAACGGTAGACGTAGAAGAGAATGTGCTGGACATGATAGAAGAAGATCCAGATTCTACACGAAGAATTGCAAATACTTTGAATGTAAGTAATTGGACTGTTTGGAAAATTCTGAGAGATAATTTGTTGTACCACATTCAACGCGTTCAGGCACTTCTTCCTGCAGATTTTGCTCCACGTATTGCATTTTGTCAATGACTTTTGCACACATTGGCTGAAATCCCTCAACTACTTACGCTGATTCTTTTTACCGATGAAGCCAGTTTCTCGCGAAATGCAATAAGGAATTTCCACAATAACCATGTGTAGGCTGACGAAAATCCACATGAGATTTGTGAAGATCGGTTTCAACATCAGTTCTCGTTGAACGTTTGGGTTAGAATTGTGGGTGACTGGCTAATTGGACCGGTATTTCTACCAGGAAGACTTACCAGCGAAGTATACCGCAGCTTTCTGGAACAAACGCTACCTCAGTTTTTGGAGGATTTACCATTGGCTACAAGACAGGCAATGTGGTTTATGCATGATGGTGCACCACCTCATTTTAGCGTAGTTGCTCGAGAGTTTTTAACAGCAACATACGGAGATCGCTGGATTGGTCGAGGTGGACCTCACATATGGCCTGCTCGATCCCCGGACTTAAACCCCTTGGATTATTTCCTATGGGGCTATCTAAAGTCATTAGTTTATACTGGGCCAGTGGAAGATGTGGACGATTTAAGAGATCGGATAATTGCTGGGTGTAACTCAATAAGAAACGACCCTGGTGTTTTTGAAAGAGTTTGGGAGTCTATGAGGAGAAGATTGGATGGTTGCATCCGAGCTGGAGGTAGCCATTTTAAACAATTCTTGTAGGTTCCGAAATATTACATGTAATTTGTAGTAATTATTGTTATTTGTTGAAAATTTTTTTCGCCCTATACTATATCTTCGCAACAAAGCGCTTTTTCAAAAATCATCAAAGGATAAAATATCCTTAGAATAGTCCAAGGAATAACCTCTTGAATTTTTGCCGCATGTTTAACTCTAACACCCTGTATAGGTGTACTATCAAAAAAAGGTTACAATTGCCCTACTAAAAATAGTTCTAGATCACACCACATATGTCCCAAAACATGCTCTACATGATGGTACAGGTTTCATCTGCTCCACTATATGTATTGCGTGACTCGATCGCAACACCGCTGTCTTTTGGCCTTGAACGGAAACCACTAACTTGGTTCCAATATACGAACATAAACATTTCCAATGTTAAAAGATTATGTGTAAAAATATGTTTTGCGACTTCAGAATTAAAATATTTATACATATATTTTCTCTCTTTAGGAAAATTAGGAAGTGATAGCCAATTAGACGTTAACGAAGTAACTAGCAAACTATTAGAAGAAAACAAAAAGGAGGAAACTGACGAGCCCAAAGACGAAGATGACATTCACCTGGACCCCCACGCGGAACTTAAAGACTTCATTCACAATGTTATCGTCACTAACGCCAGCGTTGATATGAGTGGACTAGGTGAGACATTTTCTGCGAATTCTTCTTCATCTAATAGTTTTCATATACTTGATGTTTTAAAAAATATATAATTCTAACCTAAGTAGTGCTGATCTGGATTTATACATTTTTTTGTTTTAATGAAGACATCGTTATAATAAAGAAACTGTTTCAAAACCATCAAAATCCTTTTTGAACGTCTGCAATTGTGTGAAAGGGTTCTTTATCTCTTAAAAGTAGATTTTAAGATCCTTGCCTATAAGATAAATGACAGTATTACGTTGGCATTTCCTTTTTCTAGGAAACGAAAGTCCCAGGATAACGAACCTTGACGCCGTTACGGAGGAGAACAATTCTTCCCTGGACACTTGCATAGAAACGCACGGGTTGGCGTCACCAGCTAGATCGGCTTGCGTCTCCCCCGCTAGTTCTAATGGAGGAATATATAGTGTAAGTTCTTACAAACATCCGCGTAAAAGATTACGGACGTACAGCCCCTGACTTATCTTTCCACATGCGTATCTTTATTTTATTATGTTAGGTTGCATTATTTTGTTTTGATTTTAGCAAGAACTCCTGGAGACCTTTGGACTGAACTTGCACAGGATAGAGAAAGATGTACAGCGGTGTGACAGGAACTACTGGTTCTTCATGGAGAAGGAGAATCTGGATAAGTTGCGGAATGTAATGTGCACGTAAGTATCTTTCCAACAATGTAAGTTCCCCTTGTGGAGAAAGAATTGAAATGTGGCGGAGATTAATAATTACTTATATTTTTTTTTTTTTTAAATTTCAGGAAGTACAAAAAATAGTTTGTATTCATAGAAATTATAGAACATATACCGGGTTTCCCATTTCATTTGACTAATGGCAGTTAACATGGGCTATTACATTTCGTTGAATTTTATATTCCCAGGGCACACTATGAGAAATATTGCTAATGGAATCGATACTACTGACTGTCAAACACTTCTGATTACCAAAATACTAAAGCGAAATCCTTTTTTAAATAAAATATCAATAAAAATTTATTTTAAGTTAATAGATGTAGTTTACATACGTCTTTTATCGACATTATCTTATGTCAACGATTGGACTAGTTGGTTGAGCATCCATCTTTCAAACTGAACCGCACAATTTTGCAAGTTCAAATCTCGCCAGAGACAACTTTTTTTTATTTTACTTTTTCATTAATTACAAATTATTAGTGTTTACTTATTCGAATAAATATGGTTCATTGGCAGTACCTAGTTATTATTTTCGTAAGTCACAATATTTACTTTTCAGCAAAAAAAAACATGTTTTAATTGGTTCGTTTCCTTTATCTTTAGCTAAAGCTACTATCTTATACAATAAGTAATCAACATGCAACATATTTTTTATTTATTACATGCACCGTGCTTATACTAATAAGGTACTTATCTCTGCTAATAGTTAGGTACTACATATTATACCTCAATCTGGATATTGAGTTAAACAGTATTACAGAGGAACTGTCGTGAATTAGTAATAGGTTTTTTTTAATGAAAAACTATAATTCTAAAATTATGAGTTTTTTCAAGTTCCTCTGTAACTGTTTAACTCAATATCCAGATTGAGGTATAATATGTAGTAACTATTAGCAGAGATAAGTACACTATTAGTAAAAGCACAGTGCATGTAATAAATAAAAAATATGTTGCTTATTGATTACTTATTTTATAAGATAGTAGCTTCAGCTAAAGATAAAGGAAATTAACCAATTAAAACATGTTGTTTTTTTTTTTGATAAGTAAATATTGTGACTTACGAAAATAATAACTAGGTACTGACAATGAACCATATTTATTCCAATAAGTAAACATTAATAATTTGTAATTAATGAAAAAGCAAAATAAAAAAAAGTTGTCTGGCGGGATTTGAACCTGCAAAATTGTGTGGTTCAGTTTGAAAGACGGACGCTCAATCGACTAGTCCAATCGTTGACATAAGATAATGTCGCTAAAAGATGTATGTAAACTACATCTATTAACTTAAAATGAATTTTTATTGATATTTTATTTAAAAAAGGATTTCACTTTAGTATTTTGGTAATCAGAAGTGTTTGACAGTCAGTACTATCGATTCCGTTGGCAATATTTCTCATAGTGTGCCCTGGGAATATAAAATTCAATGAAATGTAATAGCCCATGTTATTTGCCATTAGTCAAATGAAATGGGAAACCCGGTAGAATGCTTTTATGGAGACTGAAAATAACCATCCTATGTAGAAAATGTAACTCTAGCAACTTTGGTTTTCTGTATAGGTAGCTCTGGTCATACTAGCATCTAGCTTCGCATTAGCCGGCGGGAGGGAAATTCAAAAATGATGTAATTTTACATGTGACGTAGATTATTTGCAACCACTTGGAATTTTTGGCATAGTATTCACCCATTCGCAATTTTTAGCTAGTAACATGCTAAATAAATACTAAATGGCTGGTTACATTACATTATTACCAATAGTAGAATAATCCTTACCAAAATTTTGGACAAATGAACTCTTAATTGAACTCTTAAAGCCGAAATTTGCACAAAATCGTTTTATTACCCAAATCGTCTATTTATCTCATTATAAACTAAACAAAACAGTTGAGCAGAGAACACAATAAAATATAAAGTATGGTAATATTTATCAATAAAACGGCAAGAACAACAAATACACAAATAAGGTGGGAGGCCATAAAATAAATAAGAACAATTAACACAGGCTGACAGCTGACAAACGTCAAAGGTTCCTAACTTAACCTCAATTGGGATTAAGAACTACCAATACTTACAGGATTGTATCCCATGGTGTGGTGTAAAAATTCCCTGAAAAAAGTTACGTTTCCTCGTGTTTTGCATAGAGGGGCTATTTTTTGCCGTGTACATAGACTGGCTACGTGCGCCCCTACAAAATGTGTTTTTTGAAGATAGCTTGGCAACGCCGCATCCGAATTTGAAAAATAAAATGTCATTTTGCAGGTAGAAGAAGGGCGAATCGAATACGATTGAAAAATACAGGGTGTTCCATTTAAAAAAATATAAGTTTGGTTCACCCCTCTGCGCTGGATCACCCTGTATGTTCAAATTGGAGTTTTCAACAATTTCTAGCTAATGGGGTATTTTCCTTCAATCAAAATGAAAGTGGAAAACTGTATTTTTATAAAATATATTTTTTTTATATTTATTAGGATAAAAATTATTAAGATTGGATCGGCAGAAAAATTTTAATTCAATTTTGAAATTTTATTCTATATTTGTGACGTCACTAAGCGAAAACTAGGGAAAATGTATCTATAGAGGCCACACTGATAATATGTGGCTAGATTCAGTTTGTAACAACGTCAAATGACAGTCGACATTTCGATAATTGACATTTGAAATTTCCTGTTTGTGTTTGGCTTGACAAATTGATGTGTTGTATTGTTGTTTTCTTGTGAAGTAAACTTTTATTAAACATGGAGCAAGGTTTTGTAGAGGCTATGTCCGACAATTTACCGGTTATAGATCCTTTTATGATAAAGATCCTATAGACCCTTTCAGAAATAAAAGGGATGAAAAATGTAAGGTTAGTATTATTACTGCAAAGTCGATTAAATATATTCAAAAATTACCTTTACAAATTATGATGTTTTTCTATTACTAATAAATACACTTGTATAATCAGTCACAGGCAGAGACAACGGGTGCGTTTCGAATCGCGCATTATGCACATTTTACTTCCTACGTTCGTTCCAATTCAAGCATTCTGCATGTCGTAGCATCAATAGCTCCTCCGACTTTTGGCTTCGTAGCACCCAGGAGCTGCATCATGTACGAGGTGATGCGTTTATGCATTGCGGGCAACTTAACCTAATTTTTTAAACTTTTGGAGGGAAGGAAACTGATTCTGTGGTGTGGTGTTGCTAGTTTCAATCAATTCTTTTGCAAGAACAAGAATGCCAGAAATTTTGCTGGTTTCTCCATCACGAATTTAAATAAATTATAAATTGTTCACAAAAATAACTGTCAGTGTCAAAAGCCGTTCCGAAATGCATGAGCGCATCACACGCATCTGCTAAACGGAACGCTTTTATGTGTCACTGCAGCAGATACGTTTGATGTACGATTTGGAACGCACCCAACAATTCACAGGTAAAAATATAAACTAAAAACAATGTCTCATGTTTACCATGATGTTTACCCTAACCAAACAATTCAAACATACACAAAAGTAAAGTTGTCACGCAGTGGCACCAACCACGCAAATGAAAATATCCTAGAAATCACTAAAAATGGCGCAAATTTTGAATTTTCGCTTAGTCATGTCACAAAGATATCGCGCACAATAAAAAAATCATTTATGGACTTAAATGAACCCAATATTAAAATTCCGGAAATACGTATCTCTTCTTTTTCCAACTACTTTCCATTGCCGATATAAAAAAAAAAATAGGAAAACACCCCTTGACTGTTAAAACCAGACCCTCCACCGCGACCATGTGGTCCATTGTGGCTCACACCTACTTATATTTCACCCAACAGGTCCAGTTTCATAATGAAGCTGATCACCTTATTGGGTGAGAACTTATTCAGATCCTCTGGCAGAAGTTGTCCTTTGCCAAATAATGAGTATCTGATCCTTTCCCCAGCAGGGCAGGTGCACAATATGTGTTCTGCCGTTTCATCATCTTCTAAGCACAAGCGGCACTCAGCATCTTCTGCTAGGCCGAATTTGTACAGATATTTTAAACGGCAGTGACAAGTATATAGGCCAATTAAAATCGTAAGTGCAACCTGCTTAACTCTAAAAATGAGCGAGCGGCAGCTGGCAACTCCATATTGTTTTTGAGTTGCAATGGTAGGAAGCAAAAGCTTTAAGAGCTGCTTGGCTGTCTGAGAAGATTTCTATCGATTTGTGTGTAGCGTCTGTTCCAGCCACTGTACACACAATTCGATGGCATAGATTTCTGCCTGAAATATAGTTACATAACTGCCAAGGATTCTTGACTGTTATTTCAACATCAGACATATTTAAAAAAGACACATTTGTAACAACAAACCACTAAAACAACAATATTTTTTAGCAAAATAAATTATAAACTATTATATACGCACATAACTATTTAACACAGATATAATTATTAACTCATTACATTATTAATCAATTAGAACAATTAAGAAGTTAAAGTTCTTTTAGAAAATGTGAAAAAGCACACCTTTAAAAGCTAGTTTGACGTTCTCAACAGATTTAGTCACCTTTACGTTTGAATTTCCGGCAGACTTCTTTGTCCATCGGTGGCTTTACCTCCTTCTTCGTAACTGCTAGAAGCTTGTTTCTGTGATGATCTAAAAATAAATTCAAGCCGTAAATTTACTCAATAGCTTTCTTTGTAAGACGCCCCCACGATGAGTTTCACTCTCTTAAAATTAAGGGGACTTCAATTGATTTAATAAGATATGTGTAAGACATCAGAGACAGTGTGTCCAGCCGGGAGCTTACATGGTCCATATCCAGTGGCGGCTCATGACTGTGGCGCTAGGGACTGTGCTACGAACTGAGATATTTCTACCGGACGCATCTCACCTAATTATACAGCGAAATGCATTGTTTTGATGTGAATTTGCTAATATATATGAAAATAATGATGACATAATAGGTACAAGTGCAGGTATATTTTAATGATAATGCATGTAGCTGTTGCCCAACAAGAACGTACTCTAAGAGGGCAAAGTACGGTCTTGCCAAGGGATGAGGTTGGAATAAATAAAAATTCTAAAAAAAATGAATAAAAATTCTAAAAACCGACATATATAAATAAATTCTTCTTGGATTATTAACACCGTATACTTAAAAATAGCATTCTATGGGAAAATACAATATACTTCAAAATTAGGACAAAACTCTGACAACTGAACACCCCAAGCCTCAACTCACTCAGGAGGCATCGAAAACACTTGTCATCCTATCCATGTCTTGGTGCTGCCTAGGACATAAAAATGTATACAACACTGGTTTGTATAAGTTGTGACTGATTCGATAGTGTTTCACATTATTCACATCACTATGACGCTTCGAAGATTTAAACATAATTTTAAACAAAATAAAAATCGTTCAGTCTAAAAATTGTCCAGCGGGCTTATTATACTAATTGTCTTAAACTGAAGATAAAAGACAGGCTTATTCATTTTAAGCCACCAAAATTATAGACTCTACAGCATTATACAACGTCGCAGCCATTCATATTTTTAGTTGGAAGAGGAGGAAGAAAATATAATCTAACCACAGCTTAAAAGGAATCTAACCTTAAAATTTGTGCATTCAAAAAGAAAAACAAGTTATAAACCAGTGTTTGAGTGTATATTTTTGAACTGCACTATTTTTTACAGCATTACACAACGTCACAGTCATTCATATTTTTAGTTGGAAGAGGAGGAAGAAAATATAATCTAACCACAGCTTAAAAGGAATCTAACCTTAAAATTTGTGCATTCAAAAAGAAAAACAAGTTATAAGCCAGTGTTTGAGTGTATATTTTTGAACTGAATTGAAAATGGAATCACAAAATCCTTGCCCCACAACCCTTTGGTAACATCCATGAGACAAAAATCGAAGGGTTACTAAAATCTATATTTTACATATTATATTACTCATTAAGAAATTTTAGCTTCATTTATTTTACTCGCCTTTACTTGTGGAGCTAATCCATCAGATCTGTAAACCCGAAGTGGGGGTCAATCTATTTATTAAATATCGTGCACTGTCCTTGTCTATACGAAAAAGGCGCTGAAATTCTAAGGCCCTCACAAAAGGATTATTGTTGTCTCTTAAATGTCTCCTGTACACGTTTAATTCCCTTATATCATATCTTCGCCTTTCGTGTTCAACAAAAAATAGCAAATGAGGCACAAAAGCCATATTTTACTCCAAGTATGCAAAAATACAGAACACAATTATGTCTGACACAAATGTACGGCACGGTCTTAAACTAGTTTAGGGCACCTTCGGAGGTGGCTTAAAGTAGGAGCTAAAGACATGTCTCGCATTTTAGACCAATTTGTAGACAAAGTCATTAGTATAATTCCAAAATATCGGATGTGACTAGAAAATCGGCTTGAAGTTAACTATAAGACATGGTTATGTCCAAAAGCCCATATTTAAGACGTCTTAAAGATTAGTGTAATAACCCTGCAGGACTTTCAAATGTACTGTTTATTTTAAAAGTCCCAAATTTGATTTTACTACTATTAAAAACCGATAAAAAAACAGCATCGGCGTGACAAACATACTTTCTTGATATGCGCTACTCTAATGCTTAAATTCTATTCACAGGTATGTTTGGGAGCACCTCGACATAGGTTACATGCAGGGCATGTGCGACCTGGTCGCCCCCCTGCTTGTCATCTTCAACGACGAGTCGCTGACGTACGCCTGCTTCTGCCACCTGATGGAGCGCATGGTGGAGAACTTCCCCAACGGCAACGCCATGGACTGCCACTTTGCCAACATGCGCTCGCTCATACAGATCCTCGATTCGGAGATGTACGAGCTGATGCACGCCCACGGCGACTACACCCACTTCTATTTCTGCTACAGGTGAGAGAGATAGTTATACCAATCTTATCGCTCTATTCCTATCAATATTCTGTTGCTATTCTAATTATCGCCTTATTGCTATCTATTATGTGTGGGTATTTGATGTTATGGTATCCTTGAGAGTGGAAACTCTGCAGTAGCGAACTCTCCAGGGACCTCATGTTGTGCCTGGAGTACTACAGGACTCTAATTTGTGGCCACTTTTGCTAAATCTGCCTGTAAATGATATTAATATGTGGGTATTTGATGTTATTGTATCCTTGAGAGTGGAAATTCTGCAGTAGAGAACTCTCGAGGGACCTCATGTTGTGTCTGGAGTACCACAGGGGTCTAATTTGGGGCCACTTTTGCTAAATCCGCCTGTAAATGATATGTTATATGTGGGTATTTGATGTTATTGTATCCTTGAGAGTGGAAACTCTGCAGTAGTGAACTCTCAAGGGACCTCATGTTGTGTCTGGAGTACCACAGGGGTCTAATTCGGGGCCACTTTTGCTAAATCTCCCTGTAAATGATATTAGTGATTTCTTTAAATACAGTTAACTCTGTTACCCACTTACTCATGACTTAAAAACGGTTAACATAACCTGCTTTAGTCATTCAGAGTTCTTTGTTTTGTCTTATTATCTTTTCCTGATGTCTATTATGTTTTCTTTTTTGTATTACCATTATAATAAGGTTTTTTGTGTATATGTAAATATTTATTTATCGTTTGAAGGTGGTTCCTCCTCGATTTCAAGAGAGAACTAGTTTACCCAGACGTCAACGCCACCTGGGAGGTAATTTGGGCCGCGCAGCAGGTGGCGTCCAGTCATTTCGTCTTATTCCTAGCCTTGGCCCTTCTGGAAACATACCGGGATATTATTCTGTCCAACGGGATGGACTTCACTGATATTATCAAGTTTTTCAACGGTGAGTTTACCGGTCTTCGTTTTGACATGTTTTTTGGGTTCGTTTTCCTGTTTTAGAAATGGCCGAACGTCACGACGCTCAGGCGGTCTTGAAGTTAGCGCGGGAACTAGTCCTACAACTACAACTACTGATAGAGAACAAGTAATTCAGTAGTGGCTTATTTTAAGTGTCATCCGCCTGAAGAGGCTAGAGAAATTTGGGGAAGAACTGAAGAAACACTTTGATTTAGGTTCGTTTTAAGACTTATGGTGGGCAATTATAGCAAATTTAGAGGTTAATTTTAAGTGTAAACATCCGCCTTTACCAACCATAAATCCTTTAGTAACTTCTCCAAGCGGAAACCCAAATCACTGACCCAAAGATCTTCCAGATACATCGTTTTACTTTAGCAGTAACTCTCCGAGTAAGTATGGTTAACAACTTTTGATCAAAAGGTGTTTTGTCGCAGGCAGATTTGGATTAGAAAATGTATTTCATTTAAAGCTTCACGACTATCAATGATTTAAACGTAGAGTTATTATAATGTACCATTAGATCTACAAATCTTTATTAAAAATAACCCGCTATTCAATAATGATTCACCGGTTGTGCAAAAATACTAGAAGAACTTAGGTAGATTTTCCTTCTGATCGGCTAAACACATCATACACGTATTCCTTCTACACCTTGTGGAAACCTGAGATGAAAATATCGATGGTCGAATATCAATTATGAGAAATTCACCTACAGCTACGTCTACGGATTTTGATGTCTATTTACCGTTGATATGTCCGTTTGTCATTGCCTTGCAGTTTACTACACACTACACACATTTTCCCCATTGTTTTTACACTATAAACTATAGTTATATAACAAAATAAGGTCAAAATCACAAACAGAGCACTTGAAATTTGATAAAACATAAAAAATACCACAATACAATCAAAACACGAAACAAAAAATGCCATATTAATGCCATATTTCAAGCCGATCAATAGAAAAACGGCTATAACCAATATTTACAAATAATCGTCCAGTCCCTATGACAAACAAATAAGTAACAAACTGCCTGCGAACCAGTGCTCGGGCTTCCGCCTAGTTATGTAACAAGGTCTATTGGAAACTGGATCAAGGAAAGATCAGAGGAAGAATGGTCGAACGGGACTGGGCTGCGACAAGCCAGGCTCTTAATTGAAGGGCCTTGGTCAAACGCAACTCGATCAATACTTGCGCTAAGTCGTAACAGTATAAGAATTGTCACAGGACTGTTGACAGGTCATGAACATCTCAACAAGCACCTTAACACTATCGGCCTTAGTGACACTAGAAGGTGCAGGTTTTGCGGACACGATGACGAGGACTCCATTCACATCCTCTGTCGCTGCGCCTGCCTCATGGTCAAGAGACACAAACATCTGGGTGCAGCATTTCTCCTGCCCCAGGACATTAGAGATCTTCCACTAGAACGGGTGTTGGCCTATGCGCATAGCACAGGTCTCTTCCAATAGCTCTCGACTAGCGGCAGGCACAATGGGTCAAGAAGCCTGAGTGCTGCGGGTAACCGCGCCGCCTTCCAACAACAACAACAAACCGCCTGTAATGGTACATTATAACAACCCGTATTTAATGAAATTCAGGAATAAACGCTATTAAATAAAATGAAAACATAATCTAATGTAAATAGATTGTTTTCTTGTAGATAATGCCTGTAACTTATTTGTGGTGCATTTTCATGATTCATAGTTTTGTTTTCTTATTTAAAGCTGTCTGTGACGAAGACTTTTTGATCACTAGTTTTTAATTCAGTTATCTTTACAACGGGAGATGCAACCAGTATCTGTACTTGAAACGTGTAGTTTTGTGATAATTACCTGCGACATGCCGCAACCAAATCTAATCCGATTACCTCATCCGAATACAACACTAGGGAATGAACTAGCTAAGTATTTTGTAGACATAAAACTAAAATGTGCCAAAAATAAGACAACGTAAGTAGATAGCTAGGCTAGGTTAAGGGGAGATTTTATTGAAACGGTGTTTTCGTACATAGGGGTTGAAATAAACATAATTGGCAGTGTAGTGAATTTTTTATGGAATAATTATAAGTTTTTAGATATGCCATTTCAAGAGGCGTAAGACATATCGCAAATAAAATAAATTTATAATTTCAAGAACCACAAGAGAATTTTCCAAATTTTTCTTACTGTAAATCGGTGAGTTTTATTTTACTTAATTTAGGAGCCGGTCTTTCCATCTCTTTATAAAGTTGCTTTTAACTAAAAGAAACTTAAAGTTAACAGGTGAATTTATCTGGCAGTTAAAAAATTGCGTCGTCTTTTCAACACAATTTAACTGCTCTTTTGTAAAAAGACTGTTTAATGATATTGGCAATACTGATTAAACAAGAAAGTCTATATAATAGAGTGAGACAGATGAAATGCGTCAACCATAATCAACAAAATATGTCAATCATGACAACATTACCTAGCTATAACGTACTGTGGCTATAACCAACTATAACTATTTTTAAGTTCTAGTCGTTTCTGGGATCTCTAGTTTAAATTTAATATTCAGAAGTGTAAAAATGTCTTCCCAGGATGATACAGTAAAAAACTTGGAACCAAATTGCCCAAGAATTTGAGGCCCTCACTAGTACAAATCGTAGCAGTTCAGTCGTCCGTTCAAAATATGATTCAATAAAACATGTCATAAAATCTAACAAATAAGTTGATATAATTTCTTTTTTATTATTAACCTGTTAGTGTGATGCCGTAAATGTTGTTCGATTTCTTCTAGAATATTTAACACCGTTATTTTTGATACACGAAATATCCTCATAAATTCTTCATCATCCCAGATGTTTAAATTGTCTATATGAGGCCTTACAGTATATATTTTTCGTTCGCGATTTGCAATATCTACCATGTTTATAATTATATAATATAATGATCTAATAATATTTCTTCTTCAAAATCAATGTTTTCCATTATAAAAATATATTTTTTGACGTTTTATTAATCAAATTATTTACTAACACTCAAATTGTAAAATTTCTGAGATTATAAATCTATTTGTAAACAACTTATAGGTCAGTAAAAGTGACCGATAAGGTAAAGAGCAGATAGAGAACTTTAAAGACAGGATGTAATTTAAAACACAGTGAAAAGACCCATTTTGTAGTTACAAGGAAGATAAATTTAAAATGATGTTTATAAGGAGATGGAAAGAATGGCCCTTAGGAACATAATATATAGTGTTATCTAAATTGAAATTCATTTTTTTTTCTAGTTAAAATTAAAAAAAAAAAAGTAATATTTCCTATTTTTTTGAGCCATGTTCAACCCCACAAAAAATCTAGTGGGGTTAGGTCAGGACAGCGTAGTGGCCATTCAAGTGGCCTTCTTCACGCCGAATTGCGCATTGTGCAGTGATTCATTTACCGCTGCCAACATTGTATTATTTCGACCCCAAGACTGTCGACTATTGTTACTTGTTTCCTGCCACTTACTGTACCGCTTACACACATTTTCATACAGACCATTCCCAGGGGCGTCTTATTCGAATCCCCCACCAACTAACTAATCCTAACTCCTAAGTTTGTGTGTATATACATGTATAATAATATTTATTATGTAAAGAGATATATATTGTACACTATGTGTAACTGTTTTTAGCCGAATGAAATTCTATTACCAAAAAGTCTAAAGATAGAAGATGAAATGGAAAATCAGCTAAAATATCGCCGAACTGAAATATTCTTTATGAAATTACAACAAAATTATTTACATTTTTTTGAAGATAACGCATTATTGGCAATAAAGGTTTCTTAACGTTTACTGCACAAAATTTGTATCCCAACGACACTGAACACTAGTTTATTTCAGGTCAACGACCAGCTCGGTTACCTGATTTGAGTCCATTGGACTTTTTTTCTTTAGATCACCAAAAACCAGATAACCGAACCGCCTAGAGGTATTTCAACACAATTTTGATTTTACAAGATAATTTTATCAGCGGTTTAGATCAGGTAAGTGAGTTGGCTGACATGAAATTAAATATAGTGTGTTGTATCGACCGAATTCAAATTTGGTGCAGTTTCCGCAAACTCTAAAATGCAGGGTGGGCGAAATTCGAGGCTCACTATTGGGATCTTGGAAACGGTAAGAGATACGAAAACGGTTAAATTGGGGCAAAGTTGCGTAATTTTGTGACCAATAATATGCCGTCAAGAAATCCAGAATATCTACATTCGTTTTTGAGTTATTTAAAAAAAAACAAAATTTTGAGTTTTCGTTTTTAATTTTTTTTAGCTTTATTTGAGACGATATCAAAAAACTGACAAGACTTTTTCATTGCCACTTTTTATGCTCTATAACGTGGCAGTACAAAATTTCCGTTACGGCGTTTCGTCCGATCAGGACCATCTTCAACTTTATTTTTTTAAATAGGGACCCATAATGTTTCTTACGAAAAACGATAGGATTTTTTATTCTGATTCCAATGATCTATGATACTTTATAGTTTTAATTATTCTTTTTGCTCAAATACTAGGAATAACTTTTAAGACGATCGAATCTAGTATGCTTTGGGCTGATGACATTTGTTATAAAATAATTTTAATTGTCAATACAATTTGACATTGACGTAACGAGCTTCGCTTTAAATAATAAGTAATAATACCGTTTACAAATCAAGAAAAATGTGATATGATTGAAATTTATTATAAATGTTACAAAAATTCAACCAGATCTGAACAAACATATTTTGCAACATACCCAGAAAGGCTACAACCACATAGAACGATATTTTCGAAACTGTACAGACAATTGACAGGAAACGGTAGTTTTGAACATAACAGTAAAATTTGGTTTTATATGATAACACAAGTTGTACCTTATAATTAAATTTAAAATAATGATAACAAAGTAATTTATAATAATAACAGAAATATTTTTGTCAGCGGAATCTAAAATTAAAATTTTCTTAAATTAAAGTGTATGTTCAAACAGGGCACCATTAAAGCGAAGCTCTTTAACCGTCAAATTGTATTGACAATTAAAATTGTTTTATAACAAGTGTCATCAGCCCAAAGCATACTAGATTCGATCGTCTTAAAAGTTATTCCTAGTATTTGAAAAGAAATAGAAGAATAATTAAAACTATAAAGTATCATACATCATTGGAATCAGAATAAAAAATCTTCCTGATCGGACGAAACGCCGTAACGGAAATTTTGTACTGCCACGTTATAGAGCATGAAAAGTGGCAATGAAAAAGTCTTCTCAATTTTTTGATATCATCTCAAATAAGGCTAAAAAAAAAATTAAAAACAAAAACTCAAAATTTTGGTTTTTTTGAAATAACTCAAAACCGAATGTAGATATTCTGGATATCTTGACGGCATATTATTGCTCACAAAATTACGCAACTTTGCCCCAATTTAACCGTTTTCGTATCTCTTACCGTTTCCGAGATCCCAATAGTGAGCCTCGAATTTCGCCCACCCTGTATACAGGATACTTCGTTTCAATTCAGAATTATGGCCTTCAACTTATATTTCTTTAATAGAACACCCTTATTTTAGTATCGTAAATTAACCTGTCTATAATTTTTGTTGGGTTGAAGGATGATGTTAACGTAAAGCAGTTCGGTTTAGTTGATTTTGCAGTTTCAGAGTCTGGGAACCGGTCAAATTGTATTACTTTTTCACCGACCGTTGACTAAACAAATATCAATTACTATTTTAAATGTTACAGATTATATTTTTATCGTGCTGTTAAATGCTACTATATTTTATGACGCTAAAGTTTATTATAATATAAAATGTCATTGTATGTCTTATTGATCTATCAAAGAGATGTTTTAAATTTTATACATAGGTTTAATATGTCTAATTTATCACTTATAAATTTTATATCACGTGTTTGTCTGTTATACCGATTATTTCAACTCTAATGTTATATGGTAATAAAAAATAGTAAATTATGATGTTCATATAAATTTTATTCAATTATTTTTAATAAAAAACTGTTATTTTTAATGTTAGAGTGGCTGAATTTGGCCTGTTCAAAGCCTTTTTGCATTTTAGTGGATGTGATGGTGATTGTAACGTTTTTATTTCAATAATGAAAGGGTTTATTTATTATTTTTGATATATTTACAATGACAATATTTTAGGTTTGTTCCAACATGCAGAAAAACCAGTCCACGTACTGTCCAAAACCCGCACAATAAGAAATTTGCGTGTAACTAACACTTTGCGGCCCTTGAAAAACGGAAATCACTATATTTAAGAAAAAAATTTTTTTTTTTAAATGGAACAGCCTATATATTAGTGCATACTTTGCTTTGTTAAATTTTTCTCTTTCCAAAAATATATAATATGTTACTGTTTGATTCAGGACTTTTCCACATATGTCAGTTTAAAATTATTTTTGAAAAAGCGTGCCCTGAATTCACCTTATGTAAATAAACCGATAACTTGTTCTCACTAAACATTATTTCTTTGTTAAAATAGTTTGTTATTGGATATAAATTAATGATGATAAATAAACTTCTGTCAAAGTCATTTGTTTGTTTGGCGTGCCTCGTCCATAGCCACTGTGATCCGTCAGACATAAATTTCTCTCCTGTTTTTTCAAAAATAGTTTAAACTGACATTTGTGGAAAAGTCCTGATTCAAATAGTAACATATTATATATTTTGGAAAAGAGAAAAATTTAGCGAAGCTAAGTATGCACTAAAATATAGGGTGTTCCATTTAAAAAAAATTGTATTCCTTAATAATTTAGTGATTTCCGTTATTCAATTTTCTTCTAATACAGTATTATAAAAATTTTTTGTAATTTCAATAATAAAATCACAATAAGTTGTCAGATTATAGTGACTAACCCTGTACAGTAGTCCCAATTGTGAGAAGCGAATTTGTAACAGCCTGTATGTTGTCAAAAAATCAAACATTTCGACAGTTTAACGAAATAGCATATTTTGTCCGTGCGTTAGAAGAAAAAAGTAAATTATTTCGGGGAGGGTAGCTTGGCCAGCATAATTTTAGAATAAGCAGTCAGTTTTCATAATTCTTTTGCTAGAAAAATTTTTAAGAGTACTAATTTTTCAATATAATATCGTTTTTAATCAGTTGACGTTGAAACGAGATTCCAGGAGTCTTGCTACAGGTCGACTGTTAATAAACTAGTTTTTTAGACGTGCAAAATCTGGTATTAAGATGTCTGCCACAGCAGCCCGATTTTGTGTTCCAACACTGATTATTTTGAAGTAGTTTCAAACCAATCTATCGCTAGAGTGTGCATATTGAGCTATTCATAAATTTAAACCAAAATAGTGCACACAATGCTTGTTGGAACAAACCTTTCAATTGTACAAGTTGAATATTCATTATTTTCAACGTTATGAAACTATTATCGGTTAAATAAAAAAAATTTCTACTTATATGCCACGAAACACAATTTTTATCACTACCCACATGCTATTGAAAGGCTATTTGCCAACCCTTCTCGATGTAACAGTCTTAAGTGTTTTTGTTAACTGTTTTGTGCTTATTGGTAAGTTTTTGAATGTAGTTTTTTCAGCGTTTCATTTTTTTGCTTGATCTCGATATATTTTATTACAATATATTATATTGTCTCATATTTGCATTATTTTTGTACTGGCAGCCAAATATACAAGGTTTTTAAGAGAGATTCGTTGTACGGTGACGCGAGTAACGTCATCCAGATCCATGTTTATAACATTTTGTAAGTGGCAGTATCATTTTACCAATGTATACAGTGTGTCCAAGATAAAGATGGGATAGCATTGGGATCTTGGAAATGGTAAGAGCTACAAAGTTGGTTAAATTATGAAAAAGTTGAGCAGTTTGAATACCTTTTACATGGACTTTGCAAAAATAAGTTATCTTTTTTTGATTTCGAAATATTTGGAAAACAATTTTTTTTGCGATATTTGTTTTTATTTATTTCTGGCGTTATTTTAACAGCTATCAAAAAATAAAAAATACTTTTCCATTGTCACTTTTTGAGCTTAACAAGATGGCATTCACCAAGTTTTTGTCCGACGTTTCTTTTCCGAGAAACCATCATCAACTTCTTTTTTTTCAAATACGGCCCTGTACTTTTAAATAGAAATTTCGATACCATTTTTTTATTCTCAATTCAATGATGCATCACAAGTAATGGTTTAATTACGTTTTTAGCTTGTTTTTGCCACCATTAAAAATTAACGAGGAAAAGCCTCCCGAGTTTATAACAAATAAACAAGTAAAATAATTATTTATCTTAATTATTTATTAGCATGTTAATTACAAAAGATGTTCGAATAAAAGACCATTATTTTCTAACATCGTTTAACTGTAGCTTCCAAACAATTGTTAAGTCCATCTTGCGTAATAGTTTGAAATGCTTCTAGTACCAATTCGCGTAATTCTTCCTCTGTTTGAAAATTACGTTGGTACACATAGTTTTTTATGTAGCCCCATATTAATATTATTTTACTTGTTTATTTGTTATAAACTCGGGAGGGTTTTCGTCGTTAATTTTTAACGGTGGCAAAAACAAGCTAAAAACGTAATTAAACCATTACTTGTGATGCATCATTGAATTGAGAATAAAAAATGGTATCAAAATTTCTATTTAAAAATACAGGGCCGTATTTAAAAAAAAAGAAGTTAATGATGGTTTCTCGGAAACGAAACGTCGGACAAAAACTTGGTGAATGCCATCTTGTTAAGCTCAAAAAGTGACAATGGAAAAGTAGTTTTTATTTTTTGATAGCTATTAAAATAACGCCAAAAATAAATAAAAACCAATATCGCAAAAAAAATGTTTTTCCAAATATTTCGAAATAGAAAAAAGATAACTTATTTTTGCAATGTCCATGTAAAAGGTATTCAAACTGCTCAACTTTTTCATAATTTAACCAACTTTGTATCTCTTATCATTTCCAAGATCCCAATGCTATCCCATCTTTATCTTGGACACACTGTATATATCACATATGTACGTTGATTTTACTCATTTCTCTAACTTTTTCATATTATATATTATGTGCAATATGTAATGACACTTTAAAGGTACATATGAATAATTATTATTATACTTCTCGATACTGCAAACAGATGAATGCAACAAATGAAGTCAATACCTTCTTAAAAAACAGCTAAGAAAACATTTAAAGAGACATACCAACAGAGATTCCTTAAAATAATTATTTCATCACTATCTAAAGTGAAAAACACGGTCAAATAATTTTATTGAATATTCTGAAATTGGCGTTCAATATAAAACGGTTGGTTTGTGTTCCAACTAAAAAATTAAACTTAACTGGTGAGACAACTACCGAGTGCTCTGCTTTCATTGCATTTATATTTAGTTATCTGTATGTACCAGACAAAGCTGATGGAAAAGAATATACAAGATATTACTTTAATATTGAATAATTCAATATGATGATTCTATTCCAGATGATATGCTTCACTTTAACTTTCACCTTTGTTAAGGATCTATAGCAAAAACTATAACAGAAATAATAGCAGAGAGTAATTCCGGAAACTGTAAAATCGGACACTTTTCTTTTGGAAAATTATAATGGGAATCTTTAGGGAAGAAATATAGAAAGCCAGGGGATACTTTAACTCAGAAATGTGGGAGAATTCCTATTAATTTTTCCATAAATATTAACAAAAATTTTCAAGGTTTAAATCAAACAAGGTTGTTGAGAGCAAGAGGTGCGGTTACCTGCAGCACTCAGGCCTACCGATCATTGTGCCTGCTACTCGAGAGCTATTGGAAAAGACCTGTGCTGTGCGCATAGGCCAACACCTGTTCTAGGGGAAGCTCTACACAGCGACGGCGACAGAGGATGTGTATGGAGTCCTCATTATCGTCCTCCTATTAACCTCATATGGGGCCGTTTAAAAAAGTTGAATTATTATTGTTAAATGGATGCTATTACATTATTTGTTGTAATTTTATTTAGAAACGTTACTTTTATGCAAAATATTTAGAATCTGGGTGACGTAAATCGAACACTTTTTGAATTTGACCGCCGATTAGTTACCATTTTGTATAAGTTATCAAGCAGCCTAACCTCCTTCTAAAAACCTTGCAACAAACCATCTTTTTTATAAATTATATACGTCTTAATCGAATTGTATATAACATATCAATCTCCTTATGTAATATTATTGTATTATATTATAATAAACATTATTTAATATAACCTCAACTTTCTATTTAAACAAAAGTTTAATTTATGTTACACACTGAATTCTATACTTATTGGTCCTTCAAATGGGATTCTATAGTATACAGCTGGTTTTAGAAATGATCCAATCTTGACTTTTTTATGGTCAATGTGTTTAGTACACATTTATTTATATTTAATAAGTAATATTTATTTATAAGAGCGCTACCATTAAAATCTATGTGTGACGTAGCAATAGGGCAGTTCATAAGAAATATATGTTTGAGATTCAATAGCAAAACGGACGCTTGGGGCTTGGGGCCTCTGTCGAGGACATGATCAACGAGTTTTATATGACCAATGCAGATTTCTTGAGTACTGAATATCGTAATGCTAAGGCTAAAAGGTGAGTAACAATCAAATTGTATATGATAGTAATAAAATGTTTTGTTTACAATTTTGTTTTTGTTTAATTGTCAAATTAACTTGACAGATCAATTTATCAAGCGCATCATTGCCACACTGTCACTACCGCATTATCTTGATATTTTTCTAATTATTTTCCTTGTTGCTATTCTTACTTTAGACACTATTCACTACAAGTTATCACAGCGTACATATACAGGGTGATTTTTTTTGGGCGTCTGTTGGCAGTATCTCGAAACCGGAAAATTACTTTGATCTGAAAATTTGGCAACGTGCATTCTGCGATAAGATCTATTTATGGAAAATATTTTCCAGGTGAAAGTACTTCCGGAAATACCGGAAGTTGACCCTAACTTCGTTATTTCAAATGGGACACCCTATATATTATTACATTTTTGGATTATACGTGAAATTCTAAATACATTTCATGTAGGATGTCCTATGCCTATTTTCAACTGTTTTTAAAATATTGACAGGTGAATATTGACATTTTTCCACTTTGACACCCTGTAAAATCTAAACGGTTTCAGATCAAGCAAAACGGTTTGCACAGTCCTATCTTAACTTTTCATAAGCTATCGTTTGACACTAATTTTAGATTCAGCCAGAAATTAAAAATTTTCGATTAAGTTTAATCTCTTGGTTAAATCTTAAATTAGTGTCAAACTATACGCGATTCTTGCTAATGCTAAGCATCACGCTACCTACTGGCGGCACGCACAACTAATGTATGGGCCTTTGGTTCAGTTTTGCGTATGTATGTCTATTGTGAATTTTGAATTTGCATTGTTATACTTGGTTAATTGCTTTGATTAGATATGAATCAGTATTGTTGTGAGCGTCATTGTTCCTCTTGGACAAAGAAAAACCCAGAGATTAGTTTCATACTTTTCCAAAAGCGGGAAAATCTGGAGCTATCGTGCAAACTATAAGTTGGGCATTAAAGAGTTACAGGAGAGAAGTATGGATAAAGAAGCTAAAGAACGTAAAGTAGAGTGTGTGCTCTTTACTTTTCTCTAAGAATGACTAGTTCCATAAAGGTATGTATGCCGTATGCCCAATAAAGAATTTGACATATTTTGAGGATAAGTTTCATTTTCAGATTGAACGCTCGAAAAGTATTGAAATCTATTTTAATTTTATATCACTATTTACCCCTTTCAAAATAGTTTTACAAGCTTTTTACCTGGTTTAAAGTTCTCGACAACAAATCTTTGATGAATACAATTTCAAACATCAGTGTCAGGGACCGTAGGTTAGGTTAGGTTACTACCGTTTTGGCGCTTCAATTTTAAAACGAATCGCGTATAGCTTATGAAGAGGTAAGATAGGAATCTGCAAACTGTTTTACTTGATCTCAAACCGTTTCGTTTAGATTTTACAGGGTTTCAAAATTGCAATGTCAATATTTCAAAAATAGTTGAAGATAGGTATAGGACATCTTACATGAAACGTGTTAATTTTTTAACATTCTCATTCATTTTTCAAAATCAAAATACTAAAATCAGAAAAAATACCTCACAATTATTTTTCAGTGTGACATATATTACAGAAATATCTAACGACCGTTAAGAGAGGGATGAAAACAAACCAAAATAACAATATAAAGTTATATTTCTGACATCATGACGCATAACATTAAATACTTCTCACTATTTTACAAAAAAAAAATTAGTTTTTAAAAAATGCACTGCAGAACGCAAAGTTGTTTTTTACGGTTTACAAACAAAAAACGCCTTTAGATCTTAGACTTATCGTACAGACTAGACAGCGCTCGTTTAAATAAAACATAGAAGGTAACCTGAAAACCTGCTTACTGGTTTGCGAACTTCACGCCCGCCTCGATGTTCTTCTTGAGCTCTGGAATGGCAGCTCTGAGAAGTTCTTGCTCGTATTCGCTCAGCGCTCCCAGACCCAAGTTCTTTTCGATGCCGTTCTTGCCCAAGACTAGCGGCGTGGAGAAGTAGGAGGCCTCGGTCACGTCGGAAATGACGTACGCCGGTTCGATTACGTTGGATTCGCCTTTAAGGCCCCGGAGGAGGGAGTTGGCGAACCTCGCGCCGGCGTACGCCATGGAGAGGGTGGCCGAACCGGCTCCCGCTTTCGCTTTCACCACCTGGAAACAAATAAATCACTATGACCCCCCGACCAAATATTATATAGACAAGTTTCGGTTCCTCGCGTTCAAAACGACAGTTTTTTGTTTACATAGGTGCCTAAACATTTGCTTCGATTAAAAATACATACAGGTCAGTATACATACAGTTCAAAACGGTGCAGAAAACAAAAGAGTGCAAGCATGAAAAGTCTTTCTGAACTCTACTCTGGCTTTGACAGTACGATTGACAACAATCCACTCTCGAACCGTGACTTAAAAATTCAAACAGCAACGTTACTCGTCCAGCATACTTCAGGAACACCATAAATATCCAACTGGACCGAGAAAATGCCCTACTCACCTCTGTTCCGGCCTCCTGGATCCTCTTTGTCAACGCTGACAGCTGATCTTGGGGGAAAGTGACCGAGGGTGTGGCCCGGGAGATCAGTGGGATGATCGTGACGCCCGAGTGACCACCGATGACGGGTATGTTCACGTCCTTGGGGTTGAGACCCTTCGCCTCTGCTATGAAAGTGTTGGCACGCACGATGTCTAGCGTGGAGACGCCAAACACACGTTTCGGATCCAATTTGCCAGCCTGACAGCAGAGAAAGTGTGTAATGATATATATAGTCTGTCCATAAAGTAACCCCCCCTGCTAACTTTTGAACGAATCGAGTTACAGAGTTTTAACAAGATACGGGGTGAATCACGTGAAATGAAGTTGACGATAAATTCAATTCTCAAATTCAAAGATGGCGCCACGAGCGCTATTAACTCAATTTTTTTAAATGGTAAAGTGTGCCGTGTTACACCTCATTTAAAAGGTAATTCAATTCTCTACATTCTCGTTTTTGAAAAATGACAATCGAGTTATCCGTTCTCTAGTTACAAGCGTTTCTGTTTCTAATTTGATCCTTGAATAAAATATTAATTAATATTTTAATACAATAAATTTTGAACAAATATTTATTAAAACAAAAAATAAAAGAATTAATTAAATTAATTGTTCAAAATGGTGTCCATTGACTTCTTGGCACATAAAAAGTCCATTTTGAAATTCTTGCCTGAAATTTCCTAAAATTTCTGCAGGGATATTTCTACACATATGTGTTAGACGTTGCTGTAGTTCGTCAATATTTACAGGGAGTTTTGTAGACTTTTGACTTCAAATATCCCCATAAGAAAAAATGAGGAGGGGTTAAGTCCGGGAAACGAGCTGGCCATTCTATCGGGCCCCTTCTGCTAATCCATCTGCCCGGGAAATGGTTATTTAAAAACCATTCAGGTCCAGGTCCATAGAAATGAGGCGGGGCCCCATCTTGTTGAAATGCAATACTTTGAATGTTATTGCCTGCTATTCTTTCTATCGTTGGAAAAATTTCCTCCCGCAGCATTCTTAAGTACCGTTCTCCTCTTAAATCTATCAAATCGAATAACTTAAAAAAATAAGAAAAAACCTGTAGAAACTTTCACACTCTTAAATTGAACGCTAAACTACTTTCTCGAACCTTATTGACGTTTCAGTGACAGTGGCAAGCAAAGGCAAGGAGACTTGATAAAAGCAAAATTTTTAAATATCGTTAATACAAACGCTTGTAACTGGAGAACGGATAACTCTATTGTCATTTTTCAAAAACGAGAATGTAGAGAATTGAATTACCTTTTAAATGAGGTGTAACATGGCACACTTTGCCATTTAAAAAAATTGAGTTGACAGCGCCCGTGGCGCCATCTTTGAATTTGAAGAATTGAATTTATCGTCAAAATCAACTTCATTTTACGTGATTCACCCTGTATTTTGTTGAAATTCTCTTAACTGGATTCGTTCAAAAGTTAGCAGGGGGGGGTTACTTTATGGACAGACTGTACAATATTATATATAATGATGTCACAATATAGAGACTGCTATTCTTGTATAGAGAAAAAATAAAAATAATCCTACCTTCTTCAGCACTTCACAAGCGATGGGCACGGCAGAGTTCACTGGATTCGTGATGATGCCGATTAGTGCCTTGGGCGCCGCCTCTGCCGCTGCTTTGGCGAGATCTCTCACGATTCCGGCATTAGTGTTGAACAGATCATCCCTGGTCATACCTAGAAGAAAAAAGAGGGCCTGGAAGTTGCGCAAGTTAAAATAGGGGCTATTTCTACATATCTGGAGAACTATACTGCTCTTATATACAGGGTTATTCACGCAAAGCGGGTATTAGACGTTCTTGGGGTTCGGTTAACGATAAAAATATGATTTTTTTATGGGGGAGGTTTTCCATTATTTCCGATTCAATGAAAATATTTTCAGGTTTGCATCACTTCCGGTTATACCGAAAGTAGACCACAACTTCGTTATTTCAAATGGAACACCCTGTATATTAATGCAATTTTGAACTCTACGTGATATTCTAAACATATTTCATGCAGGATGTCCTATACCTATCTTCAACTGTTTTTGAAATATTGACAGGTGAATATTGACATTTTGCAACTTTGACACCCTGTAAAATCTAAACGGTTAGAGATCAAGCAAAACGGTTTGCACATTCCTATCTTAACTTCTCAAAAGCTATCGTTTGATACTAATTTCAGATATAACCAAGAGATTAAACTTAATCGAAATTTTTTTATTTCTGGATAAATCTGATATTAGTACCAAACGATAGCTTTTAAAAAGTGAAGATAGGAATGTGCAAACCGTTTTGCTTGATCTCTAACCGTTTAGATTTTACAGGGTGTCAAAGTTGCAAAATGTCAATATTCACCTATCACTATTTCACAAACAGTTGAAGATAGGTATAGGACATCCTGCATGAAACATGTTTAGAATATGACGTAGAGTTCAAAATTGCAATAATACACAGGGTGTTCCATTTGAAATAACGAAGTTGTGGTCTACTTTCGGTATAACCGGAAGTGATGCAAATCTGAAAATATTTTCATTGAATCGGAAATAATGGAAAACCTCCCCCATAAAAAAATCAGATTTTTATCATTAACAGAACCCTAAAAACGTCTAATACCCGCTTTGCGTGAATAACCCTGTATTCGAAATATGTGACAATTAGTTTTTTCTACAATACAACATGAAGGGTAATTAGCAAAACATTTTGTAACAAACTATAATTCAAAATTAGAGAGACTACAAGGATAGAAAAAAGAAAAGTGATGTTTAAATAACAAAAAATTATAAACGAGAATCTTTATTTTTGTTTAAGTAAAACAAGTTTTCAGAAAAGCAACCACTGACGGTTGATTCTTTGGCTCAGGAGTTTATTTTGTAAAATTTTTAGAAGTGGAAAAATTTTTAGATAAAACAACACATCTTATTTGTCATATTCTAGCCTTTAGACACTTTTAGAAATTATGTAATGAAAATCCCAGATCAATTATTAGTTACTGCCTAAATTAAAATTAGTTAATAGTATTACCTACAATATAATACTAAAACAATTATAGTAAGTTTTATCATAAGCCTCAAATATAGCAAGTGAATAATAAGTCGTTTATCATAAAATTAGTTCAAGTTGAAAAAAAAAATGTTTATCACATAATATATAATTAAATTATGCAATAGATAAAACATATCTAATCTTTTTTATGTGACGTTAAAAGGAGATTCCTCTGTAAAAAAATGAATAAATTTTGCCATTTTACTAGCCTACTTAACAGAAGGTATTATATCTGACAAAGGAAAAGGATTTTTTTCAGAGGGAATGTCTTTTCAGACAAATTTGGAATATCTCTCTGATTTGTTTAATTTTGATAACTTAAATAATTAAATACAGCAACATGTTATTTTATATTCTATAAAGTTCAGCAATTTTATCGTATCGCATCAATCTTATCATTTCATGATCATCATTCAAACGCAAAGCTGCGATATGAGTACATAACCTATCTCCCATTTATTTAAAGGTTATGGTGATGCGCTTGCCTTACCCCTGAAAATTATATTTAATAAAGCTTTGGAAGTTAATAATTTTCCAGAAAAATGTAAAACTGGACGAATATCTCCTATACCCAAACTTGGCAATACTAGTTTTATCATAAACTATCGACCAATTATCGTTACTACCATCGTTATCTAAAATTTTTGAGGGGGTAATCTGTCACAGGACATACTCCCATGTTTCACCAATCATTTTACCGGAACGTGGTTTTAGTAACAAAAAGTCTACCATCAAAAATTTGTGTGTATTCAGTGACTATATTGCCAAAAATATACACAAGTTTTAGATTGGTACAATTAATACCGATCTAGCAAAGACTATAGTGCTAGTAAATAGTGCTTTATTATTTACATAAACTATGTAATTGCGTTGTTGTTTTAAATATATATGGGTGGGTAGTATGGATACAGATTTTACATACATCCTAACCTGAAATTACAGCTGTAGCAATACACTCGGAAAAAGGCACACCGTGTAAATAACGAAACAAATAAATAATGATAACCGGAAAAACACTTACCTGGCTTTCTGGGGACACCAGCAGGAATGATGATAACGTCGGCATTTCTCAAAGCCTCCACTAAATTTTCTGGTCCATTAAAACTGTCAAAATGCAATAAGCCTCGTTAACACTCACTTATGTAAAAAATTATCTACACTACCTACCCCTTTACTTTGGCAATAGTTTCGATGTGGCTTAAGTCAGCAGCAACCCCTGGCGTGTGTACGATATCGTATAGAGACAATTCCGTCACCAAAGGATTAATTTTCAACAACAGGGAAAGGGGTTGACCAATACCTCCAGAAGCACCGCATACCGCCACCTTGTAGTTATTCTGAAACAAGAAAAAGTTATGTAAACTGTTTTTGCATATTCTAAAAATACACCTAATTTTATCTTGTTGACATTCACACAAAAAATAATTGTTAAAAATAACTATTATTCCTTAAATAAATAACTAATCAAAGTTAATTCATTCCTAATGATATTAAGTAGGTACCTTAATTTAACACATTTTAAAATAATTTTAATCAGTAATTTTTTGAAGGGTATCATTAACTTTATATGGAAAAAGAAAAAGACAAATACTAACCTGTTTGGAAGTGCTGAAATTTCTAGCTGAAACTAACGTAGGCCTAACTACTCTTGAAAACATTATGTGGGGTAGTTTCTTGAAAATCAATCAAAAAGATGGTCTTTTAAAAATATGACCTTCCAGTGACAGACACAGGTGACAGAACGACGTAACGATAGTAACGTTTAACGTAAAATGAAAATGGCAATTTTTTCAGGGGTGACACGTCAGCCACGTGACCATTTTATTAAAAGCGATGGAAGGGGCAAAACAGTTTTTCTGCAAACCATAATAATAATTAATAATAATTTAATATAAGAAAACTCTAATTCCATGTACAATAAGAAAATTTTGGATATTGTGTAAAGATATCTTTGTAGAATATAGTTACTGTTTTAATTAAATCGCTTAACCAATAGTAGATGGCTCTGATGCCTTTGATTGGTATAATTGGTATTCCCTTTCCCTTTAATAACAAAGCAATTTCAAATTATTTTTTTCATTGTTCTATCAGCTTTAGATTTTTTTGTAATAATTTCGAGTCCCTAAAATGAAAACACAATGAAGTATGTGTTTCAATTATATATCTTCTATATCTGTGACATTTCTATTCCTCAAGAATAATCTTTATAAGTAAAATTTTATAAGTGTTTACAGCATAGAAAATAATAGTAATTTAATTTTCAGTTAGAACGGTTAGAACCACAGTATAATCTCTTTAATAATCTGTGCACAGTTAGAACGTGAGTACTGGTTTGTCCAGCGAAAGTTAAATTACAGAAGTCTACAAAACTGTCTGATCATTGGAAGCAGATGCTACGAGATGTCGCTAATGAGCAATAATGGATTAATGGAAGCTGTTTATAAATATTTTTGAGTTTTGACATTTTATGGGCTTTTGTCAATCCATGTAGATTAATACTTTTGGCAATTCTTTTTGTTTTGTGCTTTTGGCTTTAGTAAAGAACAAGAACAGTATAAATATATTTTATAGTATAAATAAATCTGTGATAAGTGTTATGAATAAATTCTGTGAAATAAATGTTATGTGTTATGTTATAGGTTATACTGTGGTAAAGAAGCTATAAGTCAAACGAAGCCAGACAGTTTTAATTTCTTTTATTTTGTTTCTACCATTTTATAACTATTTATCTTTGGTTCTTACAGAATCGTGACGTGATCTGTGATTTTGATTGTCTGTTGTAAAGACGAAAGCGGCAAAATAAATGATTTTTCCTGTTGTCCTGGGGAAAAAATGACTTCTGATTCTGATAGCTCAGATGAGGAAAATTTAGATTTACTAAAGGAAGCCCAAGATCCTCAATTTATAAATGATTCTATGTTCAGTGATTCTCCCGGTAAGCACCATTGGTTTGAATTAAAACAACGTTAAAGCAGTTATTTCTTGCAGAAAAATCTTCAGTCAATCGAGATCAGAAACTTTTACCTTCACTGAGGAGCACTGAAGACGCAGACCAGCAATTTAATTATTTTTTGAAGGTAACTCCACAGTTTAGAAGCTACGTAGGGAAACAGCTTTCTAAGATTTTAGATCGAAAATTAAAGAATAAGTTTACTGATCTAGACATTCCCGAGGTTTCCCCAAAGAAGCGCAAAGAGGCTGGCATAAAACTCCTATCTGAATCAGAAAATTTTTTGCAACCAGACGCAGAAAATCTTAAAACAGAAAGTAGCGCAAGTGCAGCTCATAACGCAAGAGGTAAATTGGCTAGGAATAGCAGCAAAACCAACAAAGTTTCAGAAGAATCTCTGAGGGAAGTTGCTGTTTCTGCCCAGGATATCTTGAGTAAAAAAGAGGTGAAGCATTGGTCAACACGAAGCAAGGCGCCGGTGTTTTATTATAAGAAAAAAAATGGCCAGTTAGAGTTAATAAAATCAGATAATTGTTAGTGCTACTTCTGCGAAAAAAAACTGCTTCAAAAACTGTCTAACTAAATTATATATCTACCGCTATATATAATTAAATATCTTATTATTAAACAAAAATGTCTCATATGCCTCCTTTTCGACTAAATGTGCCAAACCTAGGCCCCGATATGCCAGCAGCCCCATCTACGAAGAAAAGAAGGAAAAATACCCAAGCACCCATCCAACCACCGCCCAATGTGCAGGACCTACTGCCTCCACCTCTTTCTGGTTACGGTGACACTGTAGTGGCGTCTAATCCTTTCGACGATTGTCCCACCACCATCAACAATGTGAACATGTCCAGGAATCCCGGGGGGCCCCCAATGGGAATGGGAGGTAATTATATTTTGTAGCAAAACTTAATAGATAGAATTAGAAATGAGAGAAAATCGCTTTCGCGATTTTCGTTCCCATTTCTAGCCCTACTGGGGGTCCAGGCCTGCGGCCTAGGGTCACCAAAAGCATCTAGAATAATATTATTTTTAAGAAAATACATATTAAACAAATTTTGTATCTGGAATGATGATGTAATTATACTAAACGATGTTTCTTAATATTCTTGATGGTAAAACATCATAATTTTTTAAGTGCTGAAAGTAAAATTTATTTTTCAGTAAACATTATTATCAATTTTATCAATGGGGCCAAAAATATTGTAGATATTTAGTTTTGTAAGCTAAAATGATGAATTTAACAGACTGCCAAAATAAACGAATTAATTCCAAACTTTACATGCAGAAAGAATAAAAGCTACGGATAATGAAACAGAATAACTAAACACTAATACTAATAAATAATTGGAATTAAAAAGTAAAAAAAAAGTTTGCCTCCAGCACGACTCAAACTCGCGAAATCAGCATTATAAAGTTTTAAATCCTACGACTTTCCTGTTGCGCTACCACGCCTGTTGTCAAATGTTTACCTTGAGACGTTTTAAGTAGTAAACTGTACGTGTCAACCTGAAAAAATAATTTTTACCGATTTTCTAATTGGAAAAGTATTTCGCTTCAGTATTTTGGTAATCAGAAGTGTTTGGCAGTCAGTACTATCGATTCTGTTAGCAATATTTCTCGTAGGAAAATAACCTATCTGAAGTTTAATTATTTTGACAGTTTTCGTGGGAGGTACTTGTCTCGTTAGTGCAATATAATAATAATAATAATAAAATGTTTATTAGCAACAGCTAAACAAAACATACAAAAACTTTATTATAATCTACGTATAAGTCTTCACTACATATTCCTTCAAAGCAATTTTAAACTTTTTGTAGTGTTCACAATTTTTCAGTTTAATAGGCAATGCATTAAACAACCTTAATCCCTTGTACAAAATTATTTTATTCAACATAGTTGTCCTAGCACATCTTATATAAAAGTTATATTTATTTCTAACATCATATGAGTGAATTTCATTTACATTTTGCACTTTATTGCATAGATACCCAGCTGCATTCCCTGTCTTAATCCTATATATAAAATCTAATGACCTAAAAATAGTTTTTTGGTTAACACTCATAAAGTTGAGTATTTCAAGCATTAGTTTTATTGGTGTGTAACGGTTACATTTTAGTATAATTCTCATAGCTTTATTCTGCATTCTTTGGAGTTTGTTCATTTCATTTTGGTTTAAATTGAACAGTTGAGCAATACTCAATCTCACATCGGTAGATAAAATGAGAAAGAAGTTGAGACGGACGCTACTCGAGATTTTCAAAGACGAAATAGACGTAGAAGGAGTCGACGTACGGTCTCGAAAAAAATCTCTAAGGATTAGAGAAAGGACGGAACTTTCGCGTGAAGCGATTCTCGAAGCCGTAAAATTAGAAAAAGGGTCTAGGGAGTCCCGCGAAAAGTCGGGATTTCGGTAGGCGTGACGGGACTATTAGGCGCGAGGACAAACGCCGGTGCTAGCCGTATCTCTCTCGCCGAACGGCGATCGACGAAAATTTTGCAGAGGTTTTTTGAAAAGGCGTTTAAATTGGGAAAACGCGTAGGAAACGGGACGAAAATACTCCTACGCATTGGAGAAAGGCCGGGGGTGACCTCGGGTTGCCCGCGGGGATCGCTCCGCGATCCCCCCCTCGGAGGAGATAGCCTTGAAACTTTGTGAATTTGGCGACGGAATTTAGAGCGAGACAGAATCGACGCGTTTTAATATACAAGGTGTCCATTATCTAGCTCCTTACATGGCTAACTTTGTTGATAGTGGGGATAGAGAATTGTTTAAATTAGCAAAATTGGGCAGAATTACAAGAGGAATTCAGTGCCTCCTTCAGATTTAATTTTAATTCTCAACTTTTCGAGATATTTTGGAAAAACTGAAAATCGCCAAAATTTTTAAACTTGAATATCTTCAAAACTATAAAAGATACAAACAATATAAAAATACCGTGTGATAGTGTTTTTTACGTGGAATTCAGCGGTGATATTGAAAATTTCTCGGGCATCTTAGTTTTTGAGAAAAAAAAATAAAGTTATGTTTTTTTAAATGGCAACCATAGTTGGCTATGGTATCAATAAAAAGCTTATTTTTTTCTGATTTCAAAAATATTATATTTAATATACCTTTCTCTTTTATATCGTTTACTATAATGAACAAATAATTTATTAACATCATAAGCTATGAAAAACAAACGTAGATCAGTAAACAACAATAAAATATAAATGTCAGATCACACTAAAGTCACATTATAAACGTCAAAATTAAACGTTCATTGTTGTGAAATGTACACAAACGAAGAAAAATACGATTTATTAAATATTACATTTTTGAAATTAAAAAAAATAAGCTTTTTATTGATACCATAGCCAACTATGGTTGCCATTTAAAAAAACATAACTTTATTTTTTTCTGAAAAAACTAAGATGCCCGTGAAATTTTCAATATTACCGCTTAATGCCACGTAAAAAACACTATCACACAGTATTTTTATTTTATTTGCACTTTTTTAGTTTTCGAGATTTAAAAATTTTGGCGATTTTCAGTTTTTTTCAAAATATCTCGAAAAGTTGAAAATTAAAATTAAATTTGAAGGAGGCACTGAATTCCTCTTGTAATTCTGCCCAATTTTGCTAATTTAACCAATTCTCTATCTCCACTATTACCAAAGTTAGCCATGTAAGGAGATAGATAATGGACACCCTGTATATGGATTAAAAGCAGTTGCAAATTTGGGAAAATATCTGTTTGTATGTCTATTTGCATTTACTAATGTTTCCCACAGGTCCCGGCCCCAACATGGTGATGGGCATGTACCGGCCGATGTGCCCGAACCCATCCATGGGCATGGGCTCCCCCATGATGCACAGCCCCAACGCCCACCAGATGGGCAGCCCCATGATGATGAACGGCCCCCGGATGAGCCACATGGTCCCAGGTCCGGGCCATGGCCCACCACACATGATTCACAGCCCCAACGGACCAGGGCCGGGAGGGCCTATGGGGCCCAACATGAACATGACGGGTGAGTTGCAGTTTTTTTTTTTTTTTTTTTTTTTTATTTTATTCATACACTACCCAACAGATACATATTCATTTACAGGGTAGGACTTACAAAATACATACAAAATACAGTATATGCAACAAATATACAATAATAAATACAACAAATTTATAAATACAAAATATATGTAACAAAGAACGACTGAGAAGGTCACAAAAAAGAGAGAAAACAATAAAAAAGACAAACAACAACTAAGTAAGTTGTTTCCTTTAATATAGTCAAATGTAAATACAGGGTGTTTTAAAATAAGGGTCTCAAAAGCTGTCCTGAGTTATGAATTTTATTTTATTATTTCAAATTTACCTGAGCCGCTTTCCAGCTCTGCTCCTGTGGGTGTTTGGAGCTTTATGTGTTTCAAACATCGACAGTACTGAAAAGGAACGGTTCAAAACTGAAATGACTTTTTTAATTTTGAGGTTATGTATTGAATATCTTGTCACTCAAATTTCAAATTCGTTTATCGTTTATTCGACCTACATGGTCGAAGTTTTTGGACCAATTTTGCTTATCAATCAAATTGGCCTTTCTGATGTGACCACGCAGCTTTGTTTAAAACCATTAGTCGAAAATTCAAAAGTTTTATTGAACAAAGTTAAAGAACATTTATTAAACAAATAATACTTATAAACTAGAAAAACGCACATATTTCACTTAACTTATAAGCCTTAACAAACAAAGCATATTTTTTATTGCACTTACAATATTTGGTAGAAAACTTATAAACAAATAAATAAGAACTTTTCCATTTCATTGTAGGCGGGCAAAGCGATGTTTCATACAGGGTGTCCACCTAGTGCGCGTAAGTCCAATATCTGGGTTAATAAAAGAGATAACTTAATTTTTTTTTCTACAGGGTTGTCTAATATCCCGAGCTGCACAAAATGAAAATATATTTACATATTCAGGGTGTTCAGTTTTTCCTGGACAGGTACCAACTTCGTTTTTCTAAATGGAAATATATATTTTTTATTGCTTTTTCGAACTAAACCCTTGATTTTAGTAGGACTTTCATCAGCCTTCCCTATACCTAACTTAAACTGTTTTTGAAATATTGACGGGTGAATATTGACATTTTTGCAACTTTGACACCCTGTAAAATCTAAACGGTTTGAGATCAAGCAAAACGGTTTGCACATTCCTATCTTAACTTTTCATAAGCTATCGTTTGGTACTAATTTCAAATTTATCCAGGAATTAAAAATTTTCAAAATTTTCAGAAAATTTTAAATTTTTGGATAATTCTGAAATTAGTACCAAACGATAGCTTATGAAAAGTTAAGATAGGAATGTGCAAACCGTTTTGCTTGATCTCAAACCGCTTAGATTTTACAGGGTGTCAAAGTTGCAAAAATGTCAATATTCACCCGTCAATATTTCAAAAACAGTTTAAGTTAGGTATAGGGAAGGCTGATGAAAGTCCTACTAAAATCAAGGGTTTAGTTCGAAAAAGCAATAAAAAATATATATTTCCATTTAGAAAAACGAAGTTGGTACCTGTCCAGGAAAAACTGAACACCCTGAATATGTAAATATATTTTCATTTTGTGCAGTTCGGGATATTAGACAACCCTGTAGAAAAAAAAATTAAGTTATCTCTTTTATTAACCCAGATATTGGACTTACGCGCACTAGGTGGACACCCTGTATATGAGTTCTAAATACCTACCACTAATCCACTAATCAATATTTTATTTTACATAATATATAGGTATCTAATGAAAAACACGGTAATGCAATAAATACAATAATTTTTAAGTTTAAATCTTAAAACTTGACAACTCAACTGATATGACAATTTTCATACATAACCTTACAATATTTGAAAAGAGTTTGAAACACCCGAAAATTTGTAAGTGCTTGAGGGGGCAGGGGAATGAAAAATTAGTACTGTTCGGGTACCTACATACAAACTTTTGAACGTGGAATGCTGAAGTACAGTTCAGGAGCTCTGCAGAGTGCTCTGGAGCGCTCCAGGAGTGGAACTGGAAAGCGGCTCTGTAAAGGTCTGGTTTCCTTCATCCGGCAGCTGCTGGTGACAGTTCGTTTAAGGTAGTTTTCTTTCCGCCGTTGACAGTAGTGGTTCAAGTATCGTTTGTGTCGATTTCTTCATGAAAAATGAATAAAAGAAAAACCATTTGTCTCTTATTTTTTTAGGAAGAAGAACACGAGAATGTTTGGAAATGAACATCCGGAAAAAGTAGCACAAACTTTTTGAAAACCGAAAGAAAAAACGATTTTTTAATATATTAATTTTTGGAAGATTGAAAAATTACCACGAAAAATTTTGTTACTTTTTTAGATTAAACAAACAACAGTTCAAATTATCCAAAAAATATATGATTAACGATTCTATTCTGAAACG